>OY728157.1:436495890-438995890 GCA_963277665.1 Viscum album | reverse complement strand
GGTATGATCTACACCCATGTTTCCCTATGGTTGTGGGTTCTAGCCCCATGGCCTTGCTGGATAAGATGAGTTGTCACCCAGCTTGAAAATTTTCAATATTATTAAACTATAACACTACCAAGAATATGATGAACATACTCAAATAATTTTTTTAACTGATAAACTTTTCTATATTCTATAATAAAAAAATTTACTAACTCATTTATCTCAATAATCTATAAATAACTCATCCTCAATGTTATATTATCCTTAAATATTATCAATAACTTTAATCATATATCCAAAAAATATGAAATATTTATTCCCCAAATAAAATTTTCATTAAAATGGATACTAAATAAAAGGTCAATATTCCCATAAATGGATCCCAAGATATCTTTAATCCTGTTAAACTACCATCACATAAAAATTTGTAAGGTATGTATATTACTTAAAATTATCATCAACTATAGACATATCATCCCAAAACAATTTAGTTTTATCTTAATATAAATCATATAATAAGGGTTATAATTCCTTCAATCATTTGTTTTCTAGAAATACCATCTAATCACTAAATCACTTTTCTAGGTTATCAGTACAGCTCAGTTTATGTTTCAAATCCTTGAAGAAATTTTTTTTTGGAATAATAATTAGATGGTCCCAAATTATTATATCCAAAATATAATCATACTTTTACAACATAATTATCATGTACCAATAAATACTCACTTCAATCTATAAACTTCAATGATTTCCATCGAATAGGTATTTTATTTCTCTAGTAAATAACCTTATATTAGGACATATACTTGTATAATTCCCAAATTCACCATAGATAAGACATTGAACGAAAAAATGTGTTGTAGGACTTAATGTTTTACCTTCCATCATGCTCTATATTTTTCCTCAAAAAATCGTTTATTTATTCAATCATTTTTTACACATAAAACATTTTAGGATTTTTTTGAGACACTCTCCAAGGTTTCTATTTTTTCATTTTTGAGATGGATGAAAATTTTCCTTCTTTGCACCACTTTCCCTACTTCCCATTCTCTCATTGAACTCTATCAATATCTTCTTTGGTGAGTATGAGAGTTAGTTAATATGAAATTTTCTTATTATATATCAATGTAACCTATTAGTAATAATCAAAATATCTTTCACTTTATTCATAATTCAAATTGGTTTCTCATAATCACTATATTTTCCATCACATTCTGTGTTAGCATGATTCTTCCAAGTTTTAGACATTAATTAAACTAAAGATCATAATATGAGAAAAAAATACTCATAGTGGAAACTATATAATCTCTTCCCAACTAAACTTTATGATATTATACTATACTTGGAGTTATAATTAATGTCGATCCTGGGGGTATATTACAAAAACTCTATTTTCTAATATTGATTTCATAATGTGTCTACTAAAATAACTCGAATTACAACTATAATGTCCCTGAATCTAATATCCCAGAGCTTGTGGTTAATTTATTAAATTGACACTAGATTCATGTAATTTTATCCCAAAGGACTGAATTGTTTATTATAATGGAAGAACATAACACATAAATGATTCTAATATTAAAATAGGAATAAAACCTAAAAATTATAAAATCATTCTTACATCCTAGATATTATTCATAATATCTTGAATTATATCCTATGGAAAATAAAACAAATAATATGGTGAGCATATATTATTAGTAAGGGTTATGTTCTGTTATTTCTATCATGAATTAACAATGCATAACCAATATAGAAAGTTAAATAATTGAATAACATTTTATTTAATAAATAAATTGAGAACAAAATGCTTCCATCAATAATATCAAAGAAGCAATTTCATGGATAATAATAACCGAATTCTCAAAAAAGGAAATGTTTAATTACATGATTTTATGATCTTAGGAATCATGATACCTCTAATATCAAGATATTTCCCAATATAGTTCAAAACTATGGTAACAAACCTTTTTTATTTTTCCAACTAAATTTCCTTATAAGACCTTTTGATGCATAAAGGGGAAATTTATATTCAAGCCCCACCCATAACTATATGTCTAATAAATTCCCCAAATATTGAATGATGAATTAAATTCATGAAAAATATTAATTTTTTAAAAATATATATATTGAGTAAATAATATGAATTTATTAATATCTCCCCATTCAATCAAATCTTCATATGAATTAATGGTATATGGTTTAGGAAATTAACATATCTATTATATAACTAATATAGATATAGAAGAGGAATGTAATTTCCAATAAAAATAAAAATAATAAATTTAATATTACAAGAAAGATATAATTTAAACATATTATTAATGCACTATAAGTAAATTAATTTTTTTCCATTGAGGAATAGAAATACCATAAAAAATTACAACATTCTTGAGGAAAATAATCACTCTATTTTGAAGTCACTTAAATAAAAAAACTGTACAAATATAATGGAAATCATTTTGTTTGGAAAGATCCATTAAAACATGTCAAATAAGATTCAAATCAAAGATTATTCATTATAGTGGGAAATTCCATTCATTCCATATAAATTAAAGCAACATTTACTTCTATTTTTTTAAGAAAAGAACCTCATATAGAAAATGACATGAAGATTTCTTTTAAACCATTTAGTAGAAAATACCTACAGGGATAAAAATGTAATTTAAAAGATCATTATTAAATATTAAAAAAATTAAAATATTTTAAAGAAAATATGTACATAGAAGAAAAATATACCTAATAAAAATAAATAAGACTCGTTTTTCATTAAAACATTTTTTTCTTGATTCGAGTACCATTGGGAGAAAACTGGAAGAAAATATAGAAACAACTTAAAAGATTAAAAATTAAATGAATAATTAATTATCCTAAATAAATTTATATTCATGTTAAATAAAAAAATTGGCTAGTATATTCACCACATAAAAAATAGATACGTACTACCAAATATGTCTTGATGGAGTGGAAATCGAGAAAAAATTCAAAACCTCACATCCAACATGTCATGTAGGTGTTATAAACTAATGATTGATAAATTAAAATTAATTATAATTAATTTCAACAATAATATTAATATTTAATTTTTCATATATGACCTATTTATAACATTTTATCACCCTTTTATTAATTATTCATTATTAAAGTCATTGTTTTGGGTGGTAACAATTTCATTTTTCATGAATGATTTGGTATGCATGATTTGATCCATTTATTTAGATTAAGGTTCCACTATCTATCGATTATAATAATTATATAAGTATCATATATTTTCATTATATTCAGATTTATTTTAATCCATCAAATTTTTAGATAGCAAAATGAAATACATCATTCATGGAGACAGTAGGCCATATGTATACATGAACATTGTATTCACTTTTAGAAAAATAAAATGAAATAAAGGTAGATAATTAATCAAATTTATAAAATATTTTTTTTAATTTAAATAATATATATTCTGAAAATCTCTATACATTACCATTTATGTAAAATATAAATGGAAAAAAATCATGGTACTCCACACGTTCTCATGAGAAACAATGTCGTTTCCCAATGGTTAGAAAGGTAAGAAGGTAGATATGATAAAATAATTTCAAAAGTATAATTATGTTCAAAATATAATATATAAACATCATACCCATCATAATTTCCATCCATAAAATATGGTGATGAAAAATTAAATGTATCGCTATGTGGCGACGGTAAGCCATGTGTATGAACAGGTAATAATTTCACTTCTCATTTGATGGGAAATGGGATTGATAATTGTGGATTTATAATCATTGTAAAATTTAAATATATATAGGAAAAAATATATATTATTTTATGATATATAATATATATTTTGAAAAGGTATATGAAAAGGTAAATTGAAAATGATCAGGTAAGATGATTACCTCTTCTTCGGGAGAACTCATTTACATCAGTCTCTTCAAGAAAAAACTAGGATTTTTCTTTTGAAGAGACTGATGTAATGACTCTTATTTTCTAAAGATTTTTTTATAAATTAAATGGTATAATTCTGAGACGAGGATCTAAGACATCATGAGATTCATAAGCCCAGTGTGTCAGGAACAATTAGTTGAAATTGGTTAAATTTTTAATAAAGCACATGGGTGATTTTTCTTTAAAAATGGAAATAACTAATAAATGGTTGACTAAATCAGAAATACAAGGGAACCATTGCATTCAAAACAACTAATTTACCTTATACAGGGCCTAATATTGATAAGTGTGGCCCAATAATTGATGTTAGATTTAGGATGTGTCGGTAATAAAATATTTACGAAAAATACTTTATTTCAACACATTAACTCCATTTTTCTTTTTATTCATATTTTCCAAGGATCTAGCATTATCACCTGAACCGTATAGTTTTATTAAGGAAAATATAAGGACATTATCTCGATAGTGAAAATGGATTGTAGATCAGAACATGGATCAAAGATTGGCAGATTGACAAAAAATGGCAACACATCTTCACCCTTTATCAATGGATAATTCAAACTCCTAGTAGGGTATTATTTATTTATAATTCATTCCTTGTTCTAAATTTCAATGATGAACTCGTAAAAAACCATAAAAAATATTTTCTGTGGTTCAGTCACTCACGGGGATGGGTTTAGGATTGCAAGGATTTAAATTGGAGAAAGATCGGTGTGTGGTTTCATTCTTTGAGATCCTAATAAAAAATAATAAACAAGGCTGACAATGATAAAAGGCCCAGATAATTTCTTTGGATTTTTATGTGCATTATTTTCTCTCCCCCCAATCCTTATTACATTCCACATTCTTTCTAAAATATTAATTAAGAATCGTTTCACCTTCAATATGTGGAAAAATTATATGAGAACAAGAATCTGACACCACAATGATGCTATAGAGGTGCGATGGTAAAGGAGCGGCACAAATTAGCCAAGGTAGCTATTTGTGGTGGTTCATAGTAGTGGCACATGATAACTATTAGAGGAGTAGCTCTAGTTAGTTCATGTAGAGTTTGAGGTAGATAGTGGGCGTCCAGAATGGTTGCCTCTACCAAAGCAAGCACGCGGCCCGATGGGGGATAGACCAAGTAGAGCACCTGGTGAAGATACATGTGGGGCAGCTGGTAGGAGAGCACGTGGTGGCGGTCTAGGCAAGACTTCATGGGATCCCACTATCAGAAAGGTTCCGTGGGGGACATAATGTATGCAGAAAGGGTCCAAAAAGAGCCTATGTAGGCAAAGGTCATAGGAGAGGTTGGTGGACACAATGGATATTCATGTTGACTATGTCGACACCACGTTGACTAGAAGCACTTGTCTTGGTCGACTGCATGTGGGAGAAGTGGGTCGCCCCACATGTAGCGGACTGGGATGGATGGACCGGGTCACTCTAGTAACTCGGTGGGCTGGGTCTAGAAAACAGTGGCCTACAATGATAGTTCTAATGAGTCAGGCTAGACCGGGCCCATTTAGCAGAGTCAGGTGATCTGGACTGGACCTGGGTCTGACTTTTTCACTAAAATGATCGTAACATAAAAATCTGTAGGGTCATTTGGTGATCCATCTATAGATTAGGGACCCTTATTATATGATGGTGCATTTTAGATGTATTAGTGGGTTTTTATCTTGGATCTGTATAGGTGGAGTGTTTCCATTGGTTCTCTCCTTGAGGGTTCAATACTGTAATATGTCCACATCATTGGATAGCAGTCCCCTCTAGAGGTTTGAGTCCTGGATAGAGTTATGGTATCCCACCTTTAGATTGGACTGATCCTCTATAACCCCTAATGGAGTTTTATGGCAATTTATGTTGCCTCTGAGCATAGGGTGTTTGTACCCCACTTGGTGGGATGTATTGATAGGGTTGTTAGTATTCCCTAATAAGGTTAACCTACGTTATGAGCTGCATCTGTAGGGTTGTTGGTATTCTCTCAGAAGGATCCCATATGTTGCGGGTTAATATAGATTAGGTTATTGGTATTCTCTAGGAAAGATCCTATAACTATATATTATGATCATTAACTGGGGTATTTCTCTTTGGAAGGGGCCCAAATTAATGTACCTCTTCTTGAGAGTCTCTGAAGATATCATGGCTCAAGGAGGGAGTTCTCTCCGAACGAGTCCACCTTGAGTAGAATCTTGTGGTAGTGTTTTGTTGTGACTTACCTCTTTACCTTATGGATGGTTATGAGTATACCTGGATATCCATGGTTTATAGGTTACATACATATACCTATGATGAGTGGACTATACTATTCACTTGTTTAATTTCCTGTGTGGTGTTTCCTTCGTGGTTTCGGGGTGTCCTACTGAGTACTATTTTACTCACCCCTATATGGGATTTGTGTGCATTTATCTTTCCTTGGGTAGATGATTGATGATTTTATAGACATAGTCCTAGGTATATCATAACCATGTGGTTATTATAGATATCAGAAATACATGGTGTGCTTCTATAGCTTCAGGTATCATTCCTACACCTACCCTTCAGGTATGGTTTTTTTGAGGAAGAGTTTCAGGAACTTTTTCATTCACTTTTCTAGACCTTTTATTTTGGTGGTATTGTATTCTATTTTTATTTACATTATAGTTTAATATTATCATACTCTATTTTTGAGATTTTAGTGTATACATTCATTTTAATGTTAGAGTTTTTACATTTCAACATTTTAGGCTTTGAGATGTGTGCGTGTGTACATGTACATAAGAAAATAACTCTCATTTGGGGGATATTCCTACTCGGGGCTACTCTCCAGCCCATGGCATATCAGAGGTGGGACTGGGGTAGTCATATCATGGGCCCCTCTAGGATGGGTCTTGATAGAGAAATATTAGAGGTGGTCGGTTCTACTTTAGGACTAAGTGTCTATCATGTTGGTTCTAGGAAATAGTGTCGAGTGTCTCGATTTCAGCTTTCAGGGAAGGGAAACTTGTGTTGGTGCCACAACCGGTGTATCCATACACTAGGACTCTGGACACTGGATTTTTAACTCATTACATAAAAGCACTAGTTGTAGGGAAAATAATTGTACCTGGATCCTATAGGATTTGGGTGTGTTCTCATTTCCTACTTGAGTTACCTCTCTAGGTATACTCTATTGACTATGGTACATCTTGTTTCATTTTAGGATGTCTCTATATAGATAGCCAACTACAGTTCTGTTGCATGATCATGAGGATGATCTACCTAGGGAAGAGTTTTCATTATAGGGACATGTACAAGAGATACTCCATGTACTAAAGATAGAACCTCTAAGTGGTTTACCAGCAATACTACCACCCATTGAGAAGTAGTTACTCCTAGAACTACCAGTTGAGGATGTACATAGGATGAGTGTGATCCATGAGTTCTAAAGGTAGAACACTTCTAGGTTTTAGGGTGAGATAGACCCACAAGTATCTGAGAATTAGTAGAAGGTAGTTACATTTGTCTTTCACCATGTGAGGATGCCTTCCGACCGGATGGAGGTCCAATCCGCGAGTCTTCCTCAAGGATTAGGGGGTGATGGTGGAGTTTAGTGACCCAAAGACAAGATGAGGTGACTCTATTAGGGGTATACTATGAGAATATATTCATGGAGGACTTATTTTCAGTTATGTTGTGCTCAGTGCACATCTAGGAGATCCTCCATCTACAGAAGGGCAGTTTGACTGTGGCAGAGTACTCGGCGGGGTTTACTGATCTTTCTCGCTACTCCACAGATATGATGTGAGACTTTTTATTCAAGGATCATACCTTTGAGTAGGTAATAAACCAGAAGATCATGTTATCCATGATATCTCTTAGAATTCCTATAAATAATGGGGTACTAGAGTGATCTATACGAGTGGAGATCTTTCTAGTGGAGCAGACAACAGCAACGGGAGCTACCAGTAAGAACTAGAAGTATGAGACTTTGGAAGTATGTAGCTGATGAAAATTTTAGGGACCCAAGTGGGTTAGGAAATTTAAGAGATGACACTATGATACTGGTTCAAGGATACAGGGCTCCCAGGGCAGATTGAGTCAGCCCAGTGATATATAGTGTTACACATACAGTAATCGACGATATCTGGCTCGAGATTTCCCGACTCACCACATGGACGATAAGAGAATGGTTTAGGGATTTCTTCGGAAAAGGAATAGATGTGATAATGGTGGTATATAGGTAAGTGGACATGGAATAAGATGAGAGAGAGTAGTAGGATGGGGTTGGAAGTTAGACATGTTACCACCACCACCCCCAGATGGTTTACACTTGAGCTTAGGGAGCTGGTGGACAAGGACGATGAAAGTTGTAGGAAATGGAGTCTAATAACACCAGTGCTAAAGGTATGATTAAATGTATTGTCAATATCATTTTCACCCTAGCTATAGTTTTGATATAAATAGGTTCCATAAATTCTTTTCTTACCATGAACCACATTCAGGGATCAGAGATTTTGGTTGAATCGTTGACTCAGCCCTTACATTTAGAGACTCCTAAGTGAGTGGATTTGATGATCACACACTGGTTCCAATATTGTGATCATACTCTTGGAGGTGTGATTGTTGGTTGGGATCCCTTGGTAGCAACATCTAGGCCTTATGACGTCATTCTCTGTATGTATTGGTCATCTATACTCCATCCCCAAATTGACTATTTTAGGCATGAAGTGTGGTTTTTCTATTGTGGTAGGACCTGGTTTTCCATTGTTGGATAAAATGAAATGCTTGAAGTGTAGGATGGAAATACTCATAGGAGGGTGTGGTTGTTTACTCTCCAGTTTTATAGCCTCATCTTTAGTGTAATGGATGATAGGGTTCCTTGAATTCTGAAAGTGGTGGAAAATTATGAGTATGTCTTTCTTAAGGATGTACCCAGATTACCTCCTCAATGAGAGGTAGAATTCAACATAGATCTATACCATATGATGGAACTGATATCTACTAATGCATATCAGATGTCTCCCGCATAGATTTATGATCTAAGGGTATTGTTGGAGGACCAACAAAGGAAGGTCTTTATGAGACCCAGTCTTTCACCTTGGGTGGCCCAGTTTTGTTTGCCAAAAAGGTATATTGGATCTTTATGTTATGCGTGGACTTTAAAAACTTTAATTAGGTGACCATGAAGAACAAGTATCCACTAATGAGTATCAATGACCTCTACAATCAGATGAAGGGATCATGGTGGTTCTTGAAGATTAACCTCATTTCTGGCTATCACCAGCTTCATGTATGGGATGAGGATGTGCTGAAGACAGACTTCAGATGTTGGTATGGGCACTACGAGTACTTAGTGATGACTTTTGGCTTGACGAATGCTCAATAAGTGTTCATGAGAATCATGAATAGAATCTTTCAGCTGTACTTATACCAGTTCGTAGTGGTCTTCATTGGTGACATCTTATTGTACTCGGCATCTAAGGTTGAGCATACGATACACATGAGGATTGTCTTGGGAATACTATGAACCATCATTATGGGAATCTCTCAAAGTGTCTGCTCTATATTCGAGAGGTCCACTATCTAGTACATGTCATTTTGGATGATAAAGTTTTAGTGAATCTGATGAAGATTGAGGAAGTTCTTTCTTGGGATCCACCCAAGAGCGTTACCAAGGTGCGGAATTTCTTTGTAATTCGTTGGGTACTATCACAGATTTTTACCTGATGTTTCCAGAGTAGAAACACCCTTGATGGATTTGAAATTAAAGGGGAATCCTTTTGTATGGATAGAGAAGTTCTAGAAATACTTTCAATAGTTGAGGAAGAGACTATTGAGTTCTCCCATATTCAGACTACCAGAGGAGGGTGTTGGGTAAATAGTGTTCTATGTTGAATTAGAGACTGGTCTTGGTTGTGTACTAATGTAGGGGAATGTGTTGAATGCCTATGGTTTGTTCCAGTTGATATAGCATGAGTAGAACATTGAGACCTATGATATTGAGAAAGTAGCAGTAGACTTATCATTGAAGATGTGGTGAAACTATATGATGTTCGGGTAGTTTATTATCTACTCTAACAAAAAAACTCTCAAGTATATATTCTCTTAGAAGGATCTGAACTTAATATAGAAGAGATGGATAGAGTTCATCTAGGAAAATGACATTGATATTTTCTATACTCTTCATAGGGGGAATGTGGTGGAAAATACTCTCAACAAGAGATCCATCTTGTAGTTGTTGGGAAAGGAGTCATAGTAGTTATTCACATTAGAAATATCCATTTTGGATGGGGATGGAACAACTTACCTCCATTCGATGGTTTTCACCCCTCCACTCTTACAGTGAGTCAGGGAGGTGTAGCTTGGGGATACTGACTATGACACCCGATATGCTCAATTTTCCAGAGGGCATGCCTCGATGGGATATTTGATAGGTGTAATCATGTCATTATTTTTAGATAGAATATAGTTTTACTTGTGGAATTATAAGAGGAGGTTCTGAGGTAGAACCACACATCCATATTTGAAGTATTTTTGTGTGTAGTGAAGATGTACTAGGAACTCCGACATCATTTTTGGTGGTCAGGGATGATGAAAGAAGTGGTAGAGTTCGTTTCTCGATGCCTTCCTTGTAAAAAAGTTAAGGATGAGCACCATGTCCTAGTAGGATTGACCCAACCCCTTGAGGTTACAGAGTGGAAGTGGGAAGGAATATCGATAGACTTTATGATGATTTTACCATCCCTTTCCAAGTTACATGATACAATCTTGGTGATCATTAACTGACTCACCATGTTGGACCACTTACTACCTATATGGGAGAAGAGTTTCGATGAGTGCTTTGGATGCCTTTACATGGAGGAGATAGTTTGAATCCATGGAGTTCAGTCGACGATCATTTCAAATCATCATTATTATTTCACATCACAGTTTTAGAATGGATTATAGGAGGTGTTTGGGACTCAGATACATTTGTGCATGATGTTCCATCCCTAGACAGATGGCTAGATAGAGAGGACGATTCATGTTCTAGAGGATATAATGTGGGCCTATATCTTGGACATTCGTCATAGTTGGGTGGATAAACTACCACTAGTGGAGTTTAGGTACAACAACATCTACCTCTCAACCATTGTTATGGAATAGTTTGAGGCTTTTTATGAGGGACCATGAAGTTCACCTCTTTTTTGGACTAACACAAGAGAGTTAGCACTCATGTTTCCAAGTTTAGTGAGGCCAGCCACTAAGAAGGTACATATCATTTAGGAGTGGATGGGGACTTCCCATATCCAACATAAGTCATATGCTAAAAGGACACTGAGTCCTCTAGAGTTCGAGGAGGGAGGCCATGTATTTCTTTGGGTCTCACCTTGAAGAGGATTGCAATGATTTTTTTGGTGTGGAAATTTATCTTCAAGATACATCACACCTTTTTAGATTAAGTATAGAGTTGGAGAGATGGAGTGCCACTTAGCTCTACCCCCATAGTTTCCCTAAGTGCATGATGTCTTCCATGTGTCACATCTGATGAGCTATGTGCATGATCCATCACACTTCATCAACTGGGAAAGATGTACATTGAATTTGGGGTCGCATCTGATGAGTTTGTCTCCACATGTCATGTCTTGTATAGATGATCAACAGTTTGACATAGTATTAGGTGGACCCGGACCAGGTTTTTCTTAGAGAGGTCTGAAAGATGTGTTGTTATTATATGGCTTTAGACAGCTATCCTACACCTACACATCAGGTAGGGTTTTCTATGGATGAGTTTCAGGAACTTGTGCATTCATTTTTATAGACCCTTTCTTTTTTGGGGCTTGTATTCTGGCCATTTTTACTTTCTAGTTTCCTACTGTCGTTTGATGTGGTTGGTATCTTAATGTATGCATAAATTTTTTACTTAGTATTTTTAAATTCCATCATTTTGGACTAGGATATATGTTTTTGTGGGTGAATGTACTTATAAAAGTGCATACATGTTGTCAGGTATGCCTACTCAGTGCTAGTCTCCAACCCCTTGGCCATCATTGGCGAGCATGGGGTAGTCACAACACGAGCCTCTTTGGGACGGGTTGTAACAAATGAAATCTCCAAAACTAATATAATGAAATTTTTAAGAGAAATTTTAGGGATTGGTTAAGATAGGTTATTCTATTTGGTTTAAAGAAGTGACAGAATTGGTGTCCTTTTCTAACTATGTTGAAGGGTACTATTCGTATTTCTTAAAATGTTAAATTAAAATAAATTCAATTTCATTCTCAAATATTACCAAATTTATTTAATTAGATTATAATGTCAGGATAAGTCTAAATATTCTCACACCATAAAATTTGGTCATCTTTTTAGTTTGTTTTAACCCTTATCCTTCATTTTCAATCAACTGTTAACCCTTTTCCTAATTAACATCAAATTAAATTATTTTACCCTTTATGTGTTAATTATGTTAATATAGAATTAAAAACTGCCCATTAATAGTCCATTTTTAATGTTTATAACCTTATTACATATTTTTATTAAAATTAGATTTTTAAGAATTTTATATCATTTAATAAGCTATTATTTATTATAAAATATTATTAATGTAAATTTATATAAGTATTCATTGCATTGAATTTAATAAAATCCTGAAAATAAGTAAAAATAAAAAAATTTCATATACTTGAAACATAATTTTCATTTAAAAATTCTTTAATCACATTAATTACCTCAAATTTTATTATTTTTATTATTTTTAATAACCTTTATTTTATTTTTACATTAATTGAATAATTATTCCATCAATGTTGTATAAGAATTTAGGGTTATTATTTCCACACTAAAATTTAAAATTAAATTACCATGATTAAGATAAATCTTTCATCTTTCATATTTATTTTTCTAACCAAACATATCATCTTTTTTACCCATTTTCAAAATATTATAGTAATCAAAACCAAGAGTGTGATATATTTTACTTCTCTTTGAATAAAGTTTATAAAGGTCATAATCACCCTCAAAGGACCAAAAACGCCATAAAACTGAATATTGGACGTTTATGGGTAAAATGGACTCATCCAATGAAATATGATAAAATTTTATGGTCATTTTATTATTTTTATCATATTATTTTTATCCCTTAATTACATGAATTACCCTTTACCATGGTTAGACAATTAATATTGTTATAATTAATTTTGGAAACAAAATAAAGGTAATTATTTAAAAAATTTAGACCTCCTGATCCTATATATGGAATCCATTATTAAAAATTCAAAATTTAAAATTGAAATAATTTAATTTTAAATAAAACTATAAAAAAATAACAAAAATAGTTTTTCTTAAAAAATTCCCATTTAAATAGAAAATATTTTTATTCTAAACTCAAGTATAGAATCCATTTTAAAATAATAATTATATTATATTAAACTAAAATTAATTTATTAAATTTTAAAACCAATCCAAAATATGATTTAATGTTGTAAATAATATACATATTTCAATAAAAATCAATACTTTTGACTATTCATTCCAAAATAAATCCTCTCAGAAAATTATTGAAAATCAATTCTAAGAAAATTTTAGCAAGATGTATTAAAAAATTAATTAATTTTTAATAAATAAATTTTTATAAGTTTCAATAAATTAATTATAATATTTTATCCTGAAAACTAATAGAAACCATTTTTGATGAAAACATTTTTTTAAGAATAGAATAACTTTACAAATAATTTCGTGATTATTTATTAATCATTTATAAATATATTTGTATTGACTAGGAAATATATATATATATTTCATAAGTTATTTAATCCTATTCATAACATCCAATATAATCACTATGTTTTAATTATCATGTTTGAATTATATTATTTTGTTATTCGTTTGATATCAGTGTTACGTGTTGCATAAGATATCGAACATAGTGTTCTTATTTTAAAATATTTGGGTGTTATTAGAGTTCCTCAAAAATCATAAATCATACATAATATTCTACCACATAATGTTGGATCAAGTCATATTGCGATGGAAACTCGGAAAAAACATACATTGGAAAAACACAAAAAATAATTATATTGTGTATTTTTGTATTTATACCATGATCTAATGAAGCCAACTAAGATAGGAAAATCCATAAGAATCACATTGTGTCCTGTACCCCTTTCACATTATGAAATATTTATATTTAAAGATTATAGATGTTATATAAGATGAATTTTTGTGATTTTTCACCATGATATTATAAAAATTCAATGTTTGACATATGAAGATACAGAAGTCATGCTACGATAGTGACTTTCATTTCATGACATATACTCCCAAATATATTAAGTGGTAACCATTTTTGGAACTTGTTCATATTCATTATGAGATTATTATCATCATTCAATGACTGATAGGGTGTCTATAAATATCAAATAATATGGATTCTTTTAGGGGATAATCTTTTTAGGGTCTTTTACTTCTGGATTATTCCGATTTTATTCAGTCTTTAAAATTTATTTTATTCTTCTTTACATTATAGATTTTTACCTTTAATGTTGTAACCATTAATTAAAATATGTATTTTTCTATTAATTGTATATTATATTTTTATTATTCTATCCTTTTTTAACTCAATTCTTATAATGATTCACCAACATTTGATGGGATTTTTCTCCACCATTAATAATTTTTTTTAATGTATTTAACCAGGATATGTGTTAAGGGAGGAATCCCATATAAATTGAGTGAATTGAGTTATTAGAAATACCTTTAATTTTTCACTTTTATAAAAGTATCAAAACTAATGCACGAAGGGTGGTAGAATTCTCTAATAAGTAGATTTATATTGATCTAGGTATAATCAATTAACATGAACTTAAGGAGTTGGTGACATTAGAATGAATTTACCACCAATTGAATCAAATAATTCATGACATATATTGGAAAAAACATGTAAATTTATCCATTAAAATGGATCAAATACCCCCTTTTTAGAGAATTCTTTTCAACCCTAGTAATTTAAGTCTTAAATTTTTATAATCCAATAATATCATTCATGATTGGGTTAATAATAAGAAAATTCACAACTATTAGTGATAGAATATGTCATATAATATTACAAACCTCTATCTCTATAAAAATCAACTAACATAGGTTGGTGAAGGGTCAAGTGAAATTAATATTCTTATCAAAGAACTGCTGGGTTCTGGAGTAAAATGGAAACAACTCCATTCCCACATTGGTGGAATATTGTCAAATAATATGGATTCTTTTAGGTATACCACTAGTAGGGTATCTATATTTTTAATCCATATAGTTGTAAACTCATAAATTAATAACCATCTAGGAGTAGGTAGGAATTTTCAGGTTAATAATGCTCCTAGGAAAAGGGATACCTATTTATCCCTATAAATGGAGTAAAAACCTATATAGTTCAGTCCCATTTTACAAGGAACAACATAACCTTTTTTTTTCATGTGATAAGGAAAATAGTGGTACCTTTAAAGGTCATTTATCCATGACTATATTAGTTTTTTTGAGGCCATGCATCCACAATTAATGATGTTCTTTTTAAGGTAGTGATTCTAGAACTATTATGCCTTTTAGTTTAATCTTGAATAACTATGATTGATTCCAATAAGTTTAGAGTCATGTAGAAGGGAATATTAGACATTAGTTCTTATAAATGGTTGTTTTTTTACTTTCACATGAGTGTCCCTTTATATATTTACTTTATATATGAGTCGAGCAAAGGTAGTTTGTAGATTACACAATGTTGGGGGCCTTTTTATATTTTTTCATCTCTTCTAGAAATAAGAAAATGAAGGATTAATAGATACATGGGTAATGTGATCCAATGAATAAATGATTTTAAATACATGACATCATTATCCCATTTTTTTATTTGGATCATTTATCAGACAAAATGAGGTTTTCTAAATCTTTCTGTTATATGAGGCCTAGTTTGGCACTTCCAGGATGAGTGTTTTTGGCCAAGTTGAGTTTCATCGATTTTTTACAGATATTGACACTTGTTATCAAGAGAATACATGATTGATTTTATCTCATT
The DNA here is from genome assembly GCA_963277665.1 of Viscum album. Taxonomy (NCBI): domain Eukaryota; kingdom Viridiplantae; phylum Streptophyta; class Magnoliopsida; order Santalales; family Viscaceae; genus Viscum; species Viscum album. Next base: position 438,979,977 of record OY728157.1, on the reverse strand, counting down.
GATTCTACTACTTATAGAGGATATTTGGTAAGTTACCGTTATTAAGGGAATATAAGATCAAATGGTCCAAATTAGAGTGGTTAGTGATCTCGTCATGGGAATCTGGTGGCATTAAAAGAGGCCTTGAGGGAGTGGGATTTTAAGGGTTTAGACTAGGGAGATAATATACTTTCAATGTATTTTTTATCCATTAAGGTGTTGGAATTGGGATTATCTATGGTTTTATACCTTGGAAATTTAGGTATATGGGTGTAAACTAGAAGGCTATGTACAAATTTGTTTGGATGAGGCTTGAGTACCATTGTATTAGACCCTATAAAGGATCATTTGATAATGGATTAATCCATGGTAAAAAAATTTACAATGCCGGAACACGTTAATGAGGTAATCACATACTATAGTAATCCATTAGAAATTAAAATATTGGTCTTATATGGAAGAGTGAAATCAAAATATTTAATATAGGTATTTATGGTTGGCCACTATAAACGTTTTATATAGTAATAAACCCTCTTAAAAATATTCAAATAAGAAAAAACCATGATACAAAATAATTAGGTGGTGATATTTAAAGGATTCATGTGGTTTAGTCTACAATTTAATCCCTATATATGTCCAAGTATCTAAAAATTCATTTCAGGGGTCTTATTTATAATAAAAAAAACATAACCATCCAAGAAAAAAACCATGAAAACCATGATTGTGTAAGATTATTTGGGGATATATATAAGTTCAACAATTTGGAACCAAAAAATAAAAAAGAACCCACAAAAAAATAATAAACCAAAAATAATGATTTTATTCACATGAATATCATGTCATCGGGATGTGAATGATATAACCTCTGTAAAATAATTTATCACTCATTAAGTAACTTGGAAACTACATGAAGCATCTATGATAAAAGTGAAAATGATGGGTCCTCTACACGAATTTACTATTTTTTACATACTATCTACGTATCAAATCATATTTTTTATAGAATATCATATATTCATCTGGATATCTTATAATTTTAATGGAAAGTGTTTATAATTTTTTCAAGCCATAATAATGATTTTATTTTATTTTTTCAAATTTTATTATTGCACCCATAAAATACAAGAAATCCTTTCACATTCAAAACATTATCCATGACATAACTTATAACAATATTTATTAACCAATATTTAACTGTTATTTGATACCACTTGTTTAAACTACAAACCAAAACAAACCATAATAGGGAGTGATTTAGGGTGTACAATTTCTTTCTTGAAGAGATATTATTCTCATATTGTTAACGATATCCCAAAATATTAAAATCCAAATAACTATCTTGATAAATTAAAAAATTAAATTACATTTAGTGACACACAAATTTCACTTGGTTCTCTTTTAAGGGATATTTAAATATCATAGAAATGGAGATTTTATATATACTAGATAGATCATTAATCAATGTATCCAATTATAATATTTTAGTAATAATTACTATCAAATAATCGTATACTACATTTATCTCTCTATATAAACACTTATATAATGAATAATAACATAGAAATAGATAACTCAGCCATTGATGCCAATAAATATCAATAAAATATTCAGACACAAAAATATTTAAGGTTGTTTTATATTATACTCTAGCCTCTGTAATCAAAAAATTAATCATCAATAAGTAACTAAAAGACCCACATAACACACACAATGGTCTTACATAACCAATAACATTCCATCGCATAAAAAACCACCACATTCAAACTTAGGGTTTGTTTATAATCATCTGTATCAACATGTCACAGCACTCATAAGAAAATAATGAGTACGAATAAAAAATAGACCCCAGAATGCTCTCTTACTACTCACAAAAGGATTATAGACAATCTACATTAACATACCAAACATCATCACAAGTGAGGGGACTTATTACCACACCCAATAACCATTACACTTGGTCACTCTTTACCAAATCATTCTTAAATGTATAACTATTTTCCAATCTAACCTTGGTGTAAATACCAGACTCTACCCAAGGAATTATATGTGAGTCTTCCATTTTTCAGGACATTAAACCATATATCCCCCTCTACGGGGATTAATTATGTCATTATAAACCTACTCAGTAACATTTTAACTAAGAGAATAGATCTAAAAGGATACACATGCACAAACATGAATGTCAATCCATACAACTTCATACAAAATTTATAAAATGGCATTGACTTATTCCTTCAATATTAATAGAGTGTTTCCCCCAAGTCATGCTCTTTGATTCACGTATGATCTAACAGTCCCCTAATGTCAGCCTCAAAACATCAATATTAGGGTTTTGATACAAATATAGTGATGTAGATGAGATAAAAAAGATTAACGTCTCAGATAAAGTAAATCTTATCCACATATGATCACCAAAACTAATAGATCTTCAATCCTAGGAGAAATGGATGAAGGTGAGATCTTATATTCTAAAAGATCCATAAAATCACACCCATAGATGAGTGAAGGTTGTGGGGTCACAATAAAAATTTAAAATATTTTCCAATTAATTTTTTTTGTAGATTTATCATGAAATAATAGTCATGGATACTCTATGATGACTCCCCATTAGGGTTGTATCAAAACATTACCCCTATGGGTCATTGTATGACTATCATAAGGTAGGGTATTGATCACCTAGACATAGAAAATACTAGTGTAACTATGGTCATCATGAAATTATGGCCTATAACATAAGTTCCCCTGGTTTCCAAGTTGTGATATCCCACCTTCACCCCTTCCTTCAGAAAATTGATGGTGTCACATCATGGAACCATCTGCATTCCAAGACTTTCGCCCTCATAAGAACTATCATTTTTTCCACAAGGTCACCATGTCACCTCATCCTTTTTTCAAAACTAATTTTATGTAACCTCAATGGATAATGGGTTATCAATGGATTGGCCACTCATCATGTCATTACTCCCTAACAACGTGCCTTGATAGCCCACCTAATATAAAACTACAACTCCAAACTGTCTTCAAATCTATAAATCCTGATCTCAATTCATAGGTAACACCCTAAAAACCCGAATTTAAAATACTGAAAAATATTAAACAATAATTTAAAATATAAAATGACCTTAAATTTTATGGATGTTATAAAATCTACCTCTATAGATTTCTCATCACCAAGAAGTGTCTCTAGGGGTCATCACTAAAATAATCCAACCACTATGCCTATATATCCAACTCTATCACTATATAATTTTTTATAATGGAAATGGTTTTGTATTTATGACACTGAAATTAGATAAACTACCATATCATCTAACACCATATCACTTTATTCCATTACCTACACTAGAAACACCTCAACTGACACATTCACTTTGAACTTGACATCTTCACTATAAAATACATTCGTGAGGTATGAATCCAACATTTAACACTATGATATGTCAAAAAAATCATGAATACCTTGATTTTATAGTGGAAGATCCAGACAACAATACATGAATTCAATCAACTCCTCAATCTTGAACAAACCAACAAATTGTGGAATGATCATTCCAAACATCCTTAAACACTGTTTCCCCAAATGAGATGATTGCATCCAAAACAACCATTCTCCCATGATGATCATTAACTATTGATTCCTCGAGTAAATATATGATTGTTTCTTATTCTTATTAGTTACCAATAATTTCTATATCGAAAATAATGTTTAGTTTCCTCAGAAACCATGCCTAGAAAAATAACTATTAAATCATCCACCCTATACATGAATAGTTTTGAGTGGCTTGGTCTACCATAAATGTCATCATTGGGATCCATCATGGTCAAATACTAGAATTTATTAGTGTACTCAAAATCATACAAGTCTCAATGGTTATTCCATTCTCTACCAAAATAAATCCAATATTCTCTCATTATATCCTCTAGTATCCAAATCATCCTAACATACTATCAATTTTTTGGTGAGTGATCTATCATACATAGTTTTAACATTTACCCCATCCTTATCTATAGAACCTGTGAGATTATTAATAAGATGAGTGCATCTAGATTTGATACTATTCATTTAGGTAACTCATGTATTTATACTATCCCTTTCATATATATATATATATATCTTTCCCAACTCATCCATTGACTAATCCTATGAAATAGGAAATAAGTAAGAATCATTAAGTAGTTGTCCAGCCACTACTAAAACTATATCAAACCCTATCAATGTCCTAGGTAGTTCTGTGAAAAAAATCAATAGTCACCTCATTCCATAACCATATTAGAATTATAAAGGGTTAAAGTAACCCACCAATTCACTAGTTTACTTCCTTTATCATCTGTAAAGTAAGGAAGTGGGTGAAAGACCCTACAATATCATTCCTCGTACTTTTATATAAAAAATGATTCCTAATATCATTGTATATTTTTATCAAACATGGATTCACAACCCATACAAAGGCATGGGAATCCCTAAGAAACTTCACTCCCATAGAATTTGGTACCATCATAATTTCCTAGATTTACAAAACCTCATACTCATCCTCAGAATATCTTGGGAAAATAAAATTTCAGATGTTCCATTACAGTCTCGGTACCTTTTGATCATTTAAACCATCAATATGTCAATCAATGAGTTATAAAATTAGATTACACTTATCCTAAAAAGTAGAAAATTATTACTCTTGAGTATTCCTACTGAGATAATCCATGAAAATATTTCCTTCCTCATTGAATATTTCATCTAAAAATTAATGTTCTTATTATAATCAACACAATTCCTCATCCACGGTTTCAAGTCCCCCTAAGAGAAAATGCGTCATAATTTATGGTATTTTTTTAGATGAAAAACCTATAACATATGAGGTAGTTAAAAAGGACTTCTTTGAGTGAACCAAAATAGATAGTTTGAAAATATGGTTATGGTAGTTTATCTCATGGGTTCATATCTATTGATGCCCATAATTGACTATATAACCCCATGTATCAATACAACTCAATGACCAATCCTTGAGGCATTATAATAAATAGTATAACTAATCCATGGATCTGGATGAATCTGAGTTAGAGTAAACATCAACCTTATTTATATATCATAGAAGGAATCCCCACATCGAAAAGTCCCCTCCAAATTTACTCTCTTCTAAGTTATCCATTTTGTTGGTGATACCAAACAAGAGAAGTCTCAGTTGGACCATCTATAATACCCAACCAACCCAAGAAAACATTGGATATCAAATACATTGCTGAGTAACAACCAAGAAATAATGACATCCATATTTTCTAAATAAACTAATATACCAACATCTCAGATCAAATTACCAAGTAAGTACACCTCATATATCCAAAAGTGATTCGTTGAGTAATTATCATAAAGACTATGTGGTAAAAAATAATCAATAAATAATTTATGTTATTAGTATGCATCTACCTAATTTAATAATATAAAAATATGTCACCAACTGACACCACAATAATGAGTTCGAGTTAGGGATATAAAATATAATTCATGATAAACTTATACAACACTAGTGCATTAATCAATACAATTAGAATCATAAATTACTAATATAATATATACCTACTCTTAAATGATATATATAGTGAATCCTCCACTCTAAATCACAACTAATGGTAGCCATATTAGATATTAATTGTAGAGAAACCTCAGGCTCCACTTAATATATCAAAAAATTCATATATACTAAGTAAAGGATATCACTTATTCACCTTAACCTGATATAATTTTCGATAGTTCATGCACAATCTAATTCTACCATCCTCTATCTTATCAAATAAAACATGAGAAAAAAAGGTGAGGTACTCAGGGGAATTAAATTCTTTACTTCAAGGTCCTCAAGTTTCACCTTCAACTCTCTCAAATCAATCAGTTTTATATTATAAGGATGGTTTGATATAGGATCCTCACTCAGAACGAGATCAGTCACTAACTTAATCTATCTCATGATGGATTCTTGAGAATTTAACATGAAAAAAATATTGAAAAAAAACCATCATAGGTGTAAAATTATCTAAAACTAACACAATATCTACTAAGTGAACCATAACATCTACATGTTCTATAATAGTTTATATCTGACTGAATTCATATCCCTCTCTACATAACTTTATATCTTATTCTATAATAAGAACATAGTATCCTAACATGGGGGAAGTAAAAGACAACCATATCTACTATAAATTTATGTATGAATATAATTTCATAATCCAATGCATATTGAAGATGTAATAAAATATCATAATATATAAAACAAAGAAACCCCACATATTCCACCATCATCCAACCACTATAGAACATATTGGGTATAATTAAACATGAATCATCCTCTACCTAAGAGGTATATCAAGAACCATCATTCTAGGGGTAAATTACACTATCAAACCCAAAAATGATAAAAATATAGCTATAATTAATGAATGATACACACCCATATAAAATAAAGAAACTGATAGCATCATAGTAATCAAAATCATAGTATGTTTGGAACATCATACCCTACTACAACTCCACAAAATTATAATATCTGTATAGCCTAATCATATCATTGGAAAAATCCTCAATAAAGAAGTCATAAAATGCCTCCCAATACATGTCCCACGACTCATATCGTATTCCATAATAACCCACGTCCTCTTAATCTATCCCTATTGAATGTACACTCCAAATTCACTTTTCAATGATTAAGTTTACCATGTAGAATGAATATTACCATGATAAACTTGAACCAATTCTCAGAATCCGGAGGACCATTCACGATAGGGATGGTTGGAGGGTGTTGTAACTAGATATATTATGTGAAGTATACCATTTTAGGTTCACCTTAGTGAGAACCTACACCTATCATGGGTACTAGACCAAAAAATCCTTGCTGAAGTGGATCCACTTCCTAAAATACTAGAACAAACTTAGAAGTTTGATCAACCTCACCCTCCTAAACATTTATAGGTATAACTAGAGTATTTCCAACATTGGGAATATAATAAATCTAGTTCCAATATAGTATCATGGGACATCTATAATGTGATATTTTCTGAAATACCAAAATAGAGACTTGAAAATTCAAATAATAACTAAATTTTTAACAAATTTTAAAAAATTGGTAGGTTTACTCACAAGAACAAACCATAGGAAGTACACATAAAGGTTCTACACATAACAACTAGAAAAAAACATTGTAATAAATAATGGACTAATCTCACTCCACAGGTACCTATATGATTTTCATGATCATATAAAACAAAAATATAACATGATAAGGGTAAATTAATTATATATCTCCATAAATACATTTAGGAGAACACTAAATATGTTATTTTTTGAATTAAATTAACTTAAAACTGTATCAACCACAAGTAAATAAGTCCATAACATGTAGGACTTTGTGTATATCCTTGATTCATGAACTCACCCACTCTCACCACCTGGGGAAATAACAAAATCACATGAACCATAAAAACCCAATAGCAATTGTATAATAGCATGAAATTATTAGAGAACCACCAAATTAAAGTAATTACACTAGCTTTGAAACTCAATCATCCCTTATAAGAGTAATATTCATGAATAAGCATAGCTTCCCACTAATTTTTCAATAATCTTCAACTCATTCTTCCAAGCCCCAAAAAATAAATAAAAAAGGGACACTAATACCATTTTTGTGACAGCCCGACCCAAATCACCACGTCTAAGTTGTTGTACTATAATACCTCATTGACATCTCCAAGTATAAAAGAGTTTTTTGGGTAGTGTTGAGGGCCTATGATTAGAGATGGGGTGATTGTTCCCAATATATTATGTAGGAATCCATAAATATATATTATTATAAATAAAAAAAATAGGTCGAAATAAATACATAAAAATACATAATAAATACTACCATCATATTCAACATCAAAATGATACAAAATTATTTATACATATTAGTTAAAAATAATTCCACATATGGTGGGTTAGTAATACAAAATGAATAAAATAAAAAATAAAAAAAATTAGAAAAATAGTAAAACAGCATATAGTATTTCCTGAATTCAAATCAATAGTAACTACCTCCACATTCCTAGAAATGCGTCATATATCTATTTCCCTTAGATGGGTCTTTAAAAGAAATTCTACCAGATATCAGGGTTCTAGTATTGGGTGACATTAATAAATGGTAGTTAGACAAAACCAACATGTCCTTATAATAAGTAAAAAATACATATAAAGGAGTAAAAGTTGATTAAAATAAAAATATAATGATATATAACTCCCACCTGGTTAATTTTCACTAACCAAGTTTCCACAAACCCCAAACATATCTACTTTATCTCTATTTCAAAAGTAATTATCACATTGAACCACAAATACAATCAAAATAATGCGCAATACATTCTCACTCAAGGTATGACTATGAATATAGTACATGACCATGCCCATGTCACTCAAGAGAGGTCTCCATCACATCACATACCATCATATCACTCATTCATGGTCTCACATTGCATATTTCACCATGATTTAATACTCAAGTCTAGTTATACATGACATCTCTGACCAATCCTTCTCAGTTGGGGCTATATGCACATAACACATTAGACCATGCCTTTTCATCCAGGGTTTTCATTACATAACTTCTCTAACCATAAATTATCACTTAGTTCCGGTCATGCATGATGTTTTAGGCCACACCTTCTCACTCAGGGTTAGTATTATTTCACTAATAACATACCATCACATAATGAACCACTTTATTTTAAAAAAATGATGATTATTTGGTCAAAATACCAATGTACCAAGATATATTATAGATAAAATGAAAAGTTACAATTTTATAAAAGTGGAAATATTATTAAAATATTTTCTATATAATGAAGAAGATTTGTAGGAAGGGTATCCATCTATATGATCCTATTTTTTACTCTGTTGGAAAGACCATCCACCATCGTTTTTGAATTACAGTATTCCTGAATGATTATATGATTATCTCAGAATGGTGTTGGAGGTAGTCCATCCATCTAGCTATGAGAGGCCAGTCATGGTGCACCATGTCATTTCGGAGTGCTTCCACGATGGTAATGGTGTCAACTTCAATCCCTATATTTTTATAAACTCTTTTCTTGGTAAGATCTTCCACAATAATAATTATATACATCATGGATTATAATGAGGAGAAAATACCACACATGCCATAGGAGAATCCGATAATTGGTTCATTGTGGTCTTTGCACACCACTCCATAACCTGAAGGGCCCAAGTTACCTTTTGGGGCTCCATACTAATTTATTTTGATCTATTAGGGGAGAGTAGGTTTACTAAAAACATCTATAATACCCTTTATATGGATAGAAATTTCTTTTATTCTAATAAAATAAAGTATAATAAGATCCTTGATGGATTTTTGGTGGGTACCTATTTCCAACATTTCGACTTCCTTGATAATTTTAAAGATAATAACCTTAGCAGATTGAAAATTGAAAGAATTATTGTGATGAATAATCAAATTTATATTATAGAAGATGATATGAATTAGATCAAAAACAAAAATTTTGAAGATCTATCCGATCTATTGAGAAGTGTCCATAGTAGTGCATCATCGAAGATATATCCAAATGGAGTCTAAATCTGTCTATATGAGATCAAAAATGTGAAAAATGTATTTTCCTAAAGTCAATGGAGTAGAACAAGATAAAAATAGATGGTCATTATCCTATCAGTTTTGATTTCACACATGACATTTGGAGTAGAGTTAAATACCAAATAAATAAAGGCAACAATCATTGGGAACTCTATTGTGGGATACTCTTCAAACAAAAGTGAATCTGGAGGGTCTATCTCATGGCATTTCAAAGATCCTTAACCAAGAAAATTCCAAATTTTCATTAATCAAATTGTGCTTGTAGTAATGTTTTGAGTTCAAAATTCCATTTTGTTCAGGTTCCCAAACTAAAAAATTTTCATTATTAACAAAACGATAATTGTTAATAATAATTATATTATTGTGGGGTAAATCCAAAGCAGGGGAGAGAATACAATCATTTATATAAATAATAGTAACATCAAGTAATTGAATAGGGTTATACATTGATAAAAGAGTAAATACATTAAAGTTATCTTACAAAAACATCAAATAATATCTTTTATTATATATCTATCTATATTAAAGTGTAATTTGGGAATAATAATTCTTAATAGATGACCATATTGAGGAATCCATATAAGGAAGATTTCATTTTTCAGTTTTTTATAAAGCATACCACTAAGGAAATTAAAATCCATGAAGTTATTATTTATAAGGTTCCAAGTGAATTTATCCTGGAGGGATTCATTAAAAATTCTATGTTTCTTAAAACCATTATTAAGGAGCATACAAATTTTTTTCCAAGGAACCATTACATACTTTCTCTATAGAGTTATTCCACTACAAAAAATTTCTAATTCAACCTTTATGGTTTTTAATCAAAAAAAATGGGGAATTTATAAACCATAATAGAATATACCGTTTCATATATAATAGTTTATTTTATAAGACAAATTCATCCTCCCATATATAAGGATTTTCCTTTCCAAGTAGAGAGTGGGTTTTTTAGTTTGATCAACGATAATGTGAAAATCGGTACATTTAGGATATCCCTAAAAAATAGGAATCCCAAGATATATGAAGGGGAATGATCCCTCTTTAATTCAAATGTAATTTAAGATTATATCTTTTCTTAATATGAGAAATAATTTTCCTAAGAAAAATAATGATTTTTTCCTGTTTATAGATGGACCAAACACATATTCATAATGTGAGAGGGAAGATTTAAGATTTTTGATATTTCTTTTGTCTCCTTATAAGAATAAAATGAAGTAATTTTCATACAAGAGATGATATGGAACAATTAGGTTCTTATCCTTAATTGTGGGATTTATTTTACCCTGATTAACCATATTAATGACCCACATTAATTTCACTCATTAAAGTGTCAAAATCCTCAGTCTCAATATTAAACCTCAATATTTTAAAAGAAAAAAATTATTTTCAAATTTCATAAATGATAGGCCACACTAACATAGCCTCTATTAAAAGTAATAATGCTTTTTTTATAACTTGTCTTACACTCAACACCAAGTTTTACCAAACAACAATATACTATTAATATTATTGTTAAATATGATAGTTATCACATAGATATTAGAATAGTGTTTATGAATAGGATTTACTAAATTATGAAAATATATTTCTTACATAAATTAATTATTTATAAAATAAGAATCATTTCAATGAAAAAGGAATGTTTTTTAGAAATGTTTTTTTTCAAAAAGACAATTTAATATTACCTAGTGCACATAATTAAAAATAATTTTTACCACTTTTAGAAAATTTATATGATAAAATAAAATAAATTTTTATAAGAATAATACAAAAATTATCTTAGGGTTAAATTTTTTTATTTTTCTTAAATGTTTTATTTTTTACTAAATAGCGAAGAATACCTCATTTTAATTGAAAAATTCCCTTTATTATAATAAAATAATAATATAAAACTTTATATTTACTAGATTTTAAAGTCCTAAATATTAAATTAAAAATATATTAATCCAATATAGGTAATTGGAACAATTTTAATATTGAATTTTGATATAAAAACCTTGTGAACGTTTAGAATTTTCACTTCAGAAACTTGTTTTCTCATTACATCTGTGGGATTTATTTTAAATTAAACTATTACTGTTATAAAAAATTAATTTAGAAAAATTTATTAAATATTTTAAATAAGCATAATTTATATTATCTAATAAACTATAATTAGTTTTTTAAAATAATTATTAGTGAAAAAAGTTAAAAGTAATTATAGAGATTGGGGTGAAAATGAGTATACTTAGTCGTTAAACAAAGAATATATAGTGAAAATTGACCCAACGATGTCTCAACATTAATTATATGGCCGTATTTTTACCCTTATTATCATTGGATATATTTTAATAAGTTATTTGGATATAAGTCGTTTAACGTGATCTGCATAATAAGTTAAGTAAAGAGAAAGACAACAAAAGAACCATTCTTGATTTTAATATATATACCGATTTGTAATAGGAAAAGACAATATTGGATTATTTATACATATCATATTTATGTATAAATTAGTTATTATCAAAAAAATAATTTATATTTAATTTTTATAGATGAATTAGTTACATAAAATGCTTTTGAAATGCCAACACATTGATTATTTAGTAAATAATTAACCAAAATAAATGAAACTAAAAATATTTAGTGTAGTAAATTTTATAAATTGTGGTGTTAAATTAATTTTCAGATTAATATATAATTTTAAATAAGTTTGAAATTAATTTATTCAAATTATATATTTTTATGGGTGTTTTTAATTTTAAAATAAATAAATAATATAAAAATTGACCTTAATTTTATTTTATAATAAATGATATTTAATTAAATGATTCTAAATTACTGAAAAACCTATAATAATCCAAGTGATATATAAATATTAATAAATATAAAATATTTTTCATTAATGGACCAATTAATATGATATAATGAACATATTTACCTATAAATATTAAAAACTTTATTAGCACATTTAGGGTTAAAGAAGTGTTGTTGCGCATTACACGTGCTTCTATTAAAATTAAAATTCAAAACATAAGGGTTTTTTATCTTATAAATTATATGTCATGATTATATGAAATGGTCAAAAATATTATAATTAGTATATCTTTTATTTTATTCTTAAATTTAAAAATACCCAGGTCAGAAAACTAGTTACCATAGTCAAAACAAAAAAGGTAAACATGAGTAAACTAAATGACTAAAGCAAAATGTTAAAATTTATTTTATTTTTTTATGATGTATGTAATGATTGACCTATAATTTTTTATACCCATTTATGTTTCTATTTATTGACCACATGATGTAATAAATACCTCCAAAAAGTGAATACTTTTGGGTAATTACAAGATTGTCACACCTCCTCCATTATAAATGGGTACTCACTCTTCCTACTTCAATTCACTTATAAAGCCATTGGGATGATCAAAACCCTTCACAAATCAATCCCAAATGTTAAATCCTATTATCATATATGCCTTATTTTATCCAAACTTCTTACCTAGGATGTTTTTAGTGAAAACCAAAGGAAGATACCTGGATAAGAGGAAATGTTGTTCAACAAATGTCTTTATTTTATTTTTTCTCCAACTTCGTCAATTATTATTATAACAGGATTTTATAATAATATTGATAACAAAAATAAACTAATTTTTCATTATGTTTATTCTACCCCATACACCCACACACAATTATATTAAATGGGTTATGGAATCATCATTTGTGTGAATGGCAGACTACCGTCTCTCAAAATGATGTCGTTCCTTTTTTATTATGCAACCTCTCACAGTTGGGAATAATGATGGACCTAAAGTTAATATATCATATTTATAAAATTATAATAAATATTTTTTATTTATATCACATATACTTTTTTATATTCCAATACATAAGAAATATAATAACGATGTTAGTGTGTGATGGACTACTGCCTCGCAATGCGATCTGATTCATTTTCTCTAAAGTGTTACAGATAAGGTAATAAGAAAAAATATAATCAATATATGTGATATAAATGATATTTAATTATATTCATTTTGTATTTATCATTATTTTTTTATAATATATTATTTTTATTTCTTACCTTTTCAATCATTGAAAAAGATATAATGTCGTTCGTGGATGTGTGGACAACTATCTCCTCAAAGTGATGTGATTCATTTTTTTCATCCCCACATCACAATAATCATATATATAAAATTATATAATTAAATATTATTTAACTTATAGAATATTTTTTATTCTCAAAAGTTAAATTTTACTTACCTTATTTCTATAATGATAATTGAAAAATTGAGATGTTACTCATGTGTAAGTACGACCTACTGTCTCCATGATCATAACTTTAGTTCATTTTCATGACTATATTCCATGATTTTTTTGAAAATATTAATTTATGTATAAATATTATAAATATTTCATTATTTATTTTGGTATGTTTAAATATTGACACCTTTAACAATAATCTACCAACAAAAGTTCTTTTTGACACATAATCTGAATATGGTCAAAACATTAGACCTAAATATAATTGATTGAGTTATTTTATATAGAATTTTAATAAATTAATTAAAATTAATAATAAACATTAAAAAAATTATTAATTAATTATATAATTAAAATATGTTTATTATTCCGTAAGTTAATGAAAAATGTGATGAATCAGACTAAAGGTAAGAGACACAATTCAATTTCCTTCCATTGATTTTATTTTTGATGATATTTATTTATATTCTTTTATAAGGTGTATATATAGATACATTGACATATTATATCATGAATTTTTACATTTAAATGATATTTAATGTATTTTGAAAGTTAATCATTCATGGGGCTTATGATTTATATTTTCCCCAATTGATGATGGACTTTTCTGTTAAAAATCATCTTTTAATGTTTTCCCCCAAACTATCTTTCTCTTCTATGGTCGTTTTTTAAAAATTATTTGATTAATGTTTTTCTTGGATGTAAAATATTTATAAAATAAATTTTATATCTATTTATATTATTTAAATGGTTTTTAAATAGGAATAATTTTACATCTTTTGTATAGAATGTTTCGACAAATGTCAAAAGGGATGTCATATTATTAACATACACGATGAAAATAATGTTTTTGTTAGCATTAATATTATTTAATTTCTATAATCATTTGAAATATTCCATGTTTTATTTAATTAAAACCCCTCTTTATATGTTTTTTGTATTTGACAACTGAAATTTTTTTTCAAAGAAAATGGGTTTTTATTGATTTTTTTTTTAAAAATGGTATCTTTTTAAAATTATTTTTCATATGTATTATAAAGTGTTATTAGAAGGGTTTATAATGAAATATTTTTATTTATGATATTTTACTTGATAATTTTATGAAATTTTTGAGCCCAATACAACTTATATGAAGGGTTGATCCCCATTATAGCTCACAGGTGAGCCTAATATATCTTATACAAAGGGCTGATCCCCATTACAGCTCCTGAGAAATGGGTGACCCTAATATAGCATATATGAAAGGCTGATCCCCATTATTGCTCATGGGTGAGATCTATATATATATTATATAATGTGTGATCCTCATTATTGATATCAAATATATTGGGTAATTATTATATAATAATTTGTTAGTATGATTATTACAATTAAAAGGGGTTTGAAGTGGTTTTACAAATATGAGTCCCTAAGTCACCTAAAAGGATTTTTAATTCCTGGATATGAGTTTTAAAGGATTTATTTGAGAAAAAATTGTGTTTTTATTTAAAATTGTTTTATTTATTTCAATAAAATAGCATTGATGCAAAGCTAAATATTTAATGGGTTTTTCTATTTTACTGAACTCATGGTATCCTTTATTTTTATATACTATACTGATCTTTTGTTTTCATTCACTATTTAAAAAAAATAAAAAAATTTAAGGATTTATAAGGGAAAGGAACAAGGAAACTTGAAAATCAGAGATATTTTCTACAAAAATATATTATTCTTTATTTTTAAAGATGTATATTATAAGAAAAATTGGATAGTGATCATAAGAGTCCACCTTTTAATATATGGTTTTGTAATGTATAAGATTTGGCCTAATTATATAAATCTATAAACCTAAAAAGATCCAAAAAGTCAAAAAGTAAATTCTAGACTAAAACTCAAGATTATGTAATGTTTGAAGATTAGTCCTTATTACTTGTATCAAATAATGGTTTAAAAATTTTAGATGTTATGATAGTTTAAATAGTATTCCGAAAGAATATTTTAATTTATGGTTCAGTTGAAAAGATATAGAATTTCAAGATTACCATGTTTCATCAACTAAATAGTGTATGTTCATAATGGTTTTCTATAAAGGAAATGGGATAGCTAAACTAGGAAGGGATGAAGAGGAATATTTACTTCCAAATAAACATCCTAAAATGGTTGGAATTAGAACCGAAATTTTTTTTATTGTGATGGATCAAGTGAGAAAATCTAAAAATGGTGGTGGTATCAATACTATAAAGTAATCTAATCTACCATAGTGGATCATGTATATAGTGGAGAATTTTTGGGGGAACACCGCAATCATTAAATGGATCATCTAACCGGGTGGTAGCAAAAATATGTATCAACATCATATATAATATATTTGATGTCATGGGATATTCATAGCATCAAACCGTAACAATTAACATACATCATTTTGAATGTGAAGTTGATTGATAGTGGTATTTGGTTAGGAATAACAAATAAAAATAGGATCTTGATGAAATGGAATGGGAGGAATTTAAGAATATTTTCCTTGATAAATGCTTATTTAAGTTGTTCGGCCTAGGATAGGCAAAAAATTTCTATAATTGAAGAAAAACGTAAAGATTTTGTTGTTTTATATGATTCAAGCTTCACAAGATTATTCAGGGATCTTTCGATCTTCATTTGAGAAAATAATTGTAAAAAATAATAGACATTAATCATGTTTATAAACATTATTATGAATATCTATTTTTGCACAATAATTTAAAAGGTATGGAAATATTTTTCATTATTCTAAGAAGGTTGAGATGGAGTTTTTTGAAACTTATGTTCCATGTGATGATAAGAGTAATAAATGGTTATGGTGTAAGGCAGTAGAGAAAAAAATAACTATGAATTCTAGAGGTAATCCCAAAACATGTTCCATGTGTGGTAAAATACATTTTTGGGAATGTATGTCATCATTTGAAATGTTTTATTAGTGTGGTAATTTTGGTTACATTATTTGTGACCAAAATTAAAAGATTCCTAAAAAATCCATGAATGAGATAATAAAAATCTAGTCAATTATAAGACTATATTAACTTCAATGATTTTGTAAATTAAGCTAACATGTGTCTAAGTTTATATACCCATGGTGGAAATCAAAATTATTAGATGAAACAATTGGTCCAAAAATAATTTGATACTTCAACATATGATGTTGGCCCATCTCTTTAAGTGGTGATAGATCCAAGGATCTCAGTATTTTTCAAAGGGTTATCATAAGATAAATGACTTATGCACCCCTATTTTTATTTTTTTGTAATTTATGTACCGTTTGAGTCATTTATAGAGTGTTTATAGATATATGAATTATACATTTTAGTGGAAAATGTTATTTTATAAATAATTCATTTACATGTTATAGAAATAAGTTTAATGATATTGATAACTTTTAAAGATTATATTATCATTAATGAAATTTTTATAATAGTAAAATAATATTATTTAGCATTTAAAAAAATATTTTATTGGAAACCATATAAAAATGGTTATTAAATTATTAATTTTATTTTAATGATGTACATTCATTGGTTACTAAGATAATGTTCAAATTGTGAGAAGAAATTTTATTAATGGGGGAGGATGTAACACCCAGATATTTTAAATGAAAAACATTATTTTCAATACAATATAATATATGAAAAACTAACTTAATTTGTGTTACATATAATAATTCTTTTCTTCGATAATTTGTGTTACATGAAAGACCAAGTTTTACCGAAAAATATTATACTATTAATATTATTAATTTATATGTTACATATTACCTAAACGATGAAATCAAAGGTAAAAATAAGAAAAAAATAAATTATGGAAATATATATTTTACATATTTTTAATAATTATCTATTGATCGTTAATAAGATAAGAATCTTTTGATAGAAAAATAATGATATATGAAAAAAATACAATTTTTTCTAAAAGAAGGTTTAATTTTTCTTTGTGCACATAATTTAAATTATTCTAATCAATTTCATAAAATTTATATAAAAAATATACTTTATTTATGAAATTGTAATACTAAAATTTTCTTAAGTTTCATTTTTGGTAGTATCTAAAATGTTTGATTTTTTGATGAATAGGGAAAAATACTATATTTTAATTGAAAAATGAAATTACATATAAATAATTTATAATGTAAAATTATAAATTGAATTGGTTTTAAAGTTATAATATATCAATTATATATATATATATATTAATCCAATATCAGTCGTTTTAATTGTTTTATTATTGGATTTTTATATTATAAAATAGTGAACTATCAAACATTTTCACTTTAATACATGTTTTCTCATGAGGTATTTGGGATTAATTTTAAATTAAAATTTTCCACTTATGTTAATTTAGTTTGGAAAAATATATTTCATCTTTGGATTCAGAATAATTTATATTTTATAATAATTAAAACATAGTTTTTTACCATAATTCGTGGTGAAAATAGTTATAATTAATTATAATGATTAATCTAAAAAATAGTTCTTAGTTGTTAAACATACAATATATTGTATCAAATGAACTACCAATTTTTTTAACTCTCATTTTTTCCATATTTAGACCCTTAAAACCTTAGGAAATATTTTTATGATTTATCGGGATACTATTCAATGAAAGTGTCTTATAAAACAAGTTAAATAAAGAAAAAGACAAAAAATGAACCTTCCTTGACTTTAATATCTTTAACACTTTGGAATTGGAAAACCCCATATTGGATTGGTTATATATATTATTTGGAAGTATAAATTATTTTATATCATTATAATAATTTTAATTTAATTTTTAGAGATGAATTATTTGAATAAAATGCTTAAGAAACGCCAACACATTAATTATTTAGTTAATAATTAACTAAAATAAAAGACACCAAAAATATTAAAAGTGAAGTAAATTGAATGAATTTTTATCCTCCATTAATGTTTTAGATTAATTTATCGTTTTGAAATGGTTTTAAATTAATATATTCAAATTCCATCACTTTCATTGTTATTTTCAATTTAAATTAAATAAGTAATTTCCAACATGACATTAATATTATTTTATAATAAATGATATTTTATGAAATGGTTATAAATTACTAAAATTACTATATATATCCAATGATTTTTTAAAAGTTAACTAATGTAAAATATGGTTAATTAATGGACCAATTGATCTTTTATAATGAACATATTGACCCCTAAATAGTAAAAACATTATTAGGGTGGTTAGGATTAAATCCTTAATTTGGTGTTATACATGCACAACTGTTTGAATTAGTTTCCTAAACATTTGGGATGTTTATTTAAAAATCTATATATCATATTTATAATTAGTGGTTATAGATTTTATGATATTTTTAACATTAATTTAGTCTTAAATTACTTATTTACTAGGTTAGGAAACTAGTTATCATTGTAAAAATAAAAACGATAAAATTGTGAAAACTTTAAGAGAAAGGAACAAAATTATAAAAATTATTTTATTTTGTTATTTATTAACATTGTATCGACCATAAATTCCCTAAAAACGATTATTTTTTAATTTTTAATCACATGAGGTAAGAAATACTCCCAAATAGTGACTACTTTTGAGTATTTATAACAATGTCACTTCTTATCCACTATAAAAGGGTACTCACTCACCCCACTTATCCTAAACTATAAATAAATTTGAATAATAAAAAAACTCCTAAAAAAACTCCCCAAATTCCCTCATCTAATCCATGCAGCCTTGTCTTGGTAATATATCCAATTTAATAAGGTTTTAGTGTAAACAAATTGAAGATACTTGAGAAGAGGTAATGTTCTTCAACAAGCATCTTTATTTTGTTTCTTTATCCATATACTTATATTTTTATTATACCATGCTTAGATAATAACATTATTATACTAAATACATAGATATGTTGTTATTTTAATGGTATTAACTTTACTAAAACACACTTTCATCAAATGGGATCATCATTCATGTGTATGGCGGACTACCTCCATGTGAAATGTTGTCATTTATTTTTACATTACTACCTCTCACAGTTTGGAATAATGATGGATATAAAGTTTTTATATCATATTTATGTCATTATTATATACATATAGTAATTATAACATTTATAGCCTTTTAATATTCTAATACATATTGGATATGATAATGTCATTTGTGTGTATGGTGGACCGCCGCCTCATAGAGCAATGTGATTTTTTTTAACTGACATGTTTCATAGAGGTGTTAAGGGTAAATATAATAAATATAAGTTATATACAATAACTATTATGATATTTATGACATATATATAATTTTTTTTCGTTTAATATATCATTTTATTTCTTAACTTTTCACTTACTGAAATAAGGATTATGTATTTCTTGGATATGTGGACTACCTCCTCGAAGCGATGTGATTCATTTAATTCATCATGACATTGCAAATATATATATATATATATATATATATAATTATTTATAATTAAATATTATGGTATTTATGAAATAATATAATTCTTTAAATTTAAATGTTACTTACATTATTTCCATAAAGATCACAAAAAATGGAAACATTACTCATGCATATGTTGGGCATGTCGTCTCCTTGATCATAATATTAGTTCATATTTTAAAACCATATTCTATGATTGGTTTTAAAAATATAATAAATATATAAATATGATAAATATTTATTTATTTTAATTATGAATATGTTTAAATAATGAAACTTTAGACTATATTTGACATACCAAAGTCCTTTCTGACACATAAGATGAATATGGTCAAAACATCTGACTTAGACATAATTTATTAAGTAATTATATATAACTTGTTAATTAGTGAAATAAAAGTAATAAAAAACCCGAATAAAAATTTCAATAATGTAAATAAATAAAATAAGTTTATTATTCAAGAATATAAATACACTCTTGATGAATCAGACTCAAGGTAATGGAATTCGTCTCAATTCCTTTCATTGAGGCATTTTTTATGTTATGCGTATATATTCTTTTATAATGTGCATATATATACCCTTTGACATGTTATATTATTAATTTATTTTTTCCAGTGATATTTAATGTTTTTTAGGTTAATATTTTATTGGTATTATTATTCAAGTGTTTCCCAATTAATAAGGGATTTTTCCTTAAAAAATCCATCTTTTAATGTTTTTCCTAAAGTCTCTTTCTCTTTCATGTCTAATTTTTTAAAATTTATTTTATTAATGGTTTTATATGGATGTAAAATATTTATAAATTATGACTTATTTCAATTTACTTTATTTTAATAGTTTTTAAAATGGAATATTTTTGATGTTTTTTAAATGGAATGTTTCATCAAATGAAAAAAGGGATGTTCTATTATTAACATACAAGAAGATAATGAATTTTATGCCACTATGGTGGTTATTTGATTTCTACCATCCTTTGTAATATTACATGTTTTCATACGCAAAAAAACTTTTTTTTTTCTCTTTTTTAAGTATTTTTATATAGAAAATTTTCCAATCAAAATGGCATTTTGGTATTTAAAATGCATTTTTAAATAAAAACGGTATTTTGTTTGAAAGTGTTTTTTATATGGGTTAAAAATGGTTTATAGAAGGGTTTTATGATAAAAGTGTATTAATCATGATATGATACATGAGAATTATATAAAATGTGTGATCCACATATTTCTTATATGAAGGGTTGATCCCAATTATAACTCATGGGTGAGCATGACATTGCATATATGAATGGTTGTTCCCCGTTATAGCCCATGAGAAATGGGTTATCCTGATATTGCTATACAAAGGGTAAATCTACATTATAGCCTATAGGTGAGCCCAATATATCTTATATAGGGGGTGTTCCCTAATATAGTTCTATAATGAATATGATAATGATTATATTGGAATTTGGGTTTATGGTTATTCCAATTAAAAGGGTCATGAAGGGTTTTACGAATATGATTCTCTAGGTCACCTAAAAGGTGTTTTAATTTTTTTCTATGGGTTTTAAAGGTTTTATTTGATCAAAAAGTGTGTGTGTTTTATTTTTAAAATCTATTCTTTATTTATCTCAAAGAACATTTATGTAAAGGTACATATTTCATTGGTTTGCTTTTTTAATGAACTAACTATTTCCTTTATCTTTATATCCATTATTGATGTTTTTTACTCATCCTAAGCTTTAAAAAAATCAATAGGTTTATGAATGGTTAAGGTAAATAAATAATTCAAGATTAAATTTGTGGAGATTTTCTATGAAATTTAATAATTATATATTTATATATATATTATGGGAAAAATATATAATGATGAAAATATCCCAATTTGAATTATATGGTTTTGTAATGTATGAGTTATGGCCTAGGTCTAAAAAACACAAAACCTAAAAATATCCTCAAAGTAAAAAAGGAATATTCTTGACTAAAACTAAATATTATTTAATGTTTAATACCATGTCCATATACTGAAAAAGCTACATAGCACATAGAAAAACAATGCATAAGTATGAAACATATCACCTTGGATTCCTATATAATATCCTCTCAATGTTTCCCATATATTCATGTTCACCCACCTAAAATCATCACAACAAAGGGTTCACATCACCCACACCGAAATACCTCTCCAATATGTCACACTAGTAAAAATATAGCCTAAACATCTCACCTAGGTCCCAACATACCCTATAAAACCACCCAACCTATAAACATCGAATGAGGAGTGATTCCACCATTTATTAGGCATTAACTCATATCCCCCTCCTCTAAAGGGGTAAACTACATCAATGGATGCCTAATAGATCACTTTTCTACCAAAAGAATAACCCTAAAGGGCATCACATATTCATGTATTCCTATTAATCCATGGAACATCATATGAAATTCATATCGTGTAATAACTTCTTACCTCATAGTTAATATAGTGTGTTTGAAAAGAAATTTTCTTGGGTTCTTATTCTATCAACTAAAAAAATAAAATTAACCCCAAACGCTCATAATTAGAATTTTGATTCAGAAAAAAGGATTTCAGTGAGAAAAAATAATAATTAACAACTCATACATAGATAATTTTACCAGAATATTATCACAAAAAACCAATGGAATTTTTATCTAACAAGAAATAGAAGAGGGAGGGATATCAGATACTAAAAGAGCCTAATTTTTTTTCCATAGTTGAGTGAGGGTATGGGGAATTTGTTGGAGGGGATAAATGGGTCCTAATAAAAATTCCGATACTATACTCTTTTATTTTTTTTACATTTTTGTTGTATGAAACTCATGGTCATGACATGATGCCTCCCTATGATGGCCACATCCCTGCATGGCCCCTTTGAGTCATGAGGTGACCACCCACAAGTAGATTTTCAGATACCCTAACTAGAAACTATCTTTATGTGACCAGTGTGGGCATTCCATAATTGACCGTCTCACATACTACACCATGACTTCATTCCTCCTAGTCAACCTAGCACACATTCAACACTACCTTCACCCATCTTCAGGCATTACAAAATAGAACTGTCTCCAAGTCCAGAATTCATCCCATACATAAACTTTCTTTTCATATTCCCTTAAACCACATTAATATCCTCTTCCTTCCTCTATAATTTATAAAATGGTACCACATTATCTATGGTTTGATCCTTACATCATCCACCCATCACATCAAGACTGCCATGTGTCACACCAAGACAACCTATTTGCTGCAAAATTAAAGTCCAAAAAACTTTTAATCTACAAATTCTGATAATAGGAAACCATCAACACCCCAAAAATCTTGAATTTATTAATATTAATAATATTAAATAATAATATAAAACCTATCTCCCAATTAAATTCGAGGGCCATTATAAATTTTATCTTCCAAAAAACTCGATTAAACACCTTACTTAATAACATAATCTTCTCATGAATTCATCCAATATAGTAAAATAAATACTTTTTAAAAATCCATGTATTGTGAATTATATAATACAAACTAAATATTTAATATATTAAAAACATCACCAACCATAGATTGGACAAACCCTACCATGATTCTGTATAGTCTCAAAAGAACCTCAATCTCAAAAATCAAAGTCTTTGAATTAAA
This sequence comes from Viscum album, assembly GCA_963277665.1. Lineage (NCBI taxonomy): Eukaryota > Viridiplantae > Streptophyta > Magnoliopsida > Santalales > Viscaceae > Viscum > Viscum album. Next base: position 438,956,095 of record OY728157.1, on the reverse strand, counting down.
TGAAATTATTATTTGGTTGTTTATACTTTTTAAAATTTAAATATTTAGCCACACAATAGTGTGGTTCCAATAAAATAATATTATTTTTTATTTATTCTCAATTCTAGAATTACTCTACTCAAAAATATATTTCTTTTTGATTATAATGATAAAATTGGTGCATATTTTTTAAAATAGTTACCTAAAAATGTTAGGTTAATCCTTATTTCCCATTTATAAAATATTTTCATAATTATAATACACTAAAAACTACCAATAAAATGGAATTAAAATTATTTACACCTTTTTATTATCATTTCGATCAACCATGACTAACTATACCACTTTATAATAAGACCACATATAACAATTGAAACTAATACATGGTTACTAATCTTATGGCCTCCAGATACTTTTGACATGAAAATGACTTCTAAAAAACTACCTTATCCTTGAATAATAATTGTTTATGAGACCAAAACATGGAGAACTATATAATTTTTTTTGATCATTCTCCAATAAAATAACTTTCAAATATTTCCAAGTCTTATCTATACTTCTCCAAGTATCACACCATTTCAAATACCATTCCCCTTACCCAATTTACATCATTGGATTAATAACAAACACAATAATCTAAAACTATGATTTATCAATAAACTCATTCAATCCAAAATTAAACGACTTTAAAATCTTATGTTCTATCATTATCTCATCTAACTACTTAGGTTCCAATAGATCCACAATGTTATAAATACTTATAAAATTTGTTTTATTATTTTATAATTTCATTAAATTTAAAAAATTTATAAAATATTTAATATATTTAATATTAATATCAAATAATGATAAACGAATTGAGATTGATTTCAATGGAAGAGACAGTTGAATCATTCATTATCTCATACTTTCTAAACTTATAAGAATGTAACCAAAACTTCATGAACTTCACCACATCATGTTTTTCATTAGTAAAGACCATGAATTTGTTAATATATCTCTATTAAAATTTTTATCTGGTGAATATTTTTAATTTCCCTAAACCAAAACTATTTGTACAACTTGATTCAAGTCATTGTACACCTCATGGGGACATCCTAGTATCCCAAAGGATATCGACCAATAGAGAGTGATTAATGATATCATTTGAGGACACAATACCCTAAAATCGTGGAATATAATAATAGATAAATAAAAAATAGTCACAACATAAATAAAAATTATATTAACACATGGAAATATAGTGGATAGTATTCTATGATACAAAGAAGAATAACCATACAATGCTGAATTGGATCCACAATGTCATACTTTTATTCCTCACAAAAGGATATCTCCTAAATAGGTCAATAATATAGTGATGTAAAAAATAATAAAAATAGGAAAGAGTAAATAATATTATGACCTTATAATCCCCTTGTAATTTTCTTACGGTCTCTTTTGATCAGCCTTATATCTTTTTTCTCTATTATAAATAATAATCTAACATTCATGTCAATTTTCTATTTTTCATGTTCACTAATGTATATGGATCTGTGTCAGTACATATGTCACAAACCAACCCAATCCGGGACTCGAGCCGCAACAACCTCAAGAATGCATCCATTGGCCAAGGGCTAAAGACCAACACCGAAGGAATAACTAACACGGGGATACCTTTTAATAAGTACCTGTATGGGTACACACAACAATATTGATTGAAAAGTGAATATGAAGTAAAATTAAAAGAAATGAAAATCTAAGGGAACAAACATTCATGAAAAACCAATAGATAGTACAATATTAGTGTTGTGTAAACTTAAATGTAAAGGGAAAAATGAATTCCTAGCCAAAAATATGTCCCAACCAGTCCAAACTATAAAATAAACTACTAATAGAGTGTAACCCTAGATATCTAATATGTGACCACCGTACACAGTCTAAAGTACATGGTATCCCTAAGATCTATGAATTCACCACTCACCTTCTCATCATCTTTAGAAGACATGATGCATGTAGAAAACGCCTATATAGGGGTGTGCATATAAATACCCAGTAAGATACCCTAAATTCTAAAGGGGTATCAGTAGGAGAAACAATATAAATATAAAGAATATAGATATCATAAGATGTAGAAACCACTGGATGTGAATAGCTCAACCAAACCAAGAGTAGAAGTAACCTCTTCCAGGAACAAAGGGATTTGACATGGTGAGTAAATGGAATACACATTCAGTATTGACTATCTATAGTAGGAGAGTAGACTCCTCCAACCATTAGAATATATACACAGAAATAATTTTGCATACCCCTCATGTCTTCACCTTTCATATAAAAAGAGTAACCAAATCTAATGGTATTAATATGAAATAATATATATATGCTTAGTCAAAGATTACGAAATGAGATAGTAAGGGTAACTCTATCTCACATCTCAACCCAAGAAGTGTATCCAACCATTCTAATAGTCCATCAATGATTACAAAAATATCACATGTCTTCCCAGAAGTAACTATACAAGTCCAACCACACCTCACCACTATGCTACATAGTTGAGGGGACACAAACTCTTGGTAGAGAACCCATACCCTGGTATAATAGGAGGATTCTACAATAATAGTTCTCAAGGACATCCTTGCCCAGCTCTATTGGAGTGTACCACATAGAAAGCATCTAAGTCTCTACTGGAAAATTCTATTGGAGGTTACAACTCAAAAAGTTTCATGAAATACTCTTCCCATCTCTACTAGAGAGTCTACATGGAAAGCATCAAGTACTCCACTGCCCAACTTTACTGGAATGTCTACTCGGAAAGTGTCAAAGACCCCACTACCCATATCTACAGGAGGGTTTAGTTAGAAATTATTGAGGACTCCATTACCCATCTGTACTAGAGGGTCTAATCAAAAATATTTGAGGGCTCTTATTCCCAAATCTATTAGAGGATATACTTAGAAATCATTGAGGAGTAAAATGCTGATCTCTATTGGAGAGTCTACTCAGAAAGCCTCTGGTGATCCTACATGGCATATATCATCGTCGAGCATAGTCTAGCCAAGCTTCTAGCCCGGAATAGTCCACATTATATCTCAAATTCCATAATTAAAGGTACCATAAAGTTCTACACTGAAAAACACTTAGGATGAGATAGTCCTGGGCCAAAATCTAAGATCAAATTAAAGAGATATAAAGCCCTGATGTTTCCCTAAAGAACAAATAGGGTACATGATGTATGAGGGGATCTACATGGTGAGTGGTCTCAATCCTCCGCTTGGTTGTGTCTCTGAATGATACATGCTCACATCCTGTGTAGTGCTACATGTTGTGTAAGGGTACTACATGACTCGTCTTAACCAAAAGAATGATGAACACATGAGGCTAGTTATCATCCTGAAGGGTAAAAATGAAATTCCACAAATATTCCTTTGTAGACAGACCCAGATGAAAAAATTAATCAAAAAATTTTGAGCCTCATGAAAAATAATCTTTAGATAGTCTATTCCCTTTCCCAAATCATATATCTAGTAAAAAATTCTCATTTCACAATATAATTCATGAATGGTGCTACATGGGATATGTTAATAGTCCGAAATAAATACATTATATTACTCTTGAAATGTCCGCCTCAATTTCATGGTCTTAGGACTATAAATGGTTTTTCATTATTACATGATATGAAGAAGATATTTCTTATATAAGATTATGCAATAATAATAAATTTACTATTATTGGATGTTTCTTTGACATGAGGAATTAGTATAAAAAAGTTATCCATCAATGGTCTTAAAATGACCATCTTAATTATAGGGTCATGATGCCACAAATGCTTCATCAATATGAAACTTTATGGATAATTTATGGCTACATTAAGGTTTTACACCCAAAATAATAATAATATTATTTTATTAATATATTTTTTCTTTAAATATAGTAATCATGGAAAATTAACACACCACTCCTTCCTTTAAAAAGTAAACTCTCCCAAATCACTCTATGGTGGTGGCTATATATCATTATTTAATAAAATATTATTATTATTATTATAATTATTATTATTATTTTTAAACCATGAGAAGTGTTCCTCCTCCCCAACACCAAGCCGAGTTCACACCCCCTAATGGGAATCTCTCCACCCCCTTCTTCATAAATATATAATTTATTTAATTATTTACATTATATTCCAAAATTAATTAAATTTATATATTAAACTCCTTTTTCTTTATATTACTCAAAAAACATATCTCTCATGTAAACATATTAGTATAAATCCTTATTATAATAATTAATCATTACTCCCACAAAATTTACTTTTTATTAACCACAACTAAAAATTATTTCATTAATATTATAAATAATAATAATAATAACACCTTATGTTTTGACCACGTCTGACCACCTCATTAGACAACCGAGCTTGGCCACTATCACACCCCCATCAAACAACCCCCACCATTATAATCTATGCACGAAATCCACTTAGAACTAATCCAATCACACAACACATCATCACCATGTGCCAACTTGAAAAATAGGTATTATTGATTTGATCTTGAACCACCTATGATCACAAACTCACACCCGTTGTACTGAACCAATCCGATCACTAAACACTATCCCATTTGTTTATCAATTTTCCTTGAAACCATCGATCAATGTGTCATTAGTTCTACCTCAATTAATCTAGGGGTTAGATTGTACTCAAACCCATTTGAGGAATGTTGAATTGTGACCCCATGGTCGAAAGATGAATATCCCCAAGAATGGTGGGGGAAAATCACCACTAAAAATTTTTGTAAACATCAATGGCCTGAATTTCATGTCTAAGGATATCACTGTGGGAAATACAGGGTGTGAAACATGGTACAGATAGGAATAAATTGATAGAATAATTTATTTTGATACATGGGATCATGTGAAGGATTATTTAAACACAAATCAAGGAATGAAAATTGATCATGCACACTCTTTTAATTAAAAGGGTTGGAAAAAAATTTACAAGACCTACCATAATTGTTGATCAATCATTAGTGATGAATTCATTTGTTAACGTTGAAGGTGATCATCAAAATCCACAGTCTATCGATTCACTTTGATCAAATCTTTGTTCATCGTATGGTCTCAAACTGTCAATGAATATGTGTTGGAATCTCTTCTCAATGATACCAATGTTATCAGGATAACCATTGATATTTTCAAAAGCATATTACATATATAGAAAAATGTTTTTGGTTATTTGATTCAAAATAAATAAATTATTTATTTATTTTAATTAAACACACCATCCAACATCTTCCACCTCATAACATCATTTATAAGGTAAAACCTACTCAGTGAATTCAATTGTGGTCTCAGATTTCTAATTTGAGACTCTATTAATGATATATTCTACTTTTTTTGGTAAAACTAGGCATGTGTAATATAAAATATATAAAATATTTTTATAAAATTAATTATGAGCTAATCAAACATCATAAATCACACATTGTCTTAGTTCCTAGCTCTGACAATATTCCATGGAATATTCCAAATTCTTACACAAAAAAACTAGAGTACCTAAGTTATTCCTTTATTAAAATATTTTCATCCTTGAAAAGAAGAAACTGAGGGAAAATTTGGGGATAATGATCTATCACATGGATCTTCCACACATTAGGATGCACATCTAAAGGAGATGTGTGAAACTCCCTCATCACCCCACTTGTAATGTGATCAGAACCACTACCCATTCCTAAAAGATGATGACATGAATTTTTTCTTCATAAAATCCATCTTCTAGATATAATAAGGATATCTAGTCACACATGATCTCCCAGTCGATATCCTTAAGTTGTTCCTCCATAACTTTTTGAGGAAGCATAGAGGTATCAACCATTGACTAGGGTATGTTTCACCATCCTCACCCACATGGTTCAACTATAAAGTGGTAAAATTACCTATCACTTTAATCAAAAATAGTAGATGGAAAAACCCCATTGTGAGCATATTATACCATAACCATTCCCAGGGTGGCCCTCAAGATCACATCATTTCAACCTTTGCATAGAACATTATCACTTCTATGTCTGATAAAACATTTTCCAATAACTAGATCATAGAATCTAGAAATAAATCTATGATAGATTTCATATGACTAACAAAAAAAAGAATGTCTAGCACCGTCCTCTTGTGTCTCGTGTTCCCCAATCATGACATTGAGGACATGAGTTAACCAATGCATAAGACTACCACAAACCAATCTAAGATGGGTTAAGGATATAGCTCATAAGTATTTGTGGAATTTAAGACACTAAATAGTATCACTAATAACTCAAATAATATTTAGTGGATCTAGGAATCCAGGCTTAGAACATCCACCTCATAAACTAGGAGTTGATGAAAACCAATCCTGAGGTCAACCTCTAAGATCCACTTTGCACAAAACCACTAGGCGAAGAGAATAATGATTCTCATAGGTGGATAAACTTCCCCGTGTCACCTGGTTCTAGTGAAACTAATCTATACCTGAGGTCAAGATCTTATCTACCTATCTGGTGAATGACACCAAATTCCATGGGAAATAAACAAGGTCTTATGAATCCACCTCTCTATAGAATCCTCCAAAATACACATCTAGATCTCATAGCTTCACGAGGTCATATAATATGCTAGTGAAAACATCATACCATCCCTATTTCAAATCCATGTAGAAAAAAAACTCTCAATGGTGAGGTAAAATGGTAATTTCTTCAAAGAAGGATTCCCTCATACTCTATTATTTCCGTAAAATGAGAGCTCATGGAACCTAATTCTCAAAGAGTAATACTAGCCAATTGATATTGAAGCAACTTTAACATCCCCCGAATGAGATAATCATGCCCTACCATGGGATCAATACTTATTGATGGGGGAAAAAGTCCATCCCAAAAAAATAGAATCACAGATTCACTTAAAGAATAAATAATCTAAGCATGGATGGTAAAAATCCACCCCATACAGAGAAAAAAATCATAGGGTCCCACTGCCGCTATAGTAATATTTCATGTGAGGCTCTCTCTCTATCTCTCCATATAGAGTTAATCCACACTATTGAAGAAAAATGTGATCACCAATCATATCTACAGGAGCCTCCAACACTAGGGTCAATCATAAATGGAATCCATGAGTTACTCTTGGACTTAAACATGCTCTAGGAATAGGGAAATATTAAATTAGTGGAAACAAATATTGTATTGTAAACCACACTCAAAATCACTAAGCTGCAAGCTTCTACTACCTGAAGTCATATGTTCCCTTGTATGCCTTACCATCTCAACAATGGATCTTTAAGATTCCTTAGCACAATAGAAGGACCTCAAAAGCACCATTTAAAGGAACTCAACCACCACATTTCGATATTTTCCACTTTTGGAATCCAATAATTCACTCGCATAGTTTTAAATTACATCACAAGAATGTTTCTTAGTGGGAGAAGTCTCCCACTTCATTTCATGTCAAATATCACCAACACAGTTCCCTATGGATGCCCTATCTCACCCAAAAGTAGTCTATTTTATAATACCTCCATAAAAATGGGTCACATCTGAGTGAGATATAAAAATCAATGGATTGGTCCTGACCTCAATCACATTAGAATGGAGTTCAGATCAATAAAAAACTTGGTTGATCTCTTCCTCTAGAACTCACAATACTCACCCAGCATCGGCGCATCATCTTCTAGAACAACTAAAACCAACTTCTACTCTATGAAGAGCACTAGTTATGAGTAAAAATTTCCATTCAGTAGGGATCTTCACACGTCTGAAAACTCAGACCACCAACCCAAGACAAACCCCTACTTACTAGGGATATGATTCCTCATGGAACCTTAGAAACCTCTTGCACTGGGACTCACATATTTCACTAATATTGGGTTAATCCACATACTGGTATTCTAGAACCAAAATTTTTTCAACAGGAAGGGGTGTTTCTACCTATCCTCCTAGAATAAGAAGCTCTGGGAATGGACCTTGAACTAAGGACTCATTGCTCATCTGATCTTTATCATGATCTGGAACTGGTATTTGGTAGTTTTTGGTTACCGAGGAATCTCAAAATTGTTTGAGATCTACCACAGTCATTTGGGAATATATATATATATATATAAATTAGGATATGACTTAACAATGATAATCAATGACTCAATCCTATATGATGAATGTTCCATTTATCTCTACAACCAATGTCTTGGAATATCTAGTTTACAAGAAGGTAGTCACGTTCCTGGAGAATGGATACATCATCCAACCGCACAATCACAAGACTCCCTAGCTAGAGATCCTAACTTGAGACACATTAACAAAATTTTCCTAATACCAACCAAATCATTGTATAGGGACTACTATAAACGTTTTACAAATGATAAAAACACCTCTAATACAAAATTTTCCCGACCCAACCCATGCCAGGATCAATATAAAATTACTATAAGTCGGCATCCATATGTTAGGGGATAGAAACTAGTGCCAAAAACATAACTAACATGGGGATGACTTTGTTTAATTACCTATATGTAAACAAACAACTATATAAATACAGAAGTGTAAATGAAGTAAATATAATACAAAAAAATCTAAGTGAACAAACTTGTATGCAAAACCTCTAGACAATATAAGATTACAGTAGTGTGAACATAAAAGTAAATGGAAAATATACATGCCCAACCAAAAATATATCCCAACTAGAAAAAACAAGAGAAGTAAACTTCTAAGGGATACCATCTTCTGATCTCCAAGTTGTGACCACCATACACTGTCTAAATTACTTGGTATCCTTAACTTCCTTTGAAGTCACCACCAACCTATCCGTCATCTGCATACTACACGACATGTGTAGTAAAAACCCATGCAGGGGTGTGTATATACATTCACGGTAGGACACACTAAATGTTATATGGGGTAACTAAGAGATACGATAGGAACATAAATATTGTAGATATCACAAGATGTGGAAATCAGTGAAAGATAACAGCTCAACTGAAGCTAAGTTTATAATTAACCTTGTCTAAGAACAAGGGGCTCAACGTAGTGAGTAGATAAACTATTTGTCGAGTATTCCCCACCTATAGTAGGAGAGTAGACTCATATAACCACGAGAATATAATCATGTAAATGTGTTTCATACCCCACACATAGTTTCCTTTTATGTAAAGTGAGTAACCAAATCCAAGGGTATGGATATAGAAGAATATATGTATATATGTGCTCAGTTAAAGAAGATAAAATGATAGAATAACTGGATATCTATCTCAAAACTCAGCCCAAGATGAAGAGTATCCAAAAATTCCACATTTCCATCAATGATTCCCAGTATATCATTAATCTTCCCAGAATTAATTATCCAAGTTAGATCATGCCTAGTCATTATGTCGTATAGTCAATGGGATACAAACTCTTGGTAGAGTACCCATTCCCTAAAATAATAGAATTGTTTCACCCAGAATTTTGATGAGGACCTTTATAGGAAACATATTTTATATAATTTTACTTTTGTTTCCAATTTTTGAACTCCCAAAAAGTGTTTCTTTATTGGAAATTATAAAATTTTATGGTTTTAGTGGTATTTTGAGCTCAATCAGAAAAATTTCATATTTTGAATTTTATTTTTTTTAAATTATTTCTTTATTTAGGGCATAAAATATTATATACTTATCAAAAATATTAATTTATTTATTTTTAGGATTATATACATTCTTGGATTCATTTTATTGTTATATATCCAAAGAAAAATCTACCATTTGGAATCCCAAACCCATCTCACATGTTGGTCCTTCAAAACCATTCACAAATCTATAGAGTATTGATGGTGGGACCATATATCTTTATTTGACTACCTAAATGATTTGAAATTTAAATTAGATACATGAAATAAATTTCTTCATATCCTTCATGGAGGAAACCACTCGTGAATTGGAAGTTTTCAAGGCCATTAATGAATGTGAGACTGGAGACATGGAATATAGAGAGTCTTTCTGGGAAGATTAAAATCTTAGAGTGAAATGGGAATAAATCTCTCTACACGTTGCAAAATATGGATACATTTTCTATAGTTATGCACAAGATATTACTTAACAACATTCAAGAAGAAGTCTATTTGTGAATTTTCAATTTAATGGGTCAAACATGCAAAAATGTTCTGAGGATAGATTCTTGAACCAAAAATCTCTTTCCTCACCTATAAAAGGAGGTGAACCCCTTTTTTCTAAACGATATGGGGTACCAAAGAGGAGATCTCCATTGAGGGAGGCCAGCTACTACAACCATATCAGACATTTCATTTACTTTTTTAATTTTTTTTTTATTTTTAGTTTTCATTTTTAATATAGATTTCTTATAAATTCACGCATTCTTATATTTGTTCCACTATTTTCTTATTCTTCATTTAATTGTCCTTCTTTAATAATAATAATAATAATAATAATTATATTTATATTTATTATTATTATTATTATTATTTTATCATTATTTATAAATTATATATTTATTTTCATTTCTTCTTTTATTTTATTTACTCTCTCTTATTCTTATCTTCTTTATCATCATACCACAATGGCCTCTTACCCTCAAAAGTTATGGGATAACTTGAGGCTTGGAATGTGGGATGTAAGAAGAAATTCTATTAATTCTATGCTTAATTTATTATGTTTATTGTGTTTATGATGGGAAAGTGTAACAGGGCACATGTGTGGATATCATCCACCATGAAACTGAACTCAAACTCGTTTTAATTATTTTATTAAATATTGTACATACCATATACTAGATAAAATATCTTCATATTATAGATTTTATCCATTCATTATATTAAATGAAATAATATGGAGCTAGATCTTGGTAGACACCACACTCTAGATAATGGAATAACGTTAAACCTGATTATAGGAGGATATGGAATAGATATTTCTAAATACATTTAAGATTACAAACCACTAAATTAAACATAGTAATTTGTGAATGAGATCTAAAAATTGAATTATCAAACTGAATTTAAACACCATCCATGGGAATGATGGAACCCATAAACAAACCATAATGTCCGTGTTCTTTCTTAACTAATTACATTTCATCACTGCGTGTTAGTTTTATCTTTTATTTAATTTTAATTCCATTACATTCATAGATTAAATAACAATATCCACAAAAAATTAGTTTTGGTGAATTATATTAACTGATTAAACAATTGAAAAAGCTCCTCAAGTGAGATAGTCAATTATTTATTTTACTTTTTTCCTTTGAAAAATGATGGAACATCTCCCTTCATTAATTCAAGATCCTCAATTAATTATTATTAAACATTCCAAATTAGTATCTACCATATTTATTCAATATTTTCTCTCTTCAATCATGATAATATTTAATAAGAGTTATTCTCATATCATTTGAACATACTCTATATTCATAATCTTGTAAAAAACTAGTTTTTCCACTTTGCGAAGATATAAAGCCCATAAAATATTGAGGGCTAGTAATCGAAGATAAAATGTATCAAAAGAATAAGGTTGGTATGACATGATGTTAAAAATTAAATTTTAAGGATGTGGTTTATCACTTAAATAATAAAGCATTATATTTAAAGTAAAAGTTTAATGAAAACCTCCCATTCAATTAATATCAACTTCCAACATCCACAAAACTCCAAAGTAAATATTGTGATCATTTTATGGATGATGAATTATTGTTTTCCCCTCTCTTGAATATATATGTTTTATATTCTTATACTTTTATTCTTTTTCAAATAACCTTTCATTTTTTATTTTTCTTTTTTTTTGAATTTTAATGATTAGAATAAACCTCACACCCAACACCTAACCATTTATGATAATACATATAGGTCCAATAATGGTGATTTTTTGTTTACTGAAATATCAGCAAATTGTTCTCATTTTTTGTTATTTTTTTCATTTTAATTTTTTTTATTTAAGAGGGGAAAAAAATAAAGTACACTAACTAATTCTACAACCATTTGAAAATCACATAATAATAACCCCCATACTTATTCCTTATAATGTAAATCATCCCATTTAAAATGAATCCATTTACCCCTGGAAATCAACTTTAAAATATCATGAACTTACTAAGAGTAGGGTATAAAGGGATAAGAATGAATTGAAACATGGATTATACCTACAAAGGTCATTTAATATCTCTATAAGATAAATAAGGATTGATGTAAATTTAATATTTAAGGATAAGGGATTATCAAATGATACCTCAATCATTTTAAATGTGCTATTTCATAGGCATTGCTTTGATAATTTCAAATACATGTTTTTTTAGTGTCATGTTCAAAGATCACTCAAGAAATATGCTGAAGAAAAAATAGTATGGAATTGGTCTAGAAATCCACTCAAGAATAGGAAATATGATTTGGGTCAATCACTCATGGAATGAATAATAATAAAAAATAAATTCACATGAATTTTAGAAATTCAAAACATGAAAAATGGTAGGGAAATTTCATTTACCTGAATTAACTAATTCTCTCAAATAAAGAGTCATCATTTCAATATACTTCCTCCACTTTAGACATTAAATTATCCATTTTACTGATTCAATTTCATTGAAATTTTAATCTAAACAAAGAATAATTGAATTACTAAGAAACTCATGTCTCTTGAATAAGTCAAGTAAAGAATGAATTTATGCATTGAAATTCAATTTCTGGTTAATACTCAAATAATTATTGGTTAAAAAATTTGTAAGGAGTTTATAAGATAAAAATTAAAATTAGTCTTTCTTTTAAAATAATTATTATTCCTATTTCATCCTTGGCTATTTAGTTATTTCATCTTCCATCATGTACCTACAAATAAATTAATAAATTAAGAACAATGTTCATTTCATTTAAGCTCAAAATGATAAGAGGGGGTGGGTTGCATGATGGACTAATTCCTAAGACTGACTTTGAAATCTAAATTCCTAATATTTAAAATGAAAGTTAAAAATATAAAGCAATGGATAAATCTTGGTATAATCTCCCAAGAGGGTCCTGAATTTTTACTACCTACAAATGGTCAGTACCAGATGATATCCATGATCTAATTGAGTTTGGAATTTTTTTAACATGAACCACCACATTTATGTTTTCCTATATTGTTCTTCATTATTATTTTAATGTAATTATCCATGGATATAGTACACTGGTTACTCCACCTTCACAATTAAATAATGTTTTCTTGGTGGGGTTATGATTAAGTGTTGTTCATCCTCTTCCTTAGTTGAAATTTGTGAAACCTCCTCTTTATTTTCCAGTACTAGCTTAATGTGAGTTGCTTGAATTATAATTTAAAAATTTGTGTTAGAATGTATTTATAATTTGAAATAATTTTAACAAGAAAAATGTAAATCATAATCCCCCTTTTCATTATGATCATACACTATCATGATTTCCCCATGATCGGCTAACTAGACTTTCTCATGGGATTCCAAAAATACATGTTCATCAAAACTAGGGAGATCCATGCATTCCTCAATAGGTGAAATTTATTTTTCCTCATAAAAATCTAAGTAAAATCAAATATTGACCAAATATGAAAATTCAAAACAACAAGGAGTGATACTAAAATCATATTAAATGAAATAATTAAATAAAGATTTCAAATAAAGATCATATCCTTGAGTTGGTTTTGGTTAAATAACTTCTTTATTGGTAACTTTCTCTTGAAGTTGGATCTCATTTGATGGTGGAATGGAGTTGTGATCCACTATATTTTCTTCGAATTCTAACATTTTTATGGATTCATCCACTTTCAAGGATAAAGTGACATGAAATTTAATTGCCACTTAAGGTTTTTAGGGATCTAGGAGATCATTTTGAACCTCAAACTCATTCCATAATTCAGCCAAATCTTTTGGATCTCCCACACATTGCTCATCTAGTAAGTTTTCATCATCATGAATCCAATATATCTCATCATGGTCATCTTGAATGTGGTTCTTAAATTAGTTTCAATATTGGTATTCCTCATGTTTTTTCCCGACTTCTTTGATGTAATTAGTGAAATTGGGGAAAACCATTACAATTCATTCTTTGCCTCGAATCTCTATTTGTCAGTTTGGATCTCATTGACCATGAAAATAAAATATTCAGTTGAGATCCATGATTATATGACTCTTTTATTCTATTTTAACATTATCATAAAAGAATTATCCCTTCACTAGAGGTCCTCTTAAGTATAATATGTTTTTTTTCTCACACCTGAGTAATTGTTCCATGAATAGAATAAATAATAGCTATAAAAAATCATGGAAAAAGAATTTTTTAATATTTTTTCTAAAACAATAATGAAAATATATATTCAATATATGTAAAAACTGATTAGATCCAAAAAAATGGCACAATTTTTGATGCACTCATGTCATAGGGTGTATAAAAATTGAATTGTTTTCTTAATGAAGAAGAGAGACTAACCAGGGTCATCACACTTGAGGATATTTCATAGTTTTTTACCCACTTAATCTAAATCACCTAAACTACTTATTTTTGGTTTTTTATTTAATCTTTGAATGTAATATAATTTAAATGAAATAAAATATAAAACTAACATGCAATGAACCAATTTAATTCGTTAAGAAATAACCGCATCTTTAGGGTTTGTTTTGTGGGTTCCATCATTCACCTTATTGGTGTTTAAATTATGTTTGATAATTAGATTCTAATATCACATTCAGGAATAACTATTATTTTATTTAGTATTCTGAAATCTTAAATTAATTTAGTAATCTTAATTCCACCAACTCCTATCATCAATGTTAATGTTACACTGTTATCTAGAGTGTAAAATATTCCAAGAACTGGATCCATCATATTCCATTCCATCTATGAAATTTCTCAAAACCATTATAAGAAGAGATTGTAACCAGTAGATATGAGTAAAATAATTTAATTAAAGAATATAAATTTTTAAGAGTAACAGTTCATGGGTTTTGTGATTTTCCACCACGATACTAAACTCAAACTCATTTCTATTCTTTTAATAAATATTTTATCTCACTTATACTGGATACATTCTCATCATTTGATGGAGTTGATCCATTATGTAAATAAAATGGAATATAATGTAGCATGGTCTTAGAGGATGTAACACTATCAATCAAGGTGTAATATTAACCTTGATTATAGAAGGTGGTGGAATTAATATTTCTAAGTGCATTCAAGATTTCACACAATGAAATAAATTAATAGTAATTCATGAATGAGATCAAATAATTCAATTATCAATCTTAATGAAAACACCAACAAGGAGAATGATAGAACCCATAAACCAAACCATAAAGGATAAGTTCATTATTCACTAATTAAAATTTTCATTATATGTTAGTTTTATCTTTATTTCATTTAAATTACATTACCTTCCAGGATTAATGAAAATAAACCAAATATAAGTAGTTTAGGTGAATTAAATCAATAGAGTAAACAACTGAGAATGCTCTTCAAGTGAGACAAACCCAGGCCGCCTCTGTCCTACATTATGAAAATAATTTTATTTTTCACTCCCTATGACATGTGTCCATCATACCTCACTACCCAACTTTACTGGAGGGAAATAATTAAAAAGTGTTGAGGAATCCACTCCTGAGCTCTACTAGAGGGTACCACTAATAAAGTGTCAAGGACTCCACTGCCCAACTCAACTAGAGGGTCTACTTGGAAAGTGTCAAGGACTCTACTACCTAGATCTACTGGAGGGTCCACTCAAAATTTATCAAGGAATCCACTAACCATCTCTAATATAGTCTCTACTTGGAAAGGTTTGAGGACTCCTCTACCCATCTCAATTGGTGGGTCTACTCAAAAATCGTCAGGGACTCCACTTCCCTTCACTACTAGAGGGCCAACATTGAAAGTATCTGAGGATCCTACATGATCACTACCATCACTAAGCATCTCCTAGACCCAAATCACCCTTATAATGGTCCACATAATATCTCAAAAGATATAATGAAGAGTACCATCACTTTCTACGTAGAAAAACACTCATTATAAGATACTCGTGGAGAAAAATCCAAGTTCAAATGAAGTAGATATGAAGCCTTAAAATTCCCTCATATGATTCAAGAGTTTACATGGAATGTGAGTGGAACAAATTTTTTTTTGTCCCACTTCAATGCATATAAATTTCCTAACTGGTACATGACTTGGTACCCATGTATTACTACACGATGTGTAAGTTTACTATATGGAATGTCTTCGCCAAAATATTGACAAACATATGATTCTCTTTTTTAGTACGAATTGTAGAAACATAATTTCCCTAATATTACTATAAAAATGGCCCCCAATGAGAAAATGGATCAAAATTTTTTGATCCTCAAGGAGAATTTTTCAAGATAGACTATTCACTTTCCCAAATTTGACATCTGAAAAAAATCAACATTTCAACATATAATTCCTGAATAATGCTTTATGGGCCTAAGAAACCAATCTAAATTAAATACTTGATATTGGTTTTGAAATTTATGCCTCTATTTAAAGGTTCCAATGTTACATATAGTTCATCATTTCTATATCGTATGAAGAATATACATCAAATACAAGATTCCTAAAAAATAATAAATTTATTGTTATCGTTAATTTCATTGACTAGTGGAATGAGTCTAAAAATTGTTTCCAACATCAACCTTAAAATGACCATTTCAATTTCAATGTCGAGTTTCCATTGACGGTGTGTCAATTGGATACTTCATGGAGATTTTATGATTGGATTATGGTTTTAGACCAATAATAATAATAATATTATTATATTAATATTGTTATTATTATTTTTTATTTAAAAATTTAAACCATGGGTGAGGCACGCCCCAACTCCTTCCTTCACAAAGTGAACTCTCCCAAACCCCTTTGAGGTGGTGATAATATATAACTATTTCATCAAATTATGTTATTATTATTAATGAACAACAAGAAGAGTTCATCCTCCTTTACACTATGACCAGGTCATGCCCCCTTCTGGGCATCTCACCACCCTCGTCTTCATCAATAAATAATTTCTTTAATTATTTAAATTAAATTTCAAAATTAATTTAATTTAAATATAAAACTTCATTTCATTTTTATTACTCAAAAATAATCTCTGTCATTTTAACTTATTATTTCCAATAATAATTATGAAAATTAAACATTACCCCCAACCTATTTACTTTTTATTAACCATGCACATTTTTGTTTATGTCATTATTATTATTAAAAAATAACACATGTTGTGTTTTCCACGTCTGACCACCTCATCATATATCTGAGCTCAGCCACCATCACGTATTCATTGATTATCCCCTTCCATCAGACTCCACACATGGCCTTCTGTCAAAAACGATCATGTCACACTGCACATTATCACCACATGAAAATAGGGAAAATGGGGATCATCGATATGATCTCGAACCGACATTGATCACAAAACCTCACCAGTAGTATTTAATATATCTGATCACTAAACGACATCCCACATGTTTATCAATATTTCTCCAAACCATCAATATATGTGTAATTCATTCTATCACAATGAATCTAGGTTTTTTTATCTCACTCAAACCCACCTAAAAAAGTTGGAATTGCGACCCCATGGTTCATCGATGAACTGCACAAAGATTGGTGGGAGAAAGCACCAATAACAAAGGTGATAAAAATAATTGGACCAAAATTCCTAGATAATGATTTCATGATGGGTAAATAAGGGTGAGAAACATGTCATGAAAAATAAATAAATTCAAAGGATAATTTATTTCAATACTCGATCTCATACAAAGGTTCATTTAAATAAAAATCAAGGAAATAAATTAGATCATGATCAATCTTTTTTACCAAATGGGGTGGGAAAAATTGAAAATTCATACCTCTATTATGAATATATATATTTCATGAATGACTCATTTTATAGCATTGAAGTTGATGTGCTATGTCTACTACCTATCAATCCACCCCGATTCGATCTCTAGTCACTATCTAGTCACAATCTGTAAAAGAAGAATGATTGGAAGCACCTCTTAGTGATCCTAGGGTTATGCAGCAAACCCTTGAAATTATCAATATCATATTACTTATAAATAAAAATAATTTAGGACATTTAATTCAAAATAAATTAATTATAAATTAATTTAAATTAAATGAACCCTCCAACAATTGCCTCATCTGAACATCCCATGCTGACCACCCTTAGGTCAAGTCCAAGGTAATCTGTATGCTATGGATTCAACTGTGATCTCATATTTCTGACTCAAAACTTCATTAATAAAATAATAAACTATTTTATGAAAATTTTTTGTGTACAATATAAAATTTATTTAATATTTTTATAAAATTAATTTTGATATCACAATATATTTGAATCATTCATCATCTCAGTGCCTAACTCTAAAAATATTCATAGGAATATTCCAAAATCGTACATGGAAAAACAAAAGTCTCTAAAAAACTTAGTGCATAATTATAAACGGTGTCCCTAAAATTGTATATAAAATATATTATAGTGTGTTAATTTTATAAAATGGTATTATTTATTTGTAAAAATATAAAACATTTTAGAGAAAAATAATAATCTAGTTTTATAATACTACTCAGAAAAGTAGATTAAATTTACAATAGTGTTAGTTTCCCCTACCTATACCAAGTTATTATGGTAAAAACTATACCTATTTTGAGTGGTTATTAGAATCTGTGGTTGTGAAAATCATACATATCTTCTGGTGGAAACCAATCCACCATTATAAAGTAACATAGTTACCATTTGGAAGAAACACGGTCGTTAAGATAATACCTAGTAAAATTATTCATCTAATATTAGAACAATTATATAGGGATATGGATAACAAACTCTCATTATTTGGAATAAAATGTTTTGGTTTAAACACCCTTGTCAGTATGAGATAAATATATTTTGGGTTATTATAAACAATTGTATATAGAAGAGGGAAAGAAATAAAAATTCCATAATCCCCTAAGAGTTATTCATTGATATAATTTCCAAATACTTGTTTGTTAATAACCCATTTTTTATGAAATGCCTCAAAAATTTATGTAATATATATTGAAATAATTAAAATAACTGATAATATTATAACTATAATACTTTAGGACACATTTTTATAGGAATGTGATTCATGTATTTGAAATATATGATAAAAATTTCACACTAAATTGACCTTTTTTTATAAAGACTAGAAATGTATAATGAGAAGAAAAAAGTATATCCACAGAATGAGTACACATAATAAAATAACTAACTCCTGGAATGAAATCATGGTTTTATAGTAATAACATAATGAATAATAAACTATATAATTAAATTAAAATAATAAATCATTTAAATGAGTTCAAAGCCAAAAAATTCCTAACAAATTATGTTTAAAAGACAATTACATTTTCTATTTATATTATGCACTACCATATTATTCTATCCACATAAATATTGATGATTATAAAAGATAAAATAGAACTTAATCCTTTCATAAATCACATTTTATCATCCTAAAGTATTACCTGAAACTTAAGAAAAGAAAACCACTTTTTTCACAAGGCACTTCACATATCACTTATATCCATTTCAAACCCAACATCTTAAATAACCAAATCTCAAATAAACCACCATCCTAAATTAACATTGGTTATATTACACTTATGGGATAACAAGTTTAAAAGAATATTCCTTTTATCTCTCTCACTCAAAGAGGAAATTTGGTTCATAGATTTACCCACCTCAGTCAATGATCCTCAACCTAACAAAACCCAAAACTAATGGTTGAATCATTATACTCTATGTAGGATAAAATTATATTCCATAAAACCTCACAAGGATTAATGAGGATCAATCAAATTTTATTTAACTTTAATTGGTTATATTAACAATTATCATTAACAATATCATATTGAAATAATTGATAAATACTAGTAAAATTAAGATGTATCACACATGGAATATTCAACATAGTCCTAGAAATCCTTATTCACTCTCACTGAAACCAAAAAAGATATATCAGATAAATTAATGATTAATCACACCCATATCCCTACACTAAATATCCTTACATAGATGAAAAAAATATTGTCCCAAGGAAAATTCAAGGGAATTCCAAACCTGGATTATTAGGACTCAACCCATCCATTATCATATGTTTTATCGCACTAAATCACTTGTAATTGGAAACTTGAATAGAAATAAAAAAATGGGACTTATGATGGAATAGTAAGGAATAATGAGAGAAATGGAAAGGATAATATAGTTATATCCTAGAGATTCCGATATAAGACCACTACAATAGACCTATGAATGATCGAACATGAAATAGAGATGTTAGAAGTGGTAAAAGAGAGGAGGGAATTTTGTATCAAGCTATTTAGTCTAGCCCAAAGAGTTAACTGATAAAGTAGTGAGGTATGAATTAATTTAAATCTAACAATAATTGTAATTAGAATTTTAAAAAAGTTATGTCCATTAGTCTTTTATAATGTCTCACCAGAAACATGGTGATCCAATTGATGTTTTGGTGAAATAGGTGACAATATCTACTTATACTCACCATACTTTTATTGGGATCCTACTAACATTAATAAAAGACAAGTTGTTTTAATTTCATGAGTTTTGAACACCCAAAACCATAAAAATCAATTTGGGTCTTATTTTACAACTTTTCCCCCACAAAAACTCTCATTTTATTATAAGAAATAAATCCAAAATATACTCTCCAAAAATATAAATTTTAAAAATTTAAACTCCAAAAATATAAATCCCAATCTAACCCCATTCTAATGGACCTCTAATGACATGGGTTATAATAAACTCCCCATCTTGATACTTATCATCTTTGATATGTTCTCCTGTACATTTCTTTAATTCTATTAATCTACTTGAATAACATATTTAACTTCACTCTTGGCCTCTATGAAACATAGGAAACATACCAATCAACATAATTTAAATGACATTCATTCCTATTAAACTATTATCATTGGAATTTACAACCTATAAATCACATTCAAATGACACACCATATAAAATATTCATTTCATTATAGTTGACCACATGAAATAGGGTCCAATTGATTCTTCACTTAATAGGTTCCACTGATCTTACTTTTGGGTTAAGCACTAAGATAAAAATGGATTACTTATCTTGGAAAAAATGTTATTTAACATTTAGTTATCCATAATATACCATGGATTATCATCAATAAATTCCTAGAATTTGTATTAATATTCAAACTATAGGATAGATCATTAATTTAGTGATATCATTATTACACTCTGATTGCATGAATATACACTCTATACCGTAGGAATTATTATAACATGATTCTTAAATTCAACATCATTCATTTACCAAAAACTCTTAATTCATTCAAAAATTGAAAAAAATATCCAAATATAGAGATTATTCATGAATCAATAATTCCCTCTAATCATCCAATACCATATTAGACTAATCATTGAATCCTAGTTGGATAGTTTACACAGAATCTAATTATAAGAGAACATTGTTAATAATATATCAAATCTATCATTCCTATTATTTACAAGTAAAACATAAATGATTAAATTTAGATTCCTTTATAACACATCAAAATTTATATAAATAGTATTTTGGCACATTGTTTTCAATGTTTGGCATACTTCACACACATGAAATATAATATTTTCAAACAATAAATGATTTTATTATAATCATAGTATTTTACTTGTGCATTTGGATTATAATCCAAACTAAAACACCATGGATCATGAATCATGTTTATAATAATTTGACTAACCCACTTCATGATCCATTCTCCGGTTCAGAGGGTTTTTTAGTGTTTATCACAACCACTACTAACAAAAAATTTATATTGTTTTTATAAAGATTAAATCAGGAAATTCCATACATAGGAAATAAAATACTAAAATCTCTCATACTATAATGTTTATAAATGTCTCTTCCTTCTATATTGGACACTTTACACTATGTTTAAGAGTTTTATATCCACCTCATTAGCTAGAATCATTTCTAATATTCAAAAGGTAATCACCCTTATTCCACTTTAATATATCACCACATTAATATTTTTTATATAAAAAGGTAACTAAACCTCCACCTTTACTAAAAACATCCAATATATTAACTTGAAGAATATATCAAGGAAAATGATCACTATACATACGCTTAATGTATCATTAAACCCTTTATCAAAAGAACATCTTCTATGAATTCATTTATATAAAAGTATGATATGAATCATGATGATCTTACAAACAAAATTACATCATTAATTACTGACCAAACCCAACGATAGATATTCTTTAATTTTAGAATCCTTACTTGGTTTACTACCTTTTGCAATAGTATCACATAAAAAAGAGGTGTAAATCTAACCCATATGACCTTCCATTACGTCTTAAAACTTCATATTCATCCACTATCACATGCATCACCCTCTAGCTAAAGATCATCTTAACCACATGTAACCCTATAGGGGTACGAATCAATTTGAAAAGTGGATAATATAATATAATTTTTAAAAATATATGATTCTAATCCACCACTGAAATCTGGATAATATATATTTTTTTAAATAATGGATGACCCAAGCTACTACTTATTCTTAATTTGGGAATCCTTTATTACAGGATTTGAATGATCACATCTATATTTTTTTGAAAGATTCATCTATTAGATTACCATTTACACAGGACCCTTTAGTTAATAATAACATAATTTCACATAAAAAGTTACCTATGTATACCTCTATACCTCTTACGGTAAAAATATATCCTTGAGTATTGACCATAAAACTGACAACAAGAGTAATGTTTCTTCTAACTAACAACCAAAAAATCCAAAACCACTATGAGCCTTATAATAATAGTTCTAGGCTCATAAATCCAGTCAAGGAAATCCATATGTATGAGAAAACCCCATCTTGGGATATCGTGAAATCATACAGTTCACAACCCTGACACTAAACCATGGGAAAATAATATTTCAGTCAACTCAAACTACCTAGGATAGATCTCAATAAAAATATTTTTTTATTTTAATATCATATAATTTTCCCATATTCATATCTCAAAAATATCACTGTAAAGAAATAATATCATTGAAATCATCATGATCAGTTCAATTAATTAATATATCAATAAAGATTTGTTTAATAAAAATTAATTATTTTATTATTTTCATTTTATTTAACTCAAACCCTTTGGTTTTTCTTTAATCTGCTTCCTTCAAAATGTTCCTTAAATGTTTTCATCAAATTGGGTTTATTTATGTATAGTGACACAAACAAAATATTCATGAAAATAAAGAATAATTTATTATTTATGCTTTAAATAACTGAAAACCTTTTTAAAAAAATTTCTTATGAAAACATAACATAAATTATTTCATAATTTATTCACCAAAAAAAATTCATTAAAATATTTTGTAACTTTTTATAAAGAAAATTTTACACAAATATATTTACAAGTCGCTCACAATCATTCACATGACATGTAAACCTATCAAAAGTATAAAAAAGATTATTTTTCAACACTCTTTTAAAAATGTTTTTTTCATAATAGATATTAAAAGTAACATAAGAACTTTTTTAACATTGGTTATTATAAAACTATTTCTTAAAGTGATTGATAATTAATTTTAACAAAGATTTTAGAATATAAAAATATAAAACTAATTTTTAATCACTTTTAACATTGGTTTTATAAAATCTATCATTAAAAATATTTTTAAAATTCTAATATGAATATAAATATCATGTTTTTTCAACATTATCTTTGTGAAACACCCATCTCTTCGACTCACGACCACACCCCACCCACTCTAAATATTCACAATTAATTTCTTTTTTATACTTCTTTTACCATGTTTATCCTAATTCTACCATCATTATACCTTATTATATGGTTCTCAACTTCATTCAGTCCATTGATAACATAATCTTCTTGACTCATGACCATGCTCTGACTTTTTTTCAATCTATTTTCTACTTTGTTTTCAAAAGTGTTTCAACTAAATAATTCATCATTTCCCTGCTTCAACTACCCGTGAGTGAATTATTAAAAGTTTAATATCAATATTTTATCATCAACAACTATTTTTTGAATTTTATATTATTAATTTTTGTAAAGATTAATTTATTTTGTTTTTTAAAAATTTCATTCAACCATTCATTTATTTGTATGTGTATCATTGTCAATTATGATTTGTTTTCTAATAATTAGTTTATGATTATAATATTTATTGATTATAAATAGTTTTCAATTTTAATGTAAAGATATAAATTATTTTTGGTGATACCTACTTATATTTATATGTTTTCAAATTTATAAATATTCTCTTATCATAATTCTTGATTGTTAAAATAATTTTTTCTTTATATTTTTCAGTTATTAATACGTTTTTCCTTATAATTAATTTTTTTATAAATTGGATAATTACTAGAATAACTAGATATAAAAATAAGAAAGGGGTCAAAAATTTCTTGGAATAATTTAAGTGAAATATTTAATATAAATATTTGGCATTTTACATGCATGAAGTGTTTGAATATTAAAAAATTTCGGTATAGAGAAATAAAAGGATATCTGATTTTCTTTGTTTTTAATAATAATTAAATATGGTGGATATGACATGATGAAATAATTAAAATTTAATGGTCTATTGATGATGACAATCTTCAACATGAGTCAAAGGATAGACTTGAATAATTAATTCATGATGTATGTGTTGGAACCATTGAAAACATTGTGTAAAATGATTGTATGGAGATATAGATAACCAAATATTATCAGGATATATTAAATTTATAGCATAATCAATAGGGTTGAAATTTTTTAACATGAAATAAAGAAATATTTATAAATATAAATGTTTCATTGAATTGGTTGAACTTTTAAAAGTGATACTTTTAAAAGGAAATAATCTTCCATATTTTATTTTTGCGGGAAAGAATATTATGCCCAATGAGACTGGTGTATTAAATATATATGATTTACCCAATTACTAGTTATTTATAGTAAATAATATTAAATTTTATCAAAATTTTATAAATATGGTACATGGTGATATAAAATAGATAAAAATCAAACTATGATTAATTATTAAGAACCGAAACCGTACCTCTAATTAAATAAATCTCATATTTTCAAATAATTTTATATTTTATGACTCTATTTTGAAACTAAAATTATACATAGAGTTTGATATTTAATATAGATTATGTCATATCTAATGGAAACTTATGTCACCCTGGTTATTCATAACAATGGAAGTGATTTGATAATACATTTTTTTCTTTAGGAAATGAATATTAATATCTTAGAATGGTATTCTGCCCATATCTAATGAATCTATATCAGAGCCTCTGTATCCAACGTATTTTGGGTCATGTTATTTATTTTTTTTATAAATTATCCCCACATAGGTTTGTGAACATGAAATATGTGACTATGATCTTAATGATTTATAGTTACAAAAAGTCTAGTAAAAATATAGATGTTTATCTATCAACATTGATTTAAGATTTCAAATTTCCATGGGAGATTGGGGTAAACATTTTCGATTTATATTAGAAATATTATTTTATTTTTTATGATATAATATTGTTCATTATAAAAAAATTTCCTACATATGAAAACTTATTTGGATATGGGTTTATTAGACATAAAGCATGAAACATTTGTGAAGTGGATACTTTATATCATCTATTATAGGATTGAAGAATGATAATGTACATGGGGAATCAGATATTTAAGTAAATTTATCATCACAACTGAAGATTAAATGTATTTAATTGTTTATAAGAGTGTGATTTTTAAATAAAACCATTTTTAGTAGAAGAATATTACAAAAAAATTAAAAATAATGATTTCACATTTTGGAAGAATGGATGTTTTTATCATAAAAAAATACATAAAAGAAACAGTCCATTTTATTCAAGAAACCATACTAGAATTTTTTTGAGGTAATACCATACATATATGTTATATATGTTGAGACAAAAAATTATGATAGATTGATTGTAACTTTTGGAATATAAAATTAAAGATAAATATGTTTTATATGAAATACTGTAAATTATAACCATGGAAATTCATTTGGAGTAATTTACCACTATTTAAGGGAAAAAAATATATTCCTACATATTTTCACATATTAAGAAATTATGAGATGATAAAATTTGTCAATTTATACATGGTATTAAATTACCAATGGTGATTTCATTGAATGTGAAAAATTTGGTTCCATTTAAGTATTTAATGTTAATTGGTACGAAATATCATGACTACTATATATTGATACAAAAACTTCTACTAGTATTATTATGGAATATATTTCTAATTACTTTAAAAGAATTTATCATCAAGTTTTATTACAATTTCTATTTTATTTCTAGAAATTCATAAATCCAAATTTCTTAGATGTGTTGTACAATTAATTTTCACCATACTTTTTACCCTATAATTTTATTTTCACCATCATTTTTATGTAATGGTTCATACTTTGACTCATTTTGTGTGAGATATAATAATAAATGGGCTTCTTTAATAACACTATATGTATCCTTTCGAAAGATATATGAAATTTTTTAAAGGATATATTAACAACAAACATTTACAAGAGGTACCTATTATTTGAAACTTTATATTAGATAAGGTGATTGAGTTCTGTATTGATTATTTTTGGAAGTTAAAAACATTGTTCTCCCTATATCTGGACCTTAGATAGTTGATAGTCAAGGTAAATGGGTACACGAATTAAAGGTAAAGTTAATTCCACGTAATTAATTGATTCATCCAAATTTACACATTTTTAACAACATGGGTGAGGTTAAAAAATATATATAATCACATATTAATGGATTGAATGTATGATATCTATGAAAATATGAATTTTTTTATTAATAAGCAAGAAAAAATTCCATGATATAAAGGTATTGTAACACTAATTTATGCACATTATAAACATTGAAATTGTTAGTAGAGGGACCAAGTGTTAATGTGATCTGAAGGTCTAGTTTTGTTATTAACGGTTAGACATATTATGAAAAAAATAATCCAACTGAATAAGTATACTATTCGAAATAGTGTCATAATTTTCATCAAAAAAGGACAACATTTTTAAGTACTAATGATAAAAAACCAATATCTACATCAATATAATATTTTACCATTGTTTATGATATATGGGCTATTGATTATGATAAATTTGATGTACCGATATTTATGTGTAACTGGGTTGTTAGTAACTGTGGTTTGAAACATTATGAGTATGGATTTACACTTATTGATTTCAAAACATTTAGTTTCAAAGTGGATTAATTTATCATGGTGACACATAAAAAACAAATATTTTATGATATTGACCCATCAAATGATTAGTGTTCCATTTTTTTAGGATAAAAAATTCATTTAGGGGATGATAATGTTGAGGATGATAAATACTTTTGTGAAATTATTTCATCATTTATGCAATTAGCTGAGGATAATAATTAATGAAATGTATACATAGTCCCTAAAAAATTAAATGATCATGTATAAGGTATATAGTAAAATACTCCATTACTCACCTAATTAATCAGGTAAAAATTAATTTTTATGAAATTGACACTGTTAAAAAAATTATTTTTTAACTTTTATATTTGTGTATATATATATTGATACTTATATTTTTATAATAATTTTTATATTCATTAGATACATATATATTTTTTATTTTGAAATTTTTTACATTTATCATTCTTTGGTGAATATTTTCTTCATATTATTCATTTCCTATTATATGATTTTATTCGATATAATATTGATGATTTTATTCCAATTATGGACATTATCATTTTAACTTATGAAACTAATTTAATTCAAATAAAATATATGTACAAAAAGATACACATTTTTAAATGATAATAATTATTTTCATTTTTTTATAATTTTTATATACATAAGTTTTAGTTACACATTTTCTGGAATGAAAAGTATAACATTCAATGATTTTTTCCTATTATGAATATTATATTTTTATCTTTATCAATTATTTAATTTTAATCCAATAAAGGAACTCAATGTTTTATTGATACATCATTCATATTTCTAAACTACAAACATTGAAACAAGGGTACTGAGGTATGTACATTTCTTCATATAAATATATCTATAGAAATTGAATTATTGGAATAAATTAAACATATATTTATTGGATTTCTGTACAGAAATTCTTCATTAAGGATTTGGTACCTAATTATTATAGGTGGGGGATTATTCATTTACCAAAAAAATTTACTTGGACATAGTGGAAAAAACTTAATAACTGAGTTTGATGATAATATATGTTTAGTTGGCCCACATGCCAAGTATATTATGAGATACTCTATTATATAGAGTTAGTATAGTATAATTATATTATTCCCTAGTTAGAGGAGCATCGAATAGTCAATAAAACATTTGTTATGGGAAACCATAACAATAAAATTTCAAAAATTATTTACATAAATTATTAATAGTTTCAATATTATAAGTTTTATATGATTAATATTTAATCTATTAAATTATATCGGATATATAAATTTCAAGAGATTAAAGAAATTAAAAAATATATTTACTCTTTGAAAAAACTAGATGAAGATATTTTAAGAAAAATAAAAATCCATATTATATTGTTTTGAGTATACATAATCAATATTCATGACTGAATTATGAGTTTATAAATATAGAGACATGGTAAAAGTTTGTTTCGATTTTATGAGAGAAATCCGTTATAGTTCTTTATTTTTTTGTAATGTTTATTTTTTAAATTTATTTCAATTACATGATATATTATTAATTTGTACTTATGTAATAGGACTCCAGAAAAATTCACCATATATATTGTCCCAATATTTTCACCCTCCTACATTGTCAAGAAGAGGTTAT
The DNA here is from genome assembly GCA_963277665.1 of Viscum album. Taxonomy (NCBI): domain Eukaryota; kingdom Viridiplantae; phylum Streptophyta; class Magnoliopsida; order Santalales; family Viscaceae; genus Viscum; species Viscum album. Next base: position 438,927,253 of record OY728157.1, on the reverse strand, counting down.
CCTTCATTATATGAGAAAATGATTGGAAACAAATAAATAAATTAAGTGAAAAGTCAAGCAGTATCTCTGAAGAGGTTGAATACAGCCCTCCATCTCCTCTACCTCTTCATGAAAAATGGAAAATTAATTGGATTAAAAAAAGAAATGTTTATTACTCATCCTATAAAACATGTTTCAAATAACATTATAAGTAATTAATTAATATTTTCATTAAATATTACAGTTTTTTAAATTCATTTTTCTAATATAACATTTGAAAATATTATTTAAGGATTAATTTCATGAAAAAAATATAGGTGACCTTTATCCTTGAGTGTAGGATTGATACTTTTACAACCACTTTAGGAAATCCATAACACTCATCTCGTATTAGAGGATATAAGAAGGTTATCAATTTTAGAAATCAATTTTTCCATTCCCTAAGTACAACATATATGGGTAAAGAAAAAATGGAAAAATATATATTTTTGAGGATGAGGTATGATAGTTGAACAAGTCAATAGATGGTCAAATTAAATCATTCTAACCTGATAAGTTTGTGGAAGCGATGAGATAGATGTAGCTTATGCAGCCTGCCTACCCAAATCCTATGACTCTATGTTCAAACCCAAATGTGAACATTATGTTTCATGTTGTGTATCCCCATTTACATATTCTAGTTCACATAATTGTACATCATATGGGGTGTAATCAGGTATGCATTTTTTATTTTATATTTCTCATTAAATTTTAGTCACATAAAATTTGTTCATACACTATCCTTTTATAGTCATATCAAAAGTAAAAGGAATCATTTAAAATGAATAGAAAATTTCAAGAACCATCACCTTTATATACCTATCGAGATCCTGAAGGGGGATCAAAGTTTACATAGGATTCCTCTATATTATAAAATCACTAAAAAATGAGGATGGGTGATATTTTTGTTAGAGATTATATGATATATATATTTAAAAATTCCATCATTAATATTTTAAAGTGTGAGGAGCTCATTGTACCAATGTTGTTGTTATTCAACATGTATGTAAATTTCAAGTGTATATTTAATTTCATTAAGTAAACAAAAATTATACTGAATTAATTTATTACTTTTAAAATCAATTATCTCTACATAATTTGTATAAAATATAAAGTCACATATTTTTATGGTTTATGGGTAAAAAATGCATTACAACTACTGTTTAATAACTGAAAAAACATTACATAATTGAATATGTATCTAAAATATTAAAAACCACATAGATTGCAATTTGGATTTCCCATTCCTTGACTGTTAATGACTCATATATAATTATTAACCAATCCTAATTATACTATTATTAATGCTAGAATATTTTTATTTTAGTATAGATTTGATGTATTTCATATTATTCAAAAATGAATTCAAGGAATATTTTTTATTTCTTTTATTAGGTTATGTTAGAAGAATATTTAAAATGTTATAAAATGTGTAAATATAATTCTATTATTTTAATTTTATAATCATAAATTTTTTATTATATATATGTTTTGATAATTAATATTTTTAATTAAAATATGTCATGGATTGAGATTAACTAGGATCACTTTTCAATAATGAAATCATAAGGATTCAATATCTGAATGTTTAGGTAGAAAACACTTAAATCAATGAATATTTTTTTCTTATATATCTAGATTTTGTATTAAAAAAGATGCTTAATTAATATATCATCATCATCATAAAATATAGGGTGTTAGATGAATGTATTATATTTTTGGATTCATTTTTTAGGAAATCATGACAAAGAAAAAAAAATATTTTGATAATTTTAGTTTCATTATAACACGTATATTTTAAACACATATGTTTTAATTTAAAATTCATAACACTTTATGTTGATGTATCTTTTTTATGATGTTTTTTAATATAATCCAAACAACATGAAACAACCTAAAAAATTATTTTCACAATGTTTTCTATTCTTGATTAATTTTTAGATTTAGTTTCATTTAAGTTTATATTTTTTTTAAAATATGTTGTAGAAGTTTTCAAGGAGCTTTTATTCTTTGTTTTTTCATATTATTTACAACTAATTTGTTATACTTTTTTTCTGATATAAGTGTAGAAACATGTATTTTAGAATATTTAAAAAATATATATTAACTTTCATCATTTTTTAGGGAAAAATAATGTTGAAATCCTTTTACGAAGTGTATTAAATATCGATTATTCCATAAAATGATATCAAGATACATTTCCACATCAATTTTATAAGAAACCAATATGGAAAGCCATGTTTGACAGATTTGGATGGCGGTTTTCTTAAAAAATGATTTTGAAATCATTTCATATTTTTTATATGGTATTTCCTTGTTAGTTTTTATAAAACAAACATTTAAATACATTATTTTTACATCTCCTATATAAAAATTTTCTTTTAAACTAATTTTAAAATACATAAACCCAGTGTTAAATTAATTGTTCAATGTGGAAAAGTTTGGGGAAACCCCTTTATTGAAAAAGAGGAAAAAAATAGAACTCCCATTTTGATCTGGTTAAGGGAGAACAATTCATAGGCCCAAAGTCCCAAAGGCACATAGCCTTAAAGATCATTTTCCATAGAGCCCAATGGAACAAAACCTATTTCAAAACACAGTTCCCATTATCCCAAAGTATGAAAAAACAGAAACCATGCCCAAATAGATTATCGTACAACATCTGTATAGTGGAATGAAGTCCAACCCTCCCCATCTCACCCACCATGAATCCATCTTCCAATTATCCTGATGTCACATCCTCTACTATAACCATCACCATTGAGGGCCAACACAACCTTCTATCACCGGCAGAGAACTCCAACCACACTGTAATGACGAACATCACTGCCTTCACAACGTTACCACTGTCACCCTTTCCTTACAACGCCAAATCCATGGTGAATGTTATTCATGAACACATAACTATTGTTATATTTGGAGAATAATATAAATAATAGACAATATTTTATGTCATCCAACCTCATAAAATAGTAAAAAAATATGCAGAAAACTATAATCATAATAAATTTATATTTTTTTACATAGACTTTCATCGTATAAGAGTTTATAAATCATAAGGATAGTTTTTATCCAAGATAAAATAACTTATATCTTATTCTATGTTATAAAAATAATATATATATTAAATAAAGTAAAGATAATAATACTTTGATGACACCATTTAATTCCCCTGTCCTGAAGCCATCTATATAACCAAACCTTTGACTTTGTGTACCTCAAATGTGCATCCCCATAAAGTAGTGAATATAGACTAGTAGTGAGGGAATAATGATATAAAATGGGATGAATATTACCTCTCAGTCATGTAATACAATAATGGGTTGATAAAAAATATTTACAATATAGATAAATATCAAATTATTGAATAGAATTATTACTGATGGAATTATATGGCCTAATAAACAACCGTCATTTAAAATAAAAATGTACCAAAAATATCATAAGTAAACATCCTGAAAAAAGGAAACCTAAAAAAACAAATCATAAGGATACACTACTATGAAATCCTTAAAATCACCTCAATGCATTTTCCTATTACCACATCTAATTACCCAAGCTATTTTTCCTCTACTAAACTCATAGACTAGATTTCATATAATGTGTAGATTTTTTACATCCAAAATGGTGAACAAGAATGTTATGAGTACATAACCCAGGACACTACCAATGGTGTCACTAACATGATCCATTCTATGATATTTTATGAAGTATTTCAAATAAATAGGTAGAAAATTAGGGAACAATAATAATCTCTTTTTTTCAATATAATTAAAATTTGTAAAACAGTTTTTCATTTTTTTAGTTTTCCTTTTTCTTAAGAATCATCCATGTTAAAAACTATACCTATTATGATATGTGATCAAAATCCATGATAGTTTAAATATTACTTTCCCTTCAGTGAAATCATGGTTTCCATTGAAAAATTACTTGTCTACCACTAGGATGAAACCTATTAATCACTAGAATATATACTATAATTAATCATATGATGGAGGAATATATGTATAGGGAAATGGATAGTATCTTCTAGGAGGAGATAATATTATGCACTAGTTTACACACCTATGAGAGAAATTGATAAACTTATCCTGATCCATTATTCCATATATATAGAATGGGAAATAATTTTGGGTCATATGTTACCCTATACAAAACATCATATACATCCTTTATAAAAAAATATTCATTAAGGTCATATTAATATAATAATTTTTTAATCAATTATTGAATATATATAAAATCAATAGAAATAATGAATTGGGATATCACTAAAATCCTATATGTACTGTTACCATGGGCATGTGGTACTTCTATGAGTAATCTAAGAAGAAAATATAACATTATGACCCCTTATAACATTAGGTTAGACATTTATAATTATAGGAAAATTATATATCCATGCTAATAATACACTAAATACTATGACTAACTAAAAGAACCCTATCATGTAAGCAGACCAATAATTTATGGAATATTAAACTACTTAATTAAATAAAAATAATAAATACTTTAATTATGTTTAAAGGAATTTATTATATAATTATTTAATTTTAAAAGATAATTTAGTTTTCTATTAATGTGTCATACTACATTAAAAAACTATACTCACAAACACTGCTGAGTATATAAGAGATAATGTACCACCCTCCCTCAAAATGTCACCTTTCATGGTCCCAAAGGATCACCTCTAACATAAGATAACATAACCCCCATATATATAAGGAAATTTACATCTCATACTTATAATATTCAAATCCATATTCTGAGAAAATCCCTTTACTGGTTTACCATCTTCTTAATCTGTCATTGGTATGATTTCACCAATGATAGAACTATGTCACAACACCATTCTTACTTCCTCTCCCACTAGAAGTGGTATTTTAGTTGAGGCATTAACACACATTAATCAATGATCATTAAAATAACCAAACTGATCACTCAAGTATTAATTATTTCACTTCAAAAATTAATTAATTATATTCCACCAAACTCACAATTGTATATAATACTCATCTTGAGGTCAGATACATTTCAAGGGTTCTGTTTACTACTATAGTTAAAATAAACATGTTCAATTAATTCATAAACACTTTTAAAATTAATACACATTGAATGTGGGTTATTTGGAACAATCCTAGAAAGTATCACTGCCATGACCCATCCTAGTGGGGCTCGTGTCATGACACCCCAATCCCACCTCCAAAAGGCTTGGGGCATGCGACTAGCACCGAGAATATATATCACTGACATGGGAGGATTTATCCTTTTTAATTGTACACATAGAAAAATCTCCAAGTCTATAAAATGATAAAATGTAAAAAAAATGAACAAACATGAATGCACACAAATAAATCTTGTAACTAGAGTAAGAAATTAAGTTAACGAAAGAAAACATGCCAAAAAACAAGCCCACCACAAAGACCTTTAAAACAAAGGTCTAAAATTAAAGTAAGTACTCTGAATGTTATTAGAAAGAAATAGAAACACACCTTGTTCTGTCCTATCTAACTAAGTTCTCTTCGGGTCATAGTATAACTAAGAATTTTTCAAAAGGTCGATCTTCTGCAGAGGACACGACACGCGCAGAAAAATCCAATGCAGGGTGAGTTTAAAAATACTCTATAGGACACATAGAAACCACAAAGAATAAAAAAAGGAAATATAGTAATATCAAAATAGGTATTTTTCAATAGAAAATATAATAATAATATCTTAATATACTCAACAAAGACACATAGTCTATAGGTAAGTCACAACCACAATATAAAAACCTAGGAATTCCAGCTCAATGATTCCATGAAGTACTCGTCTGAGCTAAAAACCCCCTAGGTCTGATATCCCTAATGACATTTGTATGATAGGTACTACCCATTAGGTCTTGTCATGAGAATAATACATTGATATTTTGAATAGAATATGATACATTTATGAGGATCACTACCAAGGCCATGGGGTGACACCAACAACTCAATCTGTATTAACCTTGTAAGTAGAGGATGGAAATCCATGTAGTGTAGTTCATGATGATACCAAGAACTCTACCTAGGGAAGGAATATGAAAAGGAGATCTCACTTAGGGCCAATTAGAGGGATTCCAATGACTCTATCTAGGAAGGAATGTTGATGGGATCATAGTCCGTTGAGTAATAGATGATTCATAAAAACTTTCAGTGAAAGGATAGGGGGAATAATCACTAAAAATATATATCCAAGATATGGATTACAAGTAATCAATTACATTTATAGAGGATTACATGGTGTGTAGTAAGGGTTTCATGTAGTTTCCATGGACCTCGGGTTCTGCCCGTGTAAATGGAACATGTCATCAAACTGTGTCTGTGTAGTACTACATGGCATGTAAGATACTCGTGTAGTATACCTATGTGCCAGTACAAATGTCTAGTACATGTATGCTTTCTTGTGTACCATTTCATTTCTTAGCCTATATAATTTTTATAGGCCATGTTAATGTGGGGGAGTTCATGGTGTTTAGGCTACCCTTATATTACACCCCATATCTGTGTACCTAATTAAGTGAATGCCTAGTTCACGTTAGAGGAACCACATGGTGTGTGATAGGGATCACACATCATTCAATATTTAACTTCTTAAAAAACCCATATCCACTACTCAGTGGGGAACACAGTGTGTAGATTAGGATTACACACCTTGTTGCTGGAGATTTTCCATAATCCTTGATCAACGATCTGTGCGTCTCTTCCATCGCTTCAGCCTCTGATACTAGATGTTGCTTTCTAGAAAAACATACATAGGGACACATCAAGCCTATTAATCCCAAATCAATATGATTTACTCCTTTTATCTTCTCAAATATTATATTTATTGTCATTCTTCATTTCCCACCATAAAACACAAAAATTGGGTATCAACATCATTTGATTAATCGAGGCCTCCTTTATCGCACCACAATCATGTCATAATGATCCCATATGAATGATTTCAAATTTTTGCACAATGAAAATGATTTAAAATGATCAATTGATTGGGATTTTTCAAGTTGTGGTCCAAAAAAATAATTCCCATAATGAATGAAGAACTGGGGGAGAAAATCAAAAACTAATCTGGATGAGAAAAATTCGATTGATGTTTGTGATAATCTCAGTTCATTTCCATTACAAAGACAATAGAATTATCTAAAATCCAAAAAATATTTTTCCCACTAAAATCCCTGTAAAATAAACCCATCCTACAAAATGATCAAACCATGAATCAATCTGTTCATTTATTGATGTGTGTTCATATTAGAAATTAAGAATGAAGAAGATACAAATAAAAACACATACCCTACCTCAGTTCAGTTTGATCACTAATGATGAATGGTGCAGTGCCATAATCAATGTAGATATCCTTTAAATACATCATGTGTCGATCATCAATCCACAATCCCATCATTATTCTCCTAAGAGATAATCTTTGAAAATCTAACCAATGGTCCTGAAACATTTCTAGGGTTTTTCAGCTAACCCTAATATTATGATATAAAAGTCTTTTTGTAGACCAAACAGTGGCTGCATCAAGAATCTGAAATTAAATAAGTTATTTATTCATTTTATTCATTTTTATTCCTATGATGAATTTTCCAAAAAAAAAACTACATTGACCAATTTTAAGTCATTACAAGGGTGATCCTCTTATTTTGAACTCAGTAGTACCCTTTCATTTCTGATCAAGGAAACCTTTCAGGATTTATTATATTTTTTAGGAAAACTGCATGTGTGGGATATTTACTATATTTTATATATTTTAAAAATTTATTCTGAACACACCGTTCCTTGTAATCTCACATTGTCTCAGTGTTTGGTCTAAAAATAATCCATATAATATCCAAAAATAATACATGGAAAATATGAGAACTTATATTCTTCCTAACTTTGGGCTTTACATCCTTGAAAATTCATAATAAGGGGATACTCAAAAAGATGTGGGTACTGAGCATGAATTAGAGAAACCCGCTCTCATATTCACTCCTAGAGATTCTTGTGGTGCAACTAAACATGTAACAAAGGAATCGATCACCCATGATGGATCCTCTCATGTCAATATTTGATCTCTATTGGGTACTCTGCCGTCGTCACTCCATCCTAGATGTCCATATCGCTCCAGTCGATAACTTGTTATGTGTCTTTCACATACCTCCTCATCTATGATGAGTGGAAGATGTTGTGAAAAGGGTCTAACTAGAGAGGTAGAACAAAGTGGTACACCACCTCACCAACTCTACAGAATATCTATAAATGGTTGATGATCATCTGAGATATCTTATCGCCCCATTCAAATCTCTCTAATCCACATTGAGGTGAATAACATAAGAATAAATGGTCTCCTTCGTTGAACTAAAAATTCCTATGTTTCCTATGAATATAATATGTTTGATGGATTTGAATTGTATTCATATTATATTATATTATTTTCACCTTTTCTGTGGCAACTGAGACCAACTCTGACCCCATTAGTGTTGACTCTCTAGGGCTAGTCCGACATAGTGGTGACCTACACAGTCTCTCGTACAAATCATTTAATTGTGTCATACCAGTGGGATAATGGTAGTTTTTTTTCTAAAAAAACTCCACCATTTGTATTTAATCCTCCTAAATACATCCAATGTCCAACATCAAAGCTAACAGCATGTTCTATAGAACCTGAATGGTCCACTCAGTTGTGCCATAAATTTGGGGGTGAAATGTTATTCTCAAGGGTAACTGGGTCCCAAACACATCCTATAATCCCTTCTGCAACTAGGATGTGACACGAAAATCATGATTAGAGATAATATTCAATGGAACTCCATGAATTCATATTATCTCCAAAACATAGAGGCATTCAAATATATCAACTGAACACTTCTCTTGTATAGCAATGAAGTGGGCCAACCTGGTGAGTCGGTCTTTGATCACCTAGATTGAACCGTGTCCCCTATATGTACATGTTAATCCCATCATGATTTATATATATATTCCATCCCACTTCTATTATTAAACCTCATGGGGTTGATCTAAGACCACTAGAACTTGGTGCTCAACATTCACTTTCTGACAAGTAACACATTGAGAGACAAACATTGCATGTCCTTTCTTTATCCCTAGAAACCAAAAATGACATTGTAGGTCCTCATACATATTTTCCACACATTGATATACCTCCAAACTATATATATGAAACTCTTTGAGAATATCTTATGGAAACATCACTGGTATCATCATGCATCCTCTTAAAAGAACTACGTACTCCCCACGTTTAGAAAATACATTAGGATAATTCCCTATGGATATCTGAGTACACAAAGCCTAATAGTCGGTATCCCTAAGTTGTGCCTCTATGACCTGCTGCATGAGTGAATAGGTAATAACAATTGACTGGATAGAAGATATTAAACCCCCATCCACAAAGGATAATTGTAATGAGGCCAACTACTCTGATGCATCATTCAGCAATAATGAAAAAGATCTCCTACTGAGAGATTATGCTACCCCATTCCCTTTACTAGGAGTGTAGAAATTTTTGAAGCCATAATCCTCGAGGAACACTATCCATCACCTCTATATCAATTTGATATCCTTATGAGGTATGATACACTTGAGACTTTTTGATCGGAGTGGATGATAAACTGCTCACCCATCAGGTGGTGTCACTATATCTTCAAGGAGAATACTACTACTTCTCAGTCATGATAATGGGTCACATAGTTATACTCATGTAGTCTGAAATGTTGTAAACCATAGGAAATAACTGTCTACCTCTACATCATAGAACAACCACACATGATACATGATGCTTCAAGTAACACTACATACTCGACACCCACCTCTAAAATCTCAACATGGGATCACTCGTCAAACACTACCTCAATTACTAAAATGTCTAGAGGCACCTTTTTTACCACACAATTAGCTTCTCCTTTTTCAAAAAACCTTTCATGGGTGCTGATTCTCTAGAAAAATCATGTATGAATATATGTTAATAGCATGAAAACTCATGGAAGATCGACACCTCCAACACACTCTTAGGTGGATCTCAAGTTAAAAGTACCTTGCCTTTGGGTAGGTCCACTCCACCTCCATCCACTAAGATAACATATCTGAAATAGTGGACTGCCTAAATCTAGAATTGTAATTTCAAGATATTTTCATAAATCTTGTGCTACTAGAGTGCATATAAAACTATACTCAAGTGTCTCTCATGCTCCTTCATGGATTTTGTGTACACAAGGATATCACCAAATAACACTAAAAAAATACGGTCTATGTAGGGTTGAAATATCTAGTTCATAAGTCCCATGAAAACTATTGGGGCTTCTGTCAAGTCAAAGAGCATCACCAAGTACTCATAGTGGCTAGAGAAACATCATAATTGCATTTTTTGTGTATCCTTGTCCCATAATCACAACTAGTGATATCCTAAGCTGAGGTAAAATTTTAAGACCCATTATATACCTCTAAACTGATCAAAAAATTCATCGATCCTTGGTATTAGATACTTTTCATTATAGTCACTTGATTCAATCTCTGGTAGTCCACACATAACCTCAAGCTCCCACCTTCCTTCTTGGAAAACAAAACTAGGGCTTCTCAGGGTGAAACAATGGGTATAACAAATCCCTTCTACTGTAAGTCCCCCAATCATACTCTCATATCATGAAGCTCTATGGGATCCATCATATATCCTGGTGTAGATATCAGTACTATCTTAATGTGTTGATCAATGCAAAAGTATATCTCTAGATTGGGAGGTAAACTTGAAACATCTTTAGGGAATACGTTCATATATTCCACCATCATTGTAGGAAAATGGGAACTCATAAAATTCAATGAACAATGTAGAATGCTATCCGATTGATGATTAATTGATTACACCCTACTATGTAAAAAGTTCATCCTACACTTCCGGGATTTCCTTTTCATCGAAAAAGTAGAACCCAATTCCATCACTGTGAACACCTGACACCCTTAAGCTAAAATAGTAAATATATGAATAAACTATAGGTAAACAATCCATAACATGAATGATGACATAAGGCCTCAATGTTACCACCAAGGGATTCTAATCGAAAATCTCACATCCAATAGTCAGGTCACTCTATTAGCACAAGTTCATGTTCATTAAGAATTATCCAGTAGGATTTTTCAAGCATAAGGTTCAAGAAAAAGGTTCAACTAGAATCTATAAATCTCATACAGGTTCAGTGTAAAAAATGTAATGACTAGAAATGGTGTCTATTAGTACTTTAACTAAGGTATAAAAAATACAGATTGTACCTTAAATGATTCTTAGAGCCCTCATTTCATATTCTTCTACCACCTGTAGTTTTCCCTGGCCCTATCCTCTAGATACCTAAGCCTATTGGGGACTACCTGAGGGTGGTTGTGGAAACAGTTCAAAACTTTGACCACCTATAACTACTCTCCCAGCTCCTCAGCCACATCTTCCATCCAAAAAACCTACCAGCTTCATCCACTGCCTTTACTTCATTGGACTATCCACAATCTCTATATCAGTTATACAATAGGTCAAAAATTCTCATGATAGATTTCCCCTTCCATCACATGAGTAGCACCACCTCTATTTTGGCTGACTATACCCACCATGCGAGCCTTAAGTAGTATATCATATGTCATGGGACCTCCTCCAGAAATGTATGAAACATCTAGGACCCTGATACTAATGTTGGATCCCTACTGGTAAGGTATGTAGTCTTCATTTCTCGCTACAGACAACCATATGTTGTATCTATTCAACCAAGAAAAATTCAATCAAAAAATCTCTCTTTATCATCCTATTATTGGTAGGAATATATAGAGGGATACCACTTTGAAATATTTATCTACGCAGAAATTGTTCAAAGGTATGATCCCTAAAGAATTGATCATGATCCATATGTATCTAACACATGGAGAGGATGGTAACCCTCAATGAATACTCAACTACTATCAAGATTCCCTATTGGTGCTGCAGAAGTTCTTGGATACATACATCCCTCGGTGTATCTTGTAATAACACCTCTCGGAAAAGGTTCTCGAACTATGTCCATGAAAGTGTCTCCTCTTCATAAGTCTAGGTAATGAAACCCCACCATCTCCCTACTGAGCCATGTAGAATTCTCATCGCCATGACCACCATCTGATCTTTTATTGTCCTATCTAGACGAAAAAATTGGGTTACCACCTTAAATGAGTCCTCAACCACATGTTGGTTAGGATCCCCTTAGAACCTGAGGGGTCTCTTATACTAAATCTCATGAAGTTTTCTCATCCTACGCACATCATCCATTGGTCCTACGGGTTTCCCGACATGATATATTCGTGGTGGTATGGATAGTGAACCACCTAGAGATAACATCTTAGGAACTGGTCCCCATATCATTACCTCGTCACTAAGGGGATCATTATCATGATCATCATGGTGAATACTAGATGGAATACATCATGGTGGCATCCTAAAAAAACTAGATGTACCACGATCAATGAGTATATCTAAGCATTTGACTCTAGAAATACATGGAAAGAATAACCCATTCCTATATGATGCATGTACCACTGTGTTCCCTGCAACTAGTGTTCTCAGGTACCATGTTGAAAAGTATGTGGTAAGACTCCTACTATATAGATACGTCATCCGCCGCTACATAATATGAGTCCCTGAACTGAAATACAAACTCGAAACACTTAAAACTGTTTCCACAAACCAATCTCATAGACTCTCAATCCTCAAATATAACTAAAACTCCTATGATACAACTATATCACAAACCATATCAGTAGGGACCATTCCACAACTCTAGAACCCACCTCCAATAGGTCATGTGTTGTAAACTAGCATCGATAAGGAATATCATCAGCATGTGAGTCCTTATCCAAAGTATCTACACACACACACACACATCCAAGCCTATAAAATGATAAAATCTAAAAACAACTGAAAAATCATGCATGCATACATATAAATCTCATAATTAGAGTATGATAGGAAGAAAAATAAAAAAAATAGGTCCAAATAAGATCCCACCATAGAGTGTCTGAAAACACAAGTACAACCTAAATTTAAGTATTGGGACTGTTGTCTTAAAGCCGTAGGAACCCACCTCGGTCTATCTATCCCCACTAAGTATTTTTTGGTCATAGTCCTCCTAGTAATTTATCAAAAGGTCGGTCTTCTCCACAAGACACATCATGTGCAAGCAAATACTGTATAGGAGGGAGTATAATAATACTAAGTAGGACACCCCAAAACCAAAGAGCATTCAGAAAAAGAAATATATTCATCTCTACACATATATATGTCTATAACACATACAAAAAAAATATCCAGATATACTCAAAAAAGGCACACAGTCTTGAGTTAAGTCACAACCACAGTACATTAGACAAGGAATTCAATATATAGGATTCTATGAAGTACTCATCCAAAAGAACACACTATTAAGTATTATAGCACTAATGATGTCCATCCAAGAAGTACTACTCATTGGGGCTCATCATAAGAACAATGTGTTGATAGTCTTAAGAGAATATGATGCATAGATGAGGATCACTTCTAAGGCTATGAGGTGATACCAAAAACACTATCTATATTTACTCTCTATGTAGAGGATCGAAACCTAGGTAGTGTTGGTCACAACAATACAAAGAACTCCACCTAGGGAATGAAGATGAATAGATGATCTCACTCTCAGCCTCTTGGAGAAATTCCAACAACTCTATCTATAAATTCATGGGGAAGGGATCATAGTCCATGGAGTATGAGATGATTTATACCAACCATCAGGGAAAGTTTAAGGGGAATGAACCCTAATAAACTTATACAATATATATAGGAAAAGAGATCTAAGCCATATATAGATAAATACACGATGTGTAGTAAGGTTGACAAGTTGTGTCCCACTACCCCAGTTCCTTCCTATTTAAAGGGAATGTGTCATAAATATATGTCTATGTAGTATTACACAGTGTTTAGGCTACCAGTGTAGTCTACATGTGTTACAGTTCATGTCTCCAGCCCATGTATGCTTGTCCATGTTCACAACTTATCCAATTTATCTTTTTCAAGTCCAAGTCTGTGTGGGGGAGTTCTTGGCGTATCGGCAACCCAAGTAGTCCACCCCATGTAAATGTACCTTTTTAAGTACACATCAAGTTCACCTAGGAGATACCACATGACGTGTGATTGGAGTCACATGTAGTGTGATGTTTAAATCCCTCCAGAAACCCGATTCTTTGCTTGGGGGCACATGGCATGTAGATCTGGATTACATGTACGTGTTGACTGGAATTTATTAGAATCCCAGATCTGTGATCCCTGAATCTCCTCCATCATTCCGAACTATGATTCTTGGTTCACCTTTACATAAAAACATATATTGATCCTTTTCAATCCTATCCATCACTGAATTAATAGGTTTCTGGCCTTTGATCATCTCCAAAATCATATTGTTTTCCGTTCTTTATTGTGTGCCTAGGAACACAAAAATCAGATATCTACATTGTCTGGTTCATTTATGCCTCCATAATCACCCCACCTTTGTGTCATACCAATCTCGGATCTATGAATTCAGATCGTTTCACCATGAAATGGGTGTGTAATGATCGATTGATTATGATTTTTTGAGTCGTAGACAAAATGAAGAATGCCCATGACAAATGAAGAAATGGGGATAAAAGCACTAAGAAATCAAGAGGATTAGACCTTAAATGAATTTTTTTTGATCTTGGTATATTTTAGTTTTGATGAAAATAAAATAATAAAAATAAAAATGATATTACTACTGCTAAAATTTCCTTAGAATAAACGAATCCTACAAAAAAAGAAAACAACAAATCAATATATTTGTTTATTAATTCACATTCATCATAGAAATATATTACAGGGTAAGAGAAAAATAATAACACACACCCAACCTCGATTTAATTTGTTCACAGATGAATAATGGGGATGTTATGTGATCATTAGCATGATCCTTAGAACTCATCATGCATCGATCATTGATCCTCCATCTTGTCATTGTTATCTAGAGAGAGAATCCCTAAAGGTCTCTCCAACGGTCCTCCAATGGTTCCAAGGTTCTGTTGTTCACCCTTTAATTCTAACATAATAGTATTTTTAAATACCAACCATTTGTTAAGTCACGAATCTAAACAAAATAATTTATTTTATTATTTTATTCATTTCCATGCTCGTAATGATTTTTTTTGAAATGACCCATGTCGACCAATGTAACGTCATGCCTAATATAAACCTCACATTTCAAACTCAATGGTTCTCTCATATTTATGATCTTGGCACCTGTTTAAGAGTTATTCCACTTTTTCAGGAAAAATACATGTGCATGATATTTAATATATTTAATATTTTTAAACATTTGTTTTGGGAACATGGGGCCTCATTAATGCATGTCGTCTCAATTCCTAGTATTGAAAATAATCCATATAATATCAAAAAAATAATACATCAAAAATTGGAGACATTACACTCACACTTCCTCAAACCCCCAACTCTATCAATTCAATTCCTAGTTGATCTCACCTTCTTACCAACAATTTACTTCATTCCGTGCATGAAAACACATATAAACCAACAAAATTGTTGTTTATGGCCTAATTTAGTTCATTAGAATCATTCATGTCCATTTTCATGTGTTGAATCACCCTTAATTACATGAAAATGGAAAAGAAAAAAAATTAATAAAATAATGATTTATGATGAAGAATAAGGGAAAAATAATACTAAAATGAATACAAATACAATAAGGTATTAAAATAAATAATAGGTGGCCAAAAAATTAGACTGATTGGATAAGAAATAGAGATTTTAGAATATAAAGAAGAGAGGAGATAAGGAAGGATTAATCATCCTAGCCAAGTTGTTTATGTAAAATTATAGATAGTTGAGGATTCATTTAAATTAATGCAAATAATAATTTTAAACAAAAAATTCAACAAAAATGTAGGGTTGCTAAACTTATATTGGGTCTCACCAGATATCCCATGATCTCACCCAACATTCAGTGATAGGGGAAGATATAATTTCATATACCCACCATCCTTCCAATGGAATCCCACCATCCTTCTGATGGGACTTGATGTAAAAATTTTGTGGTTTTAGAAACCCAAAACCTAATACCATAATATATGAATTATACAAATCTTTTACACCTCTAAAATACAATTTTTACCAAAATTAATAAAATATACCCTTCTTCCATATTCATATTAAAATTAAAAAAACACACTAGCTCAAATGTCATTTGAGTTCATACCTTACCCCATAAAAATCATCAAAAAACCACATTGTTTATTGAAATATTTTTATCATTTCAACCCTTGAGAATGGTTAAATTAAAGAGCGGTGTTTCCTTTATAAAAATAGTGTTTTATTCTTCTAGAAGTCCATCCATGGTTGAAAAGGAATTATTGAATGGTCGGTTAAGTAGTATAATGGGGTATTTTTTAGTTTCAATATGGTTGTATATGAAAAATAATATAGGTGTGGTGTATTAATTTTGGATAATCTTCTTATATTGGGGACTCCTACCAAAATTTTGAACTATAGTGAACATTAGGATAATTGTTTCTAGATTGAGTTGTTAGTCTTTGATGAGGTTTGTGTCTTTTAGAGATTGACTATCCATAAAAAAACATAATAGTTTTTCTCCTATTATTTTTTCCTAATAAATATATGATGTTATGGTGTAGTGAATATACTATGGTGATAAATTAGTATATTATAATGGTTCTATAATATTTATTTCCTTCATCTAAATTTGATCATGTTTTTCTATATTCAATGATGTAATTGGTAATTGAGTTATCAAAACATATCATGGATGATTAGTTTTTATAGAGTGAAATGGTGAAGGATAAAATTAATCATAGATATAGTTGTTCCATTATCTAATTTGTTTTTAATTATCCTTTATATGGTAATTTTGTACCTATATTTCATGACCAAACTCATCGAGACCCCACCTAGCTTGGTTGTAAGCGGATTTTGGCACCCTAAGCCCACCTTCTTGTGAAGAAAATATTTTCATAAATTTTTCACTATAATTAAATTTTATTAATACAACCATAGTATAATTTTATGTTTAAATATCACATTTTTAGGTTTTAGTAGTATTTTTGTGCTTTATTTTCAAAATGGTAAATTTTTTGTTTTTTTTAATATTTATATTTTCTTTTGTATTTCATACACAAATTTTTATAAACTAATTGAAATTGGGAAATTAAATTTTTTTAGGATTCAAGAAATATTGGGATTAATTTAATTATTATTTATTCATAACTAAATAAATCATTTTAATTTTGAAAACCAACTCATAATGTGGGACTCAGAATATATTCATAGATCTAGGGACATTTTAATATTGGTCTATGTCTCAAATAGTGTCATCCCAATGAAGATAAACATCAACACAGTTATATATAAAATATTTTGGAACAACTTATGTGATTGTGTTCATGCTTGAATCTACCTATTTCAAGGTCATAAATGTATGGAAATTTGGAGTAATAGGATTCCAATTTTCACCATTCCAGAATAAATTTGTGAAGAATATCATCTTTAACTCTTTCAATATTTGGAAAATATGGAAAAAATTTTGTGGGCACACATGAAATAAATATAATAAAAAAATTATAAAGAACATATTTCCATTTTTCCCGTTTTATAGAGATACCTCAAGGAAAAAATCAATGGAAATAAATGATGCTGAAATTGTCACCCCCTCTCCCTATAAAAGTATTTCTCATATTTATTTCAAGGGGTTTGAAACTTAGGGGTAACATTTACTATCT
Source organism: Viscum album (assembly GCA_963277665.1). Lineage (NCBI taxonomy): Eukaryota > Viridiplantae > Streptophyta > Magnoliopsida > Santalales > Viscaceae > Viscum > Viscum album. The sequence goes on along the minus strand of OY728157.1, from coordinate 438,909,428 downwards.
ATTTTCAGTAGATTCTTTAGTATTTTAATTACTATAATATTATTTTTATTCTAATATATTATCTCTCTCCTTCATACCTACTTTCATTCTTTTTTATTTTTATGTATTCTCACAGTGTATTTACCTTATCAACTCCACTAAAAATAGAGAAATAACTTCAAAATTTGTTCGAGTGAGGGAATAGTAGTTTGAATGAGTTTCATGAGCTTTAATTATTGATATTTTTTAGTTATAAGTTTTTATGGTTACATTGATTTCAAATAGTTATCACCCCATTTCCTCTACCATTTAATTCTTCTTTTAGTTTATTATTTTCCTTCCCTTCGCTATTTGTGCCCTGCATATAGTGGAGCATGGAATGGGAAGTTATGGTCATAAAATAGGTCTAATATCTGAACTAAGGAAGATAATTAACCCTTATATAGTGGTCTTTGAATGTGGTTTTGAAATTTCAAATTAGAAAGTTATGTGTGATCGGTCTTGATCTCCAAATTGAGTTGAATACTGAGGACTTTTTTCGAACAATGATTTCAACCAACATTACCTCCAAACAAAAATAACCTTTAGTCATTATGTCTAACATAATTTTTTGTTTCATTATATATATATATTATTTATTTCAATAATACCACCATCTATATTATTTTAGTAGTTTTACAATAGTCAGAATATAATAAAGGTGATAGGAAACAAGTTTTTTGTGAGAGGCCACCTTGAGAGATCAACCCTTGGTGTGCACACTATATTTCATAGTTGGGTAAATAATATATTGACTAAATATTATTAAAAAAATCCAAATTATCAATTTTTTTCCATTTCCTTGAATCTTTTGTGATTTCACACATTTTTTTTTCATAAAAACAGAAAAAATGAAAAAAAATCCCAAATTTTAAAAAAAGAAGAGATTCATTGAATATCATTATTTCTTTAGGTCATGGATTATATTAATGATTTTTTATATGGATGGACTTGTGTTTAATTTTACAGTTGGTCGGAGTTATTGATGATTAAAATGGAATAATATTCCTTTAATATTAAACGGAATTTCAAAATTCTAGAAAATGTATGGAATCTGGTTGTAGCTGGATGCATAATTTAAAGAAGTTAAATTTATATGGATATAATTGTAATAAAGAAAATATAAGTAAAATTAAATACTTTTTCTAGATATATTTGTTTTGGAATAACCTAATTATGCCTTAAATATGTAATTATATGATCCATTAGACCTCTCTCAATGATTATGTTAAGAGGTTTCTAAATCATAAATTCCAACTGATAAAATTGTGGAGATCAAAATTATTTGGAATAACATTTATTTCATTTTGTTGAATAAAAAAAGTACAGTCATCCTCCGCACATTTTCAAAGAAGTTTCAGATCTAATATACCTCTCTCTTTCATTCAAATAAGATAAATATGATTACACTTCTTATATCAGGTCTCCCTTGGTATTTCTTGTCGAAATCAACATTAAATATTATTTAAATGAGGGGTAATATATATTTCTTTATTCTACTTGGTTCAACTCACTTAAAAATGAAAATTTCACTAAATTTCCACATCAAAATATTCTTGATGTAGAGCATTCTTCCATACAAACCCTAGATGATATTAATCAATATGTAAAATAATAAATGGTATAATAAGTAAAGTACCTAATAGTTATCCTTCATCATATATACAAGATAAATTACAATACAAAGGGGGAGGATCTAATTTAATCTATACATGGGTTCTTCCATAACAAGTGAAAGATAAAAAACACTAGAAGATATATTTTCTTGTTTTTTTATGTGAAGAAAACCACCTCGTCATTTAGATTGGGTCTTAAATACTTCATCTTTTTTATTAGAAGTAGTAAAAACCTACCACCTACATGAGGGTCAAAACCATGTTCTATCAACTTTTCCTATTCTCATCCTTTTTATTTTCCATTCTAATTTTTATCTTTCTTTTATGATTTCTAGGTTGATTGGAAGTATCTAGGATCTTAAATTAGAGCTTCCACTTGAAAATAATGCCAGATGGTATCTTTCCTTCCCTTTGGTTGTTTATCCATTATTTATAATTTTTGAGCTGAAATGAGGGGTTGTGAAATATAAGTATGGGGGAAGTGTCAACCTATAAAGTTTCATTGTGTGATATTTTCTTTTTATTTTCATTTTTTTGGAAATATTGATCTGAAATGAATATAATTATCATTTTTTACACAAATATATATTTTTAGAGAGTTGAAATGATTTTTTAATAGTGGATTCTAAATGATTGTTAATGTGAGAGTATTTTCCTTGAATTTTATTTAAAGATTTGTTTTGTAATGATTTTGACATCCATACCCATGGAACACTAACTCATAATATTTTCAAGTCCTTTGAGTAATTAAAAACCATTTTTACATATTTTTCCTAATTCCCACACATTCTTGAGATAAACATTGATTTCTATGAGAACTAGAACTTTTTATTTTTCACTTTCAATTCATTAGACTTCATAGAATTATTTTTATATGATTGTGGAATTTTATTGGGAATCCAAATTTTAACCTAATACCTATCATTATATGTACCCATCATTAACCCTATATTCCATGAATTTCCATAAATTTTGAACAGACAATAAAAGAAAATTTTTCCTTACCCACCCACAATATTGATATTTTTACATGGATATTTCATGTTTGAAAGTGGGGGAAGGGGCTTTTTCATGTGTTCATTAGGATGTGTTTAATTTATAGGTTGTTTTAGGAAGTTTATATATAAGGATATATAATTTGGAATTATTATTCATTTCATTTTTCTTGAATTATATCATCTGGTTGTTCTTCAAAAAAAAATTGACAAATTTAAAAAAATTTGAAAAATAAGAAAATGGAGATGAGCTTGAATTATTTATTATGCTTAATTTTGTGACTCATTTATCTATATAAAATCAAGGTAATGAATTTAAATTAATTAACTATGCTTAATTTTAATCACACCCACTATAAAAAATAAAACAAATTAATGTTTTTCATTTCTATAACTTTAAAGAAATATAAAAAAATGAAAAGAAAATACAGAGAGTATTCAGATAAAACTGTCTGTTGTAATCGCTTACTGACTATTGTGTCATTTAATAAAATGGAGTGGTTTTCTTTTCAAAATTTTAATGGGAATTTAGTGTGATTCATCATGTGTTTTACTTGAACATTTATGCATTATATTAAGATTCTAACCTCCTATTTTCGACCTTAGATTTTTTAAAAATTATTCTCACCACCAACCCTAAGCTACAAAAAACTCTTGAGAAAAAGACCACATGATTGGAAATATTTTTTTTATGTATCAAGTTTTGGATAAATTATAATTTTAAAAATTCTATGGTGTTACATTACTTTTCCATGTAAGAACATAAATCTATATAAAATTTCCCTTGAGTGAAGAGTGATATAAAATTCCAGGTGACGTAACTTGTGATTTGTCCATAGAAGGATTTTTTTCGAAAAAATGAATTTAGATGTGAGGGTTTGAAATTGAAGGTATTTTTTAAAATATAAGACATCGTATAATTATTCCTTGTAATAGATTATTTCTCATTTTTTATTATTTTTGGAATTTTGATTTGGATATATGATGAATTCTTGAGGGTGGAACGGTTATGAGTGGGGTAGTGATGAAGATAATATTTTAATAAATTTTAAACTATAATTAAATGTTATTAATAAAATCATATTATCATATTATGGGAAATTTTCACATTTTTAGGTTTTAATAGTGTTTTCATATTAATTGCAAAAAAGGTAAACTTTTTGATTTTAAGTGTTTAAATTTTCTTCTATATTTCAAACATAACATTTTGTAGAATAATTTAAATATTGAAATTAAATTTTTATGTTTTAATTAATATTTGGATTAATTTAATTTTTTGGGATACAAAGATTAATCCATCTTTTTTAGGATTAAAATTAACTCACAATGAGGCCCTCAAAATATGTGCATGGATCTGGATACTTTTGTATACATGAATATATCTCAAATATGGTCGAACAATTGATGTTAAAATTCGACATGATGATATAGAAAATATAAGAAATAACATATTTACCTATATAAATGCATTAATATTCCTCATTCAAGGTAATAAATGCATCGAAAGTTAGATACTTGGAATTCAAATAGTCACTTATGAAGAATAATTTTATAGAGTAACAAATCCATAAATACTTCATTATTTGAAAAATAAAGCTGGAAAATTTTTTATGTATGAGAAAGATATATACTATCAATATTTATTAATAACAATTTTCCCAATTCGTCTATTTATTATGGTTATAATGAGAAATATTTCGGATGATAGAATTAGAGTGGAAACTATCTCCCCCTCTCCCAATAAAAATATTTCTCTTCTTCTTTAGAAGGGGTTGTAAAATGGGGGGTATCATTTTTATTCATTTTCATTATCTTTTTGATATTTTAATTATTATAATATTAGTTTTACTTTAATATATTATATCTATTCTTCATACCTCATGTATTTAATTTTTGTTTTTATGTATTCTCTCACTATATTTCCCTTCTCAACTCCAACACAAATGGAGAACTTACCACAATGTTTTTTTGTGGGATAGAATAGTAGTTTGATTGATTTTAATTTGATTTAATTATTTATCTATATTAAATTATATGATTTTTTTATATTTTGAAATGATTATGCTGTGTGGATGACCCATTTTCTCTTCCATAAAATTCTTCTTCTCATTTCTCATTTTCCTTCCCTTCACTATTTGTGTAGTGTATATAGTGGGGCATGGAATGGGTAGCGATGATCAGCAAAGTGGACTCATATTTGACACAATGAAGAGAATTAATCAAATATTTAGAGGTATTAGTATGGGATGATGACATTTAAAATTCTAATATGAGGTGTGAAATTTCATAATCACATCATTTAGTAGAATAATGAGAAATTTTTTGAATGATGATTTCTACCGCCATTACCTCTTATGGAAAATTTCCTTATTTATTTAAATGAAAAATAATTCTCTTGTTTCATTAAATTTATTTATATATTTAAATTTAAATTTATATATCATGTACTTCAACCCCAAATCTTTATTAGTTCTGTAGTTTTATATTAGTTATAATATAATAGTGAGAATAGGAATCTAGTGTGTTCTGAGATACCTCCTTGATAGATCAACCCTGGATGTACAAACAATATTACACACTTAGGTAAATAAAATATTAACCTGATTTTTGAAACAAATCCCCATTATCACATCTAGTAATCCATGGTCTAGAGAGTAACACTGAGTATGAATATCACACATGATAGGAAGCCTTGTCCTAATATACTTGTACAAAAACCCACATATCCAAAAAGGATATAATAATAAAATATAAATAAATAAAAACAAATTCAATATAGAATATATTCTCTATAATCTAATATGAAAACAATAATAAATAATGAAAAACCCAAAGATTTAATGGGACCAATACATTCCCAACAAATCCAAAGTTTAAACAACATAAAGCAGCTAAGGTGAAATGGTCTCTACAACAAACTAGCTCTAGACATGAATTTTTTCTGCTAATATCTTCTCTTAGAACTAATAAGATCCACCAAAATTTTGTAAACTAATGTCACCACTAATCATTCAACCATCCTCATAAGAAATGACACATGTGGAGAAAATTACCTTGTGGGGTGAGTATATATATAACAATTGGAACACCTTAAAAATCAAAAATGAAAACTAAGAATGGTTGGTTAGCTCAAAAAAAAATGTTAATAGGGAAATTAAAAAACCAAGATATTCAATAAAGGTAGATATATCAAGACATGGAAGTGAGTACCACTCTATATATCCCAAATATTGAATTATATGACTAGTAAGAACCCAAGTAATCTGAATCACCCAATATTATAACCTAATTTCACCTATTATAATCTATAGTGGGTGGCCTAAGCCAAGATAAAGGATAAATATCAATAAATGTAGTAACTAATCCTTGTGGATTGACAATGGACCATCAAGTACATCATGTTGTCTAACGGAGTACCTAACTCTATGTATAATGGACCAACACCATATTAGTGCATGATTTCGTAACTCTATTAGTCATGCAATGTAAATATTCACAATCATAAACATATTCCATATGAAGTTATTAACCCTGTGAATGCAAAGATCATCAAGAATAATTATCATCCATGGTTATATGAAGCTAATGAGACTTAAATAATTTAATAACCTAATATATCACCTTTTATGTTGAATATGAGTGTATTATCACCCTCTATGTATAAAAATTATCTGAATGGACTATTTCTATGTCTAAATATGAGTTATTAGGTAGGAGATACAAATATACAAAAGGATACAAAGGAGAATAACATGAATTATATAGTAACATGATTTTTATCCCCTTAGGAGTAGTTTATTCAAGTAATTAACTTCACAAGTAATTTAAGGGTCTTCTGACATTATATAAAAAGTGGTATACATAGCATGTGGGACCAGTGGGAAAATAAGTGTATACCAATGTAGTTCATTTCATGTAGGTATGGGAAACTTGGTGCGTCCTATATATGGAAAATATCATGTATATCTATAAGGATCACTCTATGTGTACTTTTTGGGAGGCTGAGTCATGTAAGTACAATGATATATTATGTGTTTTCTTAAACGAAAAGTCTTATTCGGTTAAAAAACCATCACGGAATGTAATCCCTATACATTGAAATCCATCTTGCTTTGGGGTAAATGGTGTGTATACCAATGGTACACTTTATGTGATACATATGTTAGAAGAACCTCTATCCATATCTTTCTAACTAACACAAAGAATGTAAGTTATAAATATATATCATGTGATCATTTCACCGTCCATTAAATCTTAAAATACCATTAAATCACACTACCACCTCCGATTTTACCCCTATTCATACCCAAATCATCATGCTCAAACCATAGTCACCCTGGCACTCCTCTAGGATAATTAGTTAGTCTTTTTTCTCGAAAAACACTTATAAATTGATTTCTACCATCCATAGAAACCTCCACACATCACTTACCTTAATGACCCCACATCACTACGATTCTAAATGATCTTATATTTAACATCACCAATTTTTCATTCCCTAGTCTCTATTTTAATGTCCAAATCTATTAATTTTTGACTTAGTTTCCAATTATTCACTGATCTGGGATAAGATCCATCAAATTGCTAGTTATGTTATATTTTGGTAGGGAAATTATGAAGAAATAGGGATGGACTATATGAATAATCCTTAAATTGAATTATTAGTGGCATGTGTGAATGTATCACCATTGATCATTGATCTTGAATCACCCAAAAATGAAGAATAGAATAAAAACAATGCGAAATCATGAATTTTAGGCAAATTGAAAGTAAATAAATTTACAGGGTCATGTGTTCTTGGGAAATAAATAAAGATCAATATTCTATTAATAATTATTTATGGTGTTCCTCTTAATCGAGTCATTTGTTTGAAATTATTGGGACTTCATTAGCTTCATTCGAATTATTCACTGAAGAAATCACTCAACAGAACCATAGATCTTGGATCTCCCATAATCACCATATTTCACTCTCTAAATATATATTTTATTGTTTTTAAACCATGAAATATTGTTTAGATATGATTAAATATATTTGATTATGTATTATAGTTAATATAACCAACTAATCGAATAATTAATTAATTAATTTAATTAATAGATTCCACAAGAGATGGTCTAATCCCAAGGACTGGTTGTTTGAAGAAGGATTATATTGATTCTAAGAAAAACCTATTATTACGGAAAAAAATGTGGAATCGCATTTCACATCAGAGACTTTTTTTTGGAGGAAACAGTAGTTTATCAAGTTCATGTGTCCTTAGGCTACAAATTATATATTATTTTTAATATTTAATTTTTTAGGATCTCTAATGATCCATTAATTAATATGTGTTAATGATCAATCCATAATATATTATTTAAAAAAATTATGGGTTCATATTTGAAAAATCAAGATAACTACATAATTTCCACCTTTATGGATTTTCTCCTTGAAAAGCACAACCTACTTGAAAATGTGAGGGTATTAAGATCACATCTAACTCTTTCACTCCAATGAGATCCCCCAGTGGTTCACATGAAACCATATAAAATGTACTAGTGTTACATACCTTCCACAAAGATTCATCACTTATCAGTCATAGACCACCACTGGGTACTCTAAAAAGGTTACACTCTCCTCAATTTCCAAATTCCCCAGTCAATAGGTTTCAATGGGTCATGAACATATCTCCTCCATTTATACATATAGAATATTTTTTGTACCTTGTCTGATTTCAAATAAAATTATAGGTGGATTGAACCCTTATACAACCTTTTTAGAATCTAGAATCTCATTATGAACCTAGTTATAACATTCTTCCCTAAAAACCTCCATAAATAGAATCAAGTTGATAACTTCAAGAACAAAAGACTTTACTCCTAGAAATCCAAAGGCATCCTTCATTAATTTATATATGACATAGGAAACCATTGAGTTATCCTCATATTCTATTAGATCACTAGAACCTTCTTCATTTTTAGTCTCACTAACATCAGCACCATAAACAATGATCTTCAAGTCTCCATTCACCATAGTCGTGACCTGTAGGGTATATTATATAGGGAATTGAAATATTCCATGTTTATAAGTGGATTGGTAAATGCTTTTGTACATGAAATTCACTATGGGTGAGTGATCCTCCCAGCACTGACTAAAATATTACAAGTATGACCTAACATACCCCCAAGAACATGAAGGGAACACTTAGTTTTTCCATCAATATGAGGGTGGAAAATGTAACTCATTCAGATGAAGTCCCAAATACCTCTTCAAATATCTTCTATAATTCAGACATGAATCTATAAAATTAGTCAAAAAAAATTTCAAAGGTACCATATGATATGAGATGATCTCCTCCATATATAAGAATCCCAATCACTCTACCTAACACTACTCCTAAATAGGGATAAATTATGCAGACATGATTAATAATGCAATGATAACCTATTCAACAATGTGACCTATCATTGAAAATGGAATCCATATTGTGAAATACATAAATATACCATCCCACTTCCCCTTTGGAATCCCATCTTTTAGGCCAAACATTATGGGGTCTATTAATTTTCCTTCAGCTATTGATAAGTGATAAAATTCCAAGAAAACATGATCAAACTCCTCTTCATACCTATCCACCAAAATAGATTCTTAAGGCTCTAGTTAATCTTCTTCAGGTCTAGATTTACCACCAATAGTGAATTATGGAACAACCTCAACACCTCCTTGTCTAGATCAATTAGATTCACTATCCACCATAGAAAGAGGATTATGTGCTCTCCACCTTTAAAAAATTCATTTTATGTGTCACCTGAGTATATCCAATTACACAATATATCATAATTGATGTCTCATAAATGGATCTCCCTTTCCTAAAAGAGAAATATATGGGCCATTCCCAACAATAAAATATAAGTCCCTTCTTACTTTTCCACAATAAACCATTGTAATTAGGCTAGGTGATAATAATCATCCTCCAACAACTAATAATTGGACTTCCTACTAAGAGAATATATCAGTGAATTTCCCTTCCATATAGTATGGAAAATCATGATTTCCTTCACATTTGGTACATTAAACCAACTTCTCTATAACAGGTTATGATATATCTTAGTGAAGATTCACCTGATACTCTTATTGTAAATATAGACTACAAACTTCTCATTAAGAAGGTATTATCACCTTTTATTAAAAAAAACATAAATTTCCAAATATTTTTTTTGTGTTGGATAATTTTAATCATGAGGTTTCAAATATGGACCCATAATCAATCACTTCATACCTCTACACAAACACATGTCCAAGACCATCACCAGATGAAATGTAGAACAAAATGTATTTGACTATTTCCCCTAGAAGAATATAAATAGGAGCACTCATAAACCTCTACATCAGCTTCTCAAAATATCATCAACCTCTCCCAAACCAATCGAAGGAATAACCTTATTTAGGTAAGGAAAATAATAAAAGCTGTAATACTAGATAATTCTACTAAAATTTTCTGGTAATAACTTTCCAACCCTAGGAGACTCTACACCTAAACCATCCTCTTAGGGGAGGATCTCGAGAAATAATGGCCTTTATCTTCACTATGTCAAGAGATAATACACCATCTATATTAGAATACCCTATGAATATGTACTCTAAAATCAAGAACTAACACTATGATAGAATTTTAAATGGTCGTTTCTATGAGAGTAAGTTCAGAAAAATCCTAATATAGTTGGAATTCACTTTCCATTATATAGTGGAAAATGATATTGTCTATGAAGATAACCAAAAACTAGTCCAAAATTAATAAAATATCTTGTTTATGAGTCTCGTGAGCATAGTCTATGAATTTTTCACATTAAATGGAATCACCAGAAACTAATAATTCCCAAAGATGCATTAGAATGTAATATTTAAGGTATCCTCCTTATAAATAATAAAAGTATTTTAATAGAACTTAATATCAATCTTTCAGAACCACTCTTCTCCTTTTAACTAGACTATGAGGTTTTTTATCCCCAGCAATGGGTATTTTTTTTAAATATCTCCTGATTCAAGCAATGATGTTCAACACAAAGTCTTGAACTCTAGCATGGATTATTAGAGAAAAATAATGGAACTTACCATGGGAACGCATAGGTTTTGATAAAACCATTATCTATAAGGTACTCTAATGGAACCTTTATCCCCATAAAATCCAATAGGTTTATTTGATAGGAAGATGAAGATATAGAAGTGGTTTTCGGGTGTAGATCAGTTACAAATATGATCTCATAATGAGGTGGAAATCTTGGTACATCGTTAGGAAAGATGTTTATATACTCTTCCATGATTGTAGGATGTTGATCAGTTGCAACATCACATGAACATATATCCAAAATCTATAGTTACAACTTCTCAAGAACATTACTTTAACTGCATATAGATTCAAACTCTCCAAATAGTGGGTGATCGGTCACAACTTCTTGTGCACAAGACCCGCTCACCTAGACCAAAGGTCCCACTAACCCAAAAAAATTAAAATCTAAATATTTTTAATCTATATAACATGACTACATTATATTATCATTTTATCTTTTCATGAATTGAGAATAACTAGTCCATGGTAAGGATGATGACATAGGGATTCATCTTAGACACTATGAGGTCCAATGAAAACCTCTCCCCACAAAGAGATAAATCACATCCGTAGAATATGTGGATTAGAATGTGGTCACTCCCAGTATGAGTCTATGTCCATATTGGATGGGATATAGGATCTATAGGTATTTATAGTTAGTAAACTAGGGATATGAAAATAAAGGAATGTCACTCATTAGTATTCAGGATAATGGGTTCCCAATTAAAAAATATATAGATAATACCTTATACCATGTGGGGTTTTCTGTTCTCATAGACCACCATTTCCTATATCATAGAATTTCCTTGACTACCATCTCCTGGATCCTAGAATAGAACACTAGGGATAGTGGAGAAGGATGTAGTTCATAGCAATTAAAAACTATATCTCCTCTTCTTGGTGTACTTACAACTCTTATGATTAATTCATATCTATGGGGACCATTATATCCACCAAAAAGCGGTCCATGATCATGTCATTTCTTCAAACATAGATATCCATTCGATTCTTTAATTCGATCTATTATATATTTGGTCAATAAATTGTATGTCAAATGACCTTAACCATTAAATGTACGAATAAACCTATCTACTGGAAGACCATATCTTCTATGTGAATCCTGAGTTGTTGATCCTTAGAACTAAGAAAAAAACATGTGTATTCCTATGGATAAATTATCCTAACACATATCGATGGATCATCATAGGCAATGACCTGGTTCCTGGATAACAGCCACCTGATCCTGCTACATGTTTCCCCACTACTAAAAAACTTTTAATCCCCAAGGATCTCGCTAACTCTCTATAATACGAGGGTATTCACAAATAAATAATTCTATCTCAGTCATATTTAGATATTCCATGATCAAATATCAATTATCCAAAGAACACATCCTAAACCATATTTTGATAGTACCTCTTGAGGTTAGTGAATCTCATGTTATAATCTATAATCGACATATTTCCATAATATGGATGAAATATCTCCTTGATGTGTACAAATTTCAATGTATCTAGGAAATACTCCTTGTGGAAGAGATACTTGAACATTAAACATCAAATAGATTCCTCTTAATGGGTTTAGATGATCGATCACAACTAGTGATACATTGATCCATGTATAAGGATGGATTCAGATATAATTATATGATTTATAGGAATCCAAACTAGGCATAACACACGAATAAATTACTTTTTCCATACATCACTTCCTAACGGTCACGATCACCTCAAAACACGAGTTGTATTTTTTTTCTAAAACTCCTAAATCATTATCATCTTATTATAATCCTTATTGTATCCCACTATAATGATATACCATTTAGTAAGTGGTGTAACAACTACCTACACAATGGTAGGTGGTTCTGATTACTATATAATAGGAAGAGGTACTTCTGCATGTATTCCTAGTGGGGGAATCGCACAATATAGTTCCTGAATAGAGTATTGATCATAATAATATTTGATGAAGATAAGCTCAACAACTTGAATGGGAATGTCAGGAACCTACCTTTAGACTCTATTAGCTATATGTGTGATGAAATCCTATAATTGACAAGATGAACCATTATGGTTAAATGATATCTTGGTATTTTTTGTTAAAAGTAAAAAGAAATAAATAAAGATTCATATATGATTCACATATCATTTTATTATTACCTATAACTAGTGGATCATAACTCTTGGTCGATAAGAATGTTGTCAAAGTCCCGGTGAATGGATACATCATCTACAACACCGACATTGGGTTACCCAGATTTAAATCTAAACTTGATACCCCTTGACACCATTACCCTAAATTTACAAACCATTCCTTACATAAAACATAACTATAAACTCTTAACCTATGATAGATTTACTATGGTAACACTCAAACATGACCCAAACCACTAGGACCCCACTAACACTAGAAGTATGTTGAGTTTTCCAACCCCGATATTGCCTCCAACAATCCAAAGGTTGGTGAATATTCCTAGTATAAATATCACACATGATTGGATTCCATATCCTAATGCACTTATATAGAAACACACATCCCTACATAGGATATGATAATGTAGGATAAACAAAAAATGAAATTTTATATATAATTTGTGTGAAAATTGATAAGATCCAAAAAAATAAGCATTACATAAACAATAAAAGTATAAAGTACATTCCCAAAATACCCAAAGGGAAACTGGCATAAATTTACATATATGAAGTATCTCTATAATGAAGTAGCTGAAAACATGATTTGTATCTACTACTATTTCTTATAAGTGCTTATAAACTTTACCAACATTGTTTACACAAAATTCATTGTCAAAAATTATTCCACATGCATAATATATGACATGTGAAAGTGAAATTTTGGTTCTAGGGTGAGTTTAATAACAACAAATAGAACATCCTAAAAACCATGAAGGATATGTGAGAAATACTAGTCAACTTAAAACAATAAAGGTGATAGGGAATGTGAAAACCATGAAATTATTAAAAGGTAGTATAATCATGAAATAAAAGATAACTACACTCTATAAAACCCATCAATAGAATAATCATTCCAATAAAAAACTGAAGAAACTGAATCACCAAGATTTCGAATCCCATGTCACCTCTCAGAAACAATAGTGGGGGTCTCATTCCTTATAAAGGATAAATGTCAAACGATAGAGTAACTAACCCTGGTGGAGGACCCATGTACCTAAAATTAGAACTTGTTGGATGATTGAGTACAGAATTCCAAGGATAAAGGACCTCTCGACCATGCTTTTGAGAGTTCCTGACTCTATCAATTATATAGGGGACATAAACCTTACCACAAACAGATTCCTAAGGGATTTTGAAACCTAATGAATTTTCTGACCATCACATGTGATCACTATCATCAATCATAAAAATTTAATGCAATTAAACTTCCCAAATTACCACTCATATCACCTATGTTGACATAAATGAGTCTAAAATATGTCTCTATATATAAAAATTATGAGGATGGACCACTCCTATTCCAAGATTAGATTTCAGAAAAAAAGATATAAAAATATATTAAAACTATAAAAGTTTGAAAATTTTACTATAGGATTGTGTGGCGTGTATCCCCTCCGGAAAAATATAGTCATATATTACATTACACATTTTATATAGTTATTTACATACTCTATATTTTGTCAATGTTGCATAGTGTGTGGGACTAGTTGGGTACTTAGTGTGTACAACTATAGATCAGGTTTTATTAGACTACTATAAATGTCAATCCCATAGAGGGTACATGGTATGTAAGTCTACCTTACTCACAAAATGTATATTATCGGGGTGGTCGAGTTGTGTATAGATATGGATACAATACATGTGGTCCTAACTAACATGAATTGTAGTTCCATAAAGTAATCTTGGTATGCAATCCCTTTAAATTCCATGCTGTTTGGATTAGGGGTATATGACAAGGGAACTAAGGTTACATGATGAGTGATACCTAACTTAGTGAAAACCCTAGAATCTATTTACTAGGAAATACTATGGGTGTAGTTGGAAAGTGAGTGTTTTATGATAAAATACTCAACCCAGAACTCCAAAACTCATCAAGAATCACATTTCTACCATTTATTTTCCCCCCTTTTATTATTAAATCATATTACTTAACCCACCACGACCTCATCACATCTCTGTGTTCTTTATTTGGTCATTATTATTAATAAAAACACTGGGAATCATATGTTCAAAATATTATGTCACCTATATAATTTCTTTCCTTGATGGTACTAGATTATTTCTCATCTTAATTCTTCATCATCCCTCATCACCAATTCTGTATACCTCTTTCTCCATTTTTGCGTCTAAATTCATTGATAACCAACTACATTTATAATCGTTCTCTGATTTAAGACAAGATATAATGAATGTATATCCATTTTAGAGGCCAGACTCTAAATCATGAAGAAATAGGGAAGAAGTTGAATAATAATCCATAAATATAATCACTACTAGATGGTGAGAAGTTTCAGCCACCAATTGTTAAGTATAGAACCACTGATGATAAATAATATAAGAATAGATGTGTAGAAACATGGATTTCAAGAAAAAATATGTAGATAAATTTACAAGGACATGATATATTTGGGAAATAATTTAGAATTCAATTTCATGATCAAGGTTGGGAACAATAGAGAAATAATTTAATATAATAAGACCTACCAACTAATTGGATCATTCCTCAGTGATGTTCACATTTGTATCAGCTTCATTGGAATTCTCTATTGAATAATCCACTCATCATCACCCATGATCCAAGATCTCCAATACCCCCCTCTAGATAGTGCATTGGGTGGCTATCCCAAGATTTTTTAGAGTTAATTAAATAGATATTATTAGTGTTTCTACTGAATATAACTCATTTTTCCTTAAATTTTTTACTTCCATGGGCAATAGTTAAATCTTAGAGACATTAGGTTTGAAAAATTATTATTCAATGGTAAACATTCCATTATGAATGCAATCATGGTGTCATATTTCCCATTTTATTCATTATTTATGATGAAATTTTATTTATCCATGATCATTCACATATGGGATAAAAATGATTTATCATATTTAATTTAGTATTATCAAGGCTTCGACATGATTCTTTAATGAAAATGGATCAATGAAACTTTTATATAAGATTATTTAAAGTATTATGTGGATTCATACAAGAAAAATAAAGGACACTTTAATAATCAATCATCAAATACTGATGGATTATTCGCATCGTGAATTGCTTCAATATTCACAAGTGATAGTACACATAGTAACACATTTTCATAGAATAATTCATCAAATGAATATTTTGGGTCTGATTTTAATGACTGTATGGGTTCTAGGTTTCTAGAAAAAGATAATAGATTTAGGTAGGTTTAGTATGTCGATGGGTCTTCCAAAACCGATAAGGTTAGAAATGATTTTGTGTTTTCTATTATGAAAATTGTTCATTAGAGAATAAGAAATATTATTTCTAAAAATATGAAGATGGATTAAAAATATTTTTTTGAGGACATAATTTTTCTATTTATGGTTCATACATCTTATCATGATAATTATCTTTAAAATTATATAATCTTCATAGTTAATTGTATTTTTTATGCACATTATCAAGTAAGTTAATTATGTGCTCTACATAGGTTTCAAAATTCATTATAGTTCTTTCATAGAGAGATACTAATTAATTTTATATGTTTGTGTGTAGAATACAGTCCCCTTATTAGTAGTCATATTGTTGATTTTTTATGATTATCTTGTCCTATTCTTAGTATTGTAAAAATAATAAACTCTATCTGATTTCATTTTTTTATTTACTCTAATAATTAATAATCATAATGTGCTACATTTATGATTAAATTTTCATTATACTTATTTGTAATCTTTAAAAATATAGTTAAGAAATTTAAACATAAAATATTACTATAATAAAATAGTTTTTTATCTTTAACTCTATATATAATAAAGTGAAAATTTGTTCTAAAATAGTGATTAAAATGTAATTGGAGAAACATAAAAAGACCTATAACTATAAAATTTCCCATTTTATTTGAAACAAGTATTATTGGAGATGATTAATGGTGTATATATATAGGTGTTATTATTTGGTTGACATATAAGGGTGCGTGGATAATGTTTCCATCACATGTGATTTTAAAAAAAATAAAGGAAATTATTGTATAAATTATTATTAAGTATTACATTATATTGAAATCAATAAATATTTTGATTAAATTTCAAAAATTAAAAATTAGTTTTTATAAATAAATTTATATAAATATGACATTAAAAGTTATTACATTTTCTAATTTCTTTAAACTTATTAAGGTTAATTAAGTTTAAAGGTCCTATATATAAGGAATTGAAAATATTAACTTATAAAATTTGAAAATCATATAATTATGTATGTTTTTCCATTGCAAATTTTGTTTCCTTGGTGATAATTGTTGAGATAATTTCCTGGAGACAACTAAAAATTATTATGAGGGGAAATTCGAAAACTAATTTTAGTGTATGATTAATTGTAACATCTTGGTGTTTAATATGTATTTTCTTTAACTAAAATGTATTTCTTACATAATTAAATATATTACACATTTTATTTTGTTCAATTGAACTTGGGTGTAAAATAATTCACACAAAATATAAATAAATAATGAAAACTTCTTTATTTAATGAAGGTATAATATTAATATATAAAAATGAAATAAATATTATTAGAATAAAATACTAAATAAAATATATATGGAAAAAATTAAAAAATAAGAAGATTATATATATAAGAAAATATGGAGCCTGTAATATTTGACCATTTTTCCCATTTCTTTAAATCAAAATCATACTAATCTGTATAACTATATAAAACATTTAAAATATTAGAATTATGGTCGATATTTTGAGGAATAAATGAAGTAATATGATGAAATATTTTTAAATAAGAATGTAAGGATATATATATTGGAATGGAAAGGGTTAATGTGGTTATTATACACTTTATGGATATATATAGTGGTTTGGTACACATGAACTAATGGGTATATTTTAATTGATATAAATATCATGTAATCATTATTTATAAGTTACTAATATATTTTAAATATTATATTTTACATGTATAAGTAAATAGTTAACATCCATAGAATGATAGATAATTCTTCATTGTTAATGAAGTAGTTTTTAATCTAAAAAATTATATATATTATATCTTTTTTAATAGTTAAATTACTCATACTTAAATATTGAATTTAATAAAATGTATTTAAATTTTAAATCAATACATTTAAATTATATAGTATGTTCAATTTCATTTATTAGTAAAAAAAATTATTGGTTGAATATTATAATACTTCGTTAAATAGTAAATGTGGTAAATAGATTTTCTATTCATTTCATGAAGATAAAACTATATATGGAATGTTGGATTTTTGTTAGTATATAAGCATTCTATAGTTTTTATGAAATTAAAGGGATTATTGTTCTCAATGGATATGGATGTGACCATGAATTATGAGTTAAATTTATTAATGGAATGTTATGTATATCATAAAAATATACATGCTATATTTTATATGATGTATTAAATAATTACTAAGAGGATCATAATTAGTTGTTTATGGAATGTAATTTAAGACACTAAGAGGAATATATTTATTTAATAATCAAGTTACAAATTTCAATAATCTTATATGTGATGATCCTGGAAAGAGTTTTCAGGTTATCTATGGTGGTCAAATAAGATGTTCATATTCCTTAATGGATCATAGATAGGAATGAATATTTTTTGAAGTATCAATTGAAGTATAAATTTTGAAAATGATTTTTTTGATTCCTTGTGATGATTAAAATATTTTCCACTAATCACAAAAATTCATGTTCACCAAGGGATAAATATCTCTCTCAAACACTACCCAAATCAATGGTGTTCTTGCATGAACCTTAGAAAATATTTGTTTATGGATACTATCGATTTGTAAGAGTTCATGAAAAAATAACATACATCATATAGATATGTTTTTTTGTTTCATTTAAGTATTGTTTATAATATATTCATATTACTTACATTGATCTTTATTTATCACATACATATTAATTTGATACTGAATAAATAAGATAAAGGATAAATCTCAATGATGGAATTTAAGAGTGATTTGATCTATAGGCATTATGATGGAGTTTGAGACATCCTATGGATGTTGTAGATGATGAAAAAAGGTACATAGACTCAAAAATGAGGGAAATATTAAATAATTTATATTTGGAATAAACCATGTCTAGATTATATTTTTAGGTTCAACCATGTGAAAATAATTTTCTAGATAGTAAATAAAAAATATAAAAGGATATATTCTAGGATATTTACTTATGATGTTTGGATAAAGATGGTATATTTATACCTATAATGTTTACAATTTAGTAATTTTGAGGATTAGATTATCTCATGTGGAAGCAAGTGATCAAAAATTAATCCTTGTATAAAATGAAGGTGGAGCATGGAGGCACAAAAGACCCTTGTATTAGTAGAATTGGGAATATATATCACTTTTTTGAAGGATATATAAGATTATTTTACTAGTAGTTTTATATAAATGAGATATATAATATCCATTATGATAAAACGTAATAGGAAACTCAAGGTGTTTTGGAAGATTAGCTATTCAATAGAAGGAGGATTTGTCATGATGGATTCCATTGACCAAACAGAGGCATGCCTGCAATGATAGGATCTACATGAAAAAGCTTACCTGAAGATATAAAGATATAACGACCAGTTTCATTCATTAGACTATACATTTAGTAGGAAGGTGTAAAAACTTTTTTGGCGAGATGACTTATTATATTGAAATCATCTGACATTACTTAATAAAAGACACTACAATATTCCTCATGTATTATGAATAATGTTAGAATCAAGAAAAACTTCTTTTGTTCATTTTCTATTGTTTCTTTCAATCATTCTATTACATAAGTTCTTGTTTGTGTTGTTTTAAAACTATGCATTATATTCTAGTAACCAAGGTGCATCATGTATTCTATGATCTAAAGAATTGATACCACATGTTCATTCAATAACTTTCTTTCCATCAAATAAGTTCTAGTCAAGAAATATATGGTGGTTTTTTGAAAGTTACAAGAAACCTAACAACTATTATAAAAGCCTCAATTGTAAAGATTTGGATGAACAAAACCAGTTAAAGATGTTTCAAATATTGGTTTGGAACCATCAATCTTCCATTTTTCTTGTAAATGAATTTTGGTAGTAGATTCATAATCCCACTTACATGTTCTATAATTTAGTGGGAGATTATTATCTCTATAATTAGAGGCATTGGATGGGGGTAAGGACCGAATAGAGAAGTTTGATAGGAATAATTTAATTTTTTTGAATATATAGATAAAATATTCTCTTATGTAGAGTGATCTTGATATTCCATTGTAAGGTACCATGGTGGAAGTTAAGAATAAGGAAAAATAATAATTTTTAGATAATACTTTAGTCACTATGTTCTATATATCACTATCCTGGAATGTAGATTTTAGCATACATGAGGTGAAGACAGTTTAAAAACTTATTAATAATCTTAAAAATTTGTATAAGAATCCCACAATAATGAAAAAAGGTTTTAATATTTAAAATTATATATTAAATTATATTGTTGAAAGTTATTTTTAAAAATGATCACATAAATTACTTCAACATTATTATAATTCTAGTGGAATTGTTTTTAAGGACCCATGTGGTTAAGGGTTGTAAAATTCAGGTGGAATTTTAATTTTTTGCCCCAACACGGTGGATATTCTAGGAATCAATATTTATATATAGATTTTTTTTAAAATCTCAAGGATATATTTTAATGTACCTTTAGGCCCAATAATCATTTTGTTTGATTGGGTAAAGATTGAAAATGGGTTTGGATGACTTAGTTACTAATTTAGGTTGCTAAAATGTAATCATTATTTGATAGATGTGGGTTACTCCATGATGAAGGGCTAGGTAGAGGATCATACCATATCAAGGGAGGCACCAATGTTTGGATATAGTGGTAAATGGTGTGACTAGTGGGATTCGTGGCATGGTGGATTATTATAGACTTTTTTTGAAGTGGAAAAAACTCTTATATGTATGTTCCATGCCGTAGTAGAAGGAATAATTCTATGCTGGTAATTATTAAATATAAATTTTGAAAATCCAATGTATTACCTTTGGTTTAAATAGATTGACTCGTTATTTTGTGATTATAAGGGACATTCCATGATGACATGTCATGAGTGGAACCATGACATAGAGTGTGAAGGCCACTACTCTGAAGGGTATCTTCATTGTGAGGTTTTTTACCATGGGGAATGGGTCATGTTTTGGAGGATTTTCAATGTGATTTTTTAGATCTCTCTAGATGTAGGGATCTATGATGTGACCAAAGGAGTCCCATCATAGTGGTGTTTAATCAGAGGTCAAGGCCCTCTATCTGGGGACAATCATACTTTGACCTAGAAGGTCCATTCCATGATGGTGATTGGATGTGTATCGATTCCTCTACCATGGTGACATAGAGTCAAGCGCATTTCCTCTAATGCCAGAGGCTTCTGACTAGAAGTGAGGGTTTTGGGTGTGATAGTGGAGAAAATATTCATTCATTGGTAGAGTAACAAAGTGGAAGACAAACAGATATACAAAAGTGGAAGTAGTAATAATGGCCTAAAATAGTAAACAACAGAATACTGAGAGTAAGAAACAACTTGAGTACATATATAAATGATTCATAATATATATAAGTCTAGGAAAGAAACAAAACACAACGTTGGAATATAGCAATATACCAAAGTACACAAGAAAATTGATAAACTCGTCATCATCGCAAGCCTCAACTTGGTCCCACGCTCTCTAGATCCTCAGCAATCAAGTACTTAAAGTAGAAGGGCGCTTTCCCTTATCTATACCTGTAGAAATATAATAAGTTTGAGCTCAAAAGCATGACCCAAACAGGGTGTGAGACTAAATCCCATTTAGAATCCACCAAGATATTTTTTCCTAACATTCAGTGAATATATATGGCAGGTAATAAGAAAAAGAAGCAGTAAACAAGGAAGTATTCAATAGTAAACATTACTACAGTTTCAAAGCATTCAAAAACCACATGGAAATTAAGTAGATAATAACAAATAGGTAACCCTCTAGGATGTAATCATAGCCTATCCCCTCTAGTCCTACCAAGAAAACACAATAAACCCTATAGTAAGTACAAACAATCTATCCCCTCAGGTTCAAATTTAGTATAGACTCTCTAGGGAAGTACTCATCGTCAATTCCCCATGTAGTCTCGTATCGATAACTAAAAGGTGATATGGGAAAGCACTTGTGTAACATTCCACCTATGGCCTACGTCACAGAACTAAAAAAACTTTGAAGAAGAAGTTACTTCAATTATCCCTATGGTCTCGCATAGTAATATTAAAAACAAACACTCTGGAGAAGCCCTTACGCCCATTCTCCCTATGGTCTACTACACCAGGTTCCCACAGACCTGTAAAAGTAAAAAAAGCATATAAATGCAATACGGACAATGTAAACCTCAAGAAAAAACTTGGATAACAGTCTACATCATAACAACATGTCAGATAAACATCACTCCATCCTACAAAACTAGGCATGGGAAACAAACATGGTAGCCTAATAGGCTAAGAAAGACGAAACTGTCACAAAAAAAACATGCGTGAGAAAACACTTCTAAAGAATAGAAATTAACCCAATTCACATTAAATTAACCTCTACTCAAGAATACAAGCATAGAAGATAATTAACAGGGATAAAATAGTAAACGCACAATACCCTGTACAATGTTTTTGGGAAATTTTTCACATATAACTCAAAGAATTTCAACAGAAAGGCACAAACCACCTTCCTCGGTGTTGCAGGATCATTATACGTGAACCTCATGACTTCAATCACAAAATAACACCATAGATCTACAAAAACATCTAAAAAGTTCAACCAGAATTATCTTGTGGAAGATGAGGAATCAGGAAATGAAGCTCTAGAAGAAGGAAGATCTTATTGAGGTGATCCCAACGCAAATGATGGCGGTCGATTCAGAGAACAGACGCTCGATCAGGGGCTCGAAGAAGGATCACGGTCGTACCCTCACTCTAGGAAGAACTGGTCCTAGAAGGAGGGATTTCTTCCAATTAGACATGACCTCAGTTCATTTAATGAATAAAAAAAAGTACACAGTGTGTAATTTCCTTCACTATCCCTTACATTAGGTGGTCTCTAGTTCACCACACACGACCGTGTGCATGGCCGCTACATGGACATCACCCGACTACCTGCGCTAACCAAGTACATAGTATATAATCATTAAGTATACAGTGTGTACAAAAGAAATTTCCATAAACTCCTCTTTTCCTCAAAAACACCAAAAAAATGAAAACATACCTGAAAATAAGATCTAGGTTCTTACAAAATTCCCCCTTAAATAAATTTGTCTTCGAATTTCCCTAGCAAGGAGGCATAGAGAAGAATCCTTAAACAGCTCCGGCCACTATGATTGTACATCAGCCTCCCACTCCTAGGTCTTGTCCTGTACCTTCTCGTGCTGCCATAACACTTGTACCATACGAATAGACTAGCCATGGAGAACCTTCGTACTGCGATCAATAATCCAGGTAGGATACTACTCGTATAAGGCATCCACCTCTAACTCAACCTCCCTGGGTTGCAAAGCATGAGACAAGTCTGAGAAGTAACATCAAAGCTGAAAAATGTGGAATACATCGAGTATAGCCCAGTACCACTAAGATAACAAAAACTGAAAGGAAACCGGTCCAAATTTCTCCAAAACCTCAAATTCACTGACATACCTTGGAAAAAGCATACCCTCTCTTCTAATCCTTAGGTTCCCCAACCTCGGTGTGACACACAGGAAAACCTAATCCCCAACCTCGAACTCCGGAGGTCATCTTCGCTGATCAACATAAGACTTCTATCGAGACTGTGCAATATCAATTCTATTTCAAATCTACTCTATATACTCTGTGGTCTCCTAGATAAGGAGAGGTCCCAGCATAGCTTCCTCTCCCGCCTCCAGCAAACATAAGGTGATCCACATGGCCTACCATATAGAGCCTCATAATGCACTATCTGAATAGTTTCTTGAAAACAATTGTTGTAGGAAAACTCTACAAGAGGTTTGTGATTCTCCCAAGAACCTCCAAAATCCATGATGCATGCATGAAGCATATCCTCAAGCACCTGAATCATATAATCGTACAAGCCATCTGTCAGGGGATGGTAAGCTATACTCATAAGTACTTGTGTACCCAAATCCCTTTGAAGTCACTGCCATACACGAGAAGTAAAATGGGTATCCTGTCTGAAACAATGGAGAGTGGAACCCCATGTAGATGTACTATCTCGTGGATTTACAACCATCCCATATCATCAAAAATGAAGGTCTCCTTGATTGGAAAGAATTGAGAAAGTTTTGTAAGTCTATCAATGACAACCGAAACTACATCATTCCCTCAAGGCAACCTCAACAAACCTATCAAGAAATCCATCGCTACATCATTCCATTTCCACTCAGAAATGGGAAACTACTGCAAAAGCCCGAATGGTCGTTGATTCTCCAACTTCACCTACTGATAGGTGGAACACTTTAACACAAAACCAGTAACATCTCTCTTTATTCCTGGCCACCAATACAGATGGTGTAGATCACGATACATCTTGGTGACACTAGGATAAACTGCCCAAAATGAGGAGTGAAAGTCCTGCATCAACACCTCGTGTATGTCTGTTGACACCCATATGCACCCATGGAAATACAAGATCTCATCCTCATCTATGGTCCATCTAGGAATAGGGTCCTCTCCTGACATGATTTCCCATTGGACTAGTCCTTCAGAATATTATAGATACCTCATTAGTACTCGATCAATAAGAGTAGAGGTAACAGCTACAGAAGAAAAAAACATTTTCCCCTATCTGTCATGCACCTCCAAATGCATCTCAGAAAACAGAGCCATAAGATTCCACTCACTATTGGCCTTCTGAACTACCTATATCTGAGTCCTTATACTTAACGCATCAGCCACTACATTGTGTTCCCCAGGAATGTAGGTAAGCTCAAAGTCAAAAGACTGAAGGTACTTAACCCACCTTCACTATCTCAAATTCAAGTACACGCCATGTAGTCTTGTTCTAGGAGAACCGTGTGGCCAAGACATGTAAGGGAACTCGGACAGTGGAAGAGGATTCAATTACATGCCATGTGTAAAGACAACACACCGTGTATTGGTGTTAACGATCAGTGTTGGCAGAAGTCCATGACCATGTGAAGGATTAAGGGAACAAGCCATGGAGGCATTATACACACCATGTATCCATGTTTTAAAAAACATGAATGATTTCTTTCTTCTGTTCCCTCCTTACTCTTCGATTTTTTAGTCCTCGAGAATCTTGATCTAAGGTGTGTGCTTGACCTTGAAATGTCATGCCACCAAGATGCCCTCCCATTGTATGCTAGTTATAGACAAACGATCAGACATCAGACATGACTAATCAAGGACTACCAGAAGATCCTTCAGTTGTTATAGTCCTTACACCAGCCGTCATTCTGGATGCAGGTGCTGATTCATAGTTCCAAGATGGCTTCACGAGGTTCATGCAGACCATCCGAGGAGTACCGCATAATTCCCTATCAATGGAAGAGCTGAAATGGGTTTTCCAGCAGCATCACCCTCCCACTTTCATCGGGGAAGGAGGAACTCTGGCTGCATAGTCAAGGCTGGAAGCCATGCCTTCCATCTTCGAGCATCTAGAGATGCCTCTAGAGAGGATGTTCAAGCTCTCTACATACAAGCTTCGGGATTATGCCAAGAGATGGTGGGATGTGATATCACATGCGGGACACGAGTAGGTTATGGCTTGGGATGACTTCCAGTGTGCTTTTTATGACTACTTCTATCAGAAGACCTTGAGGGCTGATCGAGCCCAAGAGATCAGGATTCTAGAGCAAGGTACTCTCTCAATCATGGAGTACTCTTCCAATTTCACAAAGCTGCAGCACTTCATGCCTATTCCAAGAGGTGATGAGTTATTCCTGGCAAGGAAGTTTGAGGTTGGTCTGAGGCATGACATCCGATCATAGGTGAAAATCTTCTAGTTGAATTCCATCACTTCAATCATCAAACATACGCTAATTATGGAGCACAATTTGAGGTATTCTAGAGTTGTGAGCCTAGGATTTTTGACATTCGGATTTAGTATCCCTCCCACTGATAGCAGTAAGCACCGTAGGGGTTCTTCACATGGTGATCCAAGGAGGCAAGACACTTCTTCTAGTATCTAGGTGGTGTGATACTAATGTGGGAAGAGCAGGCATACGAGGCCATAATTCCTGGAATACCCAGTAGAGTGCCGATCTTGTTGCAAGATGGTTCATCTGAAGTGTTTCTATCAGATCTTCTCACCAGCTGCTGGTGATAGAGGGTGTTCTATGACTCCTCATTTAGGAGCAGTGCCACCAGTTTCCCATCAGTTTGGGAATTGGAGTTCCTCCGGCCATTCAAGCCAAGGTGGAGGTTGAGGTCATGGTAGTTAGTCACCATACATTCAGTGACAACAGGGTAGATCAGCTCAGGGTGGTCAGGCAGGGTCACAGGGTCGTGATGCAGGTCAAACTTTTGTAGTGGAGCAGACCCTACAGGAGAAGGATCCTCAACCCTCTATAGTTCGAGGTATGATTCTATTTTCCTCAGTTTTAGATTCTTCCCTTTTCGATACAGGTTATTCCCATAGCATTATATTTGTTCCGGTTGTGGAGATCCTTGGGCTCTGTATCTTTACTTCTACTGATGTATTTAAATTGGACACATCGTTGGGGACAAGAACGGATATTGTACATCAGTTCAAGGAGTTCCCTCTTGAGGTTGGTGGGTGTCACATTTTTTGGGACCTCTATGTCTTAGAGATGATGGGATATGATGTCATTCTCAGAATGGACTGGTTAGTTCCCTTCTAGGCATTTGTCGATTTCTATTTCCATAGGGTGAGTTTCACATCACCAGAGGGAGGATCGTTTATTCATAAGGGTGAATGGGATGTCTAAGCAAGAAGAGTAGGACCTGAGAATCATGGGTTGAGTGTAGTTACATCCCATATTTCAATTCTTTATATGGATGACCAGGGGACTTCACAGATGGACTTTCCTCTAGTGGTGGATCGTTTCAGGGACATATTTCTAGAGAACTTTTCAGGTTTGAATCCTAAGAGAGAGGTATAATTTTCTATTGAGCTCATTCCAGGAGTGGTGCCGATGTCAATTCCTCCTTATAGGATGGATACACTAGAGTTATAGGATCTCAGGACACAGATGGAGGAGTTGTATGAAAAGGGTTTTATCAGACCCGGTACTTCTCCATGGGGTTTGCCTGTCCTGTTTGAAAAGAAGGCAGACAATACCCTTAGACTTTGTGTGGATTATTGGAAGTTGAACCATTTGATGGTCAATAACTGATATCCCTTACCATGTATTGATGATCTCTTTGATTAGCTTCGAGGATCATGGGGGTTCTCGAAGATTGACTTGAGATTCAGTTATCATCTGTTGCATGTTAAACCATCTGATATACCTCTTACAGCCTTCCATAGAAGGTATGATATATAAAAGTATGTGTTTATGTCGTTCGATCTCATGAACATGCCTAAATTTTTCATGGAACTGAGGAACCAGGTGTTCTATCCACAATTGGATTTTTTTGTGGTGGTTTTCGTGGAAAATATCTTGGTCTACTCTCACACTCGACATGAACATGCTACCCATCTTGAGATCATTCTGAGTACACTGAGAGAGAATCAGTTATATGCTATACTCTCAAAATGCCACTTTTGGATGGATCAAATTCACTTCTTGGGTCATGTTATCTCAGTGATAGGAGTATCATTAGACCCAGAGAAAGTGACTTTGTGACATCCTGGTTCCGAAAGCCACCCAGAGGTGCCCCGTACCTGGTTGGTAACATGGCCTCAAGCACATTTCCCCTAACTCCAGAGGTTTCCGAATAGTAGTGAGGGAATTTGGGGTGATAGTGGAAAAAATATGCCCTCATCGGCAGAGTAACATAGTGGAAGAGAAACAGATATACAATAGCGGAAGCAATAATAATGGCATAAAACAGTAAATAGCAGAAGACTAAGAGTAAGAAACAATAGGAGCACATATATAAATGATGCATGATATATATACATCTAGGAAATCATCCAAACCAAACACAGTGCTAGAATATAGTACTAAACCAAATTTCACAAGAAAAAAGATAAACTCCTCAGCATCACAAGTCTCAGCTTGGTCTCATGCTCTCTAGCTCCTCCGCAATCAAGTACCTGAAGTAGAAGTGAACTTTCCCTTATCCATACCTGAAGCAATATAATCTGTTTGGGCCCAAAATTAGGACCCAAATTGGGTGTGATACTAAATACCAGTAGATAACCATCAAGATATATATGCCTAATAGTCAGTGAATATATATGGAAGGTAATAAGCCAAAGAACCAGTAAACAAGGAAGTACTCAATTTCAAATCATTCAAACACCACATGGAAAGTAAGTAGATAATCACAAATAGATAACACTCTGGGATGTACACACAGCCTATCCCCTCTGGTCCTACCTAGAAAACACAAGAAACCCTCTGTGAAGTACACATAGCCTAACCCATCTGGTTCATCTTTTGTATAGACTATCTGGGGAAGCACTCACCGTCAATTCCCCCTATAGTATCGTATCTGTAACTAAAAGGCACTCTGGGTAATCGCTTAAGTCCCATTCCCCCTGTGGCCCATGACTAAGAACTATAGGCATTCTGAGGAAGCGCTTATGTCAATTTCCCATGTGGTCTAGCATTGTAATAGTAAAAACAGACACTCTAAAGAAGCCCTTATGTCCATTCTCCCTATGGTCTACTACACCAGGTTCCCACAACCCTGTGTAAGTCAGACAAGAATATCAATGCAATACGGCCAATGTAAACCTCAAGAACTACTTAGATAGTAGTCTACAATATATCATCATGTTAGAAAAACATCACTCTATCCTACAAAACTAGGCATGGGAAACAAACAAGGCAGGCTAACAGGCTAAGCAAGACCAACAGTCACAAACAAAACATGCACGGGAAAACACTTCCAAAGTATAGAAATTAATTCTATTCACATTTAATTAACCTCTACTCAATCATACATGAAATGAAGTCAATCAACAAGGCTAAAACAGAAAATTTTCAATACCCCGTTCAAGGGTATTGGGTAGTTTGCACATATAACTCAAAGACTTTCGACCGAAAGGCACAAACCACCTACCTCAGTGTTGCAGGATTGTTATACATGAACCCCAAGCCTTGAATCACCCAAGAACACCGTAGATCTACAAAAACATCTAAAATGTTCAACCTAAGATAACTTGAGGAATATAATGAATTAGGAAATGAAGCTCTAGAAGAAGGAATAGCTTACCCAGGTGATCCCAATACAATCGACGGTGGTCGATTCGGGGAACAGACACCCGATCTAGGGCTTGGAGTAGGATTGCAGCCGTACCCTCACTCTTAGACAAACCAGAACTAGAAGGAGGTCTTTATGCCTATTAAACACGACCCCGGTCCATTAAATGAAAATATTTCATGGTTTTTACTTTATAAGTACACGGTGTGTACTTTCCTTCACTAGCCCCCGCATTTGGCGGTCTCTAGGTCCCCACACACGGTCGTGTGCATGACCGCTACAAGGCCTGCACCCGACTACTTGCGGTAACTGAGTACACCATGTGTACTCATAATGTACATGGTGTTTAATTAGTAAATTTCATGAGACTCCTCTTTTCCTAAAAAAAACCATAAAAAGGAATACATACCTGAAAATAAGATTCAAGTTCTTGCATGTTTTTTAAGGGGTGTGTTTTTTCTTTTAGGGGTTTATAAATTATAAACCCCTGGGAATTACCTCATTTCTAGCCTCATGTGTTGGAGGATGCTAATTTATTCTTCTAACTTTACCCTCTTTGGTCTTCCATTAATCAGGTGGTTCATGAGAGTTGCATCAGATGAATTCAATATAGGACATGTCTCTCATTATCCTCTTGCTATCTACCCTTATTTTCTTCTAATTTATTTCCCCTAATTTGTGTTTCAATGAGAGAATTCTATCAATGAAGAGTGTAAATCATCTCGTATATAATTATATCAAAGGATAGTGTAAATAATATCACTAAAATGTGATTTGGTGTGTGGATTGTAAATGAGGTCATGGGAGAATTAATTCATATTATTTTCTATCATTTTTGTTGAGGTACATCACCCTATGAATTTTTTTATTTTTTTTAATTAAATAGGATGGAAATTTTTAGTTGTTGGGTGTTGTGTGATAGTAATTTTTCCTAAGAATATACTAAGATCATGCTAAAAAACATTATTATTTTATCACTCAAGGTTTTTTTATGTTAACCACTTAGGTATTTTTAAGATTTTATGCCTCTTTCATATAAAACAATTAATTAATTATAAATTTTTATAATTAATTGTTTCAAACATGATGGCATGAAATGGTATCTTTGGCGTTGATTTGGGATTATCAAGGATGAGTGGAGAACCATGAGGATTGTAACTCTGAATGAGGTAGGTGATCCCCAAATATCTACTTATTTTTTATGCATCATGTTTATTTTCAGGTGATATATGTTCCCACAAATCATTTTTTATTGACCTAAATTTGGAAATTAATTATTTTTATAAACAACTATGAATAGAAAAAATGTTCTTTATCCCATGATTGACCCTTGAAAACATTCATTATTCAATGAATTATGTTGTTTTTGGGATTGATAAAAAGTGTTATATGAGAATCATGAACCTTAGAGTGGTTTAAACCCATAAATAAAACATAGTGTACCTTGAGATAGCTACCCATAGTACAGTTTTAGAGGGGGTGCGATCATTTGGTAATTTTTACCTTAGAGATAAACCATATTAAACCTTTTTACATTATATCATTTAAGCTAGTAGATATAACTATGGTGAGAGTGTTCCTCCCCCTCCAATATCTATGTACTTAAGTGGGTGTTTCATTGGAAGATATTTTTGGGTAGTTTTGGTGAGAGGACCAACATAGGATGACTTCAGAAGTGGGATAGACATCATGCCTTCTCTATAGTGTGTTTCTCATATAGTATCACCATCATGGTTGGTTATACCAATAAGATATTATAGTCAGGTTGAGAAACATTAATCTATTTGAGAGATAGGATTTACCATAGATTTGGGAATGTGATAGTAGAACCCATGAGGTTTTTAGGGGTAGATATGAGAATTAGGGGACCACAGTGGGTTCCCTAGTCTCATATTAACCCTAGATAAGATCAAATATTAGGATGATAATATGGGTATAACCCAGTATGGATGTAGTGACATACTTAGGTCATGTTCTTGAGAGGCTATCCTAGGGGATGTATGATGGGTTCAAGTAATTTATCAACCCATATTAGGGAGTTATTTGATGGATATTATGGGTTGGGATTTAGCACCCCTAGGGTATGTGATTTATTTTTATACACAAGGTTTTGTGTTGATTTTTGTACCACAAGTTTATGTTCTATCAGGCATCAATGTTGGATGAAGACCCCCCAGTAATGGGGACCATGTAAGTGTTACAAGATAGGCTGTGTCCCCCTAGGTTGTTTGTTAAATAATGTTCCATGGTGGAATGTAGACCCTCATGTTTTATGAGAAATGATGTTTTGAAAAGGATGGTACCCCATGTATATCTGAAATGAGGTTTCTAGGAGGATGATACCCCCAATTGTATGATATTCTCACATAAAATCTATGGTAAGATTACCCCTAGATATTATATACCCTAAATAGATTCTAGGACAAGACATGACCCCCCTGAGTAATATTCTTAACAAATTTTGGGGATGGACATGGTCTCCCATTGCGACATTCTAAATATGTTGTGGGTTATGACATGGTTCCCCTGGGTGATATTATATAGAGTTTATGGGGTATTATGTGTATCCATATGGATGATTAATGTTTAATTATTAGATATATCTAACACTGATCAAAGCATGTATGGTTGATCATGGGTTTCACCTTAGAATCCAAGGGTTAAAGTCCGTTAATTTTTCATTTCATTTACTTTTATGATCATATTACATCATGCATGAAATTTAATTACTCGTAAAGCTTGAAAAACTATTGGTGGAGGCCTAATGAGTTTCACTCACATTCTGATTAGGAATCCCTGGCACATTGGTACTTGATCAAACTTCTTGATCATAGGTACTAGTAAATTAAATTCCAAGTATTAGAAAATTCAGTTGGATAACATGGGAAGGGTCAAGAGGTAAATATCTAGAATGATAGTGAATCTTCATCATATAATATTATTTATTTATTTCTTATATGTGATTGACATTACCGGTGATTAATTATCATGCATTATTGTATGGTAGTATTAAATTTTTTGCAACATGTGTTGTTTATTTTATTTTAATACTCTAATTTTTTATTGTTATTATTTGGTTATTTAGTTATTATTCATGGTTGTAATATTAAGTTATATTCACCATTTAGTAACAATTAAGACCATCATTTCATTAAAATAAGATGTAGTGTATGGGATGGTGTTCTTGAAGACACATGGAACTGTGTTTGTGACACTAATGAGTGGTATCAAGCATAAGGTTTCACATCATTGAAGGATAAATTTAGATATCCAAAGTTGGTGTTTATTTTACTTTAATAACTCTAAAAGTATTGGGTTGTTATGGTTTCCATGGTGAGTAACTATAGTAGTAAATAAAAATAATTGTTTATATAAGTTAATGAATTTATAATGAATAAAGAAATTCATTGGAAGGATATCAAAGAATCATCCAAAAATGAATATAGTGTGGAAGGAAGGGGGTTTTTTCCTCATGGAAAAGTCAGAAAAAATTAAGAAGAATTTGAGGTAATAGTAACACAGTATAAGCTTTCCCAATGATTTGGAACATTGTGAATAAAATAATTTTTTATAAATATTTCAGGGAGTGGAGATTAAACTCTGGAATATACACTTATGGATGTGTATCAGAAAATACAATATAAAAAATTTGTGAGTGGAATTCTACTTAGTATCGCTTGTTTACTTTATTCTATGATTATAGACTCTAGATATTCATTTAACTATGCAATTAAAATAGGATGTATGAGGAATTATACTTCTAGATAATATATAAAGGTACACCTTTTGGACATTATCTCACTCAATTTTATAGGAAATGGTTATGTTTCAAACTGGATATAGAATAGAAGTTTGCAGGGTTTGTAAGTAGTGAAGTGAATAAAAAGGTTTAAGAAGAACATAATTTTTTTAGATAGGTTTGTGATTTATATTTATATACAACCTTTTCATCCTAAGTAATGAATATTACACAAATTTCTAAGGTAGTGTATAAATGAGTGGACAATGGAACATTGTACCTAAAGGGAGTCTCAAAAGGTTCATTGAATATCAGAAAAGTAACTTTATCTATGATATGTAATGATCATCTAGGTTTATTATGTGATAAAAGGATGAATATACTAGCTACTTATGGAATTTTTGTTAAAAATTAATTTTGGTTTATTTTTTCAACATAACAATATGTTTTTATAGAAAGTTTAATAAGAATCTTGGAGATGTTAAAGAGAGGAGATGTTGCTAGAGTCATGTAATAAACATTAATTAACTATTTTAGTAAAATTTATTAATTCAATTGATGATTTTATGTTCTTCAAGAACCTAATATTCAAAAGAATTTCATGGTCCTAGAAAAGTTTCAATTGTATTTCTATGTGTATGTACAATGGGAGAAGATGAAAAAAACTATTAAAAGAACTGAAAATAGGGAGAAGTAAAATAATGGGATAATTTGAAGTATTAGAGGTAGTAAAAAGTTATTAGATAGACATTACCAATGTGATAATATAGAGAATATTGTGGTCCAAGATACAAAGTTTGGAGATACAGATGTATGAAGATTCATTACTAGTGTTATTTTGATCGGTCATAGAATGATCAAATAGGGGAAACTCATGTAGTGCATTGGACATATAATTATATAAGGGGTACATATTTGAGGATATAGTTTAAATTATATAAAATGGAGATAACTATGGTATAAATCCTATTAAATATTTCTAATAAGTTTACATGGATGAATTTCTATCAGTGAAAAACTCTAAATATCCAACATATAAGGATTTTACACTAACCAAATATGGAGAACTATAGAGGTTATCCATGAAAATAAGGGTGTAAAATGTCTACGATAAATTGAGTTTCATAAAATGGAGAACTATACAAATTTTTAAAATAAAAATAGCTTTATGAAGTCTCATAAAAAATTGCAATATGATTGATACTGAACATATTTAACTAATGATCGATAAAGTTCCACAGGATGGCCTCTTGGATAGATCATGTGGATGAAACATGTTTATCTCATTAGAAGGAGGTTTTCTAGTAAATGGAATCTGAAAAAATGTCTATCAGATGAAGAATTCTTGTGACTATATTTTGCGGAGAATATTGAAGGTGTTCCACGAGATAGGGGAGTTCAATATATATATATATATATATATATATATATACTTTGTAAAGTCATTAACAATGATGATATTAAGATGATTTTTCAATTTTCGTTATCTAG
The DNA here is from genome assembly GCA_963277665.1 of Viscum album. Taxonomy (NCBI): domain Eukaryota; kingdom Viridiplantae; phylum Streptophyta; class Magnoliopsida; order Santalales; family Viscaceae; genus Viscum; species Viscum album. Next base: position 438,874,989 of record OY728157.1, on the reverse strand, counting down.
AGATGTTATGGAAGATTGATTAATATGGTTATTGTCTTGAATGTTCTAAAATGTTTTAGATGTTTTCTAGTGGAATAAAAAAGGGGAAAGAATATTTGAAATTCAAATATTTCTTATGTTAGAAAATACATTTTAGTTTCCACCCAAATTTCTAAAGGAACACCTATATATTGAGGTTGTTGTTATAGTATGTGGTGTGAATGTTTTTATATATGTAGAAGAGATGAAGTGTCTAAGGATTGGTGTGGTGATAATCCAACCATGTTTCTAAACTAGTTGAAGAAGTGTTCCATCATATTGGATTTAATCAAATTGAGTCAAAGTTTTACTAGATCAAGAATAATCAGATGAAGAGGAGGTAGTGTGAGAGTTTTCAATTATAGTTCCAACCTAGTTGAAGAAGATTATTTAGAATAATATTGATTCCTTATAAATAGAATATTTGGGAAAAGTACATTGGATGGAGGTCAATAAAAAAGATCACAATGGACTAAAGGACAATTATTTTTGTAGCATCGGTCAAAGAGTCATCATATGAAGGCATATTAGATGGATAGATTATAGTAGGGTTTCTGAAAAATCTTCTAAAATGTCTTGTTTCTAGAGGGTATAACTAGGTATAAATAAATAGAATAAAATATGTACAGTTTGGGGGTATAACCAACTATTGTAGAAGACATGACTACTGTGCATAGAACCAGGGTTAGCTAGAAGAACAATCACTGTTGTTTAGAACTAGTTGACGCCTATACATTTTTATACCTCAAAGAACTTAGTAAAATAATCCATGTTATTGGTATAAACATCACGTAAATGAGTAAGTCTTTATAACAAACCCTATAAATATCATGGTATGATATAACACATTATATTACTACATACGAAGTGTGGTTAATAGATAATTTTGAGTGGATTGTTACTCTTAAAAGTTTCAAAGGTGGATTTAATAAGAATAATTCATAAAATATAGTGATAATTGATTCACCCCTACCCCTTTTAGGGATCCTACATCAATCATGGAAATTCAATTGGTATCAGGGGAATATCCTTATGAAATATCCAATGAACTAATGAGGATGGCGAATATAAATTTATTAAAAATGGGATATTATTATATTTTTATTGAATAAGATATCACAGTTTATATAATAATATGTTTCCCTATATTTTATATATTTTACATAAAGTTATAAATGCTACAATAATGGTAATTCCTCCCAATAATAGAATTTATATGATGGATACTAATAAGAGAAATTTGGATGTTGATGTAAATGATCAGAATGACATATTTATATCAATTACAAGGATTGTTTTGAAAAATATTAAGTGGTTTTAAATTAATAAATAGATATATGATATGTTAAAAAGAAACTATGAAGTAAATGAAAAAGTTAAAAAATCGAAGCTAAAAATCTGGAAAATTAAGTTTGATCATATTAAGATGAATAATGAAGAAAGTATTGATAAATAATTTGTAATAGTTGATGATATTTTCAACAATATCATAGGTTTTGGTGAGAAGTTAGAATATTCTACAGTCATTAAGAAACTTATGAGAAACATTGTAGATGTATTTGAATACATAGTGACAACATTATAAGATAAATAAAATTCATCTCTAGATGAACTTTAAAATATTTTCATGGAATATAAAATGATAAAACTATTGAATTTAATATGAAATATAAGGATTAAATAGATTTTAATATTTTTTAAAAATGAATCATAGAGATAAGCAAGCCGAAGAAGAATCAGGTGACACAAATGAAAATGTAGAAGAAGTGGAGTTCAAAAATAATTACACTTCTCACTAAAATAAAAAATGGTAATATACAAGATAAAATATAGAAATTTTATTAAATTTTGGAATGTTAAAGATAATTTAAATTTTATAAAATATTTTAATATGATGAATATTTATAATTCTAGATCAGAATAATAATATGGGAAGTCATAAAAATAGATGTGAATGAAGAATAAGAAAATTTTCCTAGAAATAAGAGGAATATTTTAATATAGATATAAGATAATGATTCTAAATAATATATAAATAAAGTAGATTATCATTTCATATTCTTAGTAAATGTTAGAAAGGGACATTCTATATCAGAATGTGATAATGATGGGGAATATAAAATTGAACATGAGTGGATTCTAAAAGAAAATTTTGAAAATTCTCTTAAGAAAGTTACAAAACATTAGATAGAAAGGAAAAAGTTGAATAAATATATTAAGGAGATAAATTTTGAGTATTTTAATTGAATCAAAAAGGTGTAGATAAACCTTAATGTGTTTATAGATTATAAAATGAATGAAGGTGAGTTTGAGTGAAAAATAAATTTTTAGGAAGAAACATCAGTCATGGAGGAGAATCTTAATAAGTAAGAAATAACACTTGTTGGGGAATTTAAGAAAAAATGGATAAAGTATGATGATATTGAGAAGATGGTAAATTTTCTTGAATAATTTTTGTTTGATAAAGAATATGAGTTTTAGATACACATTCATTTTTTCTTCATGCATAAAGTGAGTTAAAAAATATCTAGGATGAATTCATCAAAGAAATTTTTGTTATAGTTGAATCTTCTCACGATTGTGAAAATAAAGGTTCAAAAGTAATTTTTAGTGTGAAAAAATATTCCACAAAGAAATATTGGAATTCAATAAGAAATAATTTCACTAAAAAAAGTTTCTCATAGTTTTCAATAAAATAAAAAATTATTTAGAGATGTACTATTGTCGGTCTAAAATATCAAGATTCAAAAGTCACTGCTAGGGTTGAGTAGTTTTTAGGGAAAAATAATATTCATGTCGTTAAAACATGTATTTACTAGGAAAAATGTATGAATAAGGGAGGATATATAATAAGGAGAAAGGAAAAAACTTTCCCAGAAATAAATATAATAAAGAAAATAAATTTCACACGAGGAAGTATGTTATTTCTTTAATAAATACATATGAGAAGTTTCAAGAATGTTGAGAATGATAAGAAAGTTCAGCAAAGAACTGAGATCAATAATTTTGAGTAAGATAATAAAGAGATCATTGTTATCTATCTAGATGAATTGGAAATTGCTATAAATAGAGAGAAAGAACAAAATTACTCTAAATAAAAAATGAAAAAACAATATTTAGTGGATGAGAACCATGTTGATAACATGTTATAAAAACATTAAAATGTTAATGATTCAGAATAAATTCAATAGGTGGGAGAAAGATGTTAATATTACAAAAACTTTTATGAAAACTTTTCCATCCCAAGAAAAAAAATCATAAAGAGGATGTTATAAACACATTATTACAATGATGTTAAAAAGGATGAATATATGCAGATATCTTAATGTAAATATTTTATAAATGAGAACAAATTAATTTCCAAAAATAATAATAAGATTAATAAGATAGGGATGAGAAAATATTAACACTTTTATCATCACTTCTATGGAATATTGAGGCTTCTCCTCATTCCCAATATATTTTAATATTTTTTATAACTTATAGGTCATTTAAGGATAATAATATAAGATGTTTTTCGAGTGATTTTTCAGTCCTATAATAAGAAATAAATCATATAAATTTTACAATCACCATAGAGAGGAATGTATTTCTACCCTTAATGAGAGGTAAATTTGAAACATTTAAATTTATACCAAAATATTCATAAAAATAAATTTGTTATGTTAAGAAAACTAATGTGTTGTTAGATATATGATTACAAACTTGAACTATTTTGGTATGTTTATTAGGATGGGTATGGGCTTTTATATTAATGAACATATTCAGATTACACTAGATACAATGTTATTGGAATGATCTTGAGGAAATTATTAAATGATTGATGTATAATAGAAAACATTGATCACCTATCATATACATTCCAATTTTCTACACCAGGTTCACCCAAGTAGACTTGGAGTTGTTTAGTTAATGACCCTTTTTGAAAAAAATCATGTGATGCAATTTTTCTCTTCATAAAATATTTCAAATTTTTTAAATTTAGGAAGATGAGTGGAAATAGTGGCTATGATACCATATGAATTTTATTTTCATTAAGGTAAATAAATAACATAAGGGGAGAAAGAAAATAAAAATATCATATTGGGATAATGTTTTGACCTTGCATATTAACATTTAATATGGTTTATGATTTATGTAGATATAAAAATTGAACACAAAGAGAGTATTTTTGTTCTAATGTAATTTTGGTTTTATTTTTCTATACATTAATATGTTTCTAAAGGAAATTTTTCTTAATAATCATGGAGAATTTGGATATAAGAGATATTTTTAGTGTCCTGTGAGAAACAATCCATATGTAGTGTAAGAATGTTTACTTAACTATGTTATGAGACCTTACAAAAGTTAGATTATTCTATGTTTTTCATAATGTTCCTAACATCATGAATAAATTCATTATCCTAGATAAATGTTGACTAATTATTCACATGTAGATACAAAGGGAGAGGATGGAAAATATATTAAAATAATTAAAAGGGTGGAGTACAAAATGCAAGAATATGATGTTATAGAGGTAGTACAAAGTTATCGGATGGACACAACCAATGTGATAAGTTGGAGATTTTTCTAGGCCATGTTACTATGTTCGAAGATAAATAAGTATAAAGATTGATTGTTGAATTTATTATTATTTTCCATAAAATGAACAAATGAAGGAAACTCATGAATTACAACATTCATAGAGTTTTATAAAGTTTACTAGGTGGAGGATAATATGTCAATTCTCTTAGATAGAGATAAAAAATTTATAATATTGGATGGATATGTCTATAAAGTTTTAATGGTTTAAGATTCATTTATCAGACACTAAAAAGAATCAATAGAATGTTATTTTACATTTAAATTAGATAAAGAAAAATGAATGTTCTCTAAGTAGATAAGGGTTAATAATTTTTGTGATGAAAATAAGTTGTACCAGATTGTGAGCTGTACAAAGTCTTACTGGATAGAGAGTTGTAAAAAGTATCCTTAGACCAAATATTATGAAGGATATGGGATGGATTGAACTAATTATTTAAAATGTTCCAATAGAAATATTCTTGGATAGATCATCGTACAAATATATGTTGATTCCATTAGAATGAAGTTTCTTAATAAATGGAAACTGAATGAAGGTCTATCAGATGAAGAAATATTGGGAGTCCATCAGATGTGAAATGTTGATTTTTTTTTCTATTATACATTGGAGTTATAATGATATTTATATAGAATTTTTAATGTCCTTAAAAATAATGATGTGATATGATCAATTAACATTTTTTATATAGTATAGTCAAAGACATTATAGGAAGTTTTTCAATGTCATCAATTTTTAGTAAGGCATGAGAAAAACTCTATCAAAATAAAAATGAGTAAGAATCATTAAAATTAAAACATTGATTATGTAGGAAAATAAATATTTGTTCCCACCTAAAATACTACAAGTGAGCCTATATAAAGAGGGGGTTTATAGTATATTTAATGAAATTATTAATACAGATAGATGATTATAAGTGAAAAACGATTTGTGTTATAAGAATCTAAACAAGTTTCCTACCTAGTTGAAGAAGAGTTATAATAGACTGAGTTTCATAAGTTGGATAAAAAATTTGTATCAGAACAATAATCATTGAAAAAATTGAAGCAATGTGTGATTTTTCATTCAAAGTTCCTACCTGGTCGATGAAATTTCTTCAGAACAAGCTTCCTTCATCAGACAAAGAACCATTAGACCGAGAACATCAGATGATGGTGAATTTAATGGAGCCTTCCATACTAAATCATAATGAGTTGATGTGAATAGGTCAAATACCCATCATATTGAGACCTATTTGAAAGAGTTAATAGTTTAAGGGGTTCGATCAAATGGAATTTTCCGAAGATAATATTTCTTGAAAAGATCTTAAAATTTGAGATTGAGTATATATAGTTATTCCTATGATCAATTGTATGTGTCAAGGGAAAAGGAAATTTATGATATATTTTTTAATATTTTGAAAATTGTACACATGTGAATTTGATCCAACATTCTTGTGGATAATGAGGATATCTTTCAATGGTGGATCAGAAAATAAAATGTAAGGGTTTATAGTTGGGTGTAGAACCTATTACTAAAAAGTCTTATTTTTTGTGGGTATAAAAAATCATAATGAAAGTGGATATATGAAGAATAATTTGGGGGTATAACCAATTATGGAAATATAGTTTATTATTGGGGTGAAACCTATGTTAGATTGAGGAATGATACTAGGGTATAGATCATGTTGCTTCATATTCCATGGTTTTCCTAAAATAAGTTTGTAAAAGAATCTATGTTGCATGTATAAAAAATTAAAAGGGGTTTTCTGTCTAATTAACCATTATAATATCATTTTTTGATATCTTACTTTATATTTTTTCATTTTAAGTGTATTATAGAGATATTTTTTTATTGTATCAAAACAAAAAAAGTTTCATAGGATATGTTAGTAGGAAAAATTCATAAAAGAAAGTGATCAATGATTCACCCCTCCTTCTATTAGTGAGTATACATTGATCAAGGAACCATAGGAATGATAAATATCATAATCAATGAATATTTAATGTTAAAATAATTAATCCTAGTTTAGGAGTATAAAGTATTGTTCCAAACAAAAGTTAAAACCCCAATGATATAAAAGTTAAAATTTCTTCATATGGATGTATGTGGGCCAGATCTAATTCATTCTCATATAGTGTCACTGTAAATTGTTACCTTCAATTATGATAAAACATAGAAAGGTGTGAGATTTATGTATCAAGAATAAAAAAATGTATTTAAAACCATAATATGATGGAGATCCATAGTGTAAAATGTGACTGGATTTGGGTTAAAATGGTTTATATCTAACAATGGTAGGAAGAATAGAGTCATGTAGTTATGGAGATTATACTGGATTAATCTATTATTGTTTGAGAATAGAATAATAGATACTTCAAACAAAATTTATTCATATACAGTATTAATCATATGTATTAGAGAATAAAAATATAATAATTACTCATTTTAGTTTTAGAATGAAGTTTAGGGTGTAAGTAGTGAATTTGACAACCTACTAAGTGAATAGAAGCCTATAATTTCTATTGGGGTAATAATATCTAAAATATTTTTTTATCTAAATAATGGTTTAATATATCCATCTCAAATTCATTAGTCCACTCTCATACTTCCACGTTCATTAAAATGAAAAATTAAATATATAGGCTATTTTTAGTGCATTTTAGATTATAGGGTATGAAAAAGAAGTGTTGGAATTTTTAATATGGGATAAAAAATCTTGGAAAGTGGTTGCAAGATGAAATTTTTATTCAATGAATTGATATTTTTGAACGATTACAACCAATAATATATTTTTAATTAGAACAAAAAATCAATACAAATTGAGGTTCTAATGATTCAAAATCTAAAATTTATAGATATTATGTATAATTTAAGGAGTGAAACATTATTGGAAACAAATGTCTATCCAAAGGATGATTTATAATATAGTTAATTTATAATGGTATTTACAAGGACAGTAGTACCATAGATCTTAGTGACTTTGAAATCTAAAGGAATATATTTTGATAATGAAGTTTAAAAAGTTATAGATTTGGAAGGACCATATATGTAGGGACTGTTATAGATATCTATAAAGATTATGCACTAAGTGTATAGATATGGAAGGGATCTATATAATTTTCTTCTCATAGATGATAGTGATCATGATATACTACAAGCATCTACAAGATTTAAAGATTCAAGACTATGGTAATTATAAAATACTCAATATGGTCTCCATAGAAGGATTTTATCTTGTTTATTTGGTAATGAAGACCAATTTTATTCACATAGACTTATTTGAATAAATATATGTGGATTATTAAGAAGGTTTTGAGGATAAATAGAAGCTGAATTTTGTGTTCAACATAAAAAAGATACTTTATGTGTTGAATAAAGAACCATGGAAATGGATATATAATTTTAATACCTTTATGGAATAAGGGTGGTTAATTTAGGGAAATATTGATAATTATTTTTGAAGTAAGGTTTTTTTATGATCATAGATTAATCAGATTACTTATATATGGTGATGACATGCATATTATTGATCTGGAAAGAAATGATTTTTGAGATAAAAGATGAATTTTCTAAAAGTTTTTAAATGAAGTATTTTTGACTAGTTAAATAGATATTGGGGATACAGATTATAAGGGACTTATATTCAAGATATTTATTTCTAAATCAACCTAACTACATTCTAATGGTACTAGAATGATTTTGGATTGATGAGATGAAACTAGTTTCTACTCCCACGGAATAGAATTTCATGTTTAGAAAAAATAATCATGAATGGAATCATGGTTTGGGTACAATGTAATGGTTACTTAAGAATCCTTTAGTATCTAATTATTTTATGATTTCCCCTTTACTTTAATACTGGTTAAACACTAAAAGGTGTTTTAGAATCAAAATTTTTGGGAGATATGAATATATAAAATTTCACCATTGGCTATGGTTTCACTTTTGGAATCATGACTGTGAGTTAGATTTTGAAACTCCGACTAAAAGTTTCACATTCAAAAATGTAATCATATTGAGTTTCACAAATGGGATATAAAAAGGATTTTATATGGTTCAAGAGGATTTTCGAAGTTCTAAAAATAATTCCTGAATTTGGGATATTTGTCTTTTACTCTCATAATTAAATCCATTTGGAAAAAAGTACAATGATTCATTCTATGAGAAAAATAAGTTTAAATATCACTTTATCCAATATTTGGAGTAAAAAATGTTTGATCAATGAAAGGTGTCTCGAGTGTGAAATATATCTTAAATGAGGTAAAAGTTTTTTACCTAGTGTGACATTATGTGTTTTTAATCCATAATTGGGCTAGGAAGACCAAAATCATGTTTGACGAACCTTGTGGATGTAAAAAAGTATTGAGGAGTGAAAGAATCCATTTAGAAGCCAATATAGGACTCAGTTGTAGAAATTGGAAAACAATTATAATGTAGGATATTATTATCTTCATCCATGTGAAAAACTGTTTTTATGTCATGGAACTAAATCTACCATGAGAAGATATTTAAAGAGACTAGTTTTTTTATGCTTAGATTGAAATGGTTGAGGGGAAAATAAATTGTTTGGAAGTCTAGAAGTAGAAAGATTGGATGATTATAGTCAGAATTAGGTGATTAAAAATTTCCTCTTGGATTATAATAAAGGTGGTGTGTGGAGGCATAAAGTGCTGGTGTAAGAGTAATTATGTAAATGCATAAAGGTATTTATAATTTATATTTAACAGTCTACTATAATTGGTTTTTCAATAAAGGTATACATAAGAGTCTTCAATATGATACATAATAGTAGAGTTGTGGATTTTATGGATATGAGAACTATTCTTTAGAAGGAGGGGTTAATTAATTTTATGTCATTGACAAAAAAAGGGTTTCACATATAAATAGGATCTAGGTAATCAAACTTACCATAAAATCAATAGATAACACAACTAGTTTCACTTAATGGACTCTATCTTAAGTAGTATAGTATGAACCCTTATTTGTTGATATTATTTATTATATTATAATTATTTTTCATTACATAATAAAATAGATTTTAGTTTTTCCCATTTATTATGTCTAATATAAGAACAATTTAAATAATTGTTTTTTTTATTTTTCCTTTTTCCTTTTTAATAATTATCTTGTAGATGTTATTATCAAAGTTGTTTTGAATGTGTGTGTTTTCATTTGGTGACATATGTGTGGCATATCTTCTAAGAAATAGTTAATCAAGATACCAAGTTTATTCAATTGATTTTTTTATTCCTTAAATTTCAAATGAGTATTATCTAGAGGTTTTTTATAAGTTTAAACAAACACAACAATATTATCTTTTTGGGGTTTTATGATTGAAAATAATTTTTCTAGTATTCAATCTAATGAAAATGGAGAAACTAATGTATTTATGAACCAAAATATATTGTTCCAAAAAAATATTCTATAATTTATTATTAAAAAATGTATTGTGAAGATGTTTGGTGGAAATGGAAATAGTTCTATTCATTATTCTAAATATTGGGGGCATGGAACCTTAATGAAAAAAATCACATCATAGTTTTCATTTTCACATTGTATTCTAAAAAATGAGTTTGTTTTTCCACATTATTTAAAGATAAAGTTACAATAATCCCTAAAAATATGAGGAAGGAAAAAATGAGAATGATTGTATCAATTATATCATGGTTTATAAAGGAATCAATCATTGGATCTGGTCATGATTACAGGATTAAAAGTAATGTAATCCCAATCCATTGCTTTAAAATAACACATCATGGTTTTCAATGTAATGTCATAGTTTGAAGTAAAAACATAAATGGTTACAATGATAATAATTCTCAAGAAGTGGGTAATATGATGGATAAGAAAACATGACATATATTACCTACCAACATATATTAGTATTAATAAAACTCAATAAAATTAAATATTAAAATTTGTTTCTATAATCTAGGAGTGACGATATTTTGTCACGGTTTTAAGATCTCAATTTTACTATCCAAACAACATCATGGTGAAATTTGTTGCATCATAGTATTTTTCAAACATATAATATCAAGAATTCAAATTTCTTATTTTTTTAGAGTTAGTTAAGGATTGAACATTGTATTATTTTTTATATTTATCCAAATTTCATTGTCCATAGAATATGTGGACTAAAACCTTGATAAATATTAAGCTAATTGGGATTCTTATATCAATAATGAAAATTGAAAAAATATGTACAAATATAAAATATCTCTATAAATGGATGATCATGTATTTAAAGAAGTAATATATGATTGATAATGGGCCACCCAATTGGGACTTCCTTTAAAGAAAACTAAGACACACAATATCAAATTGATCAGACCTACCTAAAGAATGTATTAGAATATCACTTATTCTCATAGGAGATCATTATAAATCATATTTATCTATATTAATGTTTCATAAGTATAGGTGTTCAAGGACATATTCTTGTTGTACCTACTGATTTGTTTCTCATTAATAATAATACATTGAATTTGGAATTCTTAAATAATCATTGAATGTCATAAAAAGAGTGTGTTGACATTTTAATATATTGAGTTCATGTGATTTAAATTATAATTATCTTTATCTCACATCATAATAATCAAAGGTATTTCTTCTTCGAATTTAAACCCTTGAACTTACTAGAGTGGAGTTAATGGTGCTTTTTAAAATGTAAAAATATATAAAATTTTATTTTAGGTATTCTCTTGAGGATTTTGGGATTTTGATAAAATAGTAATAACATATTTGTCACAAGATATAACTCTAGTTTGTTTCTTTTTTATATTATTTTCTTTCACTTAAGGCCATAAATAATAAAATAATCTTGTTAATTAATTTTATCAAGTAGTTTTAATATCACAACTAGATTTATCTGAAGGTTTTTTATTATAAATAATTTATCATAGTTATCATATATATTAAATTTTAATCTTTTTATTATCCAATAATTACTAATTTATTCCTTTAAAAATAGATTAAATAATTAATGAGATCGCTATAATTTTATTTGGGAATTTTTCTAATTTAATGTTGAAGGATATATATAGTAATACTTCAAAAAAATTTAATAAAATAGAGGGAATAAAGATGGTTAATTTTTTGAGGTTACAAAAAACATCAATTGTTGATTCAAAAAATTCCATGAAACTTGAGAAAGGAAAATAAATGATTTAATCTAAGATTTCAATCATTAAGTTAAATATTGAGTTGGTTTAGAGAGATATTTAATTTATGTTTAGATATTCCCCTAAAATTAAAGATTATATATATTCCTATCAATTTTATCAAATGATTCATTGACTTATCATTGAAGGATTAGGTGATAAAATCTAGGAGTTTATTTTGAGTTTAATAAAAATAAAAAAAATATGTTTTAAAATTGTATCTTTTTATATTATTAGATACTTAGGTTATGTTTTTTGATTTTTTGAATTTGAAGGATCATAAAATATTTATAATTATATTTAAACCAGATTTTATTTTGGAATCATATGAAATAAAAGACACATTATCAGTAGTTTCTAAAGCCAAAATATTCTATAAAACAAAGGTAAACTAATTATTTTAAAATATATTCTCATACTATCTAATTAAAAATTTAAAATGATGGAATCTTTTGAGGAGTTTAAAACTGAATCCAAATGTTACAATATAAATTTGGATACACCCATGGTAGATGGATTATAAATAAGCATAATTTATCTTTCCGTAGACATGTTGACTATAATAATGAATAGAAGACAAAAAAATACTTGGAAGAAAACCACTCCAATGGTGAGAATTCAATATTTTATAGGAGCACTGGTCTGATATAAAAAGAGGCTATTATATTTATTATTGATGTTTAAGAATTTGATTCAAAAAAAATTAAAATAGATGATATAAACCCTTGAAAATTTATTTAAATTCATTATATAGAGATGGTTAAATGATTAAAGTATTTTTCTTGATGTATATAATATTTTTTAAAAAATAAATTTTTAGTTGGTATAGAATTAAAGGGTTGAAAAAACAAGAATACTGATCAGTTAAATTAAAAGGAGAAAGTTATTACGAACAATGAATCACTAGAGGAAACTTTTGAATGTTTTAAATAGTAAGTAAGCATTATAAAAACATTTATCCCATCGATACTGAAGTATTATATGTCTAATATGGATTAAAATTATCAACAAAAGTATATTTGTGATGATTTTATTTTAATAATAGTTGGTAAAAATAAGATGACATTCAAAAGAACTCAATGGATATAAAAAAAATAAGAATCTAGTTTCAAATTGATTTACTGAAAAGTTTTGTAGTTTTTCATGAATAATTTACATTAATAAATTGATGGAAATTTTTAACAAGTTAAATTTGATCTCTAAAATATAAATGTGGTGTTGAATCCACTCCATAAAAGAAACAAATAATAGGAACATATCAAAATTTTAAATGGATTAAAGGGACAAAGGTGGAACCTATAATAAAGAAAGTTGGAAACCAATATACTATTTATGTTGATAAAAAAACATGGTGCGTAAGTAAAATGATTTATAGAAAGTAGAGAAGAAAATACTAAGTGGTAACTCTAGAAATAATATGAAGTATAGTCTATTTCAAAATGGATATCCTCATCCTATCCTACATGAAGGTATATGTTTTGAACTAATTTCAATTATATGTGCTTGAATTATTTGGGATGTTTTTGAATAAAAAAAGGATGTATCATTGATAAATCAAAGATAATGTTTCAATTATATTTATTATTAAGTATCTTTTATGGAATATGAGGATATATTGATTAATTTATTATGATTCTTGAAAAAAAATTCAATTTTTTTCATAGAATGATCGGTTTATATTTATATTATCAAATTTTTATTATCCAGATTCTATAAATGTTTTTAAGTACATTCAAGTTGATAAATTAAATAGGGATATTCCTAAGATTCATAACCATTGAAAACTATAATGATTATTTCCTATTGATTTTTTTTCTTATTAGAAAAACAATAATTTATATCAATGGAGGAGAATGATATCTATAGTTTCTTGATAATGTTGTTATTAAATCTATAGGTGGAGAAAATTATTGTATTCCAACATGAAGAAAAAGTCACCCTCATTCAAACGTTAATAAAAATCATAAACTTGCTAAGGGATAGATATCAATTTCAAATACAAATCTCATACTCTTTAATATTATCCTATGGATTATGATGCCAAAGGTGGAGAAAATAAATAAAAATCAAATATTTTTTGTTTCTCAAATTCAAATTCCGTTATGTGGAAATTAATTTTCATTTTATGTGTGAATTATTTGGTTTAAAGTATTTTCATGATGTTTCAAAGTGTATAGTAATATATTCTTTGATTATTTGTATTGTTTATATTTCCATAAAATAAATTGGGATATATTTTTTCCCATTAATTTCATAATGTTTAATTCCATACATTTCATGATGAGTTTAATTTAAATATACAAGAATTATATAATTTTTAAAGTATTAAAAAGATTGATAGGACCATGTGATTTTAATATACCCTTGAATGATGAGTTGAACTTGTTTATGAACTAATAAATGTTTTATCTATAAATGTTTTATTTTAATTTTTTGATTGAATACTAAAGGATATGATCATCATGTGTTAAATAAGTAATACTCATGAATCCTATATGAGGAATGGAGTTATTTAGAAAGTAAATCCCGGTGTTTTAGAATATTACATGATATAATATTAGAAGTATTTTTCAAATAATCCATAAAAGTCAAAAAATATTCATATTCAAAAATAATTTTTAGAGGGGAAGAAATATTTGTTAATGTGTCACTTAGAGTATGATTATAATGAAATATTATATGAAACATTTTTTATATTAATTGAGTTTACAATGTCCACAAGAAATCATGTTCACAATGGGATGGATATTTGTAATAAACGACATCCGAGATAATAATGTGGTGGCATGAAACTTCAAATGTACTTAGATATATATTTTACCTATGATGAGGAGTTCATGACACACTAACAAACATCAAATATGTATGTCTTTTAGTTGTGTAATATAAGAATTTCTTGAGTTCATTTCTCTATAACTATCATGGATTTTGTTATATAACATACTTATTACTTAGATGATGAAGAAAGAAGATAAAGGATGGAGATTGATGATAGAATTTTTAAAATTAACTGTTCCAATCAAATCATTATGAATTTTAGAACATCCAATAAATGTTGTAAAAAAAGAAATAAGGTATGTAGACTCACACATGAGTGAATTATTGAATAATTTATATTTTTACTAAACCATGTCATTACATTTTCTCTACATAAATGTTCATATATATATATATTGAATGATTTTTGTATTATATATGATGCAAAGGGATAATATCACATATATTTTTTCCAAAACATGGTGTTCAAAAAATACATCATGGTCTGTAATTAAAAAATGTCTTCTGAGTGATCATGAATAAAATATCCATCATTCTAAAATTTATTTTGAAGATTGTATTTTTCATCACCGAATCATAGTCCATAAATGACAGGTGTGGTTTCCATCATGGATTGAATGTGGGTTTTCAAGAATCCTTAGGTTCCATGGGAAGCCAAAAAAGAGATTTATTTTACCCACTATATCATGGTGTAAAAATGAAATTCTCATGGAAACAATGCATGGTTTCTTGATTGAATATAATTATGTCACATTCAATTAACTTTTCAAAACACATTGATTTTTTAAAAATTTCATTATGGAATGAAGTAAAATGTATATCGTTTAGGTGATTGGTGTTTTGGAGAAGTGTTTAATGTGTTAGAGAAGAAAATAAATCAAGGTATTCCTTGATAAAAGGAATAAAGAAAAATAGTTTTTACATTTTTAAAGGAAATAGATTGAACGTTATTTTTTTATATCACTTTTAACAACCAAAATAAAAAATTGAAAATACAATTACGTTGTGGTTTTAAGATAATATAAATATCCATAATATAAATATGTTATATTTTTAGAGTGTATTTAATAGTTTCAATTATGTATTTTGGAAGATATCTAGACATCTTGACTGGGGAATATGTGGATGTGCAATATGGGCCAATATCAGGACATATGAGATTTTGGGATCAGTCATGATTTTTTTAATTCGTGTAGATTCTAAATATCACTAAAAATGTATTATATAACTAATATTAAAATAATATATGATTGGGTAGTTCTTTTCAATAGAGGAAAACCCAAATAGGTTGTGAATGAGAGAATAATAGTACACAGAATGTCCATTTGATTAGAGGCACTAAAGAAATATTTAGGGGGATCACTTGTGGTCATGGGAGTCTATTGTTGATCATAATACATTTATATTTATTTCTCATACATATTGGAGTTAAAGAACATATATTTAATAAATCTTATAATTTTTTATCATTGATCATATAATATTAAATTGGAAAACAAGATAACTGTATAATTCAATTATTTTTAAATAATATATTTTTTCTAATATATATTATGGATATGTATTCTTTCAAAAATTACCCAGTGAAAATATTGACTTAAAAACATAAAAATAGTATTTAATTAATGGTTAGATGATATTTATAATTTTATCTAATTTATTATAAGATGTTATATATATATATATATTTTTATTAATTTTATGAATTTAAAATGATGTCTACATTTTCGAATATCTTAGAAAACTATTATGGTATGGTATTAATCAAGATTGTTATTTTTAGAATAAAATTAAATATATGTTATTCTAAAATATATATATATATATTATTGTAATATATTATTATTTCTATTTTAAAAGATAATATGTTATAGATATATATTTAATAATTAAATAACACTATATATTAACTTATTTTTTAAGAATATATATGAAATTTATTTTGTTTATCATTTATGATAGAAAAATATGACAGTATGTATTAAATGTGGTGCATAATAATTAATTATTAAAACTATATTATGGTAAAATATTATAATAAAAATTTTATTTAAATTTATTTGTTTGAATATTTTGAGGATTTATTTAGAAATTTAATATTTGAATTCAATGTCTTTATAATCCAAGTAAAATATTTCAATTCAAATTCCTTTTGAAAATAAGAGTTCTAATTCAAATACAATTCTATAACTAATTAAATTATAAATATAAAAAATAATTTATAATAATTTACAAATATATGTAATATTTTAGAATATTATACACTTATATATAATTATTATTTAAATTATCAACATTCAAATTATGTTTTTTTATAGGTTTAGTAATAAAGATGAATTCCTTGGAAAATAATAAGAGTTCAAGTTCCAATCAAACTCAACAATACATTCTTAATTTTTTATTTAGAATGATATGGAACATCTAAGAAAAGTATGGAAAGTTTTAGGATAATATAAATAGATTAAATATAACTTTATAATTTCAAAAGATAAATTCAAATTATTTAGATTTTGAGTAACACATTTAAACTTCTCTAATTGAGTTTAAAGGAAAATGTACTTCTTACTATTATATTTTTTTTAAGAATAATAAGCATCATTTTAGAAACATTTAGAACATATTTAAATATCTATGATATATAAAATATTATTTATTAATGTTAAAAGGATAATTTTAATTTGTTATAGATTAGGTAAAACATTCAAACTTCATTTTAAAATGAGAGTTTGAGTTCAAATGGAATTTTACGTGTTATTATTATATTTTGATCTAAAAGGATTTAGAACATTATATAATCCTATAGAACATTTATTACCTAATAAAATACATAAAATATCTTTAAAATATTATTTTATTAATATTAATTAATTTTTATGTCAATATAAATATGAAAACACTTGTCAACACTAACATAGTGCTTACACAACATTGGAAAGGTAAATTCTTGTGAACTAGTGATAATATTTGAAGAGGATAAATATTTTATTAACTTTTAAGGATAAATATGATTATACATAATTTATATAAGTATTATAACTTGAATTCTATAACAATTTTTACATTTTCGACCTGATTTTATAAAAATAACCCTAAAAATATATATGTATATATATGGAATTTTTTCAAAAAAAATATAAATTAATAAAAATAATGAAAAATTATTTGGATTTATATTATGATTTTTATCTAAAATATATTCAATTTTACATTTATTATCCACTTGACACTTATAATTACATCATTAACCCTTAAGGAACTTATATATGAGAAAACGCTAGCAAATCTAGTCAACAAATAGAGGTTTTACTCTCTCTTTAAAGAAAATTAATTTGATGAATTAAATTTTCCGATTTATTATATCCATATAATATTATAATTCTTCTATTTTCATTTCCTACAAACTAAATAAGTAATTTTTAAACCAAAATACTCTATCAAAGTAGTCGATATAAATATAAAAAAAGGTCCGATTTACCATTATTTTTTAAATGGGATAATTATTCATAATATTAAATTTTATCATGGTTAAAATAAATTTTGAATATATTTGATGTAAAAAATAGGTTTTATTCTTTAATTTTTCATTCATACGAGGATTTAATCAAATACTATTTACCAAGGAAAAGTAGTTTGTAAAATCTTAATAGTTTATGATCTAATTACCTTAAAATATAATCATTAATGATGTATAAGTGAGTCATATTCATAAAGAATTATTTTTAATACCATAAAATATACTTTAGGTTTTGTAAACATCATTATTGGTTTGTAAAATTAATCTTATTACATTAAAATATATTATTTTAATTAGAAACACATTTTTGGTTGATAAATAAATTAAATTATTTATTAAATCACCTTTATTCCAATATTAAGCCATAATGCATACCATATTATACTATATATTTATACCATATTTTATTTTTTACCTCAAAAATTTACTACCTCTGAATGTTATGAAAAATATCTATTGGGTAATTTTAGTGTACTGATTTCAAAAATATGATCCATTTTTTTAGAAAGTTTTATAAATATTTAAAATATAGTTTTTTTAATAAAATACATATTTATTGAAAAATATAAATATTTATTATATAATTGAATTTATAACTCTTAAAGAAACTATATTTGATTTCATAAAACTATTTTATTATTTACCTATGAATAAATATTTTTATTTAAAATTTTATATAAAAATTAACATTCATTTTATCTTTATAAAATATTTTAACCAAAAATGGACATGTATATATATACACAAAGTACAAATATAGTTTATTTTAATCAAAAATTTATTTTATTATAGTCATCCTATATTTTTTTTTAAATTTTATCTATTATAGAAGTGTGATATATTAAAATAAAAACATATTAAACATTTAATGGGATAATGTAACCGAGTATTTAATTTATAAAAGAATTTTCACTTTAATACATCTAATCATCTAGATACATAAACCTTTATCACACTAGTGTTAGCTTTAAGGGTAAGTTTTGTGATAGTGGTACTTTGATTGGGTATTCTATCTAACATTAATCAAGTGGTGATGGACACAGAATTAAATTTCACCCATAGTCGATTCCACTAAATCAATACTTGTTGAATCTATTCATTGGATTTCTCAAGGAAAACCCATGTGATAACCCCCCCAAGATCTAGTAAATAGAATTCATAAGTCATTATCTTACTGATTGAGGTCATAATTCGTACATCATATATAAATTATATTTCATTATTACCTATTATATACACTAAATATAATGGAAACATTATTACCAATGGCTATAATTCCCAAAAGACATAATTCCCAAGGGTCATATTAACTAATGGACAAGTAGCGGTTAGATATTAATAGTCAGTTATCCCATTACACACTATATATATAATAAACTATTCTCATACATTAACATTTAATATGGGTTTTCCACATTTCCCTTCATAATGTCAATCATATTCTTAACACTTCTACATAATTTTATTATTTTCATATAATATGTGATCTTCATTGGAAAATTTACACCTATTGAGTTTACCATTATGTATAAATTATTTCTCGGTGTTTATCTACCAGTACTCTTCTTAGTTTTTTTCATCAATATTATTACATGATGTTCAGTGTTCCTATTAAAATTTAATTGTCATTTTATGTGATCTTATCGTGATAAAATAGTTATTCTGAAACATGTTTTATTTTGTTAAAAATAGAAATAAATTTCATGTTTTTACATAAATTCCATTAGATAAAAAACCACCAATGTTTATGTATGTTAATGTGAAGGTAGGTTGTTTTTCAAAAAAAAATCATGAACTTCGTTATTGAGGATCCCTACTTTATTTCCTATTCAACAAAAAATTGGTATAAATGAGGGGAGGATGAAGGGACCATGATTTTTTTACATAAACCATTGAAATATTTTATATAATATTTTTGAGGCCATTCCTTAATTTTTTATGAATATTTTATCATCTTATAACCCTGATAATAATATATTAAAAATAATATATATTTTTAGCATATGTAGGCATATTAGTGATTTATAGGAATTTTAGTCTAAAATATGATTTGAATTGGAAAATGAT
The DNA here is from genome assembly GCA_963277665.1 of Viscum album. Taxonomy (NCBI): domain Eukaryota; kingdom Viridiplantae; phylum Streptophyta; class Magnoliopsida; order Santalales; family Viscaceae; genus Viscum; species Viscum album. Next base: position 438,854,888 of record OY728157.1, on the reverse strand, counting down.
GTTATTAATTCTAGAATAGGGGTTTCTCCCAACAATTTGAATTAATTTTTTTCACCTATGGTCTCAATATTACCCATCATGGGTGCATGGTTAAATAGAATGAAGTTGTTTTTTATATCTGATGACCTAATTTTCCCTATTAAATCCCAATAATTATTTATCTCTAGGTTTAATTTTTACTATCAATGTAAACGATATATAGATAGGGGACAGATCAGATCTTAGAATAATCAACATTATATTGAAAGAATATTTCTATATCTTTGATTCCATAAATGGTCTGACCATGTTGAGTTGATAAATGGAACCATGGTTTCAATTATAGATTAAAGTGATAGTCATTGTTCCATGAGTTATGGAATTGATTTTTCTTTTTGACCCGTTCTTCATATTTTCCCATGAGTATCAGGAATTTTTATTTTTCATTCAGGGGATTGGTTGTATTCTAACAATATGCATTCACCCTATGATTATTTTATAGTCCTCATCCTGACAATGATTATTATAATATAGATTAATCCCTTCTAAGAGTTTTTAAATTATTCAACCTCATTGCATTGAATCTGATTTGGTTATTTATTTCATCCCTTTAAATCACCTAACGAACTCTCTCTTGACAAGAACTTTGAGTGGTTATTTTCACACCAACCATGATTATTACTCATCCTAAATTATTCTTTCTAACTTATGATGGAAGGTAATGTTAGCCTTCTTCATGTTCAATGGATTTAGCTATGGGTTTTAATTGATAATGAATGATGGAATACATAGTTGATAGTATGAAAATATAACAATGATTGGAATGTGAAAAGAGACACTAAGTAGCTATCTAGAATGGTTTTGGCTAGAGGATGATATATTTTCTATGTAATTATGTGATTTAATGACATGATTTGGAATTATTATAGGTGGTTTTAGTATAAAATTCATACAAAATGGAAATTGAAGGTGAAAATGTACCTACACATTGTGTAGTTTATAGGAACACATATCAAGTAACCCCATATCCTCTAATGTGGCATGAGAATTTTAAAATAATTATAAATTTCACCCAATGTATGTTATATATTCATGTGTCATGTAGTATGAATTTAGGGACCCAATAAATACTCAACCTCATATTGTGCAGTTTGAGTACCCAGTATTTATGGCCTACACAATAGCTCATGTAATATAACACATCCAATATAACATCTATGGACCACGTTCTATGATCCACATAGATACATTATGTAGTCTATCACTACATGACTCACCTAACTTTTGGTACACAATGAGTACTCATACATTCATTATAGGTTTTGTACTAATATAATACATGTCGTATACATTTACAACTTTAGGGACTTTTCACATCTTCATTCTCAAGACTCCTATTTGGATTCTTTAGTAGTGTATCCAAAGAATTGATCTATATAAAACATGACTGTGTGATTCTCTTCAAAATATGTGGTACGAATCAATGTGATTTAAGTAGTTTAGCCTCCTTAGATGGGAGGGGTAATCAAATGAGTTTGGGAAAGATGATCAATATACTCATGAGGTTGGAACACCCTTCAAATCATGTGAGTGATAGTTCATGGGTCCCTTATATTCAAACATTGGTTCAATACTCCACCACATACTTAAAGAATAGGTCTTCTGATTGACTTGGGGTTGGTACTCCCTCATCACTAATGATTTGAGGGTCTCTCATAAAGATCTGATAGAGTTTGATACTCCCTTTTATACTCAGGGAATTGGAACTCTGTCTATGGAGTTAGTTACCCCCTTTTTAATTGTATGACACTCAACAAGTCATGTGTCCTCAATTAAAAGTGTGAGGCATGTGGGTTTCCATGCCTGGGAATTTTTTTAATACGGTTTAGTAATATATTAATCATGAACTATTATTTGAAAAGGTATAGATTCCCCTATACGTCTCTATAATGGTGACTTAGTTATGATGGATGACAAAGTGTGGTTCTCCCTTGACTTTTGTGAATCCCTAAATAAGGAGCTGATACCTTTTTATGGTTTTTACTGGAAATTAAGATGTTAGAGAGATTTAGAAAATCATATTCCTTAGGACTTTTCCCCATTAAAAAAACCTTGGTTTACATTGATATATAATTTATGTTTTAGATGTAAAATTTAGAAGTTTGTGATTTTATGTACATCGAGCATCAATAGTTACTTGTGAGGTACAACCATTGGGGATTAGAGTATAGATTTTTAGATTTATTAGTATACCTATGAATTATAAGTGTAAATAATATATAGAAACTCACTTTTATTATTCTCGGTTAATTTCTTATACCATAGTTCAAGCCAAATTGTCTCTTCTAAGAACTTTATGGTTACATGGTATCCTACTTATTATGTATATTATCACCCTAAAATGGGATTCGAACTCCCATGATTTGTTTCTAGGTAGACGACACACCGTTAATATATCATCTTGGTGGAAATAGATATAGTTTTGAAAATTTAGATATGATACCTAGTGACACTTGAAAATTCATGGCACAGCATGGTGGTTCATGATGGTTGTGGTGACCATTGTGTTTAAAGATTGATCCCGGGGTACATGTAGTGAGGTGGATTTATCCAGTGACTTGTGTCTATTAGATTTGAAAGATTTTTTTACTTATAGTTTCATTTTTTAATAATTCATTATTATTGTATTTTATGTCTTATACATGTATTATATATAGTTTAGTAATTTAAACAAATATATTTATTGTATTGTTGATTATTTAGGGTTTGCAGTTATGTTTATTTTACAAATTAATATAGGATAAGGCCTCCCATAATGTGGGACATTCATACTTGATTCTATTCTATTATATTTAGTCTTGAAATTGATAAATCATCTTACTATCTTTCTGGGTGGGGCCTTGGTGGTCTGAGGCGAACCCGAATAAGCTATGAAAGAATGGTATCCCCATATTTTTAACAATTATTAAAAATTATTAGAATGAAATTTATATAATAATGACAAATTATTATCCAAATATTTTGGAATAATATATTCAGTTTTAGGTTTTCTAATATATATTTTGGAACTAAATTTATTATTATTATTTATTAAAATTAGTTATTGCATATCATAAAAATTATTCTAATCATGGGTTTGATAATATTTCTTATTTTATCAAAATTTTTAAATGATTCATTATTTATGAAGATTTATATAAAATTTATGAATTTATATGGATATCTAAAATTAAATATTTCTTAGAAAAAAATTATGTCATTGTATGAAGAAATAATTCAATTTATGATTTAAAATGAAATATATATTATTCTAGGAATACATACATATATATTAATTTAATATATTATGATTTTTATTCTCAATTATAATATATAATATCTATATATTTAATAAAATTAATTATATATTTTGAATCATTTTTTCAAAAGTATATGAAAAGTATTTATCTAAATAAATTTAAGAATACGAAATGAATTTACTAATAAAAGTTATGTATAATCGATGTTTTTGATAAAAAAATTACGAAAAAGCTTATAATTAATATTTTTATTTAAATTTATGTTTTTTAATGTTTCAATAGGTATATATTGAAAATCTATATTTTAATTGAATGGGGTCTTAATTTCATTGATACATGTGAATTAAAATTCTATTTTAAAATAAGAGTTTCATTTCAAATTGAATTCTATAACTAATTAAATTAAAATTATATAGAGTATTTTATAATCATTAATAAATATATTGAATATGTTATAATATTCTATATATAAATAACTATTATTTAAATGTCTAATATTTAAATCTAATTTGACTAAAGATTAAGTAATAAAGATAAATTCCATTTAAAAAAAATAGGAGTTCTTGTTCAATTCTGTATCTAAAAAACACTATTACATGTGTCTATATTATTTTGGAACACCTAGAAATGGTATGGAGTTTATTATAATAATATAAATAAAAAAATATCAATTTATAAAGTCAAAATATGAATTAAAACTGTTTTGAGTTTGATTAACACATTTAAACTTCTTCTAAAATAAGAATTTTAGTTCATGTGGAATCCAAATTCTTATTATTTTATTCTTATTTAGAATAATGTGGAACATTTTAGAAAAAAAATAACTTCTTAAAATAAATGAGATATTAAAAATATTAATTTTATAATTCAAGAGGTGAATTTTATTTGGTTAGATATTGAGTAAAATATGTGAACTTTTTTTTAAATTTTGATTTTTAGTTCAAATAAATTTTTACTTGCTATTATTATATTTTTTATAAAATAGTGTAGGATATTATAGAAACATGTGTAATGTTTCGTAAATGATAATATATCTAAAATATCATTTAAATTTTTTAAAATTAATACAAATGAATTTTAATGATCAGATAATCTATAAAATACTTATTGATATTGATATACTTCATGAGCAGCATTGGGAAAGTAAAAAATTTCCAATTGGTGATAAAATTAAGAAAGTATGATTATTTTCTTATGTTTAATGGATAAATATGATTATTCAAAATCTATATAAATATTATAACTTTAATTTAATAATTATCTTGATATTTTTAAACACAAGTTATAAAAATAGCCCTGAAAATATATATAATTGGAAATTTTTGTCAAAAGTGATTTATAAATTAATAGAGTTATAAAAACGTATATTTAGACATTTTTTGTATTTAATTCGTTATTATATTGTATTTTTTTTCATTTATGAGACTCTTGACACTTAAATTTTTTATTATTGACCCTTAAGGGGTTTATTTGTGAAAAAGACACCAAATATTATTTATAAATTGGGGTTTTACTCCCAATTCACAAACCATTACTTTTATAAACTAATTTATTTCATTTATTATCTCTATAAAATCTTCAAAGTTCTCTATTTTCATTTCCTGCACTATTACAAAGTAATTTCTCAAATAAAATTCTTAACCAAAGTACCTCATTTACTGATCAGGGGAGTTATCATTTAATGTTATTTTTAATTATATAATTCTTTATATTATTCTATATAGGTAAGATTAAAATATCTTTAAATTTATATGATTTTCAAAAATAGTCTTTAATCATTATTTTTTCTTTATTAAAAGTTAAAATTTTAAAATACTAACGCAATTATACATAACTTTTAATTTTATTTCAATTTCTCTTTTATTTTCCTTTCCTTTAATTCTCTACACTTTTCTATATCATTAAGAAACATTTAAGAAGGTTATTCTACACATGGATTTGGTATTCATATAATATTAACCTTATGTTAAATCCATGTTTTTTGAAATTATTCCTTATGATGGATATATTCTTATATAACTATACATAGTAGTGGGTCGATTAAGTCTCCACTTTGTAATTTTAATAATTTTATTATTTTCTATTCTTTTTGTTTTTTATTAAATCAACTCCCATGGGTTATAAATCACTCAACATGGTGTGTTTTCTAATTTATATAGGTATATGTTCATTTATTCTTTGTTACATCAACAAAAATGATACATATACTTAAATATATGTTTATCCTTGTAAACATAAAATTTCCAAAATTCCCATTTTATTATTAAAAAATATATACGAAAGAAAATTTCTAAAATTTCTAAAAATAATAAATAACATGGATATTATTACTCTATAAAAAACATTTCATATAAATTTTTGAACTTTTAGGTGGTGATAACACCAACGTTCATAAGGATATAATTATGAACTACAATGACTATCGAACATCGACAACTGAATATTACGGACAAGGAACTTCCAATTTCATTCAAATATGATATTAAATAAACTTGAATTAAAATATTTAATTATATTCCTTTATTAAATTATAGTTATGATAAAAAAATAATACATTACAACCATTATTTATGCCAGGAAGGTCATATGGAAGCATCTTTAATGTAAGTAAGGCATTTTGTTTAATTATTTAAATGTTTTGAAGTATTTCTCTTAAATGTTTATTATTTTATAAGAATTTTATTTATCTTATTATTTTATATCTATATTCATCAATATTATATGATTTTCATTTATGTTTACCTTGATGGGTAATTAGTTAACCCATCCTAATTGATTCACCTGTGTTAACATTAATGTTTATGTTTCTGGATTTAAAATAAATATTATATATTTTTTTATTCAAGTTGTAGTTCTTGGAAACTCTATATTATCATTAGTGGGAACAAGATATATCACCTAAATACATTAAGTAATGGATTATTATTCAGATAAGTTTTGTTAAAATTAACTAGTTAGGTTATTCAAATATTAGAGATTATGGTTTCTTTTTAGCGATTATGGGGATTTGAGTATAATGTCCATAGAACCCTTCATGATTTTTATATTTTCATTATTCATATTTATTGTTTTTTTATAATCCCCTTTGAATTTAATTCATATGGTAAAAAATACAAATTGAACATTAAATTTATGATCTTATAACAGTTTAAATTTTATTTTTTGAAGGAAAAACTTTTCCATGGGTTTTTATATATTTCCATGGTTTAAAAAAATTTATTCCATTTTTACACCCCTTACTATGATTTATATTCTCATCCTACATATTATACTGATTTTTTATATAGTTTTAATATGAGTAAGAATACTAAATAAATAAATTTTCAATTATGGTGATTTGATTTGAATGATTCTAGTGAATCATCTATAAAAACATTTAAAAAAAATTATTCATCGAGTGAAAATGTGGTTTTTTATATAATGGGATCCTTAATACTCTAAAACACTAAACTTTATTCTATTTTGAATGTAAGTGTTTTAATATTATCAATAATATATATAATTATTGGATGTATATTTCTAGGATATTACAATAAAACCATTAAACACTAAAGACATAGTCACTTATAATAATATTGTTTGAACATTGAAATCGGGTATATCAATGTTATTTATTTTCTTACTATCTATCTATCATATTCACAATCACTATTAAATTTTTGATTGTATAACCATTCACTAAAAAAATTTATGATAGTGTTTGTAAATATATATATAAATAGATAAAAAATATAATACTTTGACTATTGATTCACCCCCACCCCCCATCAGTGGTCAGACATCTCCTCAACCAGACCTAACATAATTATTGTAAAATTTACATATAAATCTAATAAAACATAAAAAAATAATGAACATTTTTGTATTATGAATTCATGAATGACCTTTATTTTTCCAATTTTTTATCACTTTCCATTAAAATTTACATTTCATAACCATTTAAAATGGGTATTAGTAAAACATCCACTTAAGTTTACCTATAAATGGACCCCTACACTATCCACCACAGGAATTTACTCAAGTTTTGATTCATCTCTAAAATATATATTTGTTTTATAACCCACTATCCTTTTTCAATCTTGGGGGCCTATTGTCATAATAAGAAGTCCTGACGACTTCAAAATAAATATAATCATTAAGTGAATATATTATTCTTTAAATTAAGTAACATCTTCTCTTTAATTTACTTCCCTTATATTATTTTGTTTTCCCTTATTAAAAAAATTATTCAATTTAATAACATATTAATAATGTTAATATTTTTCTATAGTAAGGGTATAACAGTTTAATATTAATAGGTTTATAACCACTCTTTTTTATAGAAAAATCATGTTTGGTTCAGTTTAACAACCTATAAAAACAATTTTACACTATTTTATAATAATAATAGGCTACTATATTGTGAAACTATAGGTACAAGGTAAATTTATAAAATTTATAAATATGTATTTTTAAAAATATTGAGGTACAATATTTCCTTAATTAACTCCATCATAGATCAATGCCAATTACATCTTCTAAACCCAACACCAGAATTGGCTAAAGAGTTGACAATTATATTTCCCTACATATATATAATCAGAAAAATGTTAATAAACCTACAACAGTCCAAGAAATCCCCTAAATACATTGTAATCCTCTAAGAGGGAGAAAAATATTCAACTTGATAACCTTTACAATGAAGGAGAAATCAAGCAAAATCCAAATATTGGTTCATTTTTCAAATATCACAATATGTATTTATAAATTAACCCCTTCAATTACATATTCATAAAAAATAAATTCCATAGTCCTTGAAATGAAAATATATTGGTTCTACTTTAGAGTCCCTAATATCTCCCCACACCCAAAAAGTACTATATTTCTATAAGAAACTTTGTCTTTGTTGATGTTGATATAATATAAAATGGGAGGTTACCAATAAACAATAATGTACCTATTTTAATTTTTAAAATGACCTCAAATCCTCATCTTATAAAATAAACATAAATCATACTTTAAATTCATATCAATGCTATAATTCAAGGGATCCATAATCCTGATGGTAGATAAGATGATCTTTATAACCATTTTTAGCTCGATTGAATGTCCATCATACCTATTGGTAATTCTATTACACAAAAAAATGAAAAACTACAGCAGTAATAGTCTTTAGAGGGTTCCTATTCTTTGAAGAACCTTCCTAATTTCTATAGTGATCAAAAAGGAAGTGCATATATGGATCAAGGAAATCTACAACTTCAAAAGGTTAGAAATAATACTCTAAAATGTTTTAGTAAAATGAGACTGTAATAACACATGTTCATGGAATTATAGTATTTTATTACATACTTTTTTCATAGTGTAGAGGTTCAGCGTAATACCCATGAGAGAGGAATATATCTCTAAAAATAAAATAATGATATTTAGAAATGCATGGATAACTAAATTAACTCATTCCAAAGTCTATAAGTGTTGGTCTTATCATACAAATGTTATAATAAATTTTACTGTTGAGACTTCCATGCCTCATAGGTTCCCATATCAATGTGCCCTTATTGTTCATAAAGGGTTAATTATAGATAACCTCTCTGAGAGGAGTAAGAATTTGATATAATGAATATCCTATATTATCTATGATATTGACATTGGTATCTTAGATCTTCAAATATATTTCATTACCTTATAATCCTTTAATTAGAATAGTTTCCAACCATCAAATCTTCTAGAAAATTTATTTATACTTGAGGGATACCATCCATATTTTCTACATCATCACAGTTAAATATATCTTTTTGATTAAAGGAAAATAGAGGATAGAATTTAAGGAATCTTTTCAAATTATTCCAACTTAATAAATCTAGGTTTCCAAAATTGAATTCTATTTGAGTTATTAGAGAATAAGATCCATAATAATTGTGTTTGAAGACTGTCATTGAAAAGAGAAATATTTTTTATTCCCATTCTACCCTACATTAAAGACTTAAAAAATTATTCCAGTTGACCACAAATACCTTAATGTAATAAATATCTCCAATCCACATTAATTTCCTAAATTATTTATTTATATATTTTATCAAATCATATGTCCATTTGTAATTCATAAAGGAGCAGACACTCTTGGGTATGGCTATGCCTTTGATGAGAGATATCCTTTAGGTAACATACAGATATATTTCCATTTACAAGGGTAAAAAGTGTTGAGCAAAGTATTGTTTTCAACAATACATATTTAAAGGGGGAGATTATTGAAAATAATACTCTGTCTATTTAAGATAATTTTGATGCTCACAAATACCCTTAGTTATTTTCCAATGATTTTATTTAGTATTTTGCAGGAATTTATTAATTTATTTTACTCTTGAAATAATGAGAATCCATTACTTATTCGGAATCTACTTTAGCGCGTTCTGGAATCACTATTTACACCATACGTAGATATATTTAGAATGGAATCTGCTTTAGTGCTTTCTAGATTCAATTTTCATACCCTACGTGGATAAACGTAGCGTAAGGATGAAAAGCGTGTATACTTTTTGAGATAAGAGAAAAGTATGGGTAAACAACCATATGTTTTCAGCAAATTAAGGAAGGAGAACCTTACATTAGGAAGGAACCTTACGTTTTGGTTATTAGCAAAGTATGGAAGGAGAACCATAGGTAAATTCTAAGCGATACATTTGTTTCTCAAAAGTATGGTTCATCAACCTTACTTTTGTAAACAACCATACGTTCTTGGAAAAGTATGGATCAAGTAAAAGTATGAATCTTTTACCGTACGCTTGAGTGTTGAAGAAAAAGTAATGATGATAAACCCTATGTTTGTATTCAACCTTACAATTCAACCCTATGTTTGTGTTCAACCATACATTGTTAACCTTACGTTTGAAGACTATGTTATTAAACCTACGTTTGGAGGCCACGTCATCAACCTTACGTTTGGTGTCGGAAATTTTGACAGACGATATTTATGTGCAACGATCAGTAAGCTGATTTCTGATCAGATTTCATACCAGATTTAAAGTCGTTTTTAAAGTACGACATTGACTGATTCAAAGCCGTTTTATTAATGGATTTAAGATCAAATTAAAAGGATCTTTTTATGCCGAGTCTTAAGGGAAGTTACAACTTCTTTGTAAATTCAAATTTTTGAATATCGCGAATCAGAAGGTGACTTTTATGGATCTAAATGTGTAGGAGATATGCTTTATTATATATGTTCTCTCTAAAACACCAGGTATATGAGGATGTGATTGATCTATTGTTGAAAAAGGTGGAAAACAGAGATTGCAACTATTCACGATTGATCTGATGATTCAAAAGGAGTGTAAAAGCTCTGTTTGTTCAAGAAGAAGGAACCCGATAGAAGATTCACCTGTTCTACATCTAATATCTACTATGGATCTACTACTTATGAGGTTGTGAACTATATCTATATATCTACTACAACTGGATCAACTCAGAACTGCTTCGTCTTGAAGATCAATATTTCTAGAGACTTCGATCCATCTGCTTTCAATTGCATTCTGTTGCAATTGTGATGATCAACTGGAAATTTCGTTCTGAAATTATTTTTATTCTTGAGTAACCAGCTTCTCGTTCTATGCTGTGTAGGATTGTGTTTAAACCAAAAGGATTTTTTTCCTTGGAATGTAAAGGTATCAATTGCCTGTACTCAGTTGTAAAGCGGTCTGTGGAAAAGAGGACCAGATAGTGAAAATCACTAAGCTTTTGGAGTTGAGTGTTGGCGGAGTGGACTAGGGGACTTCTGTTCCCCGAACCACTATACATATCTATGTTCTTGATTTTAATTTTATTGCTACGTGATCAAATCTGATAAAGTATAAAGGATAGAACTCGTTCAAGAAAAGAGTTATCGAAAAATTGCAAAAGACACAATTCACCCCCTCTTGTGTATAATCTATAGATTCAGATCCAACAACTGGTATCAGAGGAGGAGCTTCTGATAGAGCCTTAGAAAGATACAAGTATTTAAGGATTATACAACAGAGAATAATGATTGATACAAGAGAAGGGATGTCGATGGTCAGAGCACCATATTTTAATGGAGACAACTATGGTTGCTATAAATCGCGCATGATAATATATCTGAAAACCCTTGGATATAGAGTCTATTAAAAGATTCCAACTCCTTATGAAATTCTTGAAAATCCTGAGACATGGAGTGCTTTTATAGAGGTATAGTACGTTATGAACTCGAAGTCTATGAATGAAATTATCTGCGGTCTAGGACCAGATGAATTTAGCAGAGTATCTCAATGCCCAGCAACATATGAGATGTGGAAAACAATAGTTGTGGCATATGAAGGAACAGAAAATGTGAGGCAAATGAGATATGCAATTGCAAAACTGAAATTTGATACTTTCAGAATGGTTGAAGGTGAGTGCATTACCCAAATGAATGGGAGTTTGACCGAAATTGTCAATAACATAACTTCTCTAGGAGGACCTATCAAGCAGGTTGATCAAGCATTAAAAGTAATGAGAGTACTTCCTATTCGATGGAATGGTATCTCTGCTGCAATCAGACAATCAACACATGTCAAAGATCTAACTATGAGATAGCTAATTGGTACAATGATGATGTATGAAGCTGAAATGCAAGATGAGGCTAATGAACATAAAGTGCTTATCAAAAGAGAAGATACTTCCTTGAAGGTAACTTCACAACAAAAGAATAGAAACATGAAGAGCAAAGAAGTCAAAGCTAAATCAGAAAGCTCTGACTCATCCAACTCAGATGAAGAACTGGCTCAACTAGCCAAAAAATTTAGAAAATTCAACAGAAAGAAAAGAGGCTTCAAAAAATTCTTTAAGGGAGATAATAAGGAACTAAGATGTTATGAATGAAAAAATATGGGGCATATCAGACCAGATTTCCCACAATTGAAGGATGCAAAGAAGATGAAATTCTTCAAAAGAAATGGCTTTGAGCAGAAAGACAAGAAAGCTATGAAAGCCACTTGGATTGTATCTGAAGACTCTAGTAGCTCTCCAAAATCAAGCTCAAAGAAATAAGAAGTCAATATAAAGGAAAACATGTGTTTCATGGCAGAAACTGATGAGGTACACTCATATTACTCCTTTGAATCAAATTCTGAATCAAGCTACACAAATGAAAAACTTGCAGCCTACTGCAATATGCTTGAAGAAAGATATGACTCACTATTTAAGAAACATAAGTCACTAAAAAATAAACATAAAGCCATTTCAGATGAAAGAGATAAAATGATGAAACAACATAAAGAATTAACTGATAAATACAAATTGATTAACACTAACTATATTAATTTTGAATCAAGAATAAAAAAACTGCAGGATGAAGTAGAATCTTACAAACAGGCTGCATTGGTTTTTACAAAAAGAGAGAATTCATTAAATGAAATTCTTGAAAAAAATATCATTAAAAAGGAGAGATTTGGAATTGGCAGTAAAGGAGAAAAACCAAAGTTATATAAAAATTATTTTGTTCCTAGCTCTAAAAATTTTAATTATAATTTTTATGGGACAATGGGACATATAGCTAAAAATTGTTTCTTAAGACAGCCTCAAATTTGTGGTATTAAGAAAGACTATGTTTCAAAATACTTATATAATTCAACTAATTTTAAAAGAACAAAGAAAATCTGGATACCCAGATCATTGCTATCTAACACTCTGGGACCCAACAAAATATGGGTACCAAAGCAATTTGTTTGAATGTCTTTGCAGGTAGCAGGCCACCAGAGAAGCAAAGATATATGGTACATGGACAGTGGCTGCACAATACATATGAGTGGAAACTCATTGAATTTTTCTTCACTCACTCAAAAGGAAGGAGGACTTGTCACATTTGGTGACAATGCCAAAGGAAACATCATTGTCATTGGAACTGTTGGAGATCCAAAAACAGTCTCAATCAACAAAGTACTTTATGTACAAGGACTAAAACACAACTTGGTAAGTATCTCTCAATATTGTGATGATGGATATACTGTTGATTTGACTAACAATTGTTGTATTGTATCTAAAGATAAACAATTTAAATTTAAAGCACCAAGAACTAAAAATTTATATAATTTGGATTTAAATTCCTTATATAAACAACAAGTAAACTGCTTGACTGTTAAAGTAAGTGAATCTTGGATCTGGAATATGCGACTTGATCATTGCAATATATATGTTTTACATAAGTTATCTAAGAAACATTTAGTTTCTGATTTACCTTGTCTCAAATTTGAAAGTGACAGATTTTGTGATGCATGTCAACTTGGGAAGCAACACAAATCATCCTTAAAATCTGTTAATAAGGTTGCTACATCTTATCCTCTAGAACTTATTCATATGGATTTTTTTGGACCTTCAAGAGTATCAAGCTTAGCTGCTAAATTATATGTATATGTTTTAGTTGATGACTATTCAAGATTTACGTGGATTTTTTTTTGAAATTTAAAAATGAAGCTTTTACTTTATTTGAAAGGTTCTGCAAATCTGTACAAAATGAAAAAGGTTTCAATATTATCTCATTGAGAAGTGATCATGGTGGAGAATTTGAGAATCTTGAATTTAATTCCTTTTGCTCAAATATGGGTATTAAACATACCTTTTCTGCACCCAAAGCACCTCAACAAAATGGGATTGTAGAAAGAAGAAATAGAACAATTCAAGAAATGGCTAGAACTATGTTAAATGAATATAGCCTGCCTATATATTTCTGGGCAGAAGTTGTGAATACAACTTGTTATATAATTAATAGAGTTTTAATTAGACCTATTTTGAAAAAGACACCCTCTGAACTATGGAATAATAGAAAACCTAAAGTAAATTACTTTAAAGTTTTTGGATGCAAGGTTTATATCTTAAACACCAATGATAATCTTGGTAATTTTGATCCAAAATCGGATGAAGGTATTTTCTTAGGATATTCTGCTACCTCCAAAGCATATAGAGTTTATAATAAGAAGTAATGGATTGTTGAAGAATCAGTTCATGTGAAATTTTATGAATCTGATCCTTTTGAGAAAAGGACAGAACAAATGGATGAACTTGACTCTAATAATAACACGATACTTGAGAATATAAAGAATGATTTTAAAAATGATATAAAAGAAATTCAGTCCAGTTCAGAGGAACATGATACTTAAGAGCCTTTAAATATATTACCTAGATAGTTTAGAACCCTAAATAATCACCCTTTAGAAACTGTAATAGGTGACCTAGAAAATGGAGTTCAAAGTAGAAGAAACTTAGGAAACTTAGAGGAATTCTATGCCTTCCTATCTCAAAAAGAACCCAAGACTATAAAAGAATCTTTAGATGATGAAAGCTGGGTAATAGAAATGCAATATGAATTAAACCAGTTCAAACAAAATGATGTTTGGGAATTAGTGGAAAGACCTAAGAATTATCCTATAATAGGAACCAAATGGGTCTTTAGAAATAAACAGGATGACCAAGGCACAATAACTAGAAATAAAGAAAGATTAGTAGCTAAAGGATATAATTAAGAAGAAGGAATAGATTATGATGATACTTTTGCACCTATAGCTAGGTTAGAAGCCATTAGAATCCTTTTAGCCTATGCACCTTATATTAATTTTAAATTATTTCATATGGATGTTAAATCTGCCTTTTTAAATGGTTATTTAATGGAGGAATTTTATGTTGAACAACCTCCTGGTTTTAAAAACTCTCAAAAACCTGATTCTATTTCTAGACTTACTAAAGCTCATTATGGCCTTAAACAAGTACCAAAAGCTTGGTATGAAAGATTAAGTTCTTTTCTTTTTAAAAATTATTTTACTATTGGTATGGCAAACCCAACACTATTTAAGAAAACTGTAAAAAATAATGTTTTATTGGTTCAAATTTATGTTGATGATATAATCTTTGGATCAACTAATAAAACTCTTTGTCATGAATTTTCAAAATTAATTCAAGAAGAATTAAAAATGAGTATGATGGGATAATTAAATTTCTTTTTGGGTCTTCAAATATTTCAAAAAAAAATGGAAATGTTTTAAATCAAAACAAATACATTACTAATTTACTTAAGAAATTTGGACTTGAGAACCGCAAGCCATTTACAACTCCTATGTGTACTAATATAAAACTTGATTTGGATGAAACTGGAAATTCAGTTGACAACAAGTTATATAGAGGTATGATTGGTAGTTAGTTATATTTTACTGCTAGTAGGCCAGATATAATGTTATCAGTATGTATTGGTGTTATATTTCAATAAAATCCTAAAGAATCTCATCTAACTACTCTTAAGAGAATTTTTAGATATTTAAAAGGAACTATTTTTCAATCTCTTCTTTATCCTAAAACTTCTGATTTTAATTTGATTTCATATTCAGATGCTGACTTTGGAAGTTGTAGGTTAGGTAGAAAAATCACATCAGGTACATGTCACTTTTTAGAAAAGTCATTAGTATCATGGTCTAGTAAGAAACAACATTCAGTTGCCCTATCAACAGCTGAGGCAGAATATGTTTCTGCTGGTAGTTGTTGTGCACAAGTGTTGTGAATGAAAAACACTCTTATGGACTTTGGATTGAATTTTAATAATACACTTATTTTATGTGATAATACGAGTGCAATTAATATTTCAAAAAATCCTATTATTCATTCTAGAACTAAGCACATTGATATAAGACATCACTTTTTTAGAGATCATTTTATTAAAAAAGATATATTTTTAGAATTTATAAATACTAAAATTCAATTAGAAGATATTTTTACTAAACCACTTCCCACTGAAAGGTTTGATTTTATTAAGGGGGAGATAGGTTTATTTAATTTCAAATAATTTTTAAATTTTTATTTACTTTTATTTATTTATGTAAATTTTTTTGAATACTGTTTAAGTTTTTCTTTCTTTCATCATATGAAAAATTTATTTGTTTTTAAATATATGTAATGATTAGTGATTACAAGAGAATCAAGGTTGTCAGAGCCTTTTTGACTTCTAAACCCATTCACTTCTATCGAAACCCTTTCGAAATCCGAAAATCACACTTCTTCTTCTGAAACCCTAACCTTCGAACTTTTGAAACCCTAACCTTGAAACCATCAGAGACTCTAGAAGAAATAGTAAGGACTAAAAGAGCCAGTGAGACCGAGCCAAGAAATTCCAAGAGACAACGCACCGAGGGAAGAAAAATCTTATAGGGTAAGGTAATCGATCTCGACTGGTTATTTCAGAAAAATCTGTTATTGAAGCAAGCACTGTCATTTAAGAATCTTGAACAGATGTTCAACAGTGAAAATATGTAATTTTTGTATGAAGTAGACCTTAGATACTTCTTCAAATCTGTACAATTTAGTCTGGGAGATGCAGAGGACAGTATGATGGCTAAGATAGAGGATAGGGATTTCTCAATCTCTTCAGTAGATATTAGTCAGATTCTCAACTACCCTCATGAGGGAGTTTTTCATTTCAACTTGAAGAATATAGGAGATTCTGTGCATAAGTCCGAAGACATCATGTATTTTTTTTAGTACCAAGAAAATAAATAAAATGTTTGTCAAGGATTTGGAGCCTGATCAGAAGATTTTGGTCATATTTATTCAGACTGGAATAGCTCCATGGATGGAAGAAATGGAGAAGATTTTTTACCCTGATATGTATATAATGTTTCTTATGTTAAGTGATATTATGTTAAACATTCCAAGATACATGATAAGGTATCTCAGTTACTGCTGTCAAAGCGAGGCCAGGATGAATTTCTACCCTTTTGGTAGATTTATTTCTAAACTGTTGTTTAAGAAAGACATGGTGAGATTAGTGGATGCTAGAGTTAACTGTCATCACAGTAATACGTTTAATGCTGGAACTTTGAGGAAAGTTTGATATTTCTGGATCACAATTAAAGGAAAACTTTTTCCAGTAGGAGGTGAGGAAGACTCAGAGAGTGCTCATGCTCAACCTGCTAAGTCCAAGGAAGGAAAAGCTGAATCCAGAGTCAACAATGTAGTAAGAAGGATTTTCTTTGAAGTGGTAGATGTTGAGGAAGACAAAAGCCAGGAGGGACTTCAATCAAAAAGAAAAAGACCAGTAAATGAGGAAGTCACTTACACTGCTTTGGAAACTACAACAGAAGATTTATTTTCTTTTTTTTGTGAGAGAAGTTGTTGTTGATAACCCATGGAATATGTTACTAAGAGAACAACACCAGTAGAGGAATTAGGAGCTCAAGAAGAAACTCAAAGGGAAAATCAGGAACATATTGTAGCTAATGTTGAAGCTTCACTTCAACAGGAATAAGAGATGGAGGCAGTGTCTAGTGAAGAAGTGGCCAGACCTCAGGAAACTACTAAAGATATTGTTCTTGAAAACCCAATGGAAGGAATAGATGCTGATGTTTGTGTTGAGCATGCTTCTGAATCTCACACAAAGGTACTTCAAGAGGATTTTTGTATGGAGGAGTTTGAAAACTCTAAGGAAAAATATGTGGACAAACCTTCTAAGGACAAATAAAAAGAAAAATCTCATGCTAAATCATTGCCTTCGGTACTACTACATCAACCTGAGACTGTGAATCAAGCACAGGGTGCATCTGATTCAAGAAAATAAGAAGTTGAAGAACTGTACAGAAAAGTATCTTAGTTGGAATTTGATAATGTTTCTCTGAGAAATGCCTTAGATTTAGAACATTTAAAGTCTCAAAAGCTGAAGGAGTGTACAGTTTCGAGGTAAGAATTTGAAATGTTTAAAGAGGATATGCTGAATGCTGTTACACAATTAAAATCTGAAATGGTTATGAAGTCTGATTTATCAGATGTGAAGTTGTTTATGTAGAATCAATTTGCATTAGTTGCAAATAATGCTGTTAGTGGATCAGTTACTTCACCAGATTTAATCAAAAGGTTTCAGGCTATCCCAACTGCGATGAGAAACATGAATTACAGGATACAAGATCTTCAATGTAACAATGCTCCTTTGTCAGTGTTGCTGGACAATCGAAGTTCTTAGTGGATCAACTGACATCTAGTGAGCCATCGATCCAAATTCTATTAAATCAGTTATCAGAGAAGCTTCCAGTATTTGTTGAAAAAGAGGAAAGGATGCATGAGTTTTTCAGAGTCAATTTAATTGAGGATATTCATATGACTCAAGATAACAGAGATCTCATTATCAATCTTAGAGATGGGATGATGAAGAGACTTCAGGAGCAGTTTACAGAAATCAAGTCTGCAATCCAGAGGAGGTATACCCTGTTTCCTATCTTACCTAAACCTTGATTCCTGTGTATATCATTGTCAGGTATATACTACTGTTTTTGAATGAAAATTTTCTTCATTGTTTATTTGTATCTTTCCTTTTTTGTTTTACTGACTTTATTTTCTATATGTCAGTACTCCAGATTTAATTATTGACAAACAGTTCATAATAACATTTACTAATAGTTCAGTGCAATATTAAACGTGTTAAAATCCATGATTTTTCATTCTTTTTGATATCACAAAAAGGGGGAGAATTTGGATAAACACAACATCAAAACCTACATTTTATTTAGGGGGATAATTCATTTTATTGAGGGATATAATTAAATGAGAAATTTGGATTTATAATTATCTTTTTGGCGGAGAAGTTTTTATTTAAAACTTTATAACTAATTTTGAAAGTTAATTTTTTGTTTGAATAATTTTAATTATTTTATGGGTTTTGTGATCATAAAAAAGGGGGAGATTGTTGAGAAAAGTATTGTTTTTAACAATACATATAAAAAGGGGGAGATTACTGAAAATAATACTCCGTCTCTTTATGATAATTTTGATGCTCACAAATATCCTTAGTTATTTTCTAATGATTTTATTTAGTATTTTACAGGAATTTATTAATTTATTTTACTCTTGAAATAATGATAAGCCATTACTTATTCAAATTCTGCTTTAGCGCGTTCTAGAATCACTATTCATACCTTACGTAGATAAATATAGCGCAGAATCTACTTTAGCACGTTCTGGAATCACTGTTCATACCCTACGTGGATAAACGTAGCGTAAGGATGAAAAGCGTGTATACTTTTTGAAATAAGAGAGAAGTATGGTTAAACAACCATACGTTTTCAGCAAAGTATGGAAGGAGAACCTTATGTTAGGAAGGAACCTTACGTTTTATTTATCAGCAAAGTATGGAAGGAGAACCGTACGTAAATTCTAAGTGATATGTTTGTTTCTAAAAAGTATGGTTCATCAACCTTACTTTTGTAACCAACCATACATTCTTAGAAAAGTATGGATCAAGTAAAAGTATGAATCTTTTACCGTACGTTTGAGTGTTGAAGAAAAATTATGGATGATAAACCATACGTTTGTATTCAACCTTACATTTTCAACCCTACATTTGTGTTCAACCTTATGTTGTTAACCTTACGTTTGAAGACTATGTTATTAACCCTACGTTTGGAGGCCACATCATCAAAATTACGTTTGGCGTCGGAAATTTTGACAGACGGTATTTATGTGCAACAATCAGTAAGCTAATTTCTGGGCGGATTTCAAGCCAGATTTAAAGTTGTTTTTAAAGTATGACTTTGACTTATTCAAAGCCGTTTCATTAATGGATTTAAGATCGAATTAAAAGGAGATTTTTATGCCGAGTCTTAAGGGAAGTTACGAATTCTCTGTAAATTCAAATTTTTGAATATCACGAATCAGAAGGCGAATTTTATGGATCTAAATGTGCAGGAGATATGATTTATTATATATGTTTTCTCTAAAACACCAGTTATATGAGGATGTGATCGATCTATTGTTGAAAAAGGTGGAAAACAGAGATTACAACTATTCACGATTGATCTGCTGATTCAAAAGGAGCGTAAAAGCTCTGTTTGTTCAAGAAGAAGGAACTCGATAGAAGATTCACCTATTCTACATCGAATATCTACTATGGATCTACTACTGCTGAGGTTGTGAACTATATCTCCATATCTAATGAAACTGGATCAACTCAGAACTGCTTCATCTTAAAGATCATTATTTATAGAGACTTCGATCCATCTGCTGTCAATTGCATTCTGTTGCAATTGTGAAGATCAACTGGAAATTTCTTTCTGAAATTATATTTATTCTTGAGTAACCAGCTTCTCGTTCTAAGCTATGTAGGTTCATGTTTGAACCAAAAGGCTTTGTTTTTCATTGGATTGTAAAGGTATCAACTGCCTGTACTCAGTTGTGAATCGTTCTGTGGAAAAGAAGACCAAATAGTGAAAATCGCCAAGCTCGTGGAGTTGAGCGTTGGTGGAGTGGACAAGGGGCCTTCTGTTACCTGAACCACTATACATCTTTGTGTTCTTGATTTTACTTTTTCTGCTGCATGATCAAATCTGATAAAGTATAAAGGACATAACTCGTTCAAGAAAAGAGTTATCGAAAAATTGCAAAAGACACAATTCACCCCCTCTTGTGTATAATCTGTAGATTCAGATCCAACAAAAATATCATTAATTCTATTAGAAATATCCATGTACTAAGAATACTTATGGATACCCCATAATAGGTTCATTCTAAGGTATATGAAGGAGATAATTCCCTCTTTGACTTACATTCTTATTTTTATGATCAACCTTCTTTTCTAATTGTAATTCTGGATAAAAAATATTTGAGACTTATTCCAACTTTTGTACTAATTGAAGATGAACCCATAATATCCAAGGACCTATTTTATGACATAAATATCCCCCTACCACCCCCACCTAGAGAAACAAAATCAAATCATCCACATAATTTAAGTGATATGGAACCATAACTCCAATCGTTGCTCGATTTGATTTCAGGGTCAATTTTTCAACCAGTACAGAGATAAATTAGATTAAATAATCTTAAGAAATGATAAAATAGTTGTAGATAACCGACGACCCTCTCTAATTCCATAGGTTTAGGAGAAATACCCTTTAGGATTTCCATTAACTAGAGAATTAATTATTGAAGATTTGAAAATTGAGAGGATAATATCATCGAAAAAAATATTGAAACTGAAACTATCAAATAACTTAAACACAAATACCCAATTAATATTATCAAATTCCTTATTCAAAAATAGGTTTATAGATATTTTAATATTTATACTAGAATTCCATTTAATTTTAATGCATTTTTATGTAGGAAGGAGGTAGTCATATATCTTTATTCCTTGAAAAAAACCATGTTGATTTTAATATACCACATGTTTTTTTGATAATATAAAGCTTGGTAGAAAAGATCTAACTTAGGATATAGTAAATAGATTTAGAAATTGAAACCATTATGAACGATATGTGGGAATCAGTAACATCATACTTGGGTAAAATAACCAAGACTTGAGAATTAACACCCTTTAGAATAATTCCATTTCAAAATAAAATATGTATCATCTTCATAAGGTCATCCATGATGATTTCCCAATACTTCTAATTTTTTTTGATGAATCCATTTAGACTAGGAGCACTCTCTTGGTTGAGATAAAAGGTGGAAACCTTAACTTCCAGTAGATACATAAGTATATTGGGAATCACATTATCTAAATTGTCAATGACCCTTGGAATTACATTCCTAAAAGCATTATGGATTACCTAAGAACCATTATTTAATAGTATTTAGTAGTAGTGAACAATGTGATTTTTATTTTCCTTCTTCCCTATGATAATTTCCAATCCATTATTCAAGTATGTAATGGGTTTTGAGGTATTACTAACCTTCAAGAGATTATTAAAAAATATTATTTCTATAAACTTCTTTGACCCATTTTATTCTAAAATGTTACATCCTAATTTACTCACATAAATTTATTTTCCCATTCATCTTTGAATTAATTTCAACCTCACTATTAAGATAAGAAATGAAAAAATCTTCATCAATACTATTCTGAATGTTTTCTACTACTTTTATAGGTTAAAAATATCCCCATATATAGAATTAAATCACTCCTTACAACAAAAATTATGTATGTACTTAAGGATTTTTAGATTTTTAATACAATAAAATAGATCTTCAGTGCATTTTTTACAAGCTATGGCCCCTTGAATGGTAATAATAAAATTAAAATTCATTGTTAAAAGTATAACCTTGTGAAAAAATGACATAAATGAGTGAATTTATTGATTAGGTATGAATAAATTATATCCATACATAACATGTATCAAACATGGAACTTTGGAACTCTTTAACCATATCGATTTATTTAACTTGACTATTCTATCGATGATAAACTCATCAATGGTCTCCAATATCACCATATCAAAATAATTGTTTACCAATTGAAACTATTAACATATGATCATAAATAAAAAATATAAATTTCAAGTAAATAAGTAATAAATAAAAATAAGTGATTAAAATTAAATGAAATTTTCCAAATATGGTTTTTAAATAGTTTACTAATAAATTACATTTGATCAAACATAGAGATATAGTGAATTCATGTATGTATGGAGTCAATTTAAGAGATTCTATCTTGATGTTTATATGTGAAAATTTTCATTATATCTGTTTTAAATAAGATATTTCTCAAACCTATCCATATTATTTATGATAAATATCATTTAATATAAATTTACTATATTATTTCCTATGTTTCTATATATGTTTCATGTCTATTTTCAATGATTTTGGTTTATTAATGAACTTGGAAAGGGAATATTTGTCTCTCTTATTTTATACTTCCCACTTTGTCTCTTTTTATCTATTAATTATTATATATTATTTATATATTATCATATTAATGATTTTATACAATTTTATTCAGATACATTTTCTGGTATTTTTTCTTTAGTCAAAATTTATTTATAATAACATTAAAATATATAGGTTGTTTTGTTTATTTTTCAAATAATTTATTCTCTTACTCCAAGGGATTTTCATATATTTAAATACTCATATATCTTAAATTGAAAACATATATGATATTACATTTTTTTGGATTTATATTCAGTGTACCATTTAATTTTTATTTTCAGATAATTATTTAAACATCATGAAAATCCATAAATAATTTTATTTTCATGGGTTTATAATGCTATGCATTTTATAGATCAAAGTTGTTTTAGATTCAGAGGGTAAAAATTTATATAAATAGAATATTATGTAATTAAGGACCTAGAATTATCTATCCCTTTAAAGAATTAGTAAAATATTTATAGCTCATAAAATTATTATTTATGGGACATGGGTGCTAAACATGGTTCATTATATTTTGAAACATGTTTTGAAACCCTAGTCTTTTATGTTATTAAACAGGGTTAATTATCCTAGAATTTGTTTTTATTATTTTATTTGAGGTTATTATTAACTTATATTTACGATATACTATAAATATATTAGAGTTACGCCCTATTTTATATTTAATATTTATGTTTCTATGATTCATGGTTATTTTATTATGTCATTTTTATTTCATATATCTTATGGATATTTACATATTTATGTGTTTCTATAATTTCACTCAATTATGATGTTATTAATGATTTCCCAAATTACTTTGATTTATATCTCTTATGTTCTCCCCTTACAAGGATTTTATCTCACATTATTCTTCAATTGTATATATCTTATCATGACCCAACCCACCAGGACCCCTCCTAAGTGGTGGTAGGTCAAGAGTGCCTACCCAATATCACTTATAATATGATAGGGGTTGGATATAACTATCAAGTATATGTATCATACATTATGGGATTCCTTATATTAATTTACATATATATAATACACACCTCCACATAAGACATAATAATGTAGAAAGATAAATAAAACTAAATGTGGTGTAAATAGTGTATGAAAAAAGATCGGATCCAAAAATGTATGATATGTAATAAAAAATCAAGAAAAAAATAAACAACCACTAAAAAAACTAAACCCAATATAAATTTATAAAACGAGAAGTTTCTTGTAGAAATATGGCTCTTAAATCATCATCTCTCACAACCATCACCCCTAGGTACCTCTAAGATCCTCTAAAATTGTTTTCACTAAGGATTCCACCAAAATTCATCTCTAAAAAAGAAAAACCAACTACACATCCACTAATAACATCTCTAAACTTCATACATAATTAATAGACAAAATACATGTGGAAAAAATTCTATTTATATGGTGATTATAAAGATTCCTAGTAGGTACCCTTGAATACAAAAAGGAAACAATAAGTAACATATCACCTCAAACTTATGTTATGAGAGGTTACGTGAAGGAAGTAAATGGGAGAAATCTATAAATATCATGTTATGTTGATGATTTGGATACTAAAGGAAGCCCATAAGGAATATAAGGAACAACTAGCTCAAACTCTAGTATAACAAAATAACTAAAGAAAAGTCAATAATAATCCCAATATTCTCTAAATCCTCATGTTATAGAGACATAGTAGAGTCCTAATCATTATAGTCTTAATACATGAAGGTTATAATTTTACAAGTAACAAGGGGTATATCCAGAATATAGATAATCCCACTAAAAGTCCAAAATCTCTAGAAAAACATACATTGCATCTCAATAAAAACTAAGGGGTACCTTAAGATTCAGAAGCCAAAAATAAGTCTTAATTATTTATTTCATTTCAATTACCATGTAGCCACTAAAATAAAAGGAGATACTACTCTATTGAAGCACAATACACAATTGAGAGAGTATTTCACCCTCTAGTGCTTCAATATCATTCCATCAATAGAGAGACCCTTAATGGAGATTTCACCATGGAAAAATTTCATTAAGGGAATTACTAAAACCTAATAATTTAGTTAGTCAAGAAAATAGTAAACCCATGTCCCCAAATAGAGAACAATATTTTGGTACCCACATATCGTTGATAGAGGAGTATCGGTTTAGTAAAAAATAATTATTCCCAACAGAACCTCCACACACCAGGAATCGCACAACAAAGGGTTATGATTATTTAACTCTATTGACGTTACACAAACAAGTGCCTCACCAAATAGTATCTAGAATATAGAGGGGAAATACCTGACCCTATGAACACTATGATCATCATGAATAAACATCAACATCAGTCCTATAAATCCAAATTATAATTATAAATATCCCATCTTGAAAATAAACTCAAATGTCCTAACTAACCACACCCTTGTGATCTATAGGGTGAGATACTTAGGACACACTATTCGTTTATTGGTAGTGAGAATAAGATAAAAATATATATTTAATATTACCAGTGATCAGATATATTAAATGAAATATAACAACCAAAGTCTCGTGCATATTTTATTCCATGTTTTTATGTTCAAATTTTTATAAATTACAAACCAATGATCTAGAGGACTAGTGTCTTTAGGAGAAAGAAATCATAATAAACAAACTTTAACTTATACTACCTCATATTTACTATTTATCTCTTTAAAGTTTTCATGAGTTCCTTTTATTACTTTAATATAATATAGGATAACCTAGTTACATACCTAAGAAAAGGGTGCAATATATAAATCCCAGATAGGGAATAAAAAGAATAAAATAGGATGGTGAATTAAAATATACATGTCAAGAGACATAACATGATGTCATAAGGAGAAGCATCCTAAAAATAAGATTGTGGAATAAGGGGATATTATAACAAGATTATGGAATTGTAAATATATAGAAACAACATGAAACATGACATTATAATAATATTTCAAGGCTCACTACCAATACTGTCATCATATAATGGGAAAAGTCCCATAATGGATTGAATTTACTCCCTAGTCCCATACATTTCATCTCATAATATATAAATAATTTACCTAGTGACATGGAGGTATATATAATTTCAGTCCCACACATCACATCATAATATGTAATTGTATATGTGTTCCACATAATTAAACTATATGTAATAAAACAATAGAAGTGAAACCCATGAAAATAAAATGGGTTATATGTTCATCTTTCAAGGAATACCAACATGAGTTATCATAGAGATTCCCATGAAGAAAATGGATTGGTGATTTAATATTGGGATTTTCATAATTTGATAATGAATCATAGTTCATAAATTTATATTTAAATAGAGTAAAATTTATATTAATGCATTGGAGATGTATGTATAGAAAGGAACATTATAAGTGGTGCATTAAAGAAAAGGTAAGGAATCCTTAAAGAAAGTAAGGGCTTAAAATTATAATTAAATAATAAAATAAAACCATAGGGTTTTCCATAAAAAAATAATTTTTTTGAGGCCATATAAGATTAAGAAAATTTTATATCGTGTTATAGGAAATGATATATGAAAAGAAGAAGTTCCTTTTTAACATGTTTCTTCAAAATAAAAAATTATGCAAGGATTTTGATGAAAATTCATTATCCGAAACAAAGAAAGTTAAAGTAAGATAAGTATATATGAAATAATTATATATATAGTATAAAGATTAATTTCATGAGAATATTATTGGGGAAATTGAGAAAACTAAAGTCACCTCATAACCTAAAATTAAAGTGTTGGTGCGGACGATCCCTTACCTCAAGTCCCAACTAGCTTTGTACATGCTCCAAAATACCTGAATAATAAAATTAACGTTTTTTAAATAACTTATTCAGAACCTTATTCAAATATATATCATTTTTTAGTATACATTTTTTATTATACATTATTCATTTTTTCTATAGAATAGAACTCTTTGAGTAATTCGTTTAATTTCATCCAAACTACTATAGTATTTTGTTAAAAGTTAAATAAGTTTTATAATAGCTCCTTAATATCATGAAATATAGCGTTATACATTATTTATAATTTTATTAGTATAATATTTATAATATTTTTACATTTTTACAAATTATATTAAAATAAAGAATGGTTTTCTCTGTTTGCTCATTTTGTATGATTGAAATTTCTATGACCATTTTTTATTATTATATTTAAAATAAAACATAATTAGTTATTACAAATATTAATAATTTCATAAATATGTTATTTATTCATTTAATATAATATTAAAACCATCCACGCAAATTAATTAATATAATATTAAACAAATAATCAACGGAGGTGGTAAACATTCTATAATACGAGTGATGATTTAATTTTAGAATTAATGACAGGGAAAGAGTAGTTTAATTTATAATAAATTAATATAATAAAATATAAATGTACATATGATACTTATTTCATTGTATTATTATGTATTATAAATGTTTATAGGGTATATTAAAAACATAAACTTGAACGGATTTGGTTAACAGAATTACCTCTTCTTGGATATCCTTCTTTGGACCACCTTAGGCATTATTAGGTTGGTATTTTTGGAATACCAAAACCTCTAGGAAGTGTATCATTTCTTATTATTGTATTTTGAAATAGGTTGGTCAAGTTATTTAGATTAAAGGATGAGGATAAATGGATGGTAAGGGTTTGAATTTAGAAGTGAAGGAGAAGAGTGTTTTAGAGTAAATTAATATCGATTATTTTATCATATGTGCCATATACTTTTAGATAGAATTTATTACAATGAATTTAGATGATTTATAACTTAAATATAATGTTCAATTGACATTAAAATCATACCATAACCGAATGGAACCTCCCAAACAACTCATTAAATGAATGAAACCAAAAATATTGTTTAATTATAAAAAAATATTATTTAATTTATATAATATCTAAAATATATTTATAAATTAAAATTAATATATTTAAATTAAATTTCATACTCCATGGAAACATTTTTTGGCTCAGAAATAGGAATCATAATATTCTATTTCATTCTTATGCCATGTTTATGTAATAATAATTATGCTTTTTCAAAAAACCTCTATTTTCACAATTTCATCAAAAAAATAAAAAAATTTAGAAAAATATTAAAAAATCAGTATAATATAATTTAGATTTTATGACACAGAAAATGATAATTTTTTTTATTAAATAAATTTCTATATAATATAAAAATAATTTTTAAATAATAATCTTTATTTATTGAAAATTACTATTGTCTTTAAATGAACAATTTTCAAATGCTAAAATGTTACCTAAGGTTTCATAAAATTGTATTATACTATTTTTAAAAATATCTATTCTTTAGAGAAATTATGGAATGAAAATTTTATTTCAAAAATAAAACATAAATATATTCTACTGAAATAAATGAAATAATACTTTTTTATTAGGAATTTCTTTTATCATATTTTACATTTCTATTTAATTATATTGTATAATAAATGTATTATAAATAAAATTATAAATTTACATAGTTATTTCATTATAATATGATCCTAAATATGATACACATTTAATTTTGAAGTGAAATTACATATATAAAATTCTGAATCATTACATTCTTCCCCCCATTAATAAATTAAATCCTCGAAAAATCATTTCTCACAAAAATATGAAAACAGATGTGGGTACTTATATTTCATTGTTTCCTTGGGTTTCCATATTTCCTCATCATACTTATGATTCCACCAAATTAATTTAATGAGGTGAGTTATCTTGCTGCCTAAAACTTTAACTATAGTCAAAGGTCTTCCCCAACTTCTCCTCGTAGAAGTTGTCAGGTTTAAATTGTACCACCTATGGATTTAGTACATGTGTGGGATCATGTATGTACTTATTCAACATAGAAACATGGTTCAAATCATGAACATGAGATGGGTTTGGTGGATGTTCTAGTTGATACACCATAACTTTTATATGATCAAGGATCAAAAGGGGACCATTGTACCTAGGGATGATATTTACATTATTTCAAAACCTTATGACAATCTTAAAAGGTGATATTAAAAGTAAAAGTTTTCCTAAAACCCAAAACACTAACTCCCTTTGATAATTATTAGTATATCACCTTTTACAGATCTGAGAAACATTAATATGTTGTTAAATTGAATTGAATTTCTATATCATCTCTTACACAAGATCGGGTCTAATAATATTTTTCTCACTAACTTCAATATAAAATGTATGAGTTATATATTTATTCATATATACAGATTCATATGTGAAAATTTGAATACTCATGTGTATGTTTTTATTGTATGATAAATCATACAATGGGGGATATTTATCTCATCCTTAGAATTCAAACAATCAAACTCTCATAGCATCTCCATGAGTTTGAATTTTCCATTTAGATTGGACATTAGTATTGGGATGATAGGTTATAATGATGTTTAAATCAGTATTTATGGAATTTTAAAGACTATCGTGGAATTTTGAGTTGAATCATGGATAATTATTGGATATGATTAAAATTAGTTCGATGTTATATCTCACTACTTCTTTTATGTATATCATAATAGGTTCAACAAGTGAGTAATATTCCCAAATGGAAATAAAGTGGGAATTATTATTGATTCAATCCACCATATTCCATATAGAATTATTTTATTTAGATTTATTTGGTAGGGATGTAAAAAATTTTTATCATGGAATTATCCTATTTCCATGTTGGTATTTGTAACTATTGCATCATCCATTTTGGCTTCTTTCTCTCAGATTTAACATAATGACATACAAATCATTAAAAGGAGTAATCAGAAATTTCATTCTTCATGTTATCATGCGAGAATTGTTATCAAAGATTATAATACATATATGTAGTTTTAGGATAGATGTTGAAATATAATCTATATGCATAATCCAAAAACACTTTATTTATCTCAGGTGAGGATGGAACACATATATTTATTCCTGCCTGAGTGACTCCATTTTTTCAATGTCGAATTCATGAATCCTCCCCTCCTTTATTTATCCTACCATCCTTTGAAGCTCAAAATAATACCTTTAGTTATCCTTGATCATATATTCGATAGATGTTTGGATAACCATTTGGTTAAGGTAGAATTTCTTTCTATCCTTTATGATTTCCATATTCATGCTTTTCAAATCTATAAAGACACAATATTCCTTAATGTACTTTATGTATAATGTGGAAGGTTAATTTTGGTTAATATCATCAATAACCTTGTTTAATTTTCTATGATGGTATTCAATTGATAAATCATAATCTTTGATTAACGCTAACCATCTACAATGGTGCATGTTAAAATCCTTCTATGTGAATATATACATTAAACATTATGATCAGTATATATATATATATATAAACTTCTCTCCAAAGAGGTAGTGACTCAGAATCTTCTATGTAAAGATAATAGTAGCTAACTCCAAATCATATTTAATATAGTTTTTCAAATGTATTTTTAAATATCTCTATTCATAGGCTATCACTTTATCATTCAATATGACTATACAACCCAATCCATTCTTTGAACTCTCTCTATAGATCACAAACCCTTATCTTATTTTGGGGAGTGTGAGAGAATGTAAAGGGATTAGATTCTTCTTGTTATCCATAAATATTTCCTCACATTCCACAATCAAAACAAAATTTACCCATTTTTATATTAAATTAGTTAGTGGGATAGTCAATCAAGAGAAGATTCCAACAATGTTTTGGAAGTACCTTAATAATCCAAGAATATTATGGAACTTTGTGTCACCTGTAGGTTTTATCCATTAATTATTTTCTTCTATCTTCGAAGGGTACACTAATATTCCTCCACATATGATTACATTCCCTAAAAATGAGACTTGTTTCATCTTTAAATCACAATTGTAGAACATAGTATGAAACATTTTATTCATTAATGTAACCATCACAATCCTCAGATTCCTATCTTTTTCATCCTCAATTTTGGAGTAGATGATAATTTCATCAATAAAGACTACCAAAAATTTATCAATGTAGTCTCCAAAGACTTTATTCAACACGTCCATGGATATTTATGGGGGATTCATGAGATCAAATGGAATCACTCTGAACTCATAGTGTTCATACATCATATGAAATATAATATTTTCAATATATTCTCTATTTTACTTTGACTAATGGTATCCTAAATAAATATCCTCCTTTGAGAAGTATTAATATATGATAATTTTCTCAAAAAAGTCATTAACCCTTAGTAGTGGATACTTGTTCATTATGGTGATCTTTTTGAGCTTATGGTGATCCATCAACAACAGCATTGATATGTTCTTCTTCCTAAAAAAGAAAATATGGAAACCCCATGTAAATAAAATATAGAGTACGAACCATTTTTTAAAATACGCTTAAAATGCTTCTTTAATTCTTCCAACTCTATTAGGCCCGCCTTATAGGGGATTTCGGAGATCGAAGTGAATCTAGTTTTTCTTAAAACTCTACTATGTGATCTAGTTGAATGTTGGGAAAATAATTAGGAAACATATCAGTATACTCCTTTAGAGTGGGAATGTATTTAAGGTTGTTGACTTCCATTAATTCAACTATATGGGAATGATATACTTCTTCATTACATATCAACACCCAAACTATTGAGGGATATTCTAAAGGAGACTCATGATCATACTTATATTTATATAAAATCATGGGATGGTTTGGGATATGTAATGATATTTCATTATCCCAACAACAGACATGAGATCTATATAATTAGATCTAATCCAAGCTTAGTATATTGTAAAATTCTACTAGAGGAAGGAGTAAAATATTTAATGGAAAAATCATACTATATAAAAAAACAAAAGAAGAGTACAACACTTGGCTAGAATTTATTTCATTACTCTATATTTTTAAAGATATCTATACTTCCAGGTATTATTAATGTGATTAAATAGTTCTAGGAAACATTTAGTATATTAAATAATGCATAGAAATAGAATAAAATAAATCTTCTTCCATTGTTTAGTGAATATTAAGTGTACCTTATATGAATTCATTTTCATATTCCACCATAGTGGTGGTAATGGTGAAATATTTTACTTTATCTAAGGTCTAAGATGGTTTTTGACAATAATTTCCCTCAATGTTCCTGAGTATAGTACATTGGATTTCATATTTCCCTTTCTCCATAGAATTGAAGAGTTGAACTATGGGATAAGTATTAGCTGGTTCTAATATTTCCTCTATTATTATTGTTGTATTCTTCAGGTCTTTATGATATTCCTAATATATATGACCTTTTCTCCCAAAATTGAAGTATTTCATCATTCCTTTGAGGAAATTCCTATATTTATTCATCTCACTCCTCCTTTATCACATTATCCTATACCTAAATACTTAAACCCTAATTTTTAGCCTTAGATCCATGGGACTATTCCCTAAATTCCATCCCTACCTTGAGAGGTCACTCAAAAAATCCTTCATGACTCTCCAAGGCATGGAAGTCAAAAAAGTTTTAGAGATCTTGTTTTAATCCACTAATGAAACTATCAAATATTTTATCCTTATTGGTAACATAAAATGTGTCATAACTTTCCATACTTATGAATTTCACCTCATATATTTCAATAGATTCTCATTACTTTTTCTGATGATCTAATAATTTCTTTTCCATCTTGGTATAAAGCGTTAATTAGAAATAATTTCTAAGAAATATCTCTTTCATGTTTTCCCACATTATTTATTTTATTTCATCCTTCAGTATTGTATTCCTAAACACCTTCTACCATTGATCTACTTCTCTATCTGGATGATAAACATCTAGGGTATCTTTATCCTTTTTAATATAATTAATCGTATAAAATATTCTCTTTAATGTACTTGATTCACTATTCTACAATAATTGGATTATAATATCCTCTAAATATTGGTGGACATTGCAACAAAAAATAATAAATTTCTAATTTATAATTCTTGGGTGAAGGAATACATTCAACATGGTTTCAGTTATTATTCACAACTTGAGATAATAAGGTAATTATTGTTATAAGTTTCAAAATTCCACCTCCCATTTCATTCAGAATAAAATTCTGATAATCCTTTCATTTCCCATCATGTTGATCATTTGTCTGGTTCCTTATTATTTCCATAGTTTTAAAAAATATATTTTCTTGGAAATAATATAAGTCAATAAAACTTGAATAAATAATTTAGCTACATGTTTTAATTAATTATAATGTTTTTAATATGGTATTATTAAGTTAAACCTTGTTATATATTTCAAACATTGAACCTAAATTAGGGAAACTAAAATTCTAGGATCATATATATAAATATTTTTGAGCTAAAATGAAAAAACAAAATTATGTATATATATTCATCATAATGGTATATAATGATCATGTAAATCATCTATATCATATCTCTATGGAGTATCAAACCAAGTGTACTGTTAGGCCCATTTTTTTATATAAGTGAAGATTGAGTAAATAATCATCCATCCATTTTCTGGGTTATTACCCCTAGGTTCATTTAAAGTATATATTTCATCCAATTATAAGTATCTATATTGTGATATCCTAACTAATAAACTACATACTCTTTAATTTTCTAATATTTTAGGTTGTTTTCCCATACTTAGACTAATCCTTAGGGTTTTAACTTAATGTTTTCTCATAAAAATATCCAATAAATACTATATATTTCACTAATACCAATTATTCCGACACAAGTATCATAAAAAATTTATTCCATTGTTTTTAACATAAATATATATAAATCAAAATCCATGTATCTAGAGGACTAGTGTCTTTGGGAGACTTGAAACATAATATAACAATTTAAACATATGTTGCATAGTCATTATTTATCATCTCTATATAGTTATCCTTAAGTTTCCATTATAAATTTAATATAAAATTATATAACATGGGGATACACATAAGAAAATTGGGTGAGATATAAAGACCAATAAGGTAATAGTCAATATAAAATGTGACAGTGAATCCAAATATAGAAGTCAAGAGAAATAAAAATAATCTTAAAGAGATGGATTATAAACATGAGATAATGGAATAAGGGACATATTAACATAATATCATGGTATCATAAATATGTGGATATAGTATAAAAAATCCATTATAATAATATTTCAATCCCCACTACCAATACCATCATTACATAGTAGAAAATGTATAATAATGGATTGATTTTACTCTCTAATCCCATACTTGTCAACTCATTATATATAAAAATATACCCAATGCATTATATGGATATATAATTATAGTACCACCAATGAAATTATAATTTTTACATTAATATTTTCTTCACATAAATAAATCATATACAAATCATCAAAAAAAGTAAATCCCTTGAAAATAAAATGGGTTGCATATTCATGTCTCAAGGCATAACAAAATGAGTTGTCATAGAGATTTCTATGAGTAAAAGGAATATATCTTTCAATTTTATTTATTTTCATACTTTTATAGGAATAAATAAATCTTATATATGTCTTTTAATAGTGTAAACTTCATATGAACTCATTAACGAAGTTTGTATAGAAAGTAACCTCAAAATTGGTGCTTTATAAAAAATAGAAAGGATTCCTCAAAACAATATAAGAGAATAAAATTTTCCTTAAAAATAAAAATAAAACAAGATTATTCTCTATAATATTTTAATTTTTTTTATAAACCATAAAATATTAAGAAAATATAATTTCATGGTACATAAATTGATATATTAAATGGATAAGTTTAATTTAAATGAATTTCCTTAAAAGAAGGAATTGAGAAAAGAATTTGTAATCATGCATTATCCTCAAAAAATAAAAGTAATTAAATCTAGGTATATCTTAATTTAACATATATATTTAAAATATAGTAATTAAATGATGATAATAATGAATAAAAAGGTATAAAAATAAATACAACTCATAACTTAAAATTAAAGGGTCGGTGCAGAAGAACCCTTACCTCAGGTCCTGGCTAGATTTGTATGCCCACCTAACTCCTTGAATAATAAAAAAAAAATTATTAAATAATTTATTCATAATATTATTCATATATATATATATATATAATTTTTTAGGATCCATTTTTTATCATATATCATTCATTTCTTGTGTTGTTTTTTTCATGCATTGACCACTTTGAGTAGTTTGGTTAATTTTATTAAAACAACTCTTGAATTTTGATCATGATTAAATAAGTTTTTGTATATATCCTTTTTCTAAAAAATTATAGATTTCTATATTATTTATCATTATATTATCATAAATTTTATATATTTTTATGTCTTGAAAAAAAGTGATTTTAATAAAGAATGGGTTTTTCGGTATGCGTGTTTTGTATGAGAAAAATTAATATGATGATTATTTGTTATTAAAATTAATATAAAATATAATTTTTTGTAATAATATTTATAGTATTATAAATATCTTATTTACTCATTTGATACAATTTTAAAACTATCCATGAAAAATAATTATGATAAAATGAAATAAATCATCCACATAGGTGGTGAACTGACCGTAATACAGATGTGTGGGAAAGAGTAGAAATTGATATTAAATTTATATTATAACATATAATTTTACATATAATACTAATTTAATTATATAATTATTCATTGGATAGGTTTATGTGCGGTATAAAAAAAATCAGAGATTTTGATAAGATAATTAACTCTACTTGGATATCCTCATTTGGATCACACCATAGGCCATTATAGGCTTTTCTTTTCAGTATAAAAATCCTATAATATTTGAATAAGAGTTTTTGGGATGGATTTTTTTAGTGACTTTTTAGAAAATGATCATAATGGGTGAGTATAAGAGGATTTGGTTGGGGTGGTATTTATAAGGGGAGAGGGGTTCTTTATAGTAAAATATAGATTATTTTATCATTAATTCCAAATAATTTTGTTTTTATTTGATTCAAAAACAATATTTAATTTATTTCCAAAAAATGAGGTTTGTTTTACAATTTAAGTATGTTTTAACGGAATAGAACCTCCAAACCACCTCATTAAATGAAAATAACCCAAAACTAGTTATTAATTGGAGATAAATATAACATAAAATATATAATGTCAAACATTAGTTTATAAATTCAAATTATATTTTTAAAATTAATTATAATTCTCTATAACCACCTTTTAACTTGTTAAATATGTTTCATAATATTATATGTCATATTTTTTCCATGTTTATGTAATAAAAGGAATGTTTTTTTTCTTAAAACAATATTTTCACAGTTTCGGCAAGATATAATGTTTTTAGAAAAAAAACCCAAAAAAATTACCCTATGATAATTTTTACATACTTAATCCAAAAATTATATCTATTTTATGAAAATAGTTATCTTAATATGACTTTAACTTTTAAAAAAAATCCTTAATTTTAAAAAATAATGATTTTTAAATGATCAAATTTCGAACCTTAATAAAATTATCTAGTGTTTCATAAAATAATATAATAATTTTTATAAAAATATATATTATTTAGAAATGAGTTTATGAAAACAAAATTTTATTTGAAAAATAAAACATATATGTTTTTTAGTAATATAAAAGAAATTATACTTTCTTTGTGGCAAGAATTGGTTTTGTCTTATTTAACATTTTTTATCTATATTATGTTATAAATTTATTATATATAAAATTATAAATTAATATAGTTAAGTTTATTATATTTTTATAAATTGGATAATTTTTTAATTTATATGGGAAATTTTATTTAAAAAATTATCCTTCATTACATGACAAAACTTGGGGCTCAAGCCACGAGTTATAATTATGTATCACATATTAGTCTAGAAACATCAATATTAGTGCTTTGGATATGGTTCCACAAATGTATCTTCATTATAACATCATATTAAGGTGATAAACCAAGATATGAATTTTCACGACTGAACCAAATATAGAGCTCGAGCCGCAATTACCTCAAGTCTGCCTTTGTGGTCCTAGGGTGGCAAAAAGCACCGATAGCATAACTAACTCAATTAGGACTTTTCCTATGTAAATATACACACATAAAACTATATAAACATAAATGTTTATAGGGAAATAATAAAATATGCAATACTACTGTAAAGTAAACCAAGCATGCATGAACCTCTAGACTGTACAGAAGTATGGTAGTCTAAACTAAATGTTAAGGTGGGAAATACATTCCCATCCAAAAATAAGTCCCAACCAAACTAAATTAGAATATTAAATAGATTAAAGATATCACCACTCTGGAATACCAAGCTTCAACCACCGTATGTGGTCCACGAACACAGTATCCTTAAGCTCCACTATAGTCACAATCAGCCTACCAATTGTCTCCATAAGTCAAGAAATGTGATAGAAAATCCCATGTAAGGGTAAGTATATACATACCCAGTAGAATGCCCCAAAAGTTGTGGGAGAGAAACAAGAGATACCATATAAAGATAAAGATGGTATATAAAATAAGGTATAGTGAAAAATTATAACTCAACCCAATAAATAGTGAAAGAAATTGCATCTAAGAACAACAGGCTAAATAGAGTGATGAGTTGAACTACTTGTAGATTGTTTACCATGTATAAGAGGATAGTAGACTCATCCAAACGTGAGAATATAAACACATAAATCTCATGGTATACCCAAAGATTCTTCTCATCTCTTGGATGGATAATAACGAAACCCAAGTAGTGGATATAGAAGAAGGATGTGTATGTGTGTGTGTGCTCAGTCAATAGAATCCCAAACAGGATAGTAAGGGGATCTCCATCTCATATCTCAACTCAAAAAATAATAGTAAATAGTTCCAAAATTCCAAAACTGATTCCCAGCATTTCATGCATCTATCTTTGACACAAAAGTATAATGAAATCATTCACTACACCTTGACATAATGCGCATTGGGTGTAAATAACATTCCCACATGGTTTTTGGTGGAATCTCAATAATTTATCTCAGTGGGTAAAGTTTCTCTCTTAATCATAAGTTAAAGGATACATCAAATCATATCTTTCTAGTGTACCTCATAGTCGAGAGACCACAATTCTTGATATAGGACCCATGCCCTGATACAACATGAGGGTTCTACTCTGGTGGTCAAGGAGCCATTCCGAGCTCGGTGGGAGGGTTCCACTCAAAAGGTTGAGGACCCATGACTAGTCCTACTGGAGGGTACAAATTTAAGTATTCTAGGACCATGCCCTACCCTACAGGAGGGTTCCACTTGGAAGTTTGAGGACCAATTACCAGCTCTACTGGAGGGTTCAACTCTAGGTCATTAAGGACACATGATCTGGCCCACAAAAGTTTTCCACTTAGAAGGTAGAGGACCCATGCCCAGCCCGGTTGGAGGGTTCCATTCTAGGACATCAAGAAATCATGCTCTTCCCCATAGGAGATTTCCAATCCGAAGGTAATCTCTAGTGATCCTGCATGATCAAGGCCATCATCGAACGTCACCTAAAAAGGTTTTGTGGTCATAAAATTCCAAATAGTATCTCAAAAACAACAACTAAGGGTGCCATCAAATTCTATATAGAAAAAAACTTAGGATAGGATACTAATGGGAGAAAATCTAAGCTCAAACAAAGGATGTATAGACGATTAAAGTTTTCCATGAAGAGATAAAGGGGTATATGGCATGTGAGGGGACCCAAATGTCGTGTGGTCCAACTTCACAGCTTGGCCATGTCCTTTGAAAACACAAGTATCCATACCATGTAGTAGTACATTCCATTCAGTTAGACTACACGGTGTGTCCGGGATAACCGATAACAAGGGTCATGTTATTCTCATTGTATTTATGTACCAGATTACAAGACCATATACCAAACCCTATGTACATCCACATAGGTTCTCATCCATGACACACATATCAATGGTTTTCCAAATGGTAAGGGGCTAAACTCTATGTAGGAGGGACTCCACATCGCATTAAACGTAATTTTCAGAAAACCCTAGTTGTCGCTGCGAGATGGGAAACATGCCGAGTGTTCTTCATTGAACATGGAGTGTAGTTTGGTATTTTCCATAAAACTTATATCCAATAATTTCTTGTTGATTCAATACTTTTCCATTCATATCCTGATCTAATATGACACAAATCATTTGTATCTAGGTAGAAACTTCATACCTTGGCCATCTTTCACTAGAAAACGGCCTACATTCATCATGGGGGTTGGGCCGCATGTTCTGCATGCCGTTGTGGCTTCCTAGATTTATTTAATGATATTTAATAAAAAAATAGTTCATTCCCACCTTGAAATGATCTTGGATACATGCTTTTCTCAATGATTCATTTTTATTTAATCGATCTACCGTGAACTAGGGGGTCTAATTGAGCTTAGTATCACCCAAATATTGTCAAACTAGGACCACATGGTCTGACTGATGAAGAACGTGAGACAATGATAGATAAAAGCACTAAAAAATGTTTAAATATTATTAGGGAAGCATTCTTGTCCAATTATGGAGAACAAGGAATCTATAGTAAGAAAAAAATGAATAAACAATGTAATTTCTATACTTTGTCACATGAAAATTTGAAATTGGCACTGATCGTAGAAAAAGTATGAATATTATAAATAATTTAGTAAAAATATTACTAAAATTACAATTTAAAAACCAAACCTTTATTTTTTGATATATCACTGATGAAGAACGTTTTTTACAATGATTTGGAAGGATTTATTGTGTTTGCTACATCCTGATCTAATCTGATTCATATTTTTGTCATTGTTCATCATGATTTTCCAACAGAATGAAGGATATAGCTCTCTCTGGAGATTTTGGAAATTATGAGGCTTTCCCTTGAGATTCTTCTATAATGATTTATTTATAATATATAATTTAGGTTAAAATAAATTAATTAATCCAATTAAACATACATATAATGAGTGAGGGGTCTGAACATCCCACATCCAATCATTTTATGCCAACCCTAGTGTAAACTCCATGTTCTGAACCCAACCATGGTCTTGTATTTTTGATCCAATCAACCATTTATTATTCTGCCCATTTTATATAATATGTTTCATGCATGCCATATAAAATATTTTTAATATTTTTTTAAAATTAATTTTGAGCGCATTGGGCCTCAGAATCACTCATCGTCTCATCTCCTAACTATGGAAAAATATATAGATACATTTAAAAGTCCTATAAAAAAAACTAGGTCCCTAAATCATTTCCTCTTTTAATATTTTCATTCACAATATAAAAGAAAAACTAAAGAAACAACCTAGTATATTCATCCCTCACATGGATCTTCCGCTCTTAGGAACTCTCCTGCATGTTCTTGTGCTACATTAATAAACTAACCAAAGTTATGGTTTTCCCATGAAGGTTCCACTCCAACCGACCATCGATCACAACTGAGTACTCCATAAAGGTGTCTCCATCCTCGATGTTCGTATATCCCTAATTGATGGCATGCATATGGTCATGAATGTATCTCTTTAGTTGTGACATGTGGAAGATGTCGTGCACCTACTACATGTGTGGGGGTAGTGAGAGGTAGTTATAAACCTCTCTAACCATTTTAATGATCTGGAACAGCCCGATGAACCTTAGAGATATCTTTTCTCTTCGACCGAACCTCTATAATAAATATCATGGAGAGACACTCAAGAAAACATCATCTCCATTTCTGAACTCCAATGGCCTACGATGGTGATCTTAATATGATTTCTATCTAATCTAGTTCTTCATCATACAATCATGGATTACTTTGACTTTCTCTTTTGTCTCCTGTATCATCTTTGGACCCACAAGAGATGACTCTCCAATATTTTTCTTTCATAAGGGTGACCTATAGGGTCTCTCGTATAGGGCCTCAAAAGGATCCATTCCAATATTATAGTTGAAGTTATTTTTATATGAATACTCTAAAAAGGGTAGGCGGTCCTCCCAGATCTAGATGATGTCTCTCATGCAAGCCCTTGACATATCTTCCAACATCAGTATAGTACACTCAATCATCCCATTGGTCTGTGGGTGAAAGGTTGTACTATTCTACAATTGGGTACTAAATGCCTCATGTAGGCCTCTCCAAAATCATTACATAAACTATATTTCATGACTGTAGACAATCATCAAGGGATATCCATGAAGTCAACTTATCTCTCCTATGTACAACTACCCCAAACCCTATATCGAACTCTTCACCTTGATGGAAAGAAAGCTGGCCGACTTCATGAGCCAGTCAACTATCACTGAGTTTTCATCATAAACCTTCATTATTCATGGAAGACATATGACAAAGTATATGTATATTTCATCCCATTTCCAGTTTAGGATCTCAAGGGGCTACAACAAACCCTCTAGAACATAGTGCTCATCATTGACATGAAAACTGGTGAGGCACTAAGAGATGAAATCAGATACGATTCATCTTATAATATACCACCAAAACTTCCACTAAAGGTATCTATACATAT
Organism: Viscum album; assembly: GCA_963277665.1. Taxonomy (NCBI): domain Eukaryota; kingdom Viridiplantae; phylum Streptophyta; class Magnoliopsida; order Santalales; family Viscaceae; genus Viscum; species Viscum album. Next base: position 438,813,587 of record OY728157.1, on the reverse strand, counting down.
TTCTCACATGACAGTGTACATCTAGGGGTGAAGTGTGAAACTCTTACATCACATCCTCCCAAAATGTGATTGGAACCACTTTTCTCCCCTAGAACAAGATGTTGTGATTCTATCCTTTATAATATCCATATGGTGAGTCTATTCTTGATATCTAATCACATAAGACCTTGATGTATATTCCTCTAAGATATGACTATATCACATGATCAATAAGTGAAGGATTCAACACCATCTACTACAGAAAAGCGGTACCCTTTTTTGCTACCAGGTTTAGCTACAAAGAAGCTGACTACTCTAAAGATTCATGCACTAAGAGTGTCTGGGACTTCTTAATAAGATCATATTCTACAAAATTTATCTTACCTTAAGTATAGAAAAACTTCAATTCGTAGTCCTATATGAACTCCAACCAACATTGTTGCCTCAGGTTCTGGTCCCTCTATGTGAAGAAGTACCTAATACTTTGGTTTTCTGAGTAATCCACAATGCTCCCCCACCCAGAAGGTAGTGTCTCCACATCCTCATTGTTAAGACTTCAAACGATATCTCTAGGTCATGATTTGTGTAATTATTCTCAGAGTACCTCAATTACCTTGACCTATATGTGATAACTTTTTGATATTTCATCAACACGCAATCTATCCCAACTCTGAATGAATCGCAATACACTATAAACACCACACCCTCCTATGGTAGTCTCAACACATGATCACTCATCATCCTCTACCTCAAATCCTCAAAATTCCCTCTATCTCTACTCATACTAGGTAAAATACTAATCATTTCACATGGGGGATGTCAAAGGTGATGTGATTCTAGAGAAATCATCTAAAAAACCTTTTATAGTAGCCCCACTAAGAAAATAAATCTTTGAACCTTTGACATGCTCTTAAGTGGATCCTATGTAAGTAATACTTCAATATTCACTACATCCATGGCCAAACCATGCTTATAAATGACATGCCCCTAAAATTAAACCTCATGTATCCAAACTATAACATTGAGAGTTTCCCATAAATTGGGTGTTCTCAAAGAAAGTTTAAGGCCATCCTCAACTACTCTTCATGATCCTTATCTGTTTAGAGTATACGAGTATGTCATCAGTGAAGAAAACAATAAATCGGTCCATGTATAGTGGAAAAACCTGGTTCATCAAATCGAAAAATATTTTAGGGGAATTAGTTACACTAAATAGAATCACTAGGAACTCATAGTTTCTATAGAAACATCATAATTCAATCTTTGGAATATAAGTCTCGAAAACCCTTAAATGATGGTAAATATACCTGAGATAGAACTTAAAGAACCATATTGTTCCTCACAACTGATTAAAGAGGTCATCAATCCTTGGAATGTGGTAATTCTTCTTTATGGTGTCCCAGTTCAGGTGATAATAATCTATGCAAATTTGTAAGCTCTCATATGCCTTTTTCATGAGAAGAATTAGAGCTTCTGAGAGGGACACATTGGGTATAATGAAACCATTATCCCAAAGGTCCTCCAACTATAACCATATCTCTTGGAGCTTGGTAGGGGCCATCCAATATTCCAAAAAACATATGAGAGCATTCCCATGATTCAAGTAGATGAAAACATTATCTCCCACCTCATAGGTAATCCCATAACATGCTTAGGGACAACATCCATGAAATCCTCCACAACTGAAAGAACCAAGATTCCTAAAGAGACAACTGCACCATGGGATATACTTGATGAATAATGGGTTATCGGCTGTATCCTAATACTTGAAAAACATAATTTTTCTTACCTAAGATATCACTTTTTGAAAAAGGAGAATCTCATCCCATCAGTGCATAAATATTTGACTTGTATGTGGTGTCAATAGATCTGGTATCAAACCATGGATACCCAACCCATACCCAAGATAATGTCATTTGGATCCATTTTTATGACCAGAAGGTCCCATTTGAACCTCTATCCTCTATGTGATAGCTCTCAATACCTATAGCTGAAAGATACAGAATATGTGTACCCTGTAAGAACCTCAAGATGAAATTTTTGGCCTATCACCTCAACATGTATCTCTATCTATTGCACAGAGAGTATAGAGATAAAGGATTGGATTGAACATATGTCTACTAAAACTAAAGAGAGAGTACAATAAACACATATCATACCTCTTATCATATTGTACACTACAACATCATAGACATCTAAAGCTTTCAGTTGTCCATGGGCCTAGCCGCCAGCTCCCCAAGCCTGACATGGGACACCTGGTGGTGGTGGTGGAAGGATATCATAACATAGTCCACCACCCACAACTCCTCCTACCCCTCTTCTTTCTCTATATCCTTAGGGACCACCTTATCCTCGCCTATAAGATCCTTGATCACGGTGTTGCCTCTATCATGGTACTCTATCAGTTATCTTCCTAGGTTGCTCTGCATGCCTAGTCGGGCAGTCTCGTTCCATGTGACTTCACCTATCACAAGTAAATAACATCCCCTCTCTAGGATGCCCGAGTGCCTCAGGTTTCCTCTAACCACACACTTGATTCTAATCATGTAATGATCCTTTATGCGGATATATCGGTGCCTAGTGTCTACTAGTTGTAGAAGACAACTCAACACTATGATGCCAAAAGCTATCTCCATCTACCTAGAATCCCTTTGATAGGAACCTCTCTATCACTAGTGTCCACTCCAACACCCCAATATAGTTGGGGATTCATAAGGGCACTATAGTAACAAAAATCTCTCTATAGAGTCCCTTCTCAATATTTTATGCTTGAAAGTATCCTTCCCAAATCATGTCAAGATAATATTACATAAGTTTAGTGAACCCTATCACATACCCCCCCCCCCCACCATCATCACACCCTTATTTAGCTACATAATATCTAGGATATTTATTGAGAATAAGAAAGATGGATAGCACTACTCAATAAACAGATATTAGAATTCAAGACATGAGTGTTTTGACTCATTGTGCATATACATAACAAGGCTCCACCAATACCCATATCCTTCGTGGAAGAGGATATCCATTAGTGTAACCATCTAATCCATCGATGGCCAAACAAACCTGAACTAGCTAATCCTCTACTACCTGAAGATATGTCTCATAGTGAAACCTCAATGGTATCTAAAACTAGAACTCATGGATCACACTAATTATATAAACTTCATCATCATACTATATTGGAATGATCAACTACTCTACATGGGGGTGTTTCTACCTACCCACCTAAAGGAAGGTAATCATGTGATAGACCCTGAACTGATGCCTCATCACTCATTAGTTCATCATCATGAATTGACACTAGTATCCTGGTTGGTTTTCATCATGAAGGCATCCTGAAATAAGTCATTGAGTATCACAATTAGTTTAGAATATACATAGATATCAACAATAATGGGGATCCGACTCAAGAAGGATATTCAAAGACTCAATCCTATATTATGCATGTACCATTATCCCAGGAAAAAAAATGTTTCGGCATGAAGAGCTAACAAGTAGGCAGTCAAGGTCTGGTGAATAGATATGTTAGTCATCACACCATCAGTAGATTCCCTGGTCTGAGAGCCACAGTTAAGACACCTCAACACTTTTTCCTTAAAACCAACAAATCCTCTTTAACATGATACATCCAAAAAACATCCCAAGGAATGAACATTCTATGATACCTATACCAAACGATCTCTTTATTTCACATTAATATATGTTTTATTATAAAAATGCACACTTAATAGATCCCAAAAGATTGATAAGACTAGTGTATTTGAAAATTTTGTATGTTACTTAACAAATTATAACATGGTATAGAAAACATTATTCAATACTTACTTGACTTGATCATAATATTGCAATAAACATAAAACTTCATAGGATAACCTGGGGACAAACATAATAAATGGGTGAGATATAAATCCCAGTAATGGAATAAAAAAGGCATAACATGAAAAAGATGATACATGTTAGATGATAGGCAAATCAATGGGGCATAAAAATAGTAGAAATCATAAACATGAACAATGATAGATGATATATCATGGAAATCATAAAGGCAACATGAAATGTGGAAAAAACATAAAACATTACATCATAAATCTAGTTCAATGCTAAATCCTCCAAGACCTCATGGTGGAAAAATCCCCATAAATGAATTATGTTCACTCTCTATCCCAATGAGACATATCATGGTACTAAACATTATCCAATTCATTGGATCACTATTTGGGTGCACCCATCATATTCATTTCAATCTCATGCTTAAGTGTTCCGCATAGATCATAACACATGGATTTATTCACCATCATAATTTATTACAAAATCAAGGAATAAAGAATAAATTTAAGTCCACAATAAATAAGTATATGTTCATAAATATGAATAACTTTTGTAGAAAAATGGGTATGGTATTCACTACACAATTTTTTTGTCATTGAAAATTGTGGTGAAATTTCTGTATCATAACGGTGTTACTTAGAAATTCATAAAAGGGATTGATCAGAGTGAAAGTGGTCTCTAATAATTTGTATATAAATTTGGATAGTAAGGGGGTATGTAATAACTTATATCATCATATATAGATTAAGATAAAATAAATATAGTAAATAAGATACTTGAATAAATAAGAGAAATAAAAAGTTCCCTTATGAGATTTCAGCATGGTAACAGGTGTATATAAATGATCATGGGAGGATTAATGAGAGTGAAAATAGGGATCTAATCATATTTAAATTATATATATTGTGAGGTTAATATGGACTAACATATTCCAATAAAACAAAAAGGAATTTAATAGACATAACATAAAAGGATTTCATTAATGGGAATGCAAAGAGAGAAATACGTTACGGAATTTCAGCATAGTAATAGCTTAGGTGAAGGTAAAAATGAGAGATAATAAATTTTCCCTCATTAAAATAACAAATATTGGATGATATGTTATGGTTATAATTAAGTGACATAATAAAAAATCGAAATGAAGAAGAAAAATCCCAAAGAAGGTGGTTCAATTGAAATAATGAGAGGAAGGTCCCTTACTTGAATATGTGACTCTAAAGGATTGGAAAGGAATTTTTGAGAGCATGGGGAATCTTGGGTCTTGATTAGACAAATTAATTGTGGGACTCTATGTCACCTCATTACTTCCATGATTTATATCTGTTCAAGTTTATCCAATGATAAATCCTCTTGAATCGCAATGAAGTGTGTAGTTTTTGTAATATGATCCACAAGAACCAATATATAATTGTTTCCTTTGGTTGTATTTGGATTTATGATGAAAAATTCAATGGTGATATTTTCCAATTTCCATGTTGGTATTGTTAATGGTTTCATCAAAATATTATACTTCTACATTTATTCCTTCACGTGATGAAATACGAGGCACTTTGATGTGTATTCACTGATCTCCTTCATCATGTTGTCCCACCAATATTTCTCTTAGATATCATGATAAATCTTTTTGTTTCTCGGGTGAATGTAGAATTTCAAACTATGTTCATCATCCAATAGTTCCTCTATTAATTCAGTATTTGATGGAACACATAGTCTTGACCCAAATCTCACAATTCATTATTCATTAACATTGGACTCTGAGGATTTCCCTTTTCTTATAGTTTCCACTTTATTCTCAATACACACATAATATTTTTGAGAATCCTTTAACATTTCAAGAAGATACAGTTTATAAATCATTTGTGGAAGGATTTGTGACATTCCTCTATGATTCCCATGTCTATCCTCTTCAATTATAATAATATTGGATCCTTCTCAATTATCATCAATGATAATGTTTTCAGATCCTTTCAATTTAAAGAATCCCACCTTTATTCTCTTTACGTGGATAGTATTGAATTGAGAATTCATAGTCCTTAATTAGCTATAACCATCTTCTTTGGTGCATATTCAGCTCTTATGTGTGAATATATATTGTAAATTTTTTTTCCATATATATTTCACTTGTCCCAAAATAGAAAATTTCTCCATATTTTCAAAGTGAACATCACTAAATCCAACTCCAATTCATGAATTTCATTGTTCAGTTCATGAACTTTCAACTTCCTTGAAGCATAGGCTATGAAGTTTTCATTTTTCATCAACACACATCCCAATCCCTTCTTCAAAGCATGGCTGATTATTATAAATTTTCTTCCATTTGTGGGTATTTTGAGTACAGGGGTAATGATAAGCCTCCTTTTCAACAAATTTAATCTTTCTTCACGTTCAACATTCCATGAAAACGTTACTCCCTTCCAAATTACCATGCAAAGAGGGTTTGAGAATACTAATAAATTTATCATAAATCAGCAATAATATCAATCTACCCCAAGGAAAGTATGGATATATTTCATGGATATTGGCCTCACCCATCCTTAAATTTCTTATGTATTTGAAGTATCCACATAAATCTCATTGATTGTGATTATATGACCCAATAACTATACTTCCTGGAACCAAAACTCACACTTGTTATTCTTTTCATAATTATTCTCCTTTTTACAAGGTATTTAGCATAGTTATTAGATGCTCCCAATATTCCTCCTTAGTTTTGGAGTATATTAGAATATAATCTATAAATATTACCAAAATTTGTTTAGGTGATCTCTAAAAACTCACTTCATCAAGTCCATGAGGATTTTTGGAGCATTAGTTAGTCTAAATGTCATTACTATAAAATTGTGGTGGTTATACCTTGTATGAAATGTAGTCATTGGGATACCCTCTTTCTTCACCCTAACTTGAAAATATCCCGACAACATATCCAAATTGGAGAATTATTATTCTCCATATAGAGGATCGAACAAGTCATCAATCTGTTGTAAAGGATACCTTTTATTTATCATGATATTTTTAATCTCATGATAATCAATGAAAAGTCACATTGACCCATCCTTCTTCTTGATGAAGAGGACTGGTGCATCCCATGGTGAAGCACTTGGTCAAATAAACCCCTTATCTATATTCTTTAATAGTTGTTTCTTCATATCCTCAAGTTCTAAAATAGCAATCTTATATGGAGTCTTGGATATTGGAAATTCCCCAGATATAATCTCACTTGAAAATTCATCCTCTCAGCTAGGAGTAATACAAGTAAATTACGCAGAAAACACATCATTGTATTCCCTAATAATAGGTATGTCTTTGAGGTTGTTTATTTCCTTTGACTCAATCATTTGAGCAAGATACATTTTCTCATAAGGATGTAATATCAGTGCTTGAGATTCTGGTGCTAAAGAAGATTCATCCTCCTCTTTGTAATTATACAGAATAGGGGGTCGATTATCTATATGGAGGGTGATTTATTTCTCACATTAATTTATGTTGGATATATATAGGGAAAGAAAATACATTCCTAGAATTGAATAGAATTACAAGAAAGGTATAATGAAAAGGTTTTATGGGATTTTCATCCCACAAACGTTAACATGGGGGGATTTATATACTCATGATTAAATAATTTCCCCATTTTCCATTTTCACTGACACCTCTACATCAATAAATTTTGGTGGTGTTGGGATTTTTTTACTAAAAATTCATTTTATGAAGGAATTTGTATAAACATTTTCAAAAAGTACATTCTCTATTATTCAATGAATAACTAGTGTACCTGTCATCACTTCGTTTTCAAGATTCACTTCGGTGATAGTGATGGAAAAGGATCCCCTTTCTTCCTTAGAAGATGTTTTTTGTCTTTGAAAACTCTTGGATTAGGAAATTGGTTTGAAAATTTTCTCAGTTCATTATAGTTGAAGTAATGGAAAATGAAATAAGTTTTGACCAAACAATTCCATTCCTCTCTCTCATTTTTGGGTTTCTTCGGTCAGTAATTTTTAGCTAGGTGTCATTTCATCCCGCACTTAAAGCATTTCTTTATTACCATTAGATAATTTTTAGGGTTCTTCTTTCAAAACCATTGACGAGTGGGATGTTGAAATTTCTTGGCACCATTATATCTCTATATTGGACCTCCAAAATTAAACTCCACTGTTATATTATTATCCCCATGATACCATTGATATTCTCTAATCTCCATTTTCAATTTTAGGGAACATCAGATAATTTCTTCATAGCAATCAAAGTCACAGATCTCCAGGGATTTTCATAGATTAGGTTTTAGCCCATGAAAGAAGGAATAAACCTTGCATTCAGGGATAACAACAAGCTAGAGGTGTATCATGAAAGTCTTGTGGTATTTTATTTTTAAACCCTGATAGATTCATCATCGTTTTTCTTGAGGGAAATTTAATCACTTTCCATTTTAAGTCATAGGGTTCTAGATAAATATTTATAAAAAAATCCTAGAATTCCTTCCACTCCATCACATAGATAACTTTCTAAAGCATTGTATTTTTTATCAATTTACACCATTGATCAGATTATCCCTTTATAAAATTAACATATATTAGAACATTGTCCCCTTTATAACATTGAATTATAGATAAAATTTTCTCAATATAGTTGATCTAGTGTTCTCCAATTAAGGGATTTGATTATCCATTAAAAGTCGGAGGCCTTGTCACATTAAGATCTCTATTGCAGATTGTTCTCTATTAAGGGGGTTGGAGAAATCCTATTGATCTATGTTTCTATTCATAACTTGAGTAAACTGACATAATACTGTGAAAATTTTTGCGATTCCAACTCCCATTAGGTTGGTCATATCATGGGGGAAGTTATCACATTTCCTTTCTCATCGGTTGTTAACCTGATTCTTCCTACTTATGACCATTGTATAGAATAAAAGGAAAATTAGAGAATAGTATCTTAAAATATTAAACACATAAAGGGGAATCTTGTGATACTAAATTGATAACTTATAGATTACATTTATTTCATTGACGTATGAATTTCTAGGCCTCAATTTATGTTATCCATGTTCTATTTCCCAACATAGATTCTTATATGAATTTATTATCCCATAAATAATGGATCATAATGATATTAAGAATTTACAAAAGAATATCACATAGGAGTGTCAAAATCAGAGTATAGTAATGCCCATTATTGTGTACCAGGTTACCCCAAGTCAGGACCTAAACACTTTTTTAAAGTTGTTACTCCCAGGTACATCTCTTCCAGAACCACGTCCAATTGTATTATCTAGATGGGGATTTATTTTCTTGATAAACAACTTACTCTATACTAAAAATAGTTTAGGGATGTTTTCTAATACTTATCTTTATCCCTAGTTCTTTCTCTAGAGTTTTATAATCGTATTCCAAAAAATAACTAAATATTTTATTTGATTCCAACTATAACAATATTGATCTTTATTTCACATTAATACAAGTTTTATTAAATAAACATTCACTTAATATAACCCAAAATATTGAGAAGTATAGTGTATTTTGGAATTAGGTACATTACAAGTCAACTTAGGAAATGGGATAAAAAACATTATTGAACACTTCCTTTACATGATCATAATATTCCAATGAACATAAAACTACCTGGAATAACCTATGGACAAACATAATAATGGTGTGAGCTATAAATCCTAGTAATGGAATAAACAAGGCATAAAATTAAGAATATGAAACATTTTAAACAATAGTAATATAAATGGGAAATAAAAATAGTTGGAATCATAAACATGAAAAAAGAGACATGATATGGCATGGTAATCATAAAGGCAACATGAAATGTGGAAAACACAAAAAACATTTCACCATAAACATATGTCAAGGATAAATATTCAAAGTCCTCATGGTGGAAAAAGTCACATAAAGGAATTAGGTTCACTCCCTATACCAACCATACATATCATTATAATAAACATTTCCCAATTAATTGGAGTACTATCGGGGTGCACACATCATATTCATTTCATTCTCAAGATTAAGTGTGCCACATAGATCGTAAAAGATGGATTCATTCACAAACATAATTTATTCCACGATCAAGGAATGTGGAATGTATAGATGTAAGCCCACAATAAATAAGTGTATGATTATAAATGTAAATACCTTTGAATGAAAAATGGGTATGGTATTCACTACACAATTGTTTTGGCATAGAAACCCACAGTGAAAGTTCAGCAGCATAACGGTGTTAAATAAAAAACATATAAGGAATTGATGAGAGTGAAAGGGGTTTCTCATTATTTGGAAATAAATTTTAATGTAAGTAGGATATGTAATAAAATATCCCATAATATTGATATGAAGATAAATTACATAAGGTAAATAAGATACTTTAATAAAGAGTAGAAAGAAAAAGATCCCTTATGAAATTTCGAAAATGTAATTGGTGTAAATAATGGATCATGAGAGGATTAATGAGAGTGAAAAGGGGGATATCATAACTTATAAATTAAATGGACAGTAATTGAATTATGTAATAACATATCCAAACAAAATAAATTAAAATTTAATAGACATAACAGAAAAGGAGTTCTTGAATGGAAATGAGAATATGGAAATCCTTTATAATTTCGGCATAGTAACAGCATAGGTGAAGGTAAGAATGAGAGAGAATAAATTATAACTCATTAAAATAACATAAATTTGATAGTAAAAGATTTTTATAAATAAATGGAATCATAAAAAATTATAATTAAGAAGACAAATGCCATAGAAGTTTCTTTAATTGAAAGGCGATGAATGTACCTTACTTGAATATGTGACTCCAAATGATTGCGAAGGACTTCTTGAGTGATTTGAGGAACCTTGGGAAGCCTATAGATTGTGTATGGAATAATAATGATGTTCTATAAGTATTTGGAGTTTATATAAATTGGATATTGGTTGTTTTATATTGGAAAGGAGGGGGATTTCTTTATTATTTATGTTTTAGACTCTACATAATAAATACCAAAAACCACAAATAATACTATGGTGTTTGCTGATGGTTTTGACAAAATCAGTGTGGTTTAAATTATTTTATAAGTCCATGGGCATCAATTATTAAAATATTTCCATTGATGATGTGGAGGGGAGTCACACTATAAAAGAAATGGTTTCAAAACCATAAAATATATCATAAGTTTTGGAGGATTAAAAAAAGATTTATAAAATAAATAAAATAGAAATAAAATGACATTATTTAAAATGGAATATATATATATATGCTCATTATCCCATTTATATTAATTGTTATATCACATTTGGTTCATTATGATGTTATAAAACACAAAGTATATTTATATTGTATTTAATTTTTTCCCAAAAATTCAATTGTTTCAAAAAATTATGAACAATTCACTATTGGATAATTTCAACATTCATAATCCAAAAACAATATTCATTTTTTATAAATAATGTTGTAAATATGTGAATTTTTAATTTTAAAATAATGACTAACATTTAATAAAAATGGTGTGTTTCTAACAATAATATTTTTCGAACCCTAAAATAAAATTGAATTAAACTTCATAAAAATTATATGATTATTTATATTTGATAGAAATTATTTACTAAAAATCTTTCAATAAAATATTATTTATTTCAAAAAACCATTAATTCATAATTTCATTAATTTATTTTTAATATTAACCAAAAATAATATTTGTGCTTTATTGAATCAAAATAAAATTTATTTACAATGTAATAATAATAGGATTGAAATATATTCCATATTCTATAGTAATAATGTACATACTCATATTTATAGGTTATTAATAAATATTCCATTAAAACACCAGCACATGCCCTAAGAGTAAGGTTCATGATGGTTGGACTTTCATGGGGTGGTTCAGCGAATGTGGTGTGGGTTGTGATCTCGATGAGCATGAAAATATCTTATAACTAGTTTTTCTAATGCTAAATTTGTTGGATATCATCTTGGGATTGGTCAAATGAAAATACTAGAAATTCTATCTCCCTTGGAATCTCTGATAAATGGGTTTCATATGTGTAATATCCTAATAGTTGAGGTTGTCAATTCCTTTTTCTATGTCAATTCGATTTGTTAAAACCCAATATCTATACTAATCATGTGATAACTATTCAATAGCTATATTATCAATAGTAAATATACCTAATAGTAATTATAATCTATTTAAACATAATAAAACAATAGAAATGCATTTTTTCTATATTATTATTACTTGATAATACATTTAGTTGAATTAAAAATGGGAATTTTATTTATAACATTTTGGATCGTTATAATACTAATATTTCATGATATGTCCCAATCAGGGGCTCAAGCCACAACTACCTCGATCCCACCTCCAAAGGCTATGGGGTAGTGACATTTAAAAAAGGCATAAAAACTTGGGTAGGCCTTTTCCTAAGTATGTATACACACACACACCCCCATCTTGATGCAAAAGGTCATAGGGAAATATTTAAAGATGCAACACTACTATAAAGTAAACCAAGCCTGCATGAACCTCTAGACAGTACAAAAATATGGTAGTGTAAATAGAAATTAAAGGGGGTAAAATAAAATCCCAATCAGAAATAAGTCTTTACTAGATAAAAATATAAAGGTAAATAGATAAAAGAGATCCCTACTCCTTAATCCCAAGCTATGACCACCGTACGTGGTCCAATAACCCAGTATCCCTAAGATCCTAGGTACTCATGATCAACATATCCTTCATCTACATACAACATGACACGTGTGGGAAAATCCCATGTAGTGGTGCGTATATACATACCCAATATAATTCCCAAGCTGAGGGTGGAGTAGTAAGAGATGCAAGAGGAATAGAAAGACAATAGATAACACAAGGCACAATTAATTAGTACAAATTAACCAAATAAAGTTTGGAAGTAAGCTCGTTCAAGAACAAGGGGCTAATCATAGTGATTTTTTGAACTACCCATAGAGTCTTATCTATCCATAGTAGGATAGTGGACTCATTAAACCATGAGATGATAAACATAAAAAGAAAGTGGCATACCCCGCGTGTATTCACATCTCCTAGAAGGATAGTAACCAAATCTAATGAGTTGATAGATAATAAAGAGATATATATATATACCTAGTAAGAATAAGCTCAAATGATAGAGTAAGGTAATCTCTATCTCATAGATCATCTCAAAAAAGAGTAGAAAATATTTCCAAATGTCCAGAAAAGATGAAAATTATCTCATGTGTCTACCGTAAACACACATTTATAAGGAACTCATTCACCACACCTTGACACTTTCCACTTTGGGAGGCATAAACTCACCCACAATTTTTTTTGTGTCTCAAAAATTTGTCTCAGGAGGGAAATATCCCCTATTCCTCATGATTACAAAGCTATGATGAACTATAGCTTGTCATCGTGCCTCATAGTCAAGGGGCCTAAATTCTACATAGAGGACCCATGCCCTGGTACAACTTAAGGGTTATACATTGGTGGTCAAGGACACATTCCCTTTTTAGTTGGAGGATTCCACTCTATGTCATCGAGAATCCATTCATTTCCTAGAATGAGGGTTCCACTCGGAAGGTTGAATACCCATTCCCATCTTAGATGGAGGGTTCCAATCTAGGTCATCAAGGACTCATGCCCTTCCCCGTACGAGGGATCCACTCTGAAGGTAACCTCTAGTGCTCTTTCCTGATCATGCGCATCAAAGAGAATTTCCTTGGAAGTATTTGTGCTCATAAAATTTCACATAGTATCTTGAAATCCACAACTAAGGGAACCATCACGTTCTATGTTGAAAGACATTTAGGATATGTTACTCATGGTCCAAAATCCAGTTTCAAACAAAGGAGATAAGGATGATCAATGTTTTCCAAAAAGAGATCAATGGGCAAATGGTGTGTGAGGGGACCCACATGGTGTTTAGTCCCACTTCATAGCTTGGACGTGTCACTGGTCTGCACACAACTCCATCCCATGTAATAGTATACACCGTGTTGGTGCACTACATGGCATGTCCCAACTAACTAGGACCAGAGGCCATGTTATGCTCATTGTGTCCATGTATCAGAGTACATGGTCGTGTACCGAACCATATGTACTTCCACATGGGCTCTCATCTATGTGACCCATCACCCAAAATTTCTAACTGGGAAGGGTGTACATGGTGTGTAGGAGGGACAAGAAGTTGTCTTACCCTTAATTTTCCCCAAAAACTAGCCTCAACCATGGGAAGATCTATACACTATGTATATCATTGAACATGGCGTGTAGTTGAATTTTCACCCAAAAAATATGATCCAAATTTTTCTACGTGTTTCAAAAAATTCCACCTTACATCAAGCTCTATTCTTGTATGAAACTTATAGATCTAGCCAAAAACATGGAACATTTTATGTTGTTTGTTGGGAAATGGTTTATGTTCATCATGAGGGTTTGGTCGAACGTTCTGCATGCCATTGGGGCTTATAGGTTCAAATTCATGAACATTAATCACCAAATCAGTCATCATATCTATTCAATGATCCCATATTTATTCTTTTCTTGATGACTTGTTCTTATTTAATCGGTTATCCTCGAATTTGAGGGTATGATTGAGCTTGGTACCTCTAATTAATTGTCTAACTTGGACCACGAGGTCCGACCGGTGAAGAACACAAAGAAAAGAGGGATAAAAACACCAAAAACAATGTTTTCCATATTTTGGGACTATTTTACCCCAACACTAGAGAACATGGATTCCAAAGTTATAAAATAATGTATCAACATATTAATTTATGTACTTCGGAACATGCAAAGTTTGAAATTGGTGAACATCTAAGAAAATGGATGGATATAATAAATTATTTAATCAAAAGGGAGTAACAAAACTTATTGAAAATACCTACCTTGATTTTGGATCAATCACTGATGAAGAATGTGTTTTTCAATTATTTGGAAGCATCTGTTACATTTGATGTATCCTGATCTGATCTGATTCAGAGTTCTTTCATTGTTCTTCATGATTTTCCAATTGAAGGAAAGAGAGATAACTCAATGGAGAGTTCCAAAATTATAAGTCTAGCCCTAGAAATTCTACTATAATTATATATTTATAATATATAATTTATGTTAAAATGAATGAATGAATGAATGAATTTATTCAATTATTCATTTATGAAACCATGTCAACAAACCGCCAACGAGTGAGGGGTCCGAACCTCCCATGTTGGCTCATTTTATATCACTCCTAGGGTAAACATCTTGTTCCAAATCCAACCATTGTCTCAAGTTTCTAATCCAATCAACCGTTTTAGTTTTATCTCATTTTTTAATAAGATGATTTTGCACCATATAAAATATATTCAATATTTTTATAAAACTACTTATGGTGACACTGGTTCTCATAATTGCACATTGTCTCAGTTCCTAGCTCTGTAAATATATATAGAAATATTTAAAAGTCTTAAAATTTAAATACTAAAAATATTTTTATTATTAATTATGATTATATTATTATTATTTATTTGTTTATTTGTATAATAAAATTGGGGGGAAAGAGATTCATGTGGTCTCCCCCATATATTTTGAGTAAAATAGCACATGCCCCAAATTACCTTTTTTATTTAAAAAAAATTAATTCCTTTTTATATATGTTATATCCCCCAAAACCATGGTTCCCTTATAAGAGATGTTGGTACTTTGACATGGAATCACATGCAAGCCACCGTCTTATGCACATTTTTAGCTGTGTCAGATGTCGGCTTCCCCTATGCACACTACCATCAATGAAAATATTCAACTCTACATCAACCCCTACCTCGGATCACTAAAAATGTTTCTTCCACCACTATTTCTTGTCACACCACCTCCCCTCTCACCTGAGATTCCCTATTATGACCATCCTCACATCAGTATCTTCTTGCCTGAGCCCCTATGCGCTCTAGAACTCCCCTCATGAACACATGACATTACACCACCCCTCATTGTCACCATCCCTCTCTAGATCCGGTATCCCTTCATACACATGAGTAAGAGGGTAATAAGTGAGTGATGGGAGAAAATATAATAGGGAGATAGAAAGAGCGAGAGATAAAGGATTATTAGGGCTCGTAATATCCATCAAACCACTACTAAGATCACATAATCTTGAAGACAAAATACATGGAATAATAATATTACCCAATTATTTCTATTAATTTAATTTTGAGTCCCATAACATGGATTCGATAAATTAAAATAATAATTAAAGAAGATATTGAGAAAAAATAATATGTTATAGTCCAATCATGAAAAATAGAGGCTAAACTCATAAATTCAATAGGGAATTAAATAATAACCAAGTAATTCAGAATAATAAACATGTACCTTGATCGATGAATACATCACTATTAAGGAGTATGATGCTCCCTAATTCCATTTTTGATTCTCCTCAATGATAATGATCATTTAATTCCCTCCTACCTCACCCAATGATCTTCTCCACCTCTTATACCTCTCTCCCAATCTAGGGTTATCTTGTATCTCACCCTAATAAGAGGGGTATAATGTGAATTTATTAGGAATCAGGGTTTCCCCATCATTTTTACAATTTATTTAATTAACTTAATTATATTAGTCAAATTATTTTTTCTGGCCATGATGATTGATTTCAAAATCTCCAAAGTCAACTACAATTTTACCACTCCAAGTGTAAAATTCATGTTCTTGATACAACTTAGGTCTTGTATTTTACATCCACAAATTTATTTATGGGATAAAAAAAATAATCAGAAATACATAGGTGTGATCTAAAAACTATTTTTATACTTAATATATTTTTATCAATTCCCCTAGTGCTATAAATTTTATATTGGCTCATTCCACGAGTAAACACCTTGGTTGGGAATCAATGATACTATGAAATAATTTTTCTAAGGTCATAGACTATTTTAAATTTACTATTTTCCCCTTAAGATGTCTTAGGGTCCAAAAATTCAAAAATAGGTTAGGTCTTGACCATGAAAATTTGGTCCACTATATCTTACTAGGTTAACCTATGTATGATATCTATTAAAATTATTCATGTATAGATAATTATTTAGAATAAATTTTTGTTTTATTATATAGCTAAATGAATATTTATCTAATCTCTAATTATAAATACCATTACATTTTAGGTGTGAGTTTTAATTATTAATGTATCACTATAATTGTGTAAAATAATATAGAATTTACCCATGTGTTTTACGGGTCATCATAGTTGGTAGAATAGTGGTGTTTACATAATTTTGGAGATTATATTAATAAAATTAGTGGGTAAAACTTCTAAAAACCTTGGTTAAACCAAAGAAGTTATAGGTTATGAAATATTTGGATTAATTCTCAAAACTCGTATGTTCTTTCTAAAATTTTGTTAATTTTTTTTTGTTCACATTAAATATTTTCATTTTAGTAAATATATTGAGACATTATTGACCAATTAAACATATTTTATCTGGTTTTAATTGATTTTAGGATAGAATTTAGATCATGAAATCATGGTGGAAACAGTGATGTGTGGACTTGGGACCAATTTAACATAACAAAAAATTTAGTATAAACTAGTTTATTCACTGTTATAATTTTATTATTGATTTATTAAAAATAATGAAAAATATTTAATATTGTTTCTTTAAATGGAGTGAAGAAAATTATACATTATATTCTTGTATTCTCTAGATAAACTAATTGTAATTACTATTTTGAAATCTTGTTAAAGTAATTTTGATAACTATAAGAAAAAAATATATCTAGATGATGTTTTGGATTTTTTGGTTGCATTCACTAACAAAGAAGGCTGATAATGTTTTATGACCATGAATAACATTCAAAAATTATGATGTAATGGTTTTGGAGGTACTTGAAAGTGTTTAGGAAAGTGCTTAAAAAATTTATTACATAGGGAAAATTTTCATGTCACGTTTATGTAAATGCATAGGGGTTAGATGGTTACCTATTAATGTGAGAGTCGTATGAACCGGAAATAAGCCCGAGGAAAACATATTTTGTGAAGAGGAAAGTGGAAGTAGTTTACGGGCCACAAAGTAGAGATATATTTGAGGTCATGAAGGAGTTCGGTGAATGACATTTTATAAAGGAATAAGTTTTTCTTAGTAGTTTCATAAAGACACAAAAGAGTTTTTCATAGGAATTTTTGTCAAATATACAATGAAATTTTGTCATGTAGATAGAACTATTTTTGATTAGTTGGTAGTGTTCTTTCATATTCTAAAAAAGGTAATCTTATACATTATGGGTTCATGTGAAATGAGAAATAAAAATATTGTGATTAACAAATTCTCTTGGGTACTTCACCAATGTAAAGGTTACAATAAACTTAATTAATTAGAGATAATAATTATAAATATAATGATTAAAAGGAATATTAGTTCACTTAATGATAGTTACACAAATTATTTTTGAACAAAGAAGTTTACTGAAAATAGTTTTCACAATTAATTAATGTGTATAGAACACTTACATATTGTGCATTAAGTTTTGAATTATAGTGAACAAGTTACTATGAAGAACATACATCTTGTAAATTCATGAAGAAATTACATAGAGATTGTTAACTAAGGATTAAGTTCAAGAGGAACCTATACAAAAAAGGAACTTCATGAGGAACCGAATCAAAGAAGGTTGTTTGTGAAGAACCTATGTAAAGGTAGTTGATGAAGGAATTATGAAAAGGGATGTTTATTAAGAAGAATTTCGTTATGTAATTACCCAACAGGAATATTTTAAAATATAAATCGGATCCCATTTTTTTAATTAAATCAATCTTCATGTAAAAACAATTTTTGTGTGATCTAATTAGTAGATGATACAAATCACCTTAATATCCTTATAGAGGAGCAATGAGGTATTTTTATTTAAGGGAGCAGTGAGTTATCAGAAGGGTGAATGGTTATAAACAAAGGAGGTAGAGAGTATTCTCCTAATAGTATAAATTGTAGTGTTTTTTAGTGATTTTGATATATTATTTCATTATAATTGTATTCTCCTTATATTACCTGGTTTGGGTGAACCCGAGTAAAATTATTGTCCCACTTATATACCTTTTTATCATATATCTATATGATATAGAGATTGAAGAGTTTTTTTTATAATAAAACAAGATCAAAAGTGGGATATTTTAATCAATCATACCCTGATCTATCCCACTAAACATTTTTTTACTGAGTGGGGTCATAAATATCTTTCTTGTTATCGAATTGGACAAAGTGGTTATGAAGGTTAATGATTATTGGTGATTAAGATCCATAACTAAGGGAATTTATAAAGGGGGAAATAAGAGTAGATCAAAATTAATTTATTGTTAATATAGTATTTAAATTTACATAAAGAGTGATAGATCCATTAAAAATTATTAATTACAATGGTTTGGTGTTTAGATAACTTCCACATTAGGATCACAGTGTAAATTGGTTCCCGATCGAATTCATTCATGAATTTCAGTAGAGGTTTTATATTTTATGTATTGAAAACCTTCTCAAGGATGTGAATAATTGGTTAGAAAAGAAATTAAATTTCCAGATATGGACAAAACCATGTCATAGTTAAGTGGTCATTATTATAGGATTTATTGAAATTTAATAATAATTTACTCATACATAATGAATCATATTATAGTTCATTTCCAAAATGACTTGTTATTTTTCTTGTTGGATTTAGTTCCCTAGAAACAATTTCTATACACATTATGATAACCAGTTTTCATTATTTTGAATATTAAAAACTTCTTATTACATATTTATTATTCTTCTAGGTTACATAGTATGTTATAATGTCCTAAGAGTAGTTGTTGAACTGAAAGGTCACAGAAGTTCCCCACTATGATGTGAACCCATAAGTACCAAGACAATATTCTTAAATATATGTTCTATAGCTAGATGAAAATACTTAAAGGGAAAAATTATTCAGGCAATTTGGGGTTGATACTTATATTAATTTGAGGAACCTTACCATAGTTTACACTGTTGATAATATGCAGTTTAGTATATTATGTGAACAAAACCATCCTATAACAAATCCATACATATATGTGGAATTGGATGTTCCTATATTTGGATATGTGTATTGGTCCTTATACTTTAATATTGTTATAAATGATTATTATAAGTTACATACTTTTATGTGTTATTGAAAACGGTTATGGCATAATTTAATGATAGACTCAGATATGTTGGGTGTTTCATGAGTAAAATTTCATTAATAAATAATGAATGAAAGTATTTGTCCCTTATATTCTTTAATAGAAGTTAATATATTCGGCCCTTTTATAAAAATTATATACACTAAACAAATCCACGTTCACAGTGTTCTATTGGAAAGTTTGATTTCCAGAAAGTCAAGGAAAGATACATCAGGCACATAGGTTGATGGAAACAGTATGAAAACTTCTTGATAAATGATATAATAATAAAGGGATTATATTACACAGTAAGCATTTCTATGAGGAATTATGTTATTTTAGTATTAAAATTTTTCTGTATGTGTGCCTTTGCATGTTTTGAGATGCTAACCTTGGATTTTTGGCTACTTCACCTAATTCTATAGTGAAAGAGGAATAGAGGGTCACACAATGAGTTTAACTGAAATCTCAGTTAAATAATATATTATTATTTATTATTTAACAAGTTAAATACATTTTATTCTCATGTGGGTTTTAATAAATTTTTATATTTTCTTGATCGCATATATTCCACCACCAGTTATTAGAGAAATATTATGTGATATGAATATTTAATAAATATTTTTGTATTGAATATCATAGTTATTTCTTAGTGACTAATGAAGTTATATTTATTTATTAAATAAATAGTCATTATTTAAATCTCTATAAATATAGTGGAGGAATTGAGTACTAATTTTATAAGTCTAATGTGAAATAATATATATTGATTATTATTTGATTTAAAAAAATTTAATTTAATTCATACATTTAGTGCATATTAAGAGATAATAATAATAATAATAATATTATTATTATTATTATTATAGACAAGGGGTTCTATAAGGATTAAATAAATAATCAATGTCACTTTTGAAATTATTTATTTCTAACCCTAACAGTATATTAACCCAAATATATTATTTTTCAATAAAGCCAACTAATTTTGTGTTGTGTACAATAAAATCTAGAGAATCTCTTTGAAACCCTAGAGATATACCTTCTCCAATAATTCTCTCAAGAACTAAGAGTGATCTTCCTCCACATTCCACTCTCGAGATAAGATAGATCAAAGGTAATCCTTTGGAACTGATTGTCAAGGTGATCAAAAGATAATGATTCATGTTATATGATTTATCATGATATCACTTGAAGATTCCAATTATGACATTCATAGATTTGTGTAACAAATATGGATCACTGCTTGAGTGAATCTTATACTGATTCCTATAATGAAACGATGGTGCAATGAAAATACTTTGTCAGAACCATCAATTAATAATTAATTTCCCACAAGGTAATTATTTAATTTCATAAATTAATTTCAAATAATATGTGATTATCTTTCACTTTTTTTATGTAATTATATTAATTCGATATATTATGTTATTAAATTATATTGATCATTGAATTTATCATCATGTAAATCTTAGATAAATCACTGATCATGATAAAAATAAATGTTTTCCATGACCTATCACATGATTCCTCTATAGTTGTATCCTTCAAGTGGTATCACAATGGGTCAAAAACTTATTTATAAATTTCTTAATGATTATTGATTTATTTATTCATTTATTATTGGGTTTCAGTTCAAATTTAATTGTTCTTTAATTTGGATTGTGAGATCTTATTTATTCCTCTTAATTTCTCTTAAAATATAATCAAATATATTAATTTTATGAATGAAATATATTAAAAGATATCTTTTCGAGGTTTCAAGAAGACTGATTGGGTAAAAAAAACTGTACACACTGTATGACCAAGAGGTACATGTCGTGTATTAGTGTTTAATTCACCAAGAATTAATTCAAAATTAATTTATGGCATGTTCATTTATTACACATGGTGAATTTCATTACACACCACATTTTTATCAGTCCATAATGGAGTATGGTCATCCAGAGTACACACCTTGTAACTTTCGTACACGATGTGTAGTCCTTCAATCATAGACGGGTCGTGTATCTTCCTAAATGGCCTATATAACTGGTGGTCATGTAACTCAGAGACTACATGACATATATCACATGTGAATTCTTTGTACCCCAATATTTTTCAAGGCACATTCATATGATGATTCCCTAGGCATGTGTTGTAGATATGCAGTGAGAAAAATATACAGGCCATGTATCTCCAATGTACACATCATGTACTTTTACTAAATTAAACTGAATTAAAATTAATATATTATATTATAAAAACCATATAAACATGTTCTTTCATGTGGTCATTAATTTTATAGTACACTACATGTGATAATTTATATATATATATATATAATTAATTTATGCATTATTTTCATATCTATATATTATTTATAAGTTGTATTATAGTTATTATTATACATTCATTTAAACGTAACATGAAATGTAAATATCATGTAAACTGTGTAATAGTTATGTTTACTATACACATCATGAAATTACATTATTAAGTCATGTATTTCAAATGTCGCCAGACTAAATTGTATATGATTATAATAAACACTGGGTCGTTTGAATGGGTACTCACCATGTTTCCATCAATGTAGTTTTTATTGTTCACATTTAATTTTAAATAAATTTATTTAATTTGTTTAAAATTATGATGTTTGAGAATCTCAAGGAAATTTGGATGATAATTAATATAAAATAATTGATTAATTAAAGTACATAACTAATTGATTCATGTTTGACTTATCTTAAATAAGAATTATTAGAATTCAGTTGAAATTTTAAAAATATTTTTGTCATGAATGTGTATGATCATGAGCCTAGACCATACTTTTTATGTGATTGGTTTCATTTAATTTAT
Source organism: Viscum album (assembly GCA_963277665.1). Lineage (NCBI taxonomy): Eukaryota > Viridiplantae > Streptophyta > Magnoliopsida > Santalales > Viscaceae > Viscum > Viscum album. The sequence goes on along the minus strand of OY728157.1, from coordinate 438,790,836 downwards.
TCTTAAATTAAATTTTTTTTCTTCATGTCATCTCTCTTATTATTATGTAAGGGATTGTGTCCTTATGGTTTCTTTTATTTAAACCCTTTAACCAATCCTTTAGTTCCCCCCATATGCATGTGAGTAAAAACATTTGTAATGGTGAGTTTGAAACTGATGAAAAACAAATCCAAGAGAGATACATTGGTGTGCATGTGGAAATCTATGACATGAACATTAATTTTTTTCAATGATTTTCCCCTAGGTCAATAGTAATTTTATTATCCAGAATATGAACTAACCATTAGTAAAATATCATGATCATATAACTTTATAATCTTATTTATATCAAGTATCTTGGTTATTTCATTATTGATGTTTTTCATGATCACATGATTTAACAATAATTCAAGATAGAACTAAAGTAACTTTTTTTATGAAATATATTAACTCTTACATGGTTAATCACCTAAGTAATTCCAGTTAGTATTAATAAAAATGTAATAAATATAATTATTGTAAATTTATGTATAAAATATCAAATCCCTAAATTATATTTTTTAAGTTAGTATAACCTTCCACTACTTCAGTTATAATCAATTGACAGTTCAAATTACTTGATCATCCAATTTTGGGGTGATTTCTATTAAGAAGGATTTCTAACAAGAATTTTTTCGGTTGACTTAACTTAGTTCACATCAAGGGTGGACTATAAATGAAGGACATGGTGTAACGAAGAGTAAGGGGTCAAGTAAATCTGATTTAAGGATTTTAGGATTGGGGTTCCCATACAACAGATCAAGGAACTATGATTTAATGTGGTTGTCATTTGTGATGCCTTTGTAAAACCCTTCAAAATGGAAGACCAGTCAGTGATAGGGAGATTAGAAAGGGAATATGGATCATTTACACTAGAATTCCCAAGAAAGATGATATTATGAAGCCAACGATGAGGGATACTGGGTTTAGATAAAATAGTGGGAGATTAATAAATATTATATTTATTTATTTATCTAAATATTATTAGAAACTTTTCTAAAACTATACACATATTATTTGTAGAAATATTAATAAAATGACTACGAAAATATCAATTTGATTCATACATGATAACAATACTATTCTAACTGGAAAAACATTCCAAGAGTGGAAAAGGTGATTATGTATTATCCTGTTCCAAAAAATAAAATTGTATGTGTTGTAATAACCTATTCTTGATGCACCTGGTAATGAGTTTCGTGAGGAATATTTATATCTCTCAGAGAAACATTTTAATGATGTTACATATATTCATTGTTTCATGATATCATCCATGACCAATGAGCTATTTATGCAACATGAGGATATGATGTGTATATAATGATGTATCAATGTTGGGATCACTATCCAGAGAAGGTGATACATGAGAGATAGGAGATCCCCAATGCTCTTTTTAGAACTAATCTTAGAGATTCTTCATCAATTAGTCCACATATAGTCATGATTATTTTATACATTGAATTCATAGACATCTTAGGGATTAAATTAACAAATGGTTTTTGCATAGAAATCATAATTTAGTAAATTCTCAATAACTTCTATAATTTTATTTTTAATTATAACATGGTCAATAATGAGAAGAGTCCTTTATAACTTCTCACTCTGATTTGTCAAGTGGAAAATGACATGGGGCTGGGAAAACCCATGGTTTTTATGGTGAATAAGAAAAGGAAGAATAAGGTAAAGTGGACTAAGAATACTAACAAGTATAAAGCTCATGACCACCATAATTTTAAGAAGAGAAAGATCCATATATACGGTAAGGAAAAGGAGGCAATATGTTTTTCTTGTAGAAAGAAAGGACCCAAGAAGAAGAACTTTACCCAAAAGAAAGGGAAAGATAAATGTGAAATATTTATCAAGTTTAGTTTTCAATTTCTACACATTGGGGATTAGATACATCTTATTGTGATCACCTATTTATCCAAATACAGGAACTAATTAGACTTTAAAATATTTCAAGATGATATGTGGATTTTTGAGATTCTAATGGTGTGAGGCGGGCTTCTCAAGAAATTGGTGACTACTACCTTTCCTATCCAGCAGTTATGATACTGGTTTTAATGGATTGTTATTATCTACCAATTGTTACCAAGAGCATAATTTTTTTATCATTCCTAAAATTAGATGGTTTTATTTTTAATTTTGGAAATGAAAGTTGTATCTTTTATAAAGGAAACATATTTTATAGTATGAAACATTTAAATAACTGTACTTTTGTATAAATTAAAAAACCAAGTATTGGAAATAAATAATGAATCATGTTCACATGACTGATATAACACCCGGCTATGGCATCACTATTTTGGTCATGTAAACAAGAAGTGTTTGAAAAGTCTATATCAAGATGGTCATTTAGACTCTTCTAATATAAAACCACTTGAAATATATCATTATTGTTTATAAGTATAAATTATAAGACTTATATTTGGAGGATAGGGGGAAAGTGCCATAGAGCTTCTAGGATTGGTAAAAACGGATGTGTTTAGACCATTTCTAGTTAAATCTAGGTGTGGATATTCTTACATGATAACTTTAACTGATGACTTGATTAGATATGGATATGTCACATAAATGAGTTATATATATGATTCATTAAATAAATTCAAAGAATTTAAGAATTAATTAGAGAATCAAATTAGAAAGAAGGTAAAGAATATTTGATCAGATCGAGGTGGTGAATATCTTTAATAATAGTTTATCAAATTTATATAGAGTTTGAGATTTTATCATAACTCACTCCACCTTATTCACAACATAATAATGGTTTTTGTGAAAGGATGAACTATTCCTTGTTAGAAATGGTATGGTTGATGATGAGTCATGAAAATATTCCATTATAATTTTAGGGATATACAATAAAAACTGTGGAATACACCCTAAAATGAGTACCAACTAAAGATAAAAATGAAATCCCCTTTGAGTTATGAAATGGAATGAAATCTGTTTGGTCAGATAAATGTTAATGGGGTTTTGAGGCATGTTTAATGCCTTGTTAGGAAATAAACTAGTACCTTATGGAACAAGGTGTGTCTTTATAAGTTTTCTTAATAAAAAATGTATACTACCTATACAACCCATCAAAAAAGAAATCAATTATCATCATAAAATCTATCTTTCTTGAGATTTATCACATCCTCAAAAAGGATAGTTGGAAAAATATTGAATTTTATAAATATGATTATTAAGATAAACTAGAGTGAGTAAAGGAACATATCTCATAGGTCCCCATGAAATAATTAGTTCTTGAAACACATGTACTATTTTGGAGAACTAGATAGGTAAAAGAACCATGCAGATACAGATTTTATTAAGATAGTGACTCATTATTGGTTGAAAATGATGAAAAAATCTCCTATAAGAAAGTAGTGGAGATCTCAAAAGGTGCAAGATGGAAAGAAAATATGAATTCTAAAATGCATTCCATGAATCATAACCTTGTTTGGGTGCTTATCGATATGTTATTTGATGTAAATTCCATTGGTTAGAAATTGTTATTCAAGAGAAAACTACCCATGGAAGGTAAATTGAATGCCTATAAAGTAATGATATTGGATAAAGGGTTTAAAGAAAGTTAAGGAATTGACTATAATGAAAAAATTCACTCATTTAATTGTCTAAATACATAATAATACTAATTTTTATTGCATATTACCATGAATATGAAATTTGTAAGATGTAATTCAAAATAGATTTCCTTAATGGGAACCTTCATAAACATGTCTACATGACATAACCTGAAGGTTTTGGGACTCCTGTGATGCCAAAAGGATTTTATCATTGCACAAACCCATTTATAGATTGAAGAAAGAATCCATGTCATGGAAAATTATATTAAATGAAACTATATAAGAATTTATTTTCATTAAGAAGGAATGTAATGCATGTGTTAACATGAGTTTTAGTGGGAATACTATGTTTATCCAATTAGTATATGTTGATAACATATTACTTATTGTAAATGACATACTAGTCATATAGTTTATTAAGGACTGGTTGAACAAGTGTTTCTCCATGATAGACATAGGTGAAGTAGCCTATATTATAGGGATCAAGATCATTTGTGATAGATACGTTTTTTTGGAAAGGTAGTGTTTTGGTCAACGACCAAAACATAAAAAATTATTGATAAAAAAGGAGATTACATAAGTCTAAAATATGGAATTTTTTTAACATCCCTAACATAAAGAGGGAGTAACTTAGGAGGAACATCATCCCTCCAAATCATAGCATGATAAACACCCATATTTGTGATAGATACATGAGGCTTCATAGACTATGTCACAATACATTAATTGAGCATATACAAAAGATATTTAGTATGGAAAAATTCATGATGGGATTTGTTCCAATGTCACATGGTATACATATTTCTTAGAAAACGTTTGATTATATATAAAATTTGAATGAAATATTGAGTAATATCATGTACGCTTCAGTGGTAGGATCAATCTTGTATTCTATGTTGTGTACTAGACTTGATGTCGCCTATATATTTATCTTGGTAGGCAGATTTTAATAAATTACAATATAAAAGCATTGGTATAAAATTAAGGATACCATCAAGTATATGATAATATACAAGGATATATTAATATTGTATATATGATATTAACATTCATTCATCATTTTTTATACAAGTACTAGTTTTAAAATATATCAAAATTATATGAAGTCACAGTCAGGATATGTTTTCTGTCTCAACAAAGGAACTGTGTACTATAAGAGATCAAAGAATCCAATTTTTGCAACTTATACAGTGGATTCCAAATATATATAATTTTTGATATATCCAAGGAATTCTTTTTGGTTATGAATTTATTTACTAGATCTTGATTTGGTACCTAGAAGTAAAACCCTATCACATTGTATTGTGATAATACTACAATGGTGGCTCTTGAAAAAAGATCCAAGGTCTCACTAATGGACATAGAACATACTCCAAAAGTATCACCTCTTGAGGTATTTTTATCAAAGGTTTAATGTTGTAGTAATTTGAGTTACCATAAAAGAAATTATGGTGGAACCCTAATCTAAACACCTATCTCAGCAGAAACATGAGTATCAGATGAGAGCTATCAGACTGAAGTTTGTTAATATTTAGCTCACGTGAAAGTGGGATTCCGTTGAAGTTAGTTCCATAGAACCAATTATATGTACTTTATGATAACCTATATTAATTTTTTTGAATATTAATATACTTTTTACTACATCATTATTGTCCTTCTATGTGACATCGTATGTGATAATGTCCTAATAGTGTTTATCGAACTGAAAGTTCATAGTAGTTCCTAGCTACGATGGGAACCTATAGGTTACACTAAAGTATTATTAAATATATTTTCTGTATTCAAATGAAATAATTTTAGGGACTTAAATGATTCCAGCTATCAATGGTGGAGACTCATTGGAATTTGAGGCACTTTCTCATGGTGTACACCCTTGGTAATATCAAATGTAGTATATTATGAGAATGAGACTCACCAGTAGAAAATACACATTTATATGTATGATTAGAGGTTAATATCTATAAGTCTGTTCATTTCTCCTTAAACATTAATAATATTATTAATGAATTTTATAAGTCACAAATATTGATTTATTAATGAAAATAATGAGGCATATGTTCATGGTGAGGAAGGACACATTGGGTGTGTCACGAGTAGTATTTCAGTGAGGAAAAAATCAAGAAAGGATTTATCTCTTTTTCTCTTCAATAGAAGTTAAAATACTAGGACCTTTTATGGAAATGATATAGCTTAAATAAATCAATGGCCATGGTGTTCTATATTAAAGTTTAATTTTTGAAAATTCAATAAATGAGACATCGATCACATAGGTTGATGGTACCAACATGCAACTTGTTTGTTTAAATATTTCATGATAAGTGGATTATACTACATAGTAAGAGTCTGTGTGACGTATTGTTTCATTATGGAATTAACTTCTTTCTCTATGTGAACCTTTGAATTTTGTTAAATTATAACCGTCAAATTTAGGATTCTTCACCTAATGCCACTATGAAAGAGGCCTAGAGGGTCACACAATAAATATATCAAGAATATCAGTTAAATAATATATTATTGTTTTTTATTAAACAAGTTGAATAAATATTATTCACACATATTGTTTAATAATTATTCATTTTCTCTTGATCTCATATATTCTATCTCTAGTTATTTAAGAGAATGTTATGTGATCAGGATATTTAATAAATAATTATTTTCTATTTAGTGAATATAATATTAATTTATTTATTGGTGAATAATGAAGTGATATTTATTTATTAAATAAATATTTATTATTCAAGGTTTGATAAATATTATGGAGGAATTTTGGATAAATTTTATAGGTCCCATGAGAAATAATATATATTTAATACTATTTAATTAAATAATATTACATTTAATTCATGAGTTTAGAACATGTCAATAAATGATAATAATAATACTATTATTATATACATGGGGTTCCTCAGGGATTTAATAAAAAATAATGTTCTTTTGTGCAATTATTTGTTTCTAACCCTAGCAGTTTATGCACCCAATTATATTATTTTTCAATAAAGCCAATTCATTTTATGTTTCACACAATGAAATCCATAAAATACTTTCAAATCCTTAGAGATCTCCCTTCTCTAAGAATTATCTCCATAATGGAGACTAATATTCCTCCACCTTCCACTATCGAGTCAGGAGTGATCAAAGAGAATCCTTTGGAAGAAATTTCAGGGGTAATCAAAGGTAAATGACCCAAGTGATTGGATCTCACATGCTAGAACCCATAGATTTCAATGGTGATATTCAGATATTTTTAGAAGACATGTGGATAGCCACTAGAGAGAATGTAATCTTGATTCCTATATTAGAATGATGATATGAGATAGATCTATTTTCAATTCCATAAATTAAGAAATAATTTCACATATGGTAATTATTTAACTTCTTAAATTAATTATAAATAATATTTTATGATCATGTGTTTTGGTTCTAATGTTTTATAAATTGTTTATATATTTTTATACAATTCTATTGATAATGGAGTTTATCATCACGTAAATCATGGATTAATCATTATTCCTAGAAAAAATAAATGTTGGGAATGATCTATTATATTCTTTCACTATGCTTGTAACCTTCACATATTAGAAATCAAGTGTTCTATCCTATGTTGTTATTGTTTTCTGATTAAGGGATATGATTTTTTTATAGGTATGTATATGGAAGTTGAACATAATCACATCACATTTTGAATATAACTCTATACTAAATGAGTTCATATTTCAAGTTCTAATTCCATGAAATAATCATGCACTGCTACTGCTAAGGAAAAAAAGTGATCACTCCATAATTAATCATTTCATAACATGAAGGGTTTTAAGATAATATAATGTTATAGGATCTCTTTAAATATTTTAAAATTGATACAGTCCAAATATTTTACATAAGAAAATAATTTTTTGATGCACACCATCCTTCCACGATGCATGTGATTTCATAAAAAAGATGTTATTTACTATTATGATGGTATAAATATTCATTGAGATATTTACATAAACATTATAAATAGTGTTTTAGAGATATTTAAGATATGTTTGGGAAAAATAAAAATAGTTTGAATGTTTTCTAAACATAGAGGCACTTGAGGTGGGAAACAAAAGATTGATCAACTTATTATTATTCATCTTCATATTTGTTATACTTGGACTTTAGGAATATATTACTTATCTATTTTTTATTAATTTTTAGTATTTTTTATAATAATATAATAATTGTGAAAATGAGATCATAATCGTTGTACATAATAGATTATCCACTCAAAAATAGTGTTTTTGCACCTTTTACGAACCCTTTTTCATGATCACTCAATCCCTCTATCTCATTTTATATTATTATTTCAGTAATGATCCTATAAACATACCAATGACAGTAAAATTGTTTGAGAGTTAGTATTTTAGTAACCACTAATTCCTGATGTCCCACCCTCAGTGGTGGTGTTCTCTAATTTGGTCTATTCATTTCCTGTTAGATTTTATTAAAGTGGTTCCATATGTTCTCAAGGATATGAGTTTTTTCTTTATTGTTAATATCATTTTATCAATGATATTTATGGATTGAATAAATATCTATTAACCATAAAAGAGTTACCATATATGATGATAATGTATTCAATATATGGATGGATAGGATGGTTTCATATCATTTATCTCTTGGATTTGATGCTCTAAATATCATCAATAATGGTGTAAATTTCCCCAATTTTTGGATAGCCTACACTCAACTTGATAAGAAGAATGCAGAATCAGAAAGTAAATCTCCCAATGTCTTACTCTCATCCCACCCACCTCACACTTTTCCACCCCCTAGGTTTTTTAAATATTGAATTTGAAATTTTATGGTAGCTAGCCTCATCTATTTTATATTCAATGGGTTGTTAATTTCAGGTAGGTTCACACTACACCCCTTTCAACTATTATTTTAAAAATTAAATAAATTGAATAGAAGTGGATAAGGGGGATACATTTTTCATTATTCATGACAAAAATCATTTTGAGATAAATTTGAGGGTATTTAAATGAGAGAAGATGAATCGATGGATAAGTTATCCATTTAGAGGACCAAAATTAGAATCTTAATTCAAAACTATAGAGAGGTTATTGAGTAATTTACCATGATAAAAATTGATAATCATTATCTTGGATAAGTTTGATATAAAAATATCCTCCCTTGGGAATCAAGACATATATTAGTGGAACATTTATAAGATCCATAATTTCATGATAGCATGTGAGATAAGGAGAGGTCCAACCAAAACAAAAAAAGGAAAATATTAAAAGGTGGTTTCATTTAAATCATTAAAATGTTTGAAAAATTTTGAATCTAAGAAGCCTCATGATGATAAAATTGTTTCCATGGATGATTCCCTGAATTTTTATGTTTTTATTTCATTACATTTAAAATGAATTGAGTGAGTAAAAGGTAAATACAAGGGTAAAAACTTGTTTTATGTTATTTGATTGTGGAAATATTGGACACTTTTTCACTAGTTACCTTGATATTAATAATATTGTAGAAAGTGATGATTAATATCAAAGTTACTTAAGGAGAAGTAAAGTGTAAAGGTGTTTTAAATGAGTAAAATTCAATAAAGAAAAGGGAAATTAAAATCCTTTAAAGAAAATGAATTTTCATTCAAACATAATTACAAATATTTTGATGTGGAAAGTGAGAAGGAGGGAGAATATTTTGGGGATAAAGGACTCAATATTTTTATGATTAAATAAAAGTATTCCAAGTAACCATGTAGAGTATAATAAAGGATCAGCTAATAGGGGTGTAGTAAAGAGGAAATCAGAGAATAGAAGACACCAAAATATTGGATAGTAAGATATTACAATGGCTACAATATAAGGGTGAATTCTAGTTTGAAAAACAAACTATAAAAAAATACCCTTATGTTAAAAAGATTGTTCTAAAACATTGTTTGATAATCAGATTATTAAAATTGAATCAATGTATTTTCTAACTATCATACCTATTATCATAACAACAAACACATTGATAAAATATTTTATCAGAAAGATAAGTATAAAACTAAATTTTGAATATAATTTCAAAGATGAAAGTAAAAATTTTATAAACAAAAAATAAAAATCTTATAACAGTATAAATTACTTATAGGATTTATAAAATAATTTAATCTTTAAACATAAGAGTTATGTAATTCATAAATCTTGAATTAAGATATCCACAGTTTCAATAATTAATATAAAATTTCTCTCATTCCTTACTAGGAATTACCTCGATATAAAGATTGGTACGACTCTTTCTTCCAATCCGTTATAATCCATTGATCTAATAGATCAGTATCATATTTGTATTTCTTGATCAATAAAGCCCTAGATATGATGATTAGAATAAGATCTATCTTTCTAGCCTTGTAATCCCTCAATCTGAGGAATAAGATTCACCATCTTCTAATCCCTAGAAGCCCTCGTTATGTACCATGACCATACATATTTAATTAAAAATAAAAATAGTTCTAAGTAACTAAACATCCTCAAAAGTATTCCATATAACATTAACTCTCTAAAAGATAAAAAAATATTTAGAATAAGATATTCATCTACATGTTGAGTTTTAAATTGAATCATATCCCCACTCTTAAAATGAAATTAAATTTATAGGTGGTTCTGAAACTGTCATATTTCTGAGTTATTTTCAATGACCTCAGATTGATTTTACTTTGATATCTCATAATTATATGGATGTCGATGTTGATAGATAAGATTAATCTTTACTTCATTTTTCTGATATCGTTTTTTTAGCACCATTATAATGCTATTATGTTTTCTTTCAAATAAAAATAATTCTAATCACTATGATTATAATCATTGGATACTATGATGGAATTCAATAATTTTTTCAATTTGAAATACTAGTAAATATTTTATCAGATGTATTGGTACTAATTTTAGTTTGATAGTTTTGAATTTTTTCAATATCATAGATAGAAAATTAGTCTAACCACTAGTCCAAGTAAAATTTGGTATAATGTATTAGATGGACCTTCAGTCTGATGGATCAAATTTAATAATAAAATTTTATATTCATTTGACATTAAAATAATTTATATGTTCAGTATAAAATAAATTTTTCTAAAAAACATACTAAAACAATTAATAAATATAAATTTAGTAAAATAGGGTTTTAAGAGTGTGTTTTTGACTTCCTATACTAATGAAAGGAAAAGTAGAGAGTAAAACTTTGAAATAAAAAATCTCTCTTTTTTTTGAAAGAAAAAAAATATAACCCTTAAAATGAAAACTAATAACATCAAAATACTTATATCCCTTCGTATTTTTAGGAACATAAAAAATATATTTCATATGATATTTTTTCCAATATAAAATTTAAACTTCCCCTAAGTTAATACTTTATTTTTCTTCATAATTATTGTTTTTAAATAAATTATTGATACTTCACATTATCTTCCTTAATAAAAATATTTTCTAGAAATAATCTACCCTAGGACTATAAATTTTTTTAAGAAACTCTCCCCCTTAAACAGATTATCCTATAATTTCTCAATATTTATCCACTTAAAACTTCTCAAAGATTTAAAAAACTTCTCTTCCATTGTGATTTACAAAAACGTGTAAGGAATGAATTGTAGTCTATTGAATTGTTATAAAAGTATAACATATGATAAAATTAAATGTGAATTAACTATTCATACAATATATAAATGAAATAACATACATCCAAAATAAATTATAAGACAATCAAACATATAGAATTTGGATAACATTCACATTCATCATTCATTAAAAACATTTCAAAAATTACATAAAGAGTTAAGATAAAAATTAAATAATTATCTCTTATAAAGTTTCTTGATAATTTCCTTTAAGTTTTTTACATCCTCATGGTTCTTTATTACCTTAAAAACCAATGAATCGAACTTTTTAATATTTTCCTCCATAACTATTTTCTTCTGAACTTCTTTCTTATACCCTCAAACCTCTTGAAAGATCGTCTTATTCTCATATTTTATACTAAAAACTCATCTTCAAATGATTGGAGTCCATTATATTCTAATTCCAATTTGTTAACATTTTTATTTCATAAATTTAACTTCCAAATTCATAATGTATGAAATTTATTTCAATTATTCTACAAGTTGTACTCTGTCCAAAATAGCAGTTGATAGTTCATCAAAAGAATCAGCCAAATCAAGAGATGTTTTCTTCATTTCTATAATCTTATCCACATGATTCGTCGAATCAATATATACTTGTCTAGATAATTTTACTATCTGGTTAAAACATATCTTATTTGATTTTGATTTTGATTTTTTGGTTTTTACTTCTGTCTGATTTTGGATAACTTTCTCAGTCAACATCATCAATTATTTCAATTTTTCATTGAGATAGTTTTGAATCTTTTGACACCTAGACAAAATTTTTGGTAAATACAAAAAAAAATAAGAAAAAATTTTAATTTCTTGAAAATTTAATCAAAAGCTTTTTGATCTTCTATAGTTGATGATTCTGGTGACTCTAATTGAACTTCTGAAAAATATGGTATAGAAGGACCAACATCTTATTTCTATTCTTTTAACTCATCTTTAACTTCAACTATTACATTAATAATATCTACTTATTTATCAGACTCAACATTTTCATATACTTTCATGTTTGATTTTTGATTTTCATCTACCTATTCAGATAAATATTTCAGTTCTCCTAAAACATTAAACTTTGGATTTTTATCGAACTAAGATGATAATTTAGTTTACTTATAAAATGAATCTGAATTACATACTTCTTCATTTATTTCTTCTCTAGTTTTTGTTTCTTCTTATTCTACTTCTTATTCCTCATCTTAATGTTCTTATTCTATCTATCACATAGTTCTTAGAACACATTTTCCATCTTTCTTAATAGATTTAGGTTTTTATTTCTTACCTTCCTTATTAACTTTATCTATGATATATTTTTAACTTTATATACTACCTCATTACCTTTCCCTTTGTCACCTACTTTTGGAGAAAATTATGGAACAACTAATGCTTTTACAAACTTAATACCATCATTTAGAATAATTGGATCAGTATGAAGAACTATTTTGAACTATTGAGATGGTTGTGAAATTGATAAAGGGGAAATAGATAAAGGTGTAACTTTTGAATGTTTTTATACTCCTTTAATTAACATTTAATAGATTAAATCCTTGGAAAACCTTTTATTTTTTCTCCCATTTTCATCCTTCTTAAATTCGTCATCCATCTGAATCTTCAAGGACTAAAACCTAACAAGACCAAATTCAGGATCACATGGTTTATTCTATGCCTTATGTTCTATGAGTTTCTTGAACTCTTCATCTGACATTATTTTTAGTTTCTATTGGTTTTTTGGTGGTGAGGACCCTACCTATATCATTTCTATCAATATTTCCTTTTCTTTTATTGGATAATCATTAAACATAATTTTTACCATTTCATCCAAAAACTTCTTTAACTTGGAATGAAAAACTAACTTCATCTTTATTATGTCCTCTTCAAAAATCCGTTAAATCTTTTTCCACCTATCCTAAGTTGGATTCTACATCTTGAAAAATCAATGAAACTCACTACAATTTTATTTATAAGTCATGGAAAAATAATGATTCTGGATTTAATTGATTATTTCATGATTGATTCCACTGTAAGAAAAAAAACTTTACAAGGTTGATCTTTTTAAGGATCACAATGAAGTCTAAGATAATAGATTCCATATCCTAAAGCATAAAATTCTCTTATAATCTTAGGATAATGTTTTTTGAAAACTTTATCTGGTTTTTCAAATAAAAAATTCTCATCCTTGAAAAGTAATGATATTTTTATGTTGTGTATCAAAATATTTATACCAGTAACTTTCAATCAACATTTCCTTGATGACTTCTCTTTAGTTAAAATTTTCTACAGTAGCTATTATATTGAGACTAATGTCTGAGATCGGATGAATCTAAAAGAATCCTACTAAGAAATAAAACAGGTGATGAGAGTAGGGATAAAAAACTTAATAAAATGATGTGGTAAAATGGTTGAACCAAATTTATGTAGTTATAAGAGTCAATGGCTCTAGATAAATAAAAGTATCATGATAGAAATATTTTTCTGATCCAACGATTGATATTTAATCGAAGAAGGTTTTTTAAATATAAATCTAAACTCTAATTTTTTTTAAAAAAAATAAAATTTTATTGGGGTGACGAATAATCCTATTATAAATAACTATTATGTTTCTAAAAAACAATTTTAGACTAAAAGAATATGTAAATAACAACATTGATAAACTAGAGTAATAGATAAGTAAAAAAACTAAAAGAAGAGTACCCTTCAGAGTAAAATATTTCTTTTAGTTTGAATAACTTTTTCTTCTTATTTTTTCTAAAAGAAACTAATTATGATAAATTTTATGACAAATATATCTCCTATATCAATTTTAAATAAATTATTTGCGTCTGGAAAAAAAATTACCTAAGAAAATATTTTTTTATAACAATCGGTTCCATAGTGTTTATAAAAATTATAACTCAGCACAATATTTATAAAAAATTGAATCCAAAAAAGTTTAGAAAAATATTTATTAGGATATATTTTTGAAAAAAATGGGTTTTAGAAAAATAAAAACTTTTATAATACCAAAAATTTGGAGACCATAACATCTGTACTCCCCCTTTGAAAATGAGTTCATTAATGTAAGATATTTTTTAACATGAAGTAGATATGAATAATCATTTGAAATTGATCGTTCCTAAATTCTGTTTAATATATTCAAATAAATATTAACTAAGAGGTATAGAAAAGATATTATCAAGTTGTACTTATGTTCCAATGAATTATAAAATTATATTATTTTTTATGAGTGATCTTTAAGGAAATGGTGTCTTATGACTATGTAGTTTTCTTGTGATTGATGTGATAACTTTCCACTTAAAGAAATGTAATTTTTATTATCACACAATATTTGTGTTTTTGTAAAATTCATGTTGTAATCAGTGAGTGTGTTTCATCAAAAACACTTGAGAAAAACAACTTCTAGTTTCTACATATTCAGTTTTAATAGTGCAACGTGATACTAAATGATGTGTCTTATAGGACCGAGAAACAAAACCTTATCCTAGGAAATTATATGTTCTGGAAGTACTTACCTTATCTATTCTACATACACCATAATTAATTTCTAAAAATTGTTTTAACACAAAATCATTTAAATAATTTTAAAAAATCCTAAATCAATATTTAACTTGAGATATAAAAAATTATTTACTAGCTTTAATATGGGACTAGTTTAGATTGGATGGATATCTAGCACCTAAGAATACTGAGAACATTAAATCTAGAAGACCAGATGTTATGTAAAGTAAACTTCCAATCGTACCTCTAAAGATCTATTGATCAAATGGTTTCCCAAATTCATCAATATATAATGTATTTTAGGTTTTTATATGCGTACTAGTACTTTTAGTTTTGTTAAACCCAAATTTCATATGTCAATATTTTATAATCATATGTTGACATATCAAATTTTCTTCTAGTTTTTGTAAAATTTAAAATCCTAGAAGGTATGTTAATTCATCCATAATACTCATTTCAAACATATATTTTATAAGATCCACAAATAAACCTATTAAAAAATTTAGTTGAACTAAATATAATATCATCTACATATTTTTTTAAAATAATTATATTTTATTAACTTATTTACTAAAACTATTTGGAACCAAAACTCTTTTAAGAATGTTTTTTGGTAAAAATGTCTAGTTGGACTATAATTATAATATTTAGTGGTTTATTTGTGTATTTAATGTTCATTTGTAAGTTTATAAACATATTATAGATGTTGTATTTTCAAAACCAGGTGGTTGTTCTACATAAACATCCTTCTAAACATAAACTTTGAGGAAATAATACTTCAAATCCATTTGTGATAGTTTGAAATTTAAGAATGCTTCCTAATATAGAATTATATGAATAGATTAATTTATAAATACACAACAATAGGTTTCTTTATATCCTATTCATTCTGGTTGATTATAATTCTTATCAAAAAATTTATCTTTATTTCTAACTATAATGCCATTTTCATTACATTTTTTCTAATAGACCCATTATACTTCAATTATAGAAGTATCTTTATGTCATTCAACCCATGATTAAAATTTGTTCCTTTAAAACACATTTATTTCATCTTTTATAGATTTAATCGAATCCTCATCACATAAAGCATCATCAATATTTTTAGGTCAAAATTTGGATAAGAATTATATATGTTCTATTTAATTTATCAAAGAACTTCTAGTACTGACTGGTTGGTCAACATCACCAATGATATTATCACTAGGATGATTCCTAAAAAACAAAAAATATATTGGATTTGTAAAAATTATTTCTTTTGATGATAATTTAGAAAAATTCTTAATGTATAACTTCAGAAACAAATTTCTTATATTTTCTCCCATAAGAATATATTTCTAATATATATTGAAAATTATTTTTAGAAATAACATCTAAAGATGTATGTTGTGGTTTTTTGAAGACAAAAGGATCGAATTCATCAAACATAACATAAATTTTTTCCTCAAAATTACTTGTATTTTTATTAAAAACTATAAATGAATTAATAGTTTTAGAGTAACCTAAAAATATTCCTTTTTTAGATTTTAGATTAATTTTATTTAAGTTATCTTTATTATTCAAGATAAATACTTTCCATCTAAAAACATTGAAGTATGAATGTTTTGGTTTTCATCCTTTCTATAACTCATAAGAAATTTTATTAATAAATAGTCTAATTAAAACTCTATTTAGAGTATTACAGGAATTACTAACTACTTCATCACAAAAATGTTTAAAAACTAATTATTCACTCAGAAAGGTTCTAGTAAACTCGGGAAGAAATCTATTTCTTCTTTCAATAACAACATTTTGATGTGGAGTTCTAGGTACTGAAAAGTTATGTAAAATTCCTTTTTACTATAAACATATTCAAAATCACAATTTTTAAATTATCCATGATGATCACTATGAATAGTTATCAAGGTGATATTTTTCTCATTTTTAAATATGGGTACAAAAATATTAAAATAACCAAAATATGTGGATTTTATTTCTATAAAATAAACATCAGTTTATCTAGTCTAATCATCAACTAAAATATATACATAATACTTTACCCCTGATACATCTAGTTTGTATAGGAACAAATAATTCCATGTGAACAAACGATAAAACATCAGATTTTCAAACTTCACTAATATATTTAAAACATGACTTATGTTTCTTACCAAATTGAAAAGGATCACAACCTTTTGAAGTATCAAACCTAAGTTCTAATAGATCATTAAAGAGTCATTTTTTAGATAAAATAGAAAAATATATAAGATTACAGAGTATTAATATTCTATTTTATAACCAAGAATGATCTTCCATTTCACAAAGTAAAGTTATGTTTTGTATCCTAATGTATTTTATGTTTAAAGTGAAAACATTCTCATACAGATGGGAAGAAATAATATATTCATCTTTAGAACTATGAATAGAAATTTTATCATTCCTGAAAAAAATGATAACCCTCATCACATAATTGGATAATGATTATAAGGTTTTGATAAAGTCCTAGAATAAAAAATACATTCAAAATTAAAGAATTACCAAGAATAACAATGTTACCAATACAAATAATTTCTACTTTAGAATTATCTCTGAAATTTACGTTTCCACCTTTGAACTTTATGATATTCTTAATGAAATATTTATTTCTAGTCATATGACTGGAAGAACCACTATTCATACTCTGAATATATTTTTTGGTACTTTGTTTATTTACCAAAAAATAAAAACCTTAGTGTTTCAAAACTCAAACCTTCTCAGGTTTGGTATTATCAGAAAATAATTTTTTTTGTAACCAAATTTATCCAATAATATTATTTTTAGAAAATATAATTTAATTTTAAATGTATTATTTATGAAAACCTAAAGACTAATCTTTATTTAATGATAAAATTTTCCTCTAGTGTTTACCACTTTGACATTTTTTTAGAAAATAGAGCACTATTTGTAAAAGGTAATTATTATTAAAAACTATTTTTTTTGAAAAACCCATTACGAAAATATATCTTTGAGGTCTAATTTTTTATATATTTTATCAATGTTTTATTTTTTGAAATTACACTTGGATAAAAAATTATTCAAACTAGAAATTTTATATTTTTAGTTTGACAACTGAGTTTATATCCTAAGTAGTATTAGTATTCAAACTATGATTTAAAAAATAGTTTGTAAACAATTTTTCTCATAAATAGAATTCTCAAGATCTTTATAAATAATATACTTATCAAAATTATTTCTATACAGTTCTCTAAAATGATATGATATTAATTTAGTTAAATTATTAATTCTCATATTTTACATTTTATTTTTACCTTGGAAAAATTCATTTTTTAGAAACTTTTCAATTTTCATTTTTAAAAAGTTTTTCATACCTAGATACTTTTTAAAAACTAGGTAAGGTTTTATGATCTTTGGTTGAGGGATATTATTCAGTTGAAGATGTAGAATTATTCACATCATTTCTATTAGGGAAATTATTATTTAATGTTAGGTTTGTAAGATATTCGATAGTTTTAACCTTATATATGAGACATTTACTCACTTTTATTATTCATAAATATAAACCAATATTACTTAGTTTGTAACTTTCATTTTCTGAATAATTCTTATATGATCTATCTCCTCCACTTTTACTCCAAGTTTCAGAAGATTCTAATTATTTTTATTGAGTTTTTTTATAATAAGTCTTAGAATTCCTATATTAATTTCTTTCTTTATTATCACCCCTTTTAATTTTAGGAAAATATGGTCTTATTTATCCTACCTTTTTTCATTCATAACTAATCACTTCTATATATTCTTTCTTATAACTCGCATCCTTATTACTTTTCATATATCTATATTTAAAATATTTCTTTCAAAAAATATTATTCATCCTTCTTTCATGTTTTTCAAACTCATTACTAATCATTTATGATGAACGAAAATATAATTAAATAATAACATTCTTCTTCTTAGAATATTTCACAAATATTTCTTTGGGATTATCTTTAGTAGTAATAATAGATTTAGTTTTAAAAGAATCTTCTCCATTATTCTTCTTCATCTTCTCAATATAGATTTTCATTTTAACTTCATATTGAATGTGAGCACCAATAAAATCATCTAGAGTGAGATTTCTTATCTTCCTTGTATCATCCAAGGATACCTAATTAGATTCCCATTCATCAGGAATAATATCTATGATTTTCACAGCCAATATTCCATGAGTTATCTCTTTCCCTCCAAGGGAATGCAATCCATTAACAATAGTCATAAATATTTGATGCATCTTAGATACTTATTCTCCATATAAGAAATCAAAATTTTGATATTCATCTATCAACATAGATCTTTCAGTCTCAACAAATTTTGATGTTCTAAAGTGAGTGACTTCTAACGTTTTCCATATACTATTAGCTATATCACATGAAGAACTATGACCGTATATATTTATTTTCATATAAAATAGTATAGTATTCCTCACTCTATATTTAAATTGATATTCCAACTTTTCATGATATATAAAAGTAGTAAATTTATTTTCTAGAATCTTATAATATCTAGTTGACTTGAAAAATGTTTCAAAACCATTATATATAACAAAATAACTTCATTCTCTCTATCCAGTATTCATAATATTTTCCAACAAAAATAGGTGGTCTACTAGGATTCGGGTTTTCAAGAGCTCTAAAATTCATGCCTTCCATATTATCAAAAATAGAAACTCTTCTCTACAAAAAACAATGTACATGAAAAATAATTAATAAAAAAGTATTTTCTAACAAAAATTAATAAACTTATTGCTGATGGTAAAAGTAAAAAACATAGAAAATAATGGTTTAGAACCTTCTATGATACCAATTTTTGGATCATAATATTTTTTTATTGCATCAAGATGTAAGTGAATTTTAGTTTAAAAAACTGAACTAAGACAAAACAAAAATCTCCTTTTATTAAAAATATTAGTCATATACTTTTTTTGATAATCAGAGTATTAAAATCAGATCGAGATATTGGTCAATAATCATATTTGTTATTGGTATGACAGACACACTAATAAAAACGTTTATTAGAAAGATACTTACAAAAGAAACTTTTTAATGTTATTTTATAGTGGTATTTAAAACTTATATAAATAAGAAATATGAAATATTATAATATTAAAAATGTCATTCAAGATTTATAAAATAATATAATCCTTAATTTTAAGAGTTAAGGATGTAAAAAATATTGACTTAAGATATCCATGTTTTCAATACCTACCATAAAAGTTATATCCTTCCTTACTAAGAAATCCCTTGATATAAAGATTAGTATGGCTCGGTATTCTAATCCCTTGTAATCCCTCAATATCATAGATCAGTATCAACTCTGCCATTCTTGAAAAATAAATCCTTTGATACAATGATTGGTGTAATCTCTATCTTAATCACCTTGGAGGCCCCCAATACGATGGATCAGATTCACCATCTCTCTATCCCAAAAATCCCTCGATCCGCACCATTAATAGACACAACAAATACCAAAAAACGTGTTCTAAAGAATTTATAATCCTCACACATATTACTTTAAACTTAAAATCTCTAAATGAATACAAATATTATGAATGATATGTTAACACATAGAGATCTTTATAAGTGTTGAGTAGTGAACTGCAATAGCTCCAAAATCTTCAAATAAACTCTTATTTATAGTCGATTCTGCAACAGTTGTATTTCTAAGTTTCTTGTAATGTCCTTGGATAGATTTTACATTAATAGCTCATACTGATCTATAAATTTATCTTGAAATAAAATATTGATCTATAATTCATTTTCTCAATGTTTTTTATCACCATTATAATTTTATTATGTATTACATCAGACAGAAATAATTGTAATCACTCTGACTATAAACATTGAATATTCTGATGAACATCACAATTTTTTAAAAAAAATGTTATATATTGAAAAAAGGTTACTTCAATGTATTTATACCAATTTCTATCTAATAATTATGAATTTTTTTAATCTGATATATTGGACATTAGTCTAACCCCTGGTCAACACCATAGTTGTTTTGATGTATCATATGTAACATCATTCTGATGGATCAGATTGAATAATAAAATTATTTATTCATTTTACATTATAATAATTATATTTTTTTAATAATGTAAGTTTTAATACAAAAACATACAAAAATAATTGAAAAATATAAAGTTAGTAAAATATAGTTTTAAAAAACTTTTTGGGATTTCCAAAAATAAGGAAATTAAAAGTAGAAAGAAATACTTTTGACTCAACAAAAAAGAATTAAAATTAAGTATGAATAATTTTATAAGTTTGAATTAAATATAGAAACATAAAAATAGAAAAAATATATTGACAAAGTAGAATTATTCTCCTAATAAATCCCTTAATATATCAAAATCATAAGAGATTAATGACATTTATGTGTATTTTAGAAAAATTAAATAGGTGATCATACTGAAATTAATGAAGTAAGAGATAAAATTATATAAATTATGATATAAAATATAATTTCTAAAAATTGGGAAGTGAGTTCTCTTAATGGAAAGTTGGTTGAAGCTTAAAATTCCATGATAACTTTCACATTGATTTAAAAAAATCATGTAAGTATGAGAATATTCTAATTCGGCTAAGAAAGTCAATTATTATACCAAGAAACTTAATTTTTTTTAATTATTCCAGAAATAAATTATATTAAAACCAAAATAATTCAACCAAATTGGTGGTATGCATGATATAAAAAAGGATAAGGTAATTATATCATCAAATAAAGAACATGCATCTATTATTACATTATATAATGGTACTAAAAAAAGATATGTGTTGTGTAAGAAAAAGTTAACCAAGTCCAAGCCTAATGGAATATCTGATATAGATAAAAATATTCTTAAACATTGGAAAACTAAATAATGAAATAATAACGTTCAAATTAGAAGAATGATCAACAATAAAATTTGAAAAAGAATATTTCCAACCCAGGATATGTTGTTTTAAAGGGTAATGTCAGTGTTGCGGAGTTAATGGACATGAATCAAATGTGTCCCAATATGATTTTTCACTCCCATTATTGAATAGGTCTCATTAATCAAGGGTGAATAAATATAAATAACCTACAATACTGTTAAGACAATATCCAAAAAATGTAAAATTTCCTATTAATTTTGATTGTCTTGATAAAACTTGTGGTAGGTGTTATCAATCTATAAACAAAACAAAAAAGTGTCTATTGGTACTATTCGATAAATTTAATAGGAATGATTTCTCCAAAACTATTAATAGGATGAGTAATTAATAAAACAATTAATTTTTGAGGTGGATTACTGAGTAGTGAAAGGTTGAAATCCTTATATACTTGATAAATGTTTCTCATCACACATTATTAGAAATAAATAACTCTTTGGAGATATCCAAATTTATAATGCAGGATATATTACTTTTTAAATGATATTTCTCTATATCTAAAAGAATTTAAAGGCACAATTTTTTTTGAAAATATGTTTAAAAAAAGTAATATTCTCCTTGATTATTTAATGAGGCCCAACCTCTTGAGTATCACTCAGATTTATGACTATAATAATGAGTTGATATCATGAAATAATACATGTTTCATGATAAAATTGAAGGATTTCATAATCATTATAATGGTACTGTGAATGAGTGGTAATTTATTTTAAATTCTGAATGATCAAAATAATTTTTTCATGATCTTGAATGGAGATTATGAGCTTTGGAATAAAATGCTTTGCCATTCGGTTTAGAAGAGTATGGGTAATAATTTCAAATATAAATCCATGAGAAATATACATAAGAGGAATCTATAAAGACTCGTCACTTTTGATACATTTCAAAATGGTGAGATAAGGAAAAATATTCTCAAGAAGGTTCAAATAAAAACCAAGAACCCTAATGAGTCGATACAAAAAGAGATAACTATTTCCTTAATTTTATTGATGATTTCACATGTATGACTTATGAATACTTTTTTTTTGAGTAAATCAAAATATCTTGAGATGTCTTTGAATTTATATAGCTTCATTGAAAATAAAAAGGGATGTACTATCAAAATATGTCAATCCAACAATGGATATGAATATAAGAATGGAAAATTTGAATCATATGGTGAGTATCACAGAATGAGGAATCAATATTATGATCCATGCATTCCCAAATAAAATGGATTAATTAGGAATAATAATTAGAGTTTGGTGAAAATTTGAAAGACCATGTTATCATATCAAGGAACGTTAATGTACTTTTGGATACAATCCATAATAGTGGCTATCTATATTTTCAATTGTTGTTAACTATGACTAGATTTTATCAATATGACATTTGAGAAGTGGTTTGGTAAATACCATAACTTGAAGAGATTAAATTTTTTTAGTATCCCATGTTACATCATGATCAAATAATTAAATTCCAGAAAGTAAAATAAATGATCCAATGAAGGGATATTTCTTTGATATATACCTAACAAATGAAATTACAAGTTTTAAAACAAGAATCTAAAGAAAATTGTTGATGGAAATTATTTTATTGATTTTTAATATCAAATTTCATTACAAACACATTGGTTTATTAATATTTATAATTAAAAATATCATGTTTAATTTTTTTTAAAGAATGTGACATTTTTTAATGTTATGGGAAATTTTCAAATTTTCTATTATCATACTAACATTTACAATAATGAGAAAGGCTCAACGAAATGAGGATATAAGATTACAAGGACTAGAAAACATGTTGAGCCTAAAAATATCATTATATATAATAAACTGAAGATACAAACTAGGAATGGTTTTAGAAATTCAACTCATTCCAACTTTCGTACACAAGTTGAACCAAAGAGAGTTGAAGAGGCCTTAAAAATAGCAGTGGTGGAAGAATATTTGGGTTAAATTGATAAAAATGATACTTAACATCTAATTTTAAGGACCAAAGATATGAATTTGACCAAGATAGAATGGTTTTTTATAAATAAACTCAATGATAATAAATATGTATTATGAACAAACTCTTGTCTTGTTTGTAAATAATACTCTATAATAGAGAGGGTGGATTTATATGAATCTTTTTCAATAATCATAATAATTAAGATGATCTGAATATGTATTTTACTATGTGTTCAAAGGATTTCTAAATTTTTATAAATATATTTTAATTCCGTGTTCTTGAATGGAGAACTTGAGTAATAGGTTTACAACAAAGAACTTAAATTATTTATACTTTATGATGAAGGTTTTTTATCTTACAAGATAAAGGAAGAAAATTATGGGCTAAAAAATATTTAAATGTTGTATTAAGAGTGTGAAATTCAACAAATTTGAGGTGGATAGAAATATTTATGTCATGGGATATGAAAAAAAATAACTCTTAGTGATTGTGTATGTTGTTGAAATAATTTTTACAAAAAGAAAGAATAACCTTCTATGGACATAGATTCCAAAATTATAAAACACTTTGACATGTCAATGATTAGAGATAAAACACTCTATTGGGTTTACATGTTATGAAAAAACTATATTTTATCTATCTCTCCCAAGATAATTACACTCATGAGTTATTGATTATGTTTGGAATGTAATAATAGATAGAATTATCTACTCTTATAGTACTTAGTACCAAGTTGTCCTTAGATGAAGAAAGAAGGATTTTTTTATCAAAAGTAGTTAAAAAGTCTTATTGGGGGCCTAGTGTACTTGAAATTTTCTAGACCAGGAATCATGTTTATAGTTACTCTTTGTGCCAGTATTGAGTCATATTTTACAGTAGTGAAAAAGATCATGTATCATATAAAAGTAACTCTTGATTTTGGGTTAAGGTATGAAAAATATCTATCTTTAAATATTTATTTATTTGTTAATGTGGTATGTGAAGGAGATGTTATCATTCACAAGTAAACTTTTGGAGGTGCATCATTTATTGAAGAAATGTGCATATCCTGGAACTCCATAAAATAAAATTTAGTCACTTTAAGAATAGTAGAATATGAGTTTGTTTCATCATCAAAAGTCACAACACAAATAATTTTGATGAAGTTGGAAATTGAATACATGGGGGTGGAATTTTCATACCCATTGGTGGTTATGTGTGATCATCAAAGTTTAATAAAATTTTAAAATAATCTAGTGCAACATTTATGTCAAGGTATATTAATATTATGTGCCACTTTAATAAATACATGGTGTAATTTTGTGATATTTCATTATAATATATATAAAAAATGGTGACATTTTTTGATATCTAAGAAATACCATTTTGAAGAATGTCTTCTAACATTTGATAATGTTTTAGAGTGTGTATTATCTCCCAAAATCACTATATGTTCATTCTTTTTGTTTTTCATTTTTCATTCCTTATGTTTTTACTTATTTGGTATCCCATTCCTCTTCTAATTTTTTCCCTGATGTTCTCCTCCATTTTTCTCTTTTTCTATTCCATTGGATTAATTTCATATATATCTTATTGTTTCCCTATTAACATTGTGCCTGCATGTTTAGAGTTGATGTGGATTGGATTTCAAAATGAAGTTGTTCACTAGGAAATACTAGAGACACATTTTATTTCACATTGGTTGAGAGGATGTGAGTTGTTCTCATCACTTACGAGGTTTTATTACCTATTCTGGGGCTCTCATTTATATTTAAGATGTATTCATGAAATCCTTCCTAGTAAAAATACTTCTTACCTTGGTCATGAGAGTGATCAAATATTACTATACATTCATAAGAACATATATATTTATAATAGGTTCTATATCCATCTCTTAGTGGAAGGTTAAACTATGGTAAAAATAAACACAACTGGGAACTTCTGAAATTATCACCATCTAGGTAGATAATAGATATTTTGTGGTGGGGATTAGACCCATGAAATGGTCTTCATATGTATCCCCATAGAGATAATTAGAATACACATAATTAGACACCACTTAATAACACATGTTGTACCTTTTAAGAACATATTAAATAAACCGTTGTGGCTCCTTTTACGTTCATTCATCCATAATAAAATGAATTAGCATTATGGACAAGAATCCATGAAACATTATGTACCTTTTAAGGTCATGAATCTATAACCATGGTGTGATGTACTTTAAGTTCATATATTTCTAACCTATTCTAATTTTTTTTTATTTTCTATAGAATGGACTTTTGTAATTAAGTGTAAAGTAATAAATCTATGACTAATAAGATAAAATATCCCAACAATACTTTTTGGGGGGATTAAACTTTAGACTTGATTTATAGTACATATCAATGGTTAGTGAATAGACAAGAGAGGGTGTGTTTTGGGATTACACCTATTAGGAGTCCTAAGATATGTATATTCATTGATGAATCATTAGAGTTAAATTACCAATGGTGATATTTTCAGGGCTTACTCCCAGTAAGAGTCTCCTATACTACTGTGGATAAGAAGGGTGCTTGCAAAGACTCAGAATTTCCATGTAATTTTTTTATATAAATGGGAATTTTACGAGTCCGTGAAAATTGACGACACATGATTACGACGCCCAAAGTGCTCAGAATGAATTTATGAACTTTTTTTCATGTACGTTCAGTAAACGAGCGAGCGGGTTTTTCGAAATTTTGAACTGGTGCTCGGAATTGATATATGAGGGCACTGTTGAACTTGTAGCATCGGTATTCACTTAAAGAGAATTTCACTGCAACGGTAGTTGGTTTAGAATGGAAGTTAATTTTTGGGTTTTTCGTGGAAATAAAAAAATAAAACAAACACACATTTTATTTTATTTTATTATAACCACCCTGTTGTATATATTATGGGGTGGGAAACACCCGAGCCCAAAACCTCCAAAGTTTTATTAAAGAGGTGGAGACCACCTGAACCTCTTAATGAGGGTGAAACCTCCCAACTCCTTCTTTAATGTGGAGGAACCTCTTGAGCTTCCTCCACATTAATTAATCCAACACACCATACTTAATTATTCCAACCTATGTGATTAATTAACCCAATTTGAAATTGTGCCAACAATTAAATTGGGGGAAACATATCACATTTTTTATACTTCGCAAATTTGGTGGTATTGGGGAAGGAGAAATATTGGGAGAAAGCTCTCCAACGAAGAACCCTTTCTTCCACAAAGAACACTCTCACCGACGAAGAAATCCTTCGACTATGAAGAACCAACGAATGAGCCTAGGATCCGAAACGTGTGGCGGGTGCAGCAAACACCGATATCTTTGACTTCCTCAGACGTGGGATGTATTCTTCTACAACTAATCGACGCCCATACTTCCTTCTCGCGCCAACGTCAACAAACAACACGAGGTAGGGTTTATTTGCGTGTGAATATTATTCCCATGTATACCCATTCTATTTC
The DNA here is from genome assembly GCA_963277665.1 of Viscum album. Taxonomy (NCBI): domain Eukaryota; kingdom Viridiplantae; phylum Streptophyta; class Magnoliopsida; order Santalales; family Viscaceae; genus Viscum; species Viscum album. The sequence goes on along the minus strand of OY728157.1, from coordinate 438,763,821 downwards.
TTTTGCTGGTTGGGAACAATCATTACGGGGGATAGGATTGGAATTTCAATGTTCATGTTCTTGATGAGCCGCTTGCTACCACTCTAATGCGGAGGGTGTAGGCCAAACAAACATGGCCCGACCCATCTGTCGTTCTTCTTGAATGGTGTACCCATCGCAAAGGAAGAAGACGACCTTAGTGACGGTAACTAGAGTGGGATTTTGGGCACCAAGGAGGCACGTGAACGACAGTCAGCAACACCACCAGCCGTGTTGAAGTAAACAGAGGAATGGCACCACCCCACGACCTACGCATCGACCGCAGCCAGACCACCGCCCCACGGCCGGACCACCGACCCATGGTTAGTCTTCCACACCGCGGCCGAAGCACCGCCCCGTGGCCAGTCCACCACACTGCTGTCGGACCGCCGACCCGCGGCCGGTCTGCTGACCCATGGTCGATCCGCCACCCCGCGCCAGGACCGCCATCCCACAGCCGGTCCGCCGACCCGCGGCCAGTCCGCCGTCGGTGGCCGCACCGCCGCCCTGCGGCCAAACCGCCATCCCCGGCCAAGACACCCCATGTCCTTGTGCCCTTGAGGCACTTCTGCAGCCCCTTGCGGACCAACAGGTAGGGTTGACCTAAACCGTGTCATCCCAGGCTGGGTCGGGCTGGGTCAGTCCGACCGGGTCGGACCAGACCTAGGCCCACTATGACCCATTTACTTTCTTTTGGCCATAACTTTGGCACCAGACATCAGTTAGATAAACTGTCAGCGGCATTGGGATCCTTGGAGGTATTTGGTCCCTTTGCGTGATTCCCCCACTATGTTTTGGATTAATATGGGGAATGGTCAGGTTGGATTGAGCATGAATCCAACCGGGCCCCCTGGACTAAAATGCTAATAACTTATAGGCCGGGTGTCTGATTGACGCGTCGTCTATTACATTGAGACCCCTATGACATGGTAGACCATTGATACACTTATCTGTGGGACTTCGTGGTAGTTGTAGTATCGAACAATAGATTGTGGAGAGGATCCTCCCGGAGACGAGCGAGTATAGTGCGGGAACCCATTTGCTGGATGAGACTTGACGACTGCTGACTCTTTCGACTCGGAATGACTCGATAGGCCCAGTGGGGAGCGCCTTGGTGATGCGGCAGACCCGTGGTGGGGAGTGCCATAGTGACGTGGCAGACTCACGGTACTCGACAAGAGGAGTACCTCAGCAGGCCACAATGGGGAGCGCCATGGTGACGCTGTAGACCCATGGTGGGGAGCGCCTTGGTGAAGTATAAGACCCACGGTACTTGACAGGAGGAGTACCTCAACAGTCTAAGGATAGTGGGAAGTCCTTCTATGTGACGTAGGAGGCCCAATATACTCAATAGAGGAAGAGTTCTCTAGTAGACGAGTTGTTCGGTGTTGTGACTGGGAATGTTACTTAAGACTACCCCTAGAATAAATCCTAGTGTGAGTTGAGTCAGTACCTCTATGTTTTCCTCCTAATTGAGATAGATTTCTTGATAACTTAGGTATATGTATGGTCATATACCTGAGTAAGATTATATATTGATTTTATATGTTGTGGTTTATCCTTGTTGGATTTTTTGAGACCTAGAGATTCTCAAGGTCCCTACTTAGTATCGTTATACTCACCCCTGCACAGGCTATGCCCGTACCATGTTGTGTTGGATGCAGATGACGGATAGTGCTGACTGAGACTGAGAGTACCAGGACTGGATGGTACCTAGAGGTGGACCATATGGTGTTTTGGTACGCAGAGGATATGGGTGTACGAGGAGTGTTGAAGAGGCGATCTTTACCTACCCTTCAAGTAGGAACCTCGGAGGACGACCTAGTAGCTGACTTTCCCTTTTCTTTAGTTGTACTGTATCACATTTGTACTTGTAATTTCTAGTTGGGAATGTATTCTAGCCCCTTTTACGTACTTCACTCACTCTGTTTACATTTCATATTACTTGTGTTCCTATTTTTCTGTGTGCCTAGTTATGTGTGCTTATAGGTTTTAAAGGTAATGGCTTCCCAGTTTTAGGGAATACGCCTCCGGTGCTTGTCGCCAGCCCCTAGCCTATGGAATGCGGGTTTGGGGTGGTCACGTAATGGGCCTTGAGGGACGGGTCGTGAAAAATTGGTATCAGAGGAGTCAATTCTACCATAGAACTAGGTTTCTGATCTTTTCTGTGAAGTAATAGTGTTAAGGGTAATGAGTGCGGTTTTCAGTTAAGGGAGTCCAGTGTTGGTGCGGCGGTCGACGTATCCATACACTAAGACCCTGACTTCTGATTTCCAAATCATTGCACGAAAACAATGATTGCGTGTGTATTTTCAAAAGTTTTATTTGTGATCTTTTGAGTCAGCTCACCGGGTATATCCTTCAACTCACTAGGTATAACTTTTTTACCGTGGCGCGCCTGCTTTTTTTCTCAAGATGCCTCCATGAAGACAGCCAGCTAGAGTTCTGAGAGTTGTATGCACTGATATACCACTGAGTGATGAGGCCTTAGTGCAGAGCCCTTTTCCAGTAGAGGCACCAGCGGAGGCACCAGTGGTACCACTCCCCGTTGGGCCACCGATGCCACCAGCCCCAGCAGGAGGTGGTGCATGCCACATTAGCACGTTTCACGAGTTCCAACGCCAGAGGCCACCCAGGTTCAGGGGAGAGATGGACCTGCAGGCAGCTGAGGATTGGCTGGAGGCTGTGGTGAGAGTCTTCCGACTCGTAGGGACACCATCTGATCTCATGGTGATTCCTGCCACATGTGTAACACTGCCAGTTGTCATGTAGCAGAGTCTTCTGCAGCAGGCGGAAAACAAAAGTCACAGAGGTCTAAGAGGACCAGACCTACAGGTGGACGACTGCATGACTCAGGATCGGTTGTGCGGGGCACCCAAGGCAGAGCCAGTTATACCAGGAGCGGGTAGTGTTACACATGTGGTGGGAAGGGTCACATGGCTTGTGACTGTCCGACCCTCCATATGGATGATCAGCAGATGGTTGAGAGACCGCCCAAATAGAGACAAAGGTTCGATTGAGGAGGTCCATAGGGAGCAGGTGAACGTGGCAGTAGAGCTAGTCGTGCAGCTGGCGGTGGGCGATGATTTGAGATGTTACAGCCACCACCACCAGGAGGTCTGCCCCGACCGCAGGGAACAGGTGGATAGGGGAGAGCACAGCTTCAGGAAATTGAGGCCTATAATTACGGTGCTCTGAAGATGATACGAGGTATGATCTTTGTCTACTACACCATAGCTGCGGTACTTATAGACACATGTGCCAATCATTATTTTATTTCCACTTCCCTCTTTCGGAGCTAGGAGATTCTGAGGGAGTTGTTGTCTTGATCCTTACAACTAAAGACTCCTATGGGAGAAGATTCGATGATTACGCAGTAGTTCCAGCAGTTTGAGATTACTCTAGGAGGTGAGATATTCTGTTGGGATCTCCTTGAAGTAGTGTCCGGGCCTTATGGCGCCATCTTGGGTATGGAATGTTTCTCAACATTCCATGCTAAGATTGACTATATTAGGCACAAGGTGTGGTGTTTCTGCACGGATGGGACCAGGTTTACCTTCACCGGTGAGAAGGGAGCCTTTACAACACAGGATGGACTTACCCATAAGAGAGTGTAATTGATCACTCATCAGTTTACAAGCCTTACCCTTAAAACGGTTGATGTAGAGAGTCTGATCTTTCCTATAGTGGTGGACCAGTACGCGGATGTTTTCCTTGATGATGTCTTGGGTCTACCTACTCATAGAGAGGTGGACATTTACATTGACTTGTACCCCAGGACGACACTGATAACTACACCAGCATATCATATGGCTCTAGTGGAGCTTCGTGAGATGCAGGTATAGTTAGAGGACCTGTAGGGGAAGAGATTCATCTGCCCCAGTGTTTCTCCTTGGGAAGCCCCGATTCTGTTCGCCAAGAAGGCGGATGGGAGCTTGAGACTTTGTGACGACTATTGGTGGCTGAACCTAGTGACCGTGAAGAACAAGTACCCACTTCCAAGGATTGAAAACCTCTTTGATCAGCTGAAGGGAGTACGGTGGTTCTCAAAGATAGACCTCAGATCAGGATATCATAAGCTCAGAGTGTGAGACGAGGATTTGCTAAAGACGGCTTTCAGATGTCAATACAACCATTATGAGTTCTTGGTCATTCCATTCAGCATGACCAATTCTCTAGCAGTGTTCATGGGACTAATGAATAGGATCTTTCAGCCATACCTTGACCACTCTGTAGTAGTCTTCATCAACGACATTCTGATCTACTCAACTACTGAGGAGGAGCATGCCTATCAATTGTAGGTAGTACTGGGCACACTCCGAGAGCAGTGACCTTATGGTAAGCTCTCTAAGTTCCAGTTTTGGATCTAAGAGGTTCCCTTTCTGGGACATGTCATATCAGAGGCTAGAGTTGTAGTAGATCTAGCGAATATTAAGGCAGTACTTGCTTGAAATCCACCCAGGAGTGTGATGGAGGTTTGGACTTTCCTGGGTTTGGATGGATACTACCAGAGGTTTTTTCCAGACTTCTCCAGAGTTGAAGCACCAATATCGGCCTTGAAGAAGAAGGGTAAAAACCTTCATGTGGTTGGATAGATGCCAGCAGAGTTTTCAGGAGTTGAGGCAGAGGCTGACTATTTCCCCCCATCTTGAGGCTTCTAAAGGAGGGCATAGGGTACATAGTCTACTACGACGCATCAGGGACAAGACTCGGATGTGTTTTAATGCAGTAGAGAGTAGTGATCACATATGGTTCTACACATGTGAGACATCATGAGTAGAACTACACTACCTAGGACCCGGATTTAGAAGTAGTGGTCTTCACCATGAAGATGTGGTGACACTATCTGATGGGAAATCGTTTTACCATGCACTCTGATCATAAGAGTCTCAAGTATATCTTCTATCAGAAGGACTTGAACCTAAGACAATGACATTGTATTGATTTCCTCCTGGACTATGACTTTGATATATTTTATACTCCTAGGAAAAGGAACTTTGTAGTAGATTCAATCAGCAGGAGGTCTGGTATACAATGGCTAGGTGAGGTGACTGAGCAGCAGGATTCTTTACAGATATCCTTTGTGGATAGAGACGGAACATCTTTTCTACAGTCTCTTACAGTCACTCCCAAACTTCTTTAGTGAGTCAGGGAGGCACAACGTGGGGACTCTGACTGCGAGACACGGTGTTCTCAGACATTCATAGGACATGCACTTGATGGATTTTATGAAGGTGGGGAGCACATCATCCTCTTTAGAGGAAGTACCATGGTACTAGTGTCACTTAAGGAGGAAGTGTGGAGGAAGTTCCACACATCCCCTCTAGCGGTACATCCAGGAGTGGTGAATATGTACTAGGATCTCCGACGATAGCACTGGTGGCTGGGAATGAAGAAAGTTGTAGCAGAGTTTGTCTCTCGGTGCCTCACATGTCAGCAAGTGAAGGCAGAGCATCAGGTACCAACAGGCTTGGTTCAGCCTTTAGAGGTCCCATAGTATAAGTGGGATGGGATATCCATGGACTTCGTGATAGGACATCCACATACATCTAGAGGACATGACTCGATTTGGATGATCATCGACCGACTCACCAAGTCGGTCTACTTCTTACCGGTCAGAGAGAAGAGTTTAGTAGAGAGATTGGGACACCTCTATGTGCAAAAGATTGTATGGAAACATGGAATACCCTTGACAATTGACTCTGATCGTGATGCACATTTTACTTCCTGGCTATGTAAGGAGTTGCAGGAGGCTTTAGGGATGCAGCTTCATTTGAGCATCGGCTTCCATCCTCAGATGGATGGTAAGACTGAGCGGACCATTCAGACCCTTGAGGAAATGTTGTGCGCTTATTTCCTTAGCTGGGAGGATCACTTACCTTTGGTGGAGTTTACATACAACAACAAATATCACTCCACCATTGGGATGGAACCATTTGAGGAGTTGTATGGGCGACCTTGCAGATCACCTTTGTACCGGAATGACCTATGGGAGTCAGCACTAGTGGGACCAGAGATGGTACGGGCTACCACAGAGAATGTGCAGATCAACGAGGAGCAAATGAAGACTGCACAGAGCAGGCAGAAGTCGTATGCCGATAAGAGACATAGATCTCTGGAGTTCGAGGATGGTGACCACATCTTTCTACGGGTCTCACCCTGATGAGGTCTATGGAGATTTGGCCGAGGCAGCAAGTTATATTTGTGATTAATCAAACCTTTTTAGTACCTCAACAGAGTTAGTGAGGTGGCATACCACCTAGCTCTTCCACCTCGGTTGCACTGGGTGCATGACGTCTTCCACGTGTCCCAGTTGAGGAGATATGTGCACGACCCTTCTCACATTATTGACCACGTCGAGCTAGAAATCGACGATGGGGTGAATTTTATAGAGGTTTCAGTAGAGATTGAGGATCGACACGAGAGGGTCCTTCATGGGCGGTCGATACCTCTGGTGCATGTTTTCTAGCAGCGTAGGAACCTTCGGGAGAGCACATGGGAGCAGGAGGCTCAGATTCATGCTCAGTACCCCCACTTGTATACCTAGTTTGAGTTGTGGTTTATGGGGATGTAGAGCCCTGAGGTGGAGATAATGTTAATACCTGGAATTTCCTTGTAATATATTTTTTTAAATAAATGGAAATTTTACAAGTCCGCAAAAATTGACAGCATGTGATTCTGAGGCCCGGAGTTCCCAAAGTGAATTTTTGAACTTTTGTTCGAGTACGTTCAGTAAACCTATGAGCTGGTTTTTCTATCTTTTGAACTGGTGCTCTGAATTGAAATCTGAGGGCACCGTTGAACTCGCAACACCTGTATTATCTTAAAGAGACTTTCACCTCGACTGTAGTAGGTCAAGGGTGGAAGTTAATTTTTGGGATTTTCATGGAAATAATAAAATAAAATTAACACACATTTTATTTTATTTTGTTGCAACCACCCTCTTGTGGATATTATGGGGTGGGGACCAACTGAGCCCAAAACCTCCCAAGTTTGATTTAATAGGTGGGGACTACCTGAACCTCTTAATGAGGGAGAAAACTTTCAACTCCCTCTTTAATGTGAAGGATCCTCTTGAGTTGCCTCCACATTAATTAATCCAATGCAACATACTTAAGTATGCCAAAATATGTGATTAATTAACCCAATTTGAAATTGTGCCAACAATTAAATTGGGGAAAACGTATCACATTTTGGATACTTTGTAAATTTGGTGGAATTGGGAGAGGAAAAATATTGGGAGAAATATCTCCAACGAAGAACGTGTTCTTCCACAAAGGATGTCCTCGCTGACAAAAAATGCCTTCGACTATGAAAAATCAATGATCGAGCATGGGATCCGAAGAATGTGGCAGGCACGACGAACGCTGATATCTATGACTTTCTCTGACATGGGACGTATTCCTTTATAACGAATCAACGTCCATACATCCTTCTCGCGCCAACTTCAACGAACAACCTGAGGTAGGGGTTTATTTTCATGTGAATATTCTTCCCTTGTATACCCCTTCTATTTATTTTGCGGGTTGGAAACATTCATTGTAGGAGGATAGGATTTGACTTTAAATGTTCATGTTCTTGATGAGCCGCTCGCTACCACTGTAACGTGGAGGGTGCGGGCCAAACAAACAAGGCATGACCCCTCCGTCGTTCTTCCTGAATGGAGTACCCATCACGAAGGAAGAAGATGACCGTGGTGATGGAAACCAGAGCGGGATTTTGGGCACCAAGGAGGAACGTGAATGGTGGCTGGCAACACCACCGGTCGTGATGAAGGCGACGACGCAACTGTGTCGTCCCGTGTCCTCCACACCGACTGCGGATGGACCACCAACCCGCGGCCAAACCGCCGCCCCGCGACCGGACTGCTGACCCGTGGCCGGACCGCAACCCCACGGCTGTTCTTCCACCCCACGTCCAGACCATCGACCCGTGGCCGGTTCTCCACCCCGCGACTGAATCACCACCCCCCAGCCGGTCCGCCACCCCGCGACTGGACCGCCGACCCACAACCTGTCCATCGACCCGCGGCAGGGCCGCCAACCCACGACGGTTCCACCACCCCGAGGTCGGACCGCAGCCCGGAAGCCGTACCACTGACCCATAGCCAGACCACTACCCCATGGCTGGACTTCCGCCCCGTGGGCCGGGCTGACCCGAACAGGGTCAGCCCAGGCCGGGTCAGACCTGGTCAGTCCGACTGGGTCGAACTGGACCTGGGCCCACTACGACCCATTTACTTTCTTTTGGCCATGACTTTGGCACCGGATGTCCGTTAGACGAACCGTCAGCGGCGTTTGGAACCTTGGAGCGAGTCGGTCACTTTGAGTAATACCCCACTGTGTTTTGGATTAAGATGGGGGAATGATCAGGTTGGATCGAACATGAATCAAACTAGGCCCCTAGGACTAAAAGACTAATAAATCATAGATCGGTCGTCCGATTGACGCACCATCTATTATGTTTAGACCCTTATGACGTGGAGGAACTTTGAGAAACTTCTTCTTGGAACTTTGTGGTAGTTGGAGTATCAACTAGTATCTTGTGGAGCGGATCCTCCTGGAGATGAGCGAGAATAGTGTGGGAACCCAATGGTTGGCTGAGACTTAATGACTGCTTACTGTTTTGACTCGGAGTGACTCGACAGGCCCAGGGGGTAGCGCCTTGGTGACGCGGCACACCCACGGTGGGGAGGACCTTGGTGATGCAGAACACCCATGGTGGGGAGCACCTTGGTGACGCAGAAGACCCACGGTACTCAATAGGAGGATTACCTCAGCAGTCCATGAGGGGGATCGCCTTGGTGATGCGGTAGACCCACAGTGGGGAGTGCCTTGGTGACACGACAGACCCACGGTACTCGACAAGAGGAGTACCTCAGCAGTCTAAGGTTAGTGGAAAGTGCCTCTGTGTGACATGGCAGGCCCACTTTACTCGATAGAGGAGGAGTTCCCTAGAAACTGAGGTGTTCGACGTTGTGACTGGGAATGTTACTTAACTCTACCCCTAGAATAAAACCTGGTATGAACTGAGTCTGTACCTCTGTGTTTTCCTCATGATTAAGATGGATTACTTGATAACTTAGATATATGTATGTTCATATACCTAAGTAATGTTATCTGTTGATTTTATACCTTGGGTTTTATCCTTGTTGGATTTTGTGATACCTAGAGAGTCTCGGGGTCCCTATTGAGTATCGTTATACTCACCCCTATATGGGATATGCCTGCACCTTGTTGTGTTTGATGCAGATGATGGACAGAGCTAACTGAGGCTGAGAGTACCAGGACTGGATGGTACCTGGAGGTGGACCATACGGCGTGTCGGTATGTAGAGGATATGGGTGGACATAGAGTGCTGAAGAGGCGATATGTACCTAACCTTTAGGTTGGAACCTCAGAGGACGACCCAGCAGCTAACTTTACCTTTTCTTTAGTTGTATTGTATCACAGTTGTACTTGTACTTTCTAGTTGGGCTTGTACACTAGCCCCTTTTACTTACTTCACTAACTCTATTTACAGTCCAGTTTACTTGTGTTCCTATTTTTTGTGTGCTTGGTTACATGTGCTTTTAGATTTTAAAGGCAATGCCTTCCAAGTTTTAGTGAATACACCTTCGGTGCTAGTCGCCAGCCACCGGCCTATGGAAGGTGGACTTAGGGTAGTCACGTCCCGGGCCCCGGGGGATGGGTCGTGATAGTGCTGAAAATATTTTTGATATTGGTAGCCATGATGATCATCTTGAGACATAGAGGGTTTAATCAGTTTCCTAATTATAGTGACCCTTATCATCGAGGTAATGCATGATTATAAACAGCCAAAGGGTCCTACTGGTTAAAAAGAAAAACCGTGGTAGATTTATTTTCAAAGGAATTCATGATTGTTAGGGAGTACACCGGTGTGCATAAAAAAGTCATAGGTCTCAAGAGTCTTTGGATGAGGTATGAGAATCTGGATTCACAGGTAGATGACTTTGGTGAAAGTGATGCCCAATTTTGGTGTTGGATGAAGTGGCACCCATGTATGAAGTTTGGATAAATGGTATCCATTAATAAAGTTAAGAAAAGTGTGTCCTAAGTATAGGTTTGTGAGAAATGGCACCCAATTATGGGGATGGGTGGAGTGGTTCCCATGTAGGTGACTTTAAAAAAGTGGTTCCTTGATAGGATACCTTAGTGAATTGGTGCCCATATATGTGTTTGGGGAGATGTGACACCCAAGTATGTGGATGGTCTAAGTGATACCCCTGAAGGTGACCTAGGAAAAGTGGAACCCATGTATACGACTTGGAAAAAGTGGTGCTCGGGTATGGGTATACTAGGTGTACAACACCGATATTAGGTTATCTTGGGTGGATTGGGACAATATCACCCTAGTATCTCTCTCTGGGATGATCTAGGAACATGGAACCCCTTTATGGGTCTCTAGTATGGTATAGGAACATAAATCCCTCATATGGATCTCTAGAGTGGGCTATTTTCATGGATCCATAGTATGTCCAGCTCAGGGTGGATTCATTTTCCATAATCTTGAAGAATAAAATGGTAAGTGGTATTCATGGAGTTTTTGTGATAACATCTTTGGCTGAAACAACAGCCCCAAAATTCTGAATATTTTTACTTAGGTTATACGTATCATATTCACCTAAAGGATAAGTGGGAGACTTGTTAATTCACATAAGTGGATAACTTTCTGTAACTCCAATCTTGGTTCATATGGATCTCCTACCCTCTATTTTTTCTACACCCCCCAATGGGATACATAGAGCCTCTTTGATAGGAAAAATGAGATTATCGAACAGAAGATGAGCATAAAATCCATGAATACTAATTATCTTACATATAGAGACCAAGATACAGAAAGACATATTTTTAAGGACATGAACCCTAAACAAAGCAAGGCTCGCCCCTTCATACTGGGAAACTAGGGCAGGGGAGGCCCTGATGTTGAGGCCAAGAACGGTAAGCTAGGTATAGAGAACCAATCCATTTCAGGAAACCAGGGATTATAAGGACTTAAGAATTATTACAGACACACTAATCTAGGAATGGAATTCCCTCTTCACACAAAAATACAGGGTTCTAATAACAGATAATTCCAAGATATATGAATATATATTAGAGAACTCCAAGAGTTGGGCATGAAATATTTCCCTTCATTTGAAAATCTTCTCACCCAACTGAAATATCTATCCTTAAAAAAGGGAGTTCAAATAAATCCCCCTCTTGCACCCTTATAATATGATTTGATTATAAATAGAAGGATCAAATTCATGTTTATATGTGGTTTGGGCATAATGGTGGCATCAAAATGGAGTGGAATCTGAATATTATTTTTCATGACACGGATGAATTAACTTCCATTATAATGTTGGTATGAGACATGATGGACTACAGTGTTTTCAAATAGGTAATAAATCAGTCCATTTATATAGAGTGGGATCACATATTCAATCCTTAGAAGGTATTGTGATGATTATTTATATAATATTTCTTCAATTTAAAACTACTTCTAATACAAGACTCTGTATTTAAAATAGAGGATAGTGGTGGAATATTCTCCCATTAGGTTTCCTCAGTATTCCATTGGTGGTGTTGTGGTGGGTAGTGATATAGTGTTAGCTACCCCATATGAAGAGTAGCCTTCTCCATGAAATAAAATAATCATAGAGGTGGAGGGATGAGACCTGATATATACTTTCCTAGTTTTAAGATCATCTAATTTGGAGGTTCCACCAGATATCTTTGCATCTCTAATTGGATATCAGTATAGTGCTAATATATTATTAAAACACATCCTTACTGGTGAAATGGATTGGACTTTTATTCTCACCCTTATCATGTTATCCAGAAGGTAACATAGTGCTATATATCATTATAGAATTTTGATTTTATTACTAGAGATGATCCTTGATCATGGAAAAAATAGAATCTGAATATATTTTCTCTAAAACCATGGTTGATTTATTATATTATGTTTGAGGGGAGTTAAATTAAATTATGATTTCTGGTTGGGTTCAAATATACATTTTACCCTTTTGTGTGTATTCGAAATCAAAAAGAATCATTCCACATGTAGTTATAATCAAGGATATTTCATCCCCATGTAGATTCTAATATCGAAGACCTAATGTGAAAATTTGACTATATGGTGGTATAGGGATTTAAAATTGATTGAATTTGTGACAAGTTTCAAGATAAACCTTTTTCATGTCACTACATATCCTATAAGAGTTAGAATCAATCCATTTATAGTTATTATAGAGTCTCTGCACATATCTACCTCATATATATGATAAAGTATATATGGGTGCCCCGATGAGATATGATAGGATAAAACATGATCTAAATTAGAAATTTTATCATCACTGAGGAAATATTAGGCATGGTTTTTTCATCCAAGACTTACATGAGAGATCAATGAATTTCTACTTATAATATGGAAATAGGAATTAAGTTTCATATATTTCTTTCTAAGGGGTCCCTCGGAATAAATTCATCTCATCTGTAGGGGAAACTTATAATGGATTCATCCTAATATATGGTTATTTAAGAACATAATGTGTATGAGAGGTCCCAACCACCAAGATGTAACTCTTGAGAATGATGAGGGAATTTTACCTTGTTTTAGGATTATGGATAAGGAAACATATGAAAATTAATCTTACACAAATCTGGATCTCTTTTAAGGAAATAGGTTTATATTAAATGTACTGCTCTAGTATGTAAGGGTTGTGTGGGGTGGGTCAAATGTCATGCAGTTTAACAACATATTATTAGTACTTGTATGTCATGAATTTTAGGCTATAATGATAATTAATTTTTGTAGAATAATTTATATAGATCTATATGATACACAAAATTTTGTGGTTTCATCTTAGTTCTGAGTTAGTAGAGAAAACACAATGTGAACTAGTGAAGTCTCAAATTCCAAGAAGAGGCTAGAATTTGATGGGATGTAATTTATGGTTGAAACCAAGATAGGTGATATATAAATTTATATTTATAACGTATAAATAGTAATTAATCCATCTCTAATTCTAGGTAATTAAATTTTATGAAAATCTAGATTTTATACAGGGTAAATGGGGTGGATTAATTTTAGTGAAATGTTATAGTGGTAAACCAAATGTGAATTAGAAAACCTTCACACTTTAACACATTATATAGATATTATTCATACTTAAGGGGATTCGATAATATAAAATAGAATGACTTAAGTAGTTTAAAGTCTTGTGATATGCATAATAATATCACCCATTTTAATATCATCCTACTAGGGCCATTTCCAAGAAGTTTAAAGTCTTATATATTTGACTTTGTACTATAAAAATTAAAATATTATTTCTAGAACATGGATGTCATATAGTTTAGTTTCATATCATGAGGACCACTTACCTAAATGGGACATAAAAAGAGGATAATCTCAACTCAATCATTTATGCTGAAAATAAGAGTATCTCAACTCAAATAATTTTCCTTTTCCTAAAAAATTTAAACCCAAATATGATAGAATAGAAGAGTAGGATTTCTTGATTTTTCTTTTATAATGGGTATGATGAACAGGTGTGTAATGTTTATGGTATTTGAATCCACTTGCGTAGTTAGATTATGGAGGGTGTAAATCCTAACAAAAGAATGTCTGTGTCAATGGGAAATGGATACAGGTGGGAATACATCAAATATTACTAATGGAGAGACTACCACTAGACTATTAGGAAATAGATAATTGGATTAGAGGATAATAAAGTTGAGGTGGAATCATCTCTCTAGATGGTAAGTAAGATACATGGCTCGTATATCATTACCAACAATAGGTATCTATTTTTTGATCAGATCCACTTATTACAAATTTTTATGTAATGGGGAACTGATAGGATATGCTCAAGGTTTTAGAATAACAAGAGGATATACTTGACTTATGGCTATTGGTCTTCAATGATTTAGACATAAAATTTATAAAGTAGGTTCATGAATAAAGAGTTACATAAGAAAGTTCTGAGCACCCTAATGGTTAGGACATTGTATACTGAACACATGCTTGGGGGAAAGGGATATAACAATAAATTTATTTAATAAATTTTCATATGAAATGGATATCATGTTATTTGGGAATAAGTGGGATTTTCAGTCATTAAAATATAACCATGTAATAGTTTAATCTTAGGGGTACGGAAAATGAATATGTGCTCTAATTTTTCTTAGACTATTGGGTCCAATGATCATATCGTTGTGTAATGTAGGATTAGGATTAATTTTCGAAAATATTTTTTTCCATTTCCATTTTTTCCTCTAACTTTTTATTAATCTATTGAAGGGATGGCTCGGTGATTAAAGCATTGAATTTTTCTCAGTATTTCCTTTAATAGATTTCAACCTAAAAATACGTGATTTATTTTTCATTTATATTTCAAATTATTTCAATTTAGAACATTTAGGGATGAATGGTATGTTCATGAAACATTGACTAAAAGGAGATGTATTCTTCAAAATAATATGGGAAAGGAAACCTAGTGTTGATGAAGATCTAGATGTCATTATAGAAAATCTATGAAAAAAATTCACATAGTTTAAGGTAATAATAATTGGACCAAAATATGAGGAGGTTTATTCCATAATAAATGGAAGGAGATAACCCAACATGAATGGGAAAAGGGATCATATATATATATATATAAATTATCTTGATGAGGGGAACATGTAGTTTATGGTCATACTGCTGAAACTATGTCATTCCCCTCAAGTCCCTTTAAGTGGATCTAGCATATATATTGGAGAAATTGGGATAAAAATTTATAGTTAGTCCAAGGATGATATAAATATGTCACTACATATCCTATTGTAATAGGAATCCATCTAAAATAAATTCTAGAAGAAAATATTTCATTCCTATATCTTTTCTAATATAGGTAGACCTGATATGAGTGAGTAGACCATACACTGGAGGGAGTCTTGATAGTCAAAAAATATATGGTTGGGTCCAAGAAGGTTAATGTATCTTGAAATTAAGTGAATAAATATACATGTAGATATTGTTAATGGATATTGTTATCCAAGTATAGGGTTGTTAGAGGAAACACAACTTGAATCGAGAAACCACACAATTTGTTATTTTTATGGATTAAATGGGATTGAGGTTTTCCGGTTGGGCCCAAGATAAGAGATATGGGTGTCACTAAATATATTATAATAATTAGAGTCAATATACATATAGTTATTGATAAAATATTATTATCTATAGATGTGTCTCATATACAAGAGGTAAAATGACAATGGCTTAATCCTAATGTAGGGATTTTGAAGAACCTAAGAAGAATGGGTGGGATTATACACTAATATTTAATGGTTGATTGAATTTGATGGGTCTTTTGACATGTACCTAAGTAGAAAACTCAAGAATCATTTCATATCTTGGGATAATATAAATCAAGACACATATAGTTCTTCATCACCTATATATAAATATGTATCATGTGATAAAGAAATGTTTTCATCCAAGCATAGGGTTATTGGAGAAAAGATTATATAAACTGGAAAACTTATGCCCTAGGTACTCTTACATGTATTTTTATCATGTATATGGATGATTGGTCATATTTAATGGACCACTCTATGTAGTTTATTATATTGTAAGATGGAAATATTGTATTGTAATTTATTTTCATGTGACTGGGACTATTTCCAAGTAGCATCATGTCATGGAGAATGGACTATAGGTGTCATTTAGTTTTGGTTCATATGAAGAGGGGCTTCATGATTTTTAGTTAAAAGCCATGTATCTAGGTATAATTGAACATTGTGTAAACTTATGTGAACTATTTCATAATAAACCATGGATTAGTGGTAGGTGTGAAACACTCTCTTTCCATTGTGATTAAGGAGTAATCCTGATTTGAGAAGACCTTATATATGGTGTAAATTTCTTCCCACTTCAAATATAACTTATGATGTTACTTAATAAGTACTATGGAAGTTCTCAAAGCCAATATCATCTCCCCTTGGATTAATGAGCAGTGATGAACCTTCATATTGAATTGTCATGGAACTCAATTTTTATTGATCTCATGGTTATACAGTGTGTATAGCCTTTTCTCAATGAATTTCTTTAATTCAACAAGTTGAATATAAGACTTTTCATCTTCAGATATTCGATCACTGATTATGGGGTGAAGTGAGGGAAACTAAAATTCAATGGGAAGAATTTTCTTTGTCCCATACTTGATAAAGTATCATATTTCCCATGTAGCAATATGGGTTGTGGTGCAGTAAGCCAATTATTTATGTAAGAGTTCATCTAGAAGATAATGTTTTTCTTTTTATCCAGCATCTTCTAAAAAATATTTGATACACTTTTATTGATGTCCTATTAATATACATTCACCACAAAAATATATTATAATTAGTGGTTGGATTGAATATTTCACTCTTGGTACAACCATTTCAATTTGGTAGATAGAAATTGGTGTCGTTGTTCATCAATTTTTTGTGAGGAACACCAAATCTGGTAATGATAATGTACTTTATAAAATTTATTCCAGTTTTCATTTTGAATTTTTTGAGTGTTGTGAATTCATCCCATTAATAGAATAAATTAGAGATAGTGAGGATTTACTTGAACTGTATATCTATGTATGGAAGGTATATACCCATGAAATTTTCCCCCATTAAAAAAATGGCCAAGAGTATCTGGAAGTGTGTGGTAATTTTGGGGGTTGATGAATAAAGTTTTCATGTATATGGAAAAAATGTAATTTCTCTAGTAAATCCATGAAGTCTTGCATAATTGATGTCCATAAGTATCCATGTTTGTTGATTTAATGATAGTACTTAGTTATAAACTGATGAGCATCATAGGCACTAGCAGGGAATCATTCTATATTAGTAAAGGTCTCCCCTCATTTAATTCAACTAAGGTGGAATCTATCCAAGAATTGTTTTTTATAGAGGACCTCCCAAGAGTTTCGATTATCATAAGGGTAATAATATCTACCCATTGATTGGTCTGTTCTTTCTTAACTCAATCAAAAGGATTAACCCTATTTTGAGGGAACTCTTTTATAGTATTTATCCATCTAAATATAGAATTAGTCAATGAGCATAAAATCTCATTTTGACCAATAATAGTGTTAAATTAATTGATTTATTCCATATAATTATAGATATATAGAGAAACCACGTAACTATTTATAATTTCATTGATCATATCATCCTGTTTTAGATCATCCATAGTCATTTATACATTGGATAATTCATATTCCTATGCATTCTACTATTGTGACACATGAGAAAATTTAAAGGACCAACTAGGATCATTGTGGTCATTGAGAGGGGTAGTGTGTGAATCAATTGTCTTCAATTTTTATGCTTCATTACTTAAGATATAACCTTTTCCTTTGGTTATTGAGAAATTTATCAACTAGAAAACAAAACAAGGACAACCATGTGAACACAAGTATTTACAAGGTTCAATACTCAATAGGATTAGTGAGTCCTTGGAATGGTTTGGTATTAATCCAAGACAACAAACCCACTCGAAAAAAAAAATCCTTTTTCCCTTATAGAAAGAAGGTAATATCCTTTACATGTAAGCACAATACTCTTTTGATGGTGCATGTGATCTGTGAATAGATAATATGATATAGTAATGTTTTGTAATAGAAATAAAATCCTTCACCAACATGCTTCTTGTATATTGCC
Source organism: Viscum album (assembly GCA_963277665.1). Classification (NCBI taxonomy): domain Eukaryota; kingdom Viridiplantae; phylum Streptophyta; class Magnoliopsida; order Santalales; family Viscaceae; genus Viscum; species Viscum album. Next base: position 438,746,107 of record OY728157.1, on the reverse strand, counting down.
ACAATACTACATTCTTCAAAATTTAATTCTTCCAAGCTCATCTTCTTCCAAAAATTCTATATGAAATTTTCCATACAATAACTTCTCTATATAGTTCCCTTGGTTTTATATAATCATTCTAATTCCATGTTATTCTGATTGTCTCTATTTTTTTGGTCACTTATTCAAATTATTCATCTTATTCCTCTTCAAACTATTAATATAATGGTGATTGATAGAAAAAATTCATCTTGTACAATAATACTTCACTTCTTCAACAATTCCCCCAACTTTAAAAAAAGAAATAGAAACATCGCATCACACCACTTCCCTTTATATTGGCATCTCTTCTCCAATGTTTTAGGTTGAAAAAATCACTTTCAAATTCAAACTTGCTACTCAAAATTTGAAAATCCAATTCAAAATACACAATTCATGAATGCCATAAAACATCTGAAAATTTAGGAATTTTTCTTAACACTTGATTTCAATTAACTCTTCAAAATATCCTTAAAACTTGACTAGAATCATGATATTACTCTATGATTACTAGATAATTGAAAAACCTGATCCAAGTGGACTCATTTAATGACTTTATGAAATGTTACTAAATATCATTTAATATTTCATCCATTTCAATATCATGTCACCTCTTATGTCTATTTAAAACTATATCTATTCTTCCTTCAAAAATTTGTTGTTACATCTTGAAATATCTCACAAGACTCTTCCTTAGCCTGATGAATTACTTAAAAACCTCTTTACATTTCATTTCATGGGAAACCTATGTCCAATGAACATCATATGGAAACATTTATCTAGTTAATTCATATAAATAATCTAGTATGACTACTCAGAGACTTCTATCTAATCATTTAGTAACTTTTTCACTTCATATAATAAACATTGTAAAAGTTTTTTTGATATAATTTGTACCCAATATAACATTCATCTATCTGATGAACATATAAAAGTTATTTTATTGGACTCAGAACATTTTATTGAACTAATGAAATTATAAACATTGCTCAATCTTGTGGACTTTATAATATGACTTTGTAAAGTTTCATCTAATAGACTGTATTGGATGACTTTGTAAATGTATTTATAGTAATATTTCTTAAAGACCTTTGTATGATACTTCTTTAAAATTACATTGATTGGAAGACATCATAAATATATGATAGATAATATTTTCTACTAATACAACTCCATATTTTCATAAATCCTAAACTTTTAATCGTGAAACATTATTAATTTAGGACATGAACTTTTCATAGCTGCACATTTGTTCAATAACATCGGTCGGGTAAACTTCACAATTCTTCATTGCATGAAATTTATGAAATCATACCTAAATCTCCCCCTTCGTATTAAATCTTGTATCATGATAAAATTTAATAATAATGATGTTTTATTTTTTATATAATAGTATAGCATCGCATAGCTAACATTACCAAATATCATTGTCTGATGGTTTTTGTGAGCATAATGGGATAAATGTTTAGCTCCACACTATATCTGATAACTTTTGTGTGGAAATGTACAATGTTAAGTGATTTATGTTCTCAAAAATGTTAAGTGTTTTATATTTAATATAAAAAAGAAAACATTAAATTAGTACATATTCTTTCATAACCAACTTCTTCTTAAAACATCACATCAAAGAATATTGGTCTCAACAATCTCCCCCTTTATATTTTTTTCATCTAAGAAATATAATTAATTAAAATTATAAAACTCTAGAAATGGATAACTTATTCCAAAATTTGAAGCCTATGTTTTCAAAATCAATGTAGAAAACAAGAATAGTTGAACAAAATTACCATGTTTTCCTCCAGTATTGATTTAAGAAACTTCTATTAAAAACATTCTAAATTACTTCTTTAACTTTAAACATTCATCATTAAAAACAACTTCAAACTATATAAAAAAACATCTTATATCCACGTAAAAAATGTTAAAAAATTACAAAAATTATGAAATAAAATAATAACCCTTTTAAGAACTCACCATAAATTTTTACTCTTCCTTGAATTTTAAAGTACATACCAATAGATAGATTTATGTTATATAATTTTCACCCCCTTAGAAAACACTAGAAAATGACAATATGTGATAGGTAATGGGAAATACATACCATATCCTTGAATATAAGAATTTTTAACACACATTATCAAAATTATCTTATGAAATGATTCCTTCAGAAATGGTTCAGTGAATATATCAGAAACTTTCTTCATTAGAGGAACAAAATAAAACTTCAAATAATTTCTTTCCACATACTCTTTGATGAAGTGATATTTAATATCAATGTTCATAGAATGAGAATATTTAACTGTATTGTTATATAAATTTAAATAAAATTTATTATCACAACCTGAGAGAAGGGTAAACTTAAAATCAACCAAAAAATATTCCAATTGTGTATTCATACATGTTAATTATGTTTCATCTTCAGTAGAAGAAACTTACTCATCTTCTTTCTTGCTGAGATTCATTGAAATTTGTTTCTTTGTATTCCATTAAGCACATAATTATCCCAAAATGAAAACTCAAATATACTTGGATCCACATTCTTCAACACATCTTATTCAATCAGCATCTTCGTAACCAAATAGATAAACATTTTTTGTCCTGTCATATTTCTACCCAAAATTAGTTATTCCATTTATATCTATGAATAATTTTCTAAGCTATAAGATGATATTATTTTGGATCACATTGTTATTTGAAACAGATTTTAACATCATACACAAGATATGTTCTTGCAGGTGTTATATATAACAATATTCTAATAAAATTTATAAAATATTTTGTATCCAAAATTTTTATTGCCTGTCTTTGTTCATATTTGTTCCCACTAAGATGGGTGTGGAAACCATCAATAAACCTTCCATGCCAAAATTCTTCAGAAGTTCCTAACAAAAATATCCTATGAAAGGAAAACATAATAACTCTTTTGATATATTTTTATGACAATAAAGTATTTCATTTTACCAACCATTTACATTTCAATCAACTTATTCATATCCTCAATATACTTTTCAAACGTTTTTTCATTATTCTCCATGAATATAATTTCATAAAAATTAATTATCACAATGAGGGAAATGTCTTTATTTTCTTTTATGTGGTGGCTACTTTATACTATTCCTTTTTTAAAGATAAAAATATTCAATAATGTATCCATTATATAATACCAATCTCACAATAATTTCTTTAACCTATACATATTATTCATTAAATTTCACACATAACTTTCATCTTGACCAAGAAAAAATCTACATAGTTATTTAATATAAACTTCTTCATCAAGATTCCCATTAAGAAAATATGTCTTAAAAGTCCTTATAGAAAATATTTTATTGTCATTTTATAGTGATAGAAAGAATTATTATGAATGTTTCAAGTACTGATACCAGGGAAAAGGTATAACCAAAATAAATTCCTTTAATTAATGAGTATCCTTTTCAAAAATTACATTCCCTGTTTCTTATCACTTCACCTTTTCTATTCAACTTGTTTCTGAAAATCCATTATTTCCAATAACATTATTGTCTTTTTGTTTGAGTACAAGTTCCAAAGTCTCATTATTCTTGATTAGATTCAATTATTCTTTAATGAAATCAATCTACTCTTTAATATCCAAAGCTTCTTCAACATCTCTTGTATCAACCTATGAATATAACTAAGTGTTTGTAACTAAAAATGATGTTCCTACAGTTGTAGCCTATTTTCCATGATCATTAGTGGTTTTATAGACCTTCTCTTTATTAATTAACCTAGTATTAGCTGAACGTAATTGTACCTCATCACTTGAGATAGCTAAGTTGGAATATTCATCTTGTACAGAATAAATATTATCACCCTCATCAAGAACTTTTTCAGGTTCTTTTACTACAACCACTTCATCTTCACATCATCTCATATATTCAATTGACTATGAAACATTATTTTCATAATTTTCTAAAAATTTTACATATTTAGAGTCAAAAATATTTTATGTTTCAATATTATAGTAATTATATCCTCTACCATTATGAGGGTATATTGGAAAGATACCATCAATACATTTTTATTAAAATTTCCCAATATTCTCTCCCTTTAATTTGATATTTAAAGGGATTTTAAACACCCTTAGGTATTTTAGACATAGGTTTTCTTTGTAATAAATATAATAAGTTTTCATATTATTATTTTACTTATAGAAACAGTCATTCTAAATGTGAACAACTACTCTAATTTTCTACCTCCAAATGAATTTAGAGATATCATGTTCAATCAACATAGTTCATTACATATCAACCAAACTTCTATATATTTTTCAACAACACTATTATATTATGGTGTTTATGGTGCACTAAATTCAGGAATTATTTCAGGATTTTAAATATAGTCATTAAACATAAAACACGTATATTCAAATCCAATTTTAGTTTGAATCTTATTCACAGAATAACCACATTTTTGTTTAGAACTTCTCATGAAACTCTTAAACATTTTGAGAGACTCTGAATTATGTTTCAATGATATAATACTTGTAATGTGAGTAAAATAAACAATAAAATATATAAATTACTTATCTCCATTGGTTTATTTATTTATCATGGGCTTAAATATATTAAAATGTAAAAAATCTAAGGGGTGAGTTGAATTTATCTCAAATTTCTTATGTACTGAGCTTGTAATATTTTCGTTTTGACATATTCAAAAATTCAAATATCTTCTTCTTTTTTATGTCAGGAATATCATAAATAATTTATCTCTTTATTATATTTCTCATATTCCACTGGAACATGTGTCCAAGCCTCTTATTCCCTAACTGATTTTCTTTCATCATTATCATGTAACATGAACCATATGCATCTATAACATGAGACAAGATTCCCATGGTTCATTATCCTCTTATAAAAACTGTAAAATATTAAATCCTTTTAAGAGAAAAATAATATCTTCTAAAAAACGTTTTTAATTTTATCATATTTTTTTTAAAAACTAAACATATTATGTTTCATCCCATAACTTATAAATCACTTCTAGATTTCAATTTTTCATTTCCAATGATAGTAGATCCAACAACTTTGATTTTGAGTTACACATCATTTCTAAAATAAATTATTCAGTCTTTATAATATTTTATATTCTTAAAATATATGAAATATCATTTCATATTTGAAAAACTACCACTATTCAATATCAATGGTTATTCTCCTTTTTTAGCTTTAAGGGAATATTCAAAAACTATGGAATTTTCATGGAATTTTCTTCCATAACATGTGGCTTCTAAGATTTATCATATAAACTTTTTTGAGGTGGTAACATAACAAGTCATTTTTTAGATAAATTTATTATCGGATCACATCTTTCACAAATAGATTCCAATAATTAGATTTTATTTTTAGTTTTCAAACTAGATTTTTGAAATTGCCTCCATTGATATAGTTAACTCTCCCTTAAACTCTACATTCATTTTCCATTGGATTAATTTTAGTTTTGATGATTGACCAGTTATTTTTTATCAAATTATCAAATCCTTCATACTACTACAAATACCCATTGAATTCATATTTTCCTATATATGTTACAGGAAGGCTAAAACTGTGCACCTACTTTCCATTGTCTTTCTTACCCTCCACCTTCAGATTTTTTTAGGAACCAAAATTTTGGTAAATTTATGAAATATTATCATTCATCTTAGATTTCTTCTCATCCTTAATATATTATTCAGTTATAGGATGTTTTGGTTCAGACTTTGAAAACACATAAATTTAATGTTTTATCAACTCTACATATTTGGAAATATATATAGTTTTCATAATTTTATTTATTATGAGAATATTTAACCATGTTTTTAACCTTTTATAATGTTTTTTGTTTAAACCTTTGATATTTAAATTTCTTTTAACTTTCACCAACTTCAAAAATCAATTTTTGGATGATTTTTATTCCTCACTCAACTTCAAAAAATTTCTATTAAAAATGTCAAATTATTTCTCCATTACCTTTACCTTTTCTTAAATCATGATATTTAGGTTATCCTTTTATCAAGTAAATTATTCATACCATCAATATATTTTTGAAATATTCATTTTATACAAGAAATTTTTTTTTGTTGAAAGATATTTTTTCTTAAACTTCTTATTATTCTATTCAAGTACAACAATATTTATAAAAAATTATTTCAACTCTATTTTAATCATAAAATCCATATGAGACTCCACTTATTATTATTATTATTTATAGATACTACTTTAATAATTAACAAAATTATCTTTATTCACTTTTTCATTAAGAAATTTTTCTGTAACATCATGACTATAATTTTGAGATTCAACTTCACTATCATCATCATCCTCACATTTGAGTAGGAATTTATATTTTTATATTTATATAACTTTTTAACCTATATATTTGAGAAGAAATGTCATTTATATCTCTTAATTTTTATAAATATTCTCAATTTCTTATCATCTTTTTCATTATCTTCATCTTCCTTTAGTCTTGTAAAATTTTAAATAAAATTATCAATGGATCCACCATCAAAGTACTTGAGAATTGACTTTTATTTTTACTTATTTGTTCTTATTTTCACACTTTTTAAAAAAAAAGACCTCAATTCATCAAATTTTTTAAAAACCTCATCTTTGGGGAGAGTCACTCACTTATTTATCAGGAAAATTCTTTTATTTTTCTTATTTAACATATTTAAAAGAAATTTCTAGATCAACCTTTTAAGTATGCTTTATAGACATTCCTATTCTCGTCTTATATGTTATTAGAATATAATTTTGATCATCTAAGGATATATTTTTAGGTTCTCTATCTTTTTAAGTCACATAAATTTTATATATAATAATTATTTGAATCTTTTCAATAATAACTAAATATTCCAATATCTCACCAAAAGATCTTATAGTAATTATAATGTCATTAACCCATATAAATAATTTACCAACAGATTCATCATCACCCATATTAAAATATTCTACTTTAATCTTCAGATATGTAGTTTTTCTTTCTCAACATTTTTATTTCCTTCATAAATATTCTTAAAATTTTCCAAGATGCCTTTTTCTATTCCAATACCTTTAACACTAAAAATTCACTTTCATAGAGTTATTAATGTTTAGTGTTTTTGTCTTACTCATAATTCTCTAAATTCTTATTTTCAGTTGCTATTAAGGGACCACCTTTATCATGAGTAGAAACATTATATATATCAACATCAAAAATTTCATTTCCAATGAAGATAAGGTAAGGTAATATTTTATCCTTACACATATGATAGTTATTCCCATTAATTATAGGAATCCTATTATTGTTTGCATAGTTCAAATCGTCCATGATACCATTATTTTCTTCAACATCAATAAATATTCAATGAAGGAAACCTTATCACTAATACTAATTTAAATGAAAAATCATGATCTATGTGGTCATTGAGTGGGGGAGAGGATGAATTGTTGATCTTATAATTTTATGTTTCCAAACATAATATGAAACCTCAAACTCAAATTAGTGAGAAAGTATTATATTATAAAACAAAACAATCACACACATCGGAACACATGTATTAATACTTTTTACTACTCAATAATAGTAGATAGTTCTTTTCATGGTTTTTATATATTCCAATAATACAAAATGACTAGAAAATAATCCTTTTGTAGTTATATATGGTAGGTAATATCTATAAATTTAATGAACTATAGTCATTTGAAAATTCATGTTCTCCTTGAATAGATAATATGATATAATAGTGTTTTGTAAAAACAATAAGAACCTTCACCAATAGGCTTCAGTACACTGGAATTGTGCTTATTTTTTCCCACATTCCCTTCAAAAATATATTATTATTCCTAGAATTATATAAAAAATAAAATTATAATCACTTCTATGATCGATACCCTCATCCCAATATACTCTAACTTCTTCCCTCTCTATCAGATTGTCTCTATTTTTCTAATCACTTATTCACACTATTCTTCATATGCCTCCTCACAATATCATTTTTATTCCTCTTGATTGTAATACTCTACCCAGTACCACAAAACATTACTTCTTCATCACTTCTCCCAATATAAAAAAAATCATAGAAACATCTTGATTCACCACTCCCCTTTATATAGGAAACACATCCTTTATATTTAGGGAAAAGCATTCACTTTAAAATTCAAACCTTGTACAAAACCGTTGAAAACCCTACTCAAATTATTTAATTCTCAACCTTCTTAAAACATCCTAAAATTTAGGAACATTCCTTACCACTTGGCATAAACAAGATTTTTAAAATTAACTTAATGCACAACTAAAATCATGATCTTCCTATATGATTATTATATAACTAAATGACCATATTTGCATCATCTCATTTAATGAATTTATGAAAACTTCATAAATATCATCAAACCTTATTTCTATTACAACTTCATAACACCTCTTCCACCTTGTGAAAACTCTTTATGATATTCCCTCACAACTTCTTAAGGATATCTCAAAATATCTCGTAAGACTCTTTATTTAGATAATTACCTACATGATAACCCTTCACCAATTACCTTCAATTGGAAACCTCTTTTCAATGAACTTCATAAAGAAATATTTTCCTGATGACTTAATATAGATACATATCTCTAATGAATTAGGGACTTATGTTTTATAATTTTATAACACCTTCGCTTCACATCTTAAACTTTTTATAAATTTGTCTGATTTAATTCATATAAAACTAAATGTTATTATGCCTAATGAACATTTAATAGTTCATTAATTGGATTCAAAACCTTTTATCCAACATATTAACTTATAAAAAATGTTATGTCTTGTGGACTATGTGTAATAACTTTGTAAAGGCTTATCCAATGGACTTTGTGGGATGACATTGTAAAAGTATATCTAATTAACTATGTCTAATGAAACTGCTCACAGACCTTTGTTTGATACTTACTCAAATATCCTCTAATAAAAAGACATTATAAACATCTAACTAATAAATCATTATATAATTGAAAATATATATCTTCATAAACCAAAATTTTAAAATCATTTACTTTTATTACATCATGATGTGAAATATACATGATCATAAATTTTTAGAATAACATTATTACAGTAAAATTAAAAAATTTATTATCATGAAATTCATAAAACTATACCTCAATATATCTATTTGGAATCATGTTTGGATAATAAGAACTTTCTTTGATCAGGATATTTGATACTTCAAATTTTAGTATAGAATAATCTGACTGAGTTTACTAAAAATCTATGTCTGATAAAACTTGTGAGTATAACTGGATAAAAATTCAGCTTAAAACTCCTTCCAATAAATTTTTAATGAAAATAACAATGTTAATTCATTTATGTTCTCAACAATGTCAAGTGTTTTACATTGAATAAAAAAAGAAAACACACAAGAAATCCTTCTTCTTTCACAACCAACTTCTTCTTAAAACATCACCTCGTAGAATATTGGTCATGAAAACATTGTATTAGAGGGGGATTCATCAATCATACCGCATATATAATCTAGTAATAGAATAAATTCTTCCTTATTTATGTAATAGTCACCATAGATTTTCTTAACCACAAATTTGAATAGCCATTAATTTTTTTTGAATCCACTATTATTTATTATTCCAATTCCAATCCTATAATAAGGTATTGGTATTATGACTCATTATTGGTGCATCCCTATAATAGTGGGGAGGAGTATGGTATAACTTATTTTTCTATTGAGATAAATAAAATCAATAATTTGACCTTGTTGATCTTCAGGTTTTCCTTCCTTATACTTACCAGGGTCCTAATTATTCCATAAAAGTATATCTCTCATACTTCTGGGGTTTCATGGATGGAGAAAATATCTCCATCGAGGAGTTCTGTGTATAATTGTGACTTCTCTAGGATTGTTTTTTCTATGAGAGAATATTATATAGCATATTATCTAATAACATTTTTGAGTCATGAACATGATATCAAACTATTATACCACAACCACCCAATATTCTTGAAACTTGGTTAACATTGATCAACTAATACTATACTTGACTGGTTCAACATACAATATGAGGTAGACCTCATATTGCTAAAAATAGTATCTCAACTTTTGTATTGTGAAAATCAATACATGTAATATCTTTACATTATCATAGTATCATATCTCAGTAGCTAACATTTTATTAATGAGAAAATTAATAGTATTCTCTTTACTAGCATAATTTTTTGATAAAGTAGTTCTCTAAGATATTTATCCAAGGTTTCCACATAGAGTATAATAGGATTACCTTAAATAGGAAGCCTCAAGACTATTGAGTGAAGAATTTTCTATTTGAGATTATTGAAGGCCTTTTGAAAATCCACATCCCATTGATAGGTAACACCTTTCTTCACAAACTTTTTAAAGGTAAACCATTTTATAGTGAGATTATCTATTAAGTTCCTAATAATGGTAATCCATCATTAAATTCCTCACAATTATTTATGGTTTTGAGGAGGTTGAAAATCAAGTATCAACCTTGTGTTTTTAGGTTGACTTATATTTTTATAGGGAATACTATAAATCCTATGATTTTTCCTAATGTTACCCCAAAATAACATTTTAGGGGTTTGATCTTTTTATTTTTTTTATTTTTCTGAAAACTACTTCAAGATCAGAAATATTTTCTTAGAATTGTTATGATTCTACCACTTGATCATGCATTTAGAACTATTTTTTTCCTCAGAAAAACATAAATATGTAGTTCGTTGAATTTTAATTTGTAATTTCTTTGTTCTTTAATCCAAATGGAATTACTTGGAAATAGTATACTCATTGGGGTACCCTAAAGGCACCGACCTCCTAAACTTTGGAGTCTATTTGGATAATTATATATATAGGATACTTATTTAAGGAAAGTGACTAGAAGGTATTAATTTCATCAATAAAAAATTTAGTGATTGAGGCTAGAAAATAATCCTTTGGAAAGTAATGGTTGACATACTATACATCAATATAGACCGTGATTTTACCATTATTTTTCTTTATATAGAAAATATTTATGATCCATTAAGGGTATTTAACTTCTCAAATGAGGTTGTCTTTGATCATATTATCAACTTCAGCTTTAAATTTTTTATTATGGGTTCGATTCATTCTCATTATTGCCGATTTATATCCACATTGGTCATACTCCAGACCCAAATTCTTAGTATCTACCAAGGGATCAAACCTAAGAATTCATATGTAATTACATGAAAACAAATCTTGATGTATTTTTGGGAAAGATATTTTTTTATCCTATTCTTCTGGATTCATAGTAGCAATGACCAATATAGGTTATGGATCTTCATTTGATACTTGTTCCACTTGCCTAATTTCTCCAATATTGCTCAAGACACCTTAATCTATTACCATAGGCACATATTGGATTTAATATCTCACTTCTTAACCATTCTCAGGGGTTGAAAATATACTGGAACTTTGAGATCTAGAAGATGATATGATGGAATTATTATTCCCATAATAATCATATTCTTCTTCTAAATTACTAGGTTTATCTACTATTGTTGACAACATGAGAATTTTAGATAACATTTTTAAACCCCATAAGTTGAAAATAATTTTAATTAAAGAGAATTTTCTAGGTTTATTGTAAATTTATTAGAACCACATTATAATAGAGATGATCAGGGGGAAGATTGATCTACATAGATTGCACAAGGTCCTTTTCCACTATTAGTTCCAACCATTAAATGGAATCATATTCTTGATGTTTATATTAGAGGAACATGATTTTAGGGTTAATTTACTAGAATAATATAACCCACATTTCCCAATTACTTCTCACATCTAGATTAGTTTCCTTAATTTCATAAATTGGAATCATGAAATATTCACCATGTTCACTCCATGGGATGATAAGGGAGATTTTCATTTCATTAAGAGCTATAATTTTTATGGAGTTATTTACCATAATTTTATTCCCCTCCCTTTTATGGTATCATGTGTCTATATTCTGAGATTTGTAGGCCTCAAAAGGGAAATTATCACTATATATTACCCTAAATTTTCAATCAATATAGTATTTTAAATTTTGGTGATATGATAAGGGAACTTTTGTATGCCTATTAATCCATGGTTTTCCTAGTAATACATTGAAATCCAAGAAATTATGGTCCCCCAAGGATTTAGAGTCAAACATATAGTCTCTAAAATGATCCCTCAATTTACTTATCTTGAGTGGTTTCTGAACACTCTTATCATACCCCTAAATTTATAGGTTGGAGGGAGAAAAGTTGGATTCACTGTAAACTACAAATAAAAGGGTCTTGATCATGATTATATCTATCCTTAAAAACTATAAATTAGGGTGAGATGAATAAAAAAAATTGATCCTTATAAAAATTTATGTGGCTTTTATATTTCCATGCATGTTATCTTCCCAATATTTTTTGTAAAAGAAAAAATATCATGAAATTCTACAGAGCTAGTCTAAATAGTATAAACTTCATTCTTTAAATATTGAGGGCTTCAACGAGCCTCAATAGGGGTTTCCATGAGTTATTTTGAAATATAAATGGAATTAAAGATTGATATATTGGATTTTATGATATTGAGATTCATTAAAATAACATTATTTTATACTAGAGACTATACATTATGTTATGAGGAGACACCCTAGAATGAGGCTTAGGGGATGAAATTTATGGTTATGACAACCCCTTTCCTTAACTAGAACTAGGGGACATCCTCATCATTTATGTTTTTGGGTAAAATTTCCTTCTCACATGTTAATAATAACTAAATAGTTGTATGTATGATAGTAGGTATTTCAATATGATTGTTTTGAAACAATACCTAGAGGATTCGGAATCGAATTTTTGTTTTTGTTAAACCCACCAAGGGGTTTACCTTTAAATATCATCTGTATATATAACTTAAGCATAAATTATACCTGGCCACTGGGGTTTATTTTTACCTCATCTACCTTAGCCTATATGACCTCCTCTTCAATTATTAGTGATGAATTTTGTTTCATATAGTCCTATTATTCATCAATGAAGGGTTTTATCCTATATATGTCATTGATAAATCCATATTATGGCTTCTCATCAGATTATGGTTTTATTTAGTGGGAAAATTTTTATCTTACCAGTGATGGGGGATGGAAATCCTAGAGATTCTGGATCATCCTGTATATCATGAAAGTTGTCTTTTTCTAGTGATTAGTTTCTCCAGTGTTTATTTTTCTAACCTTTTAAGGTTTTTAAGATGAATATCTCTTTCCAAGTATCGTATAAGAAATTGAGATCAAAATTGGTTGATTCAATTTCTCCTAATGTTTGGAATGTTCCCATATGATTGACTTACTAGTAATCAAATCATAAAATTTCTATGTATTCCAATTCATAAATTCTTGTAACACTTATTCTTCCTTTGGTGGAGTGATAGAGACACGTGTCACATTATTTGAGGGTATGCCCAATTTTATCTACCTAGAGTCAACCATATTCTAGATAATATCATTGAAGATGATTTATTCTTAGATTTTAAATCCCCAATGTTCAATAGAAGGTGTAGAAATATGGGAAATAATTTTGGCTGACTTTTTTGGTCATACTAACCTTGGGAAATTTTACAAAGTCATTCTCAAAGGAGGTGATGAGGAATCCTAAAAACTATTATTTTATAAGGAATGATTTTTATTCTTATATTCTTCAAATTTCAAGAAATTTTATTCCTTTTTTCATCGATAATATGGAATTATTATTAATTATGTTATTTAAGAGGAGTCTTTGTGTGATAATGAGTAGTCTAAGGGGCTAGAGTTGGCCCTATAACCAGCTTGAGTGTAATAGTCACAATTTATACTAAACTAAATTTCTTCACTTTTTATAAATATTTCAGTTGAAACATGGATTTAGAATGCTGAATTTAATACCATATTCATTGTATTATGGTTTTAAACTCCAATAATAAAACAATGTATATCAAGGTAATGAGATGAATTTGAAACTCATTGTTGATATTTTCTATGCATATATCTAACATCTTCTCTCAATGAAGCTGCATATTAGTGAGTAGGTTAAACCTTTAAATTTGGTAATTAAGCTTGATAATATCTCATGTTCATGAATTTTTTAATTTAAGAGTCCAAGTACCATTGTCTTAATCAACATTGAGTTTAATTGGTAAAGTAAATACAATAAAAAATATTCCCATTTATTGATAAACCGAACTATTATATTGTTTTATAAGATAAATGTCATCCCCTAGAGAGTTTTGGTGAAGCATCTAAGCTTTATTATATCTTATTGATATGGTGTTCCTATTATAGGGTCATATTAAGATGAAAAGTAAATGAAATGATACACCTTATCTCGCACATAGTTGAAAATCAAGAAAATTATTTCCAAAAAGTTAGGTGGTGGAGGAGTCAAGTCCACGCATTCAGGATATAGATTCCTCTCCGATTACACTAGTGTGAATTTCCCCTCAATGGATTCGATTCGATTAGTAAGGGAAATAATGGATTCAAGGAGTTCTAGTAGGACTATAACCAGTTAAAACACTCAAGTATATGTGGTGGAAAAACCCTAGTATAGTTAGCTCTCTCATGGATAATGTCGCTAACCCACTTGAGTCAACTAATGGTGGGTCGCTAAGAATTGTTGTGATTGCTACCCCAAGGAAGGTAATTCCAAATATAATATAGAAACTAGGGAAAATGGAATGGTTTTATAGGCTCCAGTTTAGTATTATGAATATACTCTACTCTTATTTCTTTAGTAATCCCTTCTTGTTGAAATTGGTTTTATAGAGGATGAGTGTAACACCCCGACATGGGAGCCACTAAAATAGGTGCCCCGAGTTAGCATGCCATATGACCTCAGGTATGCCTCCTTGCATGCTAGAGGTTGTCGACTCGTAGCATGGGTCTAAAAAATACGGGGACATTGTACCTATGTATCAGAGTAAATACACAATAGAAGAAACACCAATAGATAAAATAACAAAAATAAATAATAAATTTTCAGCATATGGAAATTTCCAAAAATAACCAATGGGAAAAAATTATACAACAATTATATGTATACTCTATAAATCAGGTAGTTATTCAAATAAAATATCTAATACCATACCCATAAAATATCCTTGAAACGGTCCCGAGTCCTAATACAGTCCTAAAATCTATGCTCCTACCCCTAATCTCATGCACAAACTGAACACCAGGTCACTATCCTGAACCTATACCAAAAAACAATTAGAATTTTCTCAGGTACCCAAGTGCCATGGAGGCCCGATCAGTGTGTGAGTACAACTCAGTAGGCCACCACCAACGGTTTCTAAATCAATAACATGTATGTAAAAAGTGTATTAATACAATCAAAGTGAAAAAAATAAAAATGAATATAAAAGAAATGTGTATCACTTTTAAAAAAAAATATTTAACATTTTATACTTAATTTTTATCATGCAATCCAACCAACCTAACCCACTCAAGACATGTTAAGAACCTAACCCATAGAATATATGGGTTACATATATATAGGCATAATAGGGAACTTACTAATCAATTCAATTTAACCATGCACCTTGTAGAACCAGTTCAATTAACCAAAACATATCCATACCATGGGAGCATAGAGCTCGAGTCCATCATCCCAAACCATTCCATTATTGGGAGTATAGAACCACAATCCAACATCCCAAACTAAGAAAACATGTGTGGGGCCTAGAGAATCACTCTAGACCAACCCAAACATCAAGATCCTAAGTCAAATACTCTAGTCATACAGTAAATCAGTGGGACCTAGAAAAATTACTTTAACATGACCTATGGGGGTAGAGCATCAGTCCAATACCCCACTCATACATCTTATTACATAGAAAGTATTCTTTAACCATTTGTCACAATTACCATATTATTATCCCATTTACCAAGGTCCCAATAGACCCTTAAAATTAAATAATGGCATACACCAAAGGAGAGGATATGAAACACCAAGACTCTACTCTAGATGGAAGGAAACTTATTTTAAGACTTACATGGAGCTTTGTTTACCACTAAACGTTACTCAAAATGTATAAGAATCGATGGAGAAACACCCATAGAGGATGAGCAGACTGATGGTTCATCACCCTGGATGTAGGGGTTCAAATGGAGGAGAAAATGTGGGAATAAAAATTTAAGATCTGTAGGGAAAAATGGTAAAAACCTCACTTTTAAAATGGTGTGCAGTATGGCCACACTTTTTTCCAAAATGTGTGCCAATCGTTTGGTTCCTTCTATCCCTAAGGAAACCAAGATCGATAGTTTTCCTGGTCAACCACACATTTTGAAAAACCATGTGATGGATGTGTGTTCACCACTATCTAAGGAGAGCTCAATATACACAGCCTCCTAGGAAAACCTCCATGATTTCCCTAATAGTGGACCCCCTTTTGCAGGTCATGCAGTTATAGTGCACAGTTACTACTAACCATGTGCCAACCATTCTCTCAAAACAGATCAGCCTATTTTTCTTATTTTAAATGCCCCAAACCCCCATATGACCCCTAAGACCTTCCCTAACAATGAAAAGCCTTCCATTAACCCATTTAGGGGGAGTTTATTCAATATCTAAAATGATAACGAACCTCATTATACACTGAGATCTTATAAAATTCCCACTTTATATTAGCTCATACTTGAGATGTATTTCCAATAATCAACAAGAATCTATAATAAAATTTCAATCCATTGGGACCACTCGTAAACTCCTCTCTCTGAAGTTTTTTCTTAAACACATCTATGAAATCACAACATTCAGATAAAAGTGCGGTATTTCCCCCAAAACCTTCTCAATATGATTCACAGCACAAGTTAGGATCTCTTAGAAGGACACCTCATCATCAATATTAACATCATCATCATTAAACAAAAAAGAAAATCCTAGGTAAAGCCACCAATCTAACACATAATGACAATATCAATCAAATAACTACACTATCCCGGGAGACCCAACCAGTACACCTTCGGTATGATTCTACCCACAAACCCAAACATCCCAGTATATCAGGTTACCAACCTACCATGCTTTATGAACCCAACAAGGACCCAAAGTTGGATTCACCGAAAGGAACATATGATTTTACAACCACACTCCCTAACCTACATGAGTCCACAACTCAAGTCCCAATGACCTCATTCCAAATTTGAACATCGAATACAAAACCCAATAACAACTCTCATCTCATGGCACTCATATGGTCAAAACATGATCCAATGTACATTTCCAAATTTGAAACACCAAGATGAAACTTACCTACGACCATCCAATCTATAACATCAATTACCTCATAAACCAAACACTTTCTCGCTATAGTGATACTACTATACACTTTAAACAATGACTAGCATTTTTTGGTGTATAGAACCTCCACCTTCAGAAAAAAGACCACTATATCTTTAAACACAAGATTTCCTAAATAAAATGACATGTTCCCTAATTCACCATGCCTAAATATCCACAAGATCACCAACTAACATCATCCTCCATCATTACCATCAAAACCACCCATAATGGATATACCTCTTTAATCGATACAAGAACTAAGGATAACTTGGATTTCCTCATAGTTCACTTTCATTCCCCAAACTCACTTATAAATTTTGGACATCAACCAGAGATGGATCAAAACTCATTGCTTTCAATCCTTTTACCATGTCATGTCAGACCATCCCTGGATCACACACCTCAAAAATTTCCAACTCTCATTATCAGTATGTTACCACTTTACTTGGTGATAAATCATCCCACATAACACATACCACCACCTTCCAAACGCACTTACCAAAGTCTATCTCTAATTTCTGATGATACTTCACCATCATAGCATCCAAAGACCACTTGGACTTCTTCATGTATACATACACATACCTTATAGGTTCCTCATTGGTATCTTGATTCCACCACATCCGACCCACAGTCTTCTCTACACATCTATGAATAACATATCACTCCCCAACATAGGAGTGTCATTACAAACACTTTCCTCAAGCACCCCAACTATCTCATATCACTCTCGAACATTACTAAACCCAATAACTGGGTGTGGATTCCATTCCCTCACTTGAGATAAAAAATAAAAATTAGTTTTCACTCGTTCCCATATTCTAATAATGAAACCCATAGAATTTACCATCATGAAAACCACCACATGAATCTTACTCAAAGATAGCCAATGGTGTACAACCCACCACATAGATTCACATTGATATTTCTCCAAGGGGGTAACCACCAAAAAGTCCAATTAATTTAACAAGAAGAAACATATATGTAGATCGAAATATATCCAATTCCATTTTAGTGTACCTAGGATGATGTTAAGATGTGGTTAATTACCATATCATGTCTAGGATTACACCAAGATTTCATTGATGAATACCACTGTCACTATATCAGCACTGATGTCACCTCCCATTATGGGGACACCTTAACCTATCAAAATTCCTATATTATTTACCCCCAATCATCTCCTCAGTACTCAAACACCGCTTCTCAAGTGGGATTTCCATCCAAAACTCACTAACACATCACAAGTATCTACCCAATATCCATGAACCAATGTTTCCTTTGGCACTACTATCATGACACCACTAAATTATTATAGTATGATCTTTATGATTCATAAAGGAACATAATTATAAGGACCCGCCCATAAACATTACATAATCTTGAATTAAGTTAATAATTCACATTGAGGATCTTTTCAGGTTTAGAGTTTTGGAGAATTAGGTCATAACTATTACATTACATCTTAAAAATTACAAGGTAGACACATCTACTCAGTTTCCATTTTTTTCATAAAATAAAAAATCTTAAAAAAAGAGTCATGTCTAGTCCCATGTTTTAGATAACATGACTTTTCCTTGATCCCATACTTGAACCTATTCAACTTTAGGTCCTGTGAAAAAAATTTCAAAAACATTGGATGAGCATAAAAAAGATCAGTAAGGGATACACAAAGAAGGAAAACTATTATTTTTTTTAAAACATCATGTAAACCATGAATAATTTATCATAAGTAATATTTTCAACTTTATGAATTAGTAAATACTCTTCACTAAATAGAAGATCATTGCTTACCCTTTTGTAACCAAAATATTACCATAAAACCCATATAAATAACACATTACATATATAGGTAACTTGGGACATAAACATACATAAATGGAATAACCATATAGTCAACTTCCATACATATCACTAAATGGAATAGCCATACAGCCGACTTCCATACCCAATGCATTGGAGTTTATAACGTAACCACTAGTCCTGGTTTATCAAAGCACCACCCATCATTTGGTTTATCACGTAACCACCCGTCAAATGTCGAAGTACCATCATAAAATCATAAAACATACGACAAATATAAAGGAAAGAAACCATTTCCACATTTCAATCAGAATATATCACTTAAATATACTGACATAACAAATCCATTATGTCACGACCCATCCCCCAGGGCCTATTCCGTGACTACCCCAAGCCCACCTTCCATAGGCCAGGGGCTAGTGACTAGTACCAAAGGTGTAATTCCCTAAAACTGAGAAGGAATTGCCTTTATAACCTGTAAACACACACAACATAGAACAAGATGGAAACAAATCACTAAGTAAAAATCTATAACAAAAGTGTGCTGAAAGTAGAAGGGGGCGGAAATACAAGCCCAATAGTAAAGTACAAGAAACTGAAAGTACAACTGAAGAAAAGAAAAACTAACGTTGGGTCGTCCTCCAAGGTTCCTACCTGAAGGGTAGGCATAGATTTCCTCCTCAGCAATCCAGGTTCGTCCATCTCCTATGTGACCCATAACGTCATATGGTCCACCCCGGGTAACATCCAATCTTGTTACACTTAGCCTCGATCAGCATTGTCTATCGTCTGCATCCAACACAACGAGGTGCAGGTATAGCCGGTGTAGGGGTGAGTATAACGATACTCAGTAGGGACCCCGAGACTCTCAAGGTCTCACAAAATCAGACAAGGATAAACCAAAAAGCATTAAATCCACATATATCCCCACTTAGGTATATGACCATACATATACCTAAGTTATCAAGTAATCCATCTCAATTGTGAGAAAACACAAAAGTTACAGACTCAGCTCAACCGGGATTTTTATTTATATTATTGAAACCACAACTGCTGGATAACTCTTCCTCTATCAATTACAGTGGGACTACCGCGACACCAAGGTGCTTCCCACTAACCTTGGACTATTGAGGTACTCCTCCTATCGAGTATTGTGGGTCTGCTATGTCACCAAGGTGCTCCCCACTGTGGGTCTGCTACCATAACTAAGTGCTCCCCCTAATAGCCTGTAGAGGTACTCCTACTATTGAGTACTGTGGGTCTGCCACCACAACCAAGCGCTCCTCTTCCATGGGTCTACCACCACAACTAGGCGGTTCCCACTGGGCTAGTTGAGTTACTATGAGTCAATCGGTTACCAGTCATCAAGTCTCAGCTAGCTACTAGGTCTTTGTACTCTGTCTGCACGTCTCTAGAAGGATCCGCTCCCTGAGCTACTGGTCGATAATCCAACTATCACAAAGTCCAATGAAGAAGTATCTCAATGTCCTGCCACGTCATAGAGGTCTCAACACAATAGACGGTGCGCCAATCAGACGCCCGATCTATGAGTTATTATCCTTTTAGTCCTAGGGGCCTGGTAGGATTCGGGCGCGATCCAACCTGAACGTATCTCAACTATACCCCAAACTATAGTTGGGTATAATCAAAAGGACCATCAATCTCTATTATTACCAGGGCCACTCATGGTTCATCAAACTGACTCCCGGTGCCAAAGATATGGCCAAAAGAATGTAAATGGTCGAAGTGGGCTTGGGTCCGGTCCAACCCGGTTGGACCGACCCTGCCCGACCCAGTCTGGGCCGACCCGGTCTAGGTTGACCCAGCCTGACCCATTGGGTCTGGCCCGGACCCGCCCGTTGGGCCTAGCCTAGCAGACCACGAGGGGTCATGGAGGGCCGTGAGAGCATGGACCGATTGCGAGGGCGCGGACTGACCATGGGTCGACGTGAGGGCAGTTAGGCCCAAAGTGCGCCACATGGGCGGCTCGGCCCGGAGGGCACCGTGAGGGTGCGGCTCGGCATGGAGGATTCTACGAGGGGCTGACTTGAGGTGGCGCGGCCCGGGGCCGGGGAGGTGTGGCCAGGGATGGGAGGCTGACTTGGCCGGGGCACCGCGGGGCACGTGGACGACGGAGCCGAGGGGCACGCGGATGGCGGGGCCGCGGGGTGCACGGACGGTGGTGTTGCGGGGCACGCGGGGCACACGAAGGCTGGTGGGATGGGGCTCGAAAGGGCGTTGTGAGGGTCGCGGGAGGTGTGGTAGGCATGGTGGTGGGGATTTTGGGCACAAAGCGACCAGAGCATGGCTTGACCGGGGTGCGGCTCGGCTCAGCCGGTTTGGTCAGCGGGTGGCACGGCCGATGGGCAGCGCAGCCATAGTGGCTCTAAAGAAGGAGGGCTACACAGTTCGGGCCGGGGCATCGGAGCGTCGTGGGGGCAGCACAAGTTGCCTTCATCGCCTCGTCTCCATGCTGAAGAACATCACAAAGAAGTTCGGCGGAGGGTTCGGACCACATTGGTTTGGTCTGTACCCTTCTTCGTATAGAGTGATAGCAATTGGCTCACTAGAATGAAGCGAAGAACCATCATGTAAGATATCTTAAAAACATCAATTCTCATATTCCCTTATTAAAAAAATATTCCCAACCCGCAAGGAAAAACATCCGCAGATCAACTTGATAATAAGTTGGTCCGCATTCTTTTTTTTGGGAGAAAAGTAACAAGGGAATAATATCATAATTAAATAAAATTAAACCACTTCCTTTGTTTGTTATTTATTGATGGAGTTGTGGGGAAGAATATGGAGTTTTCCTCGTTCTTCACATCTACCACACACTTCCAATACCGAGCTAATGCATCGGTTCATTGAAGACGATGAGGACAGAGGGTTGGTCGTCGAAGATGTCTCACATCGGTTGATTCTGCAAGGTGCTTCCGAGGAAGAATTCGAAGACGCTCCTTTTCTGTGTTCTTCTTTGGAAGAACGCGTTTTTCATTCTTCGTTGGTGAGAGATTTTCTCTGAAAATCTCTTTCCTCCTTTTCTAACAAATGAAAATATAGCCTAGAATAATAGATTATAAAATCTATTAAGTCGTTGGCATATGAATTAAAATTGGGTGAATTAATTAAGTTGTCTCCACTTAATTAATTCGTGAGGTTGGCCCAATTAAAAGAGAGGTAGGGTTGACACCATTAAAGGAGGGGGTGAAAAGAATCTCCCTTATTAATGAGGAAAGTTGAGAGGTTTTCCTCTCCCTCCTTTACTAGGGGGTTTAGTCCCGGGTGGTCCCCAAATTGTAACCTCTTGCGGGATGTTAGGTTTGGGTGGGGCCCACCACCATAACCTCTCATGGGAGGTTATGGTCGGGAAGTCCCCACACTTCAACTCCCAGAATGAGGTTTAGTACTGGTGGATCCCTCCTCCAACTTCCACATGGTGGCTCAAAAATAAAATAAAGTGTAGTTCATTTTATTTTATTATTTTCCATGAAAAAACCCAAAAACTATCTTTTATTCTCAACCCACTGTCGTCGAGGTGAAAGTATCCTTAAGAAAATACAAGCGCTGCGAGTTCAACGGTGCCCTTGGATTTCAATTCCAATCACCGGTTCAAAAGTTATAAAAACCCTCTTGTACCTTTACTGAACATACCCGAACAAAACTTCAGAAATTGATTCCAGGCACTCTGGGTGTCAGAATCACATGCCGTCATGTTTCGCGGACTCGTAAAATTCCCATTTAATTAAAAAAATTACATGGAAATTTCATATCTTTATATTCTCCCCACCTTATGGATTTATTTCCTTGTACGATATAACTTATAACTAAGGAAACAAGTGGGGGTACTGAGCACGCATCTAATCATCCCACTCCCATGTGCTCTCTTGGAGGTTCCCATGCTGCCAGTGAATGCACACTAGATGTATCGACCGTCCATGAAGGACCCGCTCCTGTCGATCCTAAATCTCTACTGGAACCTCCATGAAAGTTTCCCCATCATCGACATCCATCTCTCCATAGTCGATGATGTGAGAAGGGTCATGCATGTATCGCCTCACCTGGGAACGTGGAAGACGCCGTGCACCCGATGCAACTGAGGTTGAAGTGCTAAGAGGTAAGCCACCTCGCCAACTCTTCTAAGGACCTGAAAAGATCCAATGAATCTCTGAGATAACTTGTCGCCTCGATCAAATCTATGTAGACCTCGTCGAGGTGAGACCCGTAGAATGACGTGGTCTCCATCCTCAAACTCTAGAGGTCTCTGTCTTCTGTCGACATATGACTTTTGCCTACTCTATGCATTTTTTATCCTCTACTGGATGATCTTCACCTTCTCTGTGGTAGCTCGTACCATCTTTGGTCCCACCAGTGCTGACTCCCATGGGTTAGTCCAGGACAAAGGTGATCTGCAGGGTCTCCCATACAACGCCTCAAAAGGTGCTATCCCTATGGTGGAGTGATAGATGTTGTTGTATGCAAACTCCACCAAAGGTAAGTTGTCCTCCCAGCTGTGACCGAAGTCGAGGACATAAGCACGTAGCATGTCATAGAGGGTCTGGATGGTCTGCTCAATCTGACCATCCATCTGAGGATGGAAGGCAGTGCTCAAACAAAGATGTGTCCCGAAAGCTTCCTGTAACCCCTTCCATAGCTGGGAAATAAATGTGTTTCGTGATCAGAGATAATCTTCAAAGGTACTCCATGTAGACAAACATTCTCTTGCACATAGAGGCATCTCAGGAACTCTATTTAACCTTACTCTCTAATCAGTAGGAAGTAGGAAGACTTGGTGAGTCAGTCGATGATCAACCAGATCAAGTCATGGCCTCTGGTTGTACATGGAAGTCCTGTCACTAAATCCATGGATATCCCATCCCACATCCACTCTGGGACCACTAAAGGCTGAACCTAGCCTGTTGGTATCTGATGCTCTACCTTCACTTTCTGACAAGTGAGGCACCAAGAACCAAACTCTGCAACTGCTTTGTTCATTCCTGACCACCAGTGCTGTCGTCGGAGATCCTGGTACATGTTCACCACTCTTGGATGTACCGCTAGAGGGGATGTGTGGAACTCCCTTAACACTTCCTCATGAAGTGACACGGGTACTATAGTACGTCCTCTGAAGAGGATGACATGCTCACCACCTTCAAGAAATCAATCAGGTGCATATCATGTGGATATCTGAGCACGTCATGTCTCGTAGTCAGCATCCTCATGTTTAGCCTCCCTGACTCGCTTAAGAAGTGGAGGAGTGACAGTAAGAGTCTGAAGAAAGGCTGCTCTATCTATATCCACAAAGGATATCTGTAAAGCAGCCAGCTGATCTGTCTCCTTGCCTAACAGTTATATTCCAGTTCTCCTACTGAGTGCATCTGCAACAACGTTCCTCTTCCCAGGAGTATAGACTATCTCAAAGTCATAGTCCTGGAGGAACTCAAACCAAAGTCATTTCCTCAGGTTCAGGTCCTTCTGAGAGAAGATATACCTGAGACTATTGTGATTAGGGTACATGATAAAATGTTTTCCCATCAGATAGTGTTGCCACATATTCAAGGCAAATACCACTACTGCTAACTCCAGGTCATGTGTAGAGTAGTTCTACTCATGTTGTCTCAGATGATGAGAGCCATATGCAATCACTACTTGCTCCGACATCAGGACACATCCGATCCCGGTCCCTGATGCGTCACAGTAGACTATGTACCCTACGCCTTCCTCTGGAAGCCTCAATATTGGGGCACTAGTCAGCCTCTACCTCATCTCTGGAAAGCTCTGCAGGAATCTATCCAACCGTACAAAATGTTTCCCCTTCTTTGTCAAGGCTGATAGTGGTGTTGCAACTCTAGAGAAGTCTGGAACAAACCTCTGGTATTATCCAGTCAAACCCATGAATATTTGTACGTCTGTCACACTCATGGGTGGCTCCCAAGAAATTACCGCCTCAATCTTCGCTGGATCTACAACAACTCTAGCCTCTGAGATGACATTTCCTGGAAAGGGAACCTCTCAGATCCAAAAATGAAACTTTGAGAGAATACCATAAAGCTGGTGCTCTCAGAGTTTGTCAAGTACTACTTATAAGTGATATGCATGTTCCTCCTCAGTAGTTGAGTAGATCAGAATGTCATCAATGAAGACTACGACAAAGAGATCGAGGTATGGATGAAAGATCTTGTTCATGAGTCGCATGAATACTTCTGGAGAATTGTTTACGCCGAATGTCATAACCAAGAACTCGTAGTGGTCATACCGACATCTGAAGTTCATCTTCTGCACATCATCGTCTCAAACTCTGAGCTAGTGATAGCTTGATCTAAGGTCTATCTTTGAGATCCACCATGCTCCCTTCAACTGATCAAAGAGGTCGTCAATCCTCGAGAGTGCGTACATGTTCTTCACAGTCACCTATTTTAGGTGCCGGTAGTCAACACAAATCCTCAAGATCCCATATGCCTTCTTGGAGAATAGAATCGGGGCTGCCTAGGTAGAAACACTGGTTCAGATGAATCCCATCCCTTGCAAGTCCTCAAACTATACCCACAGCTCGTGAATCTCAGCGTGAGTCATCTGATACGCTGTAGTAGATATCAGTGTCGTCTCGGGGTACAAGTCAATGTAAAATTCCACCTCTCTGCATAGAGGTAGAACTAGGCCATCATTAAGGAAAAAATTTGTGTACTGGTACACCAATACAGGATTTCTCGGACTCTCTTCATCAACTGCTCCGAGGGTAAGGCAATCCTACTAATGAGTGATCGTCTAGACCCTCCTCCGGGTAAGTCCATCCTATGCTGCAAAGGCTCCCTTATCACTAGTGAAGGTAAACCTGGTCCCATACGTGTGGACACTCTGCAAATTATGCCAAATACAGTCAATTTGGGCATGGACTGTAGATAACTAGTCTATACCCAAGACGATGTCATAAGGCCTCAACGCCGCTACTAGGAGATCACAGTTGAAGCTCTCACCTCCTAGAGTAAGCTCACACTGCCGACACCATTTCATAATCATAGAATCTTCTCCCATAGGAGTCTCTAACAATAGGGATCGAGCCAACGACTCCATCAGAATATTCGAGATCTGAACGATGGCAGTGGAAATGAAAGAGTGACTGACACCTGAGTATATAAGAACAACGGCTATAGTGGAATAGAAACATATTGTACCTCGTATCATATCTGGAGCACAGTGATCGTAGGCCTCAGCTACCTGGAGCTAAGATCTTTCTTGTCCACCAACTCCATACGGTCGAGGTAGACCTTCTAGAGGTGGTGGCAGTAACACCTCAAAACTTCATCCATCACCAGCTACACGACCAGCTCCTCTTCCACGTCCACCTACTCCCTACGGACCACCTCAATCGAATCTCTATCTTTACCTGGGTGGTTCTTCGACCATATACTGATCATTCTAACGGCGGGTTGGACAATCACGAGCCATGTGACCCTACCCGCCGCATGTGAAACAATGCTCGCTCCTTGCATGTATGTCTCTGCTTCGGGTTCCCCGCACAACCGATCATGAGTCATGAAGTCGTACACATGTAGGTCTGGTCCACTTGGACCTCTGCAAAATTATTATGCTTCTAGCGGAAAAGACTCCTCTACGTGTCGACTGGTGGTGGATCTTGCTGCTGTAGACTGCTCAGCAAGGAAACTCTCCACTATGAGGGCTCTCTTTAACACTCCTATCTGCGTCGGGATGCTGAGAGAGATCACTGAAGCCCTGATCTCCCGCCTGAGTCCCTGATCGAAGGTTCGGGCCCTGAAAAATGGGTCATGTACCATATAAGTGGAGTAGTGTGAGAGGTCTGTGAACCTCACTGAGTACTGAGCTACACTCATGCTGCCCTGCTGTAGACAATGTAGCTCCTGTATGCACATTTCACGAAGAGTCACTGGGACAAACTCTACCTGGAATAGGCTTTCGATGTCTTCCCAGAGAAGCGTCATCTCGTCATGAACTTAGAGAATCAAGCTCCACCATCTACCCACTGCTTCCTATAAAAGGCTGGCAGCAAAAATCACCATGAGGTCGGTTGGTGTCCCTACCAGTCAGAAAACTCTCACCACAGCATCCAGCCAATTCTCAACCGCCTGTGGGTCCATCTCTCCCCTGAACATGGGTGGCCTCTGGCGTTGGACTTGTGCAATGTTCTCAAGGGGCATGAATCATCTACTGCTGGGGCTAGTGGAAGCGGTGGCCCAACGGGAAGTGGTACCACTGGTGCCTCTTCTAGAAAAGGGCCCTTCACCGGAGCCTCATCGCTCGGTGGGATATCTGTGCATAAAAATCCCGGGACTCTAGCTGGTCATTCATGGGGAGGCATCCTGAAAAAAATAGATGAGACATGGTCAAAAGATAATACCTAGTGAGCTGACCTAGTTGAGCTGACTTAAAGAAAACTTTCGAATACACACGCACAATCAGTGTTTTTGTGTACTGAGTTGAAAATCAGAAGTCAGGGTCCTGGTGTATGGATACATCGGCTGCCGCACTAACACTGGACTCCATGAACCGATAACCACACATAGTACACTTAACACTATTGCTTCACTGAAAATATCAGAGTCCTAAGTTATGTGGTAAAAACTACTCCTCTTATTCCAATTTGTCATGACCCATCCCCTGGGGCCCCTGTCGTGACTACCCCAAGCCCACATTCCATAGGCCAGGGGCTGGCAACTAGCACTAAAGGCGTAATTCCCTAAAACTGGGAAGAAATTGATTTTATTACCTATAAACACACACAATAGAGCACAATCTACAAACAAAACACTATGTAAAACTATATAACAAAATTTTTCTGAAATTAAAAGGGTTCGGAAATACAAGACCAACTGTAAAGTACAAGAAACTGAAAGTAATACTGAAGAAAAGAAAAAATGCCGTTGGGTCGTCATATGAGGTTTCTACCTGAACGGTAGGTATAGATTGCCTCCTCATCACTACAGTTATGTCTGTATCCTCTATGTACCATCACGCCGTAAGGTCCACCCTGGGTACCGTCCAGTCCTGATACTCTCATCCTCGGTCAGTGTTGTTTGTCATATACATCCAACAAAATGAGGTGCGGGCATAGCCCGTGCATGGGTGAGTATAACGATACTCAGTAGGGACCCCAAGACCCTCAAGGTCTTACAAAAATCCAACAAGGATAAACCATAAATTATGAAATCAAAAGATAACCCCACTAAGGTATATTCCCATACATATACCTAATTTATCAAGTAATTCATCTCAATCATGAGGAAAACCCAAAAGTTACTTACTCAGCTCAACCAGGATTTTTATTCACATTATCTAAACCACGACTGCTGGAGAACTCTTCCTCTGTCGAGTACAGTGGTCCTACCATGACACCAAGGTGCTTCCAACTAACCTTGGACTGCTGAGGTACTCCTCTGGTCGAGTATTGTGGGTCAGCTGCGTCACCAAGGCGCTCCCCACCGTCAGTCTGCTGCCACAACCAGGTGCTCCCACTAATATCCTACAGAGGTACTCCTCCTATCGAATATTGTGGTTCTACCACCACAACCTGGTGGTCATCTGTCGTGGGTCTGCGGCCAAAACCAGGCTCTCCCCACTGGGCTAGTCAAGTCACTCCGAGTCAATACATCAGCAGTTGTCAAGTCTGAGCCAGCTACTAGGTCTCTACACTCTGTCCGCTTATCTCTTGAAGGATCTGCTCCACAAGATGCCGGTCGAATCTCCAACTGTCATGAAATCCCGCGAAGAAGTATCTCAAAGGTCTTCCATGTCATAGAGGTCTCAACGCAAGAGATGACACGTCAATCGGTTGCCCGGTTTGTGAGTTATTAGCCTTTTGGTCCCCGGGGCCCGGTTGGATTTGTGCGTGATACAACCTGACCGTATCTCAAATATACCCCAAAATCTAATGGAGTATACTCAAAGGGACCATCATGATCCAAGATTACTAGAGCCGTTGACAGTTCGTCAAACGGACGCCCAGTGCCAAAGATATGGACAAAAGAAAGTAAAGGGTCGTAGTGGGCCCAGATCTGGTCTGACCCATTCGGACCGACCCCGCCTGACTGAATCTGGGCCGACCCGGTTGGGGTCGACCTGTCTTGACCCGTTGGGTATGGCCCATCCCATTAGGGGGGCCAGCCCGTTAGGTTCGGTCCGGCCTGCTGGGCCCAGCCTAGCCGGCCCTAAGGGGTCGTGGAGAGCCGCGAGAGCACGGACCGATCATGAGGGTGAGGACCAGTCGCGGGTCAACATGAGGGCAGTTTGGCCCGGAGGGTGCCACATGGTTGGCTCAGACCGGAGGGCACCACGAGGGAACGACTCGGCCCGAAGGGTGCCACGAGGGGCTGGCTTGGGGAGGATCGGTCCTAGGCTGGGTGGCGTGACTAGGGCGGAGAGGCCGACTTGGCCGGGGCGACGCAGGGCATGCAGACGTCAGAGCCATGGGGCACGTGGAGGCTGGCAGGACAGTTCGGCTAGCGGCGGCGCGGGGTGCGCGGATCGTGAGGAAGTTAGTGAGCTGGGGCTTGGGAGGGTGTACCGAGGGGCATGGGAGGTGCGGGAGGCACGGAGACCGAGAGCCAGGGTGCGGTGCACCTGGAGCGCGGCTCGGCCGGGGTGCGGCGCAGCTCAGCTGGTTCGGCCGGTAGGGGGCGCGGATGGTGGGCAACACGTCCAGGGCAGCTCGGAAGCTGGAGGGTGGCGCGGTTCGGCCCGGAGCGGTGAAGAATTATGGGGGCGGCGTAGGTTGCCTTCGTCATCTTCGTCGCCTCGTCGCCATGCCGAAGAACATCACAAAGAAGATTGGTAGAGGGGTCGGACCACGTTGGTTTGGTCCGCACTCTTCCACGTTTAGGGTGATTGTAATTGGAACACAAGAATGAAGTGAATAACGAGCATGTAAGATATCTTAAAAACATCAATTCCCATAATCCCTCATTAAAAAAATATTCCCAACACGCAAATAAAAACATCCCCGGATCAACTTGATAATAAGTTTGTCCTCGTTCTTTGTTTTGGAAAAAATGTAACAAGCGAATAATATCATACTTAAATAAAATTATACCCCTACCTTTGTTTGTTGTTCATTGATGGAGTCGCAGGGAAGAAGACAGATATGTTGTCTTTCATCATGTTCGTCGGACACTTCCAATCTCAAGCTCGTGCATCAGTTCATTGATGATGATGAGGAGGGATGGTCGGTCATAGAAGACGTCCCACATCGGTTGCTTCTACAAGGTGCTTTCGTTGAAGAAGTTGAAGATTCTCCTTGCTGGCGTTCTTCGTTGTAAGAACTAATTCTTCGTTCTTCGTTGGCAAGAGATTTTCTCTCAAAAAGATCCTTCCTCCTTTTCCAACAAAATAAAAGGTAGCCAATAATAATAGATTATAAAGTCAATTAAGTCTTTGGTATAAGAATTCAAATTGAGTGAATTAATTAATTTGGATCCACTTAATTAATTCATGAAGTTCGCACAATTGAAAGAGATGAAGGGTTGACACCATTAAAAGAGGGGGTGGAGAGACTCTCCCTCATTAATGAGAGGAGTATAGAGGTTTTCCTCTCCCACCATTATTTGTGGGTTTTAGTCCCAGGTGGTCCGCACATTGTAACCTCTCGTGGTAGGTTAGGGTCGGGTGGGCCCCACCATGATAACCTCTCATGGGAGGTTATGGTTTGGTTGTCCCCACACTTCAACTCCGACAAAGAGTTTTAGTTCTGGTGAACCCCTCCTCCAACATCCACATGGTGGCTCAAAAATAAAATAAAGTGTAGTTCATTTTATTTTATTATTTTCCATGAAAAACCCAAAAACTATCTTTTATTCTCGACCCATTGTCGTCAAGGTGAAAGTCTCCTTAAGTGAATACCGATGTTGCGAGTTCAACGGTGCCATCAAATTTCAATTTTGAGCACCAGTTCAAAAGTTATAAAAAACCGCTCGTACATTTACTGAACGTACCCGAACAAAACTTCAGAAATTGATTCTGGTCACTTCAAGCCTCATAATCACATGCCGTTAAGTTTTATGGACTCTTAAAATTCCCATTTAATTAAAAAAATTACATATAAATTCTTGTTCTTTACATTCTCCCCACCTTGGGGCTTTATGTCCCTGTAAGGTACAACTCATAACTAAGAGAACAAGTGGGGGTACTAAGAATGCATCTAAGCCTCCCACTCCCATGTGCTCTCTTGGAGGTTCCCATGATACCAGCGAACGCACTCCAGAGGTATCGACCATCCATGAAGGACCTACTCTTGTCGATCCTCAATCTCTACTGGAACCTCTGTAAAAGTCTCCCCATCATCAATGTCTATCTCACCATGGACGATGATGTGGGAAGGGTAGTGCACATATCTCCTCAACTGGGATACATGGAAGACTTTGTGCACCCAATGAAACTGAGGTAGAAGAGCTAAGCAGTAATCCACCTCACCAACTCTACTGAGGACCTAAAAAGGTCAGATGAATCTCCGAGATAACTTGCCGCCTCGGCCAAATCTATGTAGACCTCATCAAGGTGAGAGCCGTAGAAAGATTTTATCGTCATCCTCAAACTCTAGACATCTCTGTATTCTATCGGTATACTACTTCTACCTGATCTGTGCAATCTTTATTCACTCTTGGATGATCTGTAGCTTCTTTGGGGTAGCCCATACCATCTATAGTCCCACCAGTGTTGACTCCCATGGGTCAACCCAACATAAAGGTGATCTGCAAGGTCGCTCATACAATGCCTCAAAAGGTGCCATCCCTATGGTTGAGTGATAGCTGTTGTTGTATGAAAAGTCCACCAAAGGTAAGTGGTCCTCCCAGCTGCAATCGAAGTTGAGGACACAAGCACATATCAAGTCCTCGAGGGTCTGAATGCTCCGCTTAGTCTGACCATCCATCTAAGGATGGAAGGCAGTGCTCAAATGAAGCTATCTCCTGAAAGCTTCCTAAAACCCCTTCCATAGCCGGGTAGTAAAGTGTGCATCATAATCAGATATAATCATCAAAGGTACTCCTGGTAGCCGCACATTGTCCTACACATGGAGGTGTCCCAGGCTCTCTACTGAACCCTAATCTATGATTTCTAGGAAGTGGGTCGACTTGGTGAGTCAGTCGACAATCACCCAGATCGAGTCATGACCTCTGGATGCATGTGGATGTACTGTCATGAAATCCAGGGATATCACATCCCACTTCTACTCTAGGACCTCTAAAGACTGAACCAAGCCTGCTGGTACCTAATGCTCCGCCTTCACTTGCTGACAAGTGAGGCATCGAGAAACAAACTCTTCAACTGATTTCTTCATTCCCGGCCACCAGTGATGTCATCAGAGATCCTAGAACATATTCGCCACTCTTGGATGTACCGCTAGAGGGGATGTGTGGAACTCCCTCAAAACATACTCATGAAGTGGAATTGGTACTATAGTACATACTCGGAAAAGGATGTTGTGCTCCCCACCTTCAGAAAATCCATCAGGTGTCTGTCCTGTGGATATCTGATCGCATCATGTCTCACAGTCAGCATCCCCATATTGTGCCTCCCTGACTCGCTGAAGAAGTGGGGGAGTTACTGTAAGAGTCTGGAGAAAGTATGTTCCATCTCTATCTACAAAGTATATATGCAAAGCAGCCAGTTGCTCTGTGGCCTCACCTAACAGCTGTATACCAGTTCCCCTACTGAGTGAATCTGCAACAACATTCCTCTTCCCATGATTATAGACTATCTCGAAGTCATGGTCCTAGAGGAACTCAAGCCAACGTCATTGTCTCTGGTTCAGGTCCATCTGAGAGAAGATATACCTGAGACTCTTGTGATTAGGGTACACGATAAAATGTTCACCCATTATATAGTGTCACCACATCTTCAAGGTGAATACCACTACTTCTAACTCCAGGTCATGGGTAGTGTAGTTCGACTCAGGTTGTCTCAGCTGACAATAGCCATATGTGATCACTGCTCTCTCTTGCATCATGACACATCCAAGCCTGGTCCCTGATGCGTTGCAGTAGGCTACGTACCCTACGCCTTCCTCTGGAAGCCTTAAGATTGTGGCACTAGTCAGCCTCTTCCTCTGCTCTTGAAATCTCTACTAGCATCTATCCGACCACACAAAAGGTTTCCCCTTTTTCGTCAAGGCTGATAGTGGTTCTATAACTCTGGAGAAGTCTGTCACAAACCTTTGGTAGTATCCAACCAAACCCAATAAACTCCATACCTCTATCACACTCCTGGGTGGCTCCCAAGAAAGTACCACCTCAATCTCCGCTGGATCTACAACAACTCTGGCCTCAGAGATGATATGTCCCAGAAAGTGAACCTCTCATATCAAAAACTGGCATTTCGAGAGCTTACCATAAAGCTGGTGCTCTCGAAGTGTGTCCAGTATTACCCACAAGTGAAAGGAATGCTCTTACATAGTAGTTTTGTAGATCATAATGTCATCGATAAAGACTATGACAAAGCGATCGAGGTATTTCTGAAAGATCCTGTTCATGAGTCCCATGAACACTTTTGGAGCATTGGTTATGCGGAATGGAATAACCAAGAACTCGTAGTGGCCATACCGACATCTGAAGGTCATCTTCTGCATATCCTCATCTCAAACTCTGAGCTGGTGATAGCCTGATCTGAGGTCTATCATTGAGAACCACTATTCTCCCTTCAACTGATCAAAGAGGTCATCAATCCTTGAGAGTGGGTACGTGTTCTTCACTTTCACCTAGTTCAGGTGCCGGTAGTCAACACAATGCCTCAAGCTCTCATCCTCCTTCTTGGTGAATAGAATCAGGGCTGCCTAGGTAGAAACACTAGGCCGGAAGAATATTTTCCCTTGAAAGTACGCAAGCTATACCCACAGCTCGCGAAGCTCCGCGTGAGCCATCTGATACACTGTAGTATATATTGGTGTCGTCCTGGGAAAAAAGTCAATGTAAAAGTCCACCTATCTACGTGGAGGTAGACTTGGGCCATAATTAGGTAAAATATCTTTGTACTGGTCCACCACTACAGGATATCTCGGACTCGATTCCTCAATTTCTCTGAGGGTAAGGCAAGCCAACTGGTGAGTGACCGGTTGCACCCTCCTTCGGGTAAGTCCTTATAATGTAGCAAAGGCTCCCCTCTCGCCGGTGAAGGTAAAACTGGTCCCATACACGTGGACACACCACACATTGCACATAATACAGTCAATATGGGCATGGACTGTAGATAACCAGTCTATACCCAAGATGACATCATAAGGCCTCGACACCACTACTATGAGATCACAGCTAAAGCTCTCGCCTCCTAGAGTAAGATCACATTTTTAGCACCATTGCGTAATTGTAGAATCTGCTCTCGTAGGTGTCTCTAGCCATAAGGATCGAGCCAACCACTCCATCAGATTCTTCACGCTTCGAATGAGGTCAGTGGCAATGAATGAGTGACTGGCAGATGTGTCTATAAAAACTGCAGTTATGGTGGAATAGAAACATATTATACCTCAGATCATCTATGGAGCATCGTGATCATAGTCCTTAGCTGTCTGGAGGTGAGATATCCCCTGTCCACCTGCTCCCTATGGTCAGGGTGGACCTCCTAGAGGTGGTGGCGGTAACACCTCAAAATGTCGTCCATCGCCAGCAGCATGACCAACTCCTCTGCCACGTCTGTCTGCTCCATGCAGACCACCTCAATTGAATCTCTGTCTCTGCCTGGGTGGTCCTTCGACTGTCTACTGATCATCTGAATGGTGGGTCAGACAGTCACATGCCATGTGACCCTACCCTCTGCATGTGAAACATTTGCCGCTCCTCACATTATTTCTCTGCTTCATGTGCCTCGTACAACCGATCCTGAGTCATGTGGTCATCCACCTATAGGTCTGGTCCTCTTAGTCCTTGGCGACATTTGTCTGCTACCAGCTATAGAATACTCCACTACATGTCGACTGGTGGTGGATCTCGCTGCTGGAGACTACTCAGCAAGGAAAATCTCTACTATGAGGGCTCTCTCTAACACCCCTCACTGCGTCGAGATGCTAAGTGAGATCACCAAAGCCCTGATCTCCCACCTATGTCCCTAATCGAAGGTCCGGGACCTGAAAATGGGTCTTGTACCATATCGGTGGAGTAGCGTGACAGGTCTTTGAACCTCTCTAAGTACTAATCTATAGTCATGCTGCCCTGCTGTATAGAAAGTAACTCCAGTATGCGCACAATGCGAAGAGTCACTGGGACAAACTCTACCCGAAACAGGCTCTCGAAGTCCACCCAGAGAAGCGTCATCTCGTCATGACATTAGAGAATCAAGATCCACCATTTTCCCACTGATACCTGTAGAAGGCTGGAAGAAAGAATCACCAAGAGGTTGGCTGGTGTCCCTACCAGTCAGAAAACTCTCACCACATCCTCCAGCCAATCCTCAGCCGCCTGTGGGTCCGTGTCTCCCCTAAATTTGGGTGGCCTCTGGCACTGGAATCATACAATGCGCTCAAGCATCATGCATCATCTGGTAATGAGGCTAGTGTCATCGGTGGCCTAATGGAATGTGGTACCACTGGGGCCTCTACTGGAAAAGGTCCCTGCACCGATGCCTCGTCGCTCGATGGGCTATCTGTGCATACAACTCTTGTGACTCTAGCTGGTCGTCCATAGGGAGGAATCCTGAAAGAAACAGATGTGACACAGTCAAAAGATAATACTTGGTGAGCTGACCTGGTTGAGATGACTTAAAGAAAAATTTTGAATACACACACGCAATCAGTGTTTTCTTGTACTGAGTCGGAAATCATAAGTCAGGGTCTAGTGTATGGATACGTCAGCCGCCACACCAACACTGGACTCCCTGAACTGATAACGGCACTTAGATCACTTAACATTATTACTTCACAAAAAATATCAGAATCCTATGTTCTGCGGTAAAAATGACACCTCGGATACCAATTTGTCACGACCCGTCCCCCGGGGCCCGTGTCGTGACTACCCCAAGCCCGCCTTCCGTAGGCCAGGGGCTTGCGACTAGCACTAAAGTCATAATTCCCAAAAACTGGGAAGGCATTACCTTTATAACCTATAAACACACACAACAAAGCACAATCTAGAAACAAAACACTAAGTAAAACTATATAACAAAAGTGTGATGAATGTAAAAGGGGTCGAAAATACATGCCCAACAGTAAAGTACAAGAAACCTAAAGTATAACTGAAGAAAAGAAAAAATTTCATTGGGTCATCCTCCGAGGTTCCTACCTGAAGGGTAGGTACAGATTGCCTCTTCAGTACTACAGGTCCATCCATCTCCTCCATGTGCCATCATGCCGTAAGGTCCACCCCAGGTGTCGTCCAGTCCTGGTACTCTCAACCTCGGTCAGCGTTGTCTGTTTTCTACATCCAACAAAACGAGGTGCGGGCATAGCCTGTGCAGGTGTGAGTATAACGATACTCAGTAGGGACCCCGAGACCCTCAAGGTCTCACAAAATCCAACAAGGATAAACCACAATGTATGAAATCAACTGATAACCCCACTTAGGTATATGACCATACATATACCTAAGTTATCAAGTAATTCATCTCAATCATGAGGAAAACACAAATGTTATTGACTTAGCTCAACCAGGATTATTATTAAAATTAATAAAACCACAACTACTGGAGAAATCCTCCTCTGTCGAGTACAGCGGGCCTACCATGACACCAAGGCCCTTCCCACTAAACTTGGACTGGTGAGGTACTCCTCCGGTCGAGTACCTTCGGTCTGTTGCATCACGAAGTCACTCCCCACCGTGGGTCTGCCGCCACAACCAGGAACTCCCACTAATAGCCTACAGAGGTACTCCTTCAGTCAAGTACCACGGGTTTTCCACCACAACCTGGCGCTCCACCTCCATGGGTCTGCGGCCACAACCAGGCTCACCCCACTGGGCTAGTCGAGTCACTCTGAGTCAATCTGTCAGTAGTTATCAATTCTGAGCCATCTACTTGGTCTCTACACTATATACTCTTGTCTCTTGAAGGATACGCTCCACGAGCTACGGGTCGATTCTCAAAATGTCATGAATTCCCATCAAGAAGTATCTCAAAGGTTATCTATGTCATAGAGGTCTCAACGCAACAGACAACACATTAATCGGACGCCTGGTCTGTGAGTTATTAGCCTTTTAGTCCTGGGGGCCAAGTTGGATTCGTGTGCGATCCAACCTGACCGTATCTCAACTATAACCCAAACTCTATTGGGGTATACTCAAAGGGACCGTCATTCTCCAAGATTATCTGGGCCACTGACAGTTCGTCAAACGAACACCTGGTGCCAAAGATATGGCCAAAAGAAAGTAAACGGTCACAGTGGATCTGGTCCGACCCAGTCGGACCGACCCCACCCAACCCATTCTGGGCCGACTCGGTCGGGGTCAACCCAGTGGGCCCTATGCCGCAAGAGTGCAGACCGATAATGAGGGCGCGAACTGGCCATAGGTTAACGTGAGGGAAGTTCGACCCGGAAGGCGGCTCATGGGCAGCTCGGCCCGGAGGGGACCACGAGGGAACGACTTGACCTGGGGGCACTGTGAGGGGCCAGCTCGGGGCGGATTGGCCCTGGGCTAGGAAGCGTGGCTGGGGCACCACGAGGCATGCAGACGGCGGAGCCGCGGGGCGCGCGGAGGTCGGCGGGAGGGTTCGGCCGGCGGCGGCGCGGGGTGCATGGAGCGCACGGAGGCTGGCGGGCTGGGGCTCGGGAGGGCATCGCAAAGGGCACGGTAGGCATAGTGGCTTGGAACCAGGGTGCGGTGAGGTCGGAGCGCGGCTTAGCCGGGGTGCGGCGCGACTTGACCGGTTCGGCCAGCGGGTGGCGTGGTCGGCAGGCAGTGCGACCGGGGCAGCTTGGAAGCTGGAGAAAGGCGTGGTTCAGCCTGGGGTTCCGGATCGTCGTGGGGGCGGCATAATTTGCCTTCGTTACCTTCGTTGCCTTGTCACCATGCTAAAGAACATCACAAAAAATATCGACAGAGGGGTCGGACCATGTTGGTTTGGTCTTCACTCTTCTGCGTTTAGAGTGATAGCAATTGGCTCACAATAATGAAGCGAACAACGAGCATGTAAGATATCTTAAAAACATCAATTCCTGTAATCCCTCATTAACAAAATATTCCCAACCCAAAAAGAAAAACATCTGAGGATCAAATTGATAATAAGTTGGTCCACATTCTTTGTTTTGGAAGAAAAGTAACAAGGGAATAATTTCATACTTAAATAAAATTAAACCCCTACCTTTTTTAGTAGTTCATTGACGGAGTCGCAGGGAAGAAGACGAAGTTTTCTTAGTTCATTACATATGTCGCACACTTACAATACCAAGCTCATGTGTTGGTTCATTGATAATGATGAGGAGGGAGGGTCGGTCGTCAAAGATGTCTCATGTCGGTTGCTTCCGCAAGGTGCTTCCGTGGAAGAAGTCAAAGACGCTCCTTGCCCGTGTTCTTCGTTGGAAGAATGCATTCTTCGTTCTTTGTTGGCGAGAGTGTTTCTCTCAAAATATCTTTCCTCCTTTGCCAACAAAAGAAAATGTAGCAAAAAATAATAGATTATAAAGTCTATTATGTTGTTGGCATAATAATTCAAATTAGGTGAATTAATTAATTTGGATTCACTTAATTAATTCATGATGTTGGAACAATAAAAAGAGAGGAAGGGTTGACACTATTAAAGGAGGGGGTGGAAAGACTCTCCCTCATTAATGAGGGGAGTTGAGAGGTTTTCGTCTCCCACCATTATAAGGTGGGTTTAGTCTCGGGTGGTCCCCAAATTGTAACCTCTCGTGGGAGGTTTGTTTCGGGTGATCCCCACCACTATAACCTCTCATGGGAGGTTATGGTCGGGTGGTCCCCACACTTCAACTCCCACAAGGAGGTTTAGTTCGGGTGGACTACTCCTCCAACTTCCACATGGTGGCTCAAAAATAAAATAAAGTGTAGTTCATTTTATTTTATGTTTTTCCACGAAAAACTCAAAAACTATCTTTTATTCTCGACCCACTACCATTGAGGTGAAAGTCTCATTAAGTGAATACCGACGTTATGAGTTCAACGGTGCCCTCAGATTTCAATTCCATGCACCGGTTCAAAAGTTATAAAAACCTACTCAAAAGTTAACTAAACGTACCCGAACAAAACTTCATAAATTGATTTCGGGAATTTCGAGCCTCGGAATCACACGCCGTCATGTTTTTCGGACTCGTAAAATTCCCATTTAATTAAAAAAAATACATTTAAATTATGGTTCTTTACATTCTCCCCACCTCATATATTTATGTCCCCGTAAGCTGCAACTCATAACTAAGGGAACAAGTGGGGGTACTGAGCATGCATCTAAGCCTCCCTCTCCCATGTGCTATCTTGGAGGTTCCTACACTGTCAGAAAATGCGCACCAGAGGTATCGACCATCCACGAAGGACCCGCTCCTGTCAATCCTCAATCTCTACTGGAAACTCCATAAAATTCTCCCCATCTTCGACATCCAGCTCTCCATGGTCAATGATGTGGGAAGGGTCGTGCACATATCTCCTCGGCTGGGATACATGGAAGAGGTCGTGCACCCGATGCAACTGAGGTGGAAGAGCTAAGCGGTAATCCACCTCGCCAACTCTGCTGAGGACCTGAAAAGGTATGATGAATCTCAGAGATAACTTGGCTCTTCGGCCAAATCTCTATAGACCTCGTCCAGGTGAGACCCGTAG
Organism: Viscum album; assembly: GCA_963277665.1. Classification (NCBI taxonomy): domain Eukaryota; kingdom Viridiplantae; phylum Streptophyta; class Magnoliopsida; order Santalales; family Viscaceae; genus Viscum; species Viscum album. Next base: position 438,706,295 of record OY728157.1, on the reverse strand, counting down.
AAAGACATGGTCACTATCCTCTAACATTAGAGGTCTCCGTCTTCTATCATCATATGACTTCTGATTGCTCTGTGTAGTCTTCATCCACTCTGGGATGATCTGTACATTCTTTGTGGTAGCTCGTACCATCTCTGGCCCCACCAGTGCTGACTCCCCTTGGACAATCCAGCACAAAGGTGATCTATAAGGTCCCATGTACAACACCTCAAAAGGTGTCATCCCTATAGTGGAGTGATAAATGTTGTTGTATTCAAACTCTACCAAAGGTAAGTGGTCCTCCTAGCTATGACTGAAGTCAAGGACACGAGCATGTAGCATGTCCTTGAGGTTCTGAATGGTCCGCTCAGTCTGACCATCCATCTGAGGATGGAAGGCGGTGCTCAAACGAAGCTGTGTTCTGAAAACTTCCTTCAACCCCTTCCATAACCGGGAAGTAAAGTGTGCATCACGATCCGAGATAATCGTCAAAGGTAATCCATGTAGCCGCAAATTCTTCTGCATATAGAGGCGTCCCAAGCTCTCTACTGAACCCTACTCTCTGATCAATATAAAGTGGGCTGACATGGTGAGTCAGTCGACGATCACCCATATAGAGTCATGTCCTCTAAATGTAAGTGGAATTTTTGTCATGAAATCCCTATATATCACATCCCACTTCAACTCTGGGACCTCTAAAGGTTGAACCAAGCATGCTGGTACCTGATGCTCTGCCTTCACTTGCTGACAAGTGAGGCACCGAGAAACAAACTCTATAACTGCTTTCTTCATTCCCGGCCACCAGTGCTGTCGTCGGAGATCCTGGTATATCTTCACCACTCTTGGATGTACCGCTAGAGGAGATGTGTAGAACTCCCTCAACACTTCATCCTAAACTTAAACTGGTACTATAGTACGTCCTTTGAAGAGGATGATGTGTTTGCCACCTTCAGAAAATCCATCAGTTCCCTGTCCTATGGATATCTGAGAACGTTGTGTCTCACAGTCATCATCCCCATGTTGTGCCTCCCCAACTCGCTAAAGAAGTGGGGGAGTGACTGTAAGAGTCTAAATAAATCCTTCCCCATATCTATCCACAAAGAATATCTATAAAGCTGCAAGCTACTATGTCACCTCACCTAGAAGCTATATACCAGTTCTCCTACTGAGTGCATCTGCAAAAACATACCCCTTCCCAGGAGTATAGACTATCTCGATGTCATAGTCCTGGAGGAACTCAAGCCAAAGTCGATGTCTCAGGTTCATGTCCTTCTAATAGAAGATATACCGGTTGCTCTTGTGAATAGAGTACTTGATAAAATGTTCACCCGTCGGATTGTGTCGCCACATCATCAAGGCGAAGACCATTACTTCTAAATCTAGTTCATGGGAAGTGTAGTTCTACTCATGATGTCTTAGCTGATGAGATCCATATGAGATCACTACTCGCTCCTTCCTCAGGACACATCTGATCCCAGTCCCTGATGTGTCACAGTAGACTACGTACCTTGCGCCTTCCTCTGTAAGCCTCAAGATGGGGGCACTAGTCAACCTCTGCCACCGCTCCTGAATTCTCTATTGGAATCTCTCTGACCTAAAAAACAGTTTACCCTTATTCTTCAAAGAAGATAGTGGTTCTGCAACTCTAGATAAGTCTGGCACAAACCTCAGTTAGTATCCAGCCAAACCCAAGAAACTCCGTACTTCCGTCGCACTCTTGGGTGGATACCAAGCAAGTACAACCTCAATCTTCCCTGGATCTACAACAAATCCATCCTCTAAGATGAAATGTACTATAAATTAAACCTCTCAGATCCATAACTAGCACTTTGAGATATTATCATAAAGTTGGTACCCTCGAAAGGTGTCCAGTAATACCCGCAAGTGATAGGCATGCTCCTCCTCAGTATTCGAGTAGATCAGAATGTCATTGATGAAGACTACGACAAAGCGATTGAGCTATGGCTGAAAGATCCAGTTCATGAGTCCCCTGAACACTTCTGGAGCATTGGTTACACCGAATGTCATAACCAAGAACTCAAAGTAGTTGTACTGACATCTGAAGGTTGTCTTATGTGATTCCTCATCTCGAACTCTGAGCTGGTGATAGCATGATCTGAGTTATATCTTTGAGAACCATCATGCTCCCTTTAACTGATCAAAGAGGTCGTAAATCCTGGGGAGTGGGTACATTTTATTCATGGTTACTTGGTTTTGGAACCGGTATTCAACACAAAACCTCAAGCTCCCATCCGCCTTCTTGGTGAACAGAATCGGGCATGCCCAAGAAGAAACATTAGGCCAGATGAATCCCTTCCCTTGCAAGTCCTCAAGCTGTACCTACAGCTCGCGAAGCTCCGCGGGAGCTATTCGATACACTAGAGTAGATATTGGTGATGTCTCGGGGTACAAGTCAATGTAAAAGTCCACCTCTCTATGAGGAGGTAGACCTTGTACATTATCAGGGAAAACATCAGTGTACTGTTCCACCACTACAGGATAGCTCAGACTCTCTTCATCAACTGCTTTGTGGGTAAGGCAATTCAACTGATGAGTGATTGGCGCACCCTCCTCCGGGTAAGTCTGTACTATGCTACAAAGGCTCCCTTCTCTTCGGAGAAGGTAAACCTGGTCCCATCCATGTAGACACACCGCACTTTGTGCCTAATATAGTCATTCTGGGAATGGACTATAGATAACCAGTCCATACCCAAGATGACGTCGTAAGGTCTCGAAGCCGCTACTAGGAGATCCCAATTGAAGCTATAACCTCCTAGATTAATCTCACATGGCCAGCACCAGTGTGTAATCATCGAATCTTCTCTAGTAAGTGTCTCTATCCATAAGGATCGAGCCAACGACTCTGTCTGAATCTCCGAGCTCCAAATGAGGGAAGTGGCAATGAAAGAGTGACTATCACCTATGTCTATAAGAACTGCAACTAAGGTGTAATAGATATAGATTTTACCTCATATCATATTTAGATCATTGTGATCGTAGGCCTCAGTTGTCTGGAGCTGAGTTCTCCCTTTTCCACCTGCTCCCTATGGTTGGGGTGGACCTCCTTGTGCTGGTGGCAGTAATACCTCAAAATGTCATCCACCACCAACAGCATGAACAACTCATTTGCCACATCCGTCTTCTCCCTGAATACCGCGTCGATCGAATATTTGTCTCTGCTTGGGTAGTCCTTCGATCTTCTACTGATCGTCTGAATGGTAGGTCAGACAGTCACAAGCCATGTAACCCTGCCCACCGCATGTGAAACAATGCCCACTCCTGGAATGTATGTCTCTGCTCTTGGTGCCGCACACAACTGATCCTGAGTCATGTGGTTGTCCACCTGTAGGGATGGTCCTCTTGGACCTCTATGACATATGTCTACTTCCAGCTGTAGAATAATACGATATGTGTCGATTGGTGGTGGATCTTACTGCTGGAGACTGCTCAGCAAGGAAACTCTCCACTATGAGGGATCTCTCTAACACCCCTTCCTATGTTGGGATGTTGAGTGAGATAACTGAAGCCCTGATCTCCCACCTGATTCCCTTCTCAAAAGTTTGAGCCCTGAAGAATGGGTGTCATACCATATCGGTAGAGTAGCGTGATAGGTCTATGAACCTCAGTGAGTACTAAGCTACAGTCTTGTTTCCCTTCTGCAGACGAAGTAGCTCCGGTATGCACACTGCGCAAAGCATCATTGGGACAAACTCTGCTCGGAACAGGCTCTTGAATTCTGTCTAGAGAAGCGTCATCTCATCGTGAACTTGTAGAATCAAGCTCCACGATCAGCCCGCTACTTCCTGTAGAATGATGTCAACAAGAATCACCATGAGGTTGGCTGGTTCCCTATAAGTCGGAAAAATATCACCACAACCTCCATCCAATATTCAGCTACATGTGGGTCCATCTCTCCCCTGATCCTGAGTGGCCTCTGGCACTGGAACTCGTGCAACGCATTCAAGTGGCGTGCATCGTCTGCTGCTGGGGTTGGTGGCATCGTTGGCCCAACGGGAAGTGGTACCGCTGGTGCCTCTGCTGGAAAAGGGCCCTGCACCGAGGCCTCATCACTCGATGGGCTATCTGTGAGTACAACTCTCAGGACTCTAGCTAGTCGTCTGTGGGGAGGCATCCTTAAAGAAAAAGATGCGACATTGTCAAAAGATAACACCTTGTGAGTTGACCTAGTTGATCTTACTTAAAGGAAACTTTTGAAAACACACATGCAATCAGTGTTTTCATGTACTGAGTCAGAAATTAGAAGTCAGGGTCCTGGAGTATGGATACGTCAGCCGTCGTACCAACACTGGACTCCCTAAACTGAAAACCACACTTAGTACACTTAACACTATTGCTTCACATAAAATATCAGATTCCTAAGTTCTTGTGGTAGAACTGACTCCTCTAATACCAATTTTTCACAACCCATCCCCCGGGGCCTGTGTCATGACAACCCCAAGCCCACCTTCCATAGGCCAAGGGCAGGAAACTAGCACCAAAGGCGTAATTCTCTAAAACTGGTATGGCATTGCCTTTATAACCTATAAATACACACAATAGAGCACAAGATGGAAAAAATACTAGGTAAAACTGTATAAAAAAGGTGTGCTGAAAGTAAAAGGGGCCGAAAATACAATCCCAACTTTAAAGTACAAGAAAATAAAAGTACAACTGAAGAAAAGAAAAACCTATGATGGGTCTTCCATAGAGGTTCCTACATAAAGGGTATGTTCAAATTACCTCCTCAGCACTCCAGGTCCGTCTATCTCCTCTGTGTACCATCACACCATATGATCCACCCCGGGTACCGTCCAGTCCTGGTACTCTTAGCCTCGGTCAACGCTGTCCATCTTCTGCATCCAACACAATGAGGTGCGGGCATAGCCCATGAAGGGGTGAGTATAACGATACTCAGTAGGGACCCAAAGACCATCAAGGTCTCACAAAATCCAACAAGGATAAACCACAAATTATGAAATCAAGAGATAACCCCACTTAGGTATATGACCATACATATTCCTATGTTATCAAGTAATCCATCTCAATCATGAGGAAAACACAAAAGTTACTAACTCAACTCAACCAGGATTTTTATTCACATTATTGAAACCACGGCTGCTGGAGAACTCCTCCTTTGTCCAGTACAGTGGGCCTACCGCGACACCAAGGCACTTCTCACTAACCTTGGACTGTTGAGGTACTCCTCCAGTTGAGTATCCTGGGTCTACTGCATCAACAAGGCGCTCCCCACCGTGGGTCTGCCACCACAACGTGGCGCTCCACCTTATAGCCTGCAGAGGTACTCCTGTCATCGAGTACCGCAGGTCTGCCGCCACAACCAGGCGCTCCTCCACCCTGGGTCTACCGCCACAACCAGGTGCTCCCCACTAGGCTAGTCGAGTCACTCTGAGTCAATCGGTCAATAGTCGTCAAGTCTCATCCAGGTACTAGGTCTCCGCACTCTGTTCGCTCGTCTCTAGAAGGATCCGCTCCACGAGCTACTGGTTGATACTAAATCTACCATGAAGTCCCACAAAGAAGTATCTCAAAGGTCTGCCACATCACTGAGGTCTCAACTCAATAGACAACGCATCAATCGGATGCCCGGTCTTTGAGTTATTAGACTCTTAGTCCTGGGGGCCCGGTTGGATTCGTGCGCGATCCAGCCTAACCATATCTCAAATATACCCCAAAATCTAGTGGAGTATACTCAAAGGTACCGTCATTCTCCAAGATTACCAGGGCTGCTGACAGTTCATCAAACAGATGCCCGGTGCCAAAGATATGGACAAAAGAAAGTAAAGGGTCGTAGTGGGCCCGGGTCCGGTCCGACCCGGTCGGACCGACCCGGTCCGGGATGACCCAGCTTGACCCATTGGGTCTAGCCCAACCCGTTAGGTGGGACAACCTATTAAGTTTAGCCTGGCCTGCTGGGCCCATCCCAATAGGCCTTTAGGGGTCATGGAGGGCCACGAGAGCGTGGACTAATTGCAAAGGTGTGGACCGGCCATGGGTCAGCATGAGGGCGGTTCAGCCCGGAGGGCACCACATGGGCGGCTCGGCCCAAAGGGCACCATGAGGGTGCGGGTCGGCCTTGAGGGGCGCCTCGAGGGGCCAGCTTAGGATGGCTCGGCCCGGTGCCGGGGTGGCACGGCTGGGGCCGGGAGGCCTGCTTGGTAGGGGCACTGAGGGGCACACGGACGGAAGACCCGTGGGGCGCACGGAGGCTGGTGGGCTGGTTCAGCCATCGGCGATGCGAGGCATGTGGAGGCCGGTGAGCCGGGGCTCGGGAGGGCACCGTGAGGGGCGCGGGAGGCGCAGCGGCCGAGAGTCATGGCACAGTGCGGCCGGAGCGCGGCTCAGCCGGGGTGCGGCATGGCTCAGCCGGTTCGGCCATCGGGCGACACAGCCAGCGGGCAACCCGGCCAAGGTGGATCGGAAGCCGGAGGGCGGCATGGTTCAGCCCAAGGCATTAGAGCATCATAGGGGCGGCACATGTTGTCTTCATTGCCTTTGTTGCCTCATCGCCATGCCGAAGAACATCACAAAGAAGATTGGCAGAGGGGTCGGACCATGTTGGTTTGGTCCGCACCCTTCCGCGTTTAGGGTTATAGAAATTGTCTCATAAAAATTAAGTGAATAATGGGCATGTAAGATATCTTAAAAACATCAATTCCTATAATCCCTCATTAACAAAATATTCCCAACCCGAAAGGAAAAACATCTGGGAATCAACTTGATAATAAGTTGGTCCACATTCTTTATTTTGGAAGAAAAGTAACAAGGAAATAATATCATACTTAAATAAAATTAAACCCCTTCCTTTTTTCATTGTTCGTTGATGGAGTTGCATGGAAGAATATGGAGTTGTTGTCATTTGTCGCATTCACCGCACACTTCCAACCCTGAGCTCATACATCAGTTCATTGATGAAGATGAGGAGGGAGGTTCGGTCATCGAAGACGTCCCACCTTGGTTGCTTCCACAAGGTGCTTTTGAGGAATAATTCGAAGAACCTCCTTGTCGGTGTTCTTCGTTGGAAGAACACCTTCTTTGTTTTTTGTTGGCGAGAACTTTTCTCTCAAAATCTCTTTCCTCCTTTTCCAACAAAATAAAAGGTAACCAAGAATAATAGATTATAAAATCTATTAAGTCATTGGCATAATAATTCAAATTGGGTGATTTAATTAATTTGGCTCCACTTAATTAATTTATGAGGTTGGAACAATTAAAAGAGAGAAAGGGTTAACACCATTAAAGGACGGGGGTGGAGAGACTCTCCCTCATTAATGAGGGGAGTTGAGAGGTTTTCCTATCCCACCATTATTTGGGGGGTTTAGTCTCGGGTGGTCCCCACATTGTAACCTCTCGCGGGAGGTTAGGTTTGGGTGGGCCCCACCACCATAAGCTCTCATGGGAGGTTATAGTCGGGTGGTCCCCACATTTCAACTCCCATAAGGAGTATTAGTTCTGGTGGACCCCACCTCCAACTTCCACATGGAGGCTCAAAAATAAAATAAATTTTTGTTCATTTTATTTAATTATTTTCCATGAAAAACCCAAAAACTATCTTTTATTCTCGACCCACTGTCACCGAGGTGAAAGTCTCCTTAAGCGAATATCGGTGCTGCGAGTTCAACGGTGTCCTCATATTTCAATTCGGAGCACCAGTTCCGAAGTTATAAAAACCCGCTCGTAAGTTTACTGAACGTACCCAAACAAAACTTCAGAAATTGATTCCGGGAACTCCGGGGCTTAGAATCACACACCGTCAAGTTTTGGGGACTCGTAAAATTTCCATTTAATTAAAAATAATTACATAGAAATTCTGGGTCTTTACACATTATTAATACCATTTTCAATACCAAAATATGTAAAAGGGTATATGGTATTTATTTTCCTTTTAAAAACATTACGTCTTGTTAAGAAATCCAAATATCAAATAATACTCGCGGCGGCAGAAATGTCATTGTCACAGCTTAAGTTAAAAGAAACATTAATTTTTTACATTTAGTAAAATGATTCATTGAAAAATATTCCCTTTGAATGAAATAAAAATTCAAAGGTACTTATACAGAGTATAAAATAAAGTCATGTATTAAAACAAAATATGCCTCAACGAAAGAAGATTGAGACAAAGTCCCTTACCTCGTGTCCGACTTGACTCGACCGTTCATTAATATCCTGAATAATAAACTAAAGTTAATTTATACTTGATTAATAACCTTTTATAAGTTTATTAATCCTTTTATATCACTTATTACCATGTTATAAACATTATGTAATCATTTAAGTTAATAACGGTTATTTTGTCGATTTTTGATACTTGAGTCAAAAATGAACTTCTAATATTTACAAGTTGTTCACATGGTCAAAATTTATTATATACAGAATGATATTCCAAATGTATATATCATATATATCATATATATCCATTATATACATTTATTTATAATTGTATATAACATTTTGAGGTAAGAAATGAAATGCACTGTTCATGGAGATAGTTAGTCGTACGTACGCATGAACACTAATTTCATTTCTATTTCTTATTTTAATGGAATTAAAACATAATGATACATAGGTATATTATAATTACATTATAATATCAAATATAATATCATTAACTACTTCCTTTATATGTTCCATATAAGGCATGAACGAGTCATATCACTTTGAGGGGGCGGTAGTCCGCACTTCCTCAAATGAAATTTTCGCATTTACCCATAATGGAAACCATAAAGATATGATATAAATGAAAAATGTAGAAACATAAAGAAAACATACACATAATATATATCATATATAAATATAGTGTCATCTTAATGGCCACCATGAGAGGCGGTATGAGATAATTGAACAATCATTGTTTCATGAGGCGTTAGTTTACCATCCCCAAAAACTGTATGTTCTTCACCCATTAGATGGAGGTGTGTGTAAGTGTAGTTTGAATAATTCTCATAAAAACATAATATTATATTGAGTATACTGGTTTTTTTATAAAATAAAGGATTACAAAGAGATTAGGGGGTTGGAGAAGTAAAATAAAATAAAAGAAGTTAAGAGAAACTGTTACCTTTAATTTGGGTAACTCCATTTGGTTTGAACCAAAAGGACTTCTTGAAGTGCCTTACGCCTAAGTTAAGGATTCTAGGAGGAGGATATAGAACTTTATAGCTTATTAAGGAATGTTTTGGATGATCCAAGGGGCATGAGAGGTGTGAGGAATGGGTTTGTTGTGAGGGATTTTTATAAGGGAGAGGAGGGGCTCTTTATGAAAGTGTGAAAATATTATTTTATTATATAATGATTTTCGGTTTCTAAATATCCCAAACTAATTAAAGTAGAAGATAAGATGACTCATGGTATAAATATAATCATCAAATAAGAATTGGACTGGTTTTGGATATTATTTTAATCATTATAATCTTATTTATTTAAATCATTTATTAATGAGTTAATACTACATCATTATTGTGTCAGAAATAATTTTATTTATTTGATGTATAAAAATTATAAAAAAAATACCATGATGTAGGAAATAATTTTATATTTCCAAATAATATTTATAGTCGAAAAATATAACTTATATAACCCTATGTAAAAACTAATTTACTAAAATATACATGTTAATGTCATTTGTGTCTTTACTTTAAGTTAATTAAAATAAAGTGTCATTATCACTCTTAAGTGGCCCCATGGGATCCCAAAATCACCTCAAAGATGCCCATGGTCGGATATGTATCACAAAATGGTATTATGACACATTTTAGGGTAATTTTATATTATTATAATAATATTCTTTTATCCTTATTTACCAGATTTACCCTTTAACCATGGTAAATAAAATTTGTACTGAAGTAAATATTCATAATTTATAAAAATAAATGTTACCTATATACACAATTTGGACCTCCTGATTCAAAATATGAAATCCATTTTTTCAAATTCAAAACACAGAAGTTTCAAAAATTAATTTAAAATTAATTCCTGTTGTCAAAACAAAAAAGCGTGTTTTTAGAAATATTAACTATCAAAAGAATGACACTTGTTTATGTCCAATTTCATAGTGAAATTAATTACCATGGACAAAATTGGATGAAATAATAAAAATATTTTCTAATTACACTTCAAAACTAATTAAAAAGATAATCTAACCTTTTAAATAAATTATAATAAAATGCATTTTTGAATTATAATACAGTATTTTTGACTATTCATTAAAATGAATTTTATCAAAAAAATACCAAAATTTCATCCAATGTAAAATTTTATGTCCCGATTATAAAGAAGTATTTTATTTTTGTCGTATATAACATATAAAAGTGACCAAAAATAGATATAAGTAGGGTTCTCATCAAAATGCGGTAAATCGACCTTTTAAAAAATATTAGAGTATTTATGCTTAAAATTAGATTAACTCACATTTTAAGCCTCTAACTTTTATTGGATAAATGTATAAAAATTTAAAAAACATTTATAATCATATTTTAGTTAGTTATAATCATTCTCACCAATACAACAACTAAGTGTTTACTACAATTTAAAATATTAATGTTATATTATTAGTGTGCAACGTAAGATTTCAAAGAAACTCGTTGTTGTGTATAGAGTAATCCATAGAACATAGAAACCCCTTTAAATTAAAATTAATATTTAATTCACAAATGTTAATAAATATAGAAAATTTCTTATTCTTTATTTTCCTGGGATGTTTCATCCTTCCCCCCTTTTGTGAATTGCGTCCTCGTAATTTTATTCACTTATCAAATAAGTGGGGGTATTTATCCCTCGTAGAATTTTCAAATTCCCATGTTTCCTCTTAAACCATAGGGTTTTTCCACAAAACCTTTACCTAGTGAATCACCATATTCCACAATACTTGCTCTCTACAGTCAAGAATCTGGACTGGTTGTTCCTCATAAGAGAGATTCTTTTCTAACTGAACTACCTCTGGGTTCAAAACATGAGATGGATCTGGAATATACTTTCTCAACATTGAAACATGAAAAACATTGTGTACCTGGGATAAACTTGGAGGTAAATCCACTTTGTAAGAAACTGATCAAACTTTCTCCAAGATTTCATAAGGTCCAATGAACCTCAGACTCAACTTTCCTTTCTTACCAAAACGCATCAAACTTTTCCATGGAGAAACTTTGAGAAATACATGACCACCTACCTTGAAATATATATCCTTCATCTGATTATCTGTATAACTTTTCATCCTTCTCTGAGCTATTCATAGGTTATTCTGAATCAACTGATCTTTTTCTGCAACTCACTGTCTTCCTTCTGCACTTTCTTAATTCTGTCTAATAGAGATGATCTCACTGACACCTAAATGAAAATAGAAGAATTTTCTGCACCAAAAACTTCTATTCTAAAGTTTATCAAATCAAAACCAAAGGATCGTGTTCCAAACTTAGCATGGGTAATGAAGAATTACTTTTTCGACTCAAAGCATTAGCCACTTTATTTTCTTTTCCTGAATGGTAAGGAATTGTGCCATCGTAATATTTGATTAATTCCAACCATCTCCTATGTATCATGTTCAATTATTTCTAAGTTAATATATACTTAAAATTTTTGTGGTAAGTATATATTTTACATTTTACTCCATATAAATTATGCCTCCAAATTTTTAAAGCAAAAAACAAAAACAGCTAATTCCAAATCATGTGTAGGGTAATTTAACTCATGAGGTTTCAATTTACCTAAAGCATAAGCAATTACCTGATCATTCTGCATAAGGACACAACCAGGTCCTTTAAACGAAGCATCACTGTAAATAACAAACTAACCATTTTTGGAAGGTAGTGAAAAAATGGATCATTCCCCAATCTTATTTTCAATTCCTAAAAACAATTATCGTATTATTTTATCCAAATGAACTTAACACCTTTTAGAGTTAACATAGTAATTGGACTAGATAATGAGGCAAAATTCTCAACAAACCTCTGGTAATAACCTTCCAACCCAAGAAAACTACAAATCTCGGTTATATTTGTATGTCTTATCTATTCTTCAACAAATTTTGTTTTATCAGGATCAACAGTTATTCCATTTTTTGAAACAATGTGACCAAGGAATGAAATTTTTTGTAACAAAAACTCACACTTGCTGAATTTTTCAAATAGTTTCTTTTATTAAAAGATTTTCAAGACCACTTTTAAATTACTTTCATGCTCCTATTTACTTTTAGAATAAACCAAAATATCCTCAATGAACACAAACACAAACTTATCCAAGAACTCACGGAAAATTATTTTCATAAGATCCATGAGTACAATAGGTGCATTGGTTAAACTAAAAGGCATAACAAAAAATTCATAATGGTCATATCTAATAAGAAACACGGTCTTCAGAATGTCTGATTCCTTTAATTTCAACTGATGGTACCCCAACCTCAAGTCAATCTTCGAAAAATGATGAGCTCCCTAGAGCTGATCAAACAAATCATCGATATGAGGAAAAGGATACTTGTTCTTAACAATGATGTTATTCAATGCTCTATAATCAATGAAAAGTCTCATTGATCCATATTTTTTTTAACAAAAAAGATAAGAGAACACCATGGTGATGTTCTTGGTTAAATGAAACCTTTATCTAATAACCCCTACAATTGCTTATTTAACTCTAAAAGTTCAATTTGATCCATTCGATAAAGGGGTTTTGAAATTGGATTAGCATTAGGAACTAAGTCAACAGTAAATTCAACTTCTTGATCAGGTATAATACCAGGAAACTCACCAATAAAAACATCAAGGTACTCATTTACTACTGGCACATCATTAATCTCAACAGTTTCTTGGTTTTAAACAGTATGTGCAAGGTAACATTCATTTCCATCTTTTACTAGTTTCTCAACTTCCTGATATGTCATCAAAATTAAGGGTCCATTCTTCTACAAAAACTGAAAATATTTCTAAAAAGAAACCTTTTTAGCTCTGCAGTCAATCTTATCATGATAAATAGAAATCCAATTGATACCCAAAATAACATCAAAATATACTAGAGGAAAAACAATAAGGTTTTCAGGCATATTCTTTCCACACACAAGATCATGAAGGTTTTTATAGTTTGTTTTTTGTTTCAACATTTCCTCTAGGTTTTTTTACCATAAGTTCAGGATTAATATCTAGAGATAAAATTCCCAATTTACTAGAAAATTTTCAGAAATGAACAAATGTGTAGACCCCGAATCAAACAACACATTGGAATAATATAAAAAAACAAACAGTGTACCTGATACTACTTCATTTGATGGCCCAACATCTGCTGAAGTAGTTGCAAAGGATTTCACCACCCCTTTATACTTAGAGTCTAGTTGCTTTCCCTCAGTTCAGTTTTTCAATGGACATTCATTTGCATAATTACCCATTTAATTGCACTTAAAACATCTCACTGTTGGCATGTTATTGCCTACTTGATCATCTTCCTTATAGTTATGAGCAATATGACCAAACTTACCACACCAAAAGAACTTTCCAGACTTTTTTAAACATTTTCTATGATTATTTTTACCTCACTTATCATAATATGGATATTTAGGTTTCTTACCTCTAGGATTCTTTGATGAATTATTTCCCTTTTCCTTCCAACTGGACCTTTTATTATATTGTTTGTCAAAGAACACATGATCATCAGAAAACTCCATTTCCACCTTCTCCACACATTGAACAAGTTTTTCATAACATTTGAACTCATGAGAGGCTAATGCTATTCGATATCGCAGATTCGGTCCTAAGTAAAATCGATTTATCTTACTATCAAGATCTTGGATAAAATTTTGAGCATACCTTTCCAGTCGAGTGAACTCTCCTTCTTAAGTAGCCACTGAGTCATATTCCTACCTCAATTCCAAGAGTTTTTTCCAATCCTATGTCGAACCACCTTAGGAAAATATTTCTCAAGGAACATACCATTGAATTCATCCCAATCAGGAGCATCAATATCCTCATTATCCCGAATATTTTTCACCATCGACCACCACTGATCAGCTTCACCTTCAAAAAAGTAAATAGTGAGACTAACATTTTGATGTTCTGGACACCTCATGACATCAAAAAATTTCTCCAGTGCTTTAATCCACCCTTCAGCTAGCACATGGTCAGATGATCCTTTGAATTATGGGGGATATTGCCTCATGAAATGATCCACTTCTGACATGTTCCTCTTTGGTTGATCTATCTAATCTCGTGCATGCATACCACCACCATTTATAGCCCGATTCAATTGTTACATCACTATAAAAAACTATTCAGTTTCAATTCTAACCATCTCAGGTAGCTGAATTGGAAGATTGTATTCCTCCTGAGGTCATCCCAACATAGCTGCCCTCATTCCTCTACGGAAAATCATCCTGAACACAGAAATATCTTAGGCAAGGCAACATGGTAATCTGCAAATGATATATCATTTCAATATTAACATACAGTAATTTATGGATATTAATTTAAAAATACTCCAACTCCTAAAGTTATCTACACCGACCTCTGATACCAACTATACGGACTTGGCCTTAAACATTACTTAATCTTGAATTAATTTAATAATTCACGTTGAGAATATTTTTAGGTTTATATTTTTAGAGAATTAGGCCCTAACTATTACATTACATCTCAAAAATTACAAGGTAGACACTTCTACTCAGTTTCCATTTTTTCATAAAATAAAAACTCTTGAAAAAAAAGTCATGTATAATCCCTTGTTTTAGATAGCATGAATTTTCATTGATCCCATCCTTGACCCTATTCATCTTTAGGTCCAATGAAAAACATTTCAAAAACTTTTGATGAGCATAAAAATCTCATTAAGGGATACACAAATAAGGAAAACTGTTAGTTTTTTAAAAACCACAAGTAAACCATGAATACATTATCATAAGTAATACTTTTCACCTTTATGAAGTAGTAAATACTCTTCAGCGAATAAAAGATCATTACATACCCTTTTGTAACCAAAATATTACCATAAAACCCATATAAATAACACATAACATATATAGGTAACTTGGTACATACACATAATTAAATGGAATAACCATTTGGTCGACTTCCACACATATCACTAAATGGAATACCCATACGGCCGACTTCCATACCCAATTCATTGGAGGTTATAATGTAACCACTTATCTTGGTTTATCACGGAACCACATGTCATTTGTTTTATCACATAACCACCCATAAAATATCTAAGTACCATTATAAAATCATAACACATACAACAAATATAAAGGAAAGAAAACATTTCCACATTTCAATCACAATATATCACTTAAATATATTGACATAAAAAATCCATTATCAAAACCATTTTCAATACCAAAATACATAAAAGTGTATATGGTATTTATTTTCCTTTTGAAAACATTACACCTTGTTAAGGAAGCCAAATATCAAATAATACTCACGACGGTGAAAAGGTCGTTGTCACCTCTTACATTAAAAGAAACATTATTTTTTGTTATTTAGTAAAACCCTTCATTGAAAAAGATTCCCTTTGAATGAAATTAAAATTTAAAGGTATTTATACAGCATGTAAAACAAAGTCGTGTATTAAAACAAAATATGCTTCAATGAAAGAATATTGAGACGAAGTCCCTAACCTCGTGTCCGACTTGACTCGATCATTATTAAATCTCCAGAATAATAAACTAAATCTGATTTATACTTTCATAATAACATTTTTCTAGTTTACTATTCCTTTTATATCAGTTATTACCATGGTATAAACATTATTTATTCATTTAAGATAATAACAGTTGTTTTGTCGATATTTGGTACTTGAGTCAAAAATGAACTACTTATATTTTCATGTTGTTTAAATTGTAAAAAGTTATTATATCCAGAATGATATTCATGATTTAGATATCATATATATCATATATTTCCATTATATACATGTATTTATAATAGTACATAACATTTGGAGGTAATAAATGAAATGCATCGTTCATGGAGATGGTAAGTTGTACGTACAAATGAACACTACTTTCATCTATATTTCTTATTTTAATGGAATTAAAACATAATGATACATAGGTATATTATAATTCTAGTATAATATCATATATAATATCATTTACTACATCCTTTATATGTTTCCCATAAGGCATGAATGAGTCATATCACTTTGAGGGGGCGGTAGTCCGCACTTCTCAAATGAAGTTATTGCATTTACCCATAATGGAAACCATAAAGATATGCTATAAATGAAAAATATAGAAACATAAAAAAACATAAACATAATATATATAATATATAAATATATTTTCATCTTAATGGAAACCATGAGAAACATTAGGAGATAATCGAAAAATCATCATTTCGTGAGGCGTTAGTTTGCCATCTATAGAAACAGTATGTTCTTCACCCATTAAATGGAGGTGTGTGTAAGTGTAGTTAGAATACTTATAAAAAACATATGAGTATATTGAGGATATTTTTTTTTTTATAAAATAAAGGAATAAAAAGAGTTTAGGGGGTTGTAGAAGTAAAATAAAATAAAAGAACTTAATAGAAATCGTTACCTTTAATTTTGGTAACTCCCTTTGGTTTGAACCAAAAGGACTTCTAGAAGTGCCTTCTACCTAAGGTAAGGATTCTAGGAGGAGTATTGGGATCTTGAGATATTATTTGTTCAGGATTTGGACAACCCAAGAGGCTTGAGAGGTGTTAGGAATGGGTTATAAGAGAGGGCTTTTATAAGGGAGAGGAGGGGATCTTTAGGAAAGTGTGAAAATATTATTTTATTATATAATGATTTTCAGTTTCTAAAGGTCCAAAACTAATTAAAGTCGAAGATATGATGACTAATAGTCTAAATATAATCATATAATAATAATTGGACAGGTTATGGATGTTATTTTAATCTTTATAATCTTATTTATTTAAATCATTTATTAATGAGGTAAACACTGCATCATTATTGTGTCATAAATAATTTTATTTATTTGATGTTTAAAAATTATAAAAAAATACAATGATGTAGGAAATAAATTTATCTTTCCAAAAAATATTTATAGTCAAAAAGATAACTTATATAGCCTGATGTAAAAATTAATATATTAAAATATATTTGTTAATGTCTTTTTTGTCTTTACTTTAAGTTAATTAAAATAAAGTGTCATTATCACTCTTTAGTGGCCCCATGGGGCCCCAAAATCGACCCAAAGATGACCATGGTCGGATATGTATCAACCAATAGGATTAGGACACATTTTAGGGTAATTTTATATTATTATCATAATATTTATTTTCCCTTATTTACTAGATTTACCATTTTACCATTGTAAATAAAATTTTTACTGAAGTAAATATTCATAATGTATAAAAATGAAAGTTACCTATTTACACAATTTGGACCTCCTGATTCCAAATATGAAATCCTTTTTTCATAATTCAAAACACATAATTGGCAGAAATTAATTTAAAATTAATTCCAATTTTCAAAATAATAATTTTTTTTTAGAAATATTAACTATCAAAAGAATGACAGTTGTTTATGTCCAATTTCATAGTAAAATTACTTCCAATGACCAAAATTGGATTAAATAGTAAAAATATATTCTAATTAAACTTTAAAACCAATTAAAAAGATAATATATCCTTATAAATAAATTATATTAAAAGAGAGTTTTGAATTAAAATACAGTATTTTTTCACTATTCATTAGAAATGAATTTAATTAGAAAAATACCAAAATTTTATCCAATTTAAAATTTGATGTCCCAACTCTAAAGAAGGATTTTATTTTTTCAAATAGAACTTATAAAAGTGACCAAAACTAGATTTAAATAGGGGTCACCATCAAAAGGCGGTAAATCAACCTTTTAAAGAATATTAGATTATTTATGCTTAGAATTAGATTAATTCAAATTTTAAGCCTCTGAATTTTATTGGATAAATGTAGAAACATTTAACAAACATGTATAATAATATTTTAGTTAGTTATATTCATTCCCTCTAATACAACGGCTAGGTGTTAACTAAAATTTAAAATATTAATATTATATTATTAGTGTGCAATGTAAGATTTCAAAGAAACCCATTGTTGCGTATCAGGTAAGCCATCGAACATAGATACCCCATTAAAGTAAAATTGATATTTAATTCACAAATATTAATAAATATGGAAAATGTATTATTCTTTATTTACATGGGATGTTACAATAATGATCTATCATACTGGTCAATAACCAAATAGTATCATGCATAATCGGTGCTTCCCACTTTGATAACACCAAAAATGACATGCACTTATCCCAAGCCATGTGTTCACACATCCCAAATGGCATCATGCCTCCCAAGTAGGTTCCCACACTCGGTCCTCATTAGAACCCTCAATGTCACACACTTTTCAATGACCATCCACTAATCCTGAATCTATATCACATGATTTCTACATCATCAGATCTAGGCCCAAACACCCCCTCACATAAAATCCACGACTCATATCCTATCGAACCCATCAGACTCAAGGAATTCTTGATGTTCCTATCCAAAAACCCACCCTTTCACATAACCAATCCCATCTAGGTGAACACCCCTTCCCTCAGGCATCACTTCCATTTAAAACTTCAATCTAGTATTACCATTTTTCCCCATATTGAACATTACAAAAACAACCAATCCATGCAATCAAATTTTTATTTCATTTAAAACCAACCTTACAACCAACCACACGTACTCAAGTGACTCAATGAGAAGGAAACCAAGAAATAACCATGCACTTTAATTGAAATTTTATGGAACCCACTATGCACTGATTCAACCCTTAAAGAACCCACATGTTCTTCACATTTTACAGAACCTACAATATTGAGCTAACCTAACTTGGGGTAACCCTCAATTTTTACAAACCAGCATCACATGACCACAACTCAAGTCGCATCTCCAAAAACATCAAATTTCCCACTTAACTATGTCAAAACCACAATAGGTGACACCTTTCTTGTTAAACATCCAAGGTCCAGAACATCCACCTATGCCTTATGAACCTGAGATCACTCAAAACATGGTCAAAACTTCTCATGGGTAGCCCTATAACCTCAAAAAATACCAACTCCATGAGATATAGTCAGGGGTAAAAATCACTAGGATATCTCTCTAAGCCATATAAACATCAACCTCAAAGAATTTTTTTCTCAGAGTTATCACTTCTACCCCAATTATGAAACACACTGCACCTAATGAACCAAATGTCCATTTACATTTGGACCCACACCAAGTATATTTTCACACATACATCGACACTACAATCCAAACACCTACAATAGGACTAAAAACAAAACTTTCAAGGTATCAACCAACAAGGGTAACAATATCCACATTAAAAAATGAACTTTATAAACCTTGAAGACACAACCTAACTAAACATAAAATAAGAAACATTTAACTACATACCAAAGTCAACCCCATTAAGGCCTCACATTCTGCAACCCAAGGTCTCAAAACAAGGGCACTCTCATTGCCCAAACCACCCATTCATAGGGTTTGATCACACACTGGGGATTCCTAAAATACTACCCCTAAATATACCATAATTAACCATTCCTATATAATTTGACATACCATTTTAGAAATATGAGAATTCACATTTCAAAACATTATATTTTTTTTCGAAAAAACCCATTTTTTACACATCCCAAAACCTTTATATTACCCAATATTTCATAACACCATATTTATTCAAATTCATATTTCAAAATGATTTTTCTAAAAGTATTTTAAATAAATTTCAACAAGTATAAACCACATATAGAAGGTACACTACCAACATATGAATCCTAGGGAACTATCAATCATAGGAAACATATGGATGACCTATCAATCATGTGTGTCTAGAAATATACGTGAACCCACACACTCTATCTTTACATATTTTCCCAAGATATAAAACATAATAAATCAATAAAATCACATCCAAGTTCACCACTTGATGTGGAAGTATCAATATACTATAAAAACATAAAATAGAACATCAATTCCCACCCCTAGAAACTTGGATTTTCCCCAATCCTGAAATCCATGTTTCCACCCCTAATCCCATTCACAAACCAAACACCAGTTTTGTATCCAAAACCAGTGCTCAAAAACAAGTAGCATATGTTTGGGTAGCCAAGTGGCATTGCGGCCTGACCGGGGTGTGAGTAAAACTTAGTAGGCCACCTCCAACGATGTCTAAAGTAATAACCAGTCTTTAAAATAGTGTATGTAGATAATCAAGGGATAGTAAATAAGCAGGTAAATTAACAAAACATATCTCACTTTTCAAAAATTACTAATTGACACTTTTATCCTTATGTTCTATCATGCAATGTAACCAACTTAACTCACTCCAGCCATGTTGGGAGACAAATACAAAGCATACAGGGGTTACATACTGATAAACACAAAGGGTTGTTCAATAATCAATTTAATTTAACCATGCATCTTGGAGTATCCATCCATGTTACCAAAAAATTTCTATACCTTGGGATCGTATAGCCTCAAACCATCATCATAAACAATACCATCATTGGGATCATAAAGCCTCAGTATGATATCCCAAACCAGGAAAAACATCAGTGGGGGCATAGAGAGTTAGTCTAGCCCAAACCAAACATAAAGATCCTCACTCCCATACTCCAGACATAAATTTTTTTGGTGGGGAATACAAAATCAGTCTAGTTTGACCCATGAGGGTAGAGACTCATTCCAATACCCACCCAAAATAATTATCACATGGAAATGTTTGTTTAACTATTTGTCACAATTACTATATTATCATCCCATTTAACATGGTCCCAATGGACCCTTAAAACCAAATCATTGAATACATAGAACTAAATCCATTTCATATGTAAATAGACACCCAAACCAAATACTATTTTTAAAATAATTTAGGTGTTATCTTCTAAAACATGGGTCTTTTATTTATAAAACTCAACCATTCCCCAAGTCTTTCATTTCCATTTCCAACTATTTATAAGATCCATCAATTCATTTTTTTTAAAAAGAAAACCACGACCCTATTTCAAATCATCATTTGAAATTTAATAGAAAACCATTTTTTCATATCACTTATAGGTCAACACATCCCATTAAAATATTACCCACTTTCAAACATCATTTTTATTCATTTAAAACTATTATCATATGAAAATATAAAACACACCATTTAAACCATTTTCAGAGGCTCTTATTCAATTCAAAAAATCACACATATAATAATTTGAATTATCCATTATCAACTTTTATAATTTTATTTCACCATTTTTCAAGGGATTGGCATACCACAAGGGAAACCCTACGTTCATTTTCACAACTTCAATGAACTGAACATGGTCTGTGAAGTTTCTTTCACCTTAATATAAAACCCAAATTACCTTCCCTAGCCAATGAAATTAAAACATAGTAAGTAATAACCTAATAATAACAACATAAACATATAAACACAAAGGATATGGAAAAAAAGATTTAAAAACACCTACCTCATGTTCATAGACAACCACTCCTCCAATATTGACCCTAGATTCGAGCTAAAATGACCTAAAACATCATAATGAAGAACACCATATAAAATAAGTTTTTAGGTATTTGAAAAGAGAGTAAACAAAAAAAAAGACTCTTCAAGAAAGTGGAAGGAAACAAAGTCAAATACATAACAGAAGATTCTATTTTCACTAAACAAAACTAAAAAGGCCTAGGAATTGAATGAGAAATTCCCATGGATGAGGAGGAGGCTATTGGTTCATCACCATATCTATAGTAGGTTGAATGGAAAATAAATTAGTGAATAAAAATTTAATATCAAGAGGTGAAATTGTAAAAACCCATACATTTAATGAGGTACATTTTTAGGCTACACGGTTTGTCAAAATAGGAACCAACTGTGTGGTTCCCTCTGTCCAAGAGGAAACTGAGCCACATGGTTTTCCTTTCCACCCACATAGTATGAAAAATAATTTGGTGGACATTAACTCTCCATTTTATAAGGATATCTAAAGTATCATAGTCTCCTAGGCCAACCTGCATGGTTTTCCTAACTGTACATCCCCTTTTGTAGGATGCACAGTTATGATGAACAGTTACAACTAACCATGTGCCAGTCATGATCTCAGAAAAAATCCACCATGTTTTCCTTATTTTTTGTTCCATGAGCCCCCATATTACCCCTGATACCTTTCCTACCCATGAGAAACGTTCCTTTGACCCATTCAGGATGAGTTTATCCAAAATAAAAAATGAAAATGAACCCTAAACAATGCTAGGATCTTACAATGATTATTGGTTTTGGCATGGGAGTTTTAATCATTATGTTTATTACCTTTTCATAATTCAGTTTTTATTCACCCCATATTCTCTAAATCAAATTAATATATAGAAATATTCACTTTAGTGGATAGAGTCTCGGGTTATTTGGGTGTTGGGATGGATATATCCAAACCTTTACCTTTATCCTTAACCAAAGCTCACTGAGTAGGTTATAAAAGGATATTCAGAGAAGCTTTGAAGTGATGATTTTGAATATAATATTTAGTATTAACACATTCTTAATTATTTTTTATGTTCCATATTTTTTAAGGTTTTCTTCTCACCATGTTCATATGTGTCAATGTCATGTTCCACATCATTTACGGGGCTTACACCAACAACATTCACTAATGTAAATAATGTAGTGGGGATCATATCATCATCCACATCAGAGTGGTAATAAAATTTATCATCCTTTGAGTATCCTTTGAGGGAAAGTTAATAATCCTCTTTGATATCTTCCTTCTTGGTGGTCTATTTAAACATATATCCCTTGAAAGGTTTTCTTTCCTCTCCTCAATAATCCCCAAAAGTGGTTTATGGAAGGTGATCTTGAGGTAGTCCCTAATAGATTATACTACATGTGATCATGATTAAGGATATAAATAATAAAGTGGAAGACTTTTTTGAGGATTCAACTATGGATCCACCCTCAATATAAAAAAAATAAACTTACTTAGAAGAGGGGGTAATAATTCCTCCATTCCTATGGTATAGAGTTGATTATGCTATTCTTCTATCAAATATTTTCTCCAATAAAAAATTGATGAATTAAATGTTTGGGAGGTGGTAAAAAATTTCCTCACCCAATGGGATAGGGTTTCATCCCTGATGAAGGTGGGAGAGCCTTTAGCATGGTCCTTTGAACCTTTTGGGCTAATGTCCTGATATAAGATGGATGAAACACCATATTATTGAGAGAGATTTTTATTATTTAGGGTTGATATGTGGTTGAAGTATTCACATACCTTAAATGAGAGGACTATTTTACATTATTGGAAGCCTGATATTGGATCCTATCAATGGATCATTCCTATCAAGTACGTCGTTTTTGGGCTATAGGTATAGAGGTAAATTGAATGATGGTCAAACTAGAATATGTAGATCTTGAGCCATAGATTTGTCCTGAAGTAAGGAAATTTAAAACTAGTTTATATGAATTAAATTTATAGCTAATTATTTTAAAAAACCGTAGATCCATGTATCCACCCCCACCTTCTAATAAACACATCATTCATGGTGTTAGAGACTATCTAAATAAGCACCCTCATACTACTAAGGCATGCATATTAAAGAGAATCATGTTATTTCTTGGACATGAAGTTTTGGTCCAATAAAAAGATATCAGGGTCTACATGGTGTAAAATCTTATTTATAATCTTCATGTGGTTAAAATATTCTCTATAATATTGGTATCTAGTCTTGAGATGACATAGAGTCTCTGAAAAGTTGAGTTTTAATTATGGTATGCATTCCTCATTCAATGCCTTTGGAATTTCATACTGGGGAATGGGGTTGGGATGGAAAATGAATGGAATTATTTCCTTATCAAGATATTTAAATATGAACAAGAAGTTATATTCATCGTATATGAGGGGTTCTTCATCCTAATCTAACTATAAAGGTCATTTCTTAATTATTGTGTCACAATTAGTTGAATCATTCATAACATTTGTGAGATTCTAGATTTCGTTATTTGGTATAGATACTTTAATTTACTATTTTAAACTCATTTTTAACTCTAATGTTATTTCCTAAGAGTTTAAGTAAGGGTTTGGTAGCTTATGGGGCATGTTCAGATCTCATAACACCGAATATTGGGGGAAACAGGTGAGGCACATAGTTTGTTTAAATTATGTACCTAAGGCTACATAGTTTTCTCAAACTATGTGAGAAGTTTTATTGGGTCAATGAAGAGTCTCATGGATAGTTTATAGTTTAAAAAAACCATGAGTATATCCTATGAGAGGTGGTTCCTACCCTAGATAGTGTTGATTCATGGTTGGTGCATGGTTTGGCCAACTGTGTAGCCAAAATGTTCCCCCTTAAAAGTTTGAAGAAATTTCCATTTTTTCCTTGATCCATTCAACTTTTTCATCCTATTTTATTTTCACCTCTAGGTATAGAATACCCCCTCCATTGGAATCTTTACTTGTCCATAAAATCAAGTATATGATCTAGGTTCATCACTTAGACTATTTTCTTACACCGTCTATCAGGTTGGATTTCCATTGGTAATATCTTCATACATCTTTTTTCCCCTATCATTTTATTTCTCTATCATTATAATTAAATATATGTGAGGTGATATTAAATATTTTTCAGGAATTCATCTATTTATTCATTTTCTCCCATTCTAGCCATATTCAAATGTCAATAATATATGGAAAGTTGATTTTCACCTTAAGGTAGGTGGTCTCATGCTTTTCCCTAAAATTGTTTAGGCCTATAAAGTGTATTTTTGTGCCATGAATTGGACCATTCATGTGTTTCTCCTAAAATGTGTTTTTCTTATAATAAACTATCTTGATCTCGATTAGATATACCTATAGACCCGTGACATTGTAAGTGGTTGTCTACCTTGACTATTACCACCCCATTGGGTGTGTTCATTATATGCTTTGACACTTTTATAGTGCATATATGACCAAACCACATCATAAGGTGGGTTTTGATTGAAATTAATAATTTAAATGGGAAAATTGAATTAATATAAATGTTACATTAAATAAAGGATATGGTCATGACAAGGATATGTCTCATGGATCGTGTTAAATTATGAATTGTCCCTATAACTAAATTGGATTAAATGGAAATGTAAATGGTTTAAAAATATTATATGGTATTTATTATATGATTAATTATACTCATGAATTAATGAGATTAAATAAAATGTGAAATGGATTATACATCACTTGGATCTATTTATGACCATTATATAATGTTATAGGAAGGAAAAACATGGGAAATTCTTGGATTTTCCCCCATGGATTTTGCTTGACTACTGAGAGGATTCCAACTGTTTCAGGTATGTTTTTCCAAGATTTTAAACCCCTATTAGACTCGATCATTTCCTTGTATTAATTAATTCATTTATGTAGATCCACAGACTCATATGTTACTTCTCTATAGATTTAGATTTCCTTGAATTATCATCTTTCATTCATCTTTATTTATATGGAAATAGATTTCCTTGGGTTATCCCCTTGGGATCCAATCAAGTCTAGTTAAAGGCTACCTAGGAATTTTTCTTAGGGTTGTATAACAATTTATTATAGGATTTCATTGTCAAGGGGAATCCCTATAATACACTAATACCCATCCAAACTGCATTAGTTGTTATTATGAGTCGTCTTGACATTTAAAGGTAATATAATCCTTGGATAAAACATGGGTTCTATATTATTATTAATATTAATTACACATTGTCATATATCCAAAAAAATATGGCTTATTCTAAATCAATTACGATCAACCAGGTGTTCTCTAGGAACCTAAGCTAACATGGTTCATTTATTTTGATGTCTTATTAATGATTATACTTGCACATGGTTTCATTCTTTATTAACTATCTTGATAGTATTAGACATCATTGGTGGTTTCCTACTATTTTTTACTCACACCCGATTCAGGCCACTGATTGGTACTTGGATAGACTTCATAGACAAATAAATGGACAAGGGGAAGTACCCAACATTGGATTCATAACTTCTATCTTATGATGGATTATGGGAGAATAGGACCAAACCTATTCTCATGATGCTATTGGAGATAGTTTTTAACCTTCTTAAACTTTTTTTATATCATGTATTATATTATATGTCAATAACAATGTATACCCTGATCACTATTTTTGTATACCATCCTGACATCAATTTTGTTGTGAATATGCTTCTATTATTGTTATAACTTTTTTATTTATATGGAGGTTTATCATTTCTTTTACTTACAAATTTATTACAGTATTTTCTTATGATTTGATCATGAGGTTATATACTCTCCAACATACCATCATAGGCCCTAGCTGCTAATCTGCAGCCTCTGGTGTAGTTGGAGGCCTGCTTGAGTCCATATGGCCACCAAGTTAGGTTCCTTATTAGTGAATTGGGTTAAGGTTGTCATAGAGCTGTATCCGATGATTTATTTTCCTTTTAATTTATATTTTGGTTTATTATATTGGATTCTAGGAATATTTTGTAATTTGGTAATGAGACTATGTTTAGGAGTATCTAAGCCACATACATAGAAAAATCCATGTTACCTAGGATAGGACATAATGTTCTTGTTTTTCTTATTATAGTTCTCCTAATTCTTCCATTGAGTGATGTACATCAACCGTGACATTTATTATTATTGTGATTTTACTTTTACCCTTGTCCCAATAACACAGGAAGGTAAGGTCTCATGCATCATTATAGGAACTTGAGTAATTCACATGATGTGCATATTCCATACCATATTTGTTTTACTATGTTCATTTTCTACTGCATATTATTAGTTCCTTGATGTTGTATTTGGAAATGTACTAACATTTCTTAAAGGGACAAAATAAATGGATTAATTAAAGAACATGCATCAACCTAAATGGTTTTTCCCATATGGAGTGATGGTGGAACCTTAATTAACGAATTATATCATGTTTGATCCATTCTCACAAAGGATAAAATGTTAGTTGATTTTGATTACATTAATTCCAATTATAATTTATAAATATAGTACTTATAAAATTGGGAATGGTGATTCATCTTATAAAATTTTCTTATATGTCCTGTTACATCTTGATACCATGTTTAAGGGACTTGTTGTAGTTACATGTAGTACTAATTGCAACTTATATAGGATAGGACTTTATAACATGGAAATATAAGAGACATCTAACTCGATCATAGTATGTATATATGTTTTTTGAATAGTAATTCCTACATTAAATGGTTAGCACAATATAGGGATACTAATTGAAACCTAAAGGAACTTTTCCACTATAACTAGCAATTGACACTCCATATGATGGAACCTATATTGTGTAATAGAGAAATTGACCTTGTACTGACCATAGTTGAATGAAATTTGGATAATATATTGTGGTCCTTTATGACCTTCTACATCACGTAGATATAGATTTAGAAAAACACAAGGATGTGTTAAATCTTAGATAAGAAGGCTATATTCCTTTCCTATTCTTTAATCTCATATATGTTATATTTTCAAATATTGTTCTAAGGTGTGTGTTTGGAATTGTAGAAATATGCCTCCATGAAAACATTATGTCTAGAACCAAGAGGTTGGCGCCAACCATGTTTAGGAGGGAGTGGGACCCCGACCACTTTGGAACATCCTATTTTTATTGATCATTGTTTTATGCTTAGTTTCATGAGGGTTTCTTATGATTTATGAAAACCATGAAAATAGATCCACAACATGCCCCTTCTATGGAAGATCATACTAAGTTGTTTCAGTAGTAGCATCCTCTAACCTTATAGGGGGAAGGAATTCCACAATCAATAGATTTGTGGCTAGAGGCAATGTTTACTACCTTATATCATCTTGAAACACCTTTGGAAAGGAGAGTGAAGCTCATATCTTGTATTATTATAGGGTTAGACAAGAGATATTAGGATGTTTTGACACATTCTAATCAGCATCAAGTTATGGTTTGGAGTGACTTTCAGTATATATTCTAGGACTATTTCTTTCCCAAGACATTGAGGACTGATCAATATATAGATTTCATACACTTGGACCAGGGGAATTTATACATTATGGACTACACCACCTATTTTACAATGATCTAGAGTTTCCTTCCTTTTATCCTTCGTCATGAGTTGTCTAGATATAGGTAGTTTGAGGATGCAATTAGGTAGTAAATCTGATCATAAGTGAATTTTTTCCATCTGATTACAATTTCCAAGATAGTCAACCAGGACCTTTTCCCTGAGTGAAATCTATAAAAAGATGAGGGTATGGGCCTGAGCATTTTTTATCTATATAGGGAAGTTGTTCGTCTATAAAAAGGAACTTTAAACTAGAATATACTACTCAAAGTTGTCGAATACACAGTTTCCACACTATTACTAATGTTTTATGTCACTAGTGCAGGAGGTTAGGCCGCATAAAGCCCTACTGCACCAAATAACAAGTAGAGTGTCGAGATTATGGCCAAATGACCATATTCAGTGGTTTGGATGAACTAACCCTCTAATGGATAGTGAGATTGGATCTACACCATCTCCATGTACTTGAGTATGATCATCAGCTACACATCAATTAAGAAGATAGAGTACCACTGGACATGTAGGCTATGGAGGTGGAAAATACCGAGGAATTCAAGCCCCAGATATGCAGTGCTAGTAGGGTGGGTCTGCCCGAGGCAGTTATGTTATATCTTAAGGTCATGGATTGATCCATATGTATATAGTACATTCAAGCAACAAGGAAAAAAGTGATGTTCTATCTACAGTGTGAGGTATATTTTTAGTATCCTCTAATTTAGTGTTTAGTTTATTTGACATTGGATATTATTACCCTATTATATGTGTGTAAATTCTAGAGAGTCTTGGGATTAAGATTTAGTATTTCTATGGGGTGATGATATATGATACCATATTGGAAATTAAATCAGAAACCATATACCAGTGGAAAGAGTGACCCCTAGAGATAGGCGATTAATGTTTATCATGGAACCTATTCATCCTTGAGATGATGGGATTTTATATCATTCTTAGGATGGACTAGTTGGTTCCTTATCGCACTCGTATTTATTTTTATCACTAGAGGGTGGATTTTACATCACCAGTGGGAGGTAACTATGTTCACAAGGGAGAATGACATGTCCAATAAGGTCGACCTGGACCCAAGAATTGTGGGATAGGTAGGGTAATATCAGAAATTTCAAGCATTTGTCTAGATGATCAAGGAATGTTATTTATAGATTTACCTCCTAGAGTAGATTATTTTAGAAAAATATTCCCTGATGATTTGTCTAGATTACCTCTTAAGGGAGTCATGTTTATTTTTCTATTGAGAAAGTTCCAAGAGCAACACCAGTATCTATTCCTCCTTACAAGATGGATATTACTGAGTTTCAAAAGATCAAGAGGAAACTAGAGGACTTGAACCTTAGGGTTTCCACTTATTTTCACCAAGAAAGATTATGGGACCCTTAGGTTGTGTGTCAATTAACATAAATTGAATTATCTTATCATAAATAACCAATATCATTTACCTCATATACATGACCTATTTGACCAGCTTCGAGGAGCATCGGTTTTCTCAAAAATTTATTTGAGGTCAGGATATCATTAGGTATTGGTAATATTGTTAGATATACCATATATAACATTCCATTATAGATATGGCTTGTATGAATATTTCTACATTTCATTATGTCTCATAAACACACTAGTAGTTTTCATGGATCTAATGAACCAACTTTTCCACCCATGTCTAGATTCATTTGTGGTATTCTTCATGGAAGGAATCATAGTTTACTCACATACACAATAAGGAAATTAAAAACACCTTGATAACATTTTAGTTACACTAATAGAGCACCAGTGGTATGATAAGCTCAGAAAATTCCACTTTGGGATAGAAAATTTCACATTTTGGGTTATATCTTATCAAAATCCAGAGTATATGTGGACTTAGAAAATGTGAGATTCATTATTTCTTGAGATTATCTTAATTTATTTTAATATTTAGTTTTTCTTGGGGCTGGTCGGATAATAAAAAAGATTCAAAAAGGATTTATCACACCAGGAATCACCTCTTATGGGATTTAACAAGAATGAAGTAAAATTTTAATGGTTTGAATCTTTTGATAAATCCTTTCAAGAGATGAATGGAAGATTGACTTCAGTTCCAATCCTGATTCAACCTTATCCTAGTAGTCTATACAATTTATTATAATGTTTCAAGTATTAGGATAGGATTATTTATAATATAGAGAGATTAATTCATGGTGTATGGATGTCTCCAATTAAGGCCTCATGGGAATAGTTACCTGATGTCTGATCTTGTGCTAGCAGTAGTGGTACCAGTCTTATGTTGTTGGAGACATTATTTGATGGGATAGTGGTTTGTGGTGTATATAGACCACATTATCCTAAAATATATATTCACATAATATAATATGAGCCTTAGAAAATGAATATGGGTTGAATAACTATTGTTTTTTTTGACTTTTATCTTTCTTATATTCTGGATAAAGGCAATGCAGTGGTAGATGCTTTGAGCAGGAAGACATAGAAACCGACCATTCCTAATTCCATTAGTGAGTGGTAGTGGATGGCATTGTTTTCTAAGATGAATCATGAGATTTAAGAGAGTCATAATAATCATTTTCTTATAGCTTTATCAGTGACCTCTTAGCTTCTAGATAGAGTAAGGAAGAGGAAACTTTCATATTCCAAGGTATTAGTCCTGAGGGAAATAATTTCAAGTGAGGACTTACTACCTGGATAGGTCATTGAGTATAATGAGATCCTATATATTCATCATTGCGTATGGATTATTATAGACATTTGAGATAAATTGATGTTGGAATATTATGCTTCTTGTTGGCTGGTATACCTTGGGCTTACCAAGATGTATCATGACTTATTCCTCCAGTACTGGTGGTCAAGGGTGAAAATAGTGATAGTTGATTTTGTTAATCAATGTTCCTCCTTTCATTGGGTAGAGGTAGTGAACCCTTGACCAGAAGGTATTTTTTAGCCACTTCCCATTTAGGAGTGGAAATTGGTTGATGTCATTATGG
Organism: Viscum album; assembly: GCA_963277665.1. NCBI lineage: Eukaryota > Viridiplantae > Streptophyta > Magnoliopsida > Santalales > Viscaceae > Viscum > Viscum album. The sequence continues at coordinate 438,675,257 of OY728157.1, read as the reverse complement.
ATTTTGTGATAGGTTTTATGAGAACACCCTTAGGTTCTAGCACATTATGGGTTGTCATTGACATAATGACAAAGGTCATCCTCTTCCTCCCTTTTCAGACTACCTTCATAGTTTATGAACTTTTATGGCTTTATATCCAATAAATTATACATCTTCAAGGGGTTACCAGTTCTATCACATCATACAGGGATGCTCAGTTTACATTATGGTTTTGGAAATGGTTATAGAATGCACTGGGATCCTAGGTACTTCTAAGTATATTCTATCACCCTCAGACTGACGAGCAGTCCGAGCGTATGATTTAGGTGTTGGATGATATGCTCTAGGAATGTTAGCTTGATTTTTTAGGTTCATAGGAGAAACACCTAACACTATTTGATTTCACAAATAATAATATTTTATAAGCTATATTAAAGATGGATCATTATGATTCTATATGTGGTAGGTCGTATCATTTACCCATGTTCTTGTTATAGGTTGAAGAGGTAGTGCTACTGGGACCTCATCTCATTCAGGATAAATAAAAGAAGGTATAAAATATCAGGAATTGTATGGATATAGTAAAATCTAGGTATATATATTATACTAGTCTACATCAACTACATTTGGAGTTTTTTGTGGCAGATTGAGTTTTCTTATGTGATTCACCTAGATAGGGGAATATAGGGATTCAAAGATAGGTTAATCTATCATAATGTTTTTCATGACTTTTGAGATCATGGAGATATTTGGGCTGATAAAATAAAGGTTAGTTCTTCCTTAAATTTATCAGGTAATGCATGGAATCTTCTTTGTATTTCAGTTATGTTATTATCATTCTGTCCTATATCAATCTTTTGATTCTAAGGAAATTGAACAAGAATTTTATGCTTTTTGTGGAGTGACCATTATGTATTATTGATCTATGAAAAAGTTTCGATGAGGTATTTTAGTGCCTCATTTATAGGTGTTATAGAAGCATATCCATGTACAGGATGAGACCTAGGAGAAAGAGGCTGATGTTCTTGTATACTGTCTAGATTTATCCTTAAATTCTCTCCAACCACCCATAGAAGGAAAAATTAGGGACGAGTTGTTTTCAGTAGGGGATGTTGTAAGATCCTAGATTTACATATAAGTTATAGATCCTTTAATTTATTATTTAAAACATTTTTACTTTAATAGTATTTCTTAATATTTTAAGTAAGGGTTTGGGAGATTCTGGGGATTGTTCAGATCATAAAGCCTTGAATTTTGGAGGAAACAATAGAGGTGAATGGTTTTCTTACATTGTTCCCCTGAGGCTGCATAGTTTGTTCAAACCATACGAGGTGATATAGTGGGATTCATAGAAGCAGCATAAGATGTGAATATTTTTACAAATGATTCACCTTGCTCGTGTGAGAGGGATCCCACCCTAAATAGTGGCGGTGCACAGTTGGTACATGGTTTGGTCAATCATATGACCAAACAATTCACCCCATAATTTTTTTGTGAAATTTCCATTCTTCCCTTGATCCCATTAAATTTATCACCCTCATTTCTTTTATTCACTATTAATAGTATCCCTCCCCCATAGGAATCTCCCCTTGGCCATCAAAGCTATGATTTGATCAAGGTTTCTCATCCGGACTTTGTTTCTCTTGTCGTCTATCATGTTAGATTGCCATCAGTAAGCTCTTCATTCAACTTCCTTCCTCTATATTATTATTTCACTATCTTCAGTGTTAAATCCTTGTGAGATTATTTTCTATATTTCCAATGTATTCATCTATGTCTCTATTTTCAACCATTTTATTCAGATTCAAATTTTGATAAAAGATGAGGAGTCACGTACAACCATAAGGTAGGTAGTATCACGATTTTACAAAAAAGTTACAATGTATATAAATTCCATCATTGTTCCACATTCCATAACTTCAATTTATTTACCAAAAAAATATTCTAATAAAATTTTTAGACCTTGATTAGATACATATATAAACCTATGATGTTTTTAGAGGTTGTATACCTTGACTAGTTCCACCCCTTTATGTGTGTTCATTATATTCCTCGACACTTTTACCATGCATATATGAACAAACCGCCTCCAAAGATAGATTTGGATTGAAATTGTTAATTTAAAAGGGTAAATTTAATTAAATAAAATGTTACATTAAATAAAGTTTATAGTAATAGAAAAGTCATTTCACATGACTCATGCAAAATTTTGAATTATACCTATGGATAAATGGGATTAAATGGAAATATAAATGGTATAAATGTATTACATAGACCCTTTTATATGATGAGTTATTCTCATGAATAAATGATATAAAATGAAATTTGAAATGGATTATACTTCACTTGGATATATTTATGACCATTATATACAGCTATAAGATGTTCCTCCTTTAGAAAGTCATGGATTTCCCTCCTTGGGGTTTCCCTAACAACCCAGAGGACACCTCTTATTTATGGATACATTGGCCAGGAGTTGATAAACCTATTAAACATAGTCCTTTTCTTATTTTTATGACTTCCATAACATAGATCTACATAATAATATATTAATTATCTCCAGATTTAGAATAGAATAGAATACCTCATTGGATTCAGCTTGATGTATATGGACATTGACCACCTCAGGTAATCCCATTTGGCTCCAATAAAGTCTATCTTGGTTCTACATTAGAATTATTCCTAGGGATCAATAGCATTTTATTATATGATTTCATTGTCAAGGGTCATCCCTAGAATACACTAATAACCAGCCAGTCTATATTAGTGGTCACTATGAGCTGGCTCAACCTTCTATGGTCAAAAAACATTTTTTACACCTTGGGTACAATATTATTATTATTATTATTACTATTATTATTATTATTATTATTATTATCACATGGTCACTTATCAATAGAAATTCTGCATTAGGTTAAAGTGAGTACGGTCGAACGGGGGTCCTCCAAGAACCCGGGATGACTTGGTTCATCTATTTTTATTTATTATTACTTATTATACCTACACATTATTTCATTAAACATTATATATATATATATATAGTATTAGTCTTCATTGGTGGTGGCATTCAGAGTTTTACTCACACCATGTTTGGTCCACCGATTTTTACTCAGACTAACTTCATGAATGTAGGTAGGGAAAAGGGAAAGCACATAGATTAAGTTGCTAGACTCCTATCCTAGGATGGAGTATAGAAGCATAGGACCCAAAATGTTCTCATAAAATTATTGGAGATAGTATTTTACTATTTTAAATTTTTTTTATAACATGTATTTTACAATATGATAGCTCCCATGTATACCTTGATCACCATTTTTATAGCATCATGACATCCCTTTGGTTGAGAATATGATTATCTAATTATTATACCTACTTGTTATTTATATGTATGTTTATCATTTCTATTTCTTACACATTTATTAAACCATTGTGTTGTTCTCTAATTATGAGGGTACAGTCTCCCCACTATACCATCATGGACCGTAACTACTATTCATAAACCTCTGTCATATATAGTGGTGTGCTTAAGGCCATGTGGCCACTGAGTTAGGTTGGTTGTGAGTGAACTAGGTCCAATAAATCACAATAGCTTTGGTTTAATAAAAGGATGTATGGTCTATGAGAGGCACATGCAATGATCATTTCCTTAGACTACTCTTCGACGGAGAAAAATATCATTGATCAATGATGAGCCATCTAGTATAGTTGTCCTTCATTTCTTGATTCCTTCTTGATATGAATGAAAATTCATAGTATAATTAACATATTTAAGTCCATAGTACTTAAAAAATATGAATCATTTTGAGGCGGTCCATCACAATGAGCACCATGGTGAAGATCTCTATGTTTTTTGATTTAATATTCATCATTATATGGATGAACTCAACCTTGGGTTTTTTCTTATTTTAGGGAGTAAATCTATAATATAAAACATTGGGAGTATATACAATGTTATTTTATTGGTTTTTATATGTAGTATCACTATAGTTGTTAGTTGTTTATATGACTTTATGGGGAAGACCTCCACATCAGTATTTTTGATTCATCATAGAAGAGATAACTACAATGAATGATCTAGAGAGGACCTTTATAGATATCAAAAAAATTCCATGATGAGGGCCTCGATGATTACCTAGTACTAATGAGTTGTCAAGGTGAGGACCTCATTACAAGTCAATCATCATGCTACTTGGAGGTAATTTTTAGAAGGAATCATTGGGTGGACCTCCTAAGTTGATTTTCATATTATCATGGTGACGACCAACATGGTTTGAGCTCTGAGGATGTCCTCAAGAGTCACTATATATGCTAATTAAAGGATTAAATTTCGTCTTAATTCTCTAGGTATGACCTCTAGAGTTAGGATTTATCTGACTATAAAGAGGACTAGTGTGGTTACAGTTTCCTTTTCTTATTGACGAATAACTTGTAGATCCTTGGGACACTATTGGAATATATCAATGATTTTCAAGGATATAAATTTCAATAGGGGTAACGATATAATCTTTATTCTAGGTTACAAAAATTCCCCAATGATGAGTTTTTCTGGATGCTCTAATTCATCTGAACAGGATTAAAACCTTGAAAATAATTGGGGTTGTACAATGTGTGTAGTGACCTTCATGGGTTAGATCCACTCTAGGTAGCACCTAGGTAACCATATAAATTTTCCAAAAGATATCATGGTTGTTGATAGGGATAGATACATGATCCTACACCTAGTATTCCATCAAAATATTCCAAATAACTTCTTGAGTGTCAATGAGAGCAAGAATATGATCCTGGTCCTCAATTGCCATAAAATATGTCAATGGACTTCATGTGTAGTAATAGGGATATGAGCATGATCATGGGTTTCCATTGGAATATAATGATGAAATCATTGAGTATTTAAGGAAATAGGTATATGATCCTAATGTTCGGTTACCATAAAAATATACCAGTGGTATTCATGAGTGGGAATAAAGATATGATCCTTCTCTTGATCTTTGGTATCCATCATTTCTCAATTAGTCATCCTACTTAGTGTCCTCATTCAAAAAACTAAGACCTTTATCTCCAGGGAAATTTCCTAAATATATTCCTAAGGAACTTAGGTTGTGCATCTCTAGAAATAATATAGGTGATGCGCGAGAATTTGTCGCAGATCCTAGATCAAAAGATTATTTACCTAAGCATGAAATATAGTGCACTCCTAGGGTCGGTCTCAAGGAGGAAACTTACACAACACCGAAATTCTATTTTCACTATTTATTTTCTAACTAATATATAAAATAAATATGAGTTTGAAATATGCATAAAATGTGAATACATATATATATATATATATATATATATGCAATGAAAACAAAATGATGTTAAATTGAAGGAAAGAAAACATCTGTTCTTGAGGGATCATAATGGTTGATATCATTGTTTATTAAAATATTCCCAATATCAATTCAATGTAGTGATCAAGATCTATCACACTACACCCTCTCATTCAAAATGTAATTTCCCCAACATTGAGATCTCTGCATATGGGGAAATATTAATCCTAATGTCGGATAGGATATCTCTTTGCTGACCATCACTACCCAAGCCATACTCCATCGTATGCATGACTCAGATAGTGAAGGGAAGGATAAATGTTGAATGAGAAGAAGAACTTGGTGATAGACAAAATGGGGCAATATCACACCATAATAAATTTTACAACCACCAAAATTCTCAGAATTAAATAAAGGGATTAAATTGATGCACAATGAAACTAAATAAACCACCATTCTCCCCCTCAAACAAAAATCGAGGTTAGTTCCCCATTATCATGGAGTTAGAAGAGAATACAGTGAGAGAAACACATAAATGTAAAAAAAATGGAATAATGGGGTATAAAGAATAAGAAAAAACAGATGTATATTAAAAATTTGAATAAAAATTACAAAGCTCCACGTTAGCTATAAGAACCCGGTTCTTATTCTTGAGGTACGAGTTTCTTCTTTTCTCTTTTCCTTAAGTGTTTTTGAGAAAATATGGAAAATGGGGAAAATCCTAATTTTTGGAACTACACGCCGTGTACTTTTCCACACGTTGTGTACTTTTAGCCATGTGGGATGAGTACACAGGGTGTGTATCCATGTCGGTGACGAAGGGTGTAGGAACCAACTACACGCTGTGTAGTTGTCCTTTACACACCATGTAGTCAGTCGGCAGGCCAAAACAGTAAGGTGGTGGAGCAGCCGCCAGCTGGGCGACAGTACACACCGTGTAGTCGGGAGTACATGCCGTGTACTCATGTCGACAGATGAACAATGTGGCGGTGCTTCCAGAGGAATAGTTAAATGAAGGAAGTACACGCCGTGTACTCAGAAGTACATGTCGTGTACTTTGTTTTTTTACTTAAATCTGTAGTAGCCTCCCCTATTCACAGGGAAGGTTTAGAATGGAAGAAGTAATGGGAGAGGGAGGCCGGAGCTTCAGAGATCTGTCGGGTGCATATCTGGAATCTGATTCTGCTACGGATGATCTCGTTGGACCGCATAGGTAAGCCCTCTCATCTCCTAATGTGATTCTTACCAATTCTTTCCCTAGTGGGAGTTATTTTAGATTTAATGGAAGTTTTCATACCTCGGATCTACACCATTCTGGGGCGTTTCTTGGATCTGCGTTCGTGTATAACGCTCGTTGATGTTTAAGGTAGGTGTCTTGGTGTTTGTTTTTCCAACTGTCGTGTATTTTGTGCATTTTGTGCCAGGAACCCATGTTGGGGTGTCGTGCAACTAAGGTCATTGCTATATTTAAACACCTATAATTGATTAGATATTTAAATATGATATTAAAAATCTGGTTTGGATCATTTCTTGGATCCAGAACCACCCCGGGGGTGTGTTCCACTGTTTAGCCGTTTTTCCAGGATACCTGAGGGTATGCCTTTAAAGTAGTAATTATAGAATTGCTTGAGAGGAATTGCTTGTTACTACTTGTTTACCTGTTGGGAATGGCCCGATTACCTGTTTAGACTGAGGGAGTTGTTATGATTGGCATGTGGGAACTGCACTATTTAGCCCGAGGGCTGTAGTTATTTTGCCTGAGGGAAACCTTTCGTGCCTGAGGGCTTGACTTCTGTGCCTAAGGGTGACACTTCCTATGCCTGAGGGAAACTTTTGTTAGGCCTGAGGGCTATACCTGCGGGTTGGATTCTGCTTACCTGAGGGTAAGGTTTTGCGTGTCTGAGGACGTGGACTGTTTACTTAGAAATGAACTATGGTGATTTCTAATATTTAAATGGATTAAATAAATGATAAAATGTCAATTTAACTGTTATGTTAGTTACTTTCAGTACTGCGTACTTTATTGCATTTTACTATTGCACACAGTTGTTGCATACATACACGTAGTAGGGCATGGGCCTTTGGTGGGTGCCTACTGAGATATATTTTTCACACCCTATTAGGGTCATGTTTTTCAGCCCAAACAGATTACGTTGCTGCAGGTGTGGATAGGGGCAAGAGTCCCTATACAGGTACTTGACTATTGTTGTGGTGTTGGAGGGCATGGGACCGAGCCTAGGCTCACGATGCCGCTGCCAGCTGTTTGCTTTGTTTTTTTGTACTCTAGTTTTTGCTGTACTGTATTGCTGTATAACATGTTTTGGTTTTTTTCTTAGAACTTGATACATGTAGCATCATTTTCTATATAGTGTTGGTTATATCCACTGATGGTGTTTATTTCAGTTGCGTATGGTTTACTACTTCTGCTGTTTTTTTGTATGGTTTATTTAAATTCCGATGCGCTACACTTTGAGAAATGAGGGCATAGATTCCCCACTCTCAGACTCGGGCCCTTGCTTCTAGTCGGAAACCTCTGGAATTGGGGGAAATGCTCTTCAGGTCACGTGGTGAACCGAGTTCGGGGCACCCGTTGAGTGCCACTCGGAGTTAGGACGTTACAAAGTGGTATCAGAGGGAGGTTCTTTTCTTTGACTTACTATTTGGAGTCGTAGTCAGGGGTATGATGAATGGTAGTTTGTAATAATTTGTTCCCGGGCGTAGCTAACCCATGTACAGGGAAAAGCCAGTCTACCTAGTATTTTTGCAATTCTATTCTTTTTTCAAATTTTACAGTTGATTTGATTTCACCGTTGGGTGACACACTTGGATTGTGTTGTTTATATTTTATCTGTGGGTTCTATTTAGTTGTAACCCGATGAGAATAGTGTATTCCGTCTCATGCATCATTTAAGAACATGCTATAAATCATATGTCATGCATAGTTTCCATGCCATGTAGGTGCATTAGAAATTGCATGTTGTTGTGATAGTAAATCATGCTATTGTGATAGCTGCTCTGATAAAATACTTTCTTTGTGTGAGCTGTTCATTGAATGGATTCCAAACATTGGTTTTGGGGGAGTATGGCCCCCCATTGACTGGAATTTGGTGGATCATTGACTGTTTATTTTGTTATAACACAGATAAGATGTCAAAATTTGATTTGTGGGGAGTATGGGCCCCCACGGGTCGGAATTTGACACTTAGGTGTTGGTTTCAGTAATTTCTGGGTTCTGGGGAAGTTTCTGAGGCATACTATCCAAAAACCTAGTATACACGCCGTGCAGTATTTCATACACGCCGTGTATGCTCTTCTGTTCGGGAAGAAAAATGAACTTTTTAAGTACACGCCATGTACTCTGAGTACACGCCGTGTAGTCTCTTCCCGTGTCACAAACCGTGTGGGAGGCGACACGGGGTAGAGAAGAGCTTGGGTAAAACACGCCGTGTACCGAATGTACATGTCGTGTAGTGGTGACCCAGAGTCAGGTCGTGTCACTAACAACACAGGTCGGTGAACTCCTTTACAGAACACGCCATGTCAATGATGGACACGCCGTGCAGTGTGATCTGGGGACATGGTCGTGTAACTAACAACACGGGCCGGTGTCACCTTCCTTGAACATGCCGTGTACCTGTGGGACATGCCGTGTAGTCTTGTCCGAGGACAGACCGTTTGGTGTTAGCCGTGTCATTGGGAAACGGGGTGGTGTACACGCCGTGTGCGGGTGTAACATACCGTGTAGTTGTGAGCTGAGTAGTCGGCCGTGTCACAAACGATACGGGCAGTTGGAAAATAACACCATACACACTGTGTAGATTTTATACCCACCATGTAGTTTTTGTTGAATGGGAGCCGTGTGGCTTAGCCGTGTCGATGGACCCGGGCAGGGGAAGGGAAGTTAAGTACACGTCGTGTAGTCAGTATACACGTCGTGTAGTCTTGTTTGGAAAATCTTTAAATTTCTTCTTCCTCTTGTTCCCTTTGTGGTTCCATCGCTTTCAGTTTCGATAAATATTGAATCTAAGGTGTTCTTTTGACCTTGTAGTGTCATGCCTCCTATATGATCGTGTGTTGTTCGCTAGGAGAGTGGCGATGATTATACTCCAGAGATGGTGGGCCAGGGGTTACTAGTGGATCCTCCAGCAGAGCCAGATGCGGCGCCAGCTGTTATACCAGACACAGGCACGGAGGCGCAGTTCCCTGAAGGCTTTATGCGGTTCATGCAGACCTTTCAGGGAGCACCGCTTGCTACTACATCTATGGCCAAGCTGACACGTATCTTCCAGCAGAAGCATCCACATACGTTTTTAGGGGATGGCGGACCATAGGTTGTGGAGTCTTGGTTGTGTTCGATGCAGACTATTTTCAAGAATCTTGAGATGCCTCTAGGGCAGAGGGTCAAGCTCGTGACGTATATGCTGCATGATTCCGCCAAGAGGTGGGGGGATGTTTCCACCCAGTCAGAGCATCACAGGGACATGGTGTGGGAAGATTTCCATGCAGTCTTCTATGAATTCTTCTTCCCAGAGACACTGAGGTAAGATAGATCTCGAGAGTTTATGAATCTGTAGTAGGGGGCTATATCGGTGATGGATTACTCTTCTCGTTTTATGGAGCTTCAGCGTTGGGCACCCGTGCTGGTGGGTGATGAGACGTTGAGAGCCAGACGTTTTGTGGATGGTCTTCGGTATGACATCCGAGTTCTGGTGAATGTTTTCAGGTTTCCTTTAGTACACACTATTGTGAATCAAGCGCTGATTACAGAGTGGAACACGCAGGAATCTAGTGGTGTAGGCTAGGGTGGTCCAGCACTAGTTACTGGTACTATTTCTGCTGGCAAGAGGAAGAGACAGATGGACTTATCTCAGGGTGGCAGTACCAGTCAGGCAGCGTCTTCATGTGGCCCGGTCAGGTGCTACCAGTGTGGCAAGGAGGGGAACAAGAGACCGTAGTGTCCATGAGACCCAGTGGAGTTCCGAGCATGCAGCAAGATGGGTCATCAACATCACTTTTGTAGGGCGTTTCTAACAGTGGCTAGTGAGAGGGGTTCTGTGCAGACTTTGCATGCGGGAGAAGGACCAGTGGCTTCTTACCAGTCAGGGAACTGGAATACGTCAGGGCGTGCAGGAAGAGATGGTGGTTGTGGCCATGGTAGCCAGACACCCGGATCTTAGAGGCAGCAGGGCGGGACAACTCAGGGTAGTCAGGCTGTGTCGCAGGTCCGCGACACTGGGAAGGATTATGCAGTGTAGCAGACCTAGTAGAAGTAGGATCCCAGACCTTCTACAGTCCTAGGTACTATTCTAGTAGCTTTTTTTTATCTTATGTACTTTTCGATTCGGGTGTTGCACATAGTTTCATATATATGCCCGTTGTGGAGAGCCTTGGGCTCTGTGTTTCTTCTTCTTCTGATATCATGATGCTAGACACTCCGTTGGGGACTAGAACGGCCGGTGTGCGTCAGTGCAAGGAGTTCCCCCTTGTGGTTGGTGGGTGTCACTTTCTTTGGGACCTCTATGTCTTAGAGATGACAACTTATGACGTCATTCTCGGGATGGACTGGTTGGTTCCCTTTCGATCCTTTGTAGACTGCTATTGTGGCAGGGTGTGTTTTACATCACCAAAGGGCGGAGAGTTTCTGTACAAGGTCGAATGGGATGTTCAGGAGAGTCAAGTTGGACCGGAGCATCATGGGCGAGGTGGAGTCACAATTCAGATTGTGAGCTTGTATATGGATGATCAGGGGACTTACCAGATACATTTCCCTCCAGTTTTTGATCATTTCAGGGATGTTTTCTCAGACAACTTTTTAGGTCTACCTCCAGAGAAATATGTGGATTTCTCTATTGAGCTTGTGCCAGGAGTAGCACCGGTGTCTATTCCTCCTTTTAGGATGGCTGCACCTGAGTTGCAGGAGCTCAAGAGGCAGTTAGAGGAGTTTCAGGCAAAGGGATTTATCCAACCCAGTACTTCTCCTTGGGGTTCGCCGGTCCTTTTCGCGAAGAAGGCAGACGGTACCCTTCGGATCTGTCTGGATTATCGGAAGCTGAACTAGTTGACAGTTAAGAACCGATATCCCTTGTCTAGTATTGATGATCTGTTTGATCAGCTTCGAGGAGAACGAGTGTTCTAGAAAATTGACTTGAGATTCAGAGATCATCAGTTGCGCGTGAGACCATCGGATATACCGCTTACGACTTTTCAGAGAAGATATGGACTGTACGAGTACTTGGTTATGCCGTTCGGACTCATGAACGCACCAATAGTTTTCATGGCTCTGATGAATCGTGTGTTCCATCCATATCTTGATTATTTTTTGGTAGTGTTTGTGGACGACATCTTGGTGTACTCTCACACTCGACACGACCATGCCACACATCTTGAGATCGTATTGAGTACACTGGGAGAGCATAAGCTATATGCTAAGCTCTCAAAGTTCCACTTTTGGATGGACCAGATTCACTTTCTGGGTTATATCATCTCAGAGGCATGATTTTCCATAGACCCAGAGAAGGTGAGAGCAGTAGTTTCCAGGGAGCATCCTAAGAACGTGTTTGAGATATAGATTTTCTTAGGGATTGATGGTTACTACAGATGCTTCATCCCAGACTTCTCCCTCTTAGCAGCGCCGTTGATGGGTCTGACTAAGAAGGGTGTGAAGTTCGTTTGGTCGAAAGCTTGTGAGACAGCCTTTCAGGACCTGAAAGGAAGGTTGTCATCAGCACCAGTCTTGATACTCCCAGAGCAGGGGAAGAGATATACAGTTTACTGTGATGCATCAGGTATTGGGCTGGGAGAAGTGTTGATGCAGGGCGATCGAGTCGTTGCATATGGGTCTCGGTAGTTGAGGTCACACGAGAGGAATTTCCCAATGCATGATCTCGAGTTGGCTACAGTTGTTCATGAGTTACGATGTTGGAGACATTATCTTTTGGGAGAGAATTTTGTGGTTTTCACCAACCACAAAAGCCTCAAGTATATCTTTACTTAGTGTGACCTAAATCTGAGGTAGAGGAGGTGGGTCGAGTACCTACAGTCCTTCGATTTTTATCTTGCCTATACACATGGTAAAGGTAATGTAGTAGCCGATGCACTGAGTAGGAAGACTCAGATACAGGAAGTACAGGAGGCCAGTGGTGAGTGGAAGCTTATGGTCTTGTTCTCTGAGATGCATCTGAAGGTGAATGACAATCAGGGGTAGACTTATCTTTCATATTTAGCTATGACATCTACCCTCCTGGACAGAGTGAGGATGATACAACTATCAGATTCAGAAGGCCTAGTTCTACAGGAGTCGGTGGAAAGTGGGGACCCTTCTCCTGATTGGACGATAGGCGATGACGAAGTTCTAAATTTCCATAGACGAGTATGGGTTTTAGGGGATATACGTGAGGAGCTGATGCGGGAGTTTCATGCTTCATCTTGGGCAGTTCATCCCAGGGTTACCAAGATGTACCGTGACTTGAGGCATCAGTACTGGTGGTCGGGTATGAAGAGAGATGTAGCTGGTTTTGTTATGAGGTATTCCACCTGTTAGAAGGTGAAGGCGGAGCATCAAAGACCAGCTGGACAGTTACAACAGTTACCCATCCCGGAGTGGAAATGAGATGATGTCGCGATGGATTTTGTGACTAGTTTTCCAAGGTCACCTCGAGGCAATGACTCCATGTGGGTTGTTGTGGACAGACTCACGAAGGTATCTCACTTCTTGTCGATCAAGGAGTCTTTCGGTGTTTACAATCTCAGACGACTGTATATCCGAGAGATTGTATGTCTTCATGGGGTCCCTCATTCTATCATTTCTGATAGGGATGCCCATTTTACGTCTCGTTTCTGGTAAAGTTTTCAAAGGGAACTGGGTACACAGGTGCTTCTGAGCACAACATACCACCCTCAGACCGATGGCCAGTTAGAGCGTATGATACAGGTGCTAGAGTTCATGCTGCGTGCATGCTTCCTAGACTTTGGGGGCTCTTAGGAGAGGCATATACCCCTATTCATGTTTGCCTATAACAATAGTTTTCAGGAAACTATTGAGATGGAACCATACAAGGCTTTATATGGTAGGCCATTCTGATCACCTTTGTGCTGGTTAGAGGCAGGTGAGGCAGCCTTAATGGGGCCACAGCTTATTCAGGAGACATCTGACCAAGTCTAGTTGATTCAGAAGAAGATGGCTACCGCGCAGTCTCGTTAGAAGTCTTATGATGATCACCGTAGATGACCTTTGGAGTTCGTTGTCGGGGATCAGGTTTTCTTGTGTGTTTCGCCGAGGCTGGGACACAAGCAGATCAGGAGATAGGGTAAACTTTCACCAAGGTATGTGGGGCCATTTGAGATTATGGAGAGAGTCGGGCTGGTTGCCTATCAGGTGTGGTTACCACAGCGGTACCAAGCCATGCACGACGTCTTCCATGTGTCTCATTTGAGTCTCTATCATTTAGACCCGTCTCACATATTTCAGCCCGGGGAGGTTGAGCTGGAGGTAGATGCGTCCTTTGAGGAGCATCAGATTCGTATCGTTGACAGGAGAATGAAGGTTCTCCGAGGCCAGTCAGTTCCTCTCGTATAGGTGCTATGGTAGCATGGCCGACTACAGGACGAGACCTGGGAGCAGGAGGCCGACGTACATGCTCAGTGGCCAGAGCTGTTCTAAGCTATATCTTTGCCACCCTTGGAAGGGAAATTCGGGGACAAATTTATATAAGGGGGGAAGTTTGTAAGAACCCGGTTCTTATTCTTGAGGTACGAGTTTCTTCTTTTCTATTTTCCTTAAGTGTTTTTGAGAAAATATGGAAAATGGGGAAAAATCCTAATTTTTGGAACTATACACCATGTACTTTTCCACACGCCGTGTACTTTTGGCCGTGTGGGATGAGTACATGGGGCATGTAGCCATGTAGGCGATGAAGGGTGTAGAAATGGACTACATGCCGTGTAGTGGTCCTTTACACGCCGTGTAGTCAGTCGGCAGGCCAAAACTGTAAGGCGGTGGAGCAACTGTCAGCTGGGCGATAGTACACGCCGTGTAGTTGGGAGTACATGCTGTGTACTCATGTCGACGGATGAACAGTGTGGCGGTGCTACCAGAGGAACAGTTAAATGAAGGAAGTACACGCCGTGTACTCAGAAGTACATGTCGTGTTCTTTGTTTTTTTCGCTTAAATCGGCAGTAGCCTCCCCTGTTCACAGGGAAGGTTTAGAACAGAAGATGGAATGGGAGAGGGAGGTCGGAGCTTCGGAGATCCTCCGGGCGCACGTCTGGAATCCGATTCTGCTGCGGACGATCTCATTGGAACCGCACGGGTAAGCCCTCTCTTCTCTTGACATGATTCTTACCAATTATTTCCCTAGAAGGAGTTATTTGAGATTTAATAAAAGTTTTCATACCTTAGATCTATGTCGTTCTTGGGCGTTTCTTATATCGTCATTCGTGTATAACTATCGTTGGCGTTTAAGGTAGGTGGATTGGTGTTTGTTTTTCCAAATGTCGTGTGTTTTGTGCGTTTTTTTTCACAAACCCATGTTGGGGTGTTGTGTGGCTAAGGCCGTTGCTATATTTAAACACCTAGAATTGATTAGGTATTTAAATATGATATTAAAATGCTGGTTGGGATCATTGCTTGGATCTAGAACTACCCCGGGGGTGTGTTCCACTGTTTAGTCGTTTGGATAAGATACCCAAGGGTATGCCTTTAAAGTAGTAATTGTAGAATTGCTTGAGAGGAATTGGTTTTTACTACTTATTTACCTGTTGGGAATGGCCCGATTACCTGTTTAGCCTGAGGGCGTTGTTGTGATTAGCCTGTGGGCACTGCACTATTTAGCCCAAGGCCTGTAGTTATTTCACCTGAGGGAAACCTTTCGTGCCTGTGTGCTTGACTTTTATGCCTTAGGGCGACACTTCCTATGTCTAAGGGCAACTTTTGTTATGCCTAAGGGCTATACCTGCGGGTTGGATTCTACTTACCTGAGGGTAAGGTTTTTCTTG
This sequence comes from Viscum album, assembly GCA_963277665.1. Lineage (NCBI taxonomy): Eukaryota > Viridiplantae > Streptophyta > Magnoliopsida > Santalales > Viscaceae > Viscum > Viscum album. Next base: position 438,659,975 of record OY728157.1, on the reverse strand, counting down.
TCTGACTACGTGGACTGTTTACTTAGAAATGCACTATGGTGATTTGTAATATTTAAATGGATTAAATGAATAATAAAATGGAAATTTAATTGTTATGTTAGTTAATTTCAGTACTTCTTACTTTATTTCATTTTACTATTGCACACTGTTGTTGCATGCTTAGACGTAGTTGGGGACGGGACTTTGGTGGGTGCCAACTGAGATATATTTCTCACACCCTGTTCGGGTCATGTTTTTTGGCCCAAACAGATTACGTTTCTATAGGTGTGGATAGGGGCAAGAGTCCCTATATAGGTACTTGCCTGTTGTTGTGGGGTAGAAGGGCATGGGACCGAGCCTAGGCTCACGATGCCACTGCCAGCTGTTTGCTTTGTTTTGTTGTACTCTGCTTTTTGTTGTACTGTATTGTTGTATAACATGTTCTGGCTATTTTCTTAGAACTTGAGACATGTAGCATCATTTTTTATATACTGTTGGTTATATCCACTACTGTTTTTTATTTCAGTTTCTTATGGTTTACTTATTACGCTATTTGTTGTATGGTTTATTTAAATTATGATGCGCTACACTTTGAAAAATGAGGGCATAGTTTCCCCACTATCAGACCTGGGCTCTCGAAGCTAGTCGGCAGCCTCTGGCATTTGGGGAAATGCGCTTGAGGTCATGTGATGAACCGGGTTTGGGGAACCCGTTGAGTGGCACCCGGAGTCGGGACGTTACATTAGCCCCCCTAGAATGGCTATCTCATGAACTGGGAGAAGGGACACATATTTATTGGGAGAAGGGGTGACGAATTCACACAAAAAACATTTAATCCCAAAGTTTCTCTATGGATATGCCCTTAAATTACCGAATATATAATAAGTGTCTCCATAAATGTTGTTCCATAATTTCTCTTATGTTTTCTGCCCAAATTTCAACTTCATTGGACGCTCCTAGAAGGATTTATGAATTTAATATCGGTGGTTTCCTTTTTTGGAGGCAGCTTCCAGGAAGCTTCCTTCCAATTCATGTCATTCAATGGCTAAAATAATGGATTCCAAACGGAATGAAATTAATTTTGTGAATGCGATTTGGAGTTCTTGTCCATATCCAAGTGGAATACCATAATTTGGAGGTGTTTAGGCCGATTTATGGTTCTTTTATTGAGGAGGGATCCATGATGTCCGCCCGGATAAATTGTCTACTTCATTGATTTGTTCGGGCCTTAAGATACATGAATATGACCTTGGTCCTGAATAAAAATATGATGGAAATAAAATAAAGGTTCAAAAATATTAGAATTACAGAATTTGGAAAATAATTTAAGAGAAATGACCAAAATATCCCTATGATAAAAATCTGTTAAAAATCCAAAATAGGCCATTTTTGCATTTAGGTTCCAAATAACACAAAAACCTAAATATGTAACAATTTCCTATTATATAACACTATGGTGGGATTATAAAAAATGATTTTTAGTATAAAATATATGAAAATATGAGCTTCATCAATAGTAAAATAGGATAAATCCTAGGTAACTACTTAAAAATAATGGGGATGATGTTTATGTCTTCCTTCGCCTCTCTATTATAAGGGAGGTATGTGGTTCCACGCTCTAGGGATAGACTCCTGAAGCATTTGTATGTTGTGCCATGGGCCACCTTTTCTCTATGGATTATCATTGATAGGAATAATTTCAATTATTTATCTCCCAGTGACTTTTTTCAGACACTTCCATTGTCCTAATAGAGCTATTGAGTTGGTACACCAATATTGAATCATTCACAAGATGGAACTAGAGGTGTTAGTTTGGAGAAAGTGTGTTCTTGGGATCCTTCTTCATATCTTTTAATCATTGTTAAGGTATGTGTATGGTTCACTGTCTGGTGTGGTTCAGTGGTCACACCTACACTATAATTTGCACTAATATTTCCATGAATATTGAGTTGTGATGATTCATTTGGAAATACAATTTGTATATATTGAGATATCTAACCCTCCTCAAGAGGAAAACCCCAAAATAAGAAAATCATCATTGAAGCAGCATAAGAAAATTTTCATGGTAAATTGATCCAGCACATAGGCAATGTATTTTACATAATTTTTCATATTATTATTCCCCTACATGTTTCATACCCACACCTTTAGAGTTGGTATAGACCTACTTTTTAATGGTTGGCAGTCACAGGGGCATAGAATCAATGCTTTGGATTTCACATCAATTGAAAGAATGTGAGGTTAGATCATCCCTTAAGGGGTGTTATTTTCTATTTTATACTCTCTTCAATATTTAAGATGAATTCATGAAAACCTTACTTGTTATAATACTAGATATCTTAGTTATGAGACTGATCAATCATTACCATGCATCCATGTGAGCAAATATATTTATCAGAGGTTCCCTATCTATATCATGTTATCTAGTTACACTGTAGTTTGAAGGCATATAGTTTGATAAATCTATAAATTATTACCATATAGGGTGTTGATAGGTTTTATGGAGTTGGTAACAGGCCCATGGGTGGGGCTTCCAACATACCCCATGAAGAAAATCAGAACCCATGTAGTTTGGTTATACATAATGGGACATGTTTTACCTTAAGGTTTTTGGTTATCAATGTATTCAGAGAATTCTTTGTTACTGCTTCCATGAGTTATGGTGCTAACTCCAACTTCATTGTTCTGTTACCTAAGAAGGAAAATGCAATGGATATTAAAGACTTCTGACCAGTTCCTATTGGCAATACTATCCCTAAGATCATCAGCAAGATTATTTCCATGAGGATGGGAAATGTGGACAAGGAGCTCATCACCCCGAATCAATTTAGGTTTTTTCTAGGAAGGAGCATTCAAACATGCATCTTTGCTGCCTCTAAATGCATTAATGCACTAAGAAGGAAGGTTAAACAAGGTAGTTTTGCGGTGAAAATTGATATCTCTAAGGCCTTTGATACAATAAAATAGAGATTTATTCTATGTATCCTTTGGATTCATGGTTTTTCTATAAGGCTGATCAATCTGATTCACTCCATTCTTAAGTGTGTTAGGCTCTCCATTTTGGTTAATGGCTCACCAAGAGGTTTTTTTCAGTGCTCCAGGGGTTTTCGACAAGGGGATCCTATCTCTGGCCTTCTGTTTTCTCTTGCTGAGGATTATCTGAGGTTATGCCTTAATATCCTTGTGCAAGCTGGTCTGTACAATCTAATTAAAGTTAGTAGGGATCTTTTTTCCCCCACTCACCTGGTCTATGGTGACGATATCCTTTTATTTTTTAATTCTAACACAAGGACGGTGTCTTCAATCAATAGCATCTTCAAGCACTATCCGGATGTGGCTGGGCAGGCCATTAGTTTTCATAAATCATTGTGGTTTTTGGGGAGGGGATCCCGATCAGACGGAAACAAAAAATCACAAGATCCCTTAGGGTTAAAAAGGGCTCTTTTTCATTTACTTATCTTGGTGTTCCTCTTTTCTAGGGATGTGTGAAAAGGTTCCATCTTGAGTCCACCTTTTCCCGAATTATTTCTCAGATGGAATCTTGGAAAGGGAAATCTATGTCTCAAGCTGGAATAATTTGTCTTGTCAACTCAGTGACTACCTCAATGTTTGTTTATGAGTTTTCCATTTACAGGTGTCCAAAGAGTCTTATCAAGGAACTCTAGAGGCTTATCAAAAACATTATATGGACCGGTTCTATATATGAAAGGAAGATAGTTGTTGTGGAATGGAAAGACTGCATTTAATCAGTTGATATGGGGGGACTTGGAATTAAAGACTTGATCCTTTTTAATGAAGCTTTACTCAGTAAATTCACTTGGAGCCTTATCACCTCCAAAGACAGTTCTATGGAATTCATTTCAGCCCGGATCACAACAAGGCTTTGGGATGGTTATTCACATTACCTTGCTTCTTTTATATGTCCCGTATTGGAATCTACTTTCAATGGGATTATGTCCTAATCAAAGTGGCTTGTTTGATGGGAGTCCACTATGAATGCTTGGACAACTCCTTGGTTGTCCATACCGATTCAGGAGGATGCTGTCATTCCACAAGATTGGATGCAGCGATCGATTGGTTCACTACAGGATGAAAGTCCAGGCATATGTGAGTTCATCCCCTCTTAGATTTTAACTGAAATTTACAGGTACAGCTTCATGGATAAAGATACCCTTGTATGGACACCATGTTCGGATGGTACTCTTACTGCTGAGGAATCCTATCAGATGATGTGTAATGGGAAGTGTCCAGCTCCTCGGTGGCTTGTTTCCTTCCAAATTTTCTTCATTTCCCCTAATCAGTTCTTGCTCTTATGGATGAAATGGAAGAGAATACTCCCGTTGCAATGCCTCCTTCAATGGACTGGAATCCAGCTCGCCTCGGCCTGCCCAATCTATCTTACTAATGTGGAATCTATTGATCACATTTTTCTACATTGTACTCTTACTTGCAGGCTCTGGAAATACATCCAGGACAAGGTGGGGTGTCATTTGGAGAAGGAATCTCTGGAGATACTTTTCTCCTCTGATGTTGTTGTATGCTGCAGCGAACAGATCAAGAACATCCTCCTGGTTGTTGTTGCAGCAACCATCGGTTTTATCTGGAGGGCTTGCAATGCCCACATATTTGAGGGTAGAAATACATTCTTTTGGTCAGGAGTTAGGGAGATTCACAGGGAAGTCTGTATAGCCTCTAGGGTACAGGTTGGTTGTATGAACAATTACTTCAACGATCTTGTTATTTTGAGGAATTTTGGAGTCGCTGTAAGGACAAAGAAACCGTTGGTGATGAAATCAATAAGATGGATTCCTCCAATCCCTTCTTGGCTGAAGGTAAATGTTGATGGGGTGGCCTCAGGTGCACCTGGACCAGCTGGCTGTGGGGGTGTTTTCCATATATATCGGGGCTTTGTTAAAGGGTATTTTTATCACTACATTGGGCAAGGATCTTCCATTGAGGCTGAGCTGTCGGCCATGATTAAAGCTATTAGATATGCAGTTTTCTTTGGTTGGCATTTTTTGTGGATGGAGTCAGACTCAATGGTGGCAGTTGATATTCTTCGAAGACGGTCGCAGAATGTACCATGAAAGATGTTACCCTACTGGATTGGGTGTATACGACTTCTTGATGATGTTACTCTTGATGTAACACATGATTATAGAGAGGCTAATCAGGTTGCTGATGCGTTATTAAAGAAGGCTATTGTTGAGTCCAGCTTAGAATGGTCTTTTCTGTCTGTTGATTGTCGTGTGCCCTTTGTTGAGGCTGATGCATGCGACAAGTCTTTCACCAGGCTTTGTAAACCACCTTGTTGATGTTCTGTCTTTGCATTTACTTTTCTAATAAAATTTGGTAGGAGTGATTCTGACTCGCTTTTGGGCCTTTTGAGTAGAATATGGGATGAAAACTGTTCACTATAAAATTACATACCATGTATATGTTACACGGCATGCGACAACCACCAGGCACATGTTGTGAACTAGTTCATGATGTGATGTGGATACATGTTTTGAAACTAATTCATAATCTATAAAAGTTTTTAGATGTTAGTTCATAATGTTTTCTTTCATTCGAAAATGTGTATCCTTCTCCTCTTAACCTAGGTTGAACATTATATGATTTTGAGCATATTCCTCCATTCTAGATGACCCAATTAAACATATGATCCCTAGTGAGATTTTTTTCTTAGGTTTCCCCATTCTCTCTTATCATTACTTATTTTTGTGGTATGCTATTTTAACCATGTGTTTGTCTTGGGGTTTCTGATCTTGATCTATGTTGATCTAGGTTATTCCTGTAGTCTTCTATGTATCTGTTATTATTGGTGACTCTGATAAGATGTATTTATTAATAACGGGAAAAGTTTATGGGGTTTCAACTTTAATATTAAGGTTTAATGATTTTTAAGTATGTTCAATATTGTGATTTCATAAACATAAAATTAACTCTAATTATATTGTTCTTTGATTAGTTGTAAATCATAGAATGGAATATGGGTTGGATTCCTTTGGATTCATTTGTTGATGTGACCTAGTTTATGGTAACGCATTGGATGAGTGAAACCTTGATTAATACAAATTAGATAATGTATTAATGTGTGTTTATCAATGTAGGATACCTTGGATGATTTATTGACATTGAATCCCTGGGTAATGGCTTATTTCTTAATCATATAACTATTTATCATTTACGATATAAATGAAAATATAATAGGAAAGAGAAATTTTGATTTTTATAATTAACCATTCTATCTTATGATGTGATATTATGATACCATTACTATTTTGACTTGTTGAGTGATTCATGTTTTATTGGTTATATTGAATGAGTTATGCCCATTCCTATTATTTAATGCTTATATTAAGTGGGATTCTCCTAGTACCATGCTATAATTATTATAATGAGAAGGTTATACCCAGTCCCACGCTATAATGATTATATTTAGTGGGATCAGTCCAATACCATGTTGAAATGATTATATAGTTGTCTCATCCTAGATTTGTCTGATTATTACATGGTTATATAGTTATGGTTTGCATGGTTGTGCTACATGATCAAATATATCTTGGAATCATTCCAATGTAGGTGTTCTTATGATATGGATATATATTTTTTGGTTTCCATGGTTGTTTTACATGATCAAAAATATTCTAGAATGGTGCTGAATTAGGTTTATTGTTGTATTATATTATTATATTAATTAAGAAACATGTTTATCGCCTAAATTTATACACTTATTAACATATTTTTTATATTTTTACACAGTTTTTTATACCTACTAAGTATTACTCACACCCTATTCAGTTCGATATTTGGTACCTAAGAAGATTACTTGGATGTAGAATTAGATAAGGGAAAGGGACCTTATAGCTTATTTGTTTACTTTATTGATGGGTTAGAGTTTGGGGATAGGTACATCATGGGGTTATGGATTGGGGAATTTTGGGTTTATTTTGTGTCAGTTGATTTCTTTATTTGTATTACGCCAGTTTGACATTTAAATACATCTCAGCATGTCATTACACGGTGTATTTTCATCGAATTATTTGGATCCTAATTTTTCATTTTAGTTATATGAGATGTTGTTTCTGCTATTTTTTTACATTACTTTGATTATGGTTATTTATGTTTCTTTTTTACTATTATGTAAATTCATACTATGGGGTATATTTTAATGCCCAGAAATTCTAAAATACTAATGTTTTATTCAATAGAAAGTGTGACACACAACACCAATAGTGTAAGGAAATATAATATCACAAGACTTTACAATATAATTAATATTTTAAATAAATTCAATATATGATATAAATTTTAATGCACACAATACTGAGTTATCTTTCTTTATATGCCACAAAGACTTTCTTCGATAGATTATGTTACATATAAGACTATGTTTTACAGAACAATAATCAATTATTAAAATATTATTATTTAATATAATAAGAGTTAACTAGATCATTAAATTATTGGTTATGAATAGTATTTACTAACTTATGAAAATATATGGTTTAAAAAAATATAAAATTAATTCCTTGGTTAGAAATTAATTACAAATGAATGTAAAAACCAATTGAATATGAAGGAAACGTTTTTATTCTCATAAAAGTGTTTTAACCTAATAAATTAAATTATTTATAAATATTGAATTATATTAATGAAATATATATTCTATATTTTCAATAAAATATTTTTTATATTTTTTCAATACATTTTATTAGCATAAGATACGAATAAATCTATTTTTATGCTTAAAAATTGTATTTTTCTGAAAAAGAAATTTAATCATCTATTAATAGAGAACCTACTTTAAATCCAATTTTTGGAAATTTTATAAATTTTATATGTTAAAAATACACTTCATTTTTTAAATAGAATCAACATAAAGAGTTTAGGGTGAATATTTGGTATATTTCTATGAGGTTTTATTTTTTAATAGATAATGAAAAATACTAAATTTTAATTAAATAATATTTTTTCATATAATTTATTTATAAGGTTAAATTATATAATTTATTAGTTTTAAAGGTTTTTTAGATAAAATATACAATAATTAATTCAATTTAGTCTATTATAATTAATTCCACTTTGAAATTGATTATAAAAACCTAGAAAACTTTTGACCATTTTTATTTTAAAAACTCGCTTTTTCATCTTGTATGTGAGATTAATTTTAAATTAATTTATGCCCCATTAGTGATTTGGATTTCTATAAATGGATTAAATATTTGTATTCATAATAATTTATAATTTCAAATAATTTTAACTTACTTTTTGACCAAAAATATTAGTGAAAGTAATTAAAATTAATTACAGCGATTAAGAGGAAAATTAGCTTAACAAGGGACTAAATCTTAAACTTAAGAGCCCAAATAACCTAGAACTTGTAAAAAATACATTTTATGTTCATATATAGAACCTATACTCCATTTTATTTAATTTTTTCCATTACTGGGTTCACATGTCATGGGAAAAACATGCATAGAATTCCCTTTTCAAACATTTACAAGAATGTTACTCCTCCACTCTAAAAAGGCACTCACCCATATCACTTATTAACACCTCTCAATCCCTTTTATAACCCAAAAATAATCCCAAATATGCTCCCAAAATCCCCTCCTTAAACCTATAAGCCTCACTATGGGAATAAATACAACCAATGAGGTCTTTTGGTTTAATCAAAAAGGAGTTACCCGAATAAGAGGTAGTATTCTTCAATGATCACTTTTCTTTCATTTAATTGTCCAAAGTTTCAATTATTTTACTATATGATTTTACAATAACCACCATATCCTAAATATAATTATATTATTTCATTATAAGTTTTCTACCTACACTGACACACACTTCCATCAAGTGGTTAACAAACTTACTATTCGTGTATGGCGAACTACCGCCTCATGAAACGATGTTCATCGTTTTTCCTTTACCACCTCTCATGGTTGGGAATTATGATAGACATGTTGTTTATGTAAGATATATATGATATTTTTAATTTATTTTTTATTATTTAATTCCTATATAACACATACCTTTATGCTTTCCATTTTTGTAAATACGATAACATCGTTTGTGGACGTGTGGACCACCGCCTCTTTAAAGCGATGTGACACGTTCATACTATACATGGAATGTATAAAGTATTTTTTTAATAAAACAGTGTGAAATATATGAAATAAAATTATATTTTAATTAAAATATACATAAATATTATTTAATTTTCATTCCTTTAAAATACACCAAAGAAATGGATGTAGTGTTCATGCATATGTACAACCTACCACCTCCATGAACAGTGCATTTCATTTCCTATCTCCATATATTATACTTTATTATAAATAAATTTATACTGAGTATATTTAACATTTTAATAATTATTTAAATTAATTATATGTAAAAATCATGATATAATTAATAGAAATAGAAATAACAAGTTAAAACATACTTGAAAAAACTAGACAATTAACACTCAAAAATATTGAAATGATGAACAATTTTTAACAAATGATTAGTAATATATTATAATAAGTTAATATATGATATTATAAATATTATTATGGTTATGGTATTAGTTTATTTACATGTTTGAAACAATTATACATGAGTTTAAAGGAAATTCACCTGAAATTAAATGCAAGGTGAGGGATTCTTGTCTCGCTTTTCTTTCCTTGAGGCATACACCATCTTCACCACTTGCATATTTTGTGTGACGTATCTAATAAATTTTTTATATATTATATCATGGATTATTTTATATTCATGGTATGTAAATTTTCAGTTGAATTTATCTCTTTCAGGGGGGGTTTATGATTCAAAATTTACTAAGTAGTAAGGGATTCGTCTCAATTTCCATTCTAGGAGAAACACTTTATTATCATGCTCCTAATTTATTATATGTAGTGTAGATACTACCAATTTGACATGTAATATAATTTTTCATTAATTATTCAGGATATTTTGAGTTTCAATTTGAATTATTTCATTAAAGGGGATATGAATTAAGTGTTACCAAGTGGAAAATAATTTTCGTAACCCAATTTATTTTCTTTAGGCTATATCACTTACTTGTTTTCATTCATATTATAAGATTATATGTGTAAAAAAAATTTACTCTATATTTTTGTATTTAAACTTATTTATGTAGATTTAAATTTGACACATATAGTTTATTTATTAATTTACACTCGTATCAATGTTATGGTTTTTTAATGGTTTACTTCACAATATAATTTTGTTCGAGATTTTTTACACATGTATTTTCATTATAGGAAATTATTAGATAACTGTTTAATAAATAATTTTATTTTATCATACAATGGTTATTCTTGTATTTTCAAAGTAATATTACCATTTCTCTACTCTTTGGTAATCAAATTTTTTTATAAAACGTTTTTAAGAACACCCGACTCCATTTCTATCTTGGTTATGAGATTTTTTTTCTCTCAAAACCATGTTATATAAAAAAATTTCCAATTTTTTTAACATTTAAAAATTATTTACTAAATTAAAATTTTCCATTTATTCTTTTAATTTTTTTTTCAAATGAATCTTATTGTCTATTTCTAAACATGGAACTTTTCTAACCTTTTTATCTTGAAAAAGGAATTATATTTTTACCTTCTATGACACATATAGAATTACCCACCATCGTTTCTTTGAATATTACCTTCCAATTTAAAAGGTTTAAATTTTAAAGAAAATGTTTTTGAAAGTTATTTTTTAAGAAAAGTATCTTCACAATTTTCATCAAAATCACTAGGATTTTTTTTTCAAGAATATTTTTTAAAGATATTTTTATAGTATTTCCATTAATTAATGACAATAACCCTTTATTTTAATCCACTTGGGATATATTGTATTAATACCATCCTTATTATTCCTATGGTTGTTTTATGATTCCTTTGACCAAGGGTAGTATTGAAATTCACTTCCTTGATTTCTTTGTTAGTCCCCTTCAAATATTCAATTTACTATAATCATTTAGCATTAAATTTCTCCTAAATATCCATATCATTTATCATGGATATGATTATTTCATACACTATATAACAAATTAACATATGGTGTTTAGTTTAAAATTTATTTGATATCTGGGAAAATATTGATAAATCCGCATCTTTTATTCAATACAGATATTATATAGGGCACATTATTCCTGAAATAAATCTATTATTTGATATATGAAGAATTATTTAGATAGGTACAACATGGGTGGGGACTGGTTATAGATATTCACTCGATACATCATTAGTCTCATGAGATGAATCGGTTGGATAGCTAAAGATAATAGGTTATTCACCCCTTATGTTTTAAACCGTCTTGTGAAAGGTCTTGAAGGTAAAGGTAACTTCTACCCAAGACACATGGAATCCAATAATTAAGCATTCCCCTTATTTAGATTCAATTATTTTTTAACCATGAGATTATTACTTTAAAATTTTCTAAGGATGTAGTTAATTCCTAGTTTATTGATTAAATGGAATGTGTTTCAATTACTTAACTTTTCATACTGATTATACCTCATCCAATTATTTAAATGGAATGTGATTTAAATTAATTACCTTTATATATTATTTTTGCACTTATTTATCATTTTATTGAATTCATGTCATGTTTCTTCAATTTCTAAATTTCCTTATTGTCTATTCTCATTGATTCATAATTTATTCCGGTATACTTAACCCTTAATAAGAATTTGAACTCACCATTATTATGTCTCCTTTTCCTCTGGATTCCCTGAAGTGTACTAATAAATATATGCAATGATAATATAGATGGAATAAAGTTATTATCCAAGAAATAAAGTGAAAATATGTTTTAATTAGTGTATTAATTTGTAATATAAGACTCATGTATGTATATGGTTTACCAAGACTACTAAATTGTAAAGTCCTTGTGGATTTGATTTCTTGTAATAATGCCAATGTAATGGTTAAGAACATCGGATCTGGGCTTCTACGGTCAGGTAGCTACATATAATATCCCCACTATACATATCACACCCCAACTGCTAGTTAGAAACCTCTTGAATATGGGGAGGTTCGCATTTCAGCCACATGAGAGAGTGATGACTTGGGTGATGTTATAAATTGGTATCGAAGGAGGAGTTTCTTCTTTACTATTGCTTTACTATTTGATAAAGGTATAAAGGATACTAGGATGTTTTAGGACATGATAGTGATCTTTTTCATGGGATTATCTAACCCATGTATGGGGAGAAATGCGAGTTCTCATGAATGGAATAGTTTTTTATGTTGTTCTATTGTTACAGTTGGTGTTATTTCACCATGGGTGATTCATATGTTGTGTGATTTTATTGTTTAGAGATGATATTGTTTCTTGATATTTTAACTCATGTCCATGTATGGCTTTAGGTGAGTATGCATACATCATGATAATCACATAGGGATATACATTAGCATGAATTTCTCATGATAGGGACATATTTATTCGATGTGAAATATACATTCTTGTATGAATTGTGGTATGATATACCTATTATATCTGATAAAAGGAATGAAATGAACTATTATTAAATTATAAAACACTTTAAATCCATATTTAGATAGACCATGAGTAGTGGTTATCTATTGTGATCACCTATTTAGGTTGACCTTGTTGTTATAGATAGTGTTCTAAGGAGTCTTTTTGTATTGTAGAGAAAATTACTCCTTTTCATATTTGAGTTGAGCATTAGTATAGTGGAAATAATCATTCTCCTAACATAGCTGAATCAAATCTTGTTTCTCCCCAAAAGATCACATGGATGTTCATCTTCACGATAAATTATTGACGGTTATGTAATCCATGAAAATGGATAGTATTCTCACCATTAATTTGATTTCTAATATGATTATAGAATTCTATCTACAACATCTACCTATGTTCACTAGGATGGGAGGCCCATAGGGAGATGAGTTGTGGATTGAGTTTTTCTGAACGATCTTCAAGAATCTTGATACAACCATGGATATAAATGTTAATCTTTCTTTGTATATGCTCTATGGACCTTCAAAGCATTGGTGTAATATTATATAGAAGGAAAGGTAGCAGGAGGAGTTATCTTGGAAGTAAATTGAGGAAAATTTCTTAAGCCAATTATATCTAGAGATGTTGTGGAATGAGATGGCTCATGACTTCATGAATATGACCTAAGAGATCATTTCATTTATAGACTACATTGAACATTTCACAAACCAATAGTGCTTTACACAATCTTTAGTTACTAATGAGATCTCCAGTCTGAGTCATTTTTAGGATGAGCTTAGATACGATATCAGATCACATGTGAATGTTTTTCGTCTAAGTATATTTTCATATGTGATAAATAAATAACTCATCATGGAAGGGGATATAATAGAGGCCATAATCAGCAAAAAATCCATTACAGCATGTAAAATAGGGATATATTCTTCTTCTTTCATGAAACTTCATTATGACAGTTTTTCCAAGGTAATGGCAGACAGAGCTGTTAGGGTAGTGGGAATATATCTTAGGACATTGATTTTTTTGTAGTGTTTTCAATGTGGAATGTTGGGCCACAGGTGGCCTTACTATCCATACCCCACTTTTGAGTGTCGTTCTTACTACATGATGGTAAACCTATAGAATTTTTAGAGGTTAATTAACTATAATAGTAGTGGATGTAGATTAGGACTGATACCACATTCTGAGAAGGACTTAGCTACTCCTTAGTAGATAGGTAGTTGAAGCTCCACCAGACATTCAGGTCTAGGTAGGGGATGTGTTATCCCAATATAGGAATAGTAGTACCAGGAAGTGGTAATATCAAATGGGAGTTAGGCTAAATCCTAGGGTAGAGGGGTTGTTCATCTACACTTTATATAGACTAATCTAGATTTTTTTGATGCAATACCATCCATCATTAGAGGTACAATTCTTGTATCATCTACCATTTCTTGCATTTAGTTTGATATAGGAAAATCAAATTCTTTTTTATCTTCTCTCTTTGAAAATGGTTTTGGATTGGTTTTGTAAATATTAGATGTTTCTTTAACCATCGATACGTTATTGGGAGTGCAGTCAGAGAATATCAAACATTTCAAGGCACGTTCTCTAGAGATTGGTGGTTACCATTTCTTGTGGGAACTGTTTATACTAGAAATGAAAGGTTTCAATTTAATTCATAGAATGGATTGTTTATTCCAATAAAAATATTACATTGAATATTATCAGAGGATATTTACCTTACTATATTCATAAGGAGGCAGTCATTCTCACTAGGGTGAGTGGGATCTTTGGGATGGTCATAGAGGAACACTTTGATGCAGATTGGATTTTCTGATGTTATAGATAAATGGTCTTATAGTAGATGATAGTGGAATGTGGTAGGATTATTTTAATCTAATTTTATACCATTTTTAGGATGTATTTATTAATGGTTTATATGGTTGACCACCCAAGTGGGAGATTGATTTCATGATCGAGTTGCTGTTGGGAGTATAGCTAGTTTATATTCCACCTCAGAGAATGGAACCAATAGAGCTTCGTGAGTTGAAATTCTAGTTTGAATATATGTATGATAAAGTTTCTATATGGACTAGTACTTATTCATGGGGTCCTCCAGTTCTTTTCACCAAAAAGGTTGATGGTAACTTGCACATATGTTTGGATTATCAGAGATTAAACCTAATGATTGTCAAGAACCAGTATCCTCTTCCATGCATTGAAAAGATATCTGATCATTTTATCAGTATAAGATATTCTCAAATATAAATTTGATATTAGGATTCATAAAATTGAAGTTGAGGCCTTTGTACTTACCTCATACTATTTTTAGGATAAACTATGGATTGTAAGAGTTTATAGTGATGTTGTTTGGTTTGACCAATACACTAGCGGTATTCAAGGATTTTATGAATTGTATCTTTTATCCTTTTTCTGGATCAGTTTGTGGTGATTTTTTTCAATGACATCTTAGTATACTCTCTATCAGTAGATGATCATGCTAAAAATATTGACATTTTCTTAATTACATTAAGAGATCATAATATTTATTTCACGATAAAAAAATAGTTTCTAGATTGATAAAGTGTAATTTTTAGGCCATGTCATCTCAGAGGCAAGGGTGTAAGTTGACCCATAGGAAATTCCATCCATGGTATCTTGTGAGATACCAAGGAATGTATTTATGATTCAGAGTTTTATGGGTTTGGCTAGTCATTATTGGTGATTTATCTAGACTTCTCCCATGTGGAATAATTAATTTCAGGTATGACCAAGAATGGGGTGAATTTTGTTTGGTCAGATGGTTGAGAGAGGTATTTTCAAAAGCTGAAATTCAGGATGACCTAAAAAACCTATCCTCACTTTACCAGTTCCAGGTAAAACTTATATCATGTACTCTGATGCATCGGGAGTTGGACTTAGAGTAGTTCTGATGCAGGTTGATTGAGTGGTTTCTTATGGATCCAGACAGATGAGACTATACGAGGGGAATTACCCTACTCATGATCTAGAGTTATATGTGATGATACATTCCATTACATAATTGATACATTATCTTATGTGTGATATTTTTTGTTATTCTTGGACCATAAGTGACTCAGGAATATCTTTTCTCAGTAGGACCTAAACCTTAGGCAAAAGAAGTGGGTTGAGTATCTATAGTCTTTATACTTAAAGATGGTCTATATAACAATAAAATTTAATGTCATCGTTAATTCATTGAGATGAAATAATAATAAATAGGTATTTTGGGAGTCTTGTGATGAGTATAGGATAGTGGAACTATTTTCTGACATGCATCTATATGTTCAGGAGTCTCAGGGAAGAGTATCTCTGACTTCAACATCTGTTATACCCATGCATTTGGACCAAATAAAGATAGAGAAGTTATCTAATATAAAAGACTTGGTTATGAGAGACATCATATATAGTGGGGATTCACCATCATGATAGTCACTTAGAATTGGAAATTCTATTATTTTTTGTGACTAGGTATGGGTTCTTATGGGCTTGTGCGAGGAGATGATGAGAGAGTTTCATGATTCTAGATGGGTTTTAAATCCTAGTTTGACAAAGATATGTCATAATATCTATATAAAATAATGGTGTTTAGGAATGAATAATAAGGTGGTGGTATTTGTTGTGATATTTTTCATCTATCAGTAGGTGAAAGCCTAGCGTCAGAGGCCAACTAGGCTTTTATAGACTCTACATATTCTAGAGTGGAAATGGGATGATGTTATTATGGATTTTATGATAGAATTAACCAAGAAACCCCCTAAGAATGATGTAATATGGGTGATCATGGATTAAATGACAAATATAGCCACTTCTTACCTATCAAGGAGACCTTAAAATTTGATGATTTGATAAGTCTTTACATGTTTCAGGTAGTTCAGTTTCATGGTGTTTTGAGGATTATTATTTCTGATAAGGATATTCATTTCACATCATTATTATGATAGGGTCTTAAAAATGTTCTAGGATAATAGGTTCTTTTAATCATAGCCTATAATCCTCATAATGATAGTCAATATGAGTAGACTAATCAGGTTCTAGAGGATATGTTGTGAGCTTGTGTTTTGAATTTTGGAGGGTCATGGGAGAATCAAATGGAACTCATGGAGTGTATATATAATAAAATATTCCAATCATCGATCTAGATGTAACATTTTGATGGTTTTTATGGAATTTCATGTAGTTCTTGTCACGACCTGACCCATCGGGGCTTGAGCCGCGACTCCCCAAGCCTGCCTCCAATAGGCCAGGGGCTGGCGACCAGCGTCGAGTAGGCTATCACACACATGGGAGGCATTAGCCTAAGGTACTTGTACACACGCACCCACAAACACCTCCATGCAACAGTGAAGAGATATAGAAACTGGAAAGTAAATGCATGCATACAATCTAACCCAAACCAGAGTGCAACAACAAAAGTACAAGGGAAAAACAGGGCCCACCAAAAGAAAACACAAAAGCGTATCCAACCTGCTCTGAAGAAGGGGAACGCTGCCACAACACCCACCGGAAAGCTCCCTCGGCACAGCTCTGGTAAACACCCCGGTCCACTCGCTCACTAAGCTTCGCCTGCTCCGGGTCCTCCTGGGACTCCGTCAAAAGGAATGTGGTCTGCACAAGACACAAACATGTGCGGGAAAAGCCCGTGAAGGGGTGAGTATAAACATACCCAGTAGGCACCCCAAAAACCCAAAACCCAAGGGAGCAACTGAAAAGCAACAGTTTGCTCAACCCAGCCAAAGGGAACCCGGACGAGAGAGAAACTCCATCTCGTGACCATCCTCGGCTAACACAACTAGTCAGCTCAGCTCAGCTCAGGTGTATGCCCATACATACACCTTGAACAATCCAGATACACACAGCTCACGCCACAAAGCCACAAGAGGTACCGACCTCGTCACCAGCAACTGTCCACAACAAGGAGAGTACACCACGAACACTATCATACCAGATGACACTCATCCGAGAGATACACTCCATCGAGATACTCACAAACATCACAGACACTCACCCGAGAGACCACGCTCGTCGGATAGCATCTCTGAGGAAACATCGCTGAAAGAACATAACCACCAAACTCCTCGGAGAGGGGATCGCCGCTAGGGTCCGCTAGGGGATACCAAGACCCACTCCGGTATACGTAGCTCACAGATAGGGGATCACTCCCATGGTCCGCTGGGGGATACCACGACCCGATCTGGCATACATAGTTCTCACAGAAGCTTCACACTCAGATAGAGGATCATCGTCCATATAAAGATGGTCACGACGATACCGGAACCCTATCTGGTATAACTCGCGATGTAGGGGATCGAACCGACGATGCCACAACCCTACCGAAACCACGCGCTGAGTAGGGGATCGCATAACCAATGATACCGCAACCCTACCGACACCAAGCGCTGTGTAGGGGATCGTATAACCAACGATGCCGCAACCCTACTATAAACATCATGCTGAGTAGGGGATCGTAAACCTGACGATGCCACAACCCTACTATGCACGACCCACCGTGTAGGGGATCATATTCCCGATGATGCCACAAACCCTACGGGGTTAACCTGCTAGATAGGGGATCGCTGCCCGTGAATAAGCGGTCACAGCGATACCAAGAACCCAATCTAGGGTAAAGATGCTAGAGGATCCACTCCGGGCCCACCGGAGGGATACCACAACTCTAACAGTTTAAACATCCCATCGAGAGGATCACAAACCCATACGAAGGTTGTGATACCACACGAAACCTCGTAGGAACGAACCAAGGGAGAACCCTCAACCACTGCTGGTCCAAACGTCGCTACCCGAGCGACTTGCCCCAAAGCCACACTGCGCACCTCCGAATCCAAAACCGAGGCCACCATCGCGTTCCACATGGAAAAACACGCAGGATAGGCTGTTTAATCGCCCGGAACGGAGTACCGGTGAAAAAGCCACTATTCACTGTAGCTAGCTCGCGCGGGGCCCACGCTACGATCCCAAAACCCATCGAGCGGATCGCACCACGGCGATCCCCTCGGAAAAACAAGCGGAATCGACTACTCGCTCGCCCAAAACGGACTCCCGGTGAAAAAGGTACTATTCACCGAAGGCCAGCTCGGGTGGGGCCCATGCTTGGATTCCGAATCTCATCGAAAGGATCACACCATTGCGATCCTCTCAGAAAAACACACAGGATCGACTATTCATCCGTCAAAATCGGAATCCGGGTGCAAAAGCTGCGTTTCCCCGCAAACGCCAAAACCCGGCCTCGTGGGGCCCGCACCCCGTTCGCAGTCCGAACACCCGTAAACCATCTCAAAAAGTCCGTCATACCATCAGGGTCCCAACGCCACTGACGGCACGTCAAACGGACGCTCCGGGTAAAAGTTACAACGGCCCGATGTCGTAAAATAATAAAATAATATTATTTTATATGACGTTTCTAGCTCCCGGGCCATGATCCCGAACCTTAAACCCTCTAACCTACACCGGACGGTTCGCCTCGTCGTTAGGGTCGCGTCGCCGCAAACGGCGCGCGAATCCGACTCCCGGAGTGCAAGATACGAAGGTTTTAAGACCCCCGTATTCGAAAAGTGGCCGGACCGGCCCCGACCGGCCGGTCCGGCCGGCCTGGACCGGCCGCCGCCGCCGGCCCGCCCTGGCCGGCGGCGCTCCGTCGCGCGCCGCCGCGGCTCGGCCACGGGCCGCCACGCTGGGCGGCCGGCCGCCGCGGCTCCGCCGCGCGCCGCCACGCTGGGCCGCTGGCAGCCGCGACTCTGCCGCGGACCGCCGGGGGCACCTCGGTGGTCCGTTTTGCGATCCGGAGGCGTCTACGCGACCCTCGGGACCCGATCTACACTGCTACGGCTTCAATTTTCAGAAAAACGCAGCAGAAATGGGATCGGGGGTTAAAACTCAAAACCGCCTACCTCGCGGGCGAAACGCCGACGTTCTGCCTCAGATCCGCGCTCCAGAGCTTCCGCTGCGCGCTCCTGGAACGTCCGCCGTCGAATTCTGAGCTCGTGGGCGCTTCGTTTGCTCGATTCGGCGGAGTGGCGGTGAAGAACGGCGAAGAACGACGAAGAACGATTAAAAGGGGGGGGCTGATATTTATATCAGCGGCCCGCCGGCGCCAAACCCGCCTCGGACCCGACGCCCGATGCGAACAAAAGTAAGGTCACCCCTAGGGTAAACGCACCGTTCTGAACTCAACGGCGGTCTCAGATTTTCCATCCGAGACTCCGTTCAGAAGTTATTCGAGCCGACGCTCGCCCACTAAGTTGCTACTTATTTACGGAAACACCCCTGGTGGCGTTTCTCACCGCAGGCCCGCGCCCGCAAAGTTTACACCCCGCCTAGGGTAAACGGCTCATTCCGGACGCAACCGTGCCCTCAGATTCCCGTTCTGAGCTACCGTTTAGGAGATATCACACCCCCTCCACGTGCATAGTATATAAATACTTAATATTTTTATAAAATTAATTCCAGGCACACCGAGCCTCGGAATCGCATGCCGTCTTCGCGCCTAGCTCTGGAATTATTCATAGAAATATTCCATAGTCTGACAGGGCCAAAAACCCGAGTCGCTACAGTTCTCCTTTTTTTGGTTGGATGTAGGTGAGTTAGTGTTTTTTGGGCCTAGTATCATGTAGGAGACTTCTTGGTATGTTTATTTGATCAGGAGGTAGTTTGTGACCATGTAGATCTGATAGAAATCACATGATAACCCTCAAGTACAATTTATGGAGTTCGTTGTTGTTAACCGTGTTTTCATTCGAGTGTCTTCTAGGTTAGAGAAAAAATGTATCAAGAAATAGGGAAAGATAACGCCTATGTTTTTTGGGTTGTTATAGATATTGGATAGGGTCAGTCCAGTTGCATACTGATTATCCATTCCATATCACTATAGTGACATACATGACATGTTTCACATGTCATAGATTTGGATATACTATCATGATCCTTCTCATGTGGTATACATCATGGAAATTGATCTTACTTCCAATCCATCCTTTCAGAATCATCTGATACGAATTGTGGACTATAATGAGAAGTATCTTCAGGGTCAGACTATATCTATAGTTTGAGTACAGTGGTGGAATGGGCATGTTCAAGAGGAGACCTGGGAGAGGGAATATGAAATGTGAACACAATGTCTAGACTTTTTTACTGAGACCCCATAGTTATGGTTGGACCATATCAGGGATGAGATTTTATGTGGTTGAGAGGTTGTAATATCTCATCATTTTCTAGGAAATCCCCTCTTTGAGTTTTTCATTAGGCCTTGATGGTTGAGTCTTATTTGAAGAAAAGGATTTTTTGTTGGAGAAAATGACCAAATGTTTAGGGATGTATGTTTATTTGAATTAATTGATTCTGGGTATGAATGTGTTAAATGGGATTATGAGGGTTTCTCGTGAGTTTTGAAGGATTCAGATGTAGTTTAGGCACTTATTAAGAAGTTGGGATGAAACCTATTTGATGGAAAATTACACACCATGTAAAAGTTACATGATGTGTAACTACCAGTAGACAAATTTTTTTAAAGGTTGGGGTCGAAGCCTCGTTTATTATTAAGTCAAAGAAAAGAACTATTTAACAGGGTAGAGGGAGACCCATTACATAGCCCAAAGGCCCAATTGGAATTTAGCCCATTACATAGCCCATAGGCCCAATTTTTTGGCCCAAGGCCTATTCTGTGAATAGTACTTCTACAGTACCTGTGCTACTATAATGTCGCACAGTACCCACCACTGCTATAGTACCCCCTGCCGCTGCTACAGTGTCCTGCCGCCGCTACAGTGCCCGTCATTGCAATATTGTCGCTATTTCTATAGTTTGCTATAGTACTGCTATAGTGATTATGCCCAATGGGTTTTGAACTCCCATTTTTCATGTAGGATTAATGGGTGCTTACCACTAAGCCAAACCCCAACTATACCACTAGACACATTTCGTGAACTGGTACATGATGTGAAGTGGTTACACATCATGAACATAATTCATGTCATGTGAAAGTCAACCACAGTTAAATATTAATATGAGGTAATAGGTTTTTTTAGTGGGTCCCTTTAAAATGAAATACATGTTGTTTAAATGGATTACACATCATGTATTTATCATGATCAGTAGTTTTAAGTGGGAAGTATGGATGATTTAATTTCATTACCAAACATGCAGCCTTCTCCTCTCAACCTAGGGTGAACTACAAGAAAATTTGAAGCCTCTTACCCCATTATATACATCCCAATTAAACATCTAATCCATGTTGAGTTTCTGTTCTTAGGTTTCCCCCTTCTCTCCCATCATTAGTTGTTATTTGTAGTATGATCTTTTGACCATGGATTTGTTTTGGGGTTTTTATCCTAATTTGAGTTGATATAGGTTCTTCTTGTGTTCGTCATCACCTCCATTATTTTTTGTGATTCTTCTTGGAAGCACTTCTTAATTTCTGGATAAAGGTAGGGGTTTAAAACTTAACCCTAGGTTTTGATAATTTTCAAGTATGTGAAATATTATGATTATGCCAACATAACAAGAACTCTAATTAAATGTTTCTTTAATTAGTTGTAAATCATGGATCAGAATATGATTTATATTCATTTGGGTTAAATTATATATGTGACCTGTCTTAAGGATACCCTTTAGGGGAGTGAACCCTTGATAAATATGAATTGGATTGTTTTATATTGTGTGTTTAGAATGATAGGATACATTAGGTGATTTCTTGAAATATAATCCTTGGGTAAAGGATTATTTTTTAATGATATGAGTTTCGATAATTTGGGATATAAATTAAAATGTGATTGGAAAGTGAAATAGTGATTTATATAATTTACTATTATAGACTATGAAGTGACATTGAGATATCATTTCTATTATGATTTGTTGAGTGATTCATGTTGCAATGCTTATATTGAGTGGGTTATGCCTAGTCCCTTTCCATAATGCTTATATTGAGAAAGATTAGCCTATTCCATTTATGTAATGCTTATATTGAGTGGGTGGTTCCTAGTCCTATGCAGTAATGCTTATATTGAGTGGGTTCACCCGAGCCCCATACTAAAATTCTTATATAGCAGGTTCAACCCAGATTTGTGTGATTATTCCATGGTTATATGGTTATGGTTGGCATGGTTGTGATACATGCTCAGAGATATCCCAATATTGATCCAACAAAGGTGATGTTATTCCATTGATATATGGTTATTATTAGACAGGTTATATTTAGACACGGTGGTGTCGACCTAAAGTTTTTTACTCGCACCCTATTCTGGCAGTTTTTTGGTACCCAAGTAGATTACTTGGATGTATGTTTGGACATGGTCAAGGGACCATGTAGCTGATTTATTTACTTGCTGGATGGGATGGAGTTTGAAGATGGGTCTGATGTGGGATTCCAACTTGGGGGAATTTTAGGTTTATTTTTTTTCAACTAATTCTTTTATTTGTGTTTCTTTATTTTGAAATATAGATACATATCAGCCTATCATTAAATGGCTTAATATTATTGTATTATTTGTTTCCTTGTTTTTCTTTCCAATTATATGATATGTTTTTTAATTCCACTAATTATAGTTATTTATATTGCTTTTATCCTATTATGTAACTCCATTATAGGGGGTATATTATCAGCACTATACATATCACACCCCCACTACTAGTTATAATCCACTGGCATATGGGGAGGTGCACTAGAGGTCTTGTAACCAACCTGTTTTGGTCATGTTAGAGAGTGTTGTATTGTTGGAAGTTATCGTGAAAAATGGAGTATGTTCAATGATGTTTAATGTCATGAAGCTAAGACTACTATGTGAAAGAAATCTAAAAATGGTTTTTGTGGGGATTACACATGATACTACTATAAAACATTCCTTTAATAGTGCTAGAATAAGCATTTATCATCACCCGAAAAGTGTTGACTACCTCAGCGTGGTTAAAAGTTCAAGGCTTTTATTAGTAATATAAAAGTGTTGATAATGGTTAGCTTTATCAGTACAAATAAAAAAGCTAATAAAGCATACTTTTATCATTAATTTTATTTAGTGCTGATAAAGTCTATATTTTTGGGAGTTTTTATATGTTATCCTCAATATACCTTTATTAGAGCTTTAAAAATAATTGATAAAGGATTCATTTATCGATGCTTATACAAGATCAAATAAATTCTATCTTTGTCAGTGCATTTAGTAGTACTGATAAAGGGGGAAACTGTAGTGTGTTACTATAGCACACTAATACACTAGAAATAGGTGTAGTGTGTTGTAACAACATACTGCATCACCAGAAAAAAATAGATATTCCTAAAATAAGATACAAATCTTAAATTTAAATGAAATAAAATTTCTAACATAAATAAAAGAAAAAAATTATTATAGAGTATGTCAGTTGTTTTTTTACCAAAATTAATGTTAATTTTGAGTAAAAAGGAGCACTTAGATTCATATTAGTCACACCATGAGTTGAATTGAGGTGTGACATATTTCTAAACATCCCAAATGGCTTATGGATCATTTTCATAAGTCATAAAACAATCTGAATGTGTTTTCTTAGTTTTGAGTATGTTACTTGTTTTTTTAAAAATTAATGCCAATTTTGAATAAAAATATTTACATGGAGTCATACAATCACATTGTACATTATATTGAGGTGAATTTTATTCTTACAAATTAAAAAATACTTATGGATTGTTTTCCCAAATTACCAAAACAATCCAAATGTGTTGTCTTAGTTTTGAGTATGTTATTTCACTATAATTAAGGTCAATTTTGAATAAAAATATTCAATTGGAGTCATATCAGTCATAACATGCATATTATTGAGGTGTGGATGATTTATACTCATCCCAAATAAATCATGTATCTTTTTTCTAAAGTATCAATACAATCATAATGTTTTTCTTTAGTTTTGAGTACTCCACTTGGGTTTTTTACTAAAATGTCATTTTAAAATGGAAACACACACTTTAAGCCATACAGGTGGTATCATGTGTGGGTTTACATGAGACTAATTCATACTCATAACAACTGAATTATGAATCATTATACCCAATTATCAAGACAATATGAGAATGTTTTCTCAATTTTCAGTGAGTGACACTTTTGTAATAAATTGTTAATTTTAAACTGATAAGGGACACTTGGATTCATATCGGTCACACCATGCATTAGATTAAGTTTCGAATAAAACCTACATAAAAAAATAACTTATGGATAATTTTCATGATGTTCCAAAACAATCTGAATATTTTTTATTATTTTTGAGTATGTCAATTGTGTTTTTCACTAAAATTAATGCCATTTGTAAATAAAAATATTCCCTTGGAGTCATACCAATCATACTATGCATATAATTGATGTTAGGATAATTATTTCATATTCCAATTAACTAATGGATCATTTTTCTACCTATCAAAACAATTTGAATGTGTTTCCATTTTTTGAGTATGTCGCTTATGTTTTTTACTAAAATGTGATTTTAAACTAAAAACGCGTACTTTGACCCATATAGTTGGCATCATGTGTGGGTTAGACATGAGACAAATTCATACATGTCAAAAATAAATTATTAATTATTGTCCCAAATTATCAAGAAAAACTGAGTATGTTTTCTCTATTTTTAGTGAGTGATTTTTTTTGTATTAACATGTAAATTTTAAACTCATAACGGACAATTAGAGTCATACCGGTCACACCATGTGTTAGACTGAGGTGAGGATGATTTATACACATCACAAATGAATTATGAATCATTTCCTAAAATAACAAAATAATCCAAATGGTTTGGATCAATTTTGGGTATGTGAGTTGTTTTTCACTAAAATTAATATCATTTTTGAATAAAAAGACACAGTTGGAGTCATACCGATCACACCATGTGTTATATTGAGGTACATATGATTCTTTCATATCCTAAATGAATTATGAATCATTTTCCCAAAGTATCAACATAATTAGAATATGAATCCATTATTTTTAGAACACAACATGTATTTTTACTAAAATGTCATTTTAAACAGGAAACGTGCACATTAAACCATATAGGTGGCATCGTGTCTAGGTTTGATATGAGATAGATTCATACCCATCAAAAATAACTTATGAATCATTTCCCAAATTATAAAGACAATCCAAGCATGCTTCCTTGGTTTTCAATGAGTGACACTTTTTAGTATTAAAATGTCAATTTTAAACTGATAACGGACACTTAGAGTCATAATGATCACACTGTGCGTCAGATTGATGTGCAGAATATTCCTACACATCACAAATGACTTATGGATCATTTTCCTAAAGAAATAAAAAAAATAAAAATTCATTTTCACAGTTTTGAGTATGTCATTTGTTTTTTTCAATAAAATTAATGTCAATTTTGAATAAAAAGATGCACTTGGAGTCATACCAATCACACTATGCGTCGGATTGAGCTATAAGTAATTTATACGCATCTCAAATGACTTGTGGATCATTTTCCTAAAGTATAAAAACTATAAGAATGTGTTTCCTCAGTTTTGAGTATACCACTTGTGTTTTCTTACTAAACTTTCATTTTAAAATGGAATCACACACTTTGATCCATACAGGTGGAATTTTGTGTGGATTTCACATGATACTAATTCAAAAATGCCACAAATTATCTATGAATAATTGTACCAAATTAACAAGTCAATTTAATCAGGTTTTATCAGTTTTCATTGAGTGAAACTTTTTTTGTATTAAAATTTCAATTTTAAACTGTTAACGAACACTTGGAGCCTTACTGGTCACACCAAGCATCAGATTGAGGCACAACTAATTCCTTCAGGTCAAAAATGACATATAGATCAATTTCATAATGTTGAAAAATAATACTAATGCATTTTTAAATTTTTGGGTATTTTAGTTGTTTTTTACTATGATTAATGTCAATTTTGAATAAAAAGATGCACTAGGAGTCATACTGGTCACACCGTGCATCATATTGAGGTTTGGATAATTTCTACACATCCCAAATGACATATGGATCATTTTTATAATGTATCAAAACAATAAGAATAAGTTTCCTTGGTTTGGAGTTCATCACTTGTTTTTTTACTAAAATGTCATTTTAAACTGAAAACAATCACTTTAAACCATATAGGTGGCATCGTGTGTGGGTTTGACATGAGACTGATTCAAACACGTTTCAAATGAATTATGAATCATTGCTAAAAATTATCAAGAAAATATGATCATGTTTTTTGGGTTTTCAGTGAGTGACACTTTTTGTATTAAAATTTAAATTTTGAATTGATAACTGACACATTAACACCATCCCTCCTTGATGACCACGATATATCAATACTGAATTTTTTCCAAATAGTTATTTCATACTCATTTTGACTTCAAGGGTTGATTACACACATATTTATTCAAAAATTTCTGTTGGATTATATACATGTTTGATGATTGGGAATTGTACAGATGTTTCTTCAATAACACTAGTGGAGAAATGGAATCTTTCAATAGAGAATAATCTTACAAGTGGATTACTACCCTATATAAAATCAATTTAACATGTGGTAAAAATAATTATTCCAATAAGCCACATAATACACTTTCACAATGGATGTTATCTTAAGTGAAAAGTGTTGTGTTTCTTTTTATACAATTGTTCTCAAACACAATCCTAGTGTGATCCTCATTTTACATCATTAACCAACAATTTTATTTTTTTCAAGCTAGTGATTCTTATCCTCCTCCACCTCGGTCACCACCATAGTATTTGCATTTGACTCATCCTCAACATCAATTTATGAATTTAACTCTACCTATGAATCTAACTCTAACTTTACTTCTGTCTTCTCTCTCACCTATACCTCTACCTATGCCTCCACCTCTGCCTCCATGATTTCCCAATAATTTTATTATTTGTAGGTCATAACTTATAAACAAATTAATGTCCTCCATTATACATATCCTTGAAAAAGAGATAAAAAATAATATTTAAGCATTCTGACACTAATTCTTTACACCCCAAATATCATACAAATGACATAACTCATACTATATCACAAACATAGTAGTTAATCACCTAAATTTGTTGTTGACATATATTCAGTCAAAAATTATGTTTCCCGCTCGTCTCTAAAAAAAACTGATTTCCAATTTTGAGTAACTAGGTTGTCAAAAATCCTGATAGTGCTAATAAAATATATAAAATCAAATGATAAGGAAATATATTTAAAGAAATTGTAATTACCTTCAGAAATTACCTATTGGGGGGATGTTGTTATTTTCATTATTTATGATCTCCCAAAAATTTGAAAACATAATATCCACAATCGATGTCATTATCTTGTTTTGGAAACCTCATAAACATTGACCAAAATAAGTAAATTATTTTGAAATGTTTTTATAGTTAAATATTTCTATATATACCTTAATTTGTTTCTATTTTTAGTAATACATAGGCTTTATCCCTTTATACATCGACTTCAATACATGGTCTTTCTGTATTGAGTGACTTCCCTATCATAACAAAATTCTTATTAAAAAGAATATTGAACATATAATTCTATGTTTAAATATAGAATGTTGATTACAGTGTATTATATATTCAAAATACACGTCATATATGGTCATTTGGTTACATATCCATGCATTGGATCCAAAAAATAAATATTCATGGTGGCCATATTGACTGTTATCAGCATCTAGTGCATCCTAAAAACAAAAACAACTATGTAATGAAAAAATTCAAAATATATTATATGTGAATAGATTTTAGAGTTTTATCTATGAATTTTAGGCATCAAAAAGATTCTATCGACTAATGATTTTTTATTAAACGCTTTGAGTAACTCAAACTTTTTTCTTCTTAATTTCTTCCTCATTCAAATTATGTTCCAGCATAGAAATGATACTAGGATTAATGAATTCAAATCATGATTATTGCATTATTCTCTTTATATAGTTGTGATATAAATGCCTATATAATAAATAAATAGTTATTAACTTTAATTAACATATTATCTCACTATTTGGGTAGACATATTATGAAAATGTAACTTATATATGTATTCAAAACCGAGATGCCCAACTATTCATGCTTGAGAATCTCATTTTGAGTCTCGAGAAAAAGTATGTCTGTAAAGGAATATACATATATGTTTTATTCATATTAAATGTAAGACATAGTTTTATCTTTAAATTTGGTCTCTACATGATGTTTTCATGAAAATAAATTTTTCTCTAGAACTGTCAGGGAGAAGATACCCTCGGAAGGTCATTTTAATTTCTTGGTTGATTCACTAGATATTCTTGATTCAACTTTCCATTTCTCTACCTATTTATCCATCTATAATATCTTACCTCACATCAGAACTTTTATCACCAATTGTTACATGTTTTCCAAATGAATTTTTTAAAAGACATACCTCATGTATCTTTATAAGATTAAACATTCATTCTTTGAATTCTCCAAAAGAAGCTTTGATCTTTGTAATATCTGGACCATCAAGTGGAATAGGAAACTTTTCATTTGGCTCATAATCTACCTCAATCCCCACTCTAATGTTATCTTTTTAGATGTATTTATTATGTATCTGGTTTCTCAGGAAATTATACATTGTACCCATCACAACACAATAGTAAATGGGTATTGGTAGATACAAATCACATACAACTACACACTATAGAATTTTAGTAATATAAAGTTATCGAAAGTTGTTTGATTCACATTTAGGAGAAAGAGTAATTAAAAAATTGATTATCCTAGATAAGGTATGTAGTTGGAGGGAATGACTAGTCTTAATTCTAGTGGGGTCATTTGGTTCATTTGCAAATATTTTCTCCACTACTGGTTCTCTTTGATACTTTATTATACATTGGTCTACCAAACAAGACCACAAAATAATGTTTTACAGTGAAAATATTTTTGAATGAAATATTATCACCATATTATATGTACCTTTATGGGGTTTTATCTTCTCAAAATATGTTTCAGGAGAGACTCCAAAAACTAATCTTCTAGAATGACCATATTGGTCAGGCCACTTCAAAGCTACTGAAAGTCGCTTTTCTTTTGGTACGATCGTTGCCGATTCTTCTATCTAAACCATATTGAAAAATATTAATATATATATATGTAATTTTATTATAAAACATAACAAATTACAACTATTTATATACTTAAACATGCTTCCCATATTGTAATTCTGTTTTCATCAACTAATTACCCTCCTTATTTACAAAAGCCTCATTCCATATAACATGATGTGGGATGGAATTGGATTCATATTTAATTCATCAACATGTATATTAACAAAGGAAAATATATTGTTTCATATTATATAATTTAAAATTTATTGTTGATTTAAAATATATACCAATATCTTCTCTAATTAAGTGCACCACATACTTACTTTGTGATACGATTACATTGGTTTTAATGCATGTTCATTATTTTTAGAACTCTTTTTTTTGTTTCATAAATTAACAATTTTGAACAAATTTGGATAAAATAAATAATTTAAAATAATATATGATCGACTACAATGCACC
Source organism: Viscum album (assembly GCA_963277665.1). Lineage (NCBI taxonomy): Eukaryota > Viridiplantae > Streptophyta > Magnoliopsida > Santalales > Viscaceae > Viscum > Viscum album. The sequence continues at coordinate 438,630,009 of OY728157.1, read as the reverse complement.
TAAAATTATTTCTCATTACGAAAATTGATTAAAAAACCCCATGTTTCCTTCTTTATAATGTGTTCATAACTAAGTGGTGGGTGGGGATTTATTTTCCCCTCATCATCCCTAAGATGTAACTTTATAGGACGACTCTGGAATCATCTATGGGATTTTCCAGTGTCTATTAAAAAAATTTCTTTCGAAAATATTCTAAAATAAACAAAATTTTCAAGGAATAATGAAAATTTAATCAATGTTTCATAACATAATTTTTCATCAAAATAGAGAAATGTTGTAGAATTACCATTATAACTTTCCAAAGTATTTTCTTTGTTACATGTTGGATGTGGTTACATGAATCAATATAAATCGGCACATTCATCCCTATTGTGAACCCAAAATAACTAATTAAAATTGAATTTTTGGGGTAATAGGTTATCTATGTTGATTCCAACCAACCTTAAATTTTATACCCTGAATTATTTCCTTGATAATTTTATTCACCACTATGATGTTGCATCATTGTTGTTTTTTTCATCAAAATTTTGTTGATCCCCTAATAATTCCATAGTTTCATCATCAATAGCATATTCTTCCCCAGGATTGTTAACATCATCATGTGAAAAAGATATTGTCTGTATGAGTAGTCAAACATTTAATTTGTCTTGAATAAAAAATACAATACAATCCATGCAAAAAAGTCCAAATTTTCATGCATTTTGAATGAAAATTATTAATGTCTTGAATTGAGATATAATACTTCATTACTCTAGTACAAATAACCTCCACTAAATTTATTTAATATATCCTCAGATGTTGATTTTATTACATCTATTGATGATGGATTATACTCCCTTTTTCAAACTAGCCTTCCTCCCATCATTGTGGTTCCCAATTTCCTTGATGGCATACCTCTAGAATAGTTATTATTGAATATTTTTGTTTGATATTTATCTCCGATATTTTTTTACATCCAACTATGTTTCTTGAACTACTATAACCAAAAGTCATCTCATTCCATGTACTGGTGATCATTTTTGTTTGCTAAGGCTTATAGTATTTTAGGAAATATAGAAGATCTGGGGGATGAGTCTCAAGCAATAAAATGCCAAAATAAATATTTGGGATATGAAATTTGTGTTTCCACTAAGGTTAAAATAAAACATAAATGCAATTTTAATTATAGATTCTAATATATTACATTATAAAAATTAAGGAATGAACATTTAAATCCACATGACTTCCACTCGCAATCATTTACTTCCACTCACAAACATTTATTGCTTGACACTTCCTATAAAATGTTTATTTTCTTGGTAGGGCTTAGAGGAGACACAAACATGTGGTGGTATTGATGTGAGGCAGATGCGAGATCTTGAAAAATTTTTATTTATAAAAGCTTCCAATATAAATTATCTTGAAGATGAAACAGAAAACAGGGCCAAAGAGCTCTGCTCATTAACAGAGGAATGCATTCAAGAGTCGTATTAGATGACTCATCATAGTAGTATTCTAATCTGATTATTTTTAACTACATAGTCCTAATAGGATCTAATATTACTACACTCGAAATAAAAGTAATTTTTTATGAAGTGTTTTCAAAAGTAACTGAGTGAGTCATATAAGAAAAAGTATATCAATAAACCAAAAAAAATTAATTCATTATGTTTTGATTAATTTTTCATTTTCACTTTTTGTATTCCTAGTAAGTAGTAAATGAGTATTATGGAAGCTTAAAAGAGTTGTAGAATGAGTTGGGAGATGTGGTATTCAAATCTATGGTAGCGGCTCTGATGAAGATTAATGAATACAATCCGGGTGGAAGGTATGTCATTAAGGAACTTTGGAATCACATTGAAGGGATGATGGTTAGTTTTAAAGAGGGTGTCCAATCCATCATAAATATATTGAAGGTAATAAATTCTATGAGGATGGATTAAATAATAGTAGTGAAGGTTAGTAGTAATATAGTATTGAAATATTATATCTTTGTTCAATACAGTAAAAAATGTCATGCAAGATGCATGAAATTATGGAATTTTTATGAATGGAGTATGTTGTATTGTATATCTATCTTACCAAAATGAATCCTTATTTACAAAACCTTATTTTTGAAAACATTGGTCCTTTTTTATGAAATGAATAATATATTTATTAAAATATAATGTGTTTTATTCTTATTTCACAACATTGGATGGAGATGTAGTCTGTAGAGGTGTCGTATGAAGCTGGAATGAGTTTATAGAGTAGGGGTGGCATTGTATAGGTATAAGTAAGGGATATATATATATAAGATACTCAAAAATAAAATTGACACTAATTATTCTTTTTTCATATGATTACTTATAAATAATATTTATTTTAATAACATTATGAATAAGTTATATTCACAATCCCAGATGAAATATAATATATTCATAAATAGATAATAAGAAGCTTATGTGTCCTAAGACCATAAAAAAAGTATAATATACCAATATTGTACCTATCACTATAGAAAAACCATGTATAGAATCATCCATATACTACTCATCAACAAATAATCTACCAAACATATCTAATGACCCTACCTAGAAGGAATAGCTCAAAAGGACCTTTAGAGGTTCCCCAACTAACCACATTGATAGAAATGATTCACATCAAAGATTCAATAAGGATTAAAGTATCCTACAAGACTAAACTAATGAAATCACTCAAAAAGTATCCTTAATTGAATAGGAATTGGAATAACTTTACTATAATGGTCTTAAAGAAATTAATCTCACCCCACCTACATCCAACATCACTTTTGTCTACTCAAGGATTCATCACCTTCAAATTTTGGATATTTTTTAGTCCACCCTAAGATCCATCCAATAACATACATACCTTTAAAGGGTGAATTTTTAAACTTCTTCTAACTATTTATATAGGATTTTCTTACTCTTATAAATGAAATTAATATACTTAATGCAATCTTACATTTATTATTATGATATATTACAACAAAATCATAGAGGAACCATAGATACTATATGTTCCTATCATTGAAAATTATACCACATATATTCAAGTAGACATTCAATTAACTCTATTAAATTAGGATCAATATAAGTTCTAGTATTCAAAGGAAGTTCATTGGAACATTCCTATAGAAATCTAGGGGTCATAGTACTGACATATTCTATATTAATGTAGAGATTCGCATAATTTTCCCCTTCAAACAAATAATAATATTTTTTGAAATATGCCCAAAATAATCTATATTAAATGCGAAACCCCTCCCTCTCCCTAATTTATTTCAATTTTAATAATTCATTTCATACCTTAAAAATAGTTTAAAAATATTTTATAAGATTTATTTTAAATGTAAGTATGAAACAACTATCTAATATTATTGATAAAGGGGATTACTAAATAAAATCAATCAACTAATAAGTTATAAAAACCTGATCACCACTAATAATTAAAAAAGAATATGTTATTTACTTATTAATCATGTTTATATTAATATAAATTTTAAATTGATTATAGAAAAAAAATTAAAAAAAGACACATAAGAAAATCAAATTTTATATATTCTTACTGATTCCTAACAATCTACTCTTAAATATGAGGCATGAGACTCGATAATATAGGTCAAGGGAAAAATAAAAAACAACATAGACTTCATATGGTAACTAAAGTATCCAATATAATAATTTTATCCAGAAATATTTATGGATTACTTCTTATGTTTGGAAATATTTTTCTTTTGGGTATAATCAATATCAATATCCCCAATTTCACTCGGATTCCATCCTGTAACATTTTTGACCTAGTATACCCAAACAGTTTCCAATATAGGTCAAAACATCACCTCAAACACACTTCCCAATCACTAAAGTCTTATGTTAATGCTAAGGGATATAGATAACATTACCTTTACAGTAGCATGTGGTGAAAATTATATTTTATTTATCTATACAGTCCCATACACATATGTTCACTAAACTTACCATAGGAAAAAATCCTTCTCTTTCTTCCAAACCACTTTATATAGAGTAAAAATATGTAATAGAACTACTCATTGTATTTTAGTGGTGAGGAGATAAGATGTAGGGTTCTTCATGGTTAAGAACAATACAAAAAAGAAAAACATGGAACCCAAATAAATCAAACAATGATTGATGAAAAGTAGAAAATAACATACATTTGATTCTATTCTTGATTTGTTTGAGGGAACGTAGTGGAGTACTGCTAGTAGTAGATGAGTTCCATGATAGGTTGAGATTCATGAGTTACAAAGTTGCGGTTTGGGTTCTTTTAAATAGACCGGGGACACATTTAATAGTACTTCTAGAAAAGTGCAGATAAAGAACCATTTTATCAGTGATAAAATTGATAAGTGCTGATAAAAGGGATATTTATCAGTGATTTTTTAGCACTGATAAAAGAAATATTTATCAGTGCTAACATTTTAGCACAGATTAATATTTTTTTAACAGCTCATTTTTTCTCTACTAAAGATCAATCTTTATCAGAGCTAAAAAAGCACAGATAAATACTCCTTTTATCAGTACTAAAATTTTAGCACTGATAAAGGGTTTTGAATTATGATTGTTTAAATAAATTTATTTTAATTTTATAATTATTTAAATATATATAATTATTTATTATTAGTATATAAATACTTATTTAAGAAATAATTATTATTTATTTAAAATATTAATAAATTTATAAATTTATAAATATAATAAATATACATTTATAAATATACTTATTTATAAATATTTATTTATAAATATTTATTTATAAATATTTTGTTAACATTATTAGTAGATATATAATCTTAAATGCATGCATTTTAAATATGAGTGATATTGAATAATTAAAAGAGATTACAATTTAAAAATATTGAAAAAATGGATAAGTTTTATTAATTAAATAAAAATTAATAAAAAAATGGATATATATATTGAAATAAATATGAATACATATTGAAAATACTAAAACAAAGTAAATAATTATATAAAAATAAATAATAGAATTGAAAAATTTCAAAAATAAAATAAAAATTTATTAAAAATGAATACCCTAACTGTAATAGTATTAAAATAAAATAAATAAAATTGACCGATTAAAATCATAATATATTAAATGTATCATGTTATAATGAAATTTGAAAATATACTAAAATTTGAATAAATTACATAAATATTAGGTGTTTGTGTTTCAATATATTTAATAAATATAATTCTGTAGGAGATTTTATATAAAAATGAATTAAATACATATACATATATATATATACATGAAATCAATATAATGCATGACATTTGATATATGTTAAATTGAAAAATCAAACATTAAAATTGAATTAGACATTAATATGTTTTTATTTATCATTTTATTCATTTTATATACATATCTATATTTAATATAAATTATTTATTATTCTTTATAATATATATATATATATATTTATAATATAATTATTCATTTTTATTAAAAATTATTTCATTAGAATTTTTTTAAATAATTTTGTAATTTATTCATTTTCAATTTTTTTTTGTTTAATTATTACAATTTATTAATTTGATATATCTATATTTAATAAATACTATTTATTAATATTTATAAACTACATATATGTATATTAAATTTATTCATTTATATCAAAATTTATTTATTTTTAAAAATGTTTAATATTTTTCTTAATTTACACATTTTAAATTTGTATTTGTTTAATTATTTGATATTTTTAATTTTACATATCTATAGATTTTATATATAATATTTATTAATTTTTAAAATTTATATCAATGTATATTAAATTTATCAATTTTTAACATTAATTGTTTAATTAATGAAACTATAATTTTTTTTATTTGTTTAATTATTTAATTTTATTCTAGAACTTTATCGGTGCTAAAATAAAGTGATGATAAAAGTTCCAATTTATTAGTGCTAAAATTCATTGATAAATGGCTCCCTTTATTAGTGCTTATTTTAACTCTGATAAAGATCGACTTTATCAGCGCATTTTTCGAGCACTGATAAATGCCAGCTCTATTAAAGCTATGTTTTGTAGAAGTGTGAGTTTACCTTTCTAGACTATATTGTATGTTGGTGACTAAAAATGAAAGGGTATATTTCAGTCTTACACATTGTAGGAGGACCAATATATGTATAGATCATTGATGGATCATTGGGTTGAAATCACAAATGAGTATATGGTCAAGGTGTACACCTAGTATAAGTCCAATATATGTCTCTCGATCATAAGAAATATGACATAATGCTTGATGTGAGAAAACTATGATGAGAATCCTAATCCAGATAGGTTTTCACCAGTTTCATAATTATAAAAACCCTTCTTATCTAGGGAATACATAATTTAAAATACCTTTAGGGGCCTAACAGTTAGTTGGGAAAATAAGAGTAGATACATTACCAAATGAATACATTATTGGAGGAGAGAACATTGGTATGCATAACATATTCATGTATCTCATGAGTCCATGGAGGAGGCCTGGGTGGATGGATATCCAGGTAGATAGTTGAGGAGAAAGTGGCACCCAGGTATGGGGTTGGGTGAAGTAGCACCAAAGTATGGGGAAAGGTCAAGTCGCACATAGGTAAGTGACCTAAGTGAAGTGGAACCTAGGTAGTTTAAAAATCTAAAATTTTATAATATATTTCTCTTTAAATAAGTTTGGTGTCTTTAATATCTTTCTTTACACACATAATTGTGTTCAAATAAACTATGGTATACAATTGAAATATTATTATTAAATATGACAGTTATCGCCCACCTGCTGGATTAGAGTGTATTAATAAGAATAACCAAATTATGAAAATGTAATTTTTAAACATGTATAAAATTAAATCATATGTTATAAATTTGTTATAACTGAAAATAAAATCATTTGAATGTAAAAAGATATGTTTTTATAAAAAACTATTTTTATGGATGCAATGTATTTTTAACATAATAAATTAAATTAATCACTATTGATGAATTATTTTAATGAAATGTGTAGTTAATTTATTCAATAAGATATTTTAACATTCAATAAATATTTTTATTGGGATTGGAATTTGAATAAATTCTTCTTTATTCTTAAAAATACAATTTTCTAAAAATAGTTTTCATTGCATTTTGCGCACTTATTTTAAAATGAATTTCTACTACTTATATAAACTAAATATGATAAATTGGTTTCCTTGTTTGGAATTATTATTTCCAAGTTTTCTAATGAGTTCCATTTAATTTCTGATTATTATGAATACTAACAAATGTAAAAATCCATTACTATGTTAAAGTTTAAAAGGGTCAACATGGGGTTAAATTAAAGAAATATGGGTTAAAATAACCTAAAACCTATCTAAATCTTATTGTTTAAGTGTATTTATGACTAAAATTATCTTATAATACAATTTTCATTTATTTGGTTCCACTTGAACTTGAATATGAATTTATTATATTTTAATGTTTTAAGTATTTAAAAGAGCATTACCCCCCTCACTTATAAAAGGGCATATCCTCTCATCTCTTCTGTACACCACTGGAGTCCTTCATATTGACCAATATCTACCCAAATGTTATCTAAAAAACATTATCCATGAATTTTATGTTCTTTTATTTCCAAAATTTCCATCCAATAATCCTTAATCTTATTTTCAATGTAGGATACCCAAAGAAAAGGTATGTGTTCTTATCTTATTCAAATCCTTTTTAAAATTATAATGATGCTTGTGTGTACGTGTGTACTACCAACTCCACAAAGTGATGTGACTAGTTTTTGATTTCCAATTTATATGTATGGTTATAATTATAGATTTATTCAATATAAATAATATTCATGAAATAATTATTATTCTATAAATTTGTATTATTATTTAACTATCATTCGTCCCTTCCATTGAAAAGTTGAAACATAACTTGTGAGTATATATGAACTATTATCTCTATGAAGTGATGTAATTAATTTGATAACACTGATTTATATGAATGGTTATAAAGTGTATCTAATGAATAAATATGATACTTATGATATTATTACTATTTTATTAATTATTAAACCATGACTAATGTGTAATTACTATAAAAATTGAACCGAAACATGCATAGACAATAGACCAGTTTTCACAAAAATTTTCATTTTAATGAATAAATGTTAATAAAAGGATAATTAGAAATTATAATGGAATGATAAATAGTATCTTATGTATTAATATGGTACTATTATATTTTTATAATAAATATATATTTATTATAAAAGTGGTTTTAATGCATATGAAGTAATAATGGACTTGAGGTATGGGTTTATGTTATAGTCTCATTTCTTTTTAGGATTATCTTTGATAAATTTCTATTAAGGGAAATTATATAGTTTTTATCCTTTGAACCCCATATATTTTCCCTTATGGGTATTTCTATATCATTTATGTATTAGTACCATTTTTCCCTCATTGTTAATTAAAAATATTTCGAATATTTTTAATAAAAAACTGACCAATTTCCTCTTTGGTCGACAAACTTTTTTTACATGTCCATATTATTTAAAATATTCTAATGGATTTTATTTTCTATGATTATATTATTATATAAATATTTTATAACCATATTTTAATTTATTTCAAAAGTTATGAAATTAATATTTTTATCATTTTCTGAACACGTTACTTTTTGTTTTTATCAAAAGTGTGAAGGAAGTCTTTTTTTTAATATTTACTAAATGAAGTAATTTTCCTATTTATATAACTATTATTTTATTTAAATATTTATTTTTAGGTTTCCATTATTATTTTAAATAAAATTCTAATCCCAATATTTTGGGAAGTTTTAGTCTTTAAAGATATCAAATGAAATAGATATTTTCATTATTTTAAATGAAATGTTCAAAATCTCTTCAAAATGTATTTTTTATCAATGTTAATATCCTTTATGGATTGTTATGCTTTACTGTGGATATGATATAATAATACTATAAAAAATTCATTATGTCTTATGATGATAAGGATTTAAGGATGATTCTATGAAACTCGTTTATGTCCCATGGTTTAATCTTATTATTATGAAATGATGAAATGTCTATGAAACACTTTTTTTTCGACAGGTTATGTTATGATGAAATGATGATTTTTTTTATAATCTTACGGTACACATATGTATGATTTTCATTATGTGATGGTTTGTTCTATTAAATCCATCCAATTACTTGTGTAAATACTAATATCTAATCTGATAATATGGACTAAAATGGGGAGTGAACCCAGTTAATTAAGGGACTCTATCCATTCTGATAGACTTGGGAGTGAACATTGAGTATGTAAATGATAGAATGGGGATTGAACACAATCCACTATGATAGTCTTTAAAGTCATCCTTGACTAAGGAAATTAGTTTCTGTGCTTATGTGTATTCCAAAAACCTGTGTATTATTCTTATAATTTGTTCTCATGGATCGTGATTGATTATTAGGGATTACTCACTCTTGTGACTTGTGTATTGGTTTATGAAATTTCATTATTCCATGATTTCATGATTAAAAATCTTTCAATTATTAGGTATGACTTTCATAAGTTATAATCATGTTATCATACCCTTATGATTATAATATTCTCCCTAATGATCATTTATTTATATCTTCTATGTTTTCCCTTACTGGCCAAATGATCTCACCCTTTCTTATGTTTTCTTTCACCATATTATGAAAAAAAAGGTTTTAAGTAGGTTATGTCTAATAATTTTTCACTGTGATAAGAACTTTGTTGTAGATGTTGAATATGTTTCATGAAATAATATTATTATATATCTATTCTATTATAACCTCTTTATTTTAATGTTCACAAATCATGTTTACTATGTCTCTAATGAGATTACTATTTTATGATTTCATTTTACTTTGTAAGGAAATTTGATGAAAATTTGGTTAAGTGTTGGAATGAGTCACCATTAGTTTAAAATGAATCACTACTAGTATGAGTCCCCATTAATTCAAAATATCTCACCACCAGAATCTCTCACCAACATAATTGAGCTGCCTCCAGATTGAGACACCTCTAGTCCTGACTTTACATTAATTAAAATGACAAACTGATAGCTCAATTAACTAGAATCCTGAGAAAAAATTAATTTAAATGACTCACCACAATCTTGAGTCACCACCATCATAAGGAACTATTATTTTAAATGAGTCACTATCATACGGACTCACCTCTTGGAAATCTTAATGCCAAAGATTTATTGCCACTAGAGATCTCTTTCTGCAAGAGATGTCTTGCTGCCAGAATTTATACCATTGATATTCTGTTTGATTTTAATTAAATGTTTATAACGGATATTTTATTTTATTTAATACAGAGGGATTATTTAAATATTATTTATTAAACTATTGATGCATTGAAGAAGGATTCATAGTTCAATATAAGGATCAAGAATATATTGATGATTATTCTTCACAGGTACTCATTCATGCAATAATATATTTTTCCAAAGTACTCCCTCATGTGCTGATGATGTGTGGTTGGAATGATCAATAAATTAGTGTTACTTACTGAATATTCAAAGTATCGTCACTAGATATCCTACATGTTACGTATTTAATTGAATTCTACTATAAAAGAGTGGAGTACACTAACATCTTGATCCATTACATTAGTAAAAACAAATAGAGCTTTGTAATGATCTGTTTTACTACAACTTTCAAATAATTATTTTTAGTACCTCACCAAGATACATCTAAGAATAATAGACTATCTAAAGAACTGTAGACCATGAAATATTACCTTTTCTTTATCTTATTTATTTCTCTTTCTATTGTTTGATTTTACATTCTAGTAATGTGTTGCTTACTCTATTTATTGGCACACATTGGATCATGTACTAGAATAGTAGAATACTTGAAACTCTATCCTCTCTTTTCATCTTCTTACCCATAATGTTTGTGGAAGAGATCCATATGTGACTTGGTATTGTTATTATTTCCACACATAACTATTTTAGAGGCCTTAGAGCCTATAAATCTTGTGAGATATTGTATATATATACTAAATTCAGGTTGTGGATCAGATTATAGTTATATAATATGCTTGGCAGTGGGTCATCTCCAAGTGAAGAGGATTAGGTCTAGCATTGAGACTGAACCCCATATTTTAATTTCTTTCATGAAATTATTTTGATTTCTTTATTTCAAATCATTAAAATGTATTTTTTTAAATAGTAAACAAAATGGGTACATTGATATTGAATCTTAACTAGTTTTTATTTAAGTATTAGATTGAGTTAATTGATTTTGAATGTTAAAGTAACTTTTATATTGTTTTAATTGATCACTAATGAAGCTTTGGGGAATATTTTAAAAGATCAAAATTATATTAAACTACTCTTTTAAATAATTTATAGAATTATTTATAATTTGGGTATTTTATTTGAACATATTTTTAACAAAAAAAAATAATTGTGAACTCAATTCCCCCCTCTTGAGTCACTCCGACCAACATTTTGTATCAAAGGTTTTTCAAAATTGTTTTAACTATAGATTTAGTTATGTTTTAAGTATCTCAAAATTATGTTAGCTCTAAATTTTTTTATTTAATAGATAATAGACAAGAGTTTTATACTACAAAAGACCTTCCTTATTTAATGGTTCAAGTTATGATCAGTGGAAAATAAGGATGAAAATATATATTAAGAAAATGGGTTTTGAAATTTGGGTTGCTATTAGAGATAAATATGAGATACCTAAGACTATTATAAATACATAGGATGGTCCTATGAAATATGTATATAATAAAAACCGTAAATATATGAATGCTCTTTACAATGATTTGGGAGAGGAAGAATTATCATTCTTATATTTGGATGCATACCTATCAGTTGAATTGGTTATATTTTCACCCAATGATCCCCTAGGATATTGCATCCTAGGTTGGGAATCCCATTAAGATAGACAACAAAATATATCATTCAACATTTGGAAACTATTCTGGATTATTGGTTGAGGTTGATATGTACAATACTCTAGTAGAGGAGGTCGTTCAAACCACGAGGGATGACAACATAAAGCTAGAAATCCAATATTAATGGAAGCCAAGGTTCTATATGAATTACATATTTTTTGGTCATCTTACCTATGAATACAATAGGAACAAGGCGTGTTCTTACTTCATTTTAAGAGGACAAGATAATACTTTTTAAAGAATATGTAAAGCCAAATACTTGGTTCTACCATTTGAATCGAAGTATGAATTGGTTGTTGGACCCTCTGGTGGATATGATAATAGAAGGGGTGGTAAGTAAATTGAGATTTCCTATGATAAGGATAGTTAGGCCTTACCGCATCCTAAAGATCAAATGCATGATATGGATATTAATATTCAATCTCTCATTTATCTTGTTCATGTTGAAGCATTAATGGAGGTCTTTTAGGGGTTGCTTACTTTAAAATATATGTCACTGAATTTCCCAGGGGTTGGCCATTGGGGTTGACATTGGTTTTGTATTAAATAATTATGATAGAATGGCATATGAAAGAGTTAAATAGAAATCATATTATGGGTATTGTCATAAACCTTAGTTCACTATTGCTCATTATGATGTTCACTATAGAATGAGGATAGTGGAAGACAATGTAGAGCACTACAATGTTGTTTAGAAACCCCTTCTTGAGCATAATGTCAGGACTAACAACATGTGTGTGTGTATGCCTCATGATGCTCTAGAATGTTTAGTTGTTACCACTTATAGGAAAAATGTTATGTTATAGTCTCAGGCTGATGATGATAGCACTTGACTAGGAAATCAAGATCATTGCAAAGATTGTGAGTATCCACTTTTTGAGAAAAATGTAAGGACTGGCAGAAAGTGTGCAGGTAAACCTGATGATGCTCTGTAATGTTCAACTGGAACTATTTATGGGAAAACTATCATAACATGGTCTCATGATATCATAATTTCTATTGAAATAGGACCAAATGGATAGTTCTCTCAGGTCTCCTCCTTCAAGTCTTCTATAAGGAGAGCTAACTCTAAAAATACCACTAAGCCCTTAATATCCAGTAACAAATTCACTCTCTTAAGATGGATATTTTGGTCTAATGAGGTGTATTATGATCAACTGAATGAGAAAAATGAACATAATGAAAATAGGGAATATAATAAAGGTTTTAATGCTAAATAGGATCTATTCACTATTAAGACCGAGGTTTTGAATGGTTCATCAAAGGTAAAATCGTTAAAAGGAGGAAATAATAAAGGTAGATAAAGGAAAAAAATACATATGGTTGTGGAAAAATAAGGAGAGCCTCAAAAAAGAGGCATAATCTTTAAACAATAAGTATTCTATATTGTAATTGTCAAGGGATGTGGAATTTCTTAATGGAAAAATCCCTTTGACATTATATCAAGGCCTACAAACCCATGATTTTTAGAATTGTTGAACTAAAGATGGTCTTTGAGATGTGTAAGGCATTCAAGTGATCCTCTCTTGGATACATATTTTTTTCTCAAAATTTAAATGAATCCAATATGGATCATATCTGGATTCCCAAGCACTATAGAATTAAAATTGATACATTATGCAAAAATACCGAAAGCATCTGTTTCTACCACAATACCACATGTAGAAAACACTCTATCTACCTTTTATATGATTCTACATCATACATTATAATAATAGAGTTATGGAGGGATCTATGAGTTATATCTAAAAATATGGATCATAAATAGGTGATAATGGGTGATTTTAACACTATGTTGAATCTTAAAGAACGAATTGGTTATTCCTTCAGAAAAATTATAGCTTTGGAGTTCTCATCATGTATTGATCAATGAAATCTTGAGAAAGTTTCTCTTATGGGGAGATGAGTTCACATGGAATAGGTATACCTTAAATAGTATACAATCTGGAAATCTTGATAGATGCTTCATGTAAATTAATGAATGGAGTTGGGGTAGATGGGGTCTCAGGTTCCACCCTTCCAAAGAATCACTCAAATCATAACCCCATTATTGTGGTGATTTCTACTTAGATAATATGTTATGTTCTTATAACTTTTAATTTTAATAATGGATGGATTATCACTCTTGGATGTAGGGAGTTTATTCTGGAGACTTGTGTTTTTAGACCTATGGGTATCCCTCTTCAAATATTTTCTGGGAAATTAAATCATGATAAAATATTACTAAAATAATGGAGAAGGAAATACTTTTCTACACTTTACCTTGATATACAGGATGTGGAAGAAAATATTGCAGAATTTCAAATCCTAGACCAACATTTGATTTCTCCTTCTAGAGAAGAAATGAAAGCTCACTCTAGGTTGGATGATCTTATGACTACTAAGGAGATGTTTGATTATGACCAACAGAATTTAATATTGATGAAAGAAGGAGGTATAAACTCTATATTCTTCTACATATTTCAAAAATAAAATAGAATAAGAATAAGGAATAATGATATAAACATTGATGGTTTCATGCACACCTCTGAGGATGGAATCTCCAAAACAGTGGTGAAATAATTTGAATGACTGTACTCTAAGGATAAAATAGATAGAACACACACAATGATTGAAAATATACTTCCATGTATTAAAGAAAACCAAGATCAAGATCACATCATATCACCTTCAAAAGAAGAAGTTAAAACTACCCTTTTCTATTTTAATATGGACAACACATCAGGTCTAGATGGCTTCACAAACAAGTTATTTATTTTTTACTAGGACATTTTATAGTATGATATGACCAATGAAGTAAGGTATTTTTTACACACATAATTTTTTCTTATGAAATCAATTAACATTTCATTGCATTAATTCCAAAGAAATAAGTTCCATTATATAACAAGGATTTTAGGCCTGTTTCTATGGAGAACACAGTTCCTAAAGTTATTAGTAAAATCCTCATGTGTAGGTTGGGTGTAATTATGATGGATAATATTTCCCCCAATCAATTTAGTATTGTACCTAGAAGAATCATTCAAAACAATCTTTTCATAGCCTCTAAAATTGTTAATCTAATGAAGAGTAAAATGAAAGAAGGGGTATTTTCAATTAATACTTACATATCCAAGGATTTTTACAATTTAAAATGGATCTTCCTAGTTTCTATCCTCAATAAATATGGGATTTCATAATTTTTTATAAAAAAATTAAACAACATTATCACTTCTATGAGGTTATCCACAAATAAAAATGGATCAACTAGTGGATTTGTTTCAGTGCACAAGAGGTGTTATAAAGGGTGAACCTATTTTAGGGATTTTTTTTTCTATAGATGAATACTATTTGTGAATATGGATAAATTATCTTACACAACATGGAATTTAACAGAGAATCAAATTTGGGAGAGGTGGATTCACTCCATCACATTTGTTATATACAGATGAGATACTCATTTTTTTCGTGCCTCTCAAGGTATAATATCATTGATTCAGACCCTTTTTCTCACTATGAAGATGTGGAAGGATAGTCCATTAGATGGAATAAATAATTTATTGTCTTTAGAGAGGGAATAAATGTTGGAAGGAAAATCGGATCACTAGAAGGCTTGGTGTGAGGAAAAAATCCCTTCTTTTTTATTAGCTTTGTGTCCCACTTTTTTGGGCCAATGTAATAATCAAATACATTAGAAACATATGTTCTATAATTATTAATCAATTGGCTAGATGGAATGTAAAATACATGTATCAAACTTGAAGGGTATGTCTTATCATCTCGGTCATCACATCCAGGTTTTTCTATTCCTTTTCTCTATATAGGTGTCGAAGAATCCTTATCAATGACCTTTATGGTTTGATAAGGAATTTCATATTAACCAGCACTATGTATGAAAGGAAGTTAATAATTGTTTCCTAGAAATAATGCATCAAGACAATTGAAATGAGAGGACTTGGAATTAATAATTTTAGGATCTTCAATGATTGGTTAATTAGTAAATTCACATAAAATATCATGGGATCTAATTATTTTCTTTGTGATTTATTATCAAATAGATTTAAATGGAATTTGATGGATGGTTACTCTCATCATCTAGATTTATCTTTCTAGACATATTTTAGGAAATATTTTAATCAGATCATACAAAATACTTCATGGATGGTGATCAGGAAGTCTATCGTAAAATGATGGAGTACCCTCTATCTAACCAACCCAATCAATGAAATTATTACAGTTTCATATGACATATCCAACATGTTAATTTTTGATTTACCCCTGCATTTCAATAGCCCTAAATTTATTTTTCCTCCTCCACTCTAAGTTAAAATTCAAAATTACGCATACATGGATTTGGATACCCTAGTTTGAAGACCCAATAAAAATGTAAATTTCATTTCTAAAGAGTTTTATAATCTGGAGTGTGATGTTTCTATACTTATACCATCATGGATTTCAAAATTCAATCTAAATTTTATTCAACATTCAATATTTTTGTTGATTTGGAGGTATTGAAAAATAGGTCCTACACAGGACCAATTATGTAGGGTTGGGAAATATATCATCTCGCCTTTTCACTTATGATTTATTGTAGAGGAAAACACAAAACATATCTTCATGGAAAATGGGTTTGCACCAGATCTTTGGAGGTGCATTTATGACCTGTTTAGTATGCATTTTTTCAATAATCTGCTGATGGAGCACCTCCTGAAATCAATTTATCATATGGAACAATTGAGTAGGTATTTAACATATTGTTGGAAGAAATTTACTCTCCTTCCATAGTTGTATGGCAAGAAATAAATTCATGGGTTTTGGAGAATCAACACCCCTTAATACATAATCCTACAACTGAAATTCATAGGGACATTTATGATGCCTCAAGGTTACAAGCTGGAGAAATTCACAACATTGTTGAAGATCTGATTATATTGAGAAATCTGGGTGTATTGGGAAGATCCCTAAAGTCACTTGATCTAAAAATTTTACATTGGATTACTCCTCTCAATTTGTTGATTAAGTTAAATATTGATGGCACGGTGTCCAGTATTCTAGGGCCCCTAGGATGTGGAAGGGTCTTTCGCACTCACTGTGGGTTTTTCAATGGTATCTTCTATCACTTTATTGGCATTGGATTTTCTTATGAATATGAATTATGGGTTGTGATAATTTCTATTAAGAATGATTTCTAGCATAATTGTTGATATTTATGGGTGGAGTCTAATTATTAAATTATAGTGAGATATATAAAATAAAGAACCTGGGATGTGACTTGGAGGATCTTTCCTCATTGGATCTAGTGACTAGACCATGTAATGTATCTCAACTAGATTATTTCACATGTATACATGGAATCCAATCAAGTGGTGGATGATTTGTCAAATAGGTAGATTATGGATTTTAACACCATGTGGTCTTTCAAAGACCCAATTTTTGTGCATCATGGGTGGCAGTATACATGTGGGGGAGACTTATTACCAAATATGTAAAACCTCTTGTATTTCCTAACTCTTCTTATTTTAATTAAATATGTTTTTTGGGGGACCAACATTGGTCAGTTCCAAGAATTTCCAAGTAAATATGGGACACTTTAGCTATTTCTCATGACGTAACATTTAATGTGAATGAAATTAGAATAAATAAATATACTATTAAATATGATACATCTAAAATGAAGATTGATGGGCCTATTTCTAACATGTGTCTATAGTTCAATGAGATTTTACATATAATCCATTTTATGGGAAAGAAGATCACTGACAAAGACAAAGTAATGTGACTTCTTTGATTCCTACTAAAAAGATACAGGGGAACGTCAATAACAATCAAAGAATAAAGGGACATCAATACACTACCTGTTAATGAGATCATTAGAAAATTAATGATGTATGAAGAAGAACTCAGATTTAATAGAGAAGATGAGGATGAACTAAAAAGGAAGTATGTCACCTTAAAATCCACTTCATCAAAATAGATGAGAAATTTCAAGTTGAAATTTCAAGTGATGAATAATCTCTAGATGATAGTAATGAAGAGATATCCTATTTGGCCTGAATATTTAAGAAGTTTTATAAGAAGAAAACATTCTTTAGGAATCCAAGCTACAAATAAAAATATAGAAATATAGAAAATTGGAAGAAGGATTGGATGAGAGATGACACTTCAAATTAAATAGTTTTATATGAATGTAAAGGGAAAGGTAAAATCAAGTATGATTGTCCTAAGCTAAAATATAAAAATAAATATGATTAAAAGGATAATAAGTAAAAAAAATAAATGAATAAAACTTGGAGTTCTTATGAAGATATATCAAGTGATTCAGACACTATTCAAGAGTAAAATCATGAAAAAGCTAGCATTTATTTCCTAAAAAATACATCTGAGGTATCCAATGGTTTTACTGGTTCTTCTATACATAATTCAATCATTATAGAGATAAAGAGAATGATGAAAAAATGACCAATGAAAAAAAATTGTATACTATAACATGTTATAAGATAATTTCAATGATCATTAGGTTAAGTTTAAAATTCTAAAGAAAAAATCATGCTCTAACAATTAATTTGAAATCTTCTCTTGATTTAGAAAAAAGAAAAAAAATGATCAAATGTAGTATGAAAATACTGAATTGAATTTTTCTAATGAGAAACTAAATAATGATTTATAGAGGTTCAATAATTGTAGAAAAACCCTCACACAAATACATGGAAAACTGATAGCACCAAAGTACATTACTGGTTTGGGTTATCAAATCAGATAGAGGAGAATTTTTAAGAACAATTTTTTTCCTAAATCTAGTTTTGGAAAATTTTATTCTAGTTTTTATTCAACTATACCTAAAAAAATTTATTTCCAAAACATTACAATATGATTATACAAAAACCATTAAGAAAATATGAGTTCCTAAATCCTAATTACTAAAATTTATAGACCCAATAATATTTGGGTACCAAAATCATTTCAATTGTAAAATCTATTTTGTAGGGAACATACTCAAATAGCTCTAGTAAGGACCTATGGTACCTGGATAGTGGTTATTCTAGAAATATAATTGGAGATTACTCAATATTCTAAATTTTAATAAAATTTCTGGTGGGCATGTCTCGTTTGGTGATAATTCCAAAGGGATGATAATTGGACTTGTCCAAGTCAGTAATTATAATATTGTTTTTATTTCTAATGTTTTATTTGTAGATGGTTTAATGTAAAATCTACTTCGTATTTCACAACTATGTGTTAATGGTTTTAATGTAAAATTTTAAAATAATACTTGTAATTTTTTTATTCTAAAAATGATTTAATGTTTACTTCTTTATGAAATGAAAACGTTTATTCTATTAATTTAGACTCTTTATTTTCTAAAAATGTTTATTGTCTATGTTCCTTTCATAAGAAATCTTGGATTTAGAATAATGGACTATGACATTCCAATATTCACTCACTTATAAAGATAACTACAAAAGGGTTATTTAAAGAGATACCTAAACATGAATTCCAAAATAATAAATTCTATGTCCCTTTACAAAAAGGGAAACATCCCAATATATCATTAAAATAAATGAAAGAATATTCAACTTCTTAACACCTAGTGTTGGTTTACAAGGAATTGTTTGTACCATTTAGATTTTCTAGTATAAATGGGAAGCACTATGTTTATTTCCTTATAGATGACTTTTCAATGTATACTAGGGTATTCCTTATAGATCACAAAATTTAATAATGTGCTCACATTATCAAGTATGTTAAATATGTAGAAAATATTAGTGGACTTAGGGTTAAGATGATAATAAGTGATCATGGACATGTGTTTGAAATTAATGACTTGGAATATTTTTTCCCATAAAATGGGTATAATCACAAATTTTATTATTCTAGGACACTAGAGTAGAATTGTGTTGTAGAGATAATAAATAGAAAACTTCATGAAATTTCATGGACTATTCTTAATGAATATGACATTCTGAATACTTTTGGGAAGAGGCTATGAATAAAAGATATTATATAATTAATAGATTCTTTATTAGACCTCTCTTAAATAAGCCTCCTTATGAATTATAAAGTAGTATGAAGGTAAAGTATAATTACATTAGATCTTTTGGCTATGATGTCTTTATTCATAACACTAAGGATAATCAAGGTAAATTTTCTTCTAGGAGTGATGAAGGAATTTTCATTAGTTATTCAACTACTTGTAAATCATATTGAGTGTTTAATAAAATAAACAAAATTTTTGAAGAGTCTATTCATGACAAGTTTGATGGAGTAGATCCAAATGTTACTAAAATCCCTTTATAATACCTTGAGGGTGATTTTTTAACTCTATACATAAATTCCTATCCTTATGAAACTTATGTAAAGTAAGAAAAAAATCATCCAGTTTTGAGGAGCATCTCAAACCTAAACATGAATCTATATATGACCATGAGATGACCATCTCATATTTTCAAATATTTGTTAGGAATCATAGATACCATATGTTATATGTTGTAGTTTGAAACCAAGATAGAGGTACTCATTCTAAATATTCTCTTAGAAATTAGGTTGAACATAAAGTATTCTTGTCACATATGGAACCTAAGATCATTAATGATTCAATTAATGATGAATTATGTGTGATGGAAATTCAAGGGAAACTTAATCAGTTGGAAAAAATTGGAATTTATAGTTATAACTAAATACACTATCACTATTGGAACTAAATGGGTGTTTAGAAACAAGGCTAACGAATATGGAACCATAATAAGAAATAAATCTATGTTGGTTTCACAAGGTTATATTCAATAAGAGGGTATCAACTATGAATAAACCTTTGAACCAATGTCTAGACATGAATCCATTAGAATACTTCTTACCTATTCAGTACATTTGGATTTCATACTATATCAAATGGATGTCAAAAGTGAATTCGTAAAGCGTTATATATTTGAGTATTTTTTTTATTGAACTACCCCCTAGAGTTCAAAATACTCATTTTCCAAATCATGTTTCTAAATTAACCAAATCATTATATAGTTTAAAACAGGCTCCTAGACCTTGGAATGATAGGCTCGTCTCTTTTATAATTTATAAAGATTTTTCAAAAGTTTTATATGATCCTAGTCTTATTATAAAAAGAATTTAGAGATAGGTTTTAGTTTTAAAAAGTTTTGTTCATGATATTATATTTGGATCTTTGAAATTTTATTTATGTACAAATTTTTCAAAGATAATGGAAAATGAATTTGAAATGAGTTTATTGTGTGAACTTAAATTCTTTCCTGGTTTTTGTATTTTTCAAAATAAAGATGAAATTATTTTAAATAAAAGTAAGTACACTATAGATATTCTAAAAAAATTTGGTTTCTATAGCACTAAAAGTAGTGACACTCCCATTAGTACTACCTAAAATTTGGGAAATTAGTGGATTAAACCAATTATTGATGTATGAATAGAATCTTTCTCTTCTTAACTACTAGCTAACCTAATATTATGTTTAGTGTGTGTGTGTTCTCATTTTCATGAAAACCCTAAAGAGTCGCATTTAATTACTTTTAAAAGGATTTTAAAATACCTCAAATATATGGAAAATTTTGGACTTTTGTATCCTATAGGACATTATTTTTACATACTGAGTTATTCATAAACTGATTTTGTTGGTTGTATGTTAGATAGAAAAAATGCCTCTAGAACATGTCATATTTTGGGAAAGTCTCTAGTATCTTGGTGCCGTAAGAAGCAATTTTTTTTTTTGCAATATCTATGGCTAAATCTGGATACATAGTTGTAAGTAGTTGTTATGCTCAAATGTTACGAATGAAATAAACTCTACTTGATGATGGATATCAATTTAGACACGTCCCTATAAATTGTGAGAACCAAAGTGTGATAAAAATTTCTAAAAATATTTTTCCTCATTCTAGGAAAAAACATATTGATGTAAGACATCACTTTTTTGAGGGATCATTTTCAAAAGGTCGATATAAATCTTAAATTAATAGGAACTAAACATCAGCATGATTGTATTTTTTTTTAAAACTATTGAAGTATAAGATATTAAACTATTTAAAACATGAATTAGGAATGATAAATTTCAGCTAGTTTTTAAGTGTTAGATGAGTCACCGTTGGTGATTCTTCATTGGAAATTCACTATTGGAATGTCATCATTGGAAGTTTACCATTGACAAGTCACCATAGACGAGTCACTATTGGCGAGTCACCATTGGAAAGTCACTGTTGGTGAGTCATTATTAACGATTACCTATAGATGAGTCACCATAGTAAATTCACCTTTAAGTCCTTATTATTGATTCACCATTGGAGAGTCACTATTGATTAGTTAGCATTAGCATGTCACTATTGTTTGAGTCACCATTAGCGAGACACTATTTTACGACACACCATTATCTATTTCAAACAACACTACCGTTACAAATTTTGATGATTTTATTTTTATTTTATTTTATTTCTTTATTTTTTTTATATTTTATGTTTCTAAATGCCTAAATGATATATCGAGCCTTAATTTTGAATCTTAGTCAGTCTCTCTCTCTCTCTATCCTACTCCTGAACTGCTTCACCTTCCTTCTCTCCTGAACTTTATCATTATTTCTCCCTTACTTATATTTCATTACACTAAAATGGTATGATTTAAGTGACCTACTGAGTGGTCTCTTGAGGAATCATGATCTGCTAAAAGATCAAAAGTAGAACCGAGATGAGATGTAATCAAAACCAAGAACCCAAAGCTATAAAATCACATAGTAGTTTCCAAAAAAGTGGTGGATACGAAATGGTTTTTTTCCAGTAAATAAGTAATAATAAAGGTGATCCAGGACCACGGACGGGAAGTTTGGTTCTCTCTAAATGACTGAACTTTCTATCCTAGGTTGGTTTTCCAATTTTATCAGTGTATCGAGTTAAGTTTTCGGAAGAAGAAATATATTATTAGAAGTATGATTGATGGTAAGGAGTTTTTGTTTTCTTCTTAATAATGGGAAGGGTTTTTGAATCTGCTTCACCAAGGAGTGTTTAAATATTATCAGGGTATGATACCCAATTATAGTTATTTGTTCTGGTATCAGTATGATTTTCTTGATCTGAAAGGAGTTATAACTCTAAGAAAGACTACTTTTACCAAGTTAAATAGGGAATGAAAGATTCTATTTATGTTGGTTCACCACTTGTTATGTAACAGGAAATGGGACATCAATACCCTGAGATATTAAGATGTGTACCTCCTATTCCTTATGAAACAAGGAGAGAAGATCAACCATTATAGTTACTTCATGGTACACATGATGAATATGTGTAATTAATCCTCTAGATCCAACTCTCTAATTTATTCTATTTTTATTTATCCTATGTTGGAAACAAATTTTTTGATAAATGAAGAGGAAGAAGTTGATATTAAATGTATAGGTTTCTTTCTAACCCAAGTTATTTATAGAAGGATGTGGGTGAGCTAGAAACCTTGGATGAAGAAATTTGATAGAGACAATGATAATATAAATGAGGATTTTAATCCCATAGATCATCCTTCTATACCCAAGAATTTAGTGTATCTTAGATTGGATCTAGATGAGATAGTAGAGTATTTTGATGAAGATGAAGAGTAAGTTTCTATTGATGATGTGGTGGCTACCTCAATGGAGGAGGGTAGTAACCTTAACATTATAAAGAGCTATGATATGAATTTTATACCTATGATTCCACCTACCTCTCTCCCTAATAAATAGATTTTATTAAGTGAAAGTAAAATTGTTGATGATAAGACATAGGTTTATGGATATGAGAGGATTAGAAGCACGTATTCTAAATATTCTAAAGAGGGAGTGGATATTTCTGATAGGGAAAGTTTAAAAGATATTAATGATGATAAAGATGATGATGAAGATAGTGATATTGGAGGACCTGATCATGATGTTGGTGTTGTTAGGATTTAGGATCCTCATCCATCCCCTACTAGTTCTATTCATTTAGCTAAGTCTATAGAGAGACATGGATAAACTAGTATTACTCATGTTCAGAGAATTGGTTCTACTAGATTTGAGTGATCGGAGAAATTTGTTACCAATAACCCAGTTGATGGAGTTACATTTTCCAAGGGATAAATCAGAGTGTCTACTAATCGGGAGAAATCCCCTAGTTCTATTAGAGTTTCTGCTACTTATGCTGATTGGGAGAAATTTATTGGATATATTTATCTTGGTTTAGACTATTCGAAGTACTAATATTTTGATTAGTAACCTTTAGAAGAGAATTTATAAGATCTGAAAGGGGGTAAGGCATCCTTTATGGGGGATCCTTCCCCAGGTTCTATGATTCTTAGTCTATCATATGCTGATTTGGATGATCATGAGGGAATTCTACCAAATCAGGGTGGACCAAATATCTCTTTTAGAGATGGAACGAATCCTAAGGGATCTTTGTTTTATCAAGTTGATCATAATAGGGAGATTCATGATTTTTGTTTCGTATCTATTATTGTTAAACCAGAGCCTGTATAGGATATTATTCATTCACTTTCTCAACTAGTTCTTATAGATTCTTCTTTTAGAAAAAACTTAGAGTATTTATGACAGAGGTATCTTGTTAATTTTAGAATATTTTTTAGGTCTAAAGCACCTTCGGCCACTCAGCTAAGTGGGGATAATGTGTGACACCTATTTGATCTTTTTGTGTTCCATATTTAGAAAAAGATGAATCAACAAATTTATAAGGTTGAACTTGAAAACCATAGGTTTTTAAATGATATGGATTCCATGAGGGTAGTTATGGAGGAAATGAGAGCCTCTTTTGCTTCCAGTCAGGCTATTATGATGGAAATTTTATAGAGTTTGTGTTATTTGTATTTTACATTTTCAACTCCACTTCCCTCTATATCCTTTGATGTAGAGTTGGTCTGGTACATAGTTTAAGAGGAAATTAATGATGCTTTGGTAGATATACATGCTACTCATCAGAAGGATCTGAGGCAGATTCTTTAGTGCAGTGAGAATATATACATACTAGTAAGGTAATATTTAAATGAGGCTATAATTGATAGGGAAAAATCACTATGTACCTTAAATATTACCTTCCTAGGGTGTATACCAAGCATGAGATAAATTTTCATTGCATTTTTTTGGCTGAGAAACTCACGATGCCACCTGTCACTAGGGATTTCAAGGAATATGTCAACCAGTTAAAGGTTTTGGAACCTATTATTATAATTTTATGGAGGAAAAGAAATAATTTTTAATTTTTATGAAGAGAGGAGTAAATATTATAATCTACTCTTTCAATCTTTTGAATCCATTTCTTTATGTGTCAAGTACTGTAGTGGTTTTTCTAGAAGTAATTTCATGACATATTTTATATCATCTCTTTCTTCAGTTTCTTTACATCTACATTTCTAGTAATTCATCATGTCTCCTAGGGAAGTTTTCTATAACCTTAGACCAGTTGTGATAAGAGAGTATCCTACCTCTACCACAACACCCTCATCCTCTACATCTATCCCTCCAAACTCAGATAATGGAAAGGGACTTGATGAAACTCCATATGAATCTATTAGTGAATCTTATTGATATTATTTTCTGAAATCTATTTTTATTATATTTTCCCTATCTATTTTTGGGCTCTAATATCATAATTATTTGTACTTAATTATATCTCTCTATTATTCTTAATCTCTTTGGTTAGTTATACTTTAATACTATATTTCTCTCTAATACTTTTTAATCATATATTTGAGTCATTGTTTCTCATTTTACATTTTTGATAATCCCAAAATGAAGAGAAAGTTATACAGTGAAATTTTTCTTTTCATTAAAACTTATTCTTTGATACCCTTTTTATTTATCCTTGATATCTTACCTTTGATGAATTATTTATCTATTTTACACAAATACCATGTTTATCTTTGGTACCTTACTCATCTGGATTTCCTTATTCTAATTTTTTCCTTATTACCATATTTATTTGGATTCAACATTTGATACAATCCTTATTTGTTCTTTAATACCGTTATTTGGATGTGATTTACTTTACCTTTAAAAACCTTAATTAAATTAATCTTAGATATTTTACTACTCCAATACCAAATTTATATATATATGGATTTTATCCTTTGATATCATTTTTCATTGATATATTATCTTTGATACCAAATTTATATATATATATATATATATATATATCCCAGTTGACATTTTAAATGTTAAAAAAATTATTATCCTTTAAATACTTTTTTTATATCTAAGATTATCTTATACATGGTTTATAAAAATAACATGATTTTTATATTCCAAAATGGGGATATTTTTGGAACCTCATTATTTTAATACTCACAAATCATGTTTACTGTGTCTCTAATGGGATTACTATTTTATGATATCATTTTACATTATAAATAAATTTGATGAAAATTTGGCTAAGTGTTGTAATGAGTCATCATTAGTTCAAAATGACTCACCACTATCATTAGTTCAAAATGTATCACTACCAGAATGTCTCACTACTAGAATTGAGTTACTTCTAGATTGAGTCACCACCATACCTAACACACTATTAGTTTGAATGAATCACCACCAAATTGAGTCATAGCCATCTGGAGTGACCATTAGTTCAAATGACTCACCATCAGCTTGATTCATTTCCAGCCTGAGTGATCGTTACTTCAAATGAGTCACCACTATGATGTCTTTTCAACATAGATGTCTTGATACCAGAGATGTATTTCCTCAAGATGTTTTGTTATTTATAATTTACTTCATTTGAAGTAAATTCTTCTAACGATTATTTTATTGAATTTAATGCAGAGGGGTTATTTAATGATTATTCATTAAACTATTTCCAGAATGAATTGAATAAGTATTCAAATCTTTGTATGAGGATCAAGAAGATCTTGATGATTTTTATTCAATGGGTACTCCTTCATACAATGATATAAATTTTTTAAGGACTCCCTCGTTCATTGATGATGTATGGTTTGCGTGATGAAGAATTGAGTGATACTTTCTAAATACTAGAAGGATCATCACATGATACCCTACACACTGCATATTTACAAGGATTCTAATATAAAATAGTAGGTACATTGACCATTTAGATTCTTTACTTTATTCAGGACAAAGAGATCCTTGTGACACTCTGTTTTACTACAACTTTCATATAATAAGTTCAAGCACATCACCAAGATATATTTGAGGATAGCCGAGCATCTAGATCACTAAAGACCGAGCATCGTTAAATTTTATTTATCTTATTGATTTCTCTTTTTGTTTTCTTATTTTACATTTGAGTAGTGTATAATTTACTCTATTTATTAACTCTCATTGACTCCAATGCTGGAACACGATAATACTTGATATTCTCTTATCTCTTTTCATCTACTTACCCACACTGTTTGTGGAAGAGGACCTAGTGTGAACTATAATTGGTTTTCTTCCCAAACATAACTATAGAAGATTACTTTGAGCCTATAAAGCATGTGAGTTATTGAGTATATACCTAATCTAGGATGTGGATCAGATTATATTTATATAATCTTCTTGTAAGTAGGTTATTTAAAAGTGGAGGGTATTAGGTCTCAACATGAGACTAAACCTATTATTTTATTCCATTTCATGATTTCTTTTGTTTTAATTAGATAAAATATTTAAACTATATTTGTTTTTAAACTATAAACAAAAATGGTACTTTGATAGTTAATATTAACTAGTTTTTGTATAAGTATATGATTTAGTAAATTTATTTTGAAAGTTAAATTAATCTTCATATTGTTTTAACTAAGCACTAATCAAGATTTGAGGAATATTTTAAAATATCTAAATTATATTAAACTACTATTTTTATTAACTAGGAATTTTTTTTAATTGGTGGATTTTATGTGAAAATATTTTTAATAGAAATTATAATTGGTAACTACATTCACGCCCCCCCTTTTGAGCTACTCACTCTAACCAACATATTCTCCAAAGAAACTAAAAATTTATGGTTCTATGGTATGATTTGTTTGAGATGTATTGAATATTCATCCAAATGATGTAATATTTACATTCATGGTGCTTGGGTTACATTAGTGGGTATCAAATCAAGGATGAGTTATTTATATAGGTTAGTATTATAAAACATTGTTGAAAACCCTAGGGATGAGTCTAAGTATAGGATAACATCCTAAAGTTTTTATAAAGTATAAATTGTGTGATTTCATAGTAATGAAATCCTTATCTAGGTATTGGAAAGTGGAAGAAGAACTTAATGCTTTAGGGGTTTGAAATAAGGTTTCATAATTTAGGACATCATAATAAGGGTTTTTATAATAATATGATTTCTTTCTCTTATTATTGATGTTTTATGATCACACTAATATTTTTTTGTTTAGTCAGTGGTTGGAACTAGGGAGAATCGAGTGAACAATAAACATGACATCCAATGTAATCACCATCCTTATGGGAAACCAAATGAAATGGGATCTGGAATATTAAACATTATGATTATGCCTATCCACCTATTTGAAATTTTCATTTACAACCTGTACATAGATGAATTTATGAATGTACCAAATAAGAAAAAAGTAGAATTTTAGGAATGTTCAAGTGATAAAAACCATGGAGGGAAGAAGATTAATCTTCCTACTTGTTAATAATTTGGGAATAATCAACTAGGTAAATTTATCAAATAAAATGGAATGTGTTTTATGAATAGAAAACAAGGGAATAAAGAAATTAATTATTGAGGAAACATTAATAGTTTAATAGAGGTAAATTAAGTTTATCTTAAGGTACTACTAATAGTTTCATATTTTATGAGTAGGGAACTTGGGAATTATCCAAGTTTATGCCCTAATACAAGGTTAAACTCATAGACCAAGAAAATGAATATGTTATTTCAATAGTTGAAGTTAATCATGATGGTTAAGGCACACATATCCTCCACTCCATAGTTGGGGATATCATATTTAATTTTATAAGTAAATACCCTATAGAAATATTATTATACATCACAATATGGAATTTGATGTGATTTTGACCATTAATAAGCACTCTCTAGATAAATCCTAACTAAATTTCTAGAATATGGAAATCATATTTGACATTCCCAATCAACATATGATCATATTTTTATCAAAGGATGAATATGAACTTACAATGAAAATTGCAACCATTGTATGGGTCTTTTTATCTATTCATGAGTGATATTTATCTCAAATGGTTGGTGAGAAAATCAATATTGAATATATGACTTTGTGTGGAAATATTCCAATGTATTTTCGAAAGAATTTACCAATCATCCCCTAAATCATGATGTTGAATTTTCAATATAGATCATACTTGGTTCTATGCCTATTTCATAAAATCCACATAGAATGGTCCCGATTGAGTTGTAGAAATTGAATAAGAATCTATATAGGAATATATAAAAGTGATTACTATTACCTAGTGAATCACTATGGGGTGAGACTATTCTTTTTGTTAAGAATTATTTTGGTTATTGTTCCTTTTTATTTATTGTAATGAACATATCATGATCATTATCAAGAAAAAGTATCCTTTATCCTGTATTGATGAATTATCCAATCAACTGTTTAGAGATCAATACATTTCCAATATTAACCTTTGTGATGGATGTCATTAATTGAGGTTCAAGGATGATATACCCAAGAAAAACTTCCATATTAGGTATGGTAATTATTAATTTATTTTGATGCTATGTGGACTCACCAATTCCCCTATAATATTTTTTGGATTTAATGAATAGAATAGTTTGATATTACCTCAATTAGTTTTTTGGTAGTCTTTATAAATGATTATCTTATGTATTCCAATATAAAGGAATAGAATTAAGATCATTTTATGGTTGTGATTAAGATCCTAAGAAAGGATAAGCCACATGAATAATTTATAATGTTTTAATTTTTGCTACTAAATGTTTCATTATTAGGTTATATAATCTCAATCAAGGGTATATTGGTGGATCCTTTGAAGTTAGAAGTTATGGGACATTGGCACATACCAACCATAGTGACAGAAATTCATAGTTTTATTGGGATGTATTGATACTATAGATGATTTTTGAGAAATTTACCATATATATCAAATAGAATAACCAATTTTACATGTAAGGGATCCAAATTCCATTGGATATAATAATTTAAAGAAAATTTTAAGAAAGTAAATAGAATGTTGGTTAGTGCACCTATTATCACACAACCATATAGTGGGGAAGTGTTTATAACATAAAGTGACACATAAAAGAAGGTATTGATATGTGTTCTCATATAGAATTAAATTTTAGTAGTTTATGCCTCATCCCAATTGAAGGTTCATGAGAAAAAGAACTCAACTCATAATTTGGAACTTATAATAGTAATTTTTTATTTGAGAAAATGTAGGCATTATATTTATGGTGAAATTTGTGAAATATATAGAGATCATAAAATAATGACGTATTTATTCACATAGAAATAGTAGAATATGTGTTAGATTATATTTTTCATATTGATTAAAGATTATGATTGCTCAATATATTACCACTCTGGGAAGGTGAAAAAGGTGGTTGATTCACTGAGTCAGAATAACTATGCTAGTTTGTTCATGGTGGGTATTAAAAGAGATTAAATACTTATTTATTTGAAGAATATGGATCTTTAAATCATAATGAAATGGTAAATTTCATATCTTTATTAGATGAATGTTCAACCATCAATCCATGTGATGATTGAAGAGGTGTAGAAGGAAAATATGGAACTATTGAAGAATGTGAGGAATGTACCAAAGTTCAACCAGGATTCTGATGCAATGATATGGTTCCAAAATTGAGTATGTGTCTATTCAATACCATATTTTACTAATAACCAATTATATAAATCTTATAGTTTAACTTTCTCTATTCATCCTGTAAGTACGAATATTTATATATATCTGATAGGGAATTTATTATGGGACAACATGAAGAGAGATATTGAAGATTTTGTATCTTAGTGATTTGTATTCCATATATTTAAGGCTAAGAGACAAAATTATAAGGGGATATTGCAACTATGAACCATAATTGAGTAGAAATGGGAAAACAACACCATAGTTTTCATCATCGGACTTCCCAAAACATTTAAATCCCATAATGATATTTTCATTATAGTTGATCACCTTATAAATTCATCACATGTAATTGAAATCAGATAATAATAATAACAAGATCATCTTGTCAAAAAATACATTAATTAATTTTTATGGTTTCATGGAGTGCCACATTTTATTATATTTGTTCAAGATCTGAGCTTTTACTCAAATTTCTAGAGAAGTCTTCACTAAAAATTGAATATTGAGTTGAACTTTAACACTTAATATCATCTTCAAATAGGTGGTTAATCAAAAAGTGATAGTAAAACCCTATAATATATATTTAGATAATTTTATATAGATTTTAAAGTTGGTTAAAACTGACACCTTTCTCTGGTTGAGTTTTCTTATAATAATATCTTTCAATCAAGTATTCTAATGGACCCTTATGAATCCCAGTATAGAAGGAAGTATAGAACTCCAATATTCTGGTAAGAAGTTAGAGAATAAAATATATTGGGACCTAAGATATTTGAGGAAATGCAAAATAAGGTTCAATCCATTCATCAGTGCATAAAGGAAGCTTGGAGTTGATAGAAAAGTTATATTGATAATCATTGGTGAGATTTATAGATTGTAGTTAATGAAAAGGTATTATAATGAATATATCCTTGGAAGAAGGTTATAATATTTATTAAGAAGGTAAATATAATCCCTAGGTATATCATTGTCTATGAGATTCATGATGACATTTAAATTGTATCTTATTTCTTGGTTCTTCCTCCAAACCTCTCCCAAGTTCACATCACGTTCCATGTATCTATTTTGAGAAATTATATACTAGATATTTTATATATAATTAAATTAGTGTTCATATTAGTAAATCTTGATATCACTTATGAAAATAGATGGTTGATATTCTAGATAGAAGAGAGAAAGTTCTATAGATTAAACCCACTCACCTAGTCAAAGTATTTTTGTAAAAACATAAATTTAAGGAAGCTACATGGAAACTTGAGGATGTGATGAGGCAGAAATATCCTCAATTTCTTATACAAGGGTGAATGATTTTTTAGGGATAAATCCTAAAAAGAGGGTAAAATGTAAAATACTAATATTTTATGAAATAATTCTCTTTAAATAACTTTTATGTATTTGATATATTTCTTTACATGAAATAATGAATTTAAACAACCCGTGATATACTATTAAAATAATATTATTAAATATGATTGGTATTTACTAATTATTTTAATATAAGGTAGGAATGGGACTAGTTAAATTATGAATAATTATTTTTTAAACAATTATAAAATTAAAAAACTAGTTATTAATTGGTTATAAATTAAAATATATTCATTTTAAAGTAAAAATATATATCTTTTTATAGAAAAAATATGTATTAGTTTGAAAAATGTGCTTTTATATTAATAAATTAAATTTATAACTATTGAATAATAATTTTAAGTGAATTTTTTGATAATATGTTCAATAAAATATTTTAATATTTATATAATGGTTTTTTCTAGGCAAAGAATAATAATAAATTAAGTTTTATGGTTAAAATTTTATTTTTCAAAAAATCGTTTTCCATTTATTTTTCATACTTATTTTAAAATAAATTTCTTACACGTATATAAATTTAAACTAAAAAAATTGTTTAAATATTTTTAATTATAATTTCCATATTTTTTTAATGAGTTCAATTTCATTTTTGGCCATTATGAATAATAACTAAGGTCAAAAATTCATTACTATGACATCAGATAAAAGGGTTAATGAGCGGTTAAACAAACTAAATAAGTATTAAAATAACCTTAAAAGTTTTCTAAATCCTATTGGTTAGGTTTATTTCTATCCAAACTTATCCTAAATTATAATTTGGATTACTTTTGTGCCAATTTCATAAGAATATTACATTATTATATTTAAATTTTTTAGGTATTTATAAGAGTGTCACTCCCCTCGGTTATAAAATGGGTCCTCATATTCTCTCTTCCCCACACCACTTGAGTCCTTTATAATGACTAATATGTAGAAATATATATTTCCAATATATTTATCAATGGCCTTAAGGTTCTTTTTTTCCCAAATTACCCATCCAAAAATCCTTATTTTTTTCAACACAGGACACCTGATGAAAAGGTATATGTTCTTACCAATTTTTTCATGTATCTTTGTTCTTAAACCACATAAAAATGTATTTTAAAAAAAACCACATAAAAATGTTCTATAAAAATACTAAAATGATGTAATAATTATATTTAATTTAAGTATATTATTTTTTAAAATTTTATTTCTACATTATATTACCCTCTCATCCATTGAAAAATGATAACTTTACTTGTGCGTAGATGTGGTCTACCACAGCCACATCCACAAAGATATTTGATTTTTTTTCATTTTATATTTACATGTATGTTCATAAGAATATATTTAATGAATTTATATAATATTTATGAAATATTTATTATTATATATAGGTTAATTATTATTTATATTTCTTTCATTCCATCCATCAAAATGTGGAAACATCAGTTGTGTGTATGTACGAACTATCATCTCCATGAGGTGATGTAAATAATTTTTCAAAACTTATTTATATAAATTTTTATAAAAGTGTATATAATGAATAAATATGAAACGTATTACATTTTTAAGATTATGTAGTTTATGAAACCATGACCAAGGTGTAAGGAGTGAAACTATCAAACCAAAACATTTTTTTAAAGGTTGGGGTTGAAGCCTCATTTTTTATTAAAGGAAAGCAAAGACCTCTTTTAACTGGGTAGAGGGAGACCCATTACATAGCCTGAAGGCCCAGTGGGAATTTAGCCCATTACATGGCCCGTAGACCCTTTTTTTTTTGCCTGAAGCCCATTCTGTGAAAAGTAATGCTACAGTACCTGCACTGCTACAATACTGCACAGTACCCGCCACCGATACAACTGATCATATCCCAAGGGACCAAGTAGTTTAGTAGTCTTGGTAAACTAGATCCATGATTGAATCACATATTATATTTGAAAACATAAAATAAAACAATATATTTTATATGATAATGTTAATATTACCTCAATATTATCCATTCATATCAATCATATTACACTTATTGGTATACTAGGGAAAACATAAGAAAGGGGTGAGATTAGATTTCCAATAAGGGAATGTGTATAGTGGAAGCTATCATAGAATACATACGACGTGGATAATATGTCAAGGATATATGATGATAAAATAATATCTTATATATGTAATCACATGAGATTGAAAATTATATATGGATATAAAAAATATTCAAATAACTATATTTAAATCGATAATATATTTCATAATGATGGAATGCACAATATCAGATGTCTAAAACATATTGTTGAGGCCTTAATCTAAGACATATTACATAAATGGGTAAAGTATTAGACAAACACACAAGATGTTTTGCCTCAAAATACCTACTGATTCATCATGTGGTTTTTTAATTATTAAATTCATCTATCACTTAATATGTCTAATTCATTCATCATTAGAATAAATAGTACAACTTAATCAATATGTCCAAAAAATCAACATCTTCATGTATTAGAAAAAGTAGAATTTAGAATGTCAATACTTTCCACATTCAAACTAATCATAATACATCTATAGAAAAATTATGGATGGTATCATTTTATTATAACCTCATTAAAACATAAGATTCCTCAAATCATATTAACATATAAGAATATACTTTTTAAAGATCAATGTAACATTTTTTGAGGAAAATACCCTTTTCATTTTGAAATCATTTATTTTAAAATCTAAAAATATCAAAAATACAAGGAAAAACATTTTATTTGGAAATAACTAATTAAACTTATAAAGTAAGGTTCTATTAAAAAAATAGTTATGATAGTAGGAAAATCCATATGTATGGTAAACATCAGAACAAAGATTATGTTCACACCTTTGGTAAAAAGTATCTCGTTTAGAAAAAGGAAAGAAGGATCCTTAAAAAATTATAGAAATTAAACATGGGTAAAATTTTATTTAACCAATCATTGTATAATATTAAAATATTATTAAAAAAAATTAAAGGAAAAATTGACATGGAAGAAAATGATTCTCGACCAAATTGAAAACAGTGTTTGTTTTCCTTAAAAACAATATTTTGGTCTCTTGAGTAAAAAAAGTAAAACAAAACAAAAACTTTTAATTTTTATAAATAATATTATTATAATAAAAAATATTTTGTTTAAGATATAAATATCATATAATTTTCATAAAGTAAACTTAAAAAAACAATCCCGAATAAGGATGAGATTGGGAAATAAACCCTTACCTCGGTTATGACTTGCTTCATAAGGACTTTCAAAATTTTAAATAATAAATTAAAATTTATTATACTCCTATAAAAGAGCCATATATATACTTATAATATCATATATGATCCAAATATTAATGTTTAACACCCATTTATTAATAATTCTATATTAAAATTATTGTTTTTGAGTGTTAACTGTTTCATTTTTTTACTCTACTAAAAATATGGCTTATAATAGCGCTAAAAACCTCCTTTAATAGTGATAAAAAACGCTGTTAATCTCAGAAAAGATAAAGTGGGGTCCCCTTTATAAGTGCTAAAAATAGAGCTGATAAAGGGGGACTTTTATCAGTGCTAAAAAAGTGTTGATAAAAGTGCCCCTTTATCAGTGCTAAGCAAGAACTGATAAAGGTAGTGTTTATCAGCGCTATTTTCAGCGCTGATAAAGGCCAAAGATCCTGTGCAAAACCAGAACCTACACAAAACCTGCCTAGCACCTGCACACATTACAACACCTGCACATAGCACAAACAACACTAACACACAGCACAAACAACACCCACACACAAAGCATAGAAGAAAAAAAATGATACATAAATTTACTTGAAATCATGTATACAAAACAAAACACTTTTTTTATACATTTCAAACAATTTTTAATTTTGTTGCAATTACTTTTATTCAACAAACAGTTAAAAAAATGATGTCCCATCCTTTTTGCACCCATCTGCTCTAAAAAATTGTCGTCCATGGCGGCAGTTTCCAAACAAAGCATTTGAACTGAGGAAAAAGATTTCACCTACAAAATAAAACAAATATTATGTTAATAATACAATAATGAAATAAAGAATGGGGTTGCTAAATGGAATTATACTAGTGAGACACAAAACATAAAATAACCAATTAATGAAGAGACACAATTAGGTCAATGCCCTTACCTCAACCCGAAGTCCAATAAACTATCTTCAGTTCATACCAACCACAACTGAGTCCATGATCACATGTATTAATGTCCAAAAACATTAAATTACAAAATTAGTTAATATTAACCAAAAATAAAGCATGGTATAATAGGCTCCAAACTCATCGAGTAATCCAACAAAGCCAGAATGCTGAGAAACTAGGAGTGATCCACTCCTGATGCACCCCTAAGCCTAGAAAACACTAAATCCCCAATCTATATTACTAAATTTATGACAAATTAATCCTAAATTTTTGAAAACCCATAAATAAATCCTCCACAAAATATAATCTGCATCAAATAATGATTGATTACTAGTTTATGAAATTTTGAGACATGCTCTAAGAGTCATATATAAAAGTCCCATGAATAACAATGATTTATCCATACTATGGTATAATAATTACAACTAGAACCCTAAAAAATGAATGCAAATCTTTGAGAAAGAAGTTACAGAATAAAGGAAGATGTAGGAGAAGATACCACATTGATTCAAAATGACGAACAACCGATAATTCACTCAGGTCTAAGGGGAAGGAAGGAGGGGAATGGGGTTTGGCCACCCCCTAAGAACATGGTGCCCAAAAGAAGAAACCTTAAGAGGTTTATACTTTATAAACCCATAAACCACATAAAAATAAGTTTTAAATCATGTTACATGAAATGAACCAAGTGGTGACATCACTATATTTTGGGTCCAAACCCTTACTTGACCCCTTTTCCCCATTCACGACCATTATCATCCTATTAAATGCATTCATGTTGTGAATTACCCTTTCACACAATGAGTAGCCTAATACTACTACATTTCAATAGAATGACTACCCAAATCATCCTTGATATCCTCCCAAAACCCAATGACATCCCTCTAGCCCCAATACATGTCTGAAACACTTATTAGAACTACTATATTGTACCTTTTTCGATGATTTTTTTTTGTTATTATGGAATTCCATAATTCCCCATTGGAAGTGTACCAATGTACTAGTCAGATGTTATATGATATACCATGATGATTCTTGTGTCCATGTATTAGATGAGATATCAATGAAAATTTATCTCATTATTATACATACCAACACATCAAATACGAGCATTAGAGACATTCAGGTTTTCTTAAATTAATTCCAGTTATAACATGGAAGTGGGACAAGATTTCTGTGGGATATTATGTTAGGTTTTCATGTACCCCTTTATGGAAGAATTAAATATGGGTTTTGATCAATTGGATGACCAAATAATCTCAATTTATATACATTTTATATGAAAAAAATTATAAGAAAATCAAAATTCAATTTTTAATTAAGATTATCTTTTTACATGGATTTAATTCTACTATAGTATTTTATATGGAACCTCATTTTACATCTTGTTTTTGGAGAGGTCCCTATGAGAAAATGGGATGCCATGTATGATAGAGCATGATATATGTTTCTGACACTTTCTACAGGGGCACGTTTCCGGGAGCATGTTGATGTTCGATGGCAGTGCATTGTACCACACATTCATTCGTTACAAAGGTGAGTGACATTAATCACTTATAAAGAGATGTCTTCTAATTGATTGAAACAGGGTGATGGGATGTCGTTCATTCCATCCATGGATTCCTCCTCTGAATTCATTACCTCGTATGAGTCTCCCTTATAGAATAAGACGTTGTTCGTGAAACTTATCCTGGTTCCATCTCTTTATGGAAGATTTTTAATTACAATGATTATATCAGGACATTCCAAAGGGTAATTCCATGGCATAATACTTCGGTTAGGAAAGTATTCACATTGGGAATCAGTGGAATGTATGTACACTAGAACATTGGTCACATGTATTCATCGTTGTAAAAGGGATTCTCAACGAAATGGAAACCCATGTTTAACTTGTGGTATTCTGTGAGTTTAACATCCCACAAGGATAGAGGGTCATGATTTAATGTGTTACAGAGATGTAATGGGTGGATTAAAAAACTTATAAAGGTGGATCAGGTAGGTACATCTCTAGGAGGGAGCACCTGGAATGTTTACCCGATAGATAGATCAATTTAAAACGCCCAATGAGGTCTGACCCAAGTGTGGTGCATCCCATAAAGGTAAGGTTTCTCATTTTGAAGACTTATTCAGACACCACTAAGGGAAAAATAGGAGGGAAAATAAGCGAAGGTGTACCCCAGTGAGGGGGTCACCATGGTTTACCATTGGTTGGGATTTAACCTCACGGAGGCTTCCTACATACCCTATTTATAATACAAGGATCAAAACCCATACATTTAAAAGAGGTATGGTGTGGGTATTACCCATGGTTAGCTTCCCTTCACACTAGTAATACTCTTGGTTGGATGAGTTTGGGTTTTGTGGGGCTTATGCGTTGTCAGATTCCCAGGTTCTTCCAAGAGTAGCAATGGGATGAAAGGGACATACGTGCTAAGATGGACCATGTGAATGGCGTGATCCTTGTAAAGAGGCACGAGGAACAAAAAACTTGTGGAGCTATCTGTAAACATTATTTATGGTGGCCATGGGGCTCATCAGACTCCCCATAACTTCCATAAACACCTCAAAACATCACGAGGACCAGATTCTACAAGATGGTGCATCACAGGGTTGATTCTTTTGATGATGTACTGGTCATTTGAGCTTGGATTTCATCTCAACCAGCCTTTCCCTTACTTGAATTATCCTGGGACACATATTTCGGTTCCAAAAAATCCCTCAACGATACTGATTATCTCATGCATATACCTAGAAATAATTGAGAAAGTCAAATAAAAACACATGTAATCAAATAAAAGTTCAAACAAATGAGATACAGAACATTGAAATTTCTTAAAAATGAACCAAGGGGTACTCATGTGCTCAAATACTATCTCTGCATGTCGAATCTGATCCCTCTACTTTAATTTCAGAAATATTTATATTTAGGCCCTATATCTAACTGAAAATGGTGGATATAGACCATATTTGTTGTTTCCATCCATTGTTTGTTGGAAAATGGATTTTGTTGATCCTCAGTGGTTTTGTTTTTCACCCCATACGCATTGAACACCATCATGACTTACTTCAATATTGATTTATTCAAAGATCAATAATATGAATATGGGGATAGAAAACATTGAGTAATAAATTAAGATTTCAATACATCGAAGCATTCTCAATTCACCAAATAAGGTTGGAGGATAATCAATGATCATATATAGATAACATAAGTATTATGAATTCACCTTCATTTTATTTGTGTACAATCTTCTATCAGGTATGTTGCCCATTCGTTTCTAAACACATGTATATCATCTTCTGAATATGAGTTTTTGCGACAGTCATCGTAGTACTGAAAAAATATAAATACCCAAAGGATTAATATATATTTTAAATGAACTTTTAATTATTTTCGAAAATACCTCATCAGGGATGCTATTTTGTTGATGAAATATGATCTCTTTCATAAATTTACAAACATAATAGCCACATTCTTTTCCGTTTTTTTGTTTTGGACACTACAGAAACATCGACAACAATAAGTAATTTGTTTTGATAGATGTTTGTATAGTGCAATGTTATTATATACACCTGGATACTTTTCCAGTTGTAGATATTGTAGGCTTGTTCATCCTTATACCCTGGATTCATTCCATGCATTAGACGATATTGATGCACCACCCTATCATAACAGAATCCTCATTAAAAGATAACATAAATTATATAACTAGATGTTTAGTTTTAAAATTTTGGATATATTGTATTACAAATTAACAAACTCCATCATGCGTAGTCTATTTTTTGGATATCCATGTGTTTAATCCAAAAAATAAATCTTTGGAGTATCCAAATTGCCTACAATCAGCATCCAATGCTCCATAAAAATACAAAAAGGAATAAGTAAAGAAAGAAATGAAAATATAGTTGATATGATTAAATTGTAGAGTTTTACCCATGCATCATTGGTATTAAAAATATTTTTCCATCCATAATTTTGTTTTCAAATGATTTGAGCAGGGATGACATTATTGCAGCCTCTTTATCAGAATCTATTTCGTCTTTTGAAGAGGTGGTGTGAGGAAAAACGAGTCCAAATTTTTGTTCATGGGGAAATCCCTTCAATTGTTTTTCATATATACGTCTACAAAAAATATAAAATGTATTTAGTAATAATTATCATATTATATCATCTTTTGTAAAATCAAATCATGAAAACTTACCTCATGTATACATTTACAACTAAGGCGCCTAACCATTCATACTTGAGGAGTTCATTTACATTTTGAGCGCTAATGAAATCTGATGTTTCCTCTCTATACATATCTATTTAGAAATCAACTGTGTCAGTAATGTCATCTTTCAACTTTGTATCCACATGAGCCTGCAATGATATTAACTGTGGATATAGAACGGGCAGGGTGAAGGTGCTCTCAATAGACCGTTTCAATCGGTTGGTTGATCCTTGAGATAGTTTTGAGCTGATATTTCGTTTCACCCCACAGTCTTTGTCATTCTATAATAACATTCATTGGTTCAGACCTTTTTTCATTAAATGTTAAAGGTCCAGCTTGAAAAATAAATTGGAAATGAATACCTTTTGTCGACATGTTTTATTACAAGAACTTTCGGCCATTCGATGAATGTTCTAACAGCTTGTTCAATAATATTAATGTCATCATCGTCAATTGGAACAGGTAGCTCGGAACTCTGCTCATTAGCTACATTAATTGACACTCTAATATGATCTTTTGGAAGCTGTATTTTGTGTAGCATGTCGTATTGTGTATTGAACAGCGTAGCCCTCGCTATAAGGCGATAGGTGGAGTTGATAAATATAAATCATAGAAATTTTCACCCTGTGGAATATTAGTACAGGAAATGTATCAGTGTCTATGTAAATCACATTTCACAGAAACGATTATTAAAACATTGATTACCTCATCTAAGTCAGGTTTTTTAGGGGAATGGCTCGCCTCAAAGCTGGTGGGGGGTTGGGCGGGATCGTCACACATGGGTTGTTGTTGAGTTGTTTCTTCTCTTGCCTCTCCCCCATCAATTTTGTTATCATCTTCCTCTAGTATTGTAATTCTTCTTGAAAAATAGATAATTGTTCTTGTAGCTTTTCCATTTTTTCATTTTGATCCTCCGCTTGTTTTTTTTGAAAATATGTTTGGGGTGTCACCCCAAAACCCGCACCTCTGAAGCGGCCATACTGTTCTGGCTGCTACAAGGCTGCTGAAAGTATGTCTGCATCTAGTGTGGTTATTGTTGATTCTTGTGACTATGTCAGATAGAAAATATAGAAAAATAAGTAGTTGTTGTAATGTAATAGTGATTTAAAGCAAATAAGATTTATATTATGTCATACTTACACATGTTTCCTACACTTTTTGTGTGTTTTCATCTATCAGTATCCCCTCTTTATTTACACGAGCCTCCTTCCATAGCACATGGTGTGGTGTGGATATGGATTTTGATTTCGATTCATCAATCTGCATATAAATAGAGAAACATGGTTATGGTGTTGTTTTATGTCACATACTAGTAGTAGGGTAGATTTAAAAGATGTACCAATTTTTTCTCAAGTTCAGCATACCCCATCCTTGCTTTACGGTAAGGGTATGCTGGTTCTGTTGCGCGTTTTTTATTTTCAGCACTCATTAGCTGTTTCATAAATAAAAAATTTTCAATCAGAGTGATGAATACAAGTAAACGTCAAACAATATATTACCCCACACAATGTACCTGAAAAGTCTGTTCCCCATGATGGCTTCTAAATGCATCCCATGCTCCTTGGGATATCAAGTGTGTGTAAAGAGGATGTGGGTGCAGCTTGATTTTCCCTTCTACATCTTTAAGATGATATTTCGTTAAAATTGTGTGGAAACCTCTATGAATCCTTCCTGCAACTCTTAATACATATTCCTTGTTCTAGAAATATACTATAAATGCACTCTGTAATGGATGATGAAGAGTAATTCAATGTTTTGGTATTTTATTTTATTAAAATAAATTAAAAAAATGATATCATAATGTTACCATAATCTCTTCCCACATTAGTGTCTTCAGCTCGGTGACAACATGGTGTCACGACTGTACATCAATCATCACACATTTCCGAGTGACGATTCCAATGTAGCTACTAAAGATGGATCTGTTGGGGTTAACATGTTGGCCTCGCTTATTCCATCCCACCTCAAATTTGATGCCTTTTGCTTTTGCCTTAAGGATTTTGGCTAACACTGTCAAACTACGATGCTCTTGTTTTTTTTGCGCTTTCAGGGTTTTATTTCCTACCATTTTCTCAGAAGTAGCATCAATATCTTCCCCCTGAGCGCTAGCATCGGCAATGGGACCAGAAGAAATAGGTTAAAAAACCCATTGTACCTCAACACTGGGACTAGAAACAATAGGTTGAGAAACATGGTGTTGCTCTTCACTAGGACCACCAGCATCTGGTTGAGAAACATGTTGTTGCTCTGTAGTGGGACCACCAACTGCTGGTTGAGAGACCTTTTGTGCCTCAGGATTGGGCGCATCAGCAGGTGAAGAAGTCATTATCTTCAGAAGTGGTTTAATATTTAATTTAGATTACATAAAAACAGCAGCGAATAGATAATAACATAACGTAACACAATGTATGTTACAATAAAAAAATAACCTGATTATTGTACTCTCTCTTTTTTCTTTAAAGGCTGAAGAGATTTGACTCCTCAATCGACTATATAAATCCTTTCATTGTGGTCTCCTCTGACATACAAAAACATCTTCTACATTGGGACCACTGCGAAATGATTTTGATATCCCTATAAAAGGGTCAACCTCCATTGAACTTTCATCTGACCCTTCAGTTGTTTTGGTCGATAACAGAACAATTGACCAATTTCAGTTTGCGGGGTCTGGAACATAATATACTTGCACTGGCTGTGATGCCATTATAAATGGTTCATCTTTCTCCCCTTCCTTACTAAAATCAACTTTTACAAATCCTAACTCATTTATTTTAACAGCACTCCTATTATCAACCCACTTGCATTGAAAAATCGACACTTTGAATTTCATATAATCAAACTCCCATATTCGTTTGATGATGCAAAAGTATGACATATTCGCATAAATTGGATTTTTTCCTTATCAACGAAAACATGCATCACCTCAGCCACAAGTGTAACCCCAATATTCTTCATGGTACTGTCTTCATCATGTTCATTAGTATAGAATGTATAACCATTAACTGCATAAGCATTGTAAGATAATACGTACACACTTTCTCCTCTGGCTATCCATCGAAGTCATTCTAAAATTGAGTCTGGATTTTCATCTAACTGCTTAAAAATATGGTCTCGAAACCATCTTATAAACTGTCGATTATGTGTATCTGATATCCATTTTTCAGCCCTAGAAGGATTCAAACACGTAAAAATTTATTTGTGGGTTTCAACATTTGGGTCAATGTCAAAACTGTTATGCAAAACGTAAAGGTGGGCCTGCTCCCGATCTGTAATATTGATTGTGACAACCTCTCTTCCATAAATTCCTTCACCCTCAAGCCACTCAGTGTGATGAGGTTTCGGTAGGCCAACGATTTCCACACCAGACAGTTATTCGGTACAAAATTCAACAGCTTCCTCAACAATATATTACTCCGTAATACATCCCTCTGGCCGACTTCGGTTTTTGACATACCCTTTCAAAATCTTCATTACAGTTTGATGGCGTATATCCATCTATAATGTATAGGACCACATGGTCGAATATCTCTCATCAAATGAACCATAAAATAAACCATCATATAAAAAAATGTCGGCGGGAAGAACATTTCCAATTCACACAATATGACGGAAATTTCTCTTTCCATAGTTAGAAATTTAACCGGGTCTATAACTTTGCTGCATATAGCTTTAAAGAATAAACGGAGCTTTATTAATGTATGGCGGACATTCCTGGAAAAAATGCAATGTAAAGCTATAGTAATTAGATCTTGCATCAAAACATGGCAGTCATGTGATTTCAGACACTTTAATTTTAAATCTCCCATTGACACGATGTTCTTGATATTTGATAAATACCCCTCTGGAACCTTTACGTCATTCAATAAGTTTCAAAACTGATATCTCTCCTGCCTGGAAAGAGTGTAAGCAGCAGGAGGAAGAAATGTTCGTTTTTCACCCTTCACTGGTGCCAACTCTTCTCGTATTCCCATCTCAACCATGTCCAATCTAGCCTTAATTCTATCCTTTGTATTTTCAGGTGCATTTAGCAATGTGTCGATGACACTATCACATACATTTTTTTTCAACATGCATAACATCAAGAAAATTTCTGACATATAGACAATTCCAGTATGGTAATTCAAAAAAAACTGATCTCTTTTTCCAACCATTTTTCGTAAGGTTTTTCAAAAACGGTTTACCAAAAGTAGTGTCCAAATATTTTACTTTCTCAAACAATTTATCACTTGTTAGTGGAGATGGTGCTTTACATTCTTCTGAACTTCCCTCGAATGATGTCGTCCAAGATTGGTACTCATGTCGTCGGGGTAGAAATCTGCAATATCCTAGAAACACGGTTTTTGAT
Source organism: Viscum album (assembly GCA_963277665.1). Classification (NCBI taxonomy): domain Eukaryota; kingdom Viridiplantae; phylum Streptophyta; class Magnoliopsida; order Santalales; family Viscaceae; genus Viscum; species Viscum album. Next base: position 438,585,292 of record OY728157.1, on the reverse strand, counting down.
GAATGTTTCAACCTAAATGACTGTGTACCTTGTTCGCAAACGGGACACCCTTGAGTTCCTTTAATACTATATCCTGAAAAGTTTCCATAAGCAGGAAAGTCATTTATCATCCCGTACAACATGGATTTCAAAGTGAAATGTTCATTTTTGTAAGCATCATACAGCGTAACACCTGAATCCCACAATATTTTCAAATCCTCGATCAATGGGGCCAAATAAACCTCAATATCATTACCAAGTTATTTTGGTCCTGATATAAGCGTAGATAACATGATGTATTTTTGTTTCATGCATAACCATGGTGGTAATTTATAGTTTACCAACATAACCGGCCATGTACTATGACTGTTGCTTTGAAAACCAGAAGGATTCACCCCATCTGTATATAATGCCAGATGAAGGTTTCTCATCTCATTCCCAAATTCAGGATACTCGTGATCAATTATCTTCCACTGGGGAGAGTCTGACGGGTGATGTAGTTTCCCATCTTTAATTCTTGTATATGCATTCCATGTCAATTGTCATGTAGTCTCCTCACTTCTATATAGGCATCTAAACCTATGAATGATTGGAAAGTACCATACAACTTTCATAGGACTAGAATCATGTTTATTGTATCGGGAAGCACCACACTTTGGGAATTCTTTAAGTGATTTGTGGTCCTTGAAAAACAATATACAGTTATTTGGGAAAGCATGTATACTTTCAGAGATCATACCCATCGATCGTAGCATTCATTTGGCATCGTATGTTCGGCTTGGGAGTTCATTATCTTCTGGGAGCATGTCATTCAGGAGAGTAAGTAGTTTCGTAAAACTGGCGCCACTCCACCCATTGCCTGCTTTCAAATTATACAGCTTCAATATGGCTGACAATGTTGTATATTTAGTGCAACCAGTATACAATGGCACTTTTTCACAACTCTTTAACTTATCAAACAATTTTGGGCAATCACGAAGTTCATCTTCAACTGTCCTTGTCATTTCCTCAATACGATCTTCATCATCATTCACATCTGTAATCACACCCTCCATAAGACCGTCTTCACTTTTCATGCTTCTAATCATATCAGATGATCTATAAAATTTTGTGTTCTCTGAGTCATTACCTACATTCTTTTTTTTCCCATGTTTATTCCAACATGTATAACTTCGATATATTCCATGACAGATCAGTTGTTCTTCCAACTCCTCTAGACTAATTTTTCTTGAATAACAACAGCATAACCACGGACAAAGGATTTTAGAAGGGTCACATGCATGATCTTCTACAAACTTGATAAACTCTTTCACGCCATCTTCATACTCTTTTTTCAACCGATTGGCATTCATAAATTCTTTATTCATATTCATCATCTTTATGGGTTTGATCTCGAAATTTCCTAATATTATGTTTTAATTAATCAGGTAGCATTATTTGGGTTTTATAAAAGCAAATCATGGTACAAATGCCTTTAAACACATGTGAAATCCATATACATGGTGTGTCCAGTGGGGTGAACATCGTGTATGTATAAGATACTTGATTTAATATGACATATAAAAAATTTATTCCAAGTTAGTCTTACAAAGACTGAATGATGCCTTTGAAAATACATGACATTTAGAACAAAGTGGTTTTCTAGGATTCAGTGGAATTTCACTAGTAACAAAGTGGTGGTGCCATTCAAATGGGTAAAGTTTGGATTGATATTTAATGGTGGATGAACTACAACATGGAAAAAATGGCATATAAATCATGCCAACAACCGCAACACCATACAAAAACACAATCGTGATCACAATCGCAACACCATACAAACCAAACTATCAAAATTTTAGATTTTACAAAGAATCCCTTATTCAATTTTGTTTGTTAATTCAGGGGTTATCACAGAAGTTTTATCATCCTGGGGTGTTCAATCATAAGTCAAGTATACGTAAATTACCAATTTATATATTCCAATTTTCAACAATAACCAACCAACATTCAATTCATTTAGTGCGCAAACAAGGACCACCAATGGCCATGATTTTCAGTGGGGCGTTTAGCCTGTATATTTCACATTATAACCATTAATATCAAACAGTAATAACATGCGAACAAGAGGAAACCAATGAGTAACAGGATAAAACTCACCGCGAAGGTGTCATTAAGCACATGACAGAGGTGAGTACGTCACAGAGGTGAGGCGCACAACATATGATATTTCCAACTGAAAAGAAAACATAAAATAGGGGAAACCCATGAGAATAAAATAATCTTAAACCGACTACACCATTTACTGCATCCCACAAACCCCAAAAGACAATGCATGCAAATAAATTTAAATTTATTGATAGAAATAACTATCTGATCACTAATTTTTATCCAAACCATAGGTTCAAACAAATCCAAATTGGAATCAGAAGGATCACATACGTCGAGAAAAGAAATCCAACCATAATAGTGATCAAGAATAGAACAATGTGAACTAGATGGAACTCAAGATGGGGATTAATCCATCATGTAATAACTCTAAGAAATTAGTGTGGTGAAAATATCCCAACATCCTATTAGTATTTGTGGTGTGATATGTTATACTCAGCACCCGATGTAAGGGAGTTTGATTTTCCTATATTCTCAATAATTGCCTTACTATCTTATGTTATCCCCTATAAAGGTGTATTTTAATTTTTACTAGAATGGGGAATTACCTCCCATCCATCAATTTAATTAGGACTATTTGTATAAGTAAGGAATTATTCACATTCATATTTATATTACAAAACATGAAGAAAAACATCTCATATGTCCCATCATCCATGTATAATTTCATTTAACGAAATGAAATACACAATTATCATTCTATATAACATGCAGTAGATGGTGTTCCCTTTCAACCCATTATATATCATTTCAATTAATTTAATTGATTCATTAAATTAAAATAAATCCATCATGTAAAATTCATTCCTCATGATTATTACACATTCAATTTTACCAAGAATGGAAAATTCACTAATAAGGCTCAAAGGGTCTTCAAAATGGGCCATAATCAACATGGAAATTTCCTACATGGTAAATTCCATTAAGAATCTAGGAGAAACACCTATAATGTGTCTTAAATTCCATTTATATACCCATGTATCAAGGGAAACCTCATTTAAAAGCTTTCACATAAGCTAAATAGGTGTTCAGGTCAATTAATAATTTCACATTAAAGGGATAATTTTACTTGGCACACCCAAGAGGTGTCCATAAAAGTGCTCAAGAACATCTAACCCATGAAACAAGATTCAATAGGTTTTTTGAGGTGCAAGGATTAAATAAAGAACTCAATAATATCAATAATACATTAACTCTAGTAATAACACATTAAATCAGGATTTCACACGTTAAATTCAAGCGGTAGAAAATAAATTTACCTAAAAATGAATAAAAATAATGGTAGCGATGGTGGTGGAGGCAGCGCCAGAGGTGGTGGCGGAAAAGGCGGCGGCGGCGGAAGAGGTGGAGGTGGCGGCGACGGCAGAGGCGGTGGCAGTCGTGGTAGTGGGGGTGGAGGCGGTAGAGGCAGCGGGGGTCGCGGCAGCAGGGGCGAGGGCAGAGGCGGCGGCGGCGGTGGAGAAGGAGGAGGATGAGGAGGAGGAATGAGGAGGATGAGGAGGATGAGGAGGATGAGGAGGAGGTGGAGGATGAGGTCGCGGTAGCGAGGGGCCTGGTTCAGCTTCCTCGAGAGCTTGACTGTGTGCGAGCGGGGATGGCCTGTTTGGGATATTAAATAAAAACTGACGGAACCTTTATTAGCGCTCGTTAAAAGCACTGATTAAGGTATGTTTTATCAGCGCTAAAATAAAAGTTCTGATAAAAAATTCATTTATCAGTGCTTTTTTAGCGCTGATAAAGAGATACCTTTATCAGCGCTAAAAAAGTGCTGATAAATGTGACCTTTTATCAGTGCTTATTTTAGAACTGATAAATGAAGGATAAATATAATATATATTCATTATATAAATATAATAAATTTTCATTATAAAAATTTTTATAATCATTCATGAAGGATAATATGAAAAATAAATCGCATCACTTTATAGATGTGGTAGTCCATACGTTCGCATGAGCGAGGTTAGCATTTTTTAATGAGTGGAAGGGTATGGAGGTAAATTATATACAATATTTTTAGGAACATAATAATTTCATAAATATAATATATATTCATTATTTAAATATTTATAATAATCCAATTAAAACGGTGAGTAATACGAATTTCACCGCTACATGGATATGGTAAGTTGTTTGTATGCATGAGCGACGTTTTAGCTTTTTTGTAGGACGCAAAGAAGGTGGAAAATGTCTATATCATTCTCATAATAACATATAATAATATTTATTATACTATATTTATTATTTTAGTATGCGTAAAACATATTTATTTTAAGTAGAAGAAGAAATAAATTTGGAAGTACTTGGTAAAGAGTTATACCTCTTGGTTCAGAAATCAACTTCATCTTACACCATAATCCTTGAAAGGATGGTATTTTAAAAATAAATAAAACTATATTATGTAGAGAGTAAAGGTATAATTTTATTTGGGTATGTATTAACTGATATATAATAGTCAAACTTTGTGTATAAGGGAGGATAGGAGGTTCCCCTTTATAAGTGAGGGAAAGGACACACTTATAATTACTTACAAGATTAAATAGTATATATTTAACAATCATGTAAAGTGGTAAAAAGGAACCCAAATTAGAATATAAGATGTTATATGATATAAATAAACTCAACCAATCACATTTTGAATTTTTTTTTGATACATTTTAAGCCTTATCTTCTAGTAAAATAACTTTAAACCCAGTTTAAACTTAATCATGATCACTTAACTTTTTACCATGATAACATAATTATATGAAGAAAAATAAAAGATAACGTATAAAAAATTTACTAAATGATTATTATAAATTTTGAATCCATTTTATATGATTCAATTTCTATAGTTATAATAAATTAGTTGTAACATAAGAACACAAACTACATGAAAAACATTTTTTGGGAAAATACTCATTTTAAGAGTAAAATAATTTCACCATGAAATAAAGAAATATGTTGGTTTCCTTGAATTTCTTGTTAAATAATAAAAAAATTAATGTTTTATACTTTATTATATATCAAAAATTTAATTTACTCTTCCAATCATTCCATTAAATATAAAGACCCAAAATAGTTTTGAATTTGAACAAAATATAACTATCTTTACAAAAGTCAATCTTGGTTTAAAAATTAAAAATATTTTTTAAAAATAAATTATTTAAATACTTAAAAATATATATGGTTGAAACATACTCATACAATAGGACAAATTCAAATGTTATGGCGATTTAAAAGGTTTACCCAATAGTTTTAACTCTGTTTTACCACATTTTCTCTAACCGAGGTGAAAATTTTTAACACAATTACTATTCATAATTCCTAAATATAAAAGTTACCTATTTACCAAATTTGAACCTAATAATTCCAAATAATAAATTAATTTTTTTTATATTAAATTTCTATAATTTTCAGAAATAAATTTTAATACAAATACGTAAATTGCAATAAAAAACTATTTTTGGAAAATTGTATTTTTAAAAATAAAAATGAACTTATACCAAAATAAAATATAATTTTGAATAATATGGTATTATATATATTATTTTTAATAAAATTTATATTATGTTAATTTAAAATAAAATCTAAAACATAATGGGACTATTAAATTAATTGATTTAGAAAAGAGATGAATGTTTTACAAAAAATGTTATTTTTCACAATTTAGTGAAAATGCGTCTTTTTATAAAAATTGAAAAACAAAATCACCCTAAGATAGTATTGAAATGATGATTTGAAAAAATATATAATTTTTATAAAATAAAATTTCATAAATTGGAATGAATTGATTATAATATTCATATTCAAAATTTAATAAAACCAATTTTTGATTTTAAAGCATAAAATAACTTTACTAAAAATTGAGTACATATTTATTATGAATTAATAAATACATTATATAAAAACATTATAACTTTTTTCCATAATGTGTTTATTCATATTTAGACATCCAATTTGAATACTAATTTATAATGGTATACTATATTACGGTTCATTTACACTCAGGGTTTCCTGTATCACAAGCTATCAAACAAGTTAAATTTATATAAAGATAAATATATCATAAAATTTAAGGGTGTTACATTCTACCACATTATAAAAATTTAACCCTAAAAATGATTTCACTGTAATAAAAACAACTGAGGACACTTATTCCTAATCACATCCTCAGGTTCCCACATAGCTTCCTCAAATTTATGGATTCACCACAAAACTTTGACCATGTGAGTAGTCTTATTTTATTGAACTTTCTATCTATGATCTAGAGTCTCCATAAATTGTTACTCATAAGAGAGATCTTAATCTAGTGGTACTACCTATAAGTTCATTACATGTGAAAGATCGTGTATGTAATTCCACATGAGAGATACATGGAACACATTGTGAACTTGATTGAGATTCAATAGAAGAGCCAAGTGATAATCTTCCATTTTGATATGATCGCTAATTTTAAAGGGACCGATATATCTGGGGATTAGATTTATCTTCTTTAAAAATCTCATAACCTTTTTCTAAGTAGATATTCTTAGGAATACCTTGTCACCAACTTTGAACCCTATATCTCGTTGATGATTTTCAACATAGATTTTTTGTCAACTCTGACCTACCCTTATGTTTTGTTGAGTGTATTCATCCTTCTTTTCCATTTCCTTATATAGATCTAATACCAATATATTTCTTTAGCCAACTTCATCCCATCACAGTATAGTTTTTCACTTCCTTCTATATAGTGATTCATAAGGGGTCATCTGAATTATTGAGTGAAATCTATTATTATAAGAAAATTCCACCAAAGTTATTTTTTATCCCAACCAACTCTCAAATCCATATAGAAATATCACAAAATATATTATATATATTTAATGGTTATCTAAAACTAACCATATTTCTGAGGACGATAAGTAGTTATGTATCTCAACCATATATCTAGATCCTGTTGAAGTATTATCTATAACTTTGTTGTAAACCATGGATCCCAATTAGATAAAATTGAGAGTGGTACTTCATGATATCTTACAAATTCCTTAATGTATAACCGAGTAAGTTGATCAAGAGAGAAAAATTATCTAATGGTAATAAAATTTGATAATTTTGTAATATTATTGAATACATCCCTAATAACATGATGACATTTATATTTTTCATGGAGTTTGACGTTGAAATTCATGGTAATGTTTTCTCATTTCGATTCTGGTATGTTTAATGGTTTTAGGATCTCCTTAACCTTCTATATCTCAGCATTAACTTACTAAAATACTAGGTATCAATATACATACTCTACAGTATCACTTTTCATGTTATCCAACAAGAAATACTCTTTTAGATCTTTATACATATTTATACTTCTAGGATGAACAGATAATAATGAACTATGAGCTTCATCAAATAGCTCCTTCTATAACTCTATTATTAGAGGGACACATACTTAGTTCTTGATCCTTATTATTCTATCAAAATCATGGTTAAACTCTGGAACAATTATCAACTTATTCTCTAGTTCCACTTGTAACATCCTATATTTTAAGGAATGATGTTTCAATGTTTAAGATTTTGTTTTCGGTTTCAGGGGACTTAAATGTTGTTTTCAAGAGTTATTAAAGAATTTGGGTCTAGTACTACATGAAAGACCATTTGATGTTTTAAATGTGTATTTTATAATGTAATAATTTATTTTACACTGTAAAATCATCAGTTGGAATTTTTTACCTGAGACACTGTTTGATTTGGCATACATGTTTCATGTGAGTTTTTTTTCATAAAACCGTCATTTACACCATAAACCCTTTTGATAATAGTTTTTTATTTTCAAAATATGTAACTCCTTCTTCATTCATTGCATAGGTACCTCCCTTGAACCCTAGGCTCTATATCTATGTGTTTTATGGTGTCTCCTCTCCTTATGGTTTCATTTATTCAATGCAAAATCACTTTTTTGGTTATGTTGCTTCTCATCAGGTGAGATTCCATTCAGATTATTCATTGCCATTGGTCACAGCAGTGCCATTGCACTGCATTTTTGGATCTTTTGATCTTGTGGTTACATTATTCTTAATCCTTTTTATATTAGTTGGGTGATATTTTTTCATATACCTAGACCAGTCTATAGTTAGTTGTGGTGAGGTAGGTGAGTGTCCTCTGAGTCATATTATGATCTACCCTCTTATCCATTTTTTTTGGAATGCGATTCTAAGAAATGGTAGTCAATTCTATGGTCTCTATTATTATATTTACATTCCATCCTATATTGGTGGATCCCATTGCGGTTGTGTGCAGCCTGATCTTGTGGAAAGTGGTTCTGTAACTAACCTATATTGGATAGATTTTTAATTTTCTAGTTTTTATAAATTGTTTTATAATGTAATTGGCATGGTTTGTTGATTTTCTTGTGTGTTAATGGGTTTTTTGAGAAAAATGTGGTTTTTCTATTTTTTGGTAAAAGAAAAAGGTATATTCAATTCATTTTGAAATTGATTTTCAATTGGTTTTTAAAAAAAATTGATTAAATTATTTGGGAAATATAGCACATGGGAAGCCTTGGGTACTTAGGTGGAAAGTGTAGCAATAGGGCTCATATGTTGTTACTTTTCGGGTTTTACTCATGGTGTGTTCCTCTAATCCCTAAAAAAAGTTTCCTAGAAAGTTTTTAGACCTACTGGGGGTTCAATTGTGGGGGATTTCCTCTACTCCCAAGATTTTAGGCATAGTACGAGGGATGTGATTAATGTGATTTTTTATGTTTGTGTATAAGTATTCTATCTATTCGGACATGTAGTGGTCCTTGTCATGAATTATCTATTCTTGGTTTTGTACTATTTGATTTTTTATTACCTGATTTGATATATATGATATGATTTGAAACTATTTTAACGAGGTTGTTTAGAACAATGGAAAAAGGGTAAATGATTTACCATGATTTTGATATAAATAATTTTTAACTGCTTATCATTCCTTGTTTTTCATCTTCAAATTTGAGCATTCTTAAATTTTTATATAGAGAAATGTTATAGAAATATTGGGTGGGATACTACTGATATTGTTTAGATCACACCCTATAAAACCCTTCAGTAGTGTATGTACCTAATTATGTCTTTTGATGTAGGGAAATTCAAGGTGATATAGTGAGGAAGTGAGGTTTTAGTAAGCTAGTTTGGAGAATCTAACCTTCGGTAGCTGGTGGTGAGATAGTGGGACATCATCCTCCTATCATAAGGATTATTTGTTTCTTCTTTGGGTATTTCCTTTCCAATTTGACTCATATCATGGACATTGTTTCCTATTTTTGAGTTGAATCATTTATGCTACTTCTTTTTAGTTATGGCATATATTTCTTTTAGTTTTCTTGTTTTGTTTCATTATATTATATATATATTCCATGTATTCTATTTTGGTTTAGGAGAAATAATTCCCTCTGGATTTTATTGAGGCTTGGGTGCAAGTCTCCAACTCATGGGGTTGGGAACGCCCCTCAGGTATATATTCGATTGGGACGAGTTCTGATTTGTGAGGGTACCTCAAGTTGTTTCATGGAAATTTAGTATCAAAGCATGGTTATGCTCGGTCTTGGGAGATCTATTAGACTAGAGATAGGATTTTTAGTACTTGAGATGTAGGTTGTGGTGAGTGTCTGTCCAACTCTTCTCGTGACGAGACTCAAGTTTCCATGGTATGTTGGGACGTGTGTCTCTTTTTTTGATTTTTATCTTAATATTAGTTTCTACTTATGGTTTTATGGTTTGAAATGAGATTATATGTTTGTCTATCAATCTATTGTTTTCGATGTGTAGCAGTATGCCTATAATATGTCTCACATAGGTTCCATAGGAGGATGAAGTTGATTCTCCTCAAGGGAATCCAACATTGGATCAAAATCTTATAGATCCTATTGTGAAATTAGTTCCATAGAAAAAAAATGTACTTCAAGTATCAAATGCAATTTTTGAGGTGTTTCTAAGAGCTGGAGAAGAAATGGATCAATCTCAAGAGTTATTACACGATAAACCACTATCCTTTAAGGGTAAAAATGATCCCAAATAGTTGGAGGAATGTATGGAAAAGATTAATTAGATATTCAACTTTCAGTACATCCCTAAGGCTATCAAGGTGAATTTTGTAGTGTTCAGACTCAAGGGACCTAGAAAGTGATGGTGGGATACCATGGTATAGGATGATAAGTACATGGTCTTAGAATGTATGGGTTTCAAGACCCTCTTATTCTAGTTGTTCTTTATAGAGTATCTTCTATTGGAAAAATCTATAGAGTTCCTCCCTTTATAGCAGGGAGATCATTCGGTATTTGTGTACACCATTTGTTCACAAACCTAGTTCATTTTACCCTCGAGGTAGTGAAGAATGATCATATAAAGGATCAGAAGTACCTATATATTTTGTGACCATATATCATATCATAGGTAATCATGTTGAATATTTCCACCTATGTAGAGATGGTAAATAGGGCTATAATGGCATAAATGGACAGGGTAGGAAATATTATCCATTCTTCCCCTTGTCTTATACCTAGTGGTAGATTTATTGGTATGTAGGGAAATAATAGGAAGTGGAATGTGCATCACATGAGTGGTAGAGGTGGTTCCTAATAGTGGGTATCCTCTGTACCATCATTAGAATCCATTAGTGTTCCCTTAAATTTCTATCAATGTGGAATGGTTGTCCACACTCCTAGTCCTTGTTCTTCACCTACAAAGATGTGCAATAGTGGTGTTATTTTTGTTCATATGTAGTGATTCTATAAATCTATATCTACACCACATTATGTTCAGGGATCATCAGCTCCAAAGTAACCTACGACACATTCATATTCTGAACGTCTATAGGGATCCAGCCATAGGATTTAGTAGTAAATCACCTTCATGGGATCAATGAGTTTCCAACATTGGTTGGTGTGGGTCCAAGGATAGTTAGAAGTACTATCTTTTTTCCATATTTTATAGAAACTAATATATTTTATACTGGTGCCTCCCACTAATTTATATTTCCCTATTTATTTTGATGTGTTGAAACTTCCAATGGATCTCATGTCTTTTATTCTAGAGTTAATGTCATCTCTTGGGAAGAGAAAATAATTGCGGTTAAGTTTCCTTATTCTCTATCGATAGTTTATGTGATGTTAATCAAGGATTTCGTTATTCTAAATCTATATCAGTTAGTCATCATTATCAGGATAGATTATCTTGTCTCTCATCATACTGAGGTTTATTGTTATCTTTGGTATGTCTCATTCATTTTTTATAGGAGATCATAGGTTTTTCAGGGGTTTTGGGGTTCAATATATGGACATGTAAGACCTTACCACCGAAATATCAGGATATTGTCATCTATTATTATAGTTAAGCTTAGTGACATTTCTTCTATTGGTAATACTCTCTTGGTTTTTATGGATTTTCCTTTTTTTCTTCCTAGATGAATTTTTTGGTCTTCCTCTTAAGAGGTAGGTTGAGTTTCCAATTGATCTATTGTTGGGTACATAGATGATCTCAATACCCTCTTATCATATGAAACCATAATAGAGGCTACATCCCAATATTTAGTTGGATGATCTGGTAAAGAAAGGTTTTTTTCACCCAAGTATTTTGTTGTGGGCATCCCCAGTGCTCTTCACCAAGAATGATGACGGTTTACTTTTATTGTGTGTGTGATAATGAAATTTAAAGTGGTTTATGGTCCATAATAAGTATCCTTTACCTTGTGTGGATAATTTTTGTGACCAGATAACTGGGGAATAGTGGTTTTCAAAGATTTATCTTCAGTTATGTTATCATCAAATTAGATTTTAGGAGTTTGATATAGAAAATATGGATTTCATAAGTAGTTATATTCATTACAAATATATTATGATGTTGTTTTTTCTAACTAACACTCCTAATATTTTTAAGGATCTAATGAAATGGATACTCCATCAGTATCATGATAATTGTTTGGTAGTTTAAATTGATGATATTTTGATTTATTTGAGATCTGAGAATGATTATGATCACTATCTGAATCTATTTTTAACAATAGTAAGGAACCATCATATTTATAGAAATATTTAAAAATAAAATTTATAGATCTGGGAAGTGATGTTCTTGGGAATATGATTTTTGAACATGGATTACCAGTTAATCCTAAGAATGTAATTTTCATAATATCATGGGAGGATCCAAATAATTTCATTAAGATTCAGAGCTTCCTTGGTCTTTCTAGATTCTATTAGTGGTTCTCTAATGATTTCTCAAAGTTGTTGTCACCACATCATCTCCAATTTTGATCTTACTTAAACTCAGTATAGGGTATGTGGTATATTTTAATGCTTTTGGTGTTGGTATGGGTTGCATGATTATGAAGGTTTATCATGTTTTGGCTGATTTCTCTCTTCATCTTTGGCCACATGATAAGAATTACCATACTCGTGATTTAAAAATTTATACAATTATGCATGTGCTTAAATGTTGGCATCATTATCTCCTTAGGGAGAAGTTCATATTCTTTTTTGACCATAAGATTTTGAGATATATATTTTCATAGAAATAATGGAATCTAATATAGAAGTGATGGGTGGAATACATTTAGAAGTTTGACTTTGACATCATCTACACCCTGGGGAAGAGGAATATCCGTGAAAACTCTCTCAGTATGAAAGTTCCCTAGAAGACTAAAGGAAGGGTGGAACATTATGGATATTTTTGATTGGTTTTATCTAGATGCTCAGAAGGATATTTCATATATGGTTCTGATGATTTTTTAGTTATCATCATATCTTCTTGACTCTATTATATAATTTTAGTCACATGATGATGAATTTAGGTGAATTCGATAAACCCTTTATAGTGGGGAGACTGTTTCTTATTAGTATCTCCCTTTATATGGTATTCTCTATTTTGGTTCTCGATTTATCATCCCAACATCTATGAGGAGTATAGTTTTTTTAACATCATAGTTATTCATGGTTCATTCATCCAAACACTATGAATATGTATTATGATATGAGATGATGTTTATGGTGGTCTTGTATGAAGTGAAACATTGCTTATTTTTTTGTCTTACTATTACAACTAACAACAGATAAAGGAAGATCATCTAAAACCTTCTGGTTTTCTCCAAATTTTTCTAGTTATAGTTTGGAAATGGGATGAGGTGTCCATGGACTTTTTTGTTTGATTAACATGGATTCCCTGTGGGAAGAGTGTTATCTAGGTGGTGATTTATTGGTTGAAGAATTATTATAATTTTATTCTGATCAAGTATACCACTAAAGTTGAAGATATGGGTAAGATGTATGCGTAGGAGATCATAAGGTTTTATAGGGTTCCCTCTACTATCATTTTGGATAGGGATCCTAGGTATACCTGCAAGTTCTATAAAAGTCTCCAATATGATATAGGTAGTTAGGTTAAGTTAATTTTAGCTTACTATCCATATATAGACAGTCATACCGAGTATTCTATTTAGATATTAGAGGATATTATCTATCCATGCATCTTGAATTTTGGTGGATTATAGGATATTCATATGGTTCTAGTTGAGTTTTCATATGACAATAGTTATCAATCATCAATCAGAATTGTTCATTTTGAGTCTTTGTATGGTTGCTCATGAAGATCACCTATTTATTGGGAAGAGGTGGGAGATGCCACTCTTTTGGGATCGAGTCTCATTCAATAGATTTTGGTGTGGGTTCATGATATAAATTAGTGTTTGATTACTACTCTTAATTGGTATAAATTTTATATGGATATTCAATATCATCCTTTGGTTTTTTCCATAGGTGATCGGGTTTTCTTGATTGTTTCTACTTGGTTGGGTCACAATCAGATTTGGAAATAGTAAATGTTATCTTTGAGATATTCTATACTATTTGAGGTCACTGAGAAACTTGGAAAAGTTTTTTATTGATTGTCATTACTAGATCATTTCACATATATTTATGATATTTTCCTCATATGTCAACTCATGCAGTACCATCATGATCCCTCTCATATTCTGAGTTGGGAGGAGATTGAGATAGAGAAAAATGTTTCATTTGTAGAGAAAACAGTGGATATTTTAGTTACTTAGGTGAATGAATTTTGTGGAAATTCTATCTTATGGTTTAGAGTGTTATGGAAACATAGAAAAAATTCTCATGATACTTGGTATAATTAATCATCAGTGAGGGAGTAGTGGCCTCACCTCTTTATAGAGCACACTTCTTACACATGAATTCATGGGGATGAAAAGTCTTATGGTGAGGATATTATAGAATCCTAGATTTTATGGTACACAATTTCAATGTATAAGAGTGTTTTATTTGTTTGTAGGAATTAAAAAGTTATATTTTGGATTTTCTATAAAATATAGGTTTGGTACTACCTATAGGACCATTTTACATTGTAAATGGGTAGTTTACAATATAAATGTGTCACTAAGAACAATTCTTGAAACCAAATTATGGAACAAGAATCTTGTATAATGTAAAATATTTTTTTATAGAATGTATTCATTTCACACTATAATACTCTTTTTTACACCAAAAAGTTATTGGTTAGGGTTTTTAACCATGGGAGATTTGCTTATTAGCATACATATTTTAAATATTTTTTACACCGTAAAAACCTATTATACACTAAAAACCCATTAAACTAGATGGTTTTTATTTTCATAATCTGAAAATCCACCTTCATACATTGTGTAGGTATCTCCCTTAAACCCTATGATCTCTTTCAATGAAGTTTTTGGTGTATCCTATCCTTCCAATTCCTTCATTCAGTACTTGATATCTTTGGTGTTTGTATTGCTTCTCTTTCAGTAAGTGAACTTTCAGATTCTTTATTTCCATTGGTCGTAGTGGCACCGTTTCACTATTTTTGTGTATATGTTAATATTATAGTGACATTATTCATGATCCTTTCCAGATCTTTTGAATGGTCTTCTTTTGAGGTTCGGTCTATAGTTGGTTTTGGTGTAGTGGGTGCGTGTTCTCTGAGTTATGTTTTGATCTACCATCTCTTCCATGTGTTTTGTTTCTTGAATATGATTCTATGATGTGGGAATCAATTGTAGGGACTTGGTTGTTGTCTTTTAATTCCTTCATAGGTTGGTGGATCCTACTGTAGACCTATGTAACATGAGCTTAAGAAAGGTGGTTTTGTCTCTTGACTATTTAAGATGAACCTTGAATGCTCTATTTTTTATTAAAAATATTATAAATAAATTGTAATCATTTATAGATTTTCATGTGTATAAATGGTTGTTTTGAGAAAAGATGGTTTCACCTGTTTTTGGTAAAATAAAATTGTATTTTCAAATCATTGTGAAATGGATTAACGAAATGGTTTTTAAAGAATGATTTTGAAAAAATGATTTTTGAAATTTAACACATATTAATCCCTAGGTACTTAGGTGGAAGGTATAGAAATAGGCCTCTTCTATTATTACTATTAGGTGTTTCACTCATGGATTTTTCCTCTCCTCCCTAGGAAAAGTTTCCTAAAGACATATCGGACCTTTTGGGGGGTCATGTATAGGGGTGTTCCTATTCTCCCTATATCTGATTCATATTTATAGGGACATGATACACATGATTTTCTTTGTTTGGGTATGAGTGTTCTAGCCAACCTGACTTTTAGTGATCCTTTGAATGATTTACCTATTCCTGGTATTGAATTGTTTGACCTTTTATTACCTTCATTGATATATATGAAATACTTGGAAACTATTTTACCTAGGTTGTTTATAATTGTTGAAAAAGTGGAAATTGTTTACCATAATTTTGATATAAAAAATTATTTAACTTCTTATAATGCCAGTTTTTCTTATTTAAAGTTGAGAATGTTCATATTTTTATATAGAGACTTATTATGGAACACTTAGGTGGGATCTAACTGAGCCTATTTAAGTAACATCTTGCACACCCATTAGGCATTTTGTAGGCCCAGTTATGTGTTTCATGCCTATCATAGGTCCTGGAAAAAGAAAATTTTATTTTCTTAATGCAGCACAGAGGCTAACAAAGGTCATCTCACTTGGGGAGCATCATACTTGATTCAATCACTAATTTCTAATTCACATAATCTAATTTTTTAAAAAAATTTATTATTTATTAAATAATAGTTTTTAGGGTTTTGGAAATTAATTCAATGTAAAATTAAAATCTAAATGCTGCAGCAAAAAAATCAAATTAAGGAATAAAGGTCTTGGTCTAGGTTTTGATAACATGTGTTCATTCAGTATTTAATTTTTATTTAAATTAAATCTGATAATTCATTTAATGAAACTTCATTAATGAATTACATTACTTTAATTTATTTAGTGTGTGGTTTTAGCATGACTTTGGTGCACAAACCCCCACCTCCACTAGTAATAAAATAAGATAAGACCCCAACCTAGAATGCAATTCCTAAAAGACTCAACTCCATTGTATGTCGTTACTTCCCTTAAGGTAACCATAGCTCCATCGTATGAAGGGTTTTCCTAATGTAAGTGATGGAAAAGTAATTAATCACAGAAAATAAATGGAATTTGGAATAATTTCATGATGGAAGACCGCCTCACTCTTTCAATACTCTCGAATATTCCACAACTAGAATAAAATCATATTTAAGTAAAACACAATAACAAAGTCATTGTGAAACTTCCCCTAGGGCCAAGCCTCAGGTTATTCACTTGCCATTACAAATTAAAAAGATATCACGATGTAAAGATGGAATATATAGATAATGATATTTTTTTGGAAGAGAAAAAAGGTATGGAAGAATAAAGTGAATCACATTAATTAAAATATTAATTCACGTTACATGGTAAAATAAAACTAAAATAAAAAAAGAAAAGGAAAATCATAAATCATGGCCATCATCTAGATCTTACATCTCTGATATATATTCTATTTAATCCGATTTTATCCTCTTATTTATAAGAATGGAAGAGGATTAAAGGAATCATAAAGGACTACTAATGTGTTTCAGAACATAATGGGTTGTCAATGGTTGAAATTTCAGTTCCCAAATTTTACTTCAAATATTTTCACATTTTCCCTTTTTTTATTGAATCATAAAATTTTGACTTATTAAAAGTTTTCTACAAATATTTTGGTCATTTTTCCCTCAAAATTTCAGCTTTATCCTCAACATTTAAAATATTTTATTTCCTAATTACCTAGATATTTTATTCTTCTTGAATGTTTCTAAAATTATTATCCACTTTTAAGCATCAAATTCCCACCTTAATGAGTGAATAACACCTCTAAATTTAATGTTGTGACATGGAAACAAGCCATATTTCCAATAAAATTAGAATCACCTCTATTGGAGGTATGTATACCAATTAATGCCTCATTTATATAAGTGGGGTATACTCTACCCTCCTAAAATGGTTTTAAAATTTATTGATTTTTTCAAGCCTCTAGATATTTGAATTAACTACTAATACAGAAGATAAAGTTGAATCCCATGGATAATTTAATCCTAAAAAAAATTAATCTCTCAAATAGGATCAATATTTTATAATATTTTCTCAAAATACCAAAGAAAATAAAATCTGTTAAAATTATAGAATTAATAAAATTTCACATTTTAACTCAAAACACACTATAAAACCAAAAATTATGAAAATAAGATCAAATTTATAAATTCGGAGGATTTAAATAATTTAAATTAATATAAAAATGATGAAAATATTAGCTCTATATTTATGTGTTTTGATGAATAGAATAGAAAGGCGCCTCAATGAGGATGTGAGGTTTTAGTCAACTGGTCTTCGGTAACTAGTGGTAAGATAGTGGGACGTCATCTACTTATCACATGTAGTATTTTTTTTTCTCATTTTACCTTTTTCCATTTATTTTAGACTCATACATTGTTGTTTGTTTGGATTTTTTTAGTTTTATCATTTTTTATGCTTCTTTTAATTATGGCATATATTTCTTCTAGTTTCCTTCTATTATTTCTTTTATATATATATATATATATATATATATATATATATATATTTGTGTGTGTGTGTGACATGTTTTTAATTTTAGGTTAGTCTAAATCATTCCTTATGGTTCTTTTATGTTTGGGTTCTAGTCAATAGCCCATGGGGATAAATAAACCCCTTCAGGTGTGTGTACGATTGAGTCAAGTGCCAGTCTGGGAGGGTGTCCCTCGGTTGATTCATGACACCACATCCTCCTTTTATACCTTTTCAACCCTCTCATGGATGGATGGTTGAAAATTCATCTAAAAAATATAATATTTTTGCATTTTTCTCAATATTTCAAGATATATATTATAAAAGTCCACAATTATCAAATAAATTTTAAACCTCATCATGTACAAACTAGCACAGTCTTTCAGACTCAGAGCATCATCCACCTTGTTTTCCATCCTAGGGTGGTAATGTATTGAGAATTTATAATATTTGATTAACTCCAACCATATAATCTGGTGCATATTCAACTCTTTATTATGTAAATATATACTTTATGCATTTATGATTAGTATATACTTCACACATTTAACCATATAGATAATGTATCCATATCTTCAATGCCAAAATTACTATTTCCAGTTCCAAAACATGATTCAGGTAATTTTTCTCCTGAATTTTCAATTATAAAGATACATAATTTATCAATGTATCATTCTACATGAGGATGAAACATATTCCATTATTCAATACATCACTATATATTGTAAATACTTCTCCATTTCAGGGTAGTTTAAGCATAGGCATGCTAACAAACTATCTCATCAGTCCTTTGAAATTATCCTCACATTCATCTACCAATAAGATCTTAACTCCCTTCTAGGTAAACTTGGTTAATGCAGTTTATAGTAGAAATAAATGTTTCAAAAAAATCAGTAGAATACTACTAACACAAGAAAAATATAGATATCAATCCCCATGGTTGGTTTGGTCCATTGTTCAATAACTTTTATATTTAAAGGATCCACCAATATACCCTCACTTGAAATTATATGACTCAAGAATAAGAATTTTTTAGCCAAAATTCACACTTGGTAATTTTTTCATATAGATTCTTGTTCCTCAGGGTCTTCAGCATAATCCTTACATTTTATTTATTCTCTTCCTTTCTCCTTGATTATATAATAATATCATATATAAATATTATTGTTAACTAGTAAAGGTAATCACTAAAGACTCTATTTGTAAAATCTATGAATATATCAAGAGAATTGATATTTCCAGAAGGAATTACTATAAATTAATAATGACCATACCTCATATGGAAGGTTGTATTAGGTGTATCCTCCTTGTTGACCCTTAAATGATGATATCTAGGTTGATGATAATATTATAAAAATATTTATCTTCTCTTAATTGATCAAATAGATCATCGATAAATGATATAGGATACCTATTCTTAATAGTTATATTGTTAATTTCTTGATAATAAATGAAAAGACTCATTGAATCATCTTTATTCTTAAAAAAATGAACATGTGCACCTCATGGTGGAGCACTAGGATAAATGAATCCATTAACTATATATTCCTATAGTTTCTTATTTAATTCATACAAATAAATTGGTTCCATTCAATATGCAGTCTTTGAAATAGGTGTAATTCCATGTAAGAGTTATATTAAAAACTCAACTTCACAGTTTGGGAGAAGATTAGGAAATTTATCAAGAGATACATTAGCATAATCCTGAACAATGGAAAAAAACTTCAATGTTGAGTTTCTCTACTATGATTTGATAAAAATATCACTTCTGAATATGTGATAAAACCCATATAATGGAGGGAATTTACATTTGGATAACAGGTTCATCCTTATATCAATATATGATCATAGGTCGGTTTGGAATATAAAATAAAACTTCCCTTCCTCTAAAATTGATATGATATCTATAATGAGACATCCAATCCTTTATAAAATTTCATTAAATTAAATTGGAGGATAAATAACAAGGTTTTAAATAATCACAATCCCATAAAGTTCTATTGAGAAGATGTATATACTTGACATGTTCTCATCATACCATTAATAGTTTTCACTTCCAAATCAACATATAATCATTTAGGTGGTGAGGTAATACCTTAAGAAAATTCATTAGATGTAAAAGAGTGCGTAGAAACAAAATAAAATAAAACATTTTCAATACTAGAGTTTTTAATAAGTGTACCTTTAACCCCATTTCTAGTAACTTTTACTTCAACTATAGTAATTGTATAAGCTTTTCCTTCTCCCACTGGATTATTTTTTGGTAATATCCATAGATGTGTATGGAATTGGGGGAAATATTTATCCATCTATTTATAACTAAATCATTTTAATTTTATGGATTCTCTCATACCCTTTTATTCTTGATCATGATGTACTTTCTCTCCATAATTGAATACAAATATTATTCCCTTCAAGAATGTACTAGGTTGTTTACTTCCATAAATATCACATGTTGGAAATTCCCCCTTCTCTTCTTCCCATTATCAATTTTTTACCAACCATTCTCTTCTTCTCTTTATTTCCTTCTGAACCATAAGTCATGGAGAATTATTTCTCTATCTTGATATCACATGATACTATATCCATGTATGGTGAGAATGTTTAGGAGACTAGTTCCCTTCAAAGTATTGACTTTTTCCCATAAAATAAATGGTTAATATTAATCTTTGGATTGTGTATATTGTCTGAGGTATCTATTTTTGACCTTGTAAAGTTAGATTTATACATAGACACATTTCCCACATCATTTTATCTTAGACATGAGAATTTTCTCTCCATATCGACCTATTATTTGTGAGGAAAATATTTTTCCAATAAAAGTACCTTAAAATTATTCTACTCTATGATCACTATTTAATCCACATCCTTAGTACTTTGAATTAATGAACTCCATTGATCTACATCCCACATGATATGATAAATTGACATAACAACCTTATCTATTTCATTACTTACCAAAGAGAGAAATATTATTTTTAAGGAACTTATCCATTTCTATGCTACAAATGGATTTGTGGTTTCACTTAATGATAGAGGTTCTTATTACATGAAAATTTATAACATTGTTACATTGTGTTTTGGATCAGTAGGATTCTCTGTATATAAAATTTTATTGTTCATAACATGAGTTAGTTATTCTAATATAGTTATAATTTTTTTAGCTCTACCCTCATCTCTAGATCTAGGTTCATTGTCTTAAACCGAAGGGAATTCCCTACATAGATTAGATGAATTGATATGATTTCATTCCTTCTATTATGATCCATTTATAAATAAGGTAATATATTAGATTATATTATAACATTTAAATCATAATGTATTATTTGGAGACTTTTGAAACACTTAACATAATTTTAAAATTTTATACATAGCTAATTTCATTATAAAAAACTAGGTTTATTTGGGAATATTATGAAATCAAAAAAAATCCAAATATCTCATAATGTTTTTTAAAGAAAATTTTAATTTAACTTAAACATGTCTCCCAATAGTTTCAAAACATGTGTGAGGTAAGGGAGCATTCTCTATGCCTCATAATGAAGGCTGAGATATACTCAACTAACACTTTTTGGGGTCATTACACCTAAATTCATTTTTTACAACCCATGTCCACTTGTAGTATTAAAACATGGATGTATTTATAGGAAAAAACATAATCTATTTCTTACCAAAAAAATATGATATTATCCTATAATTAGATATATCCTCAAGATCCATCATAGGGTTATGTTCCCTAATCTATGTCTTCCAAAATATACTTCACAAGGTTTCTACAAAACTTTCTATGATACAAACTATAACAACTCCAAACATGGTATCCTAGAACTGGTGGTTACTATATTAAAATGGCACTAGATACAAGAAATTTTATCCCAAGGGACTAAATAATTGTAGAACCTTAGTAAACTAGATATATTCATTAATCTTAGATTAAATTTGAAAACATAAAGTACAATATATAAATTTCTCTTAGAATATTATTATTCTATCTAGTATATCGTTTTATATCAATAATAGTACCCTTATTGGAATCCTTGTGAAAAACATAAGAAAGGGGTGATCTTAGATTCTCAGTAAGGGAATGCATATAGAATAGCTGTCATAGAATAAATAAGGCACAAATAATATAGTAGGAATAAATGATGATTAAATAATTCCATATATAATCACATGGGATTAAAACTTATCAATGAATATCATAAATATTTGATAAACACATGGAAATTAATAACAAATTTCATAATGACAGAATGCATAATATCAGTCATCTGAAACTTACCATTGAGGCCTCAAGCCAAGACTTCTTATATAAATGTGAGTCCATGTCCAAATACCCAATCAGTTATGTCTCATGATACCTATCAATGCATAAAGGGGATTTGTAATTATGGTCCCCACCATTCACTTAATAATTCTAATGTATTTATCATATTAATAAACAATACAACTTAATCAATATTCCTTAATAATCAATAACTATCTGAATTAGAAGAACTGAAATATAAAATATCATTACTTTCTTCAATAAAACTGATCATAAGTCATCTAGAGATAAATTATGGATGGTATCATTATATTATAACCTTATTAAAGCATAATATTCATCAAATTGTGTTGACATACATGAAAATAATTTTAAAATATCACTGAAAAGTTTCTGGAGGAAAAAACTATTTTTATTTTGAAATCACTTATTTAAAATATAAAAAAATTAAAAATATTAAGAAGAAAATTTTCTTTATAAATAACTATGTAAACTATTTGTGGAAGCTTCAGGGAAAAAATAGTCGTAGTGGTGGTAGAATTCGCTCATATGGTAAACAGTAAAACAAATATTTCATTCAACTTTGGTAAAAAGTATCTCATCTGGATAACGAAAATAAGATTCCTTTTAAACATTTTCATAGAAAGTTAAAAATGGAAAATAATATATTTAACCAATCATTTTATAATACTAAAAATATTCTTAAAAATGTTATAATGGAAACATGAACATAGATGAAAATATTCTCGACTAAATAGAAAATAAATTTGGTTTTCCTTAAAAACATTCTTTCTATATTTTGAGTACTTAAAAAATGAAAGGAAAAAAATATTAATTTATAGAAATAAATAGAGGATAATAAAATATATTGTGTTTAATATAGAAATATCATATAATTATCTCGATGGAAACTTAAAACATAATCAATCCCAAATAAGGATGATATTATGAAATAAACCCTTCCCTCAAGTCTCGCTTTCTTCATATGTTTTTTTAAAAATCCAATAATATAAATTTAAATTTATTATAACACTATAACAAAACCATATAAATACTAATAATATAATATATTATCTAATAATAACATTTTAACACCCTTTTATTAATAATTTTATATTAAAATAACTATTTTTTAGTGTTAACCTTTTCATTTATTCATGTAAGTTGTAGTTCGATGGTTTTGGGCCATGAAATTTTTCTTATACTACCATAATATCAATAATATTAATCATGATATAAATATCTTATATATTAATTATATACATATTTATAATCATCAATTAAAAGCAATATTGAAAAATGAATCGCATAACTTCAAGGAGGTGGTAGTCCACACATACCCACCAGCAACAATATCATTTTCTAACGAGTGAAATGGTAAAAAGTAATTAGATATATTATATTTATAGTAAAATAATAATTTCATAAATATATTCCATATTAATAAACATACATATTAAATGGTGATGAAAATGAATTCCACTACTACATGGAGTTGGTAATCCATATGTATGCATGAGTGATATTTTCAGTTTCCATAGGATAAAAAGGAGGAGGAAATGGTTGTACCATAATCATAATAACATTAAATATATTTATGATACTGGGTTTATTATTTAATTATTTATATAACGTATTTAGAATAAGTATAATAAAAAATAAATTTAAAATTACTTAGTTAAGAGTTATACCTCTTCTTTGAGAATGCTCCTTTGGCTTACACCTTAATCCTTAAAAGGATGGTATTTTTCACAGAAACAAATATCAAGGACATGGGAAGGGAATATATAATGGTATTAGGGTTGTTATTTTCCTATATATAATTATCAAACATTATGAATAATGTTGGGGTGTAGGTTCCCTTTTATAAATGAGGGAAATGACACACTCGGAATTACTTAAAAGATTAAATAATGTATATATATATATATATCATAATCATTTAAAGTGGTAAAAGGCACACCAAATTCGAAGATAATATGTGACAGGGTCAAAATAAACTTAAAAAATCATATTTAGACATGTTTTGTATAAATTTTAAGATGTATCTCCTAGTTAAACCACTTTAAACCCATTTTAACATTAATTGTGATAACAAAACTTTTTACCATGATAACATAATTATATAAAATAAAGGGGTATTCTAAAAAAATTGTTTATTGTAATTAAAAAATTAATACAATATATCATATTAAATTTATATATGTTAAATAAATTACATTGAATCTAATAATATAAAATACAATAAAAATATTTTTTCAAAAAATACCTAATTTAAGAGTAAAAATCATTTCAACTTGAAATCAAGTAATAAGATGGTTTAAAAAAATTCTGTTAAATAATAAACCAGCGAAGGTTTTTATAATTTTTTGGAAATAAAAAGGCTGAATTAAATCTTCCAAACATGCCATTAAATGAAAATACCCAAAAATAATTTTAAATTTGAGTAAAATTTAACTTATATTCACAATGGCCACGATTGGGTTCTCAAATTAAAAATAATGTATTAAAATACATTATTTAACTAATTAAGTACATATTTTTTTAAAACCGCTCATACAATAGGATAAAGTCAAGTGTTATAATGATTTTAATGTTTTACCAAATAGTTTTAACCTTGTTTTACATGTTTTACCCTTATTGAGGTGATAACTTTTACCATGGTTACTATTCAAAATTCTTAAAAATAAAAGGGTATACTTACCAAATTTTAACCTAATAGTTAAAAATTTGTAATACCTTTTAAATATTCAAATTATATAAGTGTAAGAAACAAATTTGAATACTAATGCATAAAATAAAATGAAAATCAGTTTTTAGAAAGAAAAATAATTAACATAAAGATAAACTAATTCAAAATCAAATATAGTGGTGATTAGGATGGAATTATTCATATTATATTTAATAAAATATAACTTATTTTACATTAAAACGAAATCTAAAAAATAATGGTACATTTACATTACTTTATTTAAAGAAAATATATGACAGTTTTGCAAAAATTGATATTATTCATTATTCACTAAAAAATAATTTTTTTGAAAAATACCTAGAATTAAATCTAGGATGATATTGAAATTTTGATTTAAAAAATGATAAAATTTTCATAAAATCCAATTTTTAAAAGTAGATGAAATTTATTATAATATATACAAATAGAATGTAATAAATCCTTTTTTGAAGAAAACTTATTTTTGAAGAATATTATTTAGTTATAGAAAATTGAGCAATTATTTATTATAAATTAATCAATAAATTATATAAAACCATAATAAATATTTTTCATAATGTTTTTATTCATATTCATACCTACAATTTAATAGCTAGTTTATAATGGTATATTATATTACAGTTCATTTAGACTTGAGGTTTCATGTATCATAAGCTATCGAAGAAATTAAATTTATTTAAAGTAAAATATATTATAAAATACTAGGATGTTTCAAGAATGATACATAGTATGTTATGTATTAATATGGTTCTATGATATATTTATCATAAATATATATTTATTATACAAGGGGTTTGAATGCGTATGAAGAAATATGGGACTTGGCATGAGGGTTTAAGTTACAATATCATTTCTTTTTGAGATTTTATATGTTAAATTTCTATTAAAAGTGATGTTTCCATTGTATGGAGATAATGGAATTATTGTTTTTATTTTCAATAAATTATGTCAAAAATAATGATAAAGTCAATGAATTGTCCTATGGAGTTTCCTATGAAGTTTCCAACAGAGTTTCTTATGGATTTTCCTATGATGTTTCTTATGGAATTTTGATGATGATTTGATAATCCTCAAAGATTATAACATCATGATTACTAAAATTTATCATAGTTATAGCTAAATTATTTCATGAAGATTCTATATAGATAAATTTTGTAAAAATACAGAGTTTTGGTTTTACAAAATTTGATCATTGAATTTTTGATCGGATGTAATGTTATCGAATTGAGACATTGTAATTCCAAATGACAGAGATTTTGTCAGTCCATCAAATAGAGAAAATTTAAATTTTATATAGACAAGAAAAATAAAAAATGTACTATATGGATAAAAATATAATTTTTACCAAATATATAGAAATTATAAGTTTTACCGAATAGAGAAAAATAAAAAAATGTATCAAATAGAAAAAAAAATATAAAGTTGTACTAGACAGAGAAAAATACAAAGTTTTACCAAATGAATAAATATAAAAATTTGCACTAGAAGGATAAAAATACAAATTTTAGATGTATTAATTTTATTTGTACAATTTCTAAGTTATAAATTTTATTTTTATAAAGTTCAAGATATAAATATAAATTATACAATGTTTTAGTTATGATGTCGCGGAGAAATTTTGTACATCGAATTGTGGTTTCAAGATAATTATAAGAACTTTGTAAAGTCAAGAATTGTGAGGATGTTGAACTTTGTTTTGAACATTTTAAAATCTTATCAATATTTTAAGATGTTTTACAGCATTATTTGATGAAAATTTCATGAATAATATTGACTCTGATTTATTCAAAGGATTTGAAGGAATTTAGAAGAAGTTTGAGTTGAGTGGGAAATTAAAATTTAGAGCCCATTATTATTTCTTATGTTTCTAATAGATTTGTGACTATAAAAATAGTCAAGATCATTTTTAGAAATATGATGAAGGTGAGTGGATTTGAAAAGATAAAAGAGAGAAATTTGTTAACTATAGATTTATAAGATGATTTAGTTAGGTCAATGTTTTGAGGAAATTTGATCATCAGGTTTCAAGGATAGTTGATAAGTTTGACTAATACCAAGTAACAACATATAGAAGTTCAAAGTTATATATTTTCTAAAGTTGATATTTTCAATAATTATAATTTTTGGAAGCCAGATTGACCGATGTGCATGTTAGTTCAGAGGAAGATAGTAGGTAGTCAAAGTTAAATCCACAAGAAATTTTGGAAGGATACTTGAAGTATATGGGTAAAAATATTATAAGGCCCCAGCCTTAAACATTAATTAATCTTGATATATTTCAAGAATACACGTTGAGGATCTTTTCAGGTTTAGAGTTTTAGAGAATTAGATCATAAAACATGCATTACATTCCACATTTAAATAAAGTTGTTACATAAAAGATAATATTCATTTTTCCCATCAACAGAAACATATTTAAAATAAAACATGGATTCTTTCTTGACACTTCCTTGACACTATCATCATATCATGTACCTTTCCCATGACCTGTGAAAAACATTTCAAAAACATGGGATGATCATAAAAAGATCAGTAAGGGATATAAAAAATATGGAAAGGAAACATGAGTACATGTATACATAAGAATCAATGAAATCATACTTTACTCATAAAACATAATCACTTTAACATACCTCATAAAATCATGAATAAATCATAGAAATCATAAGACATAAAGGTAACTTGAGGCATTCATAACATTCTTATGTAGGGAGTAACCCTCTTTGTTACGTTTGGAATACCCATCACAGTATATTCCCTAAATATTTTCAGAGAAAACTTAAATTTTAACTCCTTCACATTACCCAATGCATTGGAGAGCTATATCGGGCTCACCCACCCTTAGTTTATCACGGAACCACCCATATTCATAATACTACCCAAGAACCATAACATAATTGTATCACATAAAACATGCATAAAGGAAACATAACATTTCCACTTTTCAATAATAAGATATCAATACCAGACATTGATATAAAAACAATATGAAATCCATTTTCAATACCAAAATAAAATAAAAGTAAAACATGGTATTTATTTTTCATTTTAAAAAAATTATGGCTTGTAGAGGAAGTTGAAGCTCAAATAATGGTCACAAAGGTGGAGAAGTCGTTATCGCCGCATACGTATGGCAAAAAAACATTCCTTTTGTCATTTACTAAAATGATTCATATAAAAATATTCCTTTTTAATAATGTAAAAGTAAAAGGTTTTTATACACCGTATAAAATAAAGTTGGGTATAAAACAAAATATGCCTCAATGAAAGGAGATTGAGACGAAGTCCCATACCTCGGGTCCGACTTGACTCAATCATTCTTTAACCTCCTGAATAATAAACTTGACTTAATTTCTACTTTCTTAATAACCCTTTTCAAGTACATTATTCCTTTTATATCACTTATTACCATGTTATGAACACTATGTAGTTATTTATGTTAATAATGGTCGTTTTGTCAATCATTGGTACTTGAGTCAAAAATAAACTCTTTATAATTACAAGTTGTTCATGGGGTAAAATATCCATTATATCCAGAATTATATTCATGAT
The DNA here is from genome assembly GCA_963277665.1 of Viscum album. Classification (NCBI taxonomy): domain Eukaryota; kingdom Viridiplantae; phylum Streptophyta; class Magnoliopsida; order Santalales; family Viscaceae; genus Viscum; species Viscum album. Next base: position 438,556,712 of record OY728157.1, on the reverse strand, counting down.
TTATATATCATATATATCATATATATTGAGTATATACATGCATTTATAATATTACATAACATTTAGAGGTAATAAATGAAATACACCGTTCATGGAGACGGTAAGTCGTACATACGCATGAACACCACTTTCATTTCTATTTCGTATTTAATAGAATGCAATCATAATGACATAAAGATATATTATAATTCCATTATAATATCATATATAATATCATTAACTCTATCCTTTATACATCCCACATAATGAATTAACGAATCAAATCACTTTGAGGGGGCGGTAGTCCGCACTTCCTAAAATGAAGATATCGCGTTTACCCATAATGGAAACCATAAAGGTATGACATAAATGAAAAATACAGAAGCATAAGGAAAAAATAAAAATATCATATATCATATATAAATATATTGACATCATAATGGCCACCTTCAAATGTGTTAAAAGAAGATTGAACAATCATCGTTTTGTGAGGCAGAAATTCGCCATCCACAGAAACAGTATGTTCTTTAACCATTAGATGAAGGTGTGTGTAAGTGTATCTTGAATACTTCTTATAACAACATCCTAGTATATTGAAGATACTGGTGTTGTTACAAAAGAAATTAATAAAAATATTTTAGGGGGTTGGAGAAGAAAAATAAAACAAAAGAACACAAGTGAAGACATTACCTTTAAATCGGGTAACTCCCTTTGGTTTGAACCAAAAGGGTTTCTTGAAAAGCTTCCTGCCTAAGTTAAGGCTTCTAGGATGAGGATAGGGATGTGGAGAGACAAAATGATAAGATATTGGCCGAGCCAGAGGCTTGATAGGTGTGGGTAAAGAGGTAGAGGTGGGGGGCTTTTATAAGAGGAGAGGAGGGGCACTCTTGGAAAGTAAAGAAATATTACTTTATTTTAAAATGAGTTTCAGATTTTAAAGGTCCCACATTGATATATTTCGAGGATAAGGTGATCATGGTTCGAAATATACTCATAAAATAGGTCTTTGAAAAGTTTAAGTCTTATATTGTACATTATCTTTTCATTTTATTTAAATCTTTCATTAATGAGACAATCATTGCCTCATCATGATGTCATAAATAATTTAATTTATTTAATGTCCAAAATTTATAAAAAAAATACTATGATGTAGGAAATAGTTTTATCTTTCCAATTATTATTTATAGTTCAAGAGATCATTTATGTATACAAAATTAAATTTTTTTTACTCAGGTGATACATTCTTTGTTATATTTACTTTCTTTAAAAAATAAAAAGATAAAAAGTCATTATCACACAAAAGTGATTCCATGGGGTCCCCAAGTTTGGAACAAGGCATCCCATGGTCGGCCATGACACAAACAGTAGTATTAGACACATGTTGGTATCATTTTTTATTATTATGATATTATTTTATTATCATTAACTACCCGATTACTAATTAATCAAGATAATTAACGATAATTACCGTCGTTACTATTCACAAAGTCCAAAAACAAAAGAGTATTAATTAAATAATTTGGACCTTCTAATTCCAAATATGGAATCAATTTTTCTAAATTCCAAACACATAAATTGCAATAATTAATTTAAAAATAATTCTCGTTGTCAAAATAAATAGCGGGTTTTTTTGAAACAATATCTATAAAAAGTTTGGCATTATTTTATGTGCAATTCCAAAGTGAAATTAATTATAATTACCACTATTGTATTAAATGGTAAAAATATATTCTATTTACACTTTAAACCCAATTAAAAAAATAATCTAACCATATAATTAGATTATATGAAAAAGCAGTTTTGATGTAAAATGCAGTATTTTTCACTATTCATTAAAAAAATGAACATTGTCAGAATAATACCAAAAATATATCCAATGTAAATTTCAATGTCCCAATCATAAACAATAAGTTTATTTTGAAAAATTGAGATTATAAAATTGTCCAAATATTTATTTAAAAATGGTTCACCATCAAAAGGCGGTAAAACAATCTTATAAAAATATTAGAGAATTCTATGCTTAAGATTTGATTTATTCCCATTTTAAGCCTCTAAAACACTATCTAATTCATAAATAGACATAGATAAGAATATATATTATTAATTACTTACTTGGGATGTTACATCCTTCCCCCCTTTAGAAAATTCCATCCCCGCAATTTATTTACTTATCGAATAAGTGGAGGTATTTATCTCTCATTGCATTTTCAGATTCCCATGTTGCCTCTTCCCTCATGTGGTTTTTCCACAAAACCTTTACTTGATGAATCACCTTATTCCGCAAAACTTTCTCCCTTTGGTCAAGAATCTGGACCGGTCGTTCCTCATAAGATATATTCTCTTCCAGCTGAACCACCTCTGGACTCAAAACATGAGATGGATCTGGCATGTACTTCCTTAACATTGAATCATGAAAAACATTGTGTACCTGAGATAAACTCAGAGGTAAAGCCACTTGGTATGAAACTGATACAACTCTATCCAGAATTTCATATGGTCCAATGAATCTTGGACTCGACTTTCCTTTCTTACCAAATCGCATCACACTTTTCTATGGTGATACTTTGAGAAAAACATGATCACCTACCTCGAAAGAGAGATCCTTCCTCCTGTTGTCTGCATAACTTTTCTGCCTGCTCTGAGCTGTTCTCATTGTGTCTCTATATCAGCTGAACTTTTCCTAGCAACTCTTTTACCAATTCCGGTCGCATCAAATTCCTTTCACCCACTTCATCCCAGAAAGCTGGAGTTCGACACCACTTCCCATATAATGCCTCAAATGGTTCTATCTGTATACTGGAATGAAAACTGTTATTATAAGAAAACTCATCCAATGAAAGATGTTGGTCCCAACTTCCCTAATAATCCATCGAACAAGGATGTAACATATCTTCCAAATTCTGAATTGTTCATTCTGACTGCCCATCTGATTGAGGATGAAAAGCTGTACTAAAATTTAATTCAGTACCCAACGACTTCTGAAGGCCTTTCGAAAAGTTATAAGTGAACCTGGGATCCCAGTCAGATACAATGGAGAGAGGAACTCCATGTAACCTGACTATCTCTTTAAGATACAAACAGGAAAGTTGATCTAGGGAAAAAGTATCTCGTATATCAAGTAAATGAGAAGATTTAGTCAAGTGATCAACAATAACCCTGATTGCATTATTACCTCGAGGTGTCTTCGGCAATCCCAGAACGAAGTCCATGGATATATTCTCTCATTTTCACTCTGGAACTAGTAAAGGATGAAGCATCCCTTTCGATAACTGCTGCTCTAGTTTAACCTGTTGACATGTCAAACACTTCATAGTAAAATCAGCAATATCACTTTTCATTCCATCCCACTAGTAGTAATCCTGAAGATCTCTATACATCTTAGTACTGCCTAGATGAACTGAAAACGGAGAACTATGAGCTTCACATAACAACTCTATCTTCAACTGTGAATCACACGGCACACACAATCTCTTCCCAAATCTCAAAACACAATCATTATCAATGTTGAATTCAGGAAACTTACCCTTCTGAACCAGCTATACCTTTTTCTGCAACTCGGTGTCTTGCTTCTGTGCTTGCTTAACTCTGTCTTATAGAGAAGATTTCACTGATACCTGAAACAAAACAGAAGTACATCTTGCACCAACAACTTCTATGCCAAAGTTAATCAAATCCATAACCAAAGGATCATGTTCCCAACGCAACATTGTTAATGAAGCATTACTTTTTCGACTCAAAGCATCAGCCACTTTATTTTCTTTTCCCGGATGGTAATGAATTGTACAATCATAATCCTTGATTAATTCTAGCCATCTCCTCTGTCTCATGTTCAATTCTTTCTAAGTGAATATATACTTTAAAAATTTTGTGATCAGTATATATTTCACACTTTGCACCATACAAATGATGCCTCCAAATTTTTAAAGCGAAAACAACAACAACTAATTCCAAATCATGTGTAGCGTAATTTACCTCATGAGTTTTCAACTGACGTGAAGCATAAGCAATTACCTGATCATTCTACATTAGGATGCAACCAATTCCTTTCAATGAAGCATCGTTGTAGATAACAAACTCCCCATTACTTGAAGGTAGTTCCAAAACTGGAGCATTCACCAGTCTTCTTTTCATTTCCTGAAAAAAATCATCACATTCTTTTGTCCAGATAAACTTAACACCCTTCAGAGTTAGCTTTGTCATTGGACTAGATAACTGTGAAAAATTTCTAACAAACCTTCGGTAATAGCCTGCTAAACCAAGAAAACTATGAATCTCAGTTACATTTGTGGGTCTTGGCCATTCTTCAACAACCTTTGTTTTTGCAGGATCAATAGTTTTTCCATCTTTAGAAACAATGTGACCAAGGAAAGAAATTTTTTGCAACCAAAACTCACACTTGATGAATTTCCCATACAATTTCTTTTATTTTAAGGTTTTAAAAATAACCCTTAAATGTTTTTCATGCTCCTCTTTAATTTTAGAAAACACCAAAATATCATCAATGAAAACAACCAAAAACTTATCCAAGAACTCATGGAAAATTTTATTCATAAGGTCCATGAATACAGCAGGTGCATTGGTTAGCCCAAAAGGCATAACTACAAATTCATAATGGCCATATCTTGTTCGAAACGCGGTCTTAGGAATATATGCTTCCTTTACCTTCAACTAATGGTACCCCGGTCTCAAGTCAATCTTTGAAAAAAAAACTGAGCTCCCTGGAGCTGATCAAACAAATCATCGATATGAGGCAAAGGATATTTTTTCTTAACAGTGATTTTATTCAAGGCTCTATAATCAATGAAAAGTCTCATTGAACCATCTTTCTTTTTAATAAATAATATAGGGGCACCCCATGGTGATGTGCTAGGTCGAATGAAACATTTCTCTAATAAAGATTGCAATTTCTCCTTCAACTCTAAAATTTCCATTTGAGCCATTCGATAAGGGGGTTTTGAAATTGGATTAGCATCAGGAACTAAGTCAACGGTAAACTCAACTTCCCGCTCTGGTATTATTCCAGGAAAATCATCAGGAAAAACATCAGGATACTCATTTACCACTGGCACATCATTAATCTGAAAAGTTCCCTTGTTTTTAACAATATGTACAAGGTAACATTAATTTCCATATTTTACAAGTATCTAGGCCTCTTGATATGTTATCAACATTAAGGGTTCATTCTTGTACACAAACTGAAAGTCTCTCTGAAAAGAAACTTCTTTTTCTCTACAGTCAATATTAGCATGGTAAACATAGAGCCAATCCATACCCAGGATAACATCAAACTCTACTAGAGGTAAAACAATAAGTTTATCAAGTAGGTTCTTTCCACAGATAAGGATAGGAAGATTATTATAAATTCTTTTTTCCTCAAAATTTCCCCCATGTGTTTTTACCACAAGTTCAGGAGTCGTTTCTTGAGATGGTATTCCCATTTTACTAGAAAAGTTTTCAGAGATGAAAGAATGTGTAGACCCTGAATCAAACAACACATTGGAATAATCTGAAGAAAAAAAACAAAGTACCTGATACCACTTCATTTGATGGCCCAACATCTGCTGAAGTAGTGGAAAAGGATTTCACCACACCATTCTGCTTGTAGTCTGATTTCTTCCCAACACTCGAGCTCTTTGTCGAACACTCATTTTCATAATGACCCATCTCATTGCACTTGAAACATTTTACTAACTATAAATCAAATTTGGTCTTACCATCACCCTGATCTTTTTTAGTGCAATCACGAGCCTTATGTCCCATCTTACCACATCAGTATCACTTTACAAAATTCAGAAGACATTCCCCATCATGCCTTTTACCACATTTATCACAAATTAAAAACTTAGTTTTCTTATCATCAAACCTTTTTGAAGAATTATTCCCTTTCTCCTTCCACCTCGGTCTCTTCTTCTGTTGGTTGTTATAGAACACTTGATCATCGGCACACTCCATTTCCACCATCTCAGCACATCGAACAAGCTTTTCATAACTTTTAAACTCATGAGAAGCCAATGCCCTTCGATATTTTGGCTTTAATCCTGTGTAAAAACGATTTATTTTACTATCAAGGTCTTGGATAAAATTTGGAGCATACCTTGCCAATCGAGTGAACCTCTCTTCATAAGCATCCATTGAGTCGTCCTCTTACCTCAATTCCATTAATTTTTTTTCCATCCTAAGTAGAACATCCTTAGGAAAATACTTCTCAAGAAACATACCATTGAATTCATCCCAGTCGAGAGCATCAATCTCATCAGTGTCCCTGATATTTTTAACCATCAACCACCACTGATCTGCTTCATCCTCCAAACGGTAAATTACAAGACTAACCTTTTGATTGTCTGAACACCCCATGACATCAAAAATCTTCTCTAGTGATTTAATCCACCCTTCATCTAGCACAGGGTCAGATGATCCCTTGAATGATGGGGGATGTTTCCTCATGAAATGTTCCACCACTGACATGTTCCTCTGTAGTTGATCTGGCTGATCTCGTGCATGGATACCGCCACCGTTTATCATTTGAGTCAACTGTGCCATTACTACAACAAACTGTTCAGTTCCAATTCCAAACATCTCAGGATGCGGATTCGGAAGGTTATTTCCTTTTGTATGCCTTCCTAGCACTACTTCCTTGTTTCCTCTACGGAAAACCATTCTGAACAAACATGTCTTAGATGAAGCAACATGGTAATCTTCAAATTCTATATCATTTCAATTTGACCATAAAAAAATATTTTTGGATGATCATTTAATTAGAATTCTAACTCCTAAAGTTATCTAAACCGACTATTGATACCAACTATAAGGCCCCAACCTTAAACAGTACTTAATCTTGAGATATTTCAAGAATACACGTTGAGGATCTTTTTAGGTTTAGAGTTTTAGAGAATTAGATCATAAAACATGCATTACATTCCATATTTAAACAAAGTGGTTACATAAAAGATAGTATTCATTTTTCCCATCAACAAAAACATATTAAAAATAAAACATGAATTCTTTCTTGACACTTCCTTGACACTATCAGCATATCATGTACCTTTCCCTTGACCTGTGAAAAACATTTCAAAAACTTGGGATGAGCATAAAAATCTCAGTAAGGGATATAAAAAAATATGGAAAGGAAACATGAGTACATGTATACATAAGAATCAATGAAATCATAATTTTCTTATAAAACATAAGAAATTTAACATACCTCATCAAATTAGGAATAAATCATAGAAATAATAAGACATAAAGGTAACTTGAGGCATTCATAACATTCTTACGTAGGGAGTAACCCTCTTGGTTACGTTTGGAATACCCATCACAGTATATTCCCTAAATCTCTTCGGAGAAACCTTAACGTTTAACTCCTTCGCCTTACCCAATGCATTGGAGAGCTATATTGGTCTCACCTGCCCTTAGTTTATCACGGAACCACCCATCTTCATAATAATTCCCAAGAACCATAACATAATCTTATCACATAAAACATGCATAAAGGAAACATAACATTTACACTTTTCAATCACAAGATATCAATACAACACATTGATAAAAAAACATAATGAAAACCAGTTTCAATAAAAAAATAAAAGAAAATTAAAACATGGTATTTATTTTTCATTTTAAATAAAATTTATGGCTTGTAGAGGAAGCCGAAGCTCAAATAATGGTCATGGTGGTGGAGAAGTCATTGTCGCCGCATACGTACGACAAAAAAACATTCCTTTTGTCATTTAGTAAAATGCTTCGTATAAAAATATTCCTTTTGAATAACGTAAAGCTCAAAGGGGTTTATACACCGTATAAAAGAAAGTTGTGTATAAAACAAAATATGCCTCAATGAAAGGATATTGAGACGAAGTCCCATACCTCGGGTCCGACTTGACTCGATCGTTCTTTAACCTCCTGAATAATAAACATGAGTTAATTTCTACTTTCTTAAGAACATTTTTCAAGTTAATTATTCCTTTTATATCACTTATTACCATGTTATGAACACTATGTAATTATTTATGTTAATAATGGTCTTTTTGTCGATCATTGGTACCTGAGTCAAAAATAAACTCTTTATAATTACAAGTTGTTCATGGGGTAAAATATCCATTATATCCAGAATTATATTCATGATGTAGAAATCATATATATCTTATATATCCAATATATACATGCATTTATAATATTACATAACATTTAGAGGTAAGAAATGAAATGCACCTTTCATGGAGATGGTATGTTGTACGTACGCACGAACACCACTTTCATTTCTATTTCGTATTTAATGGAATGAAATCATAATGACATAAAGATATATTATAATTACAGTATAATATCATATATAATATCATTAAATATATCCTTTATATGTCCCACATAAGGCATTAACGAATCAAATCACTTTGAGGGGGCGGTAGTCCGCACTTCCTAAAATGAAGATATCATGTTTACCCATAAAGGAAACCATAAAGGAATGCCATAAATGAAAAATAAAAAAGCATAAAAAAACATAAACATATTATATATCATATATAAATATAGTGACATCATAATTTCCACCTTTAAATGTGTTAAAAGAAGATTGAACAATCATCGTTTTGTGAGGCAGAAATTCTCCATCCACAGAAACAGTATGTTCTTTAACCATTAGATGAAGGTGTGTGTAAGTGTAGCTCAAATACTTCTTATAAAAACATCCTAGTATATTGAATAATATGTTTTTGTTACAAAATAAATGAATAAAAAGAGTTTAGGTGGTTGGAGAAGAAAAATAAAACAAAAGAACACAAGTGAAGACATTACCTTTAAATAAGGTAACTCCCTTTGGTTTGAACCAAAAGGGTTTCTTGAAGAGCTTTCTACCTAAGTTAAGGCTTCTAGGATGAGTAGAGGGATGTGAAGAGACAAAATGATCAGATCTTGGCCTAGCCAAAGGCTTGATTGGTGTGGGTAAGGAGGTAGAGGTGGGGGCATTTTATAAGAGGAGAGGAGGGGCACTCTTGGAAAGTAAAGAAATGTTACTTTATTTTAAAATGAGTTTCGGATTTTAAAGGTCCCACATTGATATAATTCGAGGATAAGGTGATAATGGTTCTAAATATACTCATCCAATAGGTCTTTTATAAGTGTAAGTCTTAGATAGTACATTATCTTTTCATTTTATTTAAATCGTTCATTAATGAGATAATCGTTGCATCATCATGATGTCATAAATAATTTAATTTATTTAATATCTAAAAATTATAAAAAAAATAATATGATGTAGGAAATAGTTTTATATTTACAATTATTATTTATAGTCCAATAGATCATTTATTTAGACAAAATTAAAAATGTTTTACTCAGGTGATACATTCTTTGTTATATTTACTTTCTTTAAAAAATAAAAAGATAAAAAGTCATTATCACACAAAAGTGATTCCATGGGGTACCCAAGTTTGGCACAAGGCATCTCATGATCGTCCATGACACATATAGTATTATTAGGATACATTTTGGTGTCATTTTTATTTATTATGATATTATTTTATTATCCTTAACTACGCGATTACTAATTAATCAAGATAATTAACAATAATTACCGTCATTACTATTCACAAAGTCCAAAAACAAAAGAGTCTTAATTACATAATTTGGACCTTCTGATTCCAAATATGGAATCCAATTTACCAAATTCCAAATACATAAATTTCAATAATTAATTTAAAAATAATTCTCTTTGTCAAAACAAATAGCGGGTTTTTTTGAAACAATATCAATGAAAAGTTTGGCATTAGTTTATGCCCAATTCCAAAGTGAAAATAATTATAATGACCAATATTGGATTAAATGGTAAAAATATATTCTATTTACTTTAAAACAAATTAAAAATATAATCTAAACATATAATTTGATTATATGAAAAAGCAGTTTTGATGTAAAATGCAGTATTTTTCACTATTCATTAAAAAATGATCATTGTCAGAAAAATACCAAAAATTTATCCAATATAAATTTCAATGTCTCAATCATAAAGAATAAGTTTATTTTGACAAATAGAGATTATAAAATTGTCAAAATATTGATTTAAAAATTGTTCCCCCTCAAAAGGTGGTAAACAATCTTTTTAACATATTAGAGAATTATATGCTTAAGATTGGAGAAAAGTATACAAAAAAATTGGTATGCGCCCATAAGGGGCTCTCCTCCTAGGGTTTTCTCATCTCGCCGCTGCGTTCCTCATCGCTGCGGAGGGCGCATCTTCTCTCTTCGAGATCAGCAGGGTTTGGTGGAGGCACCGCTGCAGTGGCGTTAGGTGGCTTCACGGTTTGTGATGCGTCATGGGCTTTTCAGTTGTTGCTTCGGATCTGGGGGTGTAAGACCGGATCGTCATCGGCATACTCTACGGAGCGCTTCTGATTCGGTTTGGAAGTTTGTTGACGACCTATGGTGAGTTTCCCTACCGTTTGAAGGTGTGCTCAAGCGTCGGTGGTTTGGTGGTCCGCCTCTCCTCTGGTGAGTTAGGGTTTTTGTGCTTTTTGCGGCTGATCTGGTCGGCGGCGGCGGGATCTCCTGCTTTCCTTTTTGGCGTGTTTTTGGGGGTTTTTTTTTGTTCTTGTTATCTTGCGGGGTTTCGATCTGTTGTGGTTTATATTCATGCGTCTTCGCGAGTATGGGTTGAAGTTGCTATGTGGATGTTGTTTTCGTTTGAGTGGATGGTTTGCGACGGTGGTGATGTTCGGGCTTGCGCCGTTTGGGCTTTTCCCTCAAGGTCGTTGGATGCTAGGATACGTGATTACAGTGGCAGTCCGGTGTGTTTTCCCAGCGGCCTGGACGGAGTCGACTCTGGGACTCGTGATGGCTCGAACCTTGCAAGGCGAACGACGATGCAGAGGTGAAGTGAGGATCGTCCTTGTTCGATGTTGCGATTCCGGCAACGTCGAGGTGAAGTGTTGTGTGGCTCCGATGATGGTTCCCCGCCTGGGCGCGTGGTGATCAAGCGAGTGTGAGTGGTTCGAGTTGTGCGGACTGAGGTGTCTGTGTGATGTTCCGAAACCCGAGGTGGGGCACGGCTCGAGGCGTTGAAGACTGAGTTTTTGAATTTGGATGTATTTTGTTTGAATTTCAAATTCCTGGTGACGTGGACTGTAATGGGGTACCGGCAACCCTTAAACCGGTTTTCTGTACTTTTCTTTTATTTAATAAATAGTCAGGGGCCTGCCTTGGACTGACTTTCCTGGTATATGCTTAAAATTGGATTTATTCCCATTTTAAGCCTCTAAAACACTATCTAATTCATAAATAGACATATATAATAATATCTATTATTCGTTATTACTTGGTATGTTACAAATATAAACAATAAAATTCTATCTAGGATGTTAAACACTACAAAAACATAGTATAAATATATTTTACTTTCATCATATAGTAAGGTGTTAAGGTTAAGGTTGATTCCTTCACACACCACTTGTAATATGTGATAGATATTATAGTGTATAATTTGTGTCATGGGTGATTATGAACCCAACAAAGATTAGGTACCCACATTGGTATTGAACCTTGAAAAAATCCACATTTTTTATTTACTTTATATTATTTTCCATACATTTGGAATAATTGGTAAGGGAATATAATAAAATATCCATACATCCTAACTGATGAAATAGATATGGTCAATGTAAAGGAAGTTAGAAGTTAAGTTGAATATATTCAGTAAAACGTTGTCTATACTAGATTACCACCTCCCTAGGGTGACTACATGATCCACTAGTCACTATAATTGGTAATAGAGTGTAGGTTACCTCTGTTGGGTCTATAATTTTTTTCTCCTAGTTTTTTTAGATTATTTAAGTAAAGTTTATATTTTCAAAAGTTGAATAAATATTTTCCCTAGAATATAAGGAATTTATGACAGGTTTGAAGTTAATATAAGATTCTATAATTTGTAGAAATATTAAAGTATCATAAAAAACTCTAAATAATCATAAAAAGAAGGATTATTAGAATAAAAATAATTTCTTATCTCGTAATTAAAATAATGGGTAATTACTAATACTAGAAGTTAATGTGAGTGGAAGTTTTAGAAACAAAATAGTTGTAAAAATCCTCTAGAAGAAAAAATTTCAAGTTGTGATGGGTTTCAGTCAGTTGAATCTATTGATATACTCTATTTTGAAGTTAAGGATTACTTAAATAATGTTCTGCTTGAGGTTACTGCATATATATTTTCTTTCATCAAGGAAATTTATGAAGATAAATCACAACTTTAAGAAGAATCCTATGAAATGGAGAAAGAATTGTTGAATAATGTAAGAAAATATAAATCTCTCATGAAACTCACTATATGAAATGAAGATATGGTTTAACTTTCACAAGAAGATGAGAAAATAAATGACCGAAGGAGATCATTCTGAGAAACTGGAGGAACTTTACTAGATAGATATATGAGAGGTTGCCCAAACAATATCATTGGATAGACTATATCCTTACCATAGTGATTGGATAAAAATAATTGTTTGTCAAATGAGGCTGGAAATTTCATTGAAATTTGATGACTAAACATAGTATAATGTTGAGATTATTGAACATAACTGATGTTGACCCCTAATTTTGTAGGGTATGGTTGAAGATGATGGTTGTATTATGTGATTAAATCAATGAAGTTAATCAAAATCTACTTATAGTTATATGTTTAGATAGGAATAGACATACAGAGTCATTTAAAACAATATAAATGGATATATATGTTTGTAAAAATCAAGACTCATATGATCATACAAAGATAATCGAATGATCTTTCCATATATTGAATTATGGAAGGATGATAATCAGATAGATAGTAGAGCTATGATTCCAAGGTGATGGAGAGAAAAATATGGATCCATAGTGATACTATAGTATGAAAAGGTGTCTCACCAAATAGTCTGATACAATAGCATGAAAAGGTATATCACCAGATAGTATGATGATACTATAAAAAAATTATAATTCTTGATATATATGTGAGGACACTTGATACTCAACTAAATGGTTTTCACAGGATGCTCATTATTTCGTACTGAATAACCCCACATTTATAACTTATTATTGAACAATACTAGTTGAGAAATATATAGAAATAAGAACTTATAATAAGAAATGGATTATTGGACTAAGTGTAATGGATAAATAAGTGTGTACATGAGAAAACTAATAAGAACTAAGTGGAACATAGAGGTTGTTTGAGGTTACTAAAAAACAAGTTGGGAGTTGGTGTAGTTCTATGAGAAGGAGATAACTCAGATTATCAGATAGATTATATCAAATCATTATTAGAAGAAATTTTTTCCATTTATCAAATGATGGGGTATTTTATTTAATGGAAGAATAAGAGACCTATGAACCCACTAGAACATGAATAATTGGAAAACCCACTTGATAATCTGATGGAGGATATCATACAAAGATTATTGGACAAGGATTTTTAGAAATAGATGATGTAGAAACATATTAATGGATTCCATGATAAATAGAATATAAAAAATATTTAATAAATAGGGGTTACACATTAAAACAACCCAGTGATTAATATCTGATGAAGGATGTTAGTAATGTAAAATATTCATACTTGAACTCAATTTTCCTCATGAATCTGAATATATGTAAGGATACCAAAAGGAATATTGGTGGTTGAGTAATGAAGCCATGAACTATGATCTGACATAATTATACTAGATGAAAAATCCACATCTTGATATTGAAATTTCTATAATAATTGAATCATGTGATATGTGGTTTGAGTTACATGGAATCAATAGTACAGTGTTTTAGAAGAACTATGTTTTCTCGTTATTATAAAGGCATGATGCTTTGAAATATATCCTAGTATGATTATATTTGATCTATGATTTAAAAAATGATCATAAAATAAATATATATACCTATAAATATTTATAGTAAGTAGTTTAAAAAGAATGGAACCATATAAACTATCAAATTTAAATATAAAGAGATATTCCATGGGGATGTTCTTGTATGGAGAAAAATAATGGCTTGCCAAGAATGAGATTCCCAAATGATGATGGAAAGAACATTGAGATCTCTAGAAGATCATTTCATGCATGGATTAATGAAAATATATAGTAGTATTAATTTTATAAGTTTGAATAAAATTAAAGAAAAATCACATGCATGTAATTATATAGAAGTTGATATACTAGAAATAATGTATTTGAAGGTTAATTATGTGTATTTTTTAATGTTGTATCCAAAATTCAGTGAAAAAGGAAAATAAAATATGAATACATACAAGAGTTGTGTGTTGGGATAGAGTGTATCATAATGAGAAGTTTAAATTAAGTTGTTATGTGAGACAATGATCATAAGTAAGTCTGAAGGGATCTAGAGTTTAAATAGTTTTCATAAAATAAAGTTCACCAAAAGTAATTTAGCTTGTCTAGAAAATTAACCGAACAAATAAAATATTGATGAAATATAAATGAAGATTTAAAAAATATATGTAATGATTCCACACTTTAGATAACCTAAATAATGAATATAATGATGATGATGAAGAAATTTCAAAAATAGAAAAAACAAAATATTTTAAGGTTTTTTCATCTTGTGGTATAATGACTGTTTTGTTCTGGTTTTCAGCCACGAAACGCCCAACAGCTCCGTATCCAATGTTTGATGGACCTGCTTTCCAAAGGCAGGCATTCCATGGATGGTCTGACCAACGACTCTTAAGAACTCACATTGGTCGAGAGGATGGGAATTCGGGCTCATCACACCCTTTTGGGGAGAATTATTGCTTGTTTCGGGACTCTCTTATAGATTTAAGACGTATTCATATGTTCACGAATCTTTGGTTTATACCCAAACATAGTATCCACGGATTTAACCTTGGTGGGAAATGGTCAACTAGACGTAGGGGTTCGGAATCATTTATGCCCGAGGATTACCATCCCTCGTTGGATTAATGACCCTGAAGGGTTGGAAGTCACATGAGGCAGCACTAGGAGTGGCGCGGTGAACCGATGTGGAGATGATCGGGTCAACCAGTTGTTGGGCTTGAACCTCAGAGAGGCTTCCTACATACCCTGCTTAGGAAGCAGGGATCAATGTCCACATAGTTCAGATATGTGTTGGGGAACCGACGTGAAGAGAGACCAGGTGGTCCGATGGGTAGTGGGCTTGAACCTCATGGAGGCTTCCTACGTACCATGTCTAAGAGGTAGGGATCAAAGTACACATAGTTCGCATATATAGTTTAATGTCATGCTGGACGAGGGTGGAACTCGACATGAAGAAACAACCGAGTGGTCGGCTTGAACCTTGTGGAGGCTTCCTACGTACCATGATTTGGCATGGATCAAAGTCCCCATAGTTTGCTTATGGCTTGAGGCTTACGCTCTGGGGCAGACCAGAATGATGTATTGGGGATTACACTCTGAGGAGGCCCATAGGAGGATGTCATGGTCGATGCTTACTCTAAGCCCACGTGAGTCATGCTCAGTGTGAGAAACAAGAAGTAGCAGGGACTAGAGGATGACGTCACGAAAGCTGCGTCTGTGAGAAGCAGAGTGGGGATTACACATGAGGGCGGCCCAGGGTGAGGAATTGGGGATTACACTTTGAGGAGGCCCAGAAGGCCGAGTCTTACTCCAAGATGGACGCCCGGGATGACAAAGCCCAGCGGGAGAGGGAAAAGGAGTGCTCATGTGCCCATCTCCTCTCTTGTAGTGTATCAGGGCTTCCTTATGATGGCTATTTTACCATCTCTGAGGAACCCTGAACAAGTGGAGGGGCAGAAAGGGGATATCCGAGCATAGACTCCACATTACTGTGGGAATGTGAACCCAGGAATGCTTCGGGAATCTGCTCAAGGGTCGGGGCAACCCCTTTGCCTCTATTTACCGTGGGCATATGAACTCAAAATGGCACGTTGATGCGCCTGAAAGTTACACCACATGGATCTGGTGGCTCTGGTGGAGGCCTCGGCTCGGGGCTGATGAATAGGCCAATGAGGGAGTCGCGGAGGACTTGGATAGATCGGAAGGATTTTACCTGGCTCGGGAAATGAGAACACCGAAGTATTTGGCGAGCCACCAAGAGGTATGGGTGGTGGCGCCCATCGCGTGGGGAAGTTCCACGTGGCTGGAGATGTTGTTCACGAACCAGGGTGGTCCGCGGACTGAGTGGCGTCCTGCGAACGAGGGTGGTTCGCAGCAGCGGCCAAGGGCGGCACCGGTCGGAGGCTCATCGGTCAGGGCTTCGCCCGTGTAAGAGAGTGCTACACAGTGCGACGGATGGGAAAAGAGGAATAAACTCCCTGGTCTGTGGGGAAGTCATCCGTAGAGGGGGTATGGTTCGTGGTTCTCTTGTTTTTGTTATTTTAGGTTCACGTTTCACCAAATTATTATATGTTTTCCAATACCTTATTAATTCATATACCTGCTGTGGTTCGCGGATGGTAATTTCACTGTTTGTGAAATCCTAAGCCTTCCTTCAACCGACCTCCTTCCGAATCTTCAATCCATCTGAATCTGATTCCAGTTCTCCGATCCCATTTTCTTTCCCCCTTTTTCTCCTTTTATAAAGTGGGGAAAAGGATGTATTTGTGGCCACGTGACACCTTTTGCGGAGGCCCATAACCAAATACCCAGTTCATAGCTGACTTGGTCAATCTGCGATTCGCGGTGGGTATTGAACGCTCCCCCCGCCTCCGTGAGGCGAACTCAGGGAGTGCTTCGCGGCTGCGGAGGGTTCCGCCTCTATTCTGCGAACGACAGCGGGTGCGGTTTGAACCGGTCGACGCGGTCTGTGGTTGGGGCAGTTCGTGACGGTGAACCAGACTGGCGCCCATCCTGCCTCGTGACCGCGGAGGCTCTCCGCCTCCATTTTGTGAATGAAAATGGTTTTCGGAGGGGGTGCCTTGCGGTGCCTAGCCACATTGCGCTTCCATGGGACCAGTTCACGGACCGGTCCTGTTTGTGTCCCTTCTTTTATTTCTTGCCCTAATTCTTTGAGGGTTTTTTGTAAAATTTCCTTTGCGGTTTTTTCAGGACCCTAAAAATGCCCCCCATTGGAATGGGGTCCGATCGGAACGAAGAGGATTCCATTTCGATGCAAAGTGGTCCTAAAACTGAGATGGTTTACGGTAGAAAGGTGGGCCCGATAAGGGACCATGCCTATAAATACGGGGATCCCTCACTTTTCCTTTAGAGAATTCTTCGCAAAACCAGAGCTCCTTCGCCTCCACATGTTTTCTCCTTCACGAAGTGCCTCATCCATGAACTGGTAGCAACCTCCACGAACCATTCCTTATTCGCGGTCACCTTCACCCGCGAACCAACTTCCCGACCATGAACCATTACTCTTAATTAATTAAAATGTAAGTGATGACGGGTTGTGGAGGAACTTAATTCGCGGTCTCGACACTCCACGGACTAAATATCTCTTGAACTTTAAAAATTATCTGAGTCTTCTGAATAAACTCGGGATTAAAATTACGCGGAGTGACTTGGTTCGCGGTTTCCTGGCCAATCCTCCACAGGCCAGGGCTTCGGGGACTGATTTCGCGAAGGTTTGGTTCGTGGGATAATGTCATCGTGAACCATCCCCAAGGCCTCCTTCCGGATTTTGATTATGAAGGCTCCTTAACCATACATTTGGTTATTTTGTCCAAATTTTTATTCTGGACTAACCAATTGTTGGCTCTCATTGTGCAGGGAGAAAATATGGTTCCCCCTCGTTCTGCACTGAGGCCTGCTGTAGAGCCCCTCTCAACTAGCTCAGAGAGACGTTCAGCTATGATTCACAAAGTGGAGGGTGTCAAAGAAGACCCTAGTCGGTCCATCATTCCTGATGACGGTGTATTGAATAACCTTCTCTCTCCGGAGCTTCTGAGTTATCCATTATCCAATCGGCTCCCGCTCTACGGCTTCGGTCTTCCGGATGACGTCCCTATCCCCCCTACTTTATCAGGTCTCCCTTCTCCTTTCATGGAAGCTCCTTCAAAATGCATTCAGGCAAACCTTACCCAATCCGGGGAGATAATCTCTAATTTTGGTCTGAAAAACACATTTATTCTGAGGGGCTCTGTCTGGACCCAAAGTGATTGGTGCACTCAAGACTTTTCTCAGAAAGTTGTCCTTAAGGACTACCCTTCTATTATCAACCTTGATCGAAGGGATCCTGATGTGGGGTGGGTTCCCACGTGGGATCTTCGGTCCGGCGGGCTCTTCTCAAATGATTGGGCTTAGGCTTTCTGGGTCCATCATCATTGTCGGGAGTCTCCCGATTCACTGGAACCGGTCAACCTATACTCCGCAGTGTGGGATTCTCAATTTGTTGTTTACCCACCATCTTCGATCCTTCCCAACCTGTTCAGCCGCTGGTGTTCAAGTACTAATACTTTCCACCTTGCCCACAGTGAAGTCAGCATTAGTCTATGGTACATCTACCAAATAGGAGGACTGCCTATTGCTAGCGAGATGTATAATGAATTGTTTCCCACTCCTGACGCATGGGATGACGTTGAATAGGTTCCTTTATTGGCGAAGGAGTAGCTGGCCATGGCGGAGCAGTCACTGGGTCAGGCCTTGCGTGCCCACTCACTTATTCTTTATAGCACTTGGATAGGGTTATTTCTGAACACCACTAGTCCTATGCCAAAGATTAGGAATCCTAGGAATCATCCTTCCCAACAGTCATGAACCATTCAAGGATCTTACTAAGTGGTTCTGGAAGCAGGAGACTACCTTTCATGGGGTTACGAGGTGCACCCTGGTGTGTCGCCTATCCTTCGGTTGGCTGGTCTGTTTGCTATGTTTTTGAGTGGATGGCTATTTCCTTCCCGGGATGTTAACCCAGGTGTCTGGGCCTGCACTTTGATGATGGCGTCTGAGTTATCAGAGGGTCGCTTGGTGAATTTATTCATGCCCACTTTGGCTCGTATCTACGAGCTACTGAGCCACATGCAGGTGGGTGGGTCACCCTACTATCTAAGTGGGCCATTTCAATTATTGTACGGCTGGGTGGTGGATCATTGTCGCTATTATGAATATCGTCACAAAACGTCCATCCTGCTTCCTACCTTTCGGCCTACCCTACTGGATATAGCCGGAGTTCGCTTGAAGTCTCTCACTCTAGTGAAGTCCTCGAGCTTCTGAGTGAATTCTCCAAGTCCATCTTCACTCCCTACCCCACCCCTTTTGGCATCTTAGTTGAAAACCACTGGGGGAGCCTAGAGGAGCTCTCTTACATGATCTCCCTGTGGGACGGGTTTTTGTTCGCACGTATCAACGAGGTTTCTTTGTGAGAGTTGTATGTCCCGTATCGCTTTTCTCGCCAGTTTGGGTGCATGCAAGTCCAATTTTCCCTTCCCCCTTCTCAGGATCAAGGACAGCATCCAGCAGCACTTCGTCAGTAGTGGCTGATGCTGATGCGGGAGGGATCTGACGAAAGCGTTCCCCTGCCTGATATGGGTGCGGCTACCGGCCTTTCCATGGAGTATGCAAAAACATGGGTAAAATACTATCCTAATGGGATCCTAGGGAAGGCTGTCTGGCAGGTTCCCAAATCAGAATGTATGGTGGTTTCTACATCCACTACACCTTCCTCATCAGTTTTAAGGGAGGAACGACTAATGGCTCGTCATTCAAAGCGGCTCAGAGAACTTTCCTCTCCCAACCCTGTGGTGGCCACAGTTCAGAAAAATTCATCCTTCTTGTGTGTGAATGAGGAAGACCATGTGGTTTTGGGTCCTAGTGAG
Source organism: Viscum album (assembly GCA_963277665.1). NCBI lineage: Eukaryota > Viridiplantae > Streptophyta > Magnoliopsida > Santalales > Viscaceae > Viscum > Viscum album. Next base: position 438,537,007 of record OY728157.1, on the reverse strand, counting down.
ACCATCCCGGAGGTTCCTCTAGTCGATACCGGGCTTAGCAACTTTGTCCTCAAGCCTGAACCGGGGTTAGGGACTCCAGAAATTCCAGCTTCAGAGTCAACTTATAGTGAGCACACGTCCGTGTGGGCTGCCATGCCAGACTTTGTTCTTGTGTTGTCCAGTGAGGATACCAAAGATCATCGTACCATGGAGGACCATCGGGCAGTGCGCAGGTGGTCCTGGCCCTGAATCTTTGAAATCATCACTGAACCCCCTTATCCAAAATGGAAACTAAAACCGAAGCTCTTAGTCAACTCTTCCTGGGTTTGGGGTCGGGTGACTTTGACTATCAGTAGCTCCATTCTCTTGATTTCCAAGTTGTCATGGCCTTTGAGGAAGCTGTCACTAATTAATGCAAGATTTCTCACTTCGAGACCACTCATTGTGGGGCCTGAACCTTGGAGGAAACCACAACAATGCTCCATCAACTGATAGCACGAGAGGTGATCTCTCGAGATCAGGCGGCCATCCTATCCTCTGAGTTGCATGAATGTGAAGAACGGGTCGCGATGCTCAGGGATCAGTTATCAGCTATGAATGGTCGTCTTGAAGTTACCAGAAAAGGGATCAACAATCTTCAAACCACAGTGGAGCATATCCATCTGGTGGCTGAGGTTGAAACCAGGGAGAAGGCAGTGTTGGAACAATCCTGCAACGACCTTCGCCGCACGGTCACTGATCTGGTGGGGAGAGCAAGTCAGGATCCTTTATAACTATCAGAGATACTTTTGTATCCCCTGTTTTACTTACCCCTATTCCCCCCTTTTTTTCTTTTTTGTGTGAAGGAGAGACCCCGGCTTGTGGACGTCCTCCCTTTTTTTGTTCGAATGAAACACAGTCTCTGCCAATCACTCATTGCTGTGGAATTTGATTTTTAATTAGAACAATTGTTGTGAAAATAACAATTCACTGAATGAGAACTAATCATAACTCAGGAAAACAAGATCTAATTTTTTCCTAGACCATGGGATCCAACGAGCGTATTCTGACTATTTCTAGGGTCTTGTAGAAAAACCCCACAAACATTTTTGTCTTTTTCTTCTTTTAATTCCCTGATTTTGCCTGCACCCATTTAGTGTGGATCTAGTGGGTATAACTTGGCTTTTGTTTAGGTCTCTCTTTTTGGGTTTTCGGCCTAACAGGCTTTGTGCCTCTTTCTTTTGTGAGCGGTTTAAAGTCCCGCCGTCAAGACTATCACTACTGATGTTTTAGGTCAAATAGATTTGACCAAATATGGTGGGGAGAGGGCCCCAATGGGGTTAAACTGATTAAAATATGTCTCAATACCCTTAAAACGCACGTGGGGGGAAACATGTTTGAATTTGAGCAACATGTAGGGCATGTATCAAGGCATGGGAGTTGTGTCGGCGTACAGAGGTAGGAAGAGCATTGCCTAAGGAAAAATTTCCATTGATAGATGGGCCAGGGGTGATCAATATGCAGAGATGCTGAGGGCATGGTATGCATATTCATACATAGGTGTCCTTAAGTCAAAGACTTATCCATTTTTGATGGCCAGGGGACTTCATGGAAGCCCAGCTCATGGAAACCACCATGGGTGGTTTGGAAAAAAATGAAAACCATCAGGGGTGGCTCCGAAAGGGTATGTGATTTCTGGAAGGTTTTTAGAACATCTTTATTAATCAGGAGTGTAGAATCAAGGTTCTCTTCCTACACATTTATCTAGCATAAATGACGGTTGGGGCTTGACGCAGTTTAAAGTCATGCAGCCGGGTCATCATCTGAAATGGTACGACTTTTCGTGGTTCTCCGTAATCTTGTCAAAGAAGTTCCGCTACATTCAGGTAGGACTGTGGAAGAGGTTGGTAAATGGTAGCTCAGATGGTTTCCAAATCCCGGGATAGAAATGAGGGCTTAGAGGCCAAGAGGAATACGGAGAGAAGCATTTCCTAAGGAAATATTTCATTTGGTAGACGGGCTAGGGGCGATCAATATGAAGATCCACTAAGGGCATGGTATGAATAGTCTTACAAAGGTGTCCTTAAGTCAAAGACTATCCAATTCCGATAGCTGAGAAACTTCAGGGAAGTTGAGAATTGGGACCACCAGGGGTGGCTTATGAGATTTTGTATTTTTCTTAGTACAGAGTATGGTTTATGATGAGAGGGTTCCTGAATATAGGGGAAATATCTAGACTAAACTTCCTGAGAATGGGTGAAGTAATTAGTTCTCATGATGGTGTGAGGCGGTGGTCCGTGCAGGTCTGACCCGTGCACTGAAAGATGGAGAAAAACCTATGTTTCTCATTGAACCCATGACGAGTATGACCGTGTAGTTTATCGTCATGTGGTTGGGACATAATCTGTGCATTTTAGAATCTTGTGGAAAGGAAAAGAGGCATTTTTGAAGGTTTCTGTGCAGTTTAACGTCATGTAGTGAGGACAGGGACTTTTTTTAAAGGTTGCTATGTAGTTTAACATCATGCAGAAAGGACGGTGGGTATTTTTGCAAAGGCCACTCTTTATCAGAATGTAACTGGGCTTGAATACCTCAACATACCCCAGACATGGGGGGGGTTGATTGGTGTAAATCATGGTTCTGGGGCTTCTTGGATCAGGAAAGGTGATATGGGGGCTCTGAGGCCGATAAGCGTATGGAGCTAGGAAGAGCATCGCCTATGGAAATATTTCCTTTGATGGACGATCCAGGGGATATCATTATGCAGAGCCGCTGAGGGCATGGTATTCATAGTCGTACAAAGATTTCCATGGGTCGATCACTTTCCACCTCCGATGGCCATGAATGGTTATGAGGATCCGCAATTATCTATGCCACGAAGTCTGTCATTTGGCAAGGGAATGTCTGGACCTGTCGGTGATATCTGTCCCTAGTTGCTTGTTGAGTTTCAAAGAGCCCCCTACGATGATCTTTTCTATTTTTTTTTTTGCGCGGGGGTGTGCCTTTATTCCATGCAGTTTAAATTCATGCGGTAAAGACGAGGTACTCCTAGTTTATCGGTCATAGAGCTCGGACCATTGGGTGACTATTGATGTCGTCACTCGAAGGATAAATGAGTCAACATGTTCTAATATACATAGAACAAAGCGGGGGATGAAGGTTATAAACTGCAACTTTGAGCTTTCCCGGATCAAGAGGTATGGTGTGGGGGCTCTGAGGCTGGTAGGCGTACGGAGCTAGGAGGAGTACCGCCTGAGGAAATCTTGCCTTTGATGGACGAGCCAGGGGATATCATTATGGAGAGCCACTGAGGCCATGGTATGCATAGTCGTACAAAGGTGTCCCTGGGTTGATAACTTTCCACTTCCAATGGCCATGAATGATTATGAGAATCCGTGACTACTCCCAGTGTAGAGTTCAGCACATGGGGATAATGGTGACCGGGTATACAAGATACATCTTCACCACAATTGTTCGTTGAGTCAAAGTAGCCTATTCCTAGCTTGATGTTTGTTTATGTAGGTCGCTATGTGAACCACTGATAGACACAAATGATATCCAGATAGGGATACCCTGGCAACACCTTTGGATGTGAAAATAAGAATGAACTTGTAAACCACTTCGCCATAAACTTCTAGATCAGGATGTATTGTATGGGGGCTCTGAGGCCGATAGGCGTATGAAGCTAGGAGGGGTACCACCTCTGGAAATATTGCATTTGGTAGACTGTCCAGGGACTATCAATGTGTAGAGCCGCTGAGGGCATGGTATGCATAGTCATGCAAAGGTGTCCACGGGTCGATAACTTTCCAAATCTGATGGCCATGAGTGGTTATGAAGATCCATAATTATCCAGGTCGTGGAGTCTGATGTATGGAGAGGATGCATCCAAATGTGCAAAGAGTATCTCCATCTCTTATTTCCATGTGTCTTGGGTGGGTCGTGATGAAGTCTGTGCAGTTTAGGATCATGCGGTGAGGATGAAGCCCGTGCAGTTTATCGTCATGCGGTAAGGATGAAGATATACACCCCGTGCAGGTCTGGTCCGTACATGGGGGAAGGGGGCATTTTTAACATCATTGTCTGTGCAGTTTAACGTTGTGTGGTAAGGATGAGAAGTACACCCCGTGCAGGTCTGGTCTATATATGGGGGAAAGAAGGAATTTTATATTTTTATCTTTTATTCAAGGGGTTAGGCCAGGACTGGGGATCCTGGCGTCGCTACATATCCTGTGAGGGCAAGAATCAAGCCGTACATAGTTCTCTAGAATCCGTGTAGTTTAACGTCATGTGGTGAGGATGGAGTCCATATAGTTTAATGTCATGTGGTTAGGACGATGAGTACACCCCATGCAGGTCTAGTCCATAAACGGGGGGAGGGGAATTCTTAACTCTTGTTATCCGTTCAGTTTAGCGCCGTGCGGTAAGGACGGACTCCATGCCGTTTAACGTCATGCGGTGACGACGTGAATACACCCCGTTCAAGTCTGGTATGTACACGGGGGAATGAGCATTTTTGTTTTAATTTTTGAGGTGGCTGGGCTGGGGGTGGAATTCTGGCGTCACTACGTATCCTACGAGGTCAGGAATCAAGCCTCACGTAGTTCTCTGAAAGACGATACACCCTGTGCAGGTCTGGTCCATACACAGGGGAAGAGGGAATTTTTAAATCACCTTGTACGTGCAGTTTAACGTCATGTGGTGAGGATGAAATACTCTTAGTTTAAGGTCATAGAGTTTGGACCATTGGTTTCTTGGCAGTTTAACGTCATACATCTCGGACGATGAGTACATCTTTTTTTTCATTCGTGCAGTTTATCGTCGTGTGGTAAGGATGAACTCCATGCAGTTTAACGTCATGCGGTGAGGACGTGGTCCATGCAGTTTATCGTCATGCGGTGAGGCCGTAATTCATGCAGTTTAACATCATGCAGTGAGGATGTGGTCCATGTAGTTTATCGTCATGCGGTGATGACGTAATCCGTGCATTTTAAAGTCATGCGGTGAGGACGTGAATACACCCTTGGTCTCTATGTGAAATAATTCTTCAGGAATCTCGCATTGGTAGGAGCCGTGGTGAATTTCTTGTCCATGGAGATCAGGGCATATGCTCCGTTGGAGTAGACCTTGTGTACAGTATATGGTCCTTCCCACTTGGGATCCAGCTTTGGAGGCTTCTTGTCGGGTATCATTGGGGTCCGGAGGACCAGCACTAATTCTCCTTCCAGGAAAGACCAGAGGAGAACCTTTTTGTTGAAGGATCATGCGATCTGGTTCTGGTACACTTCCAGGTGGTGCAGAGTGTGCAGATGCTTCTCGTCTAGCTGTTCCAATTCACCTAGCTGCTTTTGTGACTGCTCATCATTGGATGATTGATCACATATGGAAACACGGAGTGAGGGAAGTTGGAGTTCAATGGGCAGGACCTCCTCTATGTTGTACACTAATGAGTATGGGGTAGACTGAGTAGCGGTGCGGATTGTGGTTCGATAAGACCACAATTCATGGAGGAGTTTATCCGTTTGTGACTTCTTGTATTTGTCCACCATTTTTTGGAGGATGTTGGACAGAGTCTTGTTGAAAGCTTCTATCTGTCCGTTGGCCACTTCATGGTAGTGGGATGAGTGGTTAGCCTTGATACCATACTCGTGGTATTGCTTTTCCAACTCAGCATAGCAGAAATTGGTGCCGTTGTCCATCAGTATAGTATGAGGGACACAAAATATGGTGATGATATTGGTCTTCACGAAGCTGAAAATATTTATTTCCCCGAATACCTTGAGGGGTATGGCTTCTGCCTATTTGGAAAATAATTCGGTCATCGTGAGGATATACTTCAGCTATTTGGTCGTGGCGGGAGGATATGATCCCATGAAGTCCATCCCCCAGACGTCAAATGGCCAAGAGTACTTATCTTGATGAAGTAACTTCGGGGGATGGTATATGAAGTTGGCATGAATCTGGCATGAGTGGAATTTTGCGGTAAAACGCTCGCAGTCTCGTGCCACTGTGGGCCAGTAGTACCCAAGACTTCGACCCTGATGGGAAAGCTTGGTCCCCGGTTGATGTTCTCCACATGATCCTGCATGTACTTTAGTCATGACGACAGCAGTTTCTTCTCCGTCAATGCATCCGAGGAACACTCCATCGAGGCCTCGTTTGTAGAGGACCTCTTGCTGACCTACGCCGCCATATAGGAAAAAGTTGATTTCCCTTATCTGTATTTGCTCTCATTCATCCTTGTCTAATGGAAGTTGTCCCAATTGAAGGTAGTTCGTGATATGGGATCATCCAGCCGGTGGTAGGAGCATATGGCTCGGGGACAGGACTGACTTCGTGGATCACTTCCGTCTTAGCTTGAACAAATGGAAATACCATTCGACGGTGAGCAATGCTGATGACTATTTCATCCTGGTCTGGGTCGGCTAGGGATGTGGCCGCATTGGCTAATGCATCAGCCTGAGCATTCTAGGACCGGGGAATATAATTCAATGTTGGTTCTATGGAGAACTCGGCCATTAGCCCTCGGATATGGTCAAACAAGGGGATCAGATCCTCCTTTTTAATAGCATAGTCACCGTTGAATTGCTTGATGACCAGCTCCAAGTCACCTTTTACCTTAAGGTGTTGTACTTATGACTGGAGTGCGAGATCCAGGCCTGCAATGAGGGCTTGATATTCCTCTTCATTGTTTGTACATACCTTTGACAGGAGGAACAAATACGGAAAAACTTCCTTTTCTGGGGACACAAGTATTATCCCCAGACCCACATTGTTGAATCTGGGATCCTCCATCCTCTTCCCGGTGCGGCTTCGGGACGCGCCGTCAAAGTACATTTCCCATGCTGGGACCTCCTCTTGAATCGAGAAGATATCTTCATCAGGTAGTTCAGTGTCCAGTGCAATGGTCCATGTTGAAGGGTGATCTACCAGAAAGTAAGCTAATTCCTAGCCCTTGATGGAATTTTGATGCATGAACCATATGTCGAATTGTTGCAGGATGGCCGCCCATCGGGATAGGCGTCTGGTTAGCATCGGGCGACTGAGGATGTACTTGAGCGGGTTACTCCGCGAGATCAAATGGACCTCATGATGTTGTAGATAATGTCGCAGCTTTTGAACCGCAAAGAACAAGTCCAGACAGCTCTTCTCGATATTTGAGTATCGAGTCTCAGCATCAATCATGGTTCGACTGAGGTAATAGAGACTGTTTTCGCTGCCGGCGTCATTATTCTGTGGGAGTAAGGTTCCCAATGACCATTTTAGGGCCATAACATATAGAATGAGAGTCCTTCCTTCAACCGGGGGCATGATCACCAGTGGGATTAAGAGGTACTTCTTCAAGTTGTTGAACGCCTCTTGGTAGTCATCCGTCCATTGGTACGTGACCCCCTTCTTCATCAACCTGGTGAAGGGAAAACATTTTCCAGCCAGGTTGGCTACGAACCACCTAATATAGGCTAGGTGTCCTTGGAATCCCCTCATCTCAATCATATTTTGAGGAAGTGATAGGCTCAGGATAGCCTTCGTCTTCTCAGGGTCAACTTCAATGCCACGATGAAGTATGAAGAAGCCAAGGAATTTCCCTGAGGTAACCCCAAAGGCGCATTTCAAGGGGTTCATCTTCAAGATACGTTGTTAGAGCTTGTGGAAGATGGTCTCAAGGTCCGACAGGTGATCCAAGCGCTGTCTGGACTTGACCACTAGGTCATCCACGTAACATTCAACAAATTTCCCTAGGAACGGCTTAAAGATCCGATGCATGGCACACTGATACGTGGCGCCAGCATTCTTGAGACCAAAGGGCATGAACCTGTAATAGAATACCCCTTGAGGGGACCTAAAAGCAGTGGCTTCTTCGTCTTCTTGGTCCATCCTGATTTGATTATATTCGGAATATCTGTCCATGAAGGATAAATCCTCATACCCAGCCGTTGCATCAATTAACAACTCGGTGATTGGAACCAGGAAGTCATATTTTGGATAATGTCGATTAAGGTCTCTGAAGCCAATGTAGATGCGGATTTTCTCGTTATTTTTCTTGAAAGGGACGATTTTGGCCAACCAAATGGGGTACTGGACCTCCCTGATAAAGCCTTCTTTAATGATCTTATTGACTTCAGCCTCTATCTTGGAAGCATGTCAGGGGTGTGTCCTTCTAGTGGCCTTTTTATAGCCCTGGTGGTCTCATGGAAGACCTAGGTTATGAGTCGCTACCTCGGGATCGAGTCCTAGAATTTCCGTGTAATTCCAGCTGAAGACATCCCGATGTTTCCTTAGGAAGTAGGTATATACTTCGTGTTCCTCGGGAGGCATGGCCGCACTAATGAGAGTGGGCCTCGGGTCTTCCTCGGTACCCAGGTTTATTTCCCTGAGTTCGTCCACAGTGGGGGAGATACCTTCCTCAAATGCGGGAGGTGCATCCCTGAGATCTTCCCTCCTCTTCTTCTCCCAAATCCTCATCTTCTTGGTCTGACGAGGAGAGAGCTCATGACACGAGCTCTTGGGAGTCTGGAGGTGAGGTGTTGTGGGCGCCCTTGACCAAGTTTTCATCCCCTAATTGGGGGTCATTGGACGTTCCCACATTGTCACACTCGGCCATTGTGGATAAAGTCATGAGGACTTCCGAATGCGTGTCCGGACATGAACTCCTACCTTCCACGTTGTTGATGGGCAGGACATAATCTCTGCCAAGCCGCCTAAGGGGGTCTTTAGGAAATATTTCTAGGCCATTTGGAGTGGGGATACAGTGGACATCATCGACCAAAGGCCTCTTTTTCTTTTTCTTGTAGAACCCGACATCGATTTAATGTGACTCAGAGATCTCAAAAGGGGCCTTTTCGGCATGCAACGTCCCACTTTGTTCATTGACGCAGTACTTGATAAGCTGGTGGTAGGATGAAGGAACGACCATGTGCTTATGGAGCCGTGGCCTTCCCAACAGGGCATTGAATGCTGTCCTCTGCCGGACCACCAGGAATTCCGTGTAGGCTACCAGGTCACCAAAATTAGTCTTTAGCTTAATCTATCCCATTGGTTTCTGCTCACTCTTATCGTAACCCAACAAAGTTGTGGCTGAGGGAATTAGATCATCCTCACTATAGCCCAACTTACGGAGTTTCCATAGGGGAAGGAGGTTAACCCCAGAGCCATTGTCTATAAAGACTTTTTGGATCTAAATACCATTCAGTGTGTCGGACACATATAGTGGTCTGATGTGTCCTTGCATGATGGCATCTTTGTTTTGATCGGTGAAGGAAATCACCGCATTGCATTCAGTCAGGCCAGTCTCTGTCCGGTAAATCTCGGCGGAAGCTAACTCGGCTTGAAATTCCTGGGGGCTGATCAAAGCTTCGATAAACACCTCCCTAAGGTCATATGACAAACCCAGGGAATCAAGGATTGACAACTTGGCTGGTACTGATGCCAGCTGCTTAAGGATGTCATATTTTTTCTCCAGCGGTCGACGCTTCTCCATTGGCGGGAGTCTTAGTGGGTGCTTTGGGAGCTGAAGCATTTGACGAGGAGGGACCGTCGGCGGGGACGGATGTCGATGGTGTTCCCGCGTTTTGAGGACTTTTCCTGGCCGGTCTGTTTGTGCGCACTAGGAGACCAGACACTTGCTCCTCCTCTGGTGGGTATCAAAAAACAACAGGGCCGTAGTGGTTGTTTGTGTAAGTGGAGGGGCATTCCCTCTCCTGCTGAGTCCCTTAAAGGGCTCTCCCACGGGTTTCCACAATATTGACATTCTGGTTCGTGGTCCAACCATAGGGATGGTTTTGGTCGTGGCTGCGCCTCCCCTAGTATCCTCTGCCTCTGAGATTCCTCTTCCCAGCTCCTCGTGCAGGGAACTCGGGTTTGTAATCATACCCTTCGTCAGAGAATGATTCCATGAGATGGATGATGTTGATAGAACCAAAAATTATCTCTTCTCCCATTAATAGGTCAACCAGGTCGGTTGTCTTTGACGGTTTCTTTTGGTGGGTCGGTGCCCGTGGCGCTAAATTCGAGGGCATAAAGTCTTCCATGGTCGGGACTAACTTTGGCCCCGTCGTGTACTGCTCCACTTGTGATTGTTTCCTCATTCAACTCCATCCGGATGACCGACTTTTGTAGGGTTTTGAGGCCGATGTTATCGGCTCTGTGGCTCCAGGGGATATTGGTGGCAATGCTGGCTACTGTAGTTGAACTCGGAGTATGCCCTGGGCTCGGTTGATAGTCTTCCGAGTCATCCAGTTGTCAAATTGCTGCCCCTGTTTGCTGGTGACTTTTTACCGCCCCTCCTCTTTTTCAGAGTTAGTGGTAGAGATACATGACACATGTGCTGGGGGTGGTCCCAACTCGACTTGTCCAGAATCTACCATCCTCTGCAGGAGGTCTTTGAAGACGAATCATTCTCGGATACTATGCCCCAACATCCGATGGTAGGGACAGTAATATGTTCTGTCATCGCGGCTGACTTCTTCAGGATTCCTTGGCTCTAGGAGGCGGAGAAAGTTTCATTTCATGGAAGCAATGAAGTAGCCACGGACTTGATCGTCTCGGAATGAATATACTTTTTGTCTTCATTCCTCAAACTGGTTCTGCTTCAGTCCTCTCTGATCGTCCCATTTAGGCGGGGGCGACCGATGATATGCAGGGGGGCCTTGATGATTTGGTGGAGGCTTGAGTGGTGGAGCAGGTACAGGGGTCAGCTTGAGTGTTACAGCGGATGCTTCAGCTCTAGGGTCCCTTTTCGCAGGAGGCTGTGAGGCTATTCGGGACTTTGAATTAGTCCGCTGCAGGTAGTCCTCAATTCTATGGGCAATGGCCGAGAGATGGCGAAAGCCAGTGGTGCACTCCACCAGTATGAGCGGTGTTCGCATCTCATCTAGAAGATTATCGATGCATATGGCTAGCATATCATCTTGAGGCATTGGCCTGTTCAGAGGATAGATCAGACATTTACATCAGGTGATTAAATCTGAGACCCTCTCGTTCTCCCTCTTCTTGCAGTTCATGAGATCACTGACCGTTGTTTTAGGCAGCGTTGAGCTGAAGTGGAATAGGAACTGCTGTTAGAGGTCCTCCCAGCACTTTATCGACTGGGCCGACAGACTCGTATCCCAGACGAAGGTGGATCCTTGCAAGGTCCGTATGAAGCATCTGAGTTTCATTGATTCTTGTTGTTCTGGATTCCCCATCATAGGGTTACAATAGGACGCGTAGTGCATCAAATGCTGCTCCGGATTGCCTGATCCATTGAAGATGGAGAATACAGGGCTCCCAAAATTGGGTGGAGGTGGTGTGTTGGTCACCCAATCTGGCTAGGGTTTCCGCTCCGGCTGTATCGGAGCACGTAGACCTTCCATCGCCTCCAATCGAGCTGTTAGTGCCTCGATGGTGTTGGTGAGTCCCTAGTTTACATCCTGTTGGGTCCGGTCCTGGGTAGGCATAGCCCGAGGCATTGCCTGAGGATACGAATTGGCCGCCACCAAGGGTGAATATTCCGTTCAGGGCACCCTCGGAGGGTTCGGGCGTACTTGCTTCGGTTACCTCTTAAGTGAAGGGAAATCCTGGTATTCATCATCCACGTTTAGGTAGTTGGATAAACCAGGCGCCTCATAGGGCAGGAGCCCTGACCGTGCTTCATTTTTCGGGGAAAGCCTTAGCCTTTGAGGTTCACTTGCTGGTATTTCATGAAGTGGCTCTTCTTGGGACGCACTTTCAATAAGGTCGTTCCTCTAGAGCATCTCGGCATTAAGCCGCCTCAATTCTTTCATCTCTTCTTCATATCGAGCGAACCTCTCTTCGATCGTGAGTGGCTCGTTTTTATCAAGAGAGGGGGACGGGTTAAGGGTAACAGTTCCTTTATTCTTATATTTGTTGGAAGCTCGCAGGGTAGGTGGAGGGAGGTTAGCTAAAGGTGCGGCCATATTTAAAGCGACCCTCTGGTTCTGGGTGTGCACACCAAGGGGTTCGTTGTGAGTCACAGCCTAACCAGAACCGTCATCTCCTGATCTATCCGGATTTTCATTTTCTCTAGTGTCACCCGCGGGGTTAGCCTCTATGGCGTTGATGAAGGCATATTGCGGGGTGGAGGGGATGTCACCTTCTAAATAGGAGGATGATCTCCTGCGTCCTCGGCTGGCCTTCCCTTTCATGACCTGAGATTGCCTTTGGACTTCTTGATGAAGGGTGACGCGGAGAGTTCTTTGATGAGACCTTACGGTGCGCCTTACTCTTGGAGGGGATGATGATTAGAATTATGGGATAGGACAGGAACCTCATCTTCTAATTTTCCTCCCTAAATGAGAGAATACCGACTCTCGTGGGGGAGGTTGTTGTTGAGGGGGAAATAATGCCCCCAGCCCTAAGGGATGGGGTTGGCTCCATTCCCTAGACGTTGAGTCTCTTCCCAGTTTTATTGGTCTTACAGGGGAATTTTTTGTTAAAAATTCCCCCAGCCCTGCAGGCTGGGGTTGACCCTGGATTGCGGCAGTGGCTGCGGCTATCGCGAAATACCTGATCTCGCGTGCCCCCATCCAGGGGTGAACCGAATCTGGTGCCGAATTCACCTGTGGATCAGTCCCTTCTGGGGAGGCAGGAAGAGATCCTTGATTGGACTCTCTTAGGTGAGAGGCCTTCCGTATAATCTTGGTGTCCTGATTCAAGAGTTTTTGAATGGCTCGTTCCCACCGGGCCGGACGCTTCTGGGACTTACTCAAGGCCCGACTCTATTGGGTGTGTTGCCTTTCCTGAACAAGGGGTCCACCTGATTGACGTCTCGATGTGACGAAGTTACACGATACCATGCTGAACGGGTTTTTATGGGTGGGGAGCGGAGTGAAATGAAGAGCTCCGTGTTCCCCCCATCACCTAATATGGACTCCCGTCAGAGCGTCATCGATGAGGCGGTGCAGTTCGTGCAGTGTACGGAGGCAGGCTGCCTCCATATTCCCTTTGCACCTCTCGGGGCGTTGTTTTCACGTCAAGGAAAGGGCCTCCAGGTCGATGTGACACAGGACGTCCCCAATCGTCTTGACGTGGTCTACATACCCATCATAGGACAGCAATCTCGATTTCAACCGGCGTAGGGTCGTCCGTATATTATGGTGGATGTCGTGCATGCATTATTCTGAAAACTCTCTGGGTACGTTGAACTGAGAGGTGGCCATGGGCCAAAACATGACTGGTATATCATTCCTGGCCATTCGTTTCCTCAGGTGCAGCATATCGGCATACTCCTCTGCCAGTGATTCCTCAACCTGTTCAGCCCAACTAAGGTGCTCACTTTAGTCGTAGGCAGTAGGATCGGTAGGTGATAAGTCATTATGTGGGCAATTACGAGGTGGTTTAGAAGATGAACGCGGCCCTGGACCATCGTGTGATCGAAGAAGGACGTTGCTAGTGACAAGTTGGGAATCTGACATGCTTGATCCTGTCTTTCTGAGTGCCTCGGCATACGAGGTCCTTTCAGTGCTTTCTTCGGCAGGGGGAGGGCCTTCCTATCAAAATAGTATTTCATCGTGAGGAGGACCTTCGCAATGATGGTCGTAATGGAGAGGACTACCATTACTTCTTGATGCTTCACTTCATAGAGGACTTTTGCAGTGCACACCCTGGGAAGGACCTCCAAGGCATGTTGCAGCAAGGGGAGGACCTTCTGGCTGCGTAGAATTGTTACGGGGAGGACCTTCGCAACAACTTCAATCATGGTGAGGATGACCATCATGGATTGATGTTCGATGTGCATCCTGGGGAGGACCTTCATGACACGTTGCGACAAGGGGAGGACCTTCTTGTTGCTTGGGGCCCTTGCGGGGAGGACCTTCGCAATGGCGTCCATGGTGGCGAGGACTCCCATCACAGTGGCGACAATGGCGAGGACTACCATTACTGCTGCTGTAGGGAGAATATCTCCGGGATACATCCTGGGGAGGGCCTCCAAAATGTAACGCAAAAAGGGGAAGGACTTTTTGTTGCTCGACGTCTCTACGGGGAGGACCTCCGTTATCAGGGTGGTGAGGACTACCACCGTGACATAATGCCTGGCTGTGTGGAGTTCCGTTGCAGCGTAACCCCCGGGGGGGACCTTCAGGGTAGGCCACGACAAGGGGAGGTCCTTCTTTTCATGATGAGATGTCACTACGGGGAGGAGCTCCGTAGTTGCGACTATGATAGCGAGGACTACCATCACAATCTTTGGTCTCACTACATGGAGAGTGATTGCAGTGTATACCCTAGGGAGGACCTTCAGGGTGGACCACAGCAAGTGGAGGACCTTATTGCTGCTCAACCTTCTGGTCACGGGGAGGGTTTTTGTGACTCGCATCAAGAGAGAAGCTCTCGTGACCGATCGTTATATGCCCGCGGGGGAGGCCCCCAATGTTGCTCTGGGGAGGACCTTTAGAGATGCTGGTAGCGACATTGCGGGGAGGACCTTCCCAACTGCTACTGCCACTCCCATAATATGGTAATGGGTGGGCATGATTCTGAGCCTTTGATGTGTGCTTAGAGGCATTGGGAACCCCATCTTCTGGTAGAGCGGAGTCATGAATCCGCTCTTTATTTTCCAGCTGCTTTAAGTGTGTTCGGGGCGCTCTTTTGCAGGTAGCGGGGACCGTCTGCTGTTGATAATGGCCTTCACCTTTGGGTCCCTGTCTAATTGGGTCTCGTGATGTTGTCAGGATACGCCGACGAACATATTGACTTTTAGTAGGGATATATGCCTACTCTGGAGCATCCACCATGATGGATGGGTGTCCTCTAGTTGGAACGATTGATGTTGCTCGATCCAGTTGCCCTTGCGTTGCAGAATATAGCCGGTGACCCTCCTGGGCAGAAGCAGGGATGTAGATCTGATCCGATTCAGTTATCTCGTCTCTTAGATGAGTCGCCTCAATTGGGGAGACATGCTCATGGGCCCGAGTCCTTGTTGTTGCCGCTGATGCAATTACATTCTGGAAAGTTTGCAAGATATGATCTGGGATCGATACCTACTCCTCCATAATTGATAGGATATGTAGAGAGACATCTTTGGCTGGAACGAGTATGAAGGCCCATTTTGGTATCGGAGTAGGAATATCCTACTCCGGTCCTCCAGTGGTCAGTGGGTACTGACAATTCTTCTGTGTCAGGGTAGGTGAACGAATCTGCCCCTGTACCAAGATACGCTGATTTCTCTCTCCATTTACTGCCATATCCGGGTGACGGACTTTACTTGCATCCACAGGGAGCTGACCTTGCATATATTGGTTTCCCACCATATCAAGTCAGTGGCCTTTTTTGGCAGGGAGACATGGCCGCCTATGATTTTCCACCACATCTGGGTGGCGGGCTTTGTTGATCGCCACCATATCAGGATGGAGGATGTCTGAAGAAACTGCCAGGAGCTGGTCCTGTAGGTGTCAGATCGCCACCATGTCAGGATGGTGGGCTTCACGACCCTGGGCAGGGAGAGGTGCCTGCCTGGTAAGTGTCGTCCTGCGTGAGCGACGGGCTTTATGGAGCTCTGCGGGGATGCGTGCCGGCTAGTATGATTCTACTATGTCTGGATGGCGGGCTTGGGAGGAGCGAATAGGTGTAGGTGCTTGTTTGTGGTACATCTCTGTGGAAGGGTAGCAGAGCTCCTCCTCAGGGACCAGGGTGATGACCGGTCCCCAATTTTACATCTTCCACCCTGATCGGGCGGTCTGAGGGGCCGAAGTTTGGGGAGCATGGGCCTGAATCCTCAGGGAGACATCCTCCTCGGCACGAGGATGTTGAGTCGTGGCGTGACTACGATGATGCCTTCCGGTGGGGGCCTTAGAGCGGAACCCTCGTTCGATAGGGATGAAGTCCTCAACGTCGACCTCATTCACCTCCCTAAGATAAGGGAGGTACGCATTGTATCATTCTAGGGATAGGATCAAAAAACGGTTAGAGACAGCGACAGGGGATGTCTGGATCTGCCTTTGCGGTCGCTGCTGGACAGGCGACCGACGAATCTTGATGGATTAGAGGGCATGCATGGCTGCCTCCACCATTGGGAGAGTACCATTCACATGGTACTCTCGGATCATTGCGTCCGAAACCGAGCATTGAAGATGCTGGGTGGGTGATAGGGTCCTCCGTTGTTGAGGAAGTCCCATCCTAGCATCGTTAAAAGTGCACACTTGTGAGTTCCTTTGCGATGCCATTGGATCAAAGGGAGTTCTGAATGTAGTGTCTACAAAACATTTTAGCAAATACAAGCAGCAAACCCATTAAAGTAGCATCTCATAATCCCATGCATAATTAATGACCTTGCTTGGCCCTCCTTTAGAGCATAAGGGGGCACTGGGTGAGATTAGGTTAAATCTGTCATGTTTGGTAAAAGATTCATCTCGGGTTCACCATTTTTTTGTTTCGTTATGGTTTTCAGCCACGAAACGCCCAACGGCTCCATATCCAATGATTGATGGACCTGCTTTCCAAAGGCAGGCGTTCGCCGAATGGTCTGACCAGTGACTCTTAAGAACTCACATTGGTTGAGAGGATGGGAAGTTGGGCTCATCACACCCTTTTGGGGGAATTATTGCCTATTCTGAGACTCTCTTATAGATTTAAGACGTATTCATATGTTCAAGAATCTTTGGTTTATACCCAAACATCGTATCCACGGATTTAACCTTGGTGGGAAACGATCAACTGGACGCAGGGGTTCATAATCATTTATGCCCGAGGTTTACCATCCCTCGTTGGATTAATGACCCCGAAGGGTTGGAACTCGCTTGAGGTGGCACTAGGAGTGGTGTGGTGAACCGATGTAGAGATGATCGGATCGACCGATTGTTGGTCTTGAACCTCAGGGAGGATTCCTACGTACCCTGCTTAGGAATCAGGGATCAATGTCTACGTATTTCGGATAGGTTTCAGGGAACCGACGTGAAGAGAGACCAAGTGGTCCGATGGGTTGTGGGCTTGAACCGGAGGGAGGCTTCCTACGTACCATGTCTAGGAGGCAGGGATCAAAGTCCACATAGTTCGCATATACAGTTTAACATCATGCTGGACGAGGGTGGAACTCTATGTGAAGAAACGACCGAGTTGTGGGATTGAACCTCGTAGAGGCTTCCTACGTACCATGCTTTGGCATTGATCAAAGTCCTCGTAGTTCGCTTATGGATTGGGTCTTACGCTCTGGGGAATCCCAGAATGATGGATTGGGGATTACACTCTAAGTAGGCCCATAGGAGGATGTCATGGTTGATGCTTAATCTAAGCCCATGTGTGTCATGCTCAGTGTGAAAAACAAGAGGTAGTAGGGACCAGAGGATCACGTTGCGAAAGGTGCGTCTGTGAGAAGCGGAGTGGGTCTTATGCATGAGGGCGGCACAGGGTGATGAATTGGGGCTTATACTCTGAGGAGGCCCAGAAGGTCGGGGCTTACTCCGAGATGGACGCCTGGGGCGACAAAGCCAAGTGGGAGAGCGAAAAGTGGTGCTCCTGTGCCCATCTCCTCTCTTTCAGTGCATGAGGGATTCCTTCTGATGGCTATTTTACCATCTTCGAGGAACCCTAAACAAGTGGAGGGGAACAAAGGGGATTTCTGATCTTAGACTTCACATTACCATGGGAATGTGAACCCATGAATGCTTCGGGAATCCGCTCAAGGGTCGTGGAAACCCCTTTGCCTCTATTTACCGTGGGTATGTGAACTCAAACTGGTGCGCTGATGCACTTGAAAGTTACACCACATGGATCTGGTGGCTCTGGTGGAGGCCTCGGATCAGGGCCGATGAATAGGCCAATGAGTGAGTCGTGGAGGACTTGGCTCGATCGGAAGTATTTTACATGGATCATGAAATGAGAACACAGAAGTATTTGCTGATCCACTGAGAGGTATGGGTGTCGGCGCCCTTCGCGTGGGGAAGTGCCACGCGGCTGGAGAAGCCATCCACGAACCAGGGTGGTCCGCGGACTGATTGGTATCCCGCGAACCTGGGTGGTTCGTGGCTTCGGGTTCAATCCGCGAACCAGGGTGGTCCGCGGAGGGTTCCAGGAGGGCAGCGGCGGCCAAGGGCGGCGCCGGTCAGAGGCTCGTCAGTTGGGGCTTCGCCCGCGTAGGAGAGTTCTACACGGTGCGACGGATGGGAAAAGAGGCATAAAATCCCTGGTCCACGGGGAAGTCATCCATGGAGGGGGTATGGTTCGTGGTTCTCTTGTTTTTGTTATTTTAGGTTTTTGGTTCACCAAATTATTATGCGTTTTCCAATTCATTATTAATTTATATACCTGTTGTGGTTCACGGATGGGAATTTTGCAGTTTGCAAAATCTAAAGCCTTCCTTTAACCGACCTTCTTCCGAATCTCCAATCCCTCCGAATCCGATTCCAGTTCTCTGATCCCATTTTTCTTTCCCCCTTGGTCTCCTTTTATAGTGTGGGGAAAGGGATGTATCTATGGCCACGCGGCACTTTTTTGGAGGCCCATAACCAAATACTTGGTTCACAGCTGAGTTGGTCAATCCAGGATTCGCAGTGGGTATTGAACCCCCCCCCCCTCCACAAGGAAAACTCAGGGAGTGCTCCGCGGCTGCGGAGGGTTCCGCCTCTATTCCGTGAACGACAGCGAGTGCGGTTTGAACTGGTCGACGCGGTCCGTGGTTGGGGCGGTTCGTGACGGTGAACTGGACTGGTGCCCATCCTGACTTGCGACCGTGCAGGCTCTCCCCCTCCATTTCGTGAACGACAATGGTTCGCGGAGGGGGTGCCTCACGGTGTCTGGCCACGTTGCGCTTCCATGGGACCGGTTCGCGGACCGGTCCTGTTTGTGTCCCTTATTTGATTTCTTTCCCCAATTCTTTGGGGGATTTGGGTAAAATTTCCTTTGCGGATTTTTTAGGACCCCACAATGATATTTTTTCTCCTATCCTTGAATAAAACTAAATTATTATATTTTTGGGGTGAATTTTTATTTTTGATGAAAATGTAACAAATATTTAATAAAGGTGGAAGAAATCTAGTGTTTTATACTTAAATTTTTTTGATCCATTTTTTGAGATGGATTTAGGAAATTAAGTTGAATAAAAACCCCAAACAAACTTCCAATGAAATACAATTATATATGATTTCGTATCACTTGGTGAATTTTTATAGATAGATTTGGTGTCAAAGTTAATCACTCTTATTTTCTATAGTGATCAATACTCATTTATACTTAGAGATAGTTTATTTGTGGATCATTTCATTATGAAAATTGATTTTGTACTTATCTCAAGAAATTCAAGTCAACTGAAGAAACTATGAGAGAAAATGTGTGAAGAGAGTTTCCTCCTCACCCCATGATATTAAAAGGGGGGATTTAAATTCAGATCATTAAGGGAGAGAAAAAAATATTTTCCTTCAAAGGAGAATATTTGAATTTATTGTCAATAACAAGGATGGAATACTCATTGACTTTAAGAAGAATTTTTAATTTAAAGAAAATACAAAGGGATTGTAAAATGACCTGTTGAATGATGATAATTTAATTATTGTCTATATTGTCAATAGATTATGGAAAAGTTGATGATTAAGTTGAATAAATTTCCAAAGTAGTTTTCTATGAACTTTCCTCTATATTTTTCTAGTTTTTTTCATATGAATTACATTATGGAATTCAGATGATGCTTTGTTGATCCTAAAATATTTTTACATCATGATTATTAATAGTTCTCAAGGGTCAAGCTAAGTTCTTTCATGAAGGGTCCAGACAAAAAAAGTTTATATAATTTTTGAGTTAAAATTTTATGAAGTTTTATCTCTAAAGTTGTGATATTATTCTAAATGATCAGACAAAGACTTTGTAATTCCAACTTAAAGAGAATTTATCAATCCATCAAACAGAGAAAAATAAAAATTCATACCGGACTGAGTAAAAAGGATCACATAGATATGTGACCACACTGAGAGGGGGTGAATTAGCATGGGATAACCTAATAAAAATTTTCTCCCATTTTTTACATCTCCACTAGTTTACCAATTGGATTTCTCATTATCTCTTTTTATCTTAACTTTTTTCAATGTAAATACATATATGGAACTAAAAACTAGAACAACAGAACACCTTGATTATTGAAATTATTTACCATCCTAAGGATGACTGTTTCCCTAATGTATGGTGGTTTTTATCCTACACACATACAAATTCCTTCTTATTATCAAAGAAATCATGACCAAGGGTATGGATTTAAACCCATTTTCCTGACACCAACCAGGTACAAAGTAAGAGTGGGATTTGTATCCCATTGTATAGAAGAATGGGCCTGTACTTATTGGAATCAGGATCATATGTCTTCACTTGAGTCTCTACTAAACTATAAGAATTCATATTCTTCTTATCCTATAAACATATTATGATTTTCCATAATTTTCATCAAAATTATACAATATAAGAATGTATTATAGGATAGACACCAAAAACATTGGCCTCTACTTGACCAATTTTAGTATGTCACTTACTATATCTTCTTATCTTCTTCTTATTCAGTTCATAGGAAATGTTCTTGATGTGTATCATTTGTTCTTCACCTTTCATCACTTTTGATATATCCAAAATTTTCAATTTTTGTAGTATCAGGTCTATCTCTTAACCCAAGAATTTGTCTCTTATAAATCACAGTGTTTAACATCATCTTATCATTCTCATACTTCTCAAATTTATATTCACTACATGTGAATATTATTCTAAATATTTGAATGCCAATAAATCACTATATTGAAGCAGCGTTCAATTCTCATTTACTAATAAAAAATATGACAATTAAATATCTTAAATAACCTATATTACTATTTTCTCAATAATATTCCTATATTGTTCTCAAATTCTCATTTAAATTTTTCAAATATATCACCTGTATTTTTTTTGTAACTAGACTCAATTATTATTTCTTAATATCTATTAACTCCTCATTTAGATCAAAATTATTATTCCTAGAATCCACAGGTGTTCTTTCCCCTTTATACTCCTCATTCATTATTCATGTGGATTTATAAATATTACTTCACATTTTATACGGAATTAATCTTTATGTCATAACTCATCATATTCATGCATGAATATCTCAAGAACCATATGATGGGGATCAAACCAGTGTATTACTTTAACGGTAAATAAAAACTTTAGGATGAACCAAGACATGCATTTTCTTCATAAATTCTTGACCTAAACCCATAAATTGAGTGATCCTCATATTAATGGATAGTTCTTGGAATATATATTAATCAATCATGGAATATGTTTCCATGATTTCTTCTTCTACAAATGATTCTCATCTTCTTCACATTACTGAGAACATGCAAACTATTTAAATTATTTCCGCAATTGTATCACATGGATCCTCTATTTTTCTTCATTATTTGGATTTCATTCATGTAATGAAAAGGTACATGCCTATACCACTTTGTTCCCAATTCTAATATTCTAAAAGATATACACTATACTTTTATCATGGGATATCATTTCAGTGCTTAAAATCATTCCTTGAACACTCTGTAATTCAAATTCTTCACAAATATAAAGAACATGGTCAAACTATATTATATAGAATATTTTTCTTAACTCGTGATAGATCGTAACTCTTTGTATTAATTTTTAGATCATGGTTAATCCATACCTATCATGTGGTTGATTAAATAATACATGTTGTCACTTGGAGTGTTTGTGTGTAGATAGATCATTTTGGATATGGTCTATCCAAAGTACCCTTATACATCTTCCACTTACTTTTGTATAGCCTCAATGTGCCCTTACACGAGATGTGATCAACCTTGACATGAGATTTAGAACTAGTGGGTCACCATAACATGGGTACCCTTATTTAGGTAATGAAGTTGTCAGATTACCATTATAGAAAATTGATTCTACCCTTTACACAACTAAATAAAACATTCAATGACCCTTACATAATTCATTGAGATTACACATACAAAGCCTTCAAAGTAGATTGCATTCTTGAAACATGGTTCTGAAATTTACACAACTCATTGAGACATGTAATGAACCTTAAAAAGTTCATTGAGATTAACTTTATGTATCCTTCATAGCCTTATCATGACACTTACATAGGTAGTTTACTTTGAAGATCTACCTTTATACGGAACCTTTTACTCTAACTTAGGTCAGCCAGATACCATTATATATCCTTCATCCAAACCTATTTACATATACATCATGAATGGTTTAGTCTATGTAAATCCTAACCTTATACAAGGCTATTATATTACCCTTATACATTTCATAACTACCTTTACAAAGCCTATGAAAATAATTTAACACCTTTATGCAACTACTTGTTTCTTCCAGATTTCATTATATTCACAGAAGATTCTTCTCAAACTCACTCTAGGATTTCTTAATTATTTCATACATATTTACAACTTCTATTATACAATGTTACTTCACACATCAACAATTTTATTTTTCTTAAAGATTAGTTTAACAATCATCGCATTTATTTAGTCATTCTTTATCAAGCATGAAATATTATTCCAACTTCTGTAATATTCATCAAATAATATATCTATATAATATATATGATTCAATAGGATAGAACACTTCAGTCACCATAAAATATATATTTTGTAAGTATGAATCAATTTCTAATATTATCCATTGGAAACAAATAGCATCATTTCTTTTGTATAATATATTTTAATACTTTATTGGATTGGGAACATATTCTTCATAATGCTTGGGTTCTGGAAAACCAACTACCAAGCACTTCTACTATATTTTGATTCTTATTCAACATATTGATATCAAATACACCTTATACATTTAAAAAAAATAAAAAACACAAAATTTGATCTAAAAATATTCCCCCTTTTATTTGTTTTTAATACCAATAGAAAATTCCATACCAATATGTTTATCCAATTTATACATTTTATTTATTTATTTAATCCCCCTTACACCTTGAAATTTTAATTTTCTTCTCTCCCCCTTATTGATAAAATATAAAAAGAATTCAATAAGATAGGATTGTATCATTTCATTCTTAGAAATTTTCAATTATTCATCCCACTCAAAGTCTATGTGAGTTGTGCATGGTATAGAAAACATAAGGGTTTAAGATAGTCAACAAAGATATCCCTTTAAGAAACTAATAATGATACAATAGTATACTTATTACCATTTCTTAATTATTTCCCTTATTGTTTGTACACATGTATTTTGGTAGAAATATGCTTATATCAATTGATGTGAATATTTTTAGATTTCTTCAACCAGAATTTATTGCACCACTTAATACACATGTTAAAAATATTCAAGTAAAATATGTAGTTTTTATTTCATATATCCTTAGAACATAAAAAAATAATTCCATTCTATTGTCATTAATCATAATAATTTCCACCATTTTATTTTTGGAAATATGAGAGGGTATCAAGACATGAATATTAATGAAAAAATCATAAACACCTTCTAGAATTCAAATGTGTATGAATTATAAACTCTTTCATCTTCTCATGATAATCACCATAAAGGTGTTCTCTTTTTATTTACATCATCAAGGAAGATATGTTATTCAAATATTATTTGGTATTCTAATTGATAAATCATGATAAGATGGAACTATTTCATATCTGGAACATTTATTCCATCTTAATTTCCTTAATTTCACCATTTGAGAACCAACATATCCTTTAATTTATTTCATGGTTAAAATACAATATAATTGATTTAGGGAATAATAGATAATCTATTTTTATCCTTAGTTGGATAAGAAAAGGGTGATAACTTCATCTCAACCATGGGACCCTTTTCTTTTAAATTTCATATTTAACAAGTGTCTTCATACCAATATTTCTATATTTCATAGTAGTCTTTGGTAGCATGAATGAATTTATTTTTTTCCATGTGTGGAATATTCCTCTTAGAATAATAAATCATAGAACACATGTCACCAGGTGAAATTGTAATATTCTTCAATATTACTTCTTGAGTTGGAGTGATTATTATAAAGTCCTTTGAATTATAATCAATTGTTTGTCACCTCCCACACAGAACATTATAAAAATTCTGGTCATCATTTGTTGACAACCACTTATGAAATAAGATGTCCTCATATGAAATATTTTTATTTCCTTCTAATTTTTCTTTGTATTTTGGTTCAGTCTTTTTTCTTTCTATTTCTAAGTTCACAGGACAAATAATTAAACATTTTTTTAAATGTGTACCTCTTTCTTAGTTGTTTGACATGGAATATTAGGAATTCTATCAACTATATAAATCCTCTTATTTATTTACTTGATACATAAAATTTTTACTTAGTCTTATTTCCATAAATCTTGTATTCAATGGCTTGTTTATAAAATTCCATGATGTAACTACACACACCATAAAATAATTAGCTTCTTACATTTAGTGTGACACACTATTTTTTACTTCTTATATTTTCCTTGATCATATTTTTCTTTCATATTACTATCTGAGGATAACTTATTATACTTCTTCAAAAACTTCTTGTAAATATTATTTCTATGTCATTTCTCATAATTATTTTCTAAGAAATGATTATCTCCATTCCTCAATTTTTGTGGTATTTTCTTCTCTCTCTTTTTAGTTTCAAACATTAATGATTTATACTTTAATGTTTTTTCACTTTGACCACTTATATTTAAAATACCACAGATATCACCAAGTATCACAAATTTATTTGTGAATTATTTATTTTTATATTTCTCTTATTATCCTTATTTCACCTTACCCCCCCCCCCCCCCCACAATGTAGAATTTATATGAAATTCATTTGTTAATATATTATTCAAATAAATAAAAACATTATGCTCAACCCTATAATAGTATAAGAAATACCCCACAAATAATAATGTTTTACTTCAGGAAAAAAAATTCAATAATTTCATCAATTTTTATCTTGTTCTTCTCATTCAATGAATGGGATATTTTAGGGGTAAATCTCATTATTCACTTACTTTCATCCACCATGGTTGTAATGGTGGTTTTATCATCATTGTACTTCATCCAAATCATCTCATATTTTTATTTCATATCTGTATAATTCATGGAACAGATTTAGAAAAAAAATTATTTAAAAATGTGGATGGTACCTTATCCTTTATAACTATTATATATTGATAATTAGATTATAAAAAAATATTCCTTCCATTATATAGAGTTATTTCAGTAGTATATTCCTCTTTAATATTTTATATGGTATCATATTTCCTTTCAAATTGTTATGAAGATTCAGATTGGGATATTTCTAGATTTTTCAATTTAATTTCAAGCTCTAAGTATTTCATGTTGAGAATGTATTTTTCATTCTACACTATCTTCAATTTTCTTTTAATGTATTTCTTGATTTTATCAACCTAGTAATAATTCCTTATTTTTTTCTATTTTATTGAGTTTTCAAGTTCCTCCATTTTATTGGCCTTGACATCCAATTAAACATTTGTTTCTTTAATGATTGACTTTTTCTTCTCATATAGTGCATGGAAATTTTTTCCAGGTTATAAATTTACTTGTATTTATTTACTATTACCTCAATATAATCATTCCCAACTCCAAACCATGCCTCTTCAAGATCATTGATTCTTGTACTCTAGGCATTACACTATTTGGTGATATCTTCACACATCATCAACTTCTATTCCATGACTTACTCTCTTTTTTCAAATTCATATTCAAGATAGGTTATGTTATTTTAAAAATCATCTTGTATATTTATACTAGAATATTTCCTTCTTGTGTTTATTTCTTCTATTAGGAAATTTTGAAAAAACATATTTTATACCTCTTCAACAATATCTGATGTATAATTTTTATATATTTCCTTGGTAGTAGTTTGAACTAATATGTTTTCTCCTTCCATAATTGGAATATTTTTTATATAATCAAATCATGCGAATATATATTCATCTTTCTCTTTATATAACAGGGACAATTTCTTCTCATTTTTCAACTTTTTATTCCTTATATTTTCTAAGGTCTTGAAAGAGATGAAATGATGATCAGCAGTTGATATAATTCTTTCAATATTTATTTCCATATTTCTTATAGAATAATAAAATATAATATAATATAGGTGAAACATGTCTCTCTAATACCAATTGAAAAGGATCATACTGGGATGTCACCATAACGGTAGGGGGTTTTAATCAATGTGGGATGTCCTGTTAAAACTTTAATACCATTTTTTACCTCCTATTATTTAGTGATTGGATTTATCTTTCTCCTTTATTATCTTATATTTGGTTAGTGTAAATTTAGATTTGGAATCAAAAAGTAGTACAAGAGAATACTATGATTATTGATGAGTTTCATCTCCCTAATGATGAATACATCTCTGGTGTGTGGTTGTTTTTATCCCACACACACATAGCTTCCTTCTTATCATCAAAGAAAGTATGAGTAAGGGTATAACCTTGAACTCATTATCTTAGCACCAACCAAGTACAAACAAAGTTTGTTTTTAGTGTTCATTTGTAAAATATATTCATATTTTACCACCATAAGTATGATCACATGTTTTTACATGAGTACCTCTTGGAAAATAATAGTTATTCTTCTTCTTCTCTTGTAGAAATCAGTTGGTTTTCCTTGATTTTCTTTAGACTTATAAAATATATGATTATATTTTAGGTTGGATACTCATAAATTTTTCATGTGAATGATCAATTTTATTATTCCACTCTCTATATCATCTTCTCTTCTTCTTCTTTTTTTTATAGAATTTTTTTTATGGGTATTAATTATTCACCTTCTCTCATTTCATTATATCATAAAATTGTAATATATGTTATATTTAATCAATAACTCATCACAAGTTGTTGTATATTTTAAATAATTATGTTGAACACCACTATATCATTATCATTTTTCTGGATTTATATTAATTATATGTGGATATTATTCTCAGTATTTTAATTCCCATAAATCTTAATATTGAATAATTCTTCAATTTTCATTTAATCAGAAATAATATCACAATTACATCTCTATAATACTTGATAAAAATCATTCCTCAATGATACTTAATTTTTTTATCTTTAATTCTCATTTGCATCATTCGAATACATCTCACGTATTTATATATTTATAACAATCATCAATATTTCATCCATAATATCCAATAACTCCTCATTTAGATCACCATTATTATTCCTAAAATCATTGGGTGTTTTTCCCCTTTATTTACCTCATTCATTCTTCAGGATTAATTATAAATATTATACCCCATTTTATATAGAACTAATCATTGTGATATAACTCATCTTATTCATGAAAAAATATCACATGCACCATTTTATTGGGATGAAAAAAGTGCATTTCTTCAATGGTGAATAAAAACCTTAGGATAAAGTTGTACATGAAACTTCTTTATAAATGCATTACTTCAACTCATACATGGAATGATCCTCAAATTCATGGATAGTTCCTAGAAGATCTATCGATTGATCTTGGAATATGTTTCTATGATTTCTTCTTAAAATAATCTTCTAATCTTCTTCACATGTTTGAGAACATGAAAAATCACAATATTCTTTTCATGGTTGTATAATTTTTCTTCTTTATTTTTCTTCATTATTTTATTTTCATTATTTCAATTAGAAGATGAATTCATGTACCATTTTGATCCCACATATCATATTCTAAAATCATATTAATATCCTTTTATTATGGGATCTCATTTAAACACTTAAACTCATTCCTTGAACACTCTATAATTCAGATTCTTCACAAATTTGAAAAACGTGTTCTTAATATATTATGTTGAAGCTTCTTATTCACACACATTAGATTGAAAATCCATGAAATTTTTTATAGTTCATGTTTGATCCATACCTACCATGTGTTCGATCGAATAACACATGTGGTCACTTAGAGTGTTTGTTTGTAGATAGATTATTCTACGCATGGTAGATCCAAAGTATCCTTACACAACTTCCACTTAATTTTACATAGACTTAATTTAACCTTACGTGAGTTGTGATCAACCATTACATGATCTTTAAAACTCATGTGTTACCCTTATGTAGGTAGTGAATATTTAATATTACTTTTAAACAACTCATTATTTGACCTTTACAAACCTCACTGAGACTTTCAATGAACCTTACATATGTCATTCAGATTACCCTTACTGAGCCTTCAGAGCCTTCTCATGACCCTTACATAGGTAGTATACTTTGAATATCTAACTCTTCAATTCACCTTTTACCATTATATAGGTCACCCAGATCCTCGTATGCATCCTTTAGCTGGACCTATTTACCATTACATTGTTCCCATTTACCCTTATACAAAACCTACCTTTATGCAAGGCTATTAGATTACCCTTTTGTAGGTCAGACATACCTCTATATATCCTATCAAAATAATTAAATAACTTTAAACATTAACTTTTTATATTATAAATTTCACTCTATTCAAATCAATATATTCTCAAACTCACTCCAATACTTCTCAATTAGTTCAAAAACACTTCTAACTTATATAAACAATGTTTCTTAACCCATGAACACTTTTCTTTTTCTTGAATATCAGTGTAATAATCAACACATTTATTTATTCATTCTTTATAAAGAAAAAAATCCAATGCCAACTTATAAAAAACTTCATATAATATTAAATATATATAATATTTATGATTAATAAGAATAGAGCACCTCAATCTCCTTAAGACACCTATTTTACATGTATGAATCAATTTCCAAAAATATCCATTGGTAGAAGAAAACATATTTTATTTTTTAAAATATATTTTAATATTTCCTTATCATGGAAACTTATTATTTACAATTTTTGGGTACTAAAAAACCAATTACCAATCAATTAGGCTCTATTATGATTCTTATTTAGAATATTGATATTAAATACCCCTTGTACATTGACCAAAAATACCACACAAAGTGGGATCAACATGAATAAAAATAAATATTTATACCAAATTTATAAATATAAAATGTTGTACTAGATGGAAAAAATATAAATTTGTATCATATGTAGAAAAATACAAAGTTAATACTAGATATAAAAAAATAAGTCATTATACTATATGTATAAAAATACAATGTTTCACCAAAAAAAGAAAAATATAAAGTTCTTCTAGATGGAGAAAAATATAAAGTTGAGATGTACCAAGTTGAGTTGTATGATGTTCTAGTTATAAAGATGAGTTGTACAAAGTTTTATTAATAAATATGAGATGTACACATTTTTAGTTATGAATTCATGGATAAATTTTGCATATTTAATAATGGAATGAGGAGCTTTAAAAAAACTTTTAAAAGAAAAATATTATAAAGATGATGAGATGTACTATCAATATTTTTAAATCTACCAAATATTTGAGGAAGATTTTAAGATTTTTTTTTATTTAGATATTTTAGGAAGCATTTATGAATAATTTTAACATTTATTTATTCTAAAATTCAAAGGCAGTTAAACTAATTTTAGTTTTATCAAGAAATTTTAATTTGTATAACGTGATTATTCTTTAATTTTTTGAGGAAGTTGCTCCTATAAAAAGGTATAGCTTATTTAAAATCAATATGATGAAGGTGAGTATAGTTTAAAAGAATAAATTGAAAAAAAAATTGACTAAATATTTCATGGAAGGTTTTTTGTGGTTTTTGAGTAAATTGGAACATTAGGTTTTGAGGAATGTTGAGAAGTCAG
The DNA here is from genome assembly GCA_963277665.1 of Viscum album. Taxonomy (NCBI): domain Eukaryota; kingdom Viridiplantae; phylum Streptophyta; class Magnoliopsida; order Santalales; family Viscaceae; genus Viscum; species Viscum album. The sequence goes on along the minus strand of OY728157.1, from coordinate 438,507,418 downwards.
ACCGATGCCAGATAAGAGCCTACAGATGTTTTGAGAGCTGATGTTTCTGATGTTGTGGTTTCTAAAATTAAAATTTCTAGAAGTAGGATTGGATGATTTATATATAATTTTAGAGAAATGTTAGAGGTATTTTAATTTCCATCCATAAGTAGGTTTAGAAGGATACTTGAAGAACTAGTGCTGTAAAATAAATAATTCTATTCCATCCTGGAGGTTGAAGGTTGTAAAAACTTAGTATAAAGATACCAAACTTGAATTATATAGTAAATCATTAAGTTTAAGGGTTATTACTTCCCACAAAACTTTTACTTTTTGATGGATATTATAGTATAAAATATGTTTCGTGGGTGATTCTATACATAGAAAGCAGTAAGTACCCACATTGGGTTCTAACCTTGTAAAAATCAATTTGTGTTGTTTGTTTTACATTATCTACATTACATAAGATAAAATTGGTGAGGTATAAAAATAAAATATATATATATCCTAAACAATAAATAGGTATAGTCAACATAAAGTAAGTAATAATTTTAGTTGAATATATTCGGTAAAAATTATGTCACCCCTAATTCACCCCCCCCCCCCCCCGTCTCAGGTTGACCGTACAATCTAATAGGCACTATAGAGGTAAAATATATTGGTTATTACCCTTTTTAACCCCATATATATTTTCTTATGGTCTATTATTCTTATAATTTTTACTTATCAGTACCATTTTCCTCTCTTCAATACCTAAAAATATCGAAAAAAATGTATTTAATAAAAATTGATATTATCTCCTCTTTGGTTAGAGAACTTTTCCCTTTATTTCCATTTTTTTTAAAATTCTTTAAAGAAAATTATTTTATATGATCAAATGAATATTTAAACTTATTTTAAACCATATTTTATTTTATTTTCAATTTTTTAAATGGATTCTTATTGTAAATTTCCAATTGAGGTACTTTCAAATTTTTACCAAAAGTATGAAAGGAATGTTTTTTACATTTTAAAAATGAATGTATTTTACCATCATTATAACTATTATTTTATTTAAATATTAATTTAATAGTTTTCATAGTTATTTTAAAATAAAATGTTCTTCTTAGTATTTTGGTAGTTATTAGTTTTTAGAGATACTAAAAGAAAAGGTTATTTTAACTTCTTTCAAAGAAATATTCAAATGCCCATATAAACATATTTTCATCTATGTCGATACCCTTTATGTATTTTTATTCTTCACTAAGGATAAGATCTTATAATATTATCCACTTTATTTATATCGATTTTTTATGATGATAATGATTTAAGGATGATTCTATGAAACCCATTTATTTACCATGGGTTAATAATGTTATAATGAAATGATGAAATGTTTAAGAAATATGTTTCCTTTAAATGGGTTATGCTATGATGAAATGTTGATTGTTTTTATGATATTGTGGAAAAAACATGTATGTTTTTCATTAGGTGGGTCTATTAAATACCTCTAATTTATTGGGTAAATATTTATATCTCATGAGATAATATAGACTAGAATGGGGAGTGAACCTAGTTCAGTTAGGGACTTTGTCCCTTATGATAATCTGGGATATGAACCTTGAATTAGGAAATAATGGAATGGGGAGTGAACCCAACCCACTATAATAGTCTTGGTACTAATTCTTAACTAAAAAAATTATTTTATATGATCATTAGTATGAAACCGACCTATGTATTTTTCTTATTATATGTTATTACAGATCATTATTGATTATTGATGATTTTGTACTCTTATGAACTGTGTATTTTGTTTTAAAAAATAATTTTTCCATGATTTATGATTAAGGATATTTGACTAATTATGTATTAAATTCCTATGTCATAATCATGTTATAATACCTTTATTCTTATATTATTCTCACTTTTTATTGTTGATTAGTATATCCTATGTTTACCATTACTGGGAATCTGAGATCACCCTTTCTTATATTTCCTTTCCCCATGTTATGAAGAAAGATTTTATGTCGGGTATGTCTAATAAGTGGGTTATGTGAGAATAAAATTGTGGGATATTTTGAATAAATTTCATTAAATAATAAAATTATGTATCATGTTTTCAAAGATACGAAAAATATATGGTGATTGGGCATGTTTTGTTTGATATGTATTGAATATTCATCTAAAATGATGTAATATTTATATATCTAATACTTCAGTCCCCTCAAGTAGACAACCAAGTTGAATTGGTTCCCAGGTACGGGGTTAGGAGAAGTGGCACCTGATTATGGATCTAAGATAAATGGAACCCAGGTATGTGGCCTACAAGAAATGGAGCCCATGTATGGGACTTAGGAAATGTGGCCCCCCAGGTATGGGTGTCATGGGAAGCTTAGGTGGGTAAAACTATATTATTGATCTTCTAGATGATTTGGGTGCACAGAGCCCTAGTATTGGTCTTTGGTATGAGATATGCACATGGAACCCTAGAATGGTTCTTTGGTATGAGCTAAATTCATGGCACATTGGTGTGGGTATTAAGAGTGGGTCGGGCATGTGGTTCCCTAGTATGAGTAGCTTAAGGTGGATTCCTTCACCCTAGTCTTAAATAATCATAGAGGAAATGGATTTTCATGAAGGATCGGTTTTAAAATATTTGGATTACATAATTTCCCAAAAATTACCAATATTTTCCCATAGGTTAGATATAACATAGTCACCTAAATGAGAAGTTGGAGACTTAGGAAGTCATGAAAGTGAATCGGTTTCTAGAATTATAATATTGGGTCATATATATCTCCACCTCTATTTCCCCCCTAAATGGATACAAGTATCCCCTTTTATAGGAAAAATGAGAGTAGGGTGTCTAAGATTAGTGTTCAAATCGATTGTGTCACATCCCTTGCATAAAAATGATGGGTCATGGAAGGACATAGGAAAAAGGAAAAGTGTGTGAATTTAGGTAGAGCATGCCCCTTCACATAAGGATACACGAGTGTAGAAGGACCTAAGCACAATTCCATGCATACTATATTAGGGATGGCATGTTCCTTCAATTAAGGAGACTAGGGAGCGAGGAGAAAAACATGCTAAGCCCAATGAGGTACTCCCTCTCCATGCAGGGATTCAAGGGTATAGAGATCAAGGTGTTTCAATATATGGTCATGGAGATTAGGGTACCCTAAGAGCTGGGCACAAAACATTTATCTTCCTCTAAAAGTATTTTCATTCAATTAAATTATACAACCTTAAAAAAGAGGGTCCCAAAGATCACCCATTATGAAGTATTATCTCCTCAAATTAATCCATTAGATATTTATATATTTTAAAAGGTAGTGTATTAGGTAATCAATCCAATAAAGTGATGAACATTTCTCTATATTTGGAGAGAAAATTACTAATCCATGTGATAATTTTTTTATATTTTTCATATATCGATCCATTTTTAAACTATAAGTAGTTATCATGCCTTCCAGATAGATTTTTTTACTATTCAAATGCAGATAGAACTATTATGGACATAATTTAATTCCTACCTTTGATATTGAAAACATTTTCTTGAAAGGTTTTCAGCCCTTATGGTTGAGGGTGGTATCTATGAAGACCTTGGTTTCAATTGAAATTTTGTTTATTTTGTTTATTCTAACTCAGATTTGGATTTATTAACTTCCCATGGTTTTATGATTTTTAAAAAAAATTATGAGGTTAGTTGAAATTCAAATATTTAAAATATAATACTTTATTTTCTTCTAAAATAACTCTATATACTTGAAAAAAAACATGCTCATCCATACATCTAATAATATTATGAAACATAAGTGGGTGTTGAAGGTGTATGTGTGACCAATTAAAAATTATTGAGTATCTTTGACAATTTATCAACTTTATTTTTCAATAAAGTAATCCCATAAACTTGATGAATTACTATACTTAGTGTTCCTCTCTCACTTTTATAAAGACTATCATTGTTATATATTTTATCTATGATATATTTCTAAAATATCATAGTTTTTAGCATCAAGCCTCTATCCACATAGGTATAAATCATAGATTGGGATATAGGATATAAACTATCAATAATGTTTTTCATTGAATCTAAAAATAAAATATAAGGTGTAGGAATTTTCTTAGAATCTCCTAAAATATATCATAATCCTTGTAATTAGAATCCCCATCTTATTAAATTAAAATTTTAACCTAAAAACTTCACTATATTTTAAAGTGGGGAGTAATTATCCAATAACATTTTGATGAGCATGTCTCAATTAGTGATATAACTAATTCATAGACTCTTCAACCAATATTTCACTCTATCTTTCAATAAAAATGGAAATTACATCAACATTGTGGAATATTTTGAGATTCCATTATGCTTGAACATGTCAAAATCCTCAATAAATTTAATAAGTTGTTTTGAGGATCACATATCTCATACCAAAAAAATACAAAGTTTTTCTATCATTCAAAGTATGGTAGGCTTAATATCAAAATTATTCACCTAGTTAATCCAAATATACATATTTTATCCACATAAATTGATATTATACCTCATATTATAATGTTTTTATCCTTTTTAAATCATTTAAATCCATCTAGGTAATCTGAATCGATGAAATATTTGAGAAAATTATCATCTACACTTGGTATGTTTCACTCAACCTTGGATATTTATTTGTGACAAAAAAGGTATATCTTAATCTTAAAATTATAATATAGAGGATTTCATAAATGAATACTCATAGATGAAAAGATAAAAAAAAATTATGAACATGTGAACCTATAATGACAATCATATCACACCCCACTTGCATACAAAAATACAAAAGTTAAAGAGATAACAAAATGTATGTGTTAATCAATTAGAAAAGGAAACAATTTTAGTTTACTAGTACTATTTTTAAATGGTTCCAAAAACATAATATAGTAATTTGGGTTATTAATTCAAACTAGAATAAAATTTTAGAAAATTTATATTTACTCATCCCCAAAACTAAAAATTAAGTGGTGTCATATAGCTCAAGTATGAGATCTCTCCCTTGAGAAACTTGATAATTATGAAGAATTATTTATTTAATAATTTCTAACCCAATCATAATATTAACAATAATATAATTTATTTTACTACTATTTAACATTAAAATTACTAAAATCTATTTTATAAGTAATAAATAAGAAATAAATTTCAATGAATGGGTTTCTATTAATATATAAATGTATTTATTCATAAAATTTTTGTGTTAATTGCTGGGAAAATTTCCAAAATATAATTTATTTCAATATGGTAAAATCCACTGATACTAATTAAATTAATTCAACTCAGTAATTTAAATAATTTAATTAGAATAATTTTATGAAACTTCATTCAATTTTTATAAAAAAATTAATCCAAATTATTGCTATAAATTAACCCTCTCAATAATCTTGGATAACCTCTCATAGTAACTATATTTTCCAAAAAATTCACTATATAATGTGATTATAATTTATTCAAAAGATGATTCTAAATTAAAATATCATACTTAAGAATGAATTTGTTAAAATAATTTAGTACCCATACTTCTACTCTATACCAATTACATTTCAAGAGATGATCCTCTCATAATTGAATGTTCTTCAATAATCAATGGATTGGGAATGTTGAGAAAGTAACACTAATAATGAAAGAATTAATGAACTTTAATAAAAGAATGAGATTGTATTAATTATTTTTGAAATTGATGGAAAAAATAACCAATGCAGTCTTATAGAAGATAGGGGTGTAAGATAAGACTCAAAGATAGTACTCCATGGACTCTCTAAAATATATTTATTTAAAGATTGAAACAAACCATGGTGCAGTATACTAAACCACAATGTGGTTTCCCTATATAAGGATGAAAACAAACTTTAATTTTTATATGGATCAAATAGAATAGTGATAATTAGTCTTCTTGAATCCTTATATGATGTCCAAAAGATGTGATATTCCATGTTTTCTCAAACTTATTCCATTTTATTCAAAATGTCAATTGCATTCTATCCATATTTTAAGAGAAAAATGAGGATATAAGATTTATATATTATCTCTATCTTTGAACCAATGGGTCTATAAAATATAATCTCCTACTAAAACATGATGTGGTTTATTAAATCATGCTTTCTCTTTGATTTACATCACTCTGGTCATGGTCTATTGACTATTTTCTTCAAAGTTTTTATTTTTGAAGAACTATGAGATTGTTTCTGATCCACCAAGATGTGGTTTCCTCCATAAGGATTCAGAATATTCCAAAATTATCCAATATATTCAATGGGTTTATTATACATTCAAAACAATATAACAACATAAATTAGGAAGAATAAAATCATTTTTATAATTATGAACCAATAATATATATATATATATATGTGAAAAATAGGTATCAGTTCCTTGGATGATAGAAAGGTAATCAAATAATTAATTATGATTACTTAGCCAGTGGATAAACTAAGGAAGAATAAATAATTTGTATATTATTATGTGTTCATTATAAATATCAATTTTTAATCAAAATAAATCTAGTAAATGAGGTGTGTTTTTTGTTTTTTTAAATACATATTACTATCTGAATCTTCTTTTGAATGATATTGGGAAAGGGGTTTTGTTTTTTTATTTCATTTAGACAATGTTATTTATAAAATATATATTAGTGGTATTAAATCCACTCTAGTTAGTAATCATGTAATTAAGAAAAAAATAAAATTCTATGTATATATGAAGAACATAATATCATAGATAATAAAATATATACATTCTTTTTTGTTATGTGATGTTTTTGATGTGGATAAATAAAAATAGTTGGATTTATAGATCTTTGGATTCAATATATGATATACCTTTCTAGGATATATTGGTCCTATTTTTTAAAAAATAGTTTTGTATCGCATTATTGATATGAAGATATCATATTAAGTGATTCAACTCAAATCCGTTTTCTATATTTCATAGTGTGATATGAGATACCTTATAATGTGATAGAAAAATTGACTAGTGATATAAAATTTTAGAGAAGTGATAATGATGACCTATTATACTGTATGAAGAAATATGTGATATTGTGGTTTGTGATATAGAGGTTGTGATAAACATTATCACAGTAGCTATATACTCTAATATAGAGGTTAATAATTTTTAAATTTGTTTAAAAAAAATTTGTACCAAAATTGTTTTGGAAGATGGGATCATTGTTTAAATTTTTTATATTTTGTGGTGAATATATAAATTATTTATATATTTATCTATCTTAAATAATCTGGAATATAAATTTTTTTATATTATTAATATCTTTATGGTTTATTTAAATTATTTAAATTGATTTTATAAATATCATACAATTAATTTGAGAAGTTTCACACTAATAATTTTATAATATTTAGTTTGATTCAATAAAAATTAATGGTTTGCCTTATTATAATTCCAAAGTATAGGATTTTTATAATTTTTCTTTTATTTTTGGAGTTAAAAATATGTTAAAACTTTAAATAAATCCTAATAAATAATCTATAGATATAAATACTTTGGGTAATACATCTAACCATTGTATTAATTCCACCAAGATAAATGTATATATTTCTAAAACAATATTGGTAGTAATTCTAGACACACTAAATAAGCACTTAGAATATCTGGAAGGAACATACTAAGGGATTATCTAGGTTCCCTATTATCTAATGGAAGAATTAGTATCCATCACCATGATGGTATTGTTAATATAATTATAGGGAGGATCTCTAATTGGAAGAGATTATGCCTCTCCTTTAGTGGTTGAATCACTCAATTAAATATAGTTTTCTCCTCCATCCCAATGTACATGTTATATGTCATCATGGATCCCATGTCTATTATTAGAAACATTGAGCTCATTCTCAATGGATTAATTTGAGACTCACATCACAACATTAGGAATCACTAGACCAACTAGTCAATGCTGGCGCAAATGATGGAAGAATGAGGAGTTAATCTCAGAAGGATCAGTTAAAACATAGAGTGTATACAAGAAAAAAATGCATGGGAACAATTATTGAGGAACTCCCTTTAGGATAAAAACATCTTGAAAAAATATTAAAACCATGTCAACTACTTTCTCGAATAGTTTTCTATGGGTTCTCATATGTTTCATAGTCTACATGTTTCCATCTTCACTATTTAGGATAAATTTTGGTGGTTTTTTTGGAATAGTTGACATAGATTTTGGGAAATAAAACTCATTTAGAAATCCTCTATTATTCTTAAGGTTCATAGTTTTGGACATCAACTTCAATTGGTATAGTTATCACCTATTTTTCATTGGAACTATCCTCAAAAAAGATCATAAGTTTCTTTTTACCAATATTCAAATATTTGAGAAACCTGATATTTCTATATTTACTCCCTCAACATCAGGTGATTTTAGCATCCCAGATTATCATAAGATTATTCAAGAATATCACAACATATATGAAAATAACAATATGATCTATTATAATTATCTCTTAACTAAACTCAACTTCCTTTTTTGAATTATTTGTAATCAATATATCACCATTAGTTTCAAGGTGAAAAGAAGAGGTATCATTCTTTCATATAAATGCCATGAATTGTGTGAATGTTAATTAATATTCAATTTTACACTTTTTATAAAATTATAGTGGGTGAGATGCATCTAGTATAACATTGTGTGATTCATGGTGTTGTTGTTTAGTATTTTTCAATAGATCACTTTATTTTTTTTCATGTATTCTCAATTCTATAGGTGCACCTATGGACTCTCAATATGATAGTTTTTTTATTTGAATCATGTTTCTAGGTGAAATGGGATACATTTAGTGAATTTTATCATCAAGGATTGAGACTATACATGGGCACCTAAAATCATGGTTCTTTTTCCTAGGTTTATTGCTCTCGGTCTTCTATATAATGATTTTCTTCTCCTATGGTCCTTAAGGAGATAGATTATCTACCCCATTCTGTCTAAGAACATTGAAGAATAAAGATAATCAAGGACATTGAGTATGCTGGAAGGTTCCCAAGAAAGGTCTCATACTCAACACATATAGATCCTGTGACTACAACTTTATTCAAAAATGAGGTATTATTAAGGACAATTGGGGATCCGTCATTTTGGTATACTCTTCTTACTACAGGGAGGAAAACTCGCTCCTCACTAAAGATCATGATTTGGTAACTTGGTTGTCCCTATCAAACATGAAAAACATCAAGCTCTCTAGGGTTGAATGGGACTCAGTCATGGAGGTTATATTTTTTTTCAGGGATATCCTCTAGTCACTAGAACATTTCCCAAGTTATCATGTCATGTATAAGAAAGTTTCTCCAAGATGTGGAGATACTTTACATTTAGAATAAGGGGAACATGATGGCCAACCTTCTTGTTTCCAAAGGAGACCAGGAAGTGTTCGTGATTGTTTTTTTCAAGCATTCTATATCTTTCATCAGATTTTAAGAATATTTTATATGGGGATTCCCCTGGGATTCACCATTTTGATTCCCCTTGATCAAGCCTCAGACCTTTTTTATTACATTTAATATTAAAAATATCTACTTTTCTATCAATCATGGGGGTTAGGATTTGTCTAGAAGTGTGTGGGTTATATATTTTTTACACCATATATGGTCTTGAGTGGGGACTTATATTATTCATGACTATAATACATTAAATTAATTTATTTTAACTCAAAAATTTATATATGAAACATATGGATAAATTTTTTATATTATAATTAATTTTTATTATGGATGTGTAACATAAGTCATTAGTTTTATAAGATTTATATATTAACTTGATCAAAACATGTTTATTTGAGCATTATATTACTAAATTAAATCATTATAAGTATGAATATATTTAAGGATTACATGAGATACAATATCTATAAGATAAATATTGAAAAATATAATACTTTTCAAACTAATAAAATACCAAAGTGTTGTTTTCTATCTAAAATGGGTATTCTCAAGACCTCGATCATCTAGTAAAAGTGACCCTAATAGTTAATATAACGGATAAATAAAATTAGGATGGTTTATTAGAATTATCATGGAAAGTTATTTTCCCACTTAGATCTCCAATAGTTATATATGATATGACTACCATGATTATCTATGTAAATAGTTATTCAATAAGAATTTTCAATCTAACTCAAAGCATAGTGAAGTATATATATTGTCTCACTAATTGATGTGATATAATGTTTCATCATTTTAGTGGGAGAATATTTAATAAAATTCCTTATTAAATACTTGTATAAAATGTGATACGCACTGTTTCGTTGGTATTTAAGGTGTGGAATGGGTTTTCTTGATGGTTTGATTGAGGGGGGTTTAAAGGACTCTCTAAATCACTTGCATTAGGTTTTCCATTTTATTTATTATTTCCTTGAAACTACCAATGGTTCCCTCATCTATAGTTAGGTATGGACCTGATTTCCAAAGGTTGGTGTTTATCTGGGTTTTCAAGCCCAACGACTCTTGGGGACTTGCATTAGTCGAGAGGACGGGTAGGTCAGGATCATCTCACCCTTTTGGGGGGGAATTTTTTCTTACTTTGGGAATATATTATAGATTTAATATATGTTCATTAATCTCTTCTTAATATAGATACCGAACTGATTACCCTAATAAAATAAATATATGTTAATTCTATTTCATGTCCAAAATATTGGGGTCTCTTTAGTGAATCCATCTGTATGTATCTGAGGTTATCTAAAATTTTCCAATAATGGGAGACTGCTTATATACTGAATCCATATAACCAAGTGCTTTAGAATGTAGTTACCATATAAAGAGGATGTTAATATTTTGATGATGGGATTAATCCATTATGAGGAACCCTATGTATCCAGGTTATTTCAGTAATTAAAACCCATGTAGATCGTTGGACCCATCTAGTTTAACATCATGTTGAAAGGACTTATGTGGGTGCTCTAGGACACTAAGTATTCAAGATAGAGTCTTGGAGTGATATCCTACATATTTCAAGTATATATAGAATCATAGTTTCTATAGTTCATTTTTTTAGGGCTTATATATATTGAGGTCATCCCTATCATTATAGATACTCGTGGTGCTGATGATATGATTATTGTAACTCCCAAAGCTCATGTGATCTATGATTAGGGTGAGAAACAAGGGACGTAAAATTATTATTTCATTGCTCTTGTCATGTGAATTACATTTTGTGACTACCATGAGATGATTTATTACGAAACTCAGGCCTCAAAAAGACTTCTTATGTATCTTGGTTATGGAAGGAATTAGAGTCATCATAGTTCAGTTTATCGAGACTTATATAATGAGTCTTCCCTTACCATTATGGAGGTTTATAGTTCAAATGATATGATCATTGCAACTCCCTAATCCCATGAGATCCATTCTCATTTTAAGAAATAACGGATATAAAGTAATCAATTTCATTGAATTGAATAAGGTACTTAGATGTTGGGATTTCTCTAGTTGATAAATATGGATCTTGAACCACAGGGATAGGTGGCTTGTGTATCCTGAATATGACAGGAATCATATTCCCCATAGTTCCCCTTATATTGGTTCTTACACACTAAGGCTTCCCTATTTATTGGGGCTTACAAAATAAGGAAATACAATGTTATCAATTCCTAGAATTACCTTACCTTTGTGGAGGTTTATATTGAAGATATTATGATCATTTAATCTTCTTAATCCCACGTGATCCATGATCATTGTGAGAAACAAGGGATAGGAAGTAATCAATTTCATTACATTGAATAAGGAACTTAGATACTGTTATTTACCTGGATAATCAATATGGAGATTTGACCTTAGGGAGAGGTGTCCTATATATCCTAAATATGTAAGGAATCGGAGTCTCCATAGTTCCCCTTATATTGGGGGTTACACAATGGGGCTTCCCTACAGACCGGGGGCTTACACACTGAGGATTGACAATGTTATCAAGTCCTGGGATTCCCTAACCTTTGTGGAGTTTTATAGTGTAGATTTTATTATAATTGTAACTCCCCTAAGTCCTCATGATCCATACACATGTTTAGAAACTTGAGATAGAATGTAATCAATGTCATTTCATTGAATAAGGGACTTAGATGTTGGAATCACCTAGGATGATCAATATGGAGCTTGGACCTCAGACAGAGGGGGCCTACATATCCTGAATATGGTAGGAATCAGATTCTTTATGTTTCCATTTATATTAGGGCATATACATTAGGGTTTCAATGGTTATTGAGGCTTACACCCTAAGGATAGACAATGTTATCAATTCCTAGGATTCCCTGGTGACCTGGACTGTTTGTCTAGAAGGTGTCATATGATCCAGCTGACATGCCATAGTGTCATTCATAGGAGTTGTCTTGACACATATGGAGGTTATTTCAAGTGTCGGTACAACATGGTTTGAAGGATTTCATGTATCTTGGCTAACATCCTTCGAGGTCATCGTAAGACCTGGATGACATGTCTCAAGGATGTTGTGGGTCTGAGATGAATTTCTCAGAGGGTGTAATGAGAGGTTATTTTTCATTCCTAGATACATCTGTGAGGCTTGACTGAAAAGAATGAGTATCGTTACATGAGTCAGGTGATATATCTTAAGGAAGTCACAAAGCATGGGCGATAAAACCAAAGAATTTTTCAAGACCAAATTGATGTGCTCAAGGGGGGAGTATAACTTACTATAACATGTTAAGAGGATTTTGGGTGTCCCAAATAGCATGTTAAAGGAGTTTTTTGAGATTTAGGTGACATTTCCCGGTGCTATCGTGTGCTTTTGGATGACTCATGTGATGTGAATGAGGACCATCAGGTATGTTTTTTTCTTAAGTATTCCACTTTTAATCTTGGTTCCATCCACTAGTGGAAATAGAGGTTACCAAATTTTTGAAAAAACTATTGGTATACTATAAAAATAGAAACCTTACCCAACGGTTTGAAGAAACTATTGGAATTCTGTTTTTAGAATGAATATTTCCCAACTGTATACTCAAACCGTTGAGAAATATTTAATTTAAATATTTAATTTATATAATGTATACCAATGGTTTTTTAAAACATTGATAAAGAATATATTTCCCAATGGGTTTTAAAAACCTTTGGGAAAGGTTTGTCCTAAATACACAATAGCCCAACTCCCCCATCTGCGCGATTACAAGCCCTAATCTGAATCTCTCCTGAATCTCTCTTTGTACCCTAGGCTGTGAAACTCCTTCCACCCAATAGATCCATCTTCAATCAAGAAATATTTTATTTATACACTTAAAATTAGTCTGTAATACCTTAGTTTTAAAGTTCTGGATATATTTTTTCTATTTTGATTTGGCCTAAACCATAGTTCTGTGTGATCTATGGCATGTTATACAGAACACTTTGATTTGTTTTCTGTGTCTGTTCTACACTTTAAGTGGCATGATTGTTTGAATCACCTTTATTTTAAGTCTTCATATCCACTCGTTCTGTGTAGATTTCATGAACCATATGAACTAATGGGTGCTGGTGAGATGTATCCCCACTCAAAGATGGTAAAGGGTTTGTTTAGTCATATGGTCTCGAGGTGGGTAATGGATATAAGGATGGTCCATGTGAAAGGATTGCATACGGTTGGGTATTAGTGTAGGTGTTTTTCCATTTTTTTAGTGTGGTGATATGGTAGTTTCTATGGACTTTAGTTAAGTTGAAAATTTTATTTGTATTTTTTATTTATAGTTTTTGTTCAAGGAATAATGCGAAGGGTACTGATATTTAGGATGAATTGGTTGTTAATTGGGTGATGGATTGGAATTTTGATGTTTTTTTAATTGGGTATAAGTTATTTTAAGGTATTATATGGGTAGTGCCTCTCATGAACACCCCCCCACCCAACCTCACCCCCCACCCTCACCCCCCTCCCCACCCCCACCCCCCCTCGACACCCCCACCACCCTTCACACCCCCCCCCCCATTGGGCAGCCCCCGCCCCCTACACACCCCCACCCCCTGGACACCCCGCCCCCTTGGAAAGCCCCCCCCCCCCACCCCCCTTGGACACCCCACCCCTAAATACCCCCACCCCCTTGGATGAACCCACCCCTTGGACACCCCCCACCACCTGGAACCCCCCCCCCCCTCCACCCCCTTGACACCCCCACCCCCTAGACACCCCACCCCCCTTAGACTCCCCCACCCCCTTGGACACCCCCCAACCACCCCACCTCCTTAGTGCATGTCTTAGTTTTTAAATTGGAATTAACTATATATGTGATTTCCCCTTTCCCTAATGACATTTCCTAAGTGATCCATAGAACCTTATAAATTGAAATTGTCATGTTTTTATAAATTGAATGGGTTGTTTTGAATGAATGGATAATTCATGATGGTTTTCCTTTCTTAACGAATAATATGGTTTTAAATAAAATTACCCTAAGGGGATGTAGGGGGTATGGGGTACTCTAGGTGGGGGATGTCTAGGTGGGGGTGGGTTGTCCAGGGGGTAGGGGGCTCCAGGGGGGGTAGGGGGTTGTAGGGGTTTGGAGGGAAGAGGGTGTGGGCTATCTAAGGAGGGGTATGGGCTATCCAAGGGGGGTCAAGGTGGGGTGTCTAGGTGGGGGATGGGGTGTGGGTTGTCCAGGGGTGGGGGTGGGCTGTCCAGGTGGGGGAGGGGTGTAGGTTGTCCAAGCGCATGGGGGTAGGCTACCAAAGTGGGGGAGGGGGTGTTGGCTATCCAGGGAGGGAGTGGTCTGTCCATGTGTGGGGGGTATCCAGGTGGGGGTGGGCTATCCATGTGTTGGGGCTGTCCAGGTGGGGATGGGGTGGGCTCTCCATGTGGGGTGGGGGTTGTCCTGGTGGGGTGGTGGGGTGGGTTGTTTGGGTGGGGTGGTGGGGGTGGGTTGTCCAAGTGGGGGTGGGGGGGTTTCTAGGTGGGGGTGGGGTGGGTTGTCTAGATGGGGGTGATGGGGGGTTATCCAGGTGTGGGTGGGGTGGGTTGTCCAGGTGCGGGTGGGGCTGTCCAGGAGGGGGTTGGGGGTGGGTTGTCCATGTAGGGGGTTGTCCAGGTGGGGGGCGGTCTATCCAGGGGGGGCTGTAGGGGTTAGGGTGTTGTAGGGGTGTGGGGGAGTAATTATTGACTATTAAAATGGAATTAAAACAAGAATAACATTGTGGAAAACAACACATGCCTCATTTCTTTCCCAAGTAAAACTAATAAGTGTGGATTAATCATTTAAGATTCAAGAATATTTGAATTCTATGAATGGAATGTTGGATCATATTGAGTAGAATAATACTTGGGATTTGGTTCTTAATTCAATGAATAATAATATTATTGGAATAAATTGGTTATTAAGTAAAATATTGAATGAAAATTATTATGTGATGAGGAATAAAGAAATAATTATCTAAAAAAATTATTCCTGTATTTAATTGAAATAACTTTATGATACATTTTCCCAATTTTAAATGGATGGGATAATAAGTTTTTTTCTTCTTATTTATACACAAAGGTGATTCATGATCCTCTAAATGGATGTTAAATTATCCTTCTTCAATAGAGTGATTTAAAAAGATGTGTATATAGATAAAACCAATTGTTTTTTGTATATATGATGAAGGAAGATATTTTAAGTTGAGTAATTCACTATATCAATTAAAAAATATCATAGGGAATGTTATTTGAAGATTGACTCTTCAGGAATAAGCCACATACATAGCTCAAAATTTGGAGGTGTTTTTAAAATTAGGTATCAATAAGATAGCCTCTAAAGGCATCAATAAGCCACATACCTAGATCAAAATTTAGAGGTGTGTTTACAATTAGGTGTGTTTTTTTAGAATTCATGTATGATATTTAGAGTGGAAGATAAAATCGGATCCATGTATGATATTTGGAGGTGTGTTTACAATTAGTTGTGTTGTGATTTATATGTATGATATTCATGGTTTACACCACCAGTCTTCTGGGTCATCTATAATAGGCTTGAATTCATGCTACAATTGGATAGATATTGGATTATATAACCCTAGTTTGGGGGTGGACACCCCCACACCCTTGAACCCCCTCACCCGCCCACCCCACTGGGACACCCCCACCCCACCCCCAAAGATAGCCCCCCATCCCCCAAGAAATCCCCCCACCCCCTGGAAACCACCACCCCCGTTGGACATCCCCCCATGGACACCCCCCCAAACACTATCCCACCCCTTGGACAGCCCCCACCCTTCTATACACCCCCACCCCCTTGACATTCCCAACCCCCTGGATAGCCCCCTGGACACCCCACCCACTTGGAAAGCTCCCCCCCCCCTCGGACACCACCCCACCCCCTGAACACCCCCACCCCCCTAGACACCCCCAACCCATGGACAACCCCCCCCCTCGGGACAACCCCCACCCCCTGGACACCCCCACCCCTTTGGTGTTGCGTATAACATAATTCAAAACTTATTTCATTTATACATTAAACAAAATCTATACTTAATGTTGCGTAGAATAATTTCTACAAAACGAACTTGAAAATCTGTGTAACACGAGCCAAGAATAGTGTTGTGTATACTGCCAGATAATACGGTGTTGCATATAGCACAAGATAATTTTGGTTTAGCGTACAACACAATACATCAATGAAATTAAAAATAATAATCCCTATAAAGTCTTGGGTTGTTACATCAACAATCCATTCCCCCTCAAGAGAAATGTCTATAGGGAAAAGGCCTTAGTTCTATGGAAAGTAAATGACCACCAGACCCTTTGGATGTGTCATGAATCGGTGTATTGGGTGAAGTTTGGTCTACCAGGAAACATTTGGTATTCCCTATAATGCCCAATATATAGAGGGATAGAGGGAGTATTTATCCACTATATAACACTTCTCTAGAGCTCTGTCACCCAGCCTCGGTCACATCTTCCTTTTGTGAGATTGTTTAATGAATCCTGATCATGAAACCCCATTATGAGCCCACATTGTGATATCAATCCTTGAACACCACTTTTTCTCAAGATCTTCTCTAGTATGAATATGAACCATATGTTGATAATTATTTTTGACCTTTGACCATGAGGTACTATGATTGTTTAAAAGGTTTTACGGGGTCTGATGGTTTGATCATTCGATCAGACCGATTCACATGACCATGTATGGGGCACACGATCGCGAGTATCTAAAGGGTTTGTATGATTACATAATGCCCTACGAGGGTTATGCGACCCAAAATTCCATCCAATATTAGGAAATTTTTAAACTTTTATTGTGATTCACAAATTTTTTGTTGATTCATATGATACGCAATATGCTACCAAAACTTTCACTCCTTTATTTTTGACAAGATTTTATATTCTATTTTATTGATATATGCCACATAATTATTTTCAAATGGATTGTAGTTATTATCAAGGTTTCTAATCTATTTCTAATCAAAGGGCTATGATTTCTATGAATTTAAATGTTGATCCCCGATACTGCATGAATACTGATAATGAAACCCGAAAGAGATTCCTCTCACCCATGATCCAAATTTATCCCCTATCTCATCGAATTACTCTGTATAGGTTTTGTTTGTTGGATGATGCTACCATTCCTCAAATGGATTTTAATCTTCCCTCCCACTAGATGCCTGATTCTCTTGACTGAATTTAGACAACAATTTCTGAGGATAGTCAGTTGGTTATAGATCGATCCCAGGGTATGTATTATCTATTGTCCAACTCTCATATGAGCCTAGATAGTCATGATTTCTCCCAGAAACCTATTTCTCAGAGTTATTAAAGAATATTTTCCTATTCTATGAATGATCCTAATAGTGGATGGTACTCTAAATGGGATCTACTTCCCAACGGTAATTTCTCCGATGAGTGAGTGTGTCCTTTCTAGGTCAGGAAACTCTATTTGGATTTTGTTCATAATTTATACAAGGTTTATCTTTATGAATTCATGTAGATCTTTTAATTTACTATGTATCACTATCTTAACCTACATAGAGAGATGACCAGCCATTGGTGTTATTGCACCAACACATTTCATTTGTCCCATGGTGAAATGGGCATCATCCTATGAGACATCTATCAATTGGGTGGGATTCCACCCCTTGGAAAAATGTATGATGAGTTCCTATTATATGGAGATGTCATGGATGATCCTTCACAAACTCCAAAATTGGAGAGAGACATAATTATTATTGTGAAGGAGAAATCAATGAAATAGCTGATAATTCACTCACTTATTTCTTTTAAGGATTGGATCAATATTTTCCTCTATAGTAGAAGAGTTAGACCAACTATTATACTTCCTCATCAATGCCCTTACCAACAAGTATGTGATAGTGATAGTTTATATTGGGCTATATTAGAGGCTATAGATTATACATCATGGGGATATTTTGTAAACTCGTAGATCTGAACAACTATTATTCTCCCTCATCAATGCCCTTCCCAACAAGTATGTGATAGTGACAGTTTATATTGGGCAATATTAGAGGCTATATATTATACATCATGGGGATATTGTGTAAACTCATAGAACTGTTCGAGCCTAATAGTGGAAGGTTTTATAGACCTGTTCTTATATGGGTGGATCTTTCTAGATGGGGAGACACATTCAAGAATCCATGTAAGCACGGTTGTTACGATGGAATGACTTATGGATTGATAGTGCCTTAATCTATAAATATCATTCCACACACACATTTACCAGCTCTTGGGTCAGATCCAATAGGTTAAAAAACCTTATAGGATCAGTGGACCCCTTTAGTTTTTATTTAGATGGATAGGAGAGAATTTCCACTATTATGATTATAACAACACTACCAGGATTCCTAATTCCTCATTCCATCCCAAATTAATGAACCAATCTAGGGTTAGATCTATGTTCCTAAACCCTTATGAGGTTATTGGAATGCTTTTTCAATCTGATTGCTTTGAATTTACCCCTTATTGTGAACCTTCTAAGCCTTTTATTGACAATTTTAGTGGTTCCATCGATGAAAGGTCATACATGATCTCCCTCTGAGATAGGGTTCTCACAACCAGGGAGGATGAGATAATAGTTTTTTTATCCTTAAACACCATATCAATTTTCTCATCAATTTGGTTTCATCTATAGGGTCTCCCAACTTCCCTAAGATGGTGTACAAGGAGAATGGAATCCTGGGGTGATCCGTCCGTTTTGGATGATGCTGATTCATGAAGATTCTAAATATAAGATTGTGCCTCCACCTTCTAATGATCCTACTTTCCTTACCTAGGATTATGCTCAAGATGGGGTAATAACTTATCTGAATGGTTTTCTGGGCTAATTGGTCCATCATGTGGACAGGCCTTTCACCTAACTAACCCGCTTTATTAGAGTCAATGATAGAATTGATTAAATATCCAGGAGAGAAATTGAGAAAGAGACCTTATTTGAGTAATGAATAATCCAATGGTAAAATGTATTATGTTGAGGAAATTAATTCTACAACATAGTTTATAGATGACAAGCCAATTGAGAGAAGGGAATATGGGGCTTCTTCTCCTGTTTTTTCATTGGTCCAATTGATTATTCATCCTCCTATCGTGCCTACCTTACTGGTTACAGAGGATTAGACACAAATAGGCTGGTTTGGGAACATATTCATACCTTGATCTCTAAGACCCCCTTATAAGTATTTCATGACCAAATGTAATACCTTCACTAGTTATTTCTTGACTTGGTGAAGGCGGTTTCAACAGGCCACCTTTGTATGAAATTATGCATAAAATCTTCTTGACTCGATGAGATCTAGACACAAATGAAAGGGATTTGCATAGTCTTGTAACTGAGGATCTCCTTTCTAAGAATATGAGGGATATGGAGGAGGAATTGGATTAGGATCATCATTTTTTATCTGAAAAGAAAGCTCATATGCATGCCTAGACTATATAGATATGGAGATGTGAGGAGATGATTTCTCATCTAAGGTCTGACCTTTTGACATCATCATCATCATTGACCATTTCTCAAAATAGGGTTAAAGATATTACTATTTTTGTCTATCTTCATCATAATTGGGTAGAATTAGAAGAAGTGGGGAGAGTGTCACTCCAACGTTCAGTTGATGCTTCTCTCCAAACTCTTGTTGATCTTACCAATGCAGCCAATTGACTTTTATCATGATTCAACTTTTGTAATGCACTCTGTTTTTTATGAGACCTCAGAGAGACTCCAGAATATGGATATTCCTCCCTCCTTTTCATAATATTAATGAATTAATTTTCTAAACTTTATATTCTACTATTCAATTTTCTATTCTTTATGATGTGTATGATATCTCATTACTCTAAAATTTTGTGAATTTTCAATGATACCCATCCCTTTCATTATATTTAATGAACATGAATTCCTAGAATTGAATGCTGAAATTATAACAGATTCCCTTTAATAGATGCTCACAAATTCCCACCAATATGAGATTCAATATTGATTATCTAGTCCAGCTATCTTGAAATCACTCAATATATAGAGGGATCATCAGGGTAGGAAATATGTCTTGATGTGGTTTTATGTATTTTCCCAAAGGTGATAATCTTGGATAAATTATCTCAAATTTAGGGTATCTTAGATCAAAAATTCTATCACTTTAGTTTAAGGACCTTTAACTCAGGCCTTCTATCATTTTAGTTTAGGGTCTTTTAGCTTTTACATTATATTTCATTAGTTTGAGTTCTTTTAGCTCAGATGTTCTATCACTTTAGTTTGAGGTATTTTAACTCAGACGTTCTATCACTTTAGTTTATGTAATTTTATCTTATACCTTCTTATGATCATGGGGTATGGTGAATACATTCTAGGAATGACCTAAAACACTCTGAGGTGTTAGGTTCTGATGTGGTGATGTTGAGTCTTATGAGGATCAGAATTCCATTTTTGGTAGAGTGACTCATTGTTTGATGACCATAGGTACATATTCATGAGACATAGGCATGTATGCATAGTTAAGAAAAGGGTCCCTTGAAGGTGGGTAGCTTTTCCTGGGGCTATAGATGATTTATTGAGGTAATGTTGGTTAAGGTAATAATACTAGGGATAGTAGGTCCACCTGGATATTTGGGTTATTGATTATGTAAATCATAACCCAAAAGCTTCAGTCTGTAGATATAAGATGTAGAAAACATGTTGGGTATAACCCATAACACTTTGAGGTGCTGAGTTCCACTGTGGTATTTTCAGGGATCACAAGGATTAATGATCCTTTCTAATAAGGATGATATTCTTTTAGTTGGTGGGTCAGGGCCCTTATGAGTCGGTATCATGGACAAGAAATTTTTATCTCTACTTATTTATGAGGGATATGAAATGTTTTTGAGGACTCAAATATCTGGATGATGAAGTTGGGTATGGGAAGAAATTTATCTAGGAATGATTTTGGAACCCTAGGGTAGTTTATCTCTCAATGTTAATCTTGATCTCTACACCCTATGGTTTTGAATCACAAGGGATGGGCCATTAAAGTTTCAATAATGGAGTTTCATATTATGGCCTTGAGAAAAAGTAAAAAACAAGGTGATGTAAGGTCGAGGATGTTGAATATACTTAGATAGTTTGGTACTGAGATTGTAAATCATGGTACAAATTGATCAGATCAGTATGATGATATGGGACAATCATTTTGGGAGTAGTTTAGACACAATAAGGTTTTAAGTGTTTCTGCGATGATGTTAGGGTTCATCGGGATTTGAATGTGATTTTTGAAGAGTAATGAATTTGGTTGACAACCAATTGTGTGTATGTAAGATCCATGTGAATGTGTTCATATTCAAACAAAGATTACCTTGAATAAGGATATCTTTTCCAAGGTCCATGAAAGTCTTATGATGATATGAGGCACTCAAATCATGAATTTTGATTCATGGGAAGTGTAATATCCAAGAAGGTTTCGAACACCATAAAGGTTGTGTTTCCACCTAGCGAACATATTCTCACTTCGAGGAGACGTGATAAATCAAAACTCAAAATAATATCTAGACCAGTGGGTCCAGAAAACATAGATTGTATTTTACTAGGGATAAAAAGTAGACCTTATGGTCTTTATTTATTATATGTTTTCACCCTAATTTTTTCTTAAACTCTGAGGATGAAAAGTTTAGCAGGTAGAGACTTAAATTTTTCTCAGGTTTCCCTTTGTGGGGTTTCAAAATGACAAGTTTTTTGTCTCATTCATTAATATTTTGAGGTCATATAACTTTGACCAAAGCATATGCATTTTAGGTTCATGACTTGCATGGACCTAATATGGGAGATGTTACAGAAGATCCTAATTAGGATACCCAGGGTAAAGAGAACTCCAATATCTTCCCAAGAAGGGGGTGGAGATGTTGTAAATAATAACTCGAGTTTCTCAGGTCATTAGTAATAATATGGCACAGTCATATTGGGAGTATTTCATACACACTGATGTGTTGAGTGTTTCAACAATGGTGTCAAGGCTCATATGGATTGGAATTTCCTTTTTGTAGAGTGATGCATTTGGATGACATTCATAGGTGAATATGGAGTTACAATATGCATGATATAATAGTCAATAAAAGGGTCCCTTAAAGCTAGATATCTTTTCCAAGGTCTATGGAAGGTTGATGGAGACCTGTGATGATGATGTAATGAACTGTGGTATATGGATTGAGGTGATTTTAAAAGATAGAAGAAGAACCCTATACTCTAGTTGACCGGGGTAATGCGCTTGTGGTCCTTTAATAAGGGATGGTGGTGGGTGATGTCCTATATAGTTTATCATCATGTAGTGTGGACATTTTCCATAAAATTTAATGTCATACGGTTAGGGAATTTTTCATTCAGTTTATCTTCATGTGGTGAAGACATTTTTCATGTAGTTTATTGTAATGTATTAAGTAATTAGGAACCGACATGAGAATATGGAAATGTTATGATTGGGACTAAGGGAGAAAGTTCAACCATCACTACATATCTCATGAAAATTAGAATCAAATCACACATAGTTCTTAAATTAGAAACTCTCTCTTTGCTAGTCTGACCCATACAGAGAGGTGAGAATTGTTTTCATTAATTATTGTAGATGGGACTTGGGTTAGAGGTATAGGCGTCACTATGTATCATGTGATGAGAGGAATCAATCCCCACGTAATTCTTTAAGAAACCATATAGTTTAACATCATGCGACAAGGATGAATAAGGATTGACGTGAAAGAGTGTTAATGTAGTAGCTAGGCCCAAGGATGGATGTTAGTACATTGATACATATCTTATGAAAAATGAGAATCAAGCCACATGTAGTTATTGAAGAACCATGAAATCTTACCTCATATGTAAAGGGCATGTTTCCATGTAGTTTAACACCATGGGGTTGGGATGTATTGGATGCCTTTTACAGTCTTGAATTAAGGACTGGGATGGGCCTTTTAAAAGTTTTTATTCCTTATTGGAGTAGTGAATCCCTTACCAAGACTCTTAAGCCCATGTGAACTATGATTGGTGTGAGAAACAAGGAATGGAAAGGGTCCATCTCTCCGTGAAGAGGCATTTAATAGTAGGAAAGGGGAATTTTGTATCATGTGATGGAAAGAGAAATATATTGGATAGATTAATCCCTATGTATCTCATTAGAAATGAGAATCAATCCATATTTAGTTCTAGGAAACCCGTGTAGTTTAATTTCATGTGGTAAGGATGTGATTCTGTGAAGTTTAAATTCATGTGTTAAGGATGTTGGTGGCTCAATGTGAATGAATATGGATAATATGGACTGGTGTAGTTTAATTTCATGTGGAAATGATGTAGACCACCCGATGTTAAGGAAAATAGAAGTTGTTGATCTGTGCAATTTTACATAATGTGGTGAGGACATTGGATCACTCAATGTGAATGGAGAATAATCATATGGTTGATCCCAAGAATAATGATTCAAGCATCACTACATACCATGTGATGATATAAATCAGTCCATATGTAGTTATTTATAACCCCAAGAATTTAATTTCATGCAATAAGAAAGAACTCCATATAGTTTATCATCATGTGGTTAGGACAAACTCCGTACAGTTTATCATCATGTGGTCAGGAAAACATTTATATAGTTTAATGTCATGTACTCAAGATGAATGATGGGGATTAATTTGATGTGGATTCCCATGATGATGATAGCTTATGCAATTTATTTCTTGAGAAATATCACATTAGTGGGTGGTGTGATATGTTCCCCATCCATGGAAGCTAGTTAATAGGATCTATTATGATAAACTTCATATAAGGTCCTTCTCACTTGGGTTCTAATTTTGGGGGATTCTTTCCCAGTATCATTGGGGTTCTAAGATCTATCACCAGTTATCCTTGGAGGAATGAACAAAGGTGAATTTTTTTATAAAATTCATGTGTTATCTGATTCTAATAGACCTCCATGTTATACAATTTTTACAATATATTTTCATCTATCCATTCCAATTTTTACAGTTGCTTTTGTGATTTCTCATCATCTAAGCGCTACCCAAAAATTTCTATTTGGAGTGATGGCAACTGGACTTCTATGGTCAATACATCCTCAGTCACGTACACCAATGAGTATTGTGTTGCATGTGTGGTGGTACGTGTTGTGGTATAGTATCCCATAAATCATGGACAAGTATAGTCGTCCAAGACTTATTATCCTTGTTCACCATCTTCTAAAGTATATTCTATAGAGTCTTATTAAAGGAATATATCTATCCATTTTCCTCCACATGATAGTTATATGAGTGATTGAACTTCATATTTTACTCCTGGTATAGCTTATTCAACTTTGTGGAATAGAAATTGGTGTTGTTGTCTATCAATATTGTGTGAGGGACTTCGAACCCAGCGATGATATGGGACTTCATGATTTTAATGAGTTTATTTTTCCTGATTTCCTAGAGGGGTATTGCCTCAGCCTATTTCGAAAAGTAGTCATAAATAGAAAGGATGTACTTTAATTTCTTATCAGTGGCTGGGGGATATGGACCCACAACATCCATCTCTCAAAAAAAAAGGCTAGAAATATTTAACTGTATGTATCAATTTTGTGGATTAATGGATGAAGTTTTCATTAATCTGCAACACATGAAATTTCTTGTTGAATTCCACATAGGTTTGTATCATGGTTTTCTAATAATACACAAACCTCCTGATTTGGCGGTATATCCAAGTTCCAAAGTGATGGGTTCCATAGGAGCCTGTATGGACTTCTTCCATAACGGTGGAAATTTTTCCTTCTACTATGAACTAAAGAAGTATTTCATCAAATCCTTATTTTTTAGTACTTTATCCTTGTTTGGATTATCCTACAGAGTGAGTTTTGCTTCCCGATGACGAATATGTTCCCTTCCGGCATGTTCTATTGGGATAATCCCATTTTGGAGATAACCAACTATGGGCTCCATCCATCCAGGAGTCTTCATCAGTTCATCACACTCTTCAGAGGTGTTGACTTGATTGATTTCTTCTATATCACATATTCCAATTTATGATATCATTAATCTCTATGTGATACAGAATATTTCTTCCTCTTGATCTGGGTTGGACAGGACGGTGGCTGAATTAGATAGTGCATCAGCACAAGCACTCTGTGATCAGAGAGAATGATGCAATGTGGGATCAAAAGGGAACACTTCCATCAATCCCCTAACATATCTAGTGAGAGGGTATAGTTTTTTGTTTTTAATGTTGTATTCACCATTGATCTTATTTATCGCTAATTTTGAGTCCCCTTTGGTATTCAAGTAGGCTATGTGTAGCTATAGGGATAGTTCTAATCCAGTGACGAGGGCTTGGTATTCTACCTCATTATTTGTGCATCCTTCAGATAGTTGTTTTGTAGTTCCTTAAAACATGTTATCTAGTTTTAAGAAAAACTATTTATAGGCAGTTTCCATTGGATTTATTTATGGAACCAGAAACTTCAAACAGTTCTTTATCCAAAGGGAACCTACTTTGCAAAGTCAAGAATTTTTTATGTTTGAACTTTACGATACTTAATAACGTGCATTGGTCGAGAGGATGGGAGGTCAGACTCATCACACCCTTTTATGGTGAATTATTTTCTATTCCGGGACTCTCTTTGTAAATTTAAGACATTTTCATGAATACTTATTAATTCACTAATTATATCATAAGTATCCCTAGGAATTTACAATCACTTATTAACATGTGTGAAATTTAGAATTCTTAGTATGCATTCAAGGTTCTTCATTAATGGAAATATCCATATGTACTTGAGGTTTTCCATCAATGGTATCCTCTAATATACTACTTAGAGATTCTTTTATTCATCGTTTGTGAGGATACTAGTTTTTAAGGCACTCAGTGAGGCACTCTAGAATTTTATTGTCATCCAGGGAGATGAAGGATTGGTTTTGATTTTGGGATTGTGCCTATAAGATAGGCTACCTATGTATCCTTGTGAAAGGAATTGTAACCCTTGTAGTTTGGTGCTTCTTAATAGGACACATCATACCTTTTAAGGTCATGTGATAAAGACCTCTAAGTGAAAGATGTTTGGTCAAAACTTAGTGTGAGACTTATGCTGATATAGCCCAATGAACTTGGAAAGGATATGGGTTTCCAAGTAAGATCAGACCCTACAAGGAATATAGCCCAAGGAGAATAGGATTCATTTGAAGTGTTGGGTTTGAATCTCATGGAGGCTTCCTGCGTATCCCGTGTAGATGAGAATTGAAGCCTATGTAGTTCGATAAGTCTCATAGGAGAGTATAGTCCTTTGAGAGAGATGATTTTCGGCTTACATCCTGAAAAGGATTCCTTTATGATTTCAGGTTTAATTTGGGGCTTATTCTTAAGGAGGATTCCCAGATTAAAGGAATTAGGATTAGGTTCCTGAGGAGGATGTCCAATGAGCTCAGGCCTTGAGATGGCTTCCAATGTATACCAGTTATGGTGGGAATCAGAGTTCTCACGGTTCCTTCAAATGAGTGTTTGTGCACATGTTGTAACCATCACGTATCTTTAATCCCATGTGAGTCATGCTCTGTGTGAGAAACAAAAAGATTTGAAATATTTAACAATGACACTTCACACTTGTCCTCCTCCACTAATGGAAGAGGGTGCGTCGACCATGGAAGAGGGTGAGGTGAGGATCCTTCCCTATATTCTATTTACATTGGACAAGGGTCCATTATAAGGAGGAAGGGATGAAGGTGAGGGGATCTCAGTAGGATAGTTTCTATAAAATTGATCCTGGTATGAAAGAAGAAAAGTAATTGTAAACTGTATCTTCCCTACTAGAGACCTGAGATTCCAGATCCCCTCTTTGAGAAGGGAGAGGCCAAGACCCAACCCTCCTCCAAACTGGGATCCTCCCAACACTATTTTAGGGATAAAGGTCCATGTGAATGTAGATATACACACCCACATACATTCCATGAATCCTAACCCCATTGTGAAACAAATGTGGGAAACCTCTGATAACGGAAATACAAACCCAAATAGGAGACACACTGATGTTCCTTTCCTAAAGGTTTGATAAGTCAGGAGGTTTTGGTGGAAGTTTAAACTTAGTACCTTTTAGATAAAGGAACCAAGGAAGGAGATACCCTACCATGAAAAAAGATACTTGAGTTGGTCTCATAGGTCCTTCATGCAAGTATTCCGTGTAGGTGCCCCGTGTTGATTTACCACATAGGTATACCACACAGGTATAGTGCATAGGTATACCGTGTAGGTATGGCGTGCAGGTACGCCACGTAGGTATGGATAATGACTAAAGAATATGTTTTACATATGAGAACCAAACCTATGTAAAATATGTAAAAAGACTTTAAAAAGAGGCTTATCCCATTTAATTATCTTTTCTCTCGTAGTTTAGAGAGCTACCTGAGACAATTTGAGGGATCTAAGTGAAAGATATATGCAATGGGAGCTTCAGAGAGTCTCTTAAATTTTTTCAATTCTGAAATGGGGAGCCTGAGGGTTCTATTTATTGGCACAGATGAGTCTTGGTCAAAAAAATGTTGCTCGCGCAGGTACGTCTCGCAGCTCTGGCATGCATGTACTCTATGTAGGTGCACAAACATATTCTGTCATGCAGCTCTATCGTGTAGGTTCATCGTGTAGCCCCACCGCATAGTCATGTGCAGCTATTCCATCGTGAAGTTTGTTGGGAGTGTTTTGATTTTTCTTTTGAAATTTTGGAACCTAGCCTTGGGATATGAAATATCTGGAGTTCTCTTCATAGTATTTTTGTTTCCTTAAGTGGTATCAACAAAATCCCCCCCTCAGGATTGGATCCAAAAAATATAAAGAGGGTCGAGTCCTGAGGTGAATTTGTGGGGATGAAGACTTATGGATCAATTGCTGAACAACATAGGATTTCCGCATAGGTAACCCATGCAGATATCCCACACAGATGTTATGAGTAGTCCTGGAACGTAGGTCTTTGATTTCTTATAAATAGGTATCTTCCATTTCTATTTTCTTCACCTTTACTTTTCAAATTTTGATGTCTCTCATTGCGTAGTTCGTTCACTCATCCCCATCATGTTGTGCTCTCACATAATTTCCTTGAAATTTATTCAAGGTAAAATTATTTAAGATATGGAGCTAAGCTAAAGGAGTTCGTCAAAGGAATTATTCTAGACACCTTTCCAAGGGACCTACGCGATGGACTTCATTGAAGGACCTACGTGATGGACCTTGTAAAAGGACTTACACGAACAGTTTCATTTGAAATTTTTTTGATTTATCTATTTTAAAGTTACAACCTAATAGTGGAAGTTTGGTAATTATTTTGTAGGGAAGAATGGCTCATTTGATGACCCATACGATAGAAGCTAAGGAACATCAAAATTAAATGATGAAGATCGTCGGGCCAAACTACTATGACGTTGTTGAAAGTCCTCTTCTAGGGTTGTGGAAAGGTTTAATTCCATACCAGAATGATTATCCACAAATTCATTACTTACCCTTGTACGGGCATGGGATTTTGCAAGATTCCCATGTTCCATATGTTAAGAAGTAATTTCCAAAGAATTGGTTTATTCAATACTCCAACTGTAACCGCAAGAATATTAGTGCAAGAGGGGTTCCAGTAAAAGAAGGAACAGTCCCTGTTAGTTTTATCCTTTATCATAGTGGTTTCACTCCCAATATGAAGGATCATGTTGTAGATACAAGACCACATTTCTATGATTCCACTTTTTGAGCTTCTCATATAGATCAATCTAATGGTTGGAAGGAAGGCTGAGATCTTAGTTTTAGAGGAGGTGTCAAACCCAAGTGGTGTGGGAATTCTGGGTACATCGGACTTGTGCAGAATTCAGGAAAGAGTTATCAGACGTTCATATCTATGAAGCTATCTGGATAGGAATAACTTATGTTTATAAAAATTATTTCCTTCCCTATTTACTTAGCTATTGGATTCGAGAAACGAATTCCTTTCATTTGATGCATGGTGAAGTTGGTATTAGTCTCTGGGATATTTACCAAATAGTTGGGATTCCCATTCTCGGGGAAATGTATGATGAATTCATTCTTCCTGCTACAACATGGGGTGATACTACTAGAACACCACCGCAGGCCCTTTAATTATTTATGATAGTAAAGAATTTAACCAAAGACAAGAAATAAATCCATGCCAAAGTGTGGTTGGAAGCCTTCATAGAACCAACAACAGATAAAGGTCCAACCTGTGGACGTCCTACTATTTGTCCTTCTATAGATAATCAGGGTAGTTCAAGCACATATTGGCATACGCTGGAAAGGGGTGAATATAAGCACTGGGGCTATAAAGTGAAACCCGATATAGATGCAAAATTACGCTTAACTGCCTTCCTTTCTATGTGGTTAAGCATTTATTTTCTTCTAATCCATGAATCCGGGGGTGGTGTAAGATCAGGGACTTTTATCATTGCATCTAAATTGATACAAGGAAAGTATATTGGGTTAGAAATCCCTGTATTGGCAATAATTTACCATCATCTACTACATTTATATAATGGGAAGTCTCCATTTATAATTTTAGGGTCATTCCAAGTGTTTTGGGGCTGGATTGTAGAACATTTTTTTTCATACACAATGTTGAATTCTGTTAAAGTTCCCAATGGTCGATTCAATCCATTTTTACAGAAAGTTTTGGGTACTCAGCCTCTAATATTGAGACTTGATGTGGTGCTAAAGGCATTGAATGTCTCAGGAGAATTTAGCTTCTTTCTTTTTCATAACCCACCAGTTAGAGAATTTATTGATGTTGGTAAAGAAAAGAAATATGAGCTGAGATCTTAAATGATGAAATTCCGGGATGGCGTATTATCAGCCAGGATTGATGGTAAAATTATCTACGGGGATTATTTCACCTATAGGTTTTCTCGTCAGTTCAGATGCCTTCAACAATCAAACACTTTTCCACCTATGTATGTTAGAGATGAGAAACACCTAATGGTAGCGTGACAATTATGGATCTTAACGGCTTTAGAGGTATCCAAACTGTCAATTATGCTACCTCCACGAGTGGCAGCTACAATGATTGTTGCACGTGGAAATCATGGTAAGAAGTATAAGGCTAGAGATGATACAGAAGTTTCTGAGCTTTCAGAGCCCTCAAAATGTCTTCGCAGGAAGTATACCAGGAAGACCAGGGCTAGATAAGCAATACCTCCAACTCCAAGGCAGTCTAGTCGTCACCATAAAATAGAGATTCTTATTCTATATGTTGAACTTTCTGAATAAAGAAGTCTAGAATAATTTCATCGTTCAAAAGTCATTGAATCTCCTCCCCAATTAACCATACCAAGATTAAATTATGTGCGACCTTCCTCCATTCGTCATTGGGAGGGTGTAACTTGCGATCTTAGGGATGAATGGGAATTTCTCTAGAATGGTATTCGAATACTAGATATCGGTGACATCAAGGCTCCTTCTGATTGAAATCCAGACAATAACTTGGATAAAGTACAGAATTATATTACGGAGCTGGATTCTTTTATATATGCAACTGATGAAAAAATCTTAGCCTCTAAACGGGTATCTCATATGTTGGACTTAGCAGTCCACAAAGGGGTAATGATTGACTCTGAGTAGGAGTGGGATATTTATGTTAATATAGAGAATTTATTTCTAGTTTTCTTTTGTCTCAACTCTGCTTTACCATTTATCATCATTAATCTTGATGAAAATGTATTTGTGCATCTTGAATGTAGAGAAGGAAGCTCCAGAACAATTCTTGAATCACCTAAAGATGGTCATGCAGGCTCTCCTATTGATGCAACAAATGATCCTCCCAGGTCGCCTGATCTTTCTCCAGGATCAAGAAACATGACTGGGGTAATGGCGACGGATAATCCCAAACCATTACCTCAAGTTTCTCCTGCTAAAAGGAGTGTTTCAATCTCTCCCCAAGCTTTTGAAAAAAAAGAAAGAGAGAAATGAGATTGATCTGAAGTGTTAGCTGAAGGAGTAAGTATTTATACTATTCTTAAGGCATATAATTTGCTCAATATACTCCAGTAACCACATTTTATCATCTTTTAGGATATATGTCTCTCTCCTCTCTCAAGGGATTAAGAGCTGATTCTTCGAGGCCAGAAAAATAAACCCTAGGGGAAACCCAAGTTCATGTTGACGAATCTACAATTTCAGTAGAAAAATCATCAAAAACATGTAGCTATACATTCCCCCAGCTTTACTGAGAGAGAGGAAATCCAAGGTAAGAGTAAATACATTCCTCAGTTCCTTTTGTCAGAGGATCCTGAAATAATCTATACTGATATTCCTATTGGTTCAGAAGAAAGGAATAAAAACCCAGGGCAATCCAAGACAAATACTGATGTTGACCCACACATGGAAAGAGGTGATGCTGCTATACCAAATGAAGATTTTATGGAATGAAATATCAATGGAGCCAATTTAGGAATCAACTAGCATTTGTTGGATACCTTAAATGGTGAGGATGCTCTAACATTACAAGATTCATATACTAAAATGGTGAAATCCCTTAATCCAAATATTGATATTCTAGGTTTCATCAAGGAATTTGGGGCTTTTCATGAGGAATTTCAAGCACGTAAGTCATTATTATTTCATTTTCCACACGTAGCTATTCTTCTTTATTTGATTCTTTACATCAAAAGTTCATCATATGCATCTCTATCTGCAAAAAATATCACAAAGGCTCTTTAGGAACAGGGTATCTTACTCTATCCTTCAATTGGAGCTGGAGAAATACTTCAAGAGGATTCTCCATCAAGAGATACTCCAGATCCTTTGAATATAACAACTAAGAAAACTCAAGAGAATGTCCCTTCTCAAGAAACATCTATTCAAATCAGTGAAGCTGAGAATATAGTAGATTAATCCAATCAAGTAGTTGACTTATTGTTGTGTAAATATAATCAACTGTCTGAATCATACTTTTTTCTTCCATTTGAAATTGACAATGACCTTGATTTATCATTTAGGTTTGTCTACTCCAAGATCAGAAGGTGAAGCTTCTACTATTCTAAGATAAGTGGAACAAGGAATCTCTTTGAGTGACATGTTTCCAGAGTACATTTTACCTCATAGTAGTGACTCAGATTCAGACTTAGAGATGCAATATGCTCTTGGCATGGCATGTAAGAAGACATGGCATCATATCTGGAGCATAATTGTCGAGAAGCCTTTAGATGAATTTATGTCCCATTTTTTCAAACTCCAAGCATTGTTTTGTGTATTGGGATTTGGTGGATTTAATTATCGACCAATCCATGTTTCTATGAAAGAGGTCATTTACTGGTGGGAGTAGGAGAATAAGTTGCAAAAAAAATTTGAAGAGGCTAAACGACTTATGAATATTGAGGTCTTCCAAGCTGTAGTAGTTGAGGCGAAGGAAAATCATAACAAGAAATCAATTAAAATTAGACAACAAATTAATGAAGCCATGAATGAGTCGTTGTATCTTCAACAAAAACTGGATGTTGTTCATAAAAAACTTGAGCAGTTGAATCAAACGTTGGGAGAAACCAAATTAGAGGGGATAACTTTCATTTCCACTGCTAAGGAAGCACTTCATCAGGTAGAGGAAGTTGGAGTAGCTCAGTTGTCTCAACTTTAACAAGTACCTGATAAATCTTATGAAGCGGTCTAACAAATGAAAATTCATGTTGAAATTTTATTCTCAAACATGATAGAGAGGCTCCAATTTGTAGAAGACCCTCTGATTTTATATGAATAAGAAAACTTTTTTCTTCAATCATATATGTCTTCATTCCTAATTTTTATGATTGCAATATTAAAGGTAAATGATGATAATGACTCCTTTATGTTAGACAATCATTATTATAATGGAAAGAATGGAGTGCTCAAAATTTTATTATTAAGCTAATGGCCCTAATGAGAAAATATGATTGTTTCTAGGTTTAAATGGATAACCCAAAAAATTTCAAGTCTTTTGACTCTTCTTTTTTTTTTATTTCTCAATATTACCTAAATCATACAAAAATGTATGTTTAGTGAGCTGGGACTTGACTTTTGTTTAGAGTTCCCTTCGTGGGTTCTCAATCTAACGAGCTCCATGTATTTTGTTATTGGTAGTTTAGAGTCATGCATGTTGGACTATGAAGGGATAGTATTTAGGGTCGAATAGCTTTGACCATAAATGTTGAAATTAGATCCCAAACAAGACTGTGTGGATAAGAATTGCCTTAATATTCTTTACATATTTCCAAGGGGAATCTTGAGTCATGATTTTTATGGTCACCAAATCTAAAACCTATATCTACATAAGGGAAGTATTTTCCAAGAACGAAATTACCATTATATGACAAACCTGTCATGGGGGATGTGTTATGTAGGGTCAACTGGGGCATATTCTACATAGCCAAATTGTGGAATCTTTTTATTGATAGGTCTGTTATGTGGGAAAATTATGCAAGTCCACCTAAGGGAACGTACTGCATAGTCAAACAAAAGATCTCTTTGAAGTTTAACATTTTACTGTTGATAGATAGGGGAAAATAATATTTGGGTGAATCAAGACCACAGTGGGTGGTTTTTTCCAAGGAAATAAATTTTAAGAATGAAAAAGGGCTATTTTACACCGACATAAGTCGTGAATAGGAAAACCATTTCTATACAAATTTGGTGTATTAGTAATAGTTAAAATTTATCAGAAAGGGAAATTTATGATATCATATTTTGCAGTTTTAAGTCATACAGTGAGGACATTGGTACTGTGCAGTTTTAAGTCATGTAGTGATGACATTGGTATTGTACAGTTTTAATTCATGCAGTGAGGACATTGGTACTATGTAGTTTTATGTCATGCAGTGAGGACATTGGGTGGCTTTAATTTAAGGTCTTTCGCTCTGACCAAATGTATGATAAAACATTCCCAATTTCTTGAATTTTTTTTTGGAAACATACTATCATATTTAGTTATGGAATGAAAAAATGTCAATTGTGATTTGGGAATTTCTGTAACTGGTGAATGATATGGGAAAAGGGATAAAAGCATTAGAGGAAGTTTTTTCCCTGAACAAAGTTACCATTATTTGAAAAACTCGTCATGGGGGTTGTATTATGCAAGGCCAACTGAGGCATATGATACATAAAAAAATAGTGGCATCTTATGACTGATAGGCCTATTATGTAGGCAAATTATGCAAGGCCACCTAAGGGCACGTACTGCATAGTAAAAAAAGAGCTCTTAGAAGTTTAACGTTTTATTGCTAAAAGTTGAAGAAATTTTATGGAGATTCAGATTTTTTGAAGAACAAAGTTTGATTTATGGATAAAGGTAACTGAATATGGGAGGGGTATTTCTAACCAAGAGTGTCCAAAGAATCAGAATAATAAGACTTTTCTGAAGGTCTGACCCAAACGTAAGAGGTATGCTGTTTGTAGTTTTAAGGCATACAATTAGGACCAGAAATGGAAACAATGTATAACATGTGGCCAAGTGATTTCAATGTTATTTCATAGTGCCTTGAACACATGGTGAGGGAGATGTGTAAACCACGGTCTTAAAGACTTTCAGATTGTGAGAAAAATAATGGGACAAATATACTTGAATGACTATTTTAAAATACAGATTCTTGTATACTGTCATCAAATATTAAAGGGGATAATGATACTATAACCAAGAATGAAGTTACCTTTATTTGAAAAACCTGTTTTGGGGGCTATATTATGCGAGGCCAACTAGGGCATATGCTGCATAGTCAAATATTAGAATCTTTTGACTGACAGTTCTGTTATGTAGGCAACTTATGCAAGGCCACCTAAGGGAACGTACTGCATAGTCAAGCAAAAGAGATCTCAGGTATTAGAAACTCTGTTACCAGAAATCATAAGAAAGATTATGAATATTTGAAAATATTCAATATTAAGAGTATGAAATATGTAAAGGGTTTATTTTCAATGCATATGAGAAATATTTGAACTAGTATTGGCCATGAGTTTGACATCCTTTACATAGATCTGACCCATATGTAAAATGGATACTTTATTTGTATCTTCTGAATTAATATTATGAAGTGCAGTTTAAATTCATGAAATGAGGACATTTTTATCCCCATAACGAATTAAAACACCTTACTTATATAAAGAATCACCTTATCCAATTCCTGATCTCACTTGAGCTATGCTCGGTGTGAGAAACAAGGAGTAGTAAAGGTCATTTTTATAATACAAAGTGGCACAAATAAAGAATAGGGGTATCGGATTTCCATATAGTTTAACGTCACACAGTAAGGAAAAAAATTAACTGATATAGAAGGAAAGACATATTGTAACTGAATTAAGGGATAAAACCCCAAGTATCATTATATGTCTTACTAGGGAAAGAATAAAGTTATACATAGTTATTAAAACATTCTATATGCAGATTTGACTCTTAAACAAGAAATAAGGGGGTTTTATCACGACTGGGCCCAGGATTAGAGATCTAGGTGTCTCTACGTATCTCAAAATATATGAGAATCAATCTGTACATAGTTCTTTAAATGATCATTCCCCATGCTAATGGAGTTTGACATGAAGAATGGGGGATTTTTTACACGTTCTGAGATAACGATAAAACTTAAGACATAAAATGGTATAAGGACCAAATCATATCTCCTAAGGAAACACTCTGTATAGATCTGATTCATATACAGGAGGAGAAAAGAAAATAATAAGATTTTCTGATTGTGGCTGGGCCTAAAATTAGAGATTTAATCATCTCTACGTATCTCATTGAAAATGAGAATCAAGCCATACGTAGTTCTTGAAACGTGGTCTCTATGCAGATCTGACTCATACATAGGAAAGAGAGGGACTTAGGTACTACTAAGGAGTAGTGATGATGTCAATGGTATTTTCTTATGGAATATACTAACATCAAATAAAGAGAACGTTAGTTGTACAAATGATGTCATGCAGTTTAATGTCATGCGAAAAGGACGAAGATGCTACGCATCTTAACGTCATGCAGCATGGACACTAACGGTTGTTATGCAGTTTAATTTCTTGTAACTAGGACATGGGGGTTGTGTAGTTTTAATTCTTGCATCAAGGACATGGTACTATGCAGTTTAATGTCTTACTGTGAGGACTATTTGTACAAAACTACACAATCTATTTCTTCAAAAATCTTGCATTGGTTGGAGTTGTGATAAGCTCTCCATCCATTGATATTAAGGCATAGGCTCTATTTGAATAGACCTTATGTTTGGAATATGGTCCTTCCCACTTTGGTTCACATTTTGGAGGTTTCTTTTCTACTATTTTTGGAGTCCTAAGGACCAATACCAATTATCCTTGAAGGAATGAACAAAGGAGAACTTTATTATTAAAAGATCACGCTATTCTATTCTGATAGACTTCTAAATGATGCAAAGTATGCAATCTTTTCACACCTAATCTTTCTAACTCATCGAACCATTTCTGAGATCCTTCATCTATAGACAACTAATCACATATTTCAACTCTAAGTGAAGGTAATTGAATTTAAATTGGAAAAACTTCTTTGGTTCTATATACCAGTGAATAAGGATTTGCTTGGGTAGCAGTAGGGGTAGTTTTCCGATAAGCCCACAAAGCATTCAAAGATTTATCAGGCCATGATTCATTATCTTTATACACCATATTTTAGAGTATATTTGATAGGTTCTTATTAAAGGACTCTATCTATCCATTGGCCACTGCATGATAGTGAGACGAATGGTTGGACTTGATATTATGTTCCTGATACAACTTATTTACTTCAACAGAACAAAAATTGGTGCCATTGTATGTCAAAATAGTATGATGGATGCCAAATCTGGTGATGATATTAGTTTTGACAAAACTAACAATGATTTTGGATCCTACTTCTATGAGAAGTATTGCCTCATCCCATTTAGAGAAGAAGTCAGTAGTAGTGAGAATATACTTGAACTGCTTAGTCATGGATGGAGGATAAGGCCCTACTACATCCATTCCCTATGTCAAAAATGGTCAAGAGTATTTAGTTGTATGTAGCCAACATCTAGGTTGATGAATGAAGTTGGCATGCTCTTGATAGGGATGACATTTTTTAGTGAAATCTGTACAATCCTAAGTCATTGAAGGACAAAAGTATTCAAACCATCAGATCTAATCAGAGAGTCTATTCCTAGATTGGTGGGCACCACAAGCTCCTAAATGTACTTCTTTCATGACAGCTTTAGTCTCTTCTCAATCAATACATTTGAAGAGAATTCCATCAAATCCTCACTTGTAAAGGATCTTTTGGTGGTTTGGACTATCATAAAGAGTAAAATTGGCCACTCATTGCTGGATCTGTTCCTTCTTATCCCTATCTGGTAGAAGTACCATATTTTGAAGATATTCCTTGATGGATGTTGTCCATCCCATGGTATAACCATATGGTTCAAAATTAGGGAAAATTTCATTAATTTCCTCCATTTTGGTTTGAACAAAAGGTGAGACCACATGGAGATGGGTTATTCTGATAACTATCTCATCCCGTTTTGGATCTGCAAAGGTTGTAGCTACGTTAGCCAATGCATCTACTTGAGCATTTTGTGATTGCGGGACATAAGAAAATGTCATCTCTGGGGGAAATTTAGCCATTAACCCTATGACGTAATCACACAAACGAATTAATTCTTCTTTTCTGATATAATATTACTCATTAATTTGTTTTATTACTAATTATGAATCACCTTTTACCTTTAAATGATCCATTTGCACCTAAAGGGCTAATTCCAAACCTGCATTGAGAGCTTGATATTCTGCTTCATTGTTGGTACCACATTCTGATAATCGGAAATAATAAGGCAATACTATCTTTTCTGTGGAAATAAGGAAAATTCATAATCCAACCTTGTTGATTTTAGGGTTTTCTATTATATTTCTGGTTGGACTTCTTGAAGCACTATCAAAATACATTTTCCATGTTTGGAAATTATCTTGAATAGAGAAGTCATTTCATCAGGAATCTCAATATTAAACGATGTATCTTCTACAGATGGATGTTTATTAGGTAAATTGGCTAGATCTTGGCCTTTTATTTCCTTTTGAGGTACAAACTGGATATCAAATTGTTTCAAAATAACCACCCACCATGCCAGACGTCCTGTAAGAATAGGATGATTGAGGATAAATTTGAGTGGATTATTACGAGACACCAATTGAATCTAATGATGTTGCAGGTAATGCCTCAACTTCTAAATTGCAAAGGTTAATGCTAGGCAACACTTCTCAATACATAAATACTGAGTTTCTATATCAAGAATAGTTTGACTGTGAAAATACATGTTGTTTTCATTCCCATTATCATTCTTTTAGGCGAGGAAGGCACCTAGTGATCACTCTAACGCTATCACATAGAGAATAAGTGGTCTTCCTTCAATATATGGTAGTAATACTAGTGGACTCAAGAGATATTTATTGAGGGTATTAAACACTTCTTGGAAATCTTTAGTCCATTGGTAGGTGACTCCCTTCTTCATTAATCTAGTGAAGGGTAAACACTTGCCTGCAAAATTGGGGATAAAGTGCTGAATATAGGCCAAGTGTCCTTGGAGTCCTTTTAATTATTTCAAATTTTTTGGAGGTGAAATACCAAGGATTGATTTAGTTTTATCATGATCAACTTCGATACCATGATGGCGTACAACAAAGCCAAGGAATGTTCCTGAGGTTAGCCTGAAATCACATTTCAAGGGGTTCATCTTCAAACTGTGTTTCCGAAGTTTGTTGAATATGGTTTCCAAATCATCCAAGTGATTGGAACGTTGTATGGATTTGACTACCAAATCATCCACATAACATTCAACAAATTTCTCTAAGAAGGGTTTGAAGATATGGTGCATGGCATGTTGGTATGTCGCACCTGTATTCTTTAAGCCAAAGGGAATTACCTGATATCAAAACACACCTTGAGGGGCTCTAAAGGCTATAGATTCTTCATCCTATGGGGCCATACAAATTTTATTATACCCAGAATATCCATCCATGAAGTAAACCGCTTCATAACTAGCTGTTTCATCAATTAGAAGTTCTGTAATCAGGACTAGAAAATCATCTTTAGGACAATGCCGGTTAAGATCTTTGAAATCAATGCAGACTCTAATTTTCCCATTATTCTTTTTCACTAGGAAAATATTGTCTAGCCATTTGGGATACTGAACTTCCCTAACAAAGTTAGCCTTTATAATCTTATCAAATTCAGCTTCAATTTTAGAGGCATGAGTTGGGTGTATTCTCCTTGATGCATGCTTAAATCCAGAATGTTCTTCTAGAAAACCCAAATGATGGGTGGATATATCAGGATTAAAACCTAAAATATCTGTATAATTCCAAGAAAATATATCTCGATATTTCTTAGAAAAGAATTATACACCTCTTGTTCTTTATATTTCATGGTTGTACTAATTAGAGTGGGGTGTGAATATTCTTCTATACCCAGATTTATTTCTTCGAGTTCATCTACGGTTGTAGAGACACCATCTTCAAATGCTAGAGGAGCATCCCTGATAACTTCCTCATCTTCTTTATTATGTATTACCTCTTCTATTTCCACTTTCATTTTAGATGATGAGGAAAAACTTCTAGTTTTAGGGGAGAAGTTAGTATTTGAACATTCCGAAAAAATGCCACCATATCTGACCCTACTGATGACGAAGGGTCTTCCTGTGGTAATAAAGAGGGATTGATGGATTGAGAATCAACATCTTTTTCTTCCTCTAGAATTACCACTATCCCTTCTAATCTGGTTGACAAAGTAGAGGCTTGTTGTAGTTCAGCAGATGAGATGAAAAAATCTACATTCATGCTTTCATCATTGTTTGGTGTATCAATAATTTCTTCTATGTTGGCAGGCTCAATTGCCAAAATTGACATTATGGAAGTTACTGGATGAGTACTTAGTTTTGGTTTTACCCTTTCAATTTGATTGATGGGTAACACATAATCTATACTCAAATGTATGTATTGATTTGTTGGGATCTTTTATAGTCCATTTGGAGGATTAACTCTGGTTATCTCCTTTGTCATGGGCTTCATTCCTTTTATGTGATAAAACTATGCCTCAATGTATTGAGATTCACATGTTCTGAATGGAGCCTTTTCAACATAAAATGTTCTGATTTGACCATTGAAATAGTATTTTAGACATTGGTGGTATGACGAGTGTATTGCTGCATATTGATGCAGCCAAGGCCTTCCAAGCAGAATATTGAAGGATGTGTCCTAACGAACAACCATGAAGTCTGAATTAAACACAAGATCTCCAAACTGAGTTCTCAAAGTAATCTCACCCAAAGGTTCTTGTTCATTATTGTAATATCCTGGCAACATTAAATTTGAAGCAGATATGTCATATTCAGTCAGGCCCAATCGACGAAGTGTACGAACATGAATGAGGTTGACCCCAGAACCATTATCAATGAAGGCTTATCGGATATCTAGGACATTGACCATTCCAGAAAAATATAAAGGTCTGATATACCCATTCACAACATCATCTTCATCTTCATCCGTAAAAGATATGACTGCATGACATTCTGCAGGATCATTCTCTATATGGTAAACCTCAGCAGCAACGACTTCGGTTTCAAATTCTTGAGGACTTAACATGGCCTCAATGAGTGCTTCTCGAAGATATTTTGACAGATTCAAAGCATCCAAAATTGATAACTTGTATGGTACTTGGGCCAATTTTTTCAATACATCATAATTTTGATCCAAAGTTTTGTGTTTCCCAGCATGGAGATGTGGTTTTGCAGGTGCTTTGGAAGTTGATGCTTATGATGTAGATGTACTCTGTGTCGGATCAGAAGCTATAAATACTGCTGGATTTGGTAAATTAGACTGACTAAGTCTATTCATTTTCTAAGAAGAAGATGGTTTGGCTTCTAATCGGTCTTCCAAAATAATTTTTTCACAACTGAACTTGTCTTTCATGGAAGAAACTTCTTGTTCCTATTGATCCCACTGAAGGGGTCTTCCACAAGTTTCTACCGCATATATGGTTCAAGTAGGGGTAGAATTAAAATGGTGGTTTCTTGAGTTCCCATGTCTTACTCTGTATCCTCAACCTTGGCCCCTTCCTCTTGTTCCCCAATTAGGTAAAAGGAATTCTGGATCACTATAATCAGAATCACCATTGGCATAAGGATCCGTTAAATGGATAACATTAATAGAACCAAAGATCAATTCTTCATTTGACAAATATTCTTCTTGATAGGTTAATTCTAGTTGTACCATTTGATAGGGTGGTTTATGTGCTTTTGAAACAGATGGCATGAAATCTGACAGGGTCAAGGACAACTTTTGTCTTGACACGAGCTCATCTTCTTCTGACTGCTCTTTGTCCTTATGATCATTTTTATTCTTTGAGTAATGGCCTTTTTATGAATATGGTTTTTCTATGGAAGAAGTGTCAGAAGACACAATTGGTTGTTTCAACTCTGTTCACAAAATAGCATGAGTCCGGTTGATTGTTTTCCTAATCATCCAATCATCATATTTTTGCACATTTTTTGCTTTTAACCTCTTTCCATTATCCCTCTTCCTCTGGATTGTTAGTAGTAACACATGATACTTGAGCTGGTGAACATTTAAATTTCACTTGTCTAGAGTCTACCATCTTTTGCAGATGGTCTTTAAAAACAAAGCACTCCTGAATGGGGTGTCTCAACATCTAATAAAAGGGAAAATAATTCAGAATATCTTCGTATCCATATTTATTTGGCTTTTTTGACTTTGTAAACTTAACCAAAACAATTTCTAAGGTTAAGATGAAGAAGCCAGAAACTTTCTCATTCCTAAAAGAATAAACCTTTTTCTTTAATTCCTCAAACTATTTCTTCCTTTGATCTCTTTGATCATCTTTATGAGGCGTTCGTTGTTACTGATGCTCAGGAAGCGGAGCCCTTCGGTATGATGACGGTCTTGAAGTAAAAGCAGGTACAGGTGCCTTCTTGATTGTGACTATTACATCTTATGCCATTCCTATCATCCTTCTCAGATATGATGGAATTACATGAGTTTAAGCCTCAGTTTCTATAATAGGATCTTCTATCTACTGAGCGATTGAATTAAGGTCTCAAAACCCTCATTTTTATTTCACAATGATCAATGGTGTGTGTAATTCATCATGCAGATTTTCCACACAGATTGGTAGAAATTATTCGTGAGGGAGTGATAAACTTAAGGAATATCTTAATTCTTTCCATCATGAAATGAGATCTGAAACTCTTTCTTTATACCTTTGTTTACAATTAGTAAGATATAAAACTATCATCTTTGGTAGCGTTGAGCTAAATTGGAGACGGAATTTCTAATGGAGATCTTCCCATCCAGTAATTGACCTAGATTAAAAACTTATATACCTAAAAAAAGTTGTTCTTTGTAATGACGGTAAAAAACACCTAATATTAACTACTTCTTATTGTTGAGAAGTTCTCATCATGGGATCATAACGAGAAACAAAATATGTTATGTGTTGTTCCAGATCTCCTGAACCATTAAAGATTGGGAATGTGGTATTCACAAAATCTGGTGGGGGAGGAATTGTATCCACCCATTCAGGGTAATCTCTATTTTCTAGTTGAACTGGTGCACGTAGTTCCTCCATAGCTTCTAATAGAGATGTTAATACCTCAATTGTGTTTGTAAGCATTTGGGGAACATCTGAATGAGATGGAACCTGCGCAGGTATAGAAACTAGAGCTTGATCTAGTGTAGGGATTGGTAAATCCACTGATGTTGGTACTAATACCTGCCTTGTTTGTATACCCAATGAAGGGAATTCATTATCCACATCTATAGTTACTAAAAATCCTATTTCCTGAGGAACTCCTATAGGATTTACAAGTTGAGGACTTTCCTAGGGATACCATCTTGCAGAATTACTGTTTCTAAGTAACTCTGTGTTGGTCTTTTTAGCTCCTTCATTTCCTATTCTTGTTGTGAAAATATCTCTTGAAGAGAAAAAGATTTACCTTCTCTAATGGAAAAGTGAGATGTAGTCTGAATTTTTACTTTCCCCTTGTTAGATGCCTTTCGGAGAGGGGGAGTTGGTTATTTGAAGGCATGCCTAGATTCTGGGTAAGCC
This sequence comes from Viscum album, assembly GCA_963277665.1. Lineage (NCBI taxonomy): Eukaryota > Viridiplantae > Streptophyta > Magnoliopsida > Santalales > Viscaceae > Viscum > Viscum album. The sequence continues at coordinate 438,463,974 of OY728157.1, read as the reverse complement.
TCTGATTTTGGGTACGCACACCTTATTCATTTGCCTCAGTGTGTACCATATTATGGACAAGAAATTCATCTTTTGATTCCCCTGAACTAGATTTATTTTCTAGAGGATCATCTGCAGTGGTGTTAATAACATTCACTGATGCATAATGCATTGATGACATTCTGTCAGTGTTTCTACTAGATCTTTTCCCTTTGTATCTTTCATGAGACTCCATTCTTCTATATGAGGAATTACCTAGAACTGTTTGGTGGAAAGTAACATGAAGGGAATCCTTTTATAGTTCAGTTGTATGATTTCCCTGTGGCTTCTTCCCTAATCAGGATAAAACTGACTTCCATTGAGAAGGGGGTTATAGATGTGAAAAATCCCCTAGCCTTGCAGGCTAGTGCTGATCTTGTTCTTCTTCTTCAAATATTTGAACATTGTTTAAGGAATTTGATGGCTGAATTAAATGATCCCCCATACTGGCAAGATGGGGTGATTCTTGAACTGCTATGGCTAAAATTCGTGCAACTTCTCTTCTGATTTTATGGATTTTGGTTTGGACGTTAGCTGGGTGCATCATCCGACAATCAATTAAATCACATGTTTCAAAAGATTGTTGTTCCATTTCAGACATTTTCATCCTATGACGTCTGAAATCCTCTAAACAGGATGCCAATTAAATATTCTTAGATGCTTGATGTAAAAGTAACTCAACAACTTCTTTTCTTTGAGCCTGATTCTGATGAGAACTTGTTGAGGCATATTCTTGAGCATACATTTAATTACATACAAAACCTATTGATTATGCATGACCGTGGGCAATAACATTTCATGAAACCTCTTTTGGCAGACTATGCTAATTTTGGAGTGCAGTGAAATGAAATGCTCCAAATGCACCCTATCCTCTGATACGAACATTAGATGGGGAATCAAAAATTAACTGGTATAGCCTCTTTAAAGCATTGATACATGCATGCTGAAGGGTTCTCTGCTATTTTTCAACCTTTGGATGTTGGGAAATTGAGAGATATTCTAAGTCAATTTGGCATTATAACCCTTCTATTACCTTTACATGATTTTGATATTCAACATATGGTAAGACTTTGTTTTCCAAATGACGAAGAGTTTTCCATAAGTTGAGACAAATTTCATGAATGCAATCTTCTGTTATCATTTCTGGAATGTTATACTGAGAATTTTCCAAAGTCTAGAACATGACTTCGATTTCTCCTTTCGCTAATCGTTTCCTCATGTTTAACACATCTTCATCATCTTTCACAAGAGGATTCTCCACTTGATCTGACCAGACTGGATGCTCTGTATTAGAAGATAAATGACCTGAAGAAGGTTCATAGAATGATTGTTCTCTTAATTCATATTCTGGTTGAGAAAGTGTGTCACCCGTAAATGACAAGGCATCAGACATGACTGGATTTGTGTTTTCAATTTCTTCAAGATAGAAGGGATTTCTCATCGCTACATTGTCAATTATGGAATTGTCTTGACAATGTGAAATACTACTATGGAGAGGACTTTTATAGAAATTGCCATCATGGGGAGGATCACCACAATAGATTACAACAAGGGATAAATCCTCTTTCTCCTAGGTCTTCTACCCACGTGGAGGGTTTCCATGGATCTCATATAAATATAGGCACTCTAGATTGACAGAATTTTCATGAAGTAAGCCTTCATGATGAAGTTTCCAATGATGAACTTCAGAATTACAACTACCACTCCTATAATTTAGTAATGAGAGGATAAGATCTTGATTAGCAATAGATTAATTTCTGAGGGCTTCAAGAACTCCAGTATTAAGAGGAGCCACATCACAGCTTAACTCTTGATTTTCCAACAATTTTTTGCGAGAATTTTTCTTGGATGTTCTCTTATACATAGTTTGGGCCACTTTCTGGGAAAAGTGGTCATCATGGGTAGGTATATGTGCCTAGCTTGGAGTGGTTACTAGAAAGAACCGATTACCTTCAATTGTAAAGGGGGTATGTTCCCGATCCTGTTATCTGTATGATATGGGGGAATATGCCCCATGACCCTCCTAGACTGGAATAGTGGTATGTATCTGCTCTGGGATGACATGACGATGTGATATCCCATGTTTGGGGACAAATTTATATGTATTTTCTCCTAATACTGCTGATGTAGTTGTTAAAATATCCTGACATACTTCTAGAATATGGGCAGGGATATGCGTCTGCCCTTTAACCATTCATAAGATGTGTTTGGTGACTTCAGCGGCCGGAACGGGAATATACATCCATTATGTATCTATAGTTGGTGTATGTTCCAGATCATGTCCTCATTTTCCTATCAATATATATTGATAGTACTCACACATGGGGGTAGACAGTTGGGTCTGCCCCAAATTTGTCATCAGAGCTTTTCGACTAACTTCTCCTGGTGCTACCAAACTAGACTGTTGGAAGGCTTGATGAACATTGTCAAGTGTATGTACATTCTAGCTATTTTCCATAAAGTATGGTTGATAGAATTCCTTCAATACTGGAAGACGAGATTGCTGACAGAATTGGAGATTGTAAATAGGTGTATTTTCTTATTTACCAGTTTCCACAATATTAGATTGGTGGGCCTCTTTAAATACAGTCAAATGATCCTGCTGACTAGATGTTAACTTGTAAATAGGTGTATGTGCCTATTCACAGTACTCCACTAGGTTTATCTAGTGGGATTGGTGGGCTTCTATTAGACAAGTCTGCTGAGCAGAAAAAATAGGATAGATGGGGGTATGTGCCCACTCATTGTTTTCCATCACGTTAAATTGATGGACTTATCTAAAGGAGGAAGAGGTGAGAACCTGCACCTTGTTAACCAGACGTTGTCCCTGTAGGTTCCTCTTGCGTGCCTGAGTCTGAGAGACCTAGTCCAAACATCTAGAGGCAACACCACCATCATGATGGGTGTTCAATACCACATGATTTTGGTGGCGACTATTGGTGGGAGTCCTCAGGAAAGACTTATGCATTCTTGAATTGAGGCCTTGAGTGACCTCTTGATCCACATCCCTGTACTATGCGAGGTATTGATTGTTGCGTTCTAGGGATAAAGACCCAAAACGGTTAGAGACAGTGGTTGGCACTGTTTTCTTCTTGATCATTGGTTGTCGATGGCTAGATGATCAAGGATTGCTGCTAACCTGGAGGGTTTGTCAAGCAGCCTCCAAAGTCATAATTTTACCGTGCTGGCGATATTCCTTCACCAGCACATTAGAGACCCAGCGTTGAAGAGGTTGGGTGGGTGATGATGTCCTTCCCATGGATGAAGATCCAACTTGAGCAGCGGTCAAGAAGTTCACAGATGTTGTCTTGGAGGAATCCATATTTGGAATGAAGGGAATTCTGAAAAGAAAAACTAAGAACAAAAAACTACATTAATGAAAAATCTTTTTAGATGGATAGATATGTGATTAATTCCTTTTTCTGGCCTTCCTTTATCAATTTATAGGGGCTTAACAGGTGGGTAACATTATTAACTTGGTTAAGGATTCACACCGAGTTTACCATTTTTGTTTCATAGTTCCTTGAAACATGTGTTCTAGTTTTAAGAAACACTATTTCCAGGCAGTTTCTATTAGATTCATTTATAGAACCAAAAACTTCCAAAAATTCTTTATCCAAAGGGGACCTACTTTCCAAAGGCAGATATTCGTTAAGTTTGAACTTTACGATACTTAAGAGCCTGCATTGGTCGAGAGGATGGGAGTTCAGACTCATCACACCCTTTTGGGGGGGATTATTGTCTATTCCAGGACTCTCTTTATAAATTTAAGATATTTTCATGAATCCTTATTAATTCACCAAGTATATCATAAGTATCCCTTGTAATTTAAAATCAATTAAAAACATGGTTAAAATTTAGAATTCTCAGTATGCATTCAATGTTCTTCATTAATGGAAATAACCATATGTACTTGAGGTTTTCCATAAATGGTATCCTGTAATATACTACTTAAAGATTATTTTATTCATCGTTTGTGATTATACAAGTTTTTCAGCCACTCAGTGAGGCAGTCTAGAATTTTATTCTCATCCAGGGATATGAAGGTTTGGTTTTGATTTTGGGATCCTACCTATAAGATAGGATACCTATGTATCCTTGTTAAAGGAATCAAAACCCTCGTAGTTTGGTGACACTTAATAGGACACATCATACCTTTTAAGTTCAAGTGATAAGGACCTCTAAGAGAAAGATGCTTGGTTGAAACTTAGTGTCAGACTTATGCTAATGCAGCCTAAGGAACATGGAAAGGATATGGTTTTCCAAGTAAGATCAAACCCTGATGGGAATATAGCCCAAGGAGAACAGGTTTTTTTTTTTGAAGTGTTGGGTTTGAACCTCAAGGAGGCTTCCTACGTATCCCATATATATGGGAATCAAAGCCTACGTAGTACGATAAGTCTCATAGGAGGGTATGGTCCTTTGAGAGAGCTGATTTTAGGATTACTTCCTAAAAATGATTCCTTGATGATTTGGGGTTTAATTTGGGGCTTATTATTAAGAAGGATGCCTAGATTAAAGGAATTTTGATTGGGTTCCTGAGGAGGATGTCTAATGATCTCGGGCCTTGAGACGACTTCCTACATATCCCGATTATGGGGGGAATCAACGTTCTCGTAGTTTTATCTTATGAGTGTTTGTGAACATGTTTTAACCATCACATATCTCTTAGACCATGTGATTCATGATCAGTGTGAGAAACAAGAGGATGCGAAAGATTCAACAATGACACTTCACAGTTTTCCTCCTCCGCTGATGGAAGAGGTCACGATGACCGTGGAAGAGGGTGAGGTGATGAGCCTTCCCTCTACTCTACTTACATTATACAAGGGTCCAATGTAAGGAGTAAGGGATGAAGGTGAGAGGCTTACACTGGGATGGTTTCCCTAAAATTGATCCTGGTAGGAAAGTGGAAAAGTAACTGTAAATTGTACCTTCCCTACCAGAGACTTGAGGTTCCGGGTCACCTCTTTGAAAAAGGAGAGGCCATGACCCAACCCTCTTCCAAACCGAGATCTTCCCAAAACTGTTTCAAGTAGAAAGTTCCATGTTACTGTGGATATAAAAACACACATACATTCCATCAATCCTAACCCCATTGTGAAACAAATGCGAGAAACCTCTGACTGTGGAAATACAAACCCAAATAGGAGACACGCTGATGTGCCTTTCCCAAAGTTTTGATAAGTCAGGAGGTTTTGGTGGAGGTTTCAACTTAGTCCCATTCAAATAAGGGAAACAAGGAAGGAGATACCCTTCCATGAAAAAAAGGTACTTGAGTTGGTCACATAGGTCCCTCATGAAAGTATGCCGCATAGGTACCATGCATTGATGTACCGCGTAGGTATACCGCATAGGTATGGCATGCAAGTATACCGTGTAGGTATGGTGCAGAGGTACGCCACACACGTGTGGAGATGAATGAAGAATATATTTTACATAGTAGAACCAAACCTATGTAAAATTTCTAAAAAGACTTTCAAAACATGCTTATCCAATTAAATTATATCTTCTCTCATAGTTTAGAGAGCTACCTGAGACAATTTGAGGGATCTAAGCAAAAGAGCTACACAATGGAAGCTTCAGAGAGTCTCTTCAATTTTTTTCAGTTCCGAAATGGGGAGACTGAGGGATCTATTTATAGGAAAAGATGAGGCCTGGTCGAAAAAATGTGGCTCGCACAAGTATGTCATGCAACTCTAGCACTTAGGCACTCCGTGTAGGTGCACAAACATATTCTGTCGTGCAGCTCTGCCACGTAGGTTCATCGCGCAGCCCCACCGTGTAGTCCTATGCAGCTAGTCCATCGTGAAGTTCTTTGGGAGTGTTTTGATTTTCCTTTTGACCTTTTGGTACCTTTCCTTGTGATATGATATTTTCATAGTTCTCTTCATAGTCTTTTTGTTTCCTTAAGTTGTATCAACAATAGTGAAAAAGAATAGGGAAAAAAATTCCTAGAGAGACAAATACGATCCCTAGACTAACCCAATTGAACTTCAGGTTTTCCATCCTTATGCCAACCGGACTCCAAGAGGCACCATCAAAGTACATCTCCCATGTCTAGGGAGTTTCATGTGTATAAAATACCTCTTCATCAAGGATCTATATATATTCTTGTATATTTTATAGGGAAATATGTGCTGCGAGAATATCAACCAGGGCTTTCCCCTTCACTGGCTTCTGTGATATGAACCGAATGTCATATTGGTGTAGAATGGCCACTAATAGAGCCAACCATCCAATAAACATAGGGAATATAAGGATGTACTTGATCATATCAATATGATAGGCTAGGTGGACTTCATGGTGATATAAGTAATTCTTCATCTTTTTTACAACAAAGATGAGTGCAAGGTAGTTATTTTCTATATTAGAATATCTGGCCTTAGTACCTAGCATTGTCCATATGAGGTATTACATATTATTCTTGCTTCCCACGTAATTTTTTCTATGTGATGAGGGTTCCCAGTGAGAATTCCATAGTATCCACATATAAGATGAGTGTTCTCCATTCCACCAGAGGAATCAAAACCAGTGGGTGTAGAAAGTACTAATTGATACTTTTAAATGATTTTTGATAGTCAGCATCCCATTATTAGGTAATTCCCTTCTTCATTTTCTTGGTGAAGGGGATATCTTTTCTAGTCAGGTTGGATATGAATCGATTTTAAGGATACCTTAGAGTCCATGTAGTTCTTTTAGATTTCGAGGGATGAAATTTCTAAGAAAGTATTAGTCTTATCTGGATCAACCTCAATGTAGCGGTGGCATACCATAAAGACAAGGAACATTTTTGATGTTACCTTTAAATAATACTTCAGTGAATTCATCATTAAACTATGTTGTCTCATCTTGTCAAAGATTTTTTGGATATTTGTGAAGTGATCACATCACTTTGGGAATTTAACAACAATGTCATTAACATAACACTCGGTTATCCTTTACAATAATGGAATAAATATGTGATGCATATCATGCTAATATGTGGCACCAGTATTCTTTAATCTAAAGGGAATTATCTGAGAGCAGAAGATCTTTTGATGCACTCAGAAGGTGGTGGATTTTTCATCTATGGGGTTCATCTAGATCTGATTGTACCCTGAGTACATGTCCATGAAGGAAATATCTTGGAATCTAGAAGTTGAATTGATAAATAGTTTTGTTATTAGTAAAGGGAAGTTCATCGGGAAATACCAATTAAGTTATATGAAATCAATGAAAACCCTAATCCACACATTTTTTCTTAACAGGGATGATGTTGGAAAGCCATATTGTGTATTTCACTTCTTAGACAAAGTTAGATTTGATCAACTTTTCAAATTATGCATCTTAATTGGTGAAATGAGAAGGGTGCCTCCTTCTAGATGCCTATTTGAATCCTTAATGATCATTAGGCAGTCCGAGATGGTGTGTAGCCACATCTAGATTTAGTCCAGACATTTTCTATACAGTTCTAGGTGAACACATATCAATTCTACTTTAGAAATGAAATGTACATCTCTTTATCTTCAAGTGGTATGGAGAAGCTAATAAAAGTAGATTATGGGTCCTATTCTATTCCCAGATTTATTTTCCTGAGCTCATATATGGTGGTGGATATTCCTTCCTCAAATTCTAGAGGGGTGTTCCTAAGATCATCCTCATCTTCCTCTAATTCTGATTCTACGAAGACATTTTTAGGAGAAGATGGAAACCTAGGGGATTTTCCATCACTATTAGGGTGAGGGAGGCTACTAGAAGAGACATCATCATCCCTTGATATCTGAGTCATTATAGAGGGATGCCAAATCTAATTGTATTTTACACTATCACTAAGGATAGGACGGGTTTGGACCTCTTGGATTAGATCTACTACCTTGACCGTATTTATGGGGAGCATATATTTGTTATCGAGCATACTCTAGGGGTTCATAAGGGTGGTCCCCAATCCATTGAGGGATGAAACCTGTATATCATCATCCTCAATTTTTTTCTTGCCTTCCCTCTTGTAGAAATCTACTTCATCATATGTGTCTCTATAAGTTTCAAAGGGGGAATTGTCACCATGTTGTATTTCAACCTTTCTATTAATGGGGTACTTCTTACATTGATGGAACGTTGATTGTATCAGCAAGTGGATATGGAGACAAGGCCTTCCAAGAAAGGCATTATATGTGGGGCCTTATTAGTAACCATGACCTCAGTATCATATGTGAGTTTTCCAAATTGGGATTTGAGTTTTATCTTACCAAAAGGTATTTTCTCACACTTCTAATACCCCTAAATGGTCATATTTCAGGGGTATAAATCCCCTTCTCTATATCCCAAACATCAGATAGTTCGAACTAGGATGAGATTTATCCTAGATCCTTTATCAATCCACTACTGGAAAAATACCCTATACAAACAGTTTGGAACTGTTGGTATAGGCCTCCAAACCATTGGTATAGCCTATACCAATGGTTTGGAGAACTGTTTCCAAGTAAGTCGTGGGGATATGTCTATACCAACAGTTTTGGGAAAACTGTTGGTATAGACCTATACCTACGGTTTTCAAAACCATTGGTATAAGTAATATGAAAATCTATACCAATTGTTCCATAAAACCGTTGGTATATGTAATTCAAAAAACAATCATTCGGCTGGTTTTGATCCCAGCACCTCCTGTTTGTAATTGAACGACCTAACCATTAACCTAACTCTCTTTTTTGAACATAATTTCATAAATATATATATGTATTATCATAATTATTTTAAATTTTTATTTATTTAATGTACTTTGTAAGTAGATTCCATTAAAAATACATGTTCATATACCAACAATTCTCAAAACTGTTGGTATAGGTTCATTGATTTTGGGATCTATACCAATGGTTTTCCCAAAACTGTTGGTATAGCTCCAAATTAGTGACCTATACCAACGATTTTGGGAAAACCGTTGGTATATGTCCATATAAGTGACATATACCAATGGTTTTGTCCAAACTATTGGTATAGGTCCAAATTAGTGAACTATACCAAGAGTTTGCCCAAAACCGTTGGTATAGATCATATTTCCAATAGTGATCAGAACCCTTTTTACATTAACATTATTGATTCTTCCTAAAATGTATAGGGTCCTGATGTCCCTAAGATGACCTCTTCTTAATCTTGATTTTTGAATGAGATTTCAACATGACATTTTGAGGACATGGTCTCCACTCAATAGACCTCAGTTTTAATGACTACTGTCTCAAATTCTTGTGGACTCTAGAGGGCTTCAACAAGTTCCTTCCTAAGTTATTTTTAATGGCATAGTGTATTGAGGATGGAGATCTTGGCTGGGACTCCAACTACTTATTTTAGATCATCATACTTTTGTACTAGAGGTCGATACTTCCTGATATGTGGTTTCTCCTGGGCATGAAGTTCATAAGCTAAATCCTCTAAGGTAGATGGACCAGGTATTTCTATAGAACTTGAGGGAATATCTGATTCTAGTGCTACAAGTTAAGCCAGCCTTCCTTATTTTCTAGTCTGATCAGATTGAACCCCTGATAAACATTCATGCAAGAAAATTTGATGCGGGAAACTACTGTAAAGATCTAAGGCACCCCCTTTCCTCTTTTGAGCCTTCTGGAGTACTTTCCCATTATTTTCAATAGCATATATGTCCTCTATGGGGATATGACTAGAATAGTGAGTCTGACCACATTCGCATTCTCCCATGTATTTTTAGCTTCGGCACATGCGACCTCCTGTTCCCCAGTTGTATGTGGAAAAACATATTCGGGGGAATATTCATCATTGGATAAGGGGTTTTCCAAGTGTATCACATTGAAAGAACTAAATATGATCTCTTCGTCTCATTAGGATTCCATTTGGAGGGGTGGTTCCCATGTTGCATATGTTTTTGGGAATAAGTCTGCAATAGTTAAGGCCTACTTTGGAGCAGAATATGATTCTTCCTCCTCTATTTCTTCCTACTTATAGTGTCTATTACCACTTTATAGAGGCATATTTGACGTTTCTCCCTTGGGTGGTGGATCTATTGCAGGTTTTTGCAGATGTTCTCTCAAGGTAGAAAGACCTCAATCAATTGTTTTATGAGTCATCTAGTTATTGAATTTTTGTTCATACCTAGTTGGGACTTTCTACCAACCATATTCTTTTTATGATTGAGAAATGTTTATGCAATCCATATACTCTAGGGAGTTGTCTAACATCACCTGTCTAAAGTCAACAATGCCTTAAAGGATGTCTTTAAAGATATAGAAATCCTAGATATTATGACCTACACTTCTATGGTAAAATTATTAGTCGAGATGGTCAATGAGGTTGACTTCATAATACCTTCTGGGCTAAAAAATATTGAGCAGGTTATTATCCATGGCTTCCAAAAAAACTAGGGAATTTTTTATTTCAGAAGGAGTATACTTTGTTCATTTGTTACTCAAATCCTGAGCAACTATTATTTCTCTATGTTTATGGATGAGGGTGATTTTGTTGTTGTCGCCACTCGACAAGAGGTGTTGGAAAGCTTGGATCCTGACTAGGTTCCTAGAAGGGTGATGCTTTTAGCTTGAGGGTGACAATTATAGCTTCTGCTCTGCTTGGATTTTTCCCTTGTGCCATGGGCATGAGATGAGACATTGATCGGGTTCTCTAGATGGATTATTCTAAACATTACGAGGTTTCTCCAACTCTCATAAACATATTAGGTAATCATCTAGGGTAGTTTAGCTCTCAATGTGAAGCCAGAGCTTTATGCCCTATGGTTTCAAATCACGAGGCATGGGCCATTAAAGTTTCAAGAATGGAGTGTCACATTCTGGCCTTGATAAAGGGTACAAAACAAGGTGATGTAATGTCAAGGATGGTGAATCTTCTCGGATAGTTTGGTATAGAGATTTTAAATCATGGAACAAAGTGATCAGATTGGGATGATGATATGGGATAGTCATATTGGGATTAGTTCAGACACACTATGGTTTTGAGTTTTTCCACGATGATTTCAGGGATCACAAGGATTGGAATGTGATTTTTACAGAGTAATGTATTTGGTTGATGACCAATTGTGCATATACAGGAGCCATGGGCATGCGTGCATAGTAAATAAAAGGGTCCCTTGAAAATGGATATCTTTTCCATGGGCCATGAAAGGTTTACAGTAATCTAAGTCACCCAAATCATGATGTGTGATTCACAGAAAGTGTAATATCCAAGAAGGGTTCGAACATCCTAAATGTTGTGTTACCACCTAGAAAACATATTCTCATATCGAGAAGATGTGACAAAAAACTTCTCAAACCTTTTTTTGGACCAGTGGGTCCAGCTAGAATAGCTTGTCTTTTGAAGGAGCTATAAAGTAGACCTTATGATCTATATTTATTATATGTTTGTGCCCTAATTTTTTCTTAAACTCTGAGGATGAATAGTTTAGAAGGCAGAGGAATAACTTTTTCTCAGGTTTCCCTTTGTGGGTTTTCAACCTAAAAAGTATTATGTCTCTTTCGTTAATAGTTTAAGATCATATAAATATAACCAAAGTGTAGGCAGTTTAGGTTCATGACTCACATTGACCTAATAGAGATATGTTACACAGGATCCTAATTAGGATACCTAGGGTAAAGGTCACTCCAACATCTTCCCAAGCAGGGGGTGGAGATGTTGTCAATAACGACTCCTGTTTCTCATGTCATTAGTAATGATATGGTACAGTCATACCAGGATTAGTTCAGACACACTGAGGTGTTGAGTGTTTCCATAGTTGTTCCAGGGCTCATAATGACTGGAATTTTATTTTTTGTAGAGTAACGCATTTGGTTGATAGCCATAGGTGCATATGAAGTACACATATTCATGAATTCATTGTCAATAAAAGGGTCCCTTAAAGCTGGATATCCTTTCCAAGGGCTATAGATGGTTGATGGCGACCTGTGATGATGAATAAATAAAGTGTGGTATATAGATTAAGGTGATTTTAAAAGATGGAAGAATAACCTTATACTCTATTTGATCGAAGTAAAGCTAGTTTGGTTCTTTAATAAGGGATGGTGGTGGGTAATGTCCTACATAGTTTATCATAATGTAGTGGGGACATTTTCCATACAATTTAATGTCATACAGTAAGGACATTTTCCATTCATTTTATCATTATGTGGTGAGGACATTTTTCATGCAGTTTATCATAATGCATTAAGGAAGTAGGAACCGACGTGAGTGTATGAAAATGTAATTATTGGGGTTAAGGGAGAAGGTTTAAGCATCACTAAAAATCTCATGAAAATTATAATCAAAACACACATACTTCTTAAATTATGAACACTATCTTCACTATTCTGACCTATACAGAGAGGTGAGAATTATTTTCGTTGATTGTTGTAGATGGGCCATGGGTTAGAGGTCTAGGAATCACTATGTATCATGTGATGACAATAATCAATCCACACATAATTCTTAAATGAACCATACATTTTAACATCATGTGATAAGGACGAACATGGAAAGATGTGAAAGAGTTTTAATGTTGCAGCTAGTCCCAAGGATGGATGTTTGGGAATCAAAACATGTCTCGTGAAAAATGATAATCAAGATGCATGTAGTTTTTAAAGAACCATGTAGTCTAACCTCATATGAAAAGGACATGTTTCCATGAATTTTAATGTCATGTGGTAGGGATGCATTGAATTCCTTTTATAGCCTAGAATTAAGTACTGAGATGGACCTTTTAAAAGTTTTCATGCATTATTTGTGCAGTGAATCCATTAACGAGACACTTAATCCCATGTGAGCTATGCTCGGTGTGAGAAACAATGAATGGAAAGGGTCCATCTCACCATGAAGAGGAATTTAATAGAATGAAAGATTAATTTCGTATCATGTGGTGGCTAGACCAAGATATAGGATCGAGGCATCCCTATGTGTCTAATTGGAAATGAGAATCAAGCCATACGTAGTTCTAGGAAACCCATGTAGTTTAATATCATGTTGTAATGATGTGATTTTGTGTAGTTTAATTTCATTCGGTAAGGATGTTGGTGAGTCAATGTGAATGACGATGGATATTATGGACCGGTGTAGTTTTATGTCATGTGGTAAGGATGTATATCACCTGATGTGAAGGAAAAGAGAAGTTGTGGATCCGTGCAGTTTTATATAATGTGGTGAGGACATTGGATCACTCGATGTGAAAGGAAAATAATCTTACACTTGGTCCCAATAATAGTGATTTGTGCAACACTACATATCCTATAATGATATAAATAAATCTATATTTAGTTATTAGTAAACCGTGCAGTTTAATGTCATGTGATAAGGAAGAACTCCATATAATTTATCATCATGTGGTTTGGAAAAACTCCATATAGTTTATCATCATGTGGTTAGGAAAAATTTGTACAGTTTAATTTCATGTACTCAAGATGAATGATGAGGATTAATTTGATGCGGATTACCATGATGCTGACAGATTATGCAATGTATTTCTTGAGAAATCTCACATTAGTGGGTGGTGTGAAATTCTCCCCATCTAGGGAAGCTAGTGAATAGGATCTATTATGATAAACTTCATATATGGTCCTTCACACTTGGCTTCTAATTTTGGGGGATTCTTTCCCAGTATCATGGGGGTTCTAAGATATAGCACCTATTCTCCTTAGAGGAATGAACAAAGGTGAAATTTTTTATAAAATTTAAGTGTTATCTAATTCTAATGCAACTCTAAGTTATCTAATGTGTGCAATATATTCTCATTTATCCATTCCAATTTGTACAGTTTCTTTTGAAATTTTTCATCATCTAAGATCTTCCCACAAATGGATATTCAGAGTGATGGAATCTAGACTTCTATGTTTAATACATCCTCGATCCCATACACCAATGATTATGTTGTTTCATATGCGGCAGTACGTGTGGTGGTATAGTAGTCCCATAAAGCATGGAGGATTTTATTCATCCAAGACTTCTTATCCTTGTTCACCATCATCTAGATTATATTCTATAGAGTCTTATTAAAGGACTTTATCTATCCATTTCCACCACATGATAATGATATGAGTGATTTGACTTGATATTTTACTCCTAATATAGCTTATTCAACTCTGTGGAATAGAAATTGGTGTTTTTGTCTATCAATATTGTGTGAGGGACTCCAAACCAGGTGATGATATGGGTCTTCATGAATTTAATTATTTTATTTGTACTAACTTCCTAGAGGGGTGTTGCCTCATCCCATTTGGAAAATAAGTCGGTAACAGAAAGGATGCACTGTAATTTCTTAGTAGTGGCTGGGGGATATGGACCCACAACATCCATCACCCAAACAAAAAAAGGACATGAAAATTTAGATATATGTGGAAATTCTAGGTGTTGATGGATGAATTTTTCATGAATCTAGAATGCTTGATTTTTTTTTTAATTCCACATAGTCTTGTATCATGGTTTTCTAGTAATACCCCAACCTCCCGATTCGGTGGGAGAGCCTAGTTCCAGAGTGATGGGCGTCATAGGAGCCTACATGGACTTCTTCCATAATAGTGGAAATTTATCCTTCTACTATGAACCTAAGGATGATTCCATCAAATCCATGTTTTTAGAGTACTTTATCCTTGTTTGGATTATTTTACAGAATGAGGTTTGCTTCCTGATGCTGAATATATTCCCTTCCATCATGCTCTGTTGGGATAATACCATTTTGGATATAACCAACTATGGGTTCCATCCATCTAGGAGTGGTTATCATTTCATCACGCTCTTGGGAGGTGCTGACTTGATTGATTTATTGTATATCACATATTAAAATTTATGTGACCATTCTTCGATGTGCGATATGGAATATTTCTTCCTATAGATCAGGGTCATCTAGGATGATAGCTGTATTATCCAGTGTGTGGGCACAAGCAATATGTGATCAGGGAACATGATGCAATGTGGGCTCAAAAGGGAACTCTTCCAAAAATCCCCTAACATAGCCACTTGAGGGTATATTTCTTCCTTTTTAATGGAATTTTCACCATTTATCTTCTTTATCACCAATTTTGAGTCCCCTTTGATATTCAAGTAGGCTATGTGCAGCTGTAGGGATAGTTCTTATCCAGCAATGAGGGCTTGGTATTCTACCTCATTATTTGTGTAGCCTTCATATTGTGATAAAGAATAGGGAAATTTTTCTTTTCCTAGAGATACAAATAAAATCCCTAGAACAACTCGACTGATCTTTTGGTTTTCCATCCTTGTTCTGATGGGACTCTAAGAGGATCCATCAAAGTACATCTCCCATGTTCGGGGAGTTTTATGGGAATTGAATGCCTCTTCATCGGGGAGATTTGTGTCTTCTAGAATATTTTCTAAAGAAATATGTGTTGCGAGCAAATTAACCAGGGCTTTCACCTTCATTGACTTTTGTGATATAAACTGAATGTAACATTTCTATAGAATGACCACCCATCAAACCAAGAATCCAATCAACATAGGGTGAGTAAGGATGTACTTGAGCATATCAATATGAGAGACTAGGTGGACTTCATGGTGCTGTAAGTAATTCCTCATCTTTTTCACTGTAGAGATGAGTTCATGGAAGTTATTTTCAAAATTAGAATATCTAGTTTTAGTACCTAGCAATGTCCATCTGAGGTAGTAGAAACTATTTTTGCTTCTTGTGTCATTTTTTCTATGTGAGGAGGGTGACCATTGAGAATTCCATAATAGCCACATATAATATGAGTGTCTTCCATTAAAAACGGGTGCGCGTAGCAAGTTCTGCTTGAGACTTTTAAAGGAATTTTGACAGTTATCATCCCATTATTTGGCAATTCACTTATTCATTTTCTTAGTAAAGGGGAGATATTTTCCAACCAGGTTGCCTATGAATTGATTACATCGTTCCCTTGGACTCCCCTCATTTATTTTATATTTCTAGGGGTGAAATTTCTAAAATAAAACTAGTCTTCTCCTAATCAACCCCAATGTTGAAGTGGCATATCATAGAGCCAAGGGACTTTTCTAATATTACCTCGAAATCAAACTTCAGTGGATTCATCATTAAACTATGTTGTCGCAGCTTGTTT
Source organism: Viscum album (assembly GCA_963277665.1). Lineage (NCBI taxonomy): Eukaryota > Viridiplantae > Streptophyta > Magnoliopsida > Santalales > Viscaceae > Viscum > Viscum album. Next base: position 438,447,931 of record OY728157.1, on the reverse strand, counting down.
AAGATTGTTTGGAGATTTGTGAAGTGATCACATCACTTTTGGGATTTAACAACCATTCAATAAATATAAAACATGATTATCCTTCCCAATAATGGCTTAAATATGTAATGCATAGTGTGCTGATATGTGGAGCCAGTATTCATTAATCCAAAGGGAATGACCAGATAGAATAAGATTCCTTAAAGCACTACAAAGGCGATGGATTTTTCATTTTTGGAGGCCATATTGGTCTAATTATACCCTAAGTACATGTCCATGAAGGAAATATCTTGGAATCCAAAAGTTTCATCGATCAAGATTTTTGTGATCATCAATGGGAACTCTATCGGGAAATACCGATTAAGGTCTTTGAAATAAATGAAAACCCTAATCCATCCATTTTGTTCTCAACAAAGACGATGTAAGAAATCCATCTTGGGTATTTCACTTCTTAGAAAAGATGGATTTGATCAACTTGTCAATTTATGCATCTTCATTGATGGTATGAGAAGGGTGTTTCCATCTAGATGCCTGTTTGAATCCTTGATGCTCATTAGGAAGTCCGAGATGGTGTGTAGCCACATCTGAATTTAGTCCAGAAATTTTTTGTATAGTTCTAGGTGAACACATATCAGGTATACTTTAGAAATTCACTGTACATCTCTTTCTCTTCAAGGGGCATGTAGAATCTAATCAGAGTAGACTACGGGTCCTCTTTTATTCCTATATTTATTTTCCTGAGCTCATCTATGGTGGTGGAGATTCCTTCCTCAAATTCTAGAGGGTCATTCCTGAGATCAACCTCATATTCCTCCAATTATGATTCTATGAAGACATTTTTAGGTGAATATGGAAAACTATGGTATTTTACATCACTATAAGGGTGAGGGAGGCTACTATAAGATAAAACTTCATCCCTTGATATCTAAGTCTTATAGAGATATGGGAATGATGATTGTATTTTACCCTTTCACTAAGGAAAGGGTGGGTTTGGACCTATGGGATTAGATCTACTACCTCAATTGTATTTATGGGGAGCACATAGTCATTATCTATCATACTTCAGGGGTTTATAGGGGTGGTTCCCAATTCATTGAGGGATACAACTTGTATATCATCATCTTACATTTTTTTCTTGCATCCCATATTTTGGAAATCTACTTCAACATATGTGCCTCGGAAAGTTTCGAAGGGGTAATTATTACCATGTTTTATGTCAACCTTTCCATTTATGGGGTACTTATGACATTGATGGAATGTTGATGGTATCACTAATTGGATATATATCCAAGTCTTTACAAGTAGAACTTTATATGTGGTTTCTTACTCGTAACCATGAACTCCGTATCATATGTGAGTTCCCCAAATTGGTCTTTCATTTTGATCTTAAAAAAATGTATTTTCTTATGATTATCATACCCTAGAATGGTCATATTTTAGGGGGATAAGTCCCCTTCTCTATATCCTAAACATCGGTGAGTTAGAAATAAAATGATATTGATCCTAGATCCATTATCAATCAAAACACTTTGTACACTTACATTTTTGAGTATTCCTAAAACATATATAGGTCATATGTTCCCTAGGATGACCTCTTCCTAATCTTGATTTTTAAATGTGATTTCAACATGACATTTTGAGGACATGGTCTCCACTCGATAGACCACAGTTGTAGTGACTACTATCTCAAATTTCCATGGGCTCTAGAAGGATTCAATAAGTGCCTTCCTGGGTTCTTTTGAATGGTGGAGTGCATTGATGATTGAGATCTTGGATGGGACTACATATATCTATTTTAGAACATCATACTTTTGTGTTAGAGGTCAGCGCTTCCTAATAATGGGTTTCTCGTGGGCATACAATTCAGGAGATAAAGCATATGAGGTAGATAGACCTAGTATTTTTGTAGAACCTGATGGAATATCTGATTATAGTGGTACAAATTAATCCATCATTCACTATTTTCTAGTTTGATCGTATTGAACCCCTAGTAAGCAGTCATGCAAGACAATTTGATGTGGGAGGATTCTGGAGGGATCTAAGGCACCCCCTTGCTTCTTTTGAGCCTATTGAATCACTTACCCATGATTTTCAGCTGCATATATGTCCTCTATGGGGATATCACCAGAATAGTGACTCCGACCACATTTTAATTGCCCCATGTATCCTCGGTTCTAGAACATAAGGCCTACTATTCCTCAGTTATGTGTGTAAAAACATATTTTGGGGAATATTCATTATTATAGAAGGGATCTTCCAATTGTATCACATTGAAATAACCAAATATAATCTCTTCATCCAATGAGGATTCCATTTGGAGGGGTGGTTCCCATGCTAGAAATCTTTCTAGGAAGAAGTATGAAATAGTTAAGTCGTACTTTAGAGAATAATATGTTTCTTCCTCCTCTATTTCTTCCTACTTCTGGTGTTTGTTCCCTCTTTTAAGAGGCATTTTTGATGTTTCTCCCTTGGGTGGTGGATCTTTTTTCAAGTTTTCAAATATGTTCTATCAAGGTGGTATGACCTTGATCAATTTTTTTTGAGTCATCTAGTTATCAAATTTTTGCGCATGTCTAGCTAGGAATTTCTTCCACCCATATTTTTATTTCTGATCGGGTAATGTTTATGTAATCCACCTACTCTAAGGATTTGTCTAACAATATCTATCCAGAGTCAACCAAGCCTTTAAGTATGTATTTAAATATTGAAAAAAACTAGATATTAGGATCTAGACTTATATAGTAAGATTATTAGTCAAGATGGTCGATGAGGATGACTTCATCAAGCCTTTGGGGATACAAAATCTTGAGCAGGTTATTATCCATGACTTCTAAAAAACTAGGGACTTTTTCATTTTGGAAGGACTATACTTTGTTCATTTGTTCCTCAAATCCCAGGAAACCTTTATTTCTCTATGTTTCTGTATGATGGCGATTTTGTGGTCATTGCCACTCAACAAGAGGTGTTGGGAAGTTTGGATCCTACCTAGGTTTCTGGATGGGTGTTGCTTCTAACTTGAGGTTGATAGTTATAGATTCAAATCTAGTTGGATTTTTTCCTTGTCCCACGGGCATGAGTTTTGAATTTGATCAAGTTCACTAGATGGATTATTCTGATTGTTGGGATGATTCTACAACTCTCACAACCCACCTGGATATTTCATGGGGATCATAGGCTTAAGTAACTCATCCCTGCGATTTTTAGTATAGAGTTCTAGCAGTTTCTTCTATGAGATGGGGATTATGATCGAATAGGTTCAACCTTTCCTAATATATATTAAATCATAAACCCTCTCACTCTATTATTTTTTATTTCATCGGGTTGATGATCAGAATTTTATTTATTTTAGAACTGAAATAATAAAGTAATTGATGGTGGAGTTCTTCCCATCATGTAACGGATCCCACTAACAGACTGTTGTACCAAAAAAAATATGCCCCAGTTAGGTTTAGTATGAAGCACCTCATATGTGTTTCCTCCTATTGATTAAAAGGTACAATCATTGGATCACATCATTATATGAAGTGTGTGAGATATTTTCAGGTTTGCATGCATCGTCAAAGGTAGATAAGGTAGGGTTTCCAAAGTTGGGTGGAGGTGGAGTATCATCCACCCAACTGTGATATGGCTTCTTTTCAAACTACATAGTTGTGCATTTCCCTTCCATGGATTCTATTCAAGTACCCATGGGCTCGATGACATTAAGTAACTCCAAGGGAACTGTCATCTGAACCACATCCTATCTATAGGGAGCAGGTTGGGGCCAATGAGGTGGTCCCTCCTTTATTTCTCGTTGATCCTAAATTCTCCATATGATTGAATGATTACCTTGATGAGGGACAAAATGTTTCCACAATGTATGGAATCCATGATCATTTTCTACCTCCTTATTTATGTGTACTATCTGTCTAGATCTGAATCCAATTTGATGCCTAGATACCACTATTACTAGGGGACCGGCTATAGGAAGGAGAATATTCATCTTTTTCTTGAGACCTTACCTAGTGGTAATATTTCCCCTGGGTAGATCCTCATTGAGTTGTAGGAGAGCTCATATTCTACTCTCATATTGTGACAAGTATTCCTATTAGGTATGAACTTCAGTTCTTTTGGGTGGTGTTTGGGATGTAGCTATACATTTACCTTTTTATTTGAAATTATTATACTGAGGAGGTGGAAACTCGTTATTTAGTGGTGCCAAATTTTGAAGCCTCCTATGGTACCAGGTGAAAACAACCTCATTCATTATGTCCAAATCAACCTCCACTTGGGGTAAAGTTTCCATGTTGCAGACCTATTTTTTTTATCTTGATTAATGTACACCATATTGATTGTGACGATATTCATAGAGGCATATCAGGTAATGATGGTTGTGCCATTAATTAACGAAATAGGGTAATTCTGCACTGCCTTCATTAGGGTATTTATTTGAACCCTTTTCCATTTTGGGACATTTTGGCATGTGACCCCAGTGGGGTCTGATCACCTTTTCCGTACACTACTCTTATCACATATAATGAGTAATGACTTTGAGGGAGTTTCTAGTTATGATTTCTGAGTGAGCCCCAACCAACAAAGGTTTGTATTTTAGTGGGTGGAGCAGGGGGATGTTGACCATTAATTTTTTTTTCTACCATCCTAGAGAAGGCAGATTCTCTATGTAGTGATAATGATGACGAAAATTCCCTCATCCCTATGGGGTGCGGGTAATTTGGGACCACCATTGGAAATGATTGGTCATGTTTTTGAGGATCCAATGACTCTAGTAAGGGACTTGATGATTCCCAGGATGTACACGAAGATATAAATTTCCCCAGCCTAGCGAGATAGGGGTGATCCGGAATCACCATTGATTCTTCCAGGACTATCTCAAGGGATTATGAACCTGGAGATGGTGATAGAGATATAAATTCCCGCAGACTAGAATCCTAGGGTTCACTTATAGCTGTTGAGGATATGTCTTGAATCCTCTTGGTAATTGAAGATCCAAGGGGTGGAGGTGGTGGTAGATATTCTCCTATATTAAAGGGTTGGATCCTCTCTTAGATGGCTGCTATGGAAGCTATTCTTATAGCCCGTTTTATGTGGTGTAGTTGTGCTCACGTGGGAGTTAGGTGTGATGGTGGCCCATTATGAGGATTATTCTAAAGGAGAACCGATTTAGATGATCACAACTTTATTCTCCATGTTTTTAATGTGTTAACATTGGTTCAAGGGGCCCAATTTTATTTCATGTTGGTTATCCTCTTCCTCTACTCATTATGTATTGGCATTGTTGAAGTGGGGTCATTCTATTGTAGTGTCCAACTATCCTGAGAACTACTCAATACCTTGATTTCTCTGGAGGATATAACATTATAGGACACCAAATATGAGGGGTTCTATTGTTATTAGGGTCCAGAAAAGTGTAATGATCCATAATTTCCCCATCCTTGAATACAGATTCATGACGTGGCATCATAGATCAGCTAGTGAAGTTTCACAATGAAATGGAGGAAATAATGTTTTAGATTTACATTATGCTTTTCTAATTTCCGATCTCAGGCCATGGAGATAGCATTCAGGTCAAGATGAAAATAAATTATCTTGATTTTCTGAAGGTGACACTCATATCCTAGATAAGGGAGATATCGATCCTTCATTAACTTAAGAGTATCCCACATATTTCGGTGTAGATAAGGAATGAACTCCTTTTCTATCTCATCTGGGATCTCATAGCTGGAAGTTGTGAGGGGGAAGAACATGATGGGATGGTTGTTTCATGATAACTCTCTCCATATGTCAATGTCAGCCACCTCCTCATCAGACTTACATGCCTCCATCTGATTAGACCATGGAATATGGCTCTGATGGTCACCTTCTGACAGGAGTGGAGTGTTACAATAAGTCAATGGGGAACCATATATAGTTGACCCTGATGTTTTGAGAACCTCTCTATATAAAGGTGTCATAGTTTTGAACAACTCTTTATATGGAGGTTTCTGGTCAAGGGGAGTATTTACTAGTCCATTTGATATATTTTAGTGGGGAGGTTGACCATGGTGGATGTCAGGGGTAGATTCCATGTAATCCATATTCACACTGCCATTTGGAGGACTATTGTGGTAATGAAAATATATTAATTTTGCTTTAATAGAAGAGTCGATGGACCCTCATGGTGTTGAGAATGTGTCTCAAATTACCTCAAGGACACTAGTAGTGAGAATATTAGAAATATAGTACATGTTCTGCATCATGGTTAGAATATTTTGACCTGCCTTTTGGAATTGTGTAGGGATATGAGCCTGTTAAATGATGGTTTCTAGAACTTGCTTATAACCGTCTCATGTTGTGGGAGTATAGTCCCACTAATGAGAAGCTATTATAATGTACTAATGATCTGTCTTATTATTGATAGGAGTATGATCTTTTCTGGAGTCATGTTCCATGCTCACTTGGTGAGCCTCAGTCAAGACTGAAGTATGAGCTCAAAATTGAGCCTTTGGGATATGTTGATGTTCTTTCTTGGAAGTAGTTTTAGCCTGCCCTGAGGCATGTGCCACTCTCACCTGGTGAGCCTTAGTTGGAATACGAATATGATCCTAGTTAGATTATTCATTCCACACTACAATATACCGATGGACCACTGGAATGGGAGAAGGAATATGAGTCTCCTTTTATATTTCCTTGGAATGATGTTGACACATTCGTTCATCAGTGGGAGTAGGAATATGTCCCTTGATTCCATGATATGATGAAGTATTCTATGCAAATTCACTGAAAAGAATATTTGTCTGTCCTGAGGATTGTGTCATTCTCACTTAGTCATCCTCAACCAGAATAGGGATATATGCCTGATCTTGGGCCTTTGGAGTATGTCGTTGGACTTCCTTTATAGGAATATGAGTCTTTCTTGAGTCGTGTGCCCCTCTCACATGGTGAGCCCTGACCATAATGGGGATATGATCCCAATACTAGGCCTTTGGAATATACCACCAAATTTTTTCTAGAGGAATATTCCCCTTTCCTAAGGCATGTGACTCTCTCACCTAGTGAGCCCTAGTTGGAATAGAATTATGAGCCTAGTCTTATACCTCATCCTTTATTATAATAAGCTGATAATCCTTCTGGATGTGATAAAGAGTGTGTGCATACTCTGATAAAACCACTTGTTCATGATGTTCAAAGTGTTGAGTTTCCCAGAATGTTGGGATAGAAGTATGTTCTTATCCCTCTATATACAACAATACCAGAATAGGATTGTGGGGTTCGTCATCTATTGCTAAAATATATTTTCATTTTATAAAAGTGTGTGAAGGGATATAAGCCTGCACATTTTTCATCTCTATTGTACACGGAAATATGTCTTCAATTGAAACGGGGATATGCACCCACTTTTTTCCTCCTTATGCCATTATACTATGCCGATGTAATTCATGAACAGGGGTAGGCATATGTGCCTACCCCATGATTGTTTGGGAATATTCCCAAAGACTAGTTCTAAGCTAATAGTGATATGAGACTTCTAGTTGTTCACTGTAGGAATATACCAACAAGCATCTTCTGAAGGAGTGGGGTTATTATCCCTCTCATGGATATCCAGTTCCTTCCTCCCCCAATTAACCTTCCTTACTACCCGTGCATGGGAATCAAAGGCGAAAGTGTATCGGTGGTACCCTCATCAGGTGACTAGTGGGTACTGGCCTGATGATGTTGGTGAAAGTGGTTGATAGGTGCCCTCCTCAGAGGCAGATGAACTGAAAGGGATCCATATTTGGATTCCAGGTCCACCTTCATTAGATGTGTAAGGTGGTAGTTTTCATTCTCCGGGGATAAGCTTCTAAAGCAATTGGTTGTACTGAAGATGGCTACTAGCTTAGAAGCAGCCTTCATTGGGTGATGTGGATTCATTGGCTTCCGTGCTTAGAGGTCCTCACAAGTAGCTTCCATGGTCGGGATTGTACTGTGTCAGTGGTACTCCCATACCATTGTATTTTCCACCTACCATTGGAAATTTTGGGTAGGTGAGATCGCTTTGTGACCCATTTGGATTGTAGATGTAGATGATTTATCGAAATGAATACTGAAATATGAAGACATTATCTTGAATCAGGATGTTTTCAATATCTGCAGTCACGAAGACAACAAGGAACAAGCTCACCAATTAGTGCAATATCTTAGGCATGATTTCCTCAAGAAGATAAGCAAGGTTAACACAATTTTCTTGATATTATTGATTCAGAAATTTTTCTTGTTTGGACTTTTCAAAATGAGTGTAGACTTTTGAAAACCCTAGTTATAGAGGATCATATGTATGACCATGACGATCCTACTAATTTATTTTTATAGGGTTTAAAAAACAAATTTTCCTTAGAGATTCACATCAGGCTTATCAGTGTTGTTTGCATATGCGGATAAAAAAAATGGTGTGATGGATTATAACCCAATCATTTTTTATTATAGAGATTCACATCAGGTTCACCATTTTTTTTTTCATATAGTTGGTAAAAATATGTTCTGACATATTATAACTTAATCATTTTTTATTTCATAGATTCACATTGGGTTCACCATTTTTTTTAGGATTTAATCATTGGAATGGGTTTCGCTCGACATTTTGGTTGAGGGGATTTTTAAGGCCTTGCTCATTCACTTGAATTGGGTTTACCATTTGTTCATTTTTCATGTAAACTCCCAATGATTCACTCATCTTTAGTTGGGTATGGACCTACTTTACAAAGGTTGGTTGTAATCTAGGTTTTTAGGCCCAACAACTCTTAGAGACTTGCATTGGTCAAGATGATGGGAGTTTGGGCTCATATAACCCTTTTAGGGGGAATTGGTTTCTACTCCAGGACTCTATTTTAGATTTAAGATATCTTCATAAATCACTTCTTAATCCCAATATGGGACCGGTTACCCTAAAAAACAATTATATCCTAATTCTATTTCATGTGAGAAATATTCGGATCTCTTTAGTGAATCCATCTATATGTATCCAAGGTTATCCATTATTTTCTGGTAATATGGGATTCTTATTTACTGAAGTCATATAACCAAGTAATTTATAATAGGATTCTATATAAGGATGCAGTTAATATTCCAAGGAGGGGATTGATCCATTATGAGGCATCATATGTATCCGAGTTATTGTAGGAATAAAACCCACATAGTTTTTTGGACTCGTATAGTTTAACATCATGTGGAAAGGACTTATGTGGGTGCTATAAGACACCAAGTATTCAAGATAGAGTCCTAGAGGGATTTCCTATGTATCCTAAATATAGAAAGAATCAGAGTTTTCTTAGTTTATTTGTTTAGGGATTATATATATTGAGGTCACCCTTATCATTGTAGAGACTCATGGTGCAGATTATATGATTATTTCAACTCCCTAAGCTCCCATTATATTCTTTTTTCATGTGAATAAAAATCTATCAAAATTCCTTTCTTGGTTACATAAAATAGAGGATAAACTAATAGGCCACCCTATTCACATGAAGTAAGAAGATTCATGTTCTAGGTTTACATGAGGAAGAGACTCATGAACCTCCTAGGTTCTATAAAGACATTTTTTGAGGTTTTCAACATACTTTTTACATGAATGGGAACCAAAATTTGATCCTTCATGTTCATTGTATATGTGAATCACATCTAAGGTCATATGAAGCACACTATATTTCAGGAAATTAATAATAAAAGTCATAATAACTTGAAATACTAATCATTTAAAGACCTATTAAGGTTGTTTGAGGAAGAATAAAATAATATTATTTTGGATAACTTTTAGAGGATCATGAATTCAATGGATATTAAGCATAATTATTTCAAATTTGTAATTATTTGAAGCTAAATTATTATTGCGTCCAAGGTTATTCCATTTCCCAAGTTATTCTTGATAATAAAAGGGGAGAAATGTTCTTGGGATAAAAACCACAACACACGAGGGATGTGGTCATCCTTAAAGGAGGTGAACCTTATTAAAAAATGTACAATGTCATTTATTTTATAAAGTAGTTAAAATATTGAGATGGAAATTATTGAATAAGAATGAGAGTTAAAGGTTTTTGAAAAAAATAATCACTGAATCACCTCACTCTCAGTGTTTATCGCCCTTTGTGTGATCCTTTCAACTGGTATCATAGCAGGTTTACTCTACGGTTTTTCTCTCTAGTGGATCATGTGGATCCAGACAATTTGGTTAATAAAAAGTTATTTCCAACATTTTATGGAAAATAATTTCATACCTGGAAAGAGATAATGGTACCATACTCTCTCTCTCTCTTTGGATTAATGTACTAGATTATACTTAATTTGGATTTACAGTGTTGAGTGAGAACTCAACTTGGTCTTTTGCAGACAGTAAAAATATGATGGAAACTCTAGAAATGAATTATTTTCTTCCTTATCTAAAAATGATATAGAAAAAGTTATAGGTTGTAAAAATACTAAATCTATTTGGAAAAATATTTATAATATTAATTAAGTAAACAAAAAGGTAAAAGATTATAAACTTTTTATCAGTAGAAAAAATTTTAAGATGTCGAAATGCAAGAAGTTGAATCAGTTGATGATTTATTTTATTGAGTTAATTTGATTTTTATTACAATTTGTGGATTTAGAGAAACCCATGATGACTCAATAGTTGTAAAGAAGCTGATATAATCATTCCATATAAATTTTATACTTAAATATCAACTCTTAAAGAAAGAGATCTCAATAAATTCACTATTGATTAACTTCCAAGAACACTCACCAATGACGAGTTGAGAAAATACGTGGCACTAAAAAAGGTAAAAATGTGACAATTATTTCCTTAAAAGATTCAAAAAAAATAAATATAGGAGAGGAGTGGATATTTCATAATGAATATAGGGATTTGTAAGGCTATACTAAAGTACTTTAAGTAATGTTATGAAACTTCACACATAGTAGAGGTATGTATAAAGGTAAACTACTATTAAAATTCATAAATTATGGTAAGGTTTGACTTTTTTTAAAATTTTCCTATCAAATTTAGGGAATAAAATTAGGATAACAAAACTTTTAAAAAGCTGAAAAATAATAGAGATTTAGTAAACAAAAATCAATCAAATGGAAATAAAAATTTCTCACCCATATATTTTAGAATAAAGTTTCTATCAATTGAAGAAGGCTTTTCTGATAGTTGTGATGAGAAAAAATTCTTAGGAGTCCCATAAAGAGTGGTTATAGAAAAGGAAGAATATAAGAACTCATAAGATTATGGTTTATAGTACAATAGTTAATTTACTATAGAGTAAGGTTGTGGAGTCAATAAGGTTTCCTTATGACTTTTCCATTCCTTCATGTTTGGGGGAGATTGTTAAGTCAATAAGGTTTCCTTATGACTTTTCCATTCCTTCGTGTTTTTAAAATCACAAACACCCTATATTAAGGCAAATTTCATTTTTCCCTAAGATTTTCCTTAATAAAGAAAATTTTCCTTCCCCAAGGAAAATTTATCTTTACCATGTTTTCATTGTTCATGTCATAATCTAACTCATTTTATTCCTAAGTGTAATATTCAGTTTCACATCTGAAACCATGTAATTATATAAATACTTAGATGTAGAATATTCTGTTTTCAGGATCTGAATTCAGGTTCCAAATTCTTTGAAATTCAGACTCTAAATTCTCTGAAATTTAGGTTCTAAATTCCATAAAATTCAGGTTCTGAATTCCTTAGAAGGTTCTGAATTCTTCATAATTCATGTTTTGAATTCCTTAGAATTTAGGTTCTGAATTCCTCAGAATTCAGGTTCTGAATTCTATAAAATTCAGGTTCCGAATTCCTCATAATTCAGGTTCCGAATTATATAGAATTTAGGTTCTGAATTCCTCAGAATTTAGGTTCCGAATTTTTTAGAATTCAGAATCCAAATTCCTCTGAATTCAAACTCTGAAGTCTATAGAATTATGATTCTCAATTCCTAAGAAATAGAATCCGAATATCCTTGTAATATAGACTCCGAAGGTTAACTTTCATAGACTCAAAATTCTATTTTTCCTTAAACTCTGAGAAATAAATTTGGTTGAGAAACCATATTTTTACTTACTCTTGTTTGAGTTATAAAATGATTCCATTAATTCTGTTACTAACTAATCATTTTTTGAGTGACACATGTATAATTCCCTCAGAAATTCAAGGAAAAATATGACCATTAGAGGAGGGAGTCGACCATTTAATATGTGCCTATAAATAGGAGCTCATTTGAAAGAGCTCAAAACTTTTGATGTAACGTTGATCAATATAGAGATTACATGTTGTTGAAGTGATTTTTATAGAGAGAGAGACTTTAATTCTTTGTGCATACTAAATATATTATTCATAATTGCTTTGTGAGACTTTGAATGTTGCTGAGTACATTCTAGGGCTTCTGGGGATTGGAATATAGAGGTTATGACTACCTTAAAGTTCAAGGGCTTGTGAGGATAGAAATATAGACTCCGATATTCGTATCGAGGGCTTACCCTGGTGTTGGTAAGACAGACTTTCTTGAAATTATAAATCAAGGGACCTTTATCCAAGGTTTTTAGATACCCTACTCTTTGGGTTAAAATATTTCATACTTGTTACTTGTATTGTTTCAATTTTGTTTACTGATGTATTATGATTAATAAGGAAAATATAACTATCTTATATTTTCTTATACTTGTATACTCTGATTAGTGAGATTTTATATGCTTTAAGGTAGAATATTTTTCTTTGTAAACTTGTATTAAGTTTCATTTCCAGAACCATATTTCTGGAATCTAGTATGTTTGTAGAACTAGTTTTATTTTCAGAACCACATTTCTGGAATTTCATTTTTGGATCTACATTTATAGAATCAAGCAAGTTTGTAGAACTTAGAGGTCTTGTGAATTTACCTTGTTTAACTTTGTTAAACATAAAAGGTTTTAATCAACTTTAAATGTTTTGAAGGGATTTTTTAAAAATATACAATTCACCCCCCCCCCCTCTTGTATATTGAGAATTTATATCATTATTTTCATACTACAATCAGTATCAGTAATCCTAAAAAGTGAAACTACAAAAGAATGCATTGTGATAATGGATATCAAAATATTCTTGAAGGAGATAAGAAGGATATGAAAATAAAATGCATTTATCAAAGAAAGAGCATACAGGAAAAAATCGAACATCCGGTTGAGAAGTAAAGTTTTATTAAATAAATTGAGAGTCTGAATATTGAATTTTATGAGAGAGGAAAAATTATTGAATACATGACTTCTAAGTTTTTTCTTGGTAAAGAGGAGATCAATAAGCTGAGAAAAAGAATACCTAAAACTAATAAACTAAAATAAATGGTTGGGTGTGATTTAAATTATGATATAAAATAAATAATATAATTTTAAAAACCATAGGTTATATAAATCAATATTATTTAAAATACCATAAGTTCTAATGAAAAGATTTTATGCAATCAACCTCAGAAGAAATACATGTTAGCAAAATAGTCTAGAAAAAGTAAAAATGTTGAGCCAATAAGAACATATGATGTAAAAATAGATCAAGGTTAGAAGAATAAGGATTCATAAAATCCATAAAAATCAGTCTCTGGGTTTAAAAGAGGGGATTAATAAGAATACTTGATGTAAAAAACACAATTGAGAGTTGAAAAAATGGCACAAAAACAACTTGGTCAGCATCAATAATTATTTTAAACAATAATTTTTCCAACATCGTGCTAGTTTTTTGGTATATTTGGAGATAATTATTAAAAATATTGGTACAATATTTCTTTTCCAATATTGATAAAGGAGAATAATTCAAGGTGGATATAAAAAAATCATATAAGAACTCAATAGAAGCATAAACTATCAGATAATGAAGTTGAAGAGAGAAATAGTTTTGAAATCTTGTAAGATGTTTTTGGGTGATGTGATCAGGAAGGCTATACATCAGATGTATGTGTTTTTTATACCATCATGGTAGAATTTATGTCAAATCATTGGAGACAAACAAAATTAAAATCATATCAAACTCTAAGACAATGTTGTGGAAGTGAAATTTAAATCCTCTAATCTGAAAAGCCCAATATCATGGATAATATTTGTTCATCACGCATGAAATAAGATCTAGATAATATAAAAACATAGAGAAATATAAAAGATTATCTATGAAATTTTTGAATTCCAACCCTCTAAAAATAAATGGTGTTGGGATAGAAAATATTGGTAAGAATCAAATTAGTTCTGATAATGTCTTGTTTGTTGATGGACTAAAGCACAATATGATGAGTTTATCACAACTCTATAATGATATAAATGAAGTTATCTTTATAAAATATGGTTTTTTAGTCAATATAATGAAATGTGGGGAATTTATAGAAAATTTTTTTAGAATATTGTGTAATTTATTTCAAGTTAAATAATATAGGAAAGATTGTTATTAATAAAACAATAAAAAATAATTTATGGCATAAAAGACATGGTATCCTTGGTCAAAAAATGTGAAAAAATTATCTTAGAATAAGTTGTAAGTATTTTCATTATTCAAAAAGAAGATAATTACATTGTATGTAAAACTTTTATATAGGGAAATAATGAAAAAAACTAACAAAGTGATTGAAATTAAAACTTCATGACCTCTTGAGAAAACCCATTCTAATGTTTATAGGCTAGTGGAAAAAAATTCAATAAGTAGAGAAAAGTATTTTATTACTTTGAAATATAATTTTATGAGGTTTAAGTGTATCATTTTCATATCATAAAATACATAAACCCTTGATAGGTTCAACAGTTTCAAAAGACTAATAGAGAAGAAAACATGATTATTTTTTAAGAGAATAAGATCAAATAATAGTATTAAGTAAGCCAATAGACAATTCACTAAATATATTGATAAACATGGTATCAAACATAAGTTTATTTCTATACATACACCTTAGTAGAACATGTTTATCTTCAGGAATAATTCATATATGACTCCTTATGATATTTTTTTTTAAGAAAAATCAAAATGTTAAACACTTTAGTGTTTGGGGTTCTATGTTTGATAAAGAAAATGGATGAAATTTTGATGAAAAATATGAATATGGAATCTACCTTGGTTATAAACAAAATGGAAGTTCTTAGAGATGTTACAACAAAAATTATGGGAGAATTTTTGATAGTGATGATATCATGGGTTCAAAAAATGAGGAATAAATCAAGAATGATATCATTGTTAACAATGAGGATTATGTTATCAATTATGAACCATAAAAATAAATTTGATAAAGAGCATAAATTAAAATAGAAAATATTTATTCATCCTAATCCAATTATAATGATGAAAACAAAATATTAAAAGAAGCTAACACCATATTGAAGAATCATGTTGATATTAAGAATATTAATGGTGATAAAAATCAAGGAATAAAAACCAAGAGACGAATTATAGAAACCATCCATACCAGTTTGTTATCGAATATCGAAACTCAAATGGTTAAGGATTTTTTTGAGCACATGGATTGGGTTCAAGCTACGAATAAAGAACTAGACCAAATAAAGATGAATGAAACATGATAACTTGATCCTAGACCTAGATAAAAAATGTAATTAGAACAAAGTGGGTTTAAAGTAATAATTTGGTTGATAAAGGGGAAATGGCTAGAAATAATGTCAGACTAGTTTTTAAAGGGTTATCACAAAGTAAAGAAATTGACTTTAAAGAAGCATTTTCTCTAGTGTCCAGACTTGGATCTACTAGTATTTTCTTAACTATATCATCTCATAGAATTTTTAAATTGTTTCCAATGGATGTTAAGTTAGAATTTATGAATGGTGATATTAATGAAGAAGTTTTCATGGAATAGTAAGAGGTATTCATGTTAGATTATTATGGTAGTGAGGTATGTAAGCTAAAGAAAGATCTTTATAGTTTGAATAGTGCTCTAATATCTGGTTATTTTAAGATTTATGAATACCTAGGAAGAATGGAATTCAATAAGGTATATGTTTATGGAAATATTTCTGTAAAGAATATGAACACCACATCACTATTTTTGATTGTGTATATTGAAAAAATTATTTTTTCAATCAATGGAGAAATTTTAAGTAATGAATTTTCAACATATATGTAGAAGAGATTTGAAATGTCAACATTTAGGGAGATTAAATTTTTCTTGGTCATACAAATTAACAAATAATATAATCATATTTATATCTTTTAAGATAAATATACAAAAGGATATCTTGAAGAAGTTTGATATGTATGAATATAAAGGTGTGTAAACTTTGATTTAGCTGGGTATAAAACTGAGCAATGATGATAAATGTAGTTCTATTAATTTAAAAAAAAATTAGAAGTTTTATTAGAAGTATAATATACTTAATAAAAACCTGGCCTGATATTTTACATTTTTCCACTCTATGTTCTATATATAAATATATTCTTAAATAATCGCATCTATTGGAAGTGAAGATAATCCTGGGATACATCTCAAATACATACAATAATGGATTGAGGTATAAGGAGAAGAAAGATCTAGATTTAAAAGGGTTTATAGATGATGAATGGGAAGGATCTATTGATGATATAAAATCTATATCTAGTGGATTATTATTTATCTGAAGAAGTTTTTTATCATGGAACTCAAAGAAACAAACTTCAGTTACATTGAGTTTAACTAAGGATGAATATTTGGAAGAACCACAGGAAGTTAATCAGGTGATGTGGATAAAGACACAACTTGATGGTTTGAATATTCAGGTTAAATATCCTCTAGTCATTTAATTTGATAATTAGAGTACCATAAATCTATCAATGAATCTAGTTCAATATTCCAAATCCAAACACATTGATATTATGTATCATTTTTAAAAAGATAAGGTGGTTAAAGGTTTCTTAAAACTAGAATTTTTTCCTTCAAAGTAATAGATTGTTGAAATCCTCACCAAACCACTAAAAACATTATCATCCAACTAACCATCACTAAGGTATATTTTCATATGTTTCCTCCTCTATTATTTCATCTTTAAATTCTTGAGGATATTTCATTTTTAGGGGGATAAACTGGTTCCCCTTGATTTGTTAACTATCGTGATTTGTGTATTAATTTCTATAGGAAAGAAGTATACAAATATGTTAATCTTATAGTTATGTATAATGAAAAGGGAAATTTTTAGCTGAGTTTTTGTTAAGGATAGAATTGATGTTAGTTTTTTCTACTCTTTTTTTCTATACCAATCTAAATCATATAGCTCCTGAGTTGATAAATTCATGACTCAATGATCTTGATAAGTTACTTAATTCATTCATTAAATTTGTTTTAATTATAAATAATTGTGATAAGTGATGAATGATGTATTAACAACAAACCCAAAGGGGTTTTTTTAATCTAAATGAGGATGATGTTGTATTTTTTATATATAAAAGGATATAAGAAAATTATAATGATTGATGAACTGGTCTAAATGTTTAAAGAACATATACTATTAGGTAGTATATTGACTATAATAATTGATATTATTTAAGTTCCATCCATTGATGATCTTTGAAGACTGATATACATATTTTCATGAAGAAATTTAAAGGCCCTGAAAATCAATCAATTATTTTTCATGATGTATGTAAGAGAAGGATTTCCATATGCCTAATTTTTTTGAGAAGGCATAGCATTAATTTTGGAACATTTTATCAACTCTTTTTATAAAGAGTTTAGTAAAAAATGGTCCGACCATGACTGCCCTTGAGGAAAAAATCAATCCCACACTTGTGGGATATGGTCTCAACCACATGAAAAATATATCCTATATGGATATGTATGGAAGAAATAAGCCTTTGTAGAGATGGGAATAAGTGGTCTTGAATATTTTCCACAAGGAGTGTGAACAGCAGTACTCATGGTGTGCACATAACTCTAGTATGGTGCCCAAGGGACTGCATAAGGGTGTGGTACATCCTGTGAGGGGTGAGTGTGTGAGAGGTTTTCTGGGGGTTGAACCCAGTTTTAGGTGGAGATATGAAAGGAATGTATATGTTTATTAAGTGAAGACCAGCCATATGGAAGTCTGATGGGGGACTTACGAAAGTGGTATACTATTAACCCATTAAAAATGTTATGCATAGAGTGATTGTCACCCAAAAAACTCAATCTACTCTATATGGTCATCTAAGTTCCCTCATCTTTATCCACTTGAAAACCCAAGCTTGATGTCCGGGATCCTATTCATCAAACACATGCATGTTTTGAGATCAAAATATCGAAACAATCTTGATCTCATAAGAACTCAAAATTAGAATGATACAGATCCCTATGCAAGTATTCCTTGATATGTTTTTAAATTTTTATTCAAAACATATGATAATATATAAGTATGAAATGAAGTTATAGAGAAATGATCCACCAAGTCTTCCCAAGAACTAGCCTCGGTCATGTGAATTTCTTCAGATTATGCGATCATGTAGAGTCACATAAATATTTTTATTGAGTGAATAAAAGGATACAATCATTTATTCATCGTACAAAAAATAGTTTATCTTCCATCATGTAAGGATCCTATCATCTACATATTTCTCTACATGAAGCATTTGGAAGATTTTGAGCATCTTCCTATCATAGTGTCACATGATCAAGTGAAGTGATCATGTGACTACATGATCACCTCAACGTCACATGAAGAGACCAAAAGTTTCAACATTCTAAAACCCTTGATATATGATGATATTTTCAAAGACCATGAATGGGTATTGACATGGCATAAAAATAGGATCATATGTGGCATTATTTCTAAAGGATAGGCATGGTTTCTCATCTATAAATATCGAGGGATCGAGACATGATTTTGTTGTCATTTGTTTTTTAGGAGTTACTGCTAAAAAATAACACCTATGTTCTTTGTTCTCACAAAGCAGAAGTTATCATAAATCCTTCCTCGATTAAAAAAAATAGAATTGAACTCATGAGGATACCCTAGTCACATGAATAAAGAATAGTCAAATTTATAGTTCATGTGAGTAAGAGATACACAAACCTACTGGGTTAAATGAGGTGTTTTTTTAGTTTTTTTATAGTTTTTACATGAAGGAAAACCAAAATATAATCATTAATATACTTTTTATATAAGAATTGCATATGATTTTAGTGTAATAGATAAACTTTCATGAAAGGAAAAAATAAAAGTGAAAAGAACTTGAAATAATAATCATATGAAGACCTATTAAGGTTGTTTAAGGCATAATTAAAAAATATTATTTTATAGATCTTATTCATAACAACCCAAAACCTGCACTCCTGGATCTAGTTCTGAAATCATCAACTTGACATTTTGTATTGATGATACCAATAATTGTGAACCAAATTTCTTTTTCATCCAAACCTTACAAAATAAGGAGGGAAAATTTGATCACTTACATTTTGAAAGACCTTTTAATTTTAAAGCTTTATATAATTAGGAAAAAACCTAAATAAAAAATAACCATGTTGTTAAATGAGAATTTTTCCCACTTAACCTAGATTTTCTTATTTCACATTATCTCATCATCGTCATCCATATGAAATTCCTTCTAAACATAATTTTTTCATCCTCATTATTTATAACTTAGGGAAGATAGAACATAAGAAGGGTGAGCTTAAAGGATCAGTAAGGTTAAACATAAGCATTGAAAATGTAAAGTCATCAATGAGAATAAGAAGTTCATATGGGTATGATGACATAATCAGAGTTCATGAGAAAATCATAAAATAACTCATACCCATCATACATAAATCATCAATCCTAAAAAAAGGCATAATGATTGAAAAAGGAAAGAGTAATAAAAATAAATAATCAGGATCTATGTGATATCAATCTTGATCAAAGTAATAATTAAAAACCTTTGGAAATCATAGATAAAATGTGTTGGTATCTTAAAATATCATTATACATGAACCCTTATAAGACCCTTATGATTGGAATAACCTTATGTGCAACTTCCAATATAATTCTCTAAAGAACATAATCATTACCCAATTCATTGGAGCACTATCTGGGCACACCCATTGTATAAGATATAAAGGGATCATCCAGCACTATTTGGGACACCCAATTATATAAGTTATAATGGGATCACTCATCTCTATCTAGGTTACACCATCATATAAGCTTTAATAGGATCACTCAGTTCTATCTATTCAGCTCCAACATATAATTTGTAATAGGCTCACCCAACACTATCTGGGTCACCCTATTGTATAAGTTGTAATGGGCTCACCCGATGCTATCTGGGACTCCCCATCATATAGGATGTCTAATAACCATAAATAATGTACATAGATCTTAGAAATCATTTTGAAACTCATAAAAATAGTATTCCTTTCCTATATTGATTATCCTATAGAAAATAAACAAGTTCCATAATAATATATGTAAAACATGATTAACCTATAGAAAATAAATGGTTTTTATAAAAATATCTTTAAAATCATCTTATTATATCCAGATATATTATGTGGATGGTATCAATAAAAAAATTTATTTCCATTGGATAAAATGTAACAATAAGGGTTTTTGTTGATGATGATGAATAGGGATAGAATTAAAATATCATTAAAAACACTTTAAGGAAAATAAAATTTTCATTTTGAAAAATCAATTTTTTTCAAAAACCAAAAACTAAAAAAATATATTGAAAATACTTTTCTTTGAAAACAACATTGGAAACATACAAAGTTGCCTTTAAAAATCATTTAAAACATTTCTTGGGTAAAATATCCTTTCCATTTTGAAAAACACCTTTTAAAACATAAAAATTTTGAAAATAATTTTCTTTCAAAATAACCTTGAAAATTTGTAAAGGGATATTCAAATAAAATAATTGTCATGATGACAAAAAATTTCGTTCATGTCATACACATTAAAATTATAATTCCTTTCACATTTTCAATAAAATCAAAACAGGCATTATTTTAAAAATAACATGAATATTCCTTTCAAAAAATTATAGAAAGAGTAAAATGGGTAAAAAAAATTAATAAATCATTTTCATAATTATAAAAAAAAATTGAAAACATTTTTAGAAAAAATGTTATTGGGAGAAAATGGGTTTTCAAACGAAGAGATAAAAAAATGATTTTTCTTAAAAATAATTTCTCAACTATTTTGAGTAAAAAATAGTGAAAAAATTGTTATAATTAATTGATAATATCATGAATAACCAGAGGAAAAAAATTCATGAGAATTATTGAGAGTTATATCATAATATTTCAATATTGGATAGTTAATCATAAACAATCACAGCAAATGATGAGTTTGTAACATAAAACTCTTACCACTTTAATAATATTGAATTGTAATCCTAATGAAAGTGATATACTTAAATGGATATGTAAATATAAATAATTTTCATAATAATAATCATAAAATATATCCATGGGTAGTATGTGCACCACAGAAAATAAATAGGTTGTGAATATAGAATGTGTCTCATAAAAGTAGAAAATGAGACGGAAATCCCATACCTCACGCTTCATTTTGGTTGAACTTGATTTAACCTCCTTTATAGTTGTTTTAAACATGATATAAATTTATTAAATAACCATACTAATATCATATATGATCATTTTATAACATCTTATCACCCATGCATCAATAATATGTCATTATTCTCATTATTTCTGGTGTTAATTGCTTTGTTTTTCTCATTCATTATTTATTATGAAAGTTCTAGTTCTTATGAATATTATATAGTTCCATAGTCACCTGAATAATAACCATAAAATAATTATATAATTTATACATCCATTATAATTTTAATACTAATAATTTAATATGGTGTTGATAAATGAAGTATGTTATGATCATGGAGACGGTAGGTTGTACGTACTCATGAGTAACATTTCCCTTTTTCAATGATCATTGTAGAAAGAATTTAGGTATTATTTAATCTTTAAATAATGATAATAATATCACATGTACCATATTATTTCTTTAAATATACTTATATATATAATCCAAGTGGTGTGGTGATTAAAATATAGTCACATCACTTTGTGAAGGCGGTAGTTCACACATACACGGACGATGTTATCACCTTTTGCTGTAAAAAAAGAAAATGATATATTATCTTTTAAGAATGATAAATATGTCATGAATATGATAATTATTTAATGTATGTAACATATATTAATTAACTTTATCCTTATTATATTCTATGTAAAATGTTTGTGAAAGATGAATCACATCGCTTCGCAGGGCGGTGGTCCACCATACACACGAGAGACGTTATCGTATCCCCTACAAAATGAAAAGTAAAAAAGGAATATATTATCTAATAACTAAATAGGTATAATTATGTTATTAATATAATATATATATATATATTATCCACCATCATGCCCAATTGTGATGGGTTGTATTGGAAAAAATGAATGATATCAGTTCGTGAGGTGGTAGTTCGTCACACACATGAATGATGATTTCTTAACACATTTGATGTAAGTAGAGATGGATTTAGGACATGAACTAATTATAATAACATCCAATTATATGTAATATATTTCAGTTATTATATTATAATTTCTTAATAATAATATAAGTAGGTGGATAAAGAAATAAAATAAAAATGATCATTGAAGAACGTTACCTATTCGCTGGGATCCTTCTTAGGTTTACACCAAAATTCTTCATAGTTTGTATTTATTCCCATAATAAGGATCCTAGGATGATTTTATGGATTTTGGGAAGTGATTTGGGTGGGTATTTTCTGAACCAGTGACTTTTTAAGGTGTGAATAATAGAGGAGAGCGGTGACCTTATAGAAGTGAGGAGAGTGACACACTTGTAATGTTTTGAAAAGATTTAATCACACCCACATTTTTATCATTCCATAAACATCCAAAATGATCTTTTATCATACCTAGAATATATAAGGTCTAAATAAGTCCATAAAATGGTTTTTGGAACAGTTTTTAGGTCATCTTTATCCTTATATTATTATTTGAACCCCACGGTAAATCTATTTTTACATTAACCACAATAATTATTTTTTATTGTTTTCACGATTCATTTTTGGTAAAAAATAATTTTATATTATTAGAAATTAGAAATTATTATTATTCCAAATATGGTATCCATTTTTTCAAATTTAATTCATATAACTCTAAAATATTAATTTTAAATTAATCTTGTAGAAGTGACAAGAAAGTTGTGTTTCAAAGAGAAAAAGCAAAAAAGTTTACAATGTTTTTATATCAAAATTAAATATAAAAATATTCCAATGACCTATATTGGACTAAATTATATATAATTTAAATAAATTTACTTTAAAAAAATTAAATTATAATTTAAATTTATAAATAATTTAAATGAAAAAGGCACTTTTTAATTAAAATAAAGTATTTTCCACTATTCATCAAAAAAATAATCTTTTCAAAAAATAATAAAAAATTCAACATAAAATAATTTTTAAATTATGATTTAAAAAATGAATTTTATTTTTCAAAAAAAAAATTAAATGTTTAAAAAATTAAATTGAAAACAAAACCCACAGATGCGATGAAAAAGAGGGTTTTCGAGAAGTGTATTTTCCAAGTTTAAGATGATTTTATACGAACTCTATATCCAATAATAATCATTGTATGAATATAAAATAATTTTTATTGATATATAATCAGTAAATTTAATTTAAAAAATTTCTAATTAGGTATTATTTTCATTATATAAAATTTATAAACATTATGTTCTTTAAAATAGTTTTCAGAGAAAAAAACCCTTTTAAAACAAAAAATTAAAATTTTAGTAAAAATAAAATATAAAGTTGATTAAAAAGAAATTAAGTAGTTAAAATATAAATAAATAATACTTATGGTATTTTAAAACATAATGGTACATTTAAATTTCATAATTAATTAAAATAAATGACAGTTTTACAAAAATTGATATTTTTCACTATTTTCTGAAAAATCAATATTTTCAAAAAATTATAAAATTTCACCCAAAGTAAATGTTGATATTATAATTTCAAAAATTAAGTATATATTTTAATATATATTTTCTATAAGTTCCAAAAAATTATTATAATATTTTTTTAATGGAAATTAATAAAAAATATTTCGTGAAGAAAACATATTTTTTAAAGAATAAAATCACTTTAATAAAAATTGTTTGAATATTTACTAAAAATTTA
This sequence comes from Viscum album, assembly GCA_963277665.1. NCBI lineage: Eukaryota > Viridiplantae > Streptophyta > Magnoliopsida > Santalales > Viscaceae > Viscum > Viscum album. The sequence continues at coordinate 438,423,858 of OY728157.1, read as the reverse complement.
TAATTAATTTATATAGAGTAATAAATATATATATTTATATATATATATATCATAAAGTAGTTAAAAATATTCATACCTACCAATTTAATAGCTAGGTTATAATGACTATATTTATCATGGGTCATTTAAGCCTGGTGTTGCATGCTGAATACGCTATCAAACATAAAAATCTCAAGGTTTCGTGTAGGAAAATTTATTTAAGTTATTAAATTTATTTAAAAATAAATATATTGTAAATTCTTGGGGTGCTAAATTATCTTCCATGCTCAGTGTTTTATTTTTCTTACATTATCAAACATAGTTTTCTTCTTTTAAAAACTCATGGTGTTACATCCTCTCCCATTAATAAATATCATCCTCATAATTTGATCTTTATCTTGGTAATAAAAGTATATACATTTCAAATTTTTTTTTAAACCAACATCATAAATAGGGTTAATAAAACATCCTCTTAATAAAAGATAAATGGAAGTACAAAGGTCGTATGAAATAGAACATAACTAGGTTTACAAATATGAGATATATATATATATATATATATATATATGGGAATTGTAGATTTGGAGTTAGAATAAAGGCATAAATAATTATAGAGTTTGATCGGGGTTATTGATTATAAGCAATTGAATGATCAGTGCAATGTTAAGGGCCTCAAAACTATAAATATATGATGATCTAAAAGACTATTTGATTCAATTTATATAATTGTAATAAGACATTATTTTTGTTTCAAGATACTTTTCTTAACATTGAGGGATTATTTTCCATATATACTAAGAGCATAAGGAAATATTATTATTTGATGTGTATAATTTAATCCTTTTTTCAATTTCCACTATAATAGTATCTTTTCTATAAATAATTACTATTCAAGATTAATTCTCCAATCATGAATCACTAAAATAATATTTTAAAGACCACATAACCATAAAAGTAATAACAATCTATTCTTGTTGTCTTTAGACATTAACAAAAACCAAAATGGTTATCACATGGTAAGATAATTCCCAAAATAAATAAACCTTCATAAGATACATTAATCTTCAAAATTCAATAGTAATACCCAAAGATGAAACTAAATCATTCCATATCCCTATAATCCAAATAACTTAAATAAACTCAAAATTAATTATTTTTTTAAACTCAATGGTTATCTCATACCTTTCAGATTTCATGCCCAAAAATCTGGCGATCTCCTTTTTATGTAACATTAATCACTTAGTCACCAAATCAATTTTGAATCTTGTGGTTATCTATATGATAAAACTTGTGTTCTCAATATCTCAGATCATATAAACCCTAAAGGTTATCAATACCTTAAATATTATTTCTAAAAAATTTAAATTAATACTTCCTGTTAAATTATATCTTTACAAATACTTCAACCTACTAAAACTCCTCCTTAAATTTCATTAATCACTTTATGATATCATCACTTAAAACCTCGAAGGGGTGTCTAAAACTTTTAAATTATGATCATCCTTAATCTCATAGACCTAAAATGGTATCCATAAATCTTAATATAACCTCACTTGAAAACATCATAATCTCCAAATTTATCTAACCCCTCCTATAATATTGACTATAACAGCCCAAAATACACACCACCAAATCTAGTGCTGAAATCATAAACTTTATATTTCCATATTTGATACCGATAATTGTTAACCAATTTTTTTTATACAAACCATACAACATAAAAAAAAAATTGGAACACTTACATTATTAAGGACCTTTTAGGTTTAAATTTTTAGATAATTAGAATAAAATCCTCCATAAAAGTTCCATGTCATTAAGTGATCATTTATCCAACTTAAAATTTCTTTTCTTATTTCACATTAATCTATCAACATAATCTATATGAAATACCTTCCAGAAATAATTCATTCAACCACATTATTTATAACCTAGGAAAAGGAAACATAATGGGTTCCTCTTTATTGCACCCGTATGGATGTTTCCTTTTTTCGATTGTAGGTTCATTTTGACTTGTGCATTTTTCCATTCTTGTAATGGGTTTCTCTTTCCCATTTTTTAGAGGTATTTTTCTCAATTCAAGGGGCTTGACCCCAACTTTTTTTTAAAAAAATAATAAGAATGGTGAGCTCAAATACTTATTAAGGGGTAAAATAACCATTAACAATTGAAATTGATCAATGAGATTAAGAAGTGAATATGGGTATAATGACATAATCAGAGTGCATGAATGAATCATAAAAGAACTCTTACTCATAAATACCAGAATCATTAATAATGATACATGGAATAAGGATCTAAAAAAGTAAAGAGTCATAAAAATAAATAATCATGATCCATGTGATATCAATATTGATCAAAGGAAACATTATAAACCCATGGAAATCATAGATAAAATGTGATGGTATCTTGGAACATCAACATCATATAATCTTTATAAAACCTATAAAATGGAATAATAATATGGTCGACTTCCGATATAATTATTTAGAGAAAATAATCATTACCTAATGAATTGGTTTTTTATCTGGGTTCACCCATTATATAAGCTGTAACAGAATCACCTAGTGCTATTTGGCATGCCCCATCATATAATATGTAATGGGTTCATCTGATGCTATCTAGGTCACCCCATCATATAAGATGAAACAAGTTCACCCAATGCTATCCAGACCACCCCATTGTATAATATGTAATAGGCTCACCTGACGCTATCTGGGTTTCCATGTCTTATAGGATATCCAAAAACCAAAAATAAAGTACATATAGTATATAAATCATTTTAAAACTCATAAAAATATTATTCCTTTCATAACATGATCATCCCATGAAAAATTATGGGTTTCATAAAAATCTTTTTGAAACATGATTAACCTATAGAAGAGAAATGGGTTTTATAACAATCTCTTGGTAATAATATTATTTCATCCAGAGACATAATGAGGATAGTATTAATAAAAAAAATATTCTCATTAGAGAATAAGTAAAAATTATGGTGGTTAACATTGATGAATGTTAATATCATTACAATTTAATTAAATACACTGTGATAAAAAAACTTTTCATTTTGAAAAGTTAATTTTTTTCAAAAACTAAAAATTTAGAAAATATGTTGAAAACCCTTTTCTTTGAAATCAACCTTGGAAACAAATAACTAGTAGTTTAAAAACATTATTTAAAACATTTAATGAGGAAAATATCCAATCCATTTTGAAAAACACTTCTTAAAAAATAAAATTTTTGAAATTACTATTCTTTGAAAATAACCTTGAAAACATTTAATATAATGTTCAAATAAAATAATGGTCATGAGGGAGGAAAAATTCATACCATACACATTAAAACAAATATTTATTTCATAATTTCAATAAAATCCAATGCACTGTTTTGAAAATTAAATGAAGATTACTTTCACAAAGTTTTATAAAAAATTAAAAAATAGGTTAGAATGTCTTTAATAAGTCATTTAAATAATGATAAAAAATTGAAAACATTTTCAAAAAACATGAAATTGGAAGACAAGGGGTTTTTAACAGAAGAGAAAAATAAATATGATTTTTTTAAAAACACTTTCTCAATTATTTTAATTAAATAAGATTGGAAAATGTTACAATTGCTTGATAATGTCATGAATAAATATAAGAGAATAAAATTCATGATAATTATTAATATTTTGATCCTAATAGTTTGACATTGGAGACTTAATAATAAATAATCTCGATAAATGATGAGATTATACTGTTAAACTCTTATCGCTTTGGTAAGTTTGAAATGTAAGAACCATTAAAGAGAGATACATAAATGAATATGTAAATACAAATAATTTTTATGATAAAAAACATAAAATACATTCTTTGGTATTATATACAGCACATAAATGAAATATGTGGTGAATATGGAATGTGTCTCAAAGAAGTAAAAATTGAGATGGAAATCTCTTACCCCACGCTTACTTTTGGTAAATCATGATTTAACCTCTTGTATAGTGGTTTTAAATATGTTATTAAATTATTAAATAACTATATTAATATTTATAATATCATATATGATCCTTTTATATCATATTAACACCCATTTGTAAATAATATTTCATTATTTTCATTTTTTCGGGTGTTAATTGCCTCATTTTTCTCATTCATTCGTTCTTAGGAAAGTTCTAGTTATTATGCATATTATATACTTCCATAATATACAGAATAATAATAATGACATAATTATCATATTTATAAATCCATTATAGTTTTATTACGAATCATTCTATATGGTTTAAAGAAATGAAGTGTGTTACGATCATTCAAATAGTAGGTCATACGTACGCATGAGTAATGTTTCCATTTTTCAATAACCATTATAAAAATGAGGTAGGTGATATTTTACCATTCCATAATTATAATAATATCATATATATAACATATTATTTCTTTAAATATACTTTTATATATCATCCATGTGGTGTCGATATGAAAACAGAGTCACATCGATTTGGGAAAAAGATATTCTACACATACACGAACGATGTTATCATCTTTTTAGTGTAAAAAAGAATATGATATATTATATTTTAATAATGATAAATATTTCAAGAATATCATAATTATTTCATGTATATCACATATATTTTTAACTTTATCCTTATTACATTCTATGTAAAGTGTTAGTGAAAGTTGAATCACATCGCTTCACAAGACGGTAGTCCGTCGTACACATGAGCGATGTTATCGTATCCCTTGTGGAATGGAAATTAAAAAGATTTATATATGATATAATGAATATATTTGTATAATTATGTTATAAATATCATATATATACTTTATATCCATCATCATACCCAACCATGATAGGTTGTAATGGAAAAACGAATGACATCAGTTCGCGAGGTGGTAGCTCGTTATACACATGAATGATGATTTCGTAACCCATTTTATGGAAGTGTAGATAGTTTTAGGTCATGAACATAATATAAAAAAATCCCATTATATTTATTCTACTATTTTTATTATATCATCATGGTTTAATAATAAATTAATAGGTAGATAAATAAATAAAATAAAAATTTTCATCGAAGAACGTTACCTCTTCTTCGGGTATCCCCCTTAAGATTGCACCAAAAGCCATACTAGGTTGTATTACTACCCAAAATAAAGATTCTAGGACCAGGAGAGGTAATATGGGAAGTTTTATGGGAAATATTTTTCCAAACCAAATATGTTTGAAGGTGGGGATAAGATAGAAGATGGGATGGCCTTTTATAAGTGAGGTGAGTTGCATACTTGTAATGTTCTAAAACAATTCAATCATTACCATGTTTTTATCATAACATGAGCTTATAAAATGGTCCATTATCTAACATTAAAGATATAATATTGATATTGTTTCATAAAATGAGTTTTTGATAAGTTGGTAGGTCATTTTTACCCTTATCTTCTTAGTTTAACCCCCCAGTAAATCTATTTTTACCATAATAATGGTAATTATTTTTACTATTTTCACTATTCATTTTTGTAAAAAAATAATTTGACTTTGTTGTAGGTTATAAATTATTATTATTCCAAATAAAAAATCCATTTTTCCAAATAAAATTCATATTAGTGGAAAATTTTAATTTATAATTAATCTCACAAACATAGTGAAAAGGCGGCTTTTCAACGAGAAAATGTTCAAAAGTTTATAAAAAATTTATATCAAAATTACATATTAAAATTATTCCAATTACCTAAATTCTATTAATTGATATAAAATTGATATAATTTTACTTTACAAATAATTTTATGTATATCTTAAATCTATAAATAATTTAAACAAAATAGAAGTACTCAATTAAAATAAAGTATTTTTATTATGCAACAAAAGATTAATCTTTTGAGAATATTATCAAAAATTCAAAATAATTTAATTTTAAAATTATTATTTAAAAAATTAAGTTTGTTTTTTAAAATAAATTTTCGAAAATTTTCAAAAAAAATAAATTTAAAAAAACCACATATGCGATAAAAAAGTGGGTTTTCAAGGAATGTATTTTTCAAGTACAGAATGATTTTATATTAACTATATGTGAAATAATAGTAATTTTATGAATATAAAATAAAATTTATTGATATATAATATATTAATTTCATTTGAAACATTCTTCATGAGGTATTATTTTAATTAATTAAAATTTAGAAACACTATGCGCTATAAAAAAAATTCAGAAAAAACACTTTTTAAACTAAAAAATAAAACTTATATAAAAATAAAATATATATATGATTAATAAGAAACAATGTGGTTTAAATATAAATAAATAATAATTATGTTAGTTTAAAACATAATGGTACATTTAAATTATTTAATTCATTGAAAATAAATGATAGTTTTAAAAAAAAGTATTTTTCACTATTCACTAAAAAATCAATATTTTCTGAAAAATTACAAAATTTCACCCAAAGTAAATTTTGATATTCCGATTAAAAATAAATTTAGTTCTGAAAAATTAAATTTGTAAAATTTCAAAAAATTGATTATATTATTTTTTTCATGAAAAATAATAAAAAATCATTTTTGAAGAAAACATATTTTTTAAGAAGAAAACTACGTTACTAAAAATTGAATGATTATTTACTAAAAAAATATCAATAATTAATATAGAGTAGGAAATATATATATATATCATAAATTATTTAATATTATTCATACCCACTAATTTAATAGCTATGTTATAACGGTTATATATATTGTGGGTCATTTAAGCTCAGTGTTGCATGTTGAATATGATATGGAACATAAAAATATCAAGGTTTCTTATTCCAAAATTTATTGAAGAGGTTTAATTTATTTAAAAATAAATATATTTTAAGGAATTTGTGTGTTACATTTTCATCCAAGCTAAGTTTGTGTCGCTTATACTATTGAACATAATTTTCTTATTTTAAAAACTTGAGATATTACACTGGGGAGGCTCATGTATTCAATGGATATTAAGAACCATTATTTATATTTTTTAATTATTTGAAGCTAAAATTGTAATTGATCCAAGGTTATTCTCTTTCCCTAGTTCTTATTGATAATAAAAGGGGAGTAGTGTGTGTGGGATTAAAACCATGACACACCATGGATGTAGTCATCCTTAAAGATGGTGAACCTTGTTGACAAATTTGCAGTGTTCATTTATTTTCTACAATAATTAACATCTTGAGAGGACAAGTTTTGAATAATCATGAGAGTTGAAGGGTTTTAAAAAAACTATTAAACACTGATTCACCCCCCAGTCAGTATTTATCACCCTTTATGTGATCTTTTCAAGGAAAGGTTAAAGGGGTGTTTTAATAGGTTGGTTTTTTGAAGGGAAAATATAATATATAAACTAAGTTAGACTTTATAATGTTGATTAAAAATATGTAAGGGTAAATTTTAGTTCATGTAGATTTGTAAAGGTGATTAGGGGGCGATATGTAAGATTCTTTAGGGACTAAAAACAAGGGTCCTAGATTTTTTCCCAAAAAACGAGTTTAATGAGTATTTTTCCATATTTTTAAAAAATGATAATTCGTTGATTTATTTTGTATAAAAGGGGTAAATATATCCATTTAGACCAAAATACATTTTTTACCTTATTTTTCACCTCTCATTCATTCCTTCTTATTTCTTGACGAGTCTTCACCAATTCTTGTCGAGTCTTTGAAATATCTTAAGTATGGAGTAGCCAAATATAAGGATAATATTCTATATGGTTTGGTTTTTTAGATTTCTCATTATTATGTCATATCTCACTAGAAATCCCTAATTTTATGGTTTTTTATTATTTTAGTGAATCTTTCTATTGGGGTCAAATCGAATTGTGGTCTTTGATGATACTCCAAGTATGTGTTTATTATATACTTCTTATATTATATATGTGTCTATGAATTTTATAATAATTGGGAAAGGGTAGGGTTGCATATGTGTAATGGGGAATGAAACCACTTGAGGTTTTGGTTGTTCAGAAGATATACTTAGGGGTATTATCATTTGGAAAATGATGAATATTTTCTGGTATGGATTGGATTATGTTATGGTTTGGTTCTAAGTTTTGATGGGAATCATATAATATGTTATAAATTGGTGATCTATGTGACGTATTGATTGGTATGGTTCTTTGTAAATGTGATGTGTTTAACCCATATGATTTTGGGTGATATTGATCATTGGGGATGGTTGGTGCTAAATGTTAACCGATATGATGTGAATAGTGTTGACCATTACTTTGGGTGGTGTTGAAGGTTCACTGAAGTGTGTTCGTAGGATATTGGTGATGTCACTCAACATGGAGATAAGGCTATTTGGGCTGTGTGAACATATATAAGGGACCATGAGGTTATTTTAACCACTAGTAACTCGGTGGTATCCTACCTAGTTTATTATCATATAGTGTCTAATGATGTAGATCATCGATATGGTGTAGGATGCACCATAGTATGACATTTTTAGTGGTGTGTGAGACCACCAGATAAAAGTAGGATTCTTGCTGTATATGTGGAATATGATTGGGAAAATTAGTTGGACCTGGAATGGGGTAGGTGTTTTCATGCCTTGAGATTCATTTAGTTATTGATCCAATAGTTATAAAAGGGTTTGAAAGACCATGGCCTTGTGATATGGTATATGGACATGTCGTTGGGACATCACAATGGATTTGGAATTGTGATTCTATCTAATAAATAATTTGTGGGAAGGTTGAGGGATCTTTTAGTATAATATATTGTGGATGTATCATTCCATTATGGCACTGTCTAAGCAAGTAAAGGCTCACTCAGGGTTGGTTGAGCATGAGTGGATAATGTTTTTTAGAAATTTGGTTTTCATATATTATTATTTTCATACACTATTATATTTATGGATATTATTAATGGATAATTTTAGTGGTGGACTATTGAGTTCATACTCATGCCCTACATGAGCCTTCTGGAATGCATGAATATTATGTCTAATGTTATAGGTAAGGGTAAGAGATCTTAATCTAGATTATAGAAGATATTAAAGTTATAATGGTGCATAGCCTGGATGATAAGTTTTGGAAGATGGTTTCGGTGGTTTTCAGTATCGTTATGGTGATTAATTTGGTTACCATGTGCATGAACAGATGTGATCAACCTATGGAAAATTCGGTTGATTTTTGTATGATTGGAATGAAATTTTATTTTTTTACATTAATTATTTTATGTGTATTTTTAGTGTTTATTTCTTATTATTTAAATTTATTATATTATTATCATGTTATTATTATTATTTATCTTCATATGGTATAGTCTCTCCATTATCACCTCTTAGACCCTTACAACTAATCGGAAATCTTTAGCATACAGGGTGGAACGCATAAGTTCTTATGTAACTCCGATATAATTACTATAAATTGATCTAGTTCAAGACATTACAAGAATTCCTATAAATGTTATTATTTTAAATGAATAAGGAGGTAAATTTAATGTGATGTGAGATGTTTTTGTTGTTTTTCTTCATCAATGAATTGACACAATTTTTATAATATGAATCACATTAAATAAAAAATAAATTTAGTTTAATCAAAAAATAAGGTGGATATTAAAAAGTTTGGAAGATATTGGAATATTTTTGAAGATAGAAAGTAAATTTTTAGGATAAATTGTGGTGTTGAATAGAAAATAACATTACAAGGGAAGTGTTTAAACAAAAATATGTCTTTACAGGAATACAATTTAGTGGGGGGAAATAGATCACATCATAATGATACTTCTCATACCATGATTTGATTTCTAAATTTAAATATTTATGTTATAGAACTTCATGACAAGAAGTTCATTCTATAAAAAAAGTCCATGATATTTGTTGTTCTAACATTTTTGTTCAAGAAAGGAAATTTTTCTATGAATAATGATATTGTTCCATGAATAAAATTTTCATGATATAATGAATAAGTTCATGATTATTTAAAGTTAGTATAATTCAAATGAGTAAGTGGATTTCACCATGAGGGATAATATTTCATCATAAATCCAAATACCATGTAGTAATTTTGAATGATATTAAGAATTAGTGTTTCTCTATTTTGTAAAAAAATTCAAAAGTTTTGTCATAATACAGAAGGTCATGTTGCAATGAAGTTAAATTTTTTAAATCAATTTTAAGTAACTATATTGTTAACATCATGGTAGTTTATTTAGGATACATGGTTGTACCATGATTTTTGAGATCACATCAGAATCACTACTACAAAATAGGACTTTAATAGCACTAGAAATGACCTTTATTAGTGCTATAAAAGCATTGACTATCAGAGAAAGATTAAAATATCTAGTCTTTTATCAGCGCTAAAAAGGCACTAAAAAGGGGTCCTTTATCAGTATTAAAAATGTGCTGATAAAGGAAAACATTTATCTGTGCTTTTATTTAGCACCGATAAAGGGGGCCTTTATTGCTTCTTATAGAAATGCTAGTAAGGGGTACCTTTATCATCACTTTTAAAAGTAATGATAAATGGTTAATTTATTTGTTCTTTTAAAAGTGAGGATAAATGGGTCTATTATTAGTGATTTTAAAAGTGATAATAAAGGTTCATAATACAATGAGTTGCAACAGCACACTATAACACCAGAAACATGCTAGATATCAAAAAAATAAATCACCAATAAAAAATTTAAATTAAATCAAATTTATAACACAAATATAAGAAACAACACTATATTATAGACATTTCAAACATTAGTTTATACAGTTACATAAGTACAAATTATTAAATGAATTCAAAAACATCAATGTTCCTTTGTCTTTTGATCTTGACCCTGAATCATCTTATTTCTTAACAAACAACCCTTTCTCAAGAAAAATAACGCATCTGTATAAGAAAAAAATTCTTATGTTAGTAATAATATAAAGAAATAAATTAACATAAAGTGTTACTTTAATGAAAATTGATGTCAATTTTAAATAAAAAGATGTACTTTGAGTCATACCAATCACACTAGGCATCAGATTGAGGTACTACTGATTCCAATACATCTCAAATGACTTTTGGATTTTTTTTTCCTAAAGTATCAAAACAATCCAAATATGTTTTCTTGATTTTGAGTACATCACATGTGACTTTTATTAAATTTCATTATGTAATAGAAACATGTACTTTTACTCATACCAGTCACAAAATATCTCAGTTTGATGTGAGACTAATTCTTATATGTCAAAAATTACTTATGAATTTATTTCCTAAATTATCAAGATAATCCAAGCATGTTTGTTTAGTTTTAAATGAGTGAGACTTTTTGAACTAAAATATTGATTTTAAACTGATAACGGGCACATTGGGTCATACTGGGCACATTATATATCAGATTGTGGTGTGGATGATTTCTATACATTAAAAATGACTTATGGATCATTGTTATAAACTCTCATAATAATATGAATGTGTTTTCTAGGTTTTTACTATGTCATTTTTCCTTTGTACTAAAATTGATGTCAATTTTAGATAAAAATACATACTTGGAGTCATACTGGTCACATTGTGCATCATATTAAGGTATGTATGATTTATACACGTCTCAAATTAAATATGGATATATTTTTTTAAGTATCAAAACAATCCAAATATGTTTTCTCAATTTTGATTATGTCAGCTATCCTTTTTTACTAATATGTCATTTTAAACTGAAAGCGGGTATTTTGAATCATACAGATCACATCCTATATCAGTTTGATATGATACAGATTCCTACACATCAAAAATAAAAAATGAACAATTGTTTTAAATTATTATGAAAATATGAACATTTTTTCTCAATTTTCATTGAGTGACACTTTTTGAATTAAAATGTAAATTTTAAACTGATAATGGACACTTTGATTCATACCAGGCACATCATGTATTGGATTGAGGTATGGCTAATTCCTAAATATATCAAATGACTTATGGATAATTTTACTAAAGAATAAAAACAATATGAATTTTTTTTCTTGGTTTTGAGTAGGTCAGTTTTCCTTTTTAATAAAATTGATTTCAATTTTAATTAAAGATGCACTTAGAGTCGTACTGGTCCCACCATGCGTTAGATTGAGGTGTGGATGATTCCTACATATCCCAAATGACTTATGGATTCTTTTCCTAATGTATCAAAACAATATGAATGTGTTTTCTTAGTTTTGAGTATGTCACTTGTCTTATTTAATAAAATTTCATTTTAAACTTGAAACACACACTTTGACTCATACTGATCACATATTACATTGGTTTGATATGAGATTGATTCTTACACATCACAAATTATTTATAAATCAATTTTCTAATTTTTCAATAAAATATGAGTTTGTTTTATTGGTTTTTAGTGAGTGACACTTTTGGAACTATTTTTTTTAACTGATAACGAACACATTGAGTCATACCGATCACATCATGTATTAAATTGAGGTTAGGATGATTTGTAGATCGTTTTCCTAAATTATCTAAACAATCGGAATGTGTTTTCTTAGTTTTGAGTAGGTCAATTGTCCTTTTTTATAAAATTGAAGTCAATTTTAAATAAAAAGATGCCCTTGAAGTCATATTGGTCACACTGTGCATCGAATTGAGGTGAGGTCGATTCCTACATGTTTCAAATGACTTATAGATTATTTTCCTAAAGTATCAAAATAATCCAAATGTTTTTTCTTGGTATTGAGTAAGTTAATTGTCCTTTTTACTAAAATTGATGTTAATTTTAATAAATACTCACTTTGACTCATACTAGTCACATCGTATGTCGAATTAAGGAGTGAATTATTATTAAATATACTAAATGTCTTAGGAACTATTTTCCTAAAGTATCAAAACAATATGAATGTGTTTTCATGGTTTTGAGTACGTCACTTTTCTTTTTTACTAAAATGACTTTTAAAAATTGAAACACACACTTTGAATCATAAAATAACATTATGTATCGGTTTTATATAATACTAATCCCTAAATATCGCAAATTATTTATGAATCAATGTAATAAATTATCAAGAAAATATGAGTGTGTTTTCTCAATTATCAATGAGTGACACTTTTTGAAGTAAAATATCAATTTTAAACTGATAACGGACACTTTGATTCATACCAGGCACATCAAGTATCAGATTAAGGTGAGTATGATTCCTAAATGTCAAAAATTACTTATGGATTGTTGTGTTAAAGTATCAAAATAATATGAATACTTTTTCTTGGATTTGAATATGTTTGTTTTATTTTTTACTAAAATTGTTGTAAATTTTCAATAAAAAGAAGTACTTAGAGTCATACCTGACACATTGTTTGTCGGATTGAGGTGAGGATGATTCCTACACACCCCAAAGTCTCAAAAAAAAATCCTAACTTTTAATGTTACCATGATTTATATTGACTTTCTTTGTTTAACTTCTAACACTACCTATTGATTTGATGTTCTTAGCTAAAAAATCATTCTCGTTATTTAAATACATAAGAGTAGAGGAAGATCAAGTTACCATTATATCATGAGAAGTCATTGTAATTGTTACATGAGCTTCCACTCCTCTTATAGATTTTAACAAGAATGGTTTTTTGGCTAAGAACATAGACTCGATATGTAGTGTCAATAGGTTGATAAGTAAAGATAATGGAAAACATGGTAACATTGGTAGAAAGTAACATTTTATCTATTTTATGGATTTTTGTAAATAGTTGAAATAAAAATATGACTTCCTAAAATATATGTGAAAAAAACTAAAAAATTATTGGATAAAAATTATAAGGAAATTAAATTATAAATTGTAAATAAAATTATGAGAAAATTAATTAAATAAAAAGTAGGGATTCACCTTTTCAATATGGTTGTATGAATTCTTCATGAATTTAATTATGGTAATTATCTCATTTGTGGGATTAAAGTCCAATCTCTCATGAGCAAGATCATATTTGAAGAAAATACCTCAACTAGAACAAAATAATCCACATATATAAGAAAATAATTATTATATGAGTAATACTAAAAAGAAATAAATTAAACATAAATATGATATAATAAATTAATTCTATGGAAAATGATTTTATTGTGGAAACATCAGGATTACCTCCGTGATTGAGAAATGGTGGGAACTTGAAGAAAAGTGATAAATTCCATCACTTCAAGGGTGAAATTTTTTTTAAAAGAGAATAATTTTGTGGAAGTTTCTATGCAGAAATCCATGAAAGATGGACAGACCACCCCAACTAAAATAAAATGATTTACCTGTATAAGAAAAAAATTATTATGTGAGTAATAAAAAAATAAATAAATTAAACATAACTATGAAACAATAAATTAATTATTTGAAAAATTATTTTACAATGAAAACATAAATATTGCCTTTGTGATTGAGGAGAGTAGTGGTGTTTCTCTTCCTGCAAAGGTAGTGGAGGGAACTTGAAAGAAAGTGATAAATATCCACACTTAAGGGGTGAATAGTTTTTGAGGTACAATAAATATGTGGATGTTTTGGTGCATAAAGGAATGAAATATGGATTGAAATATTTTAAAAAAACTCTAAAAGGAATAATGAAAATTAAATCAATTTTTCATTATATGATTTTTTTTAAAATTGAGAAAGTATATTATAACACTACCTTTAAATATTCCCAAATGGTTTCCTTCATTATATTTTATTCTTCTGAGAGATTGGTAACATCATCATATGAAAAAGACATTATCTTCATGAGTAGTCAAACATTTAATTATTCATTTTGAGGTAGAATTAAATGGAAAGAAATAGGAATAAAATATTTTATCAAAATATGAAAATAATAATATTTTATTCCTTGTATCTTCAAATTAATCATTGACACAACATTTTTGATATTTTATGAATACCCCTCCAGAACTTTTCACTATTAAAGAAAATTAAAAATTGCAATTTTTCCTATCTGGATAGTGTGTAAGATACTAGAGGAATAAAATTCTACCCTTTACCCTTCATCGGTGCCAACTCTTCCCTTTTCCCCATATCAATCATGTCCAAACTAGCCTTGATTCTATCTTTTTTTCAAGAACATTTAGTAAAATGTTAATAACTCTATCAAATACATCTTTTTTTATATACATAGAATCAAGAAAATGTCTGACATACAAAAACTTTCAATATGGTAGGTGTTATCCTCTAAATTCATTTAAAGGTGAAAGTTATAGAAAGATTTATTCCTTCTCAACTCATCTCCCGGACATTTATCATTTCATTTTGTTATTTAACGCACATCCTCTATCTCTTTTGGACAACCACCTATGTTACTTGAAATACTCTAAGAAGTAGAAATTCATGGGATGACTAAAAATAAGAGTAGTACAACCAACATAAAAGAGATGGGGGATGAGTCTCAAGAAAAAAAATTACAATAATTAATATTTAGGATATGAAGTTGATGAGGATGATAGTATTACTACAATAAATACAAGTAAGGCTAAAATCAATGAATAAAATGTCATTAGTGATTAGATAGTTTTGGATCAAACTCGGAGGAGTAAAACTCTACAAAAAACCTCATTTTTTCTTAAGTAGAGCCTAAATAATTTGGATAGGCTGAACAGGATGATAATTGGATCAAATCTATGCATGAGAAGCTTGATCCGAATAAAAACAATATGACATAGGAAATTTTTCCAAGGCTGGAAGATAGAAATATTATCAGAACCATGTTGGTGTTCTGTAATAAACTCATTTAATATGGAAAATTGGATAAAAATAAATAATGGATAGTGTGTAAAGGGAATTACTAGATCAAATGAATTTATATTTATGATAAATTTACTCCCATAGCCTAGTCATAAACTATTTTGAATTTTATTTTCTATTTTAGTGAAAATGTAGTTAAAAGTATCTCAAATGGATGTCAAATCTATGTTCCTCGATAGAGTTCTTAAGGGGGAGTATACATTGAGAAAATGGATGGGTTTATTATGGATGAAAATGAGAGAAAGGTGTTCCAATTAAAGAAATATTTTTATAAGATAAATAAATCACTAAGGACCTAGAATTTAAGGTTGGATCAATACCTAAGAAAGTATTATTTTTAGAGAGGTAGAGTTGATCATAGCCTCTACATAAAGAAAAAGAATTATTAAAGGATGTTGGTAATCATATATGTCGAAGAAATAATATTTGAGGATTAGTCAAAGAAAAATGAAAGTTTTTTGTGGATAATATGATGTACGATATCGAGATGTCTATGATTGGTGAGTTAAACATTCTCTTTGGTTTATAAGTGAATTAAGGATATCAAAGAACATTAATTTTTCAATAAAAATATGAAAAATAGGTACCCAAGTTTTTTCCAATGGAATATTCCAAAGTAACTACAACATCGAGCACTATATGGATGAACTTTCAAGATTTTATGATTGAAAAGAGGTAGATTTCATGGAATATAGGTATTGGGAGACTATTATACCTCACAAAAACATGACCCAAAATCGGGTTTGATATATTTCAAGTTTCATAGTACCAATGTTGTCCCAAGGAGATCCACATGATATTAGTAAAGATGATACTTCAATATATCTAAAAATAGTGAATTTTGGGTTGTTTTATTATAGGATAGTGCAACTGGAGTTATTGGCATACATGGATATGGGCTAGAAAGGTCTAATGGATAACTGAGGAAAAGTAAATATATCAAAAAACCTAGTTTTCTTTTGAGCCATGGTTTCATTCAACCCATGAATCGTTTGAAGCATGAATTCAAACCTTAGCATAGTTGGAACCTTAATTCTAGCCCAGATTCGAGCTAGGATTAGACATAGGTGCATCGATAGTAGGTGGTTTCTATAGAGAGATTCGGATATCATGAACTAGTTAGCAATGTTTAGAGTTCTTAAAATCGATTGGGAGAGCACTTCCAAAATAACACTGATAAATATTCCTTTTATCAGCACCTATTACTTAAGCACTGATAAAGGATTAATAATTCTTTTGTATCTTGCATTTATAATAAAGATCATTTTAAAAAAGATTAATAATTATAATTATAAATAAAAAAATTGTTAATATATTTATATAATTATTTATATTTAATATATATATAAGTAAAGTAAATATATTCTTTATTTAAATATATTTATTATAATTTTATAATTATTTAAATATATAAAAATTTATCTATAATAATATAAGTACTTTTCAAAAAAATAAAATTTATATCATTATATATATTTATATAATTATATATATATATATATATTATTATAGTAAATATATTGATTATTTAAATAAATTTATTATGATTTTATAATTATTTAGAAATATATAATTATTTATTTATAATTATATAAATACTTTAAAATAGTAATAATTATTTATTTATAATTATAATTATATAAATAAAGTAAATATAAATTCTTAAATATATTTAATTATAAATATTTTTTTACAAATATATTTTTAACATTATTAATGAATGTTTAATCTTAAGTTAATTTATTTTAAAAATGAGTGAAATTGAATATTTAATAATGAGTACACTTTAACAATATCAAAAAAATTGATAAGTTTTAATAATTAAATATAAATTATTAAAAATATATGAATAAATATATATATATATAAATATTTAAATAAATATGGATGCATATTGAAAATGTTAAAACATAATAAATAAATATATATAAAATAAATAATAGAAATTGATTGAATTCCAAAAAAAATAATAAATAAAACATAAAACATATTAAAAATGAATAAATAATAGCTAACTTTAATAATATTAATACTAAAAAAATTACCGATTAAAAACATAATATATTAAATGCGTCATGTTATAATGGAATTATAAAATGAATACTAAAATCTGAATAAATTACATAAATATTAGGTGTATGTGTTTCTATATAAGATTTCATTAATTGCGTAAATATTTGTGTGTGTAAATTGTATATAAAAATGCATTAATTATTTATATGTATGTGAAATAAATATAACACACGTTTGATCTATATTAAATTGAGAAATCAAACGACTTTCATTTATGAGCATTACTCAATGCAAATAGTCAGTATTTTTAATTCATATTAATTTTTAATTATAAATCATTATTTACTAAATATATTAACTATTTAATGTAAAGCATAAATAGTTTATATTATATAAATCATATTTATATACATTAATATATATCAATATATTTAATATGTACTATTTATTAGCATTATCAATAATTATTTAATTGATAAAATGTTTAATATTTTTCTCAATTTACTTATTTTAAATTTTTATTTGTTTAATTTTTATATTACATATAGCTATATTTCTAATATATACTATTTATTAGTATTTATAATTATTATATAATATAATCAGTTTACTCATTTTTATCAATAATTATTTAATTAATATAAAAAATAATATTTTTTTAATAAACTCATTTTTATTTTTATTTTTTTTATTTATTTCATTTTTTCAGATCATTATCAGTGCTTAAAAAGCACTGATAAAGGATCTCTTTATGGGTGTTAAAAATTAAGCATTGATAAATTTACCCTTTATCAGCGCTAAAAATAGACATCTAATAATGGGTACCCTTTATCAGCACTAAAAAAGCACTGATAAAGGGTACCATTTATCAGTGCTAAAAAGCATTGATAAAAGGTTCCCTTTATCAGTGCTTGTTTTAGCACTGATAAAGGACACCTTAATCATCACTTTTTACTAGCACTAATAAATGCCAATGCTATTAAAGACCTGTTTTGTAGTAGTGAATTAACATAATAATTCCATGATTATATTTGAAATACTATTTTTGATTATTTAGATGATGTGGATTCTTAAATAAGAAATAGGCTACTCTAAATTGATATTTCAAGTCCATAAAACATATCAAGGATAAATATATGGACTAGATTAATCTAAATACTTTAATTAAAATTGTATAAGTTGAGAATTTAAGTTGTATTTGGATTTTGAATTTGAAATTAAAATTCTAATAAAAATAGTATGAAGGCTAATATACAATATTGAACAGAAGTGGGATATAAAAGGGTGGTGTGAAGTGTTATGTTGATTTAGAAGAGTGTAATAGAGTGATGATAATTATAAATAACTATAAGGCCCCGACCTTAAACCTTACTTAATATTGAATTTAAATGAATAATTCACATTGAGGATCTTTTCAGGTTTAGAGTTTTAGAGAATTAGGACATAACTATTACATCTCAAAAGATTACAAAGTAGAAACTTCTACAAAGTTTCCATAAAATAAAAACTCTTAAAAATAAACATGTCTAGTTCAATGTTTTAGGTAGCATGACTTTCCCTTAATCCCATCCTTGACCCTATTCCACATTAAGTCCTGTGAAAAACATTTAAAAAAACTTGGGATGAGCATAAAAAGCTCAGTAAGGGATAAACAAAGAATGAAAACTGATAGTTTTTCAAAACAACAAGTAAACCATGTATACTTTATCAAAGTAATACTTTTCACCTTTTCGAAGTAGTAAAAACTCTTCACTGAATAAAATTTCATTACTTACCCTTCTGTAACCAAAAGATTACCATAAAACCCATATAAAGATCACATAACATATAAATGTAACTTGGGACATAAACATACTTAAGTGGAATAACCATAAGGTCGACTTCCACACATATCACTTAATGGAATAGCCATTCGGCCAACTTCCATACATACTTAATGGAATATCCATACGGCCGACTTCCATACCCAATGCATTGGAGGTTATAACGTAACCACTCGTCCTGGTATTCACGACACCACCCTTCATAATGTCCAAGTACCATTATAAAATCATAAGACATTAAACAAATATAATGGAAAGAAAACATTTCCACATTTCGATCACAATATATCACTTAAAACACATTGATATAATAAAAAAATTATGAAAACCATTTTCAATACCAAAATAAAAGAAAATTAAAACATGGTATTTATTTTTCTTTTAAAAAAAGGTATGGCTTGTAGAGGAAGCTGAAACTCAAATAATGGTCACGGTGGCGGAGAAGTCGTTGTCGCCGCATACGTACGACAAAAACATTCCCTTTTTTCGTTTAGTAAAATGCTTCGTATAAAAAAGATTCCTTTTGGATAAATGTAAAATTCAAAGGGTTTTATACACCGTATAAAAGAAAGTTGTGTATAAAATGAAATATGCCTCAATGAAAGGAGATTGAGATGAATTCCCTTACAAAGACGGTATCCTTGGATTAAGGATAAATCAATTACATAATTATGTGTGACAGAAAAATACACCAAATATAAGTGGATATTAAGTGTAAAACAATCAGATGTTATTCACACATATTCATAGAACGACATATTCAAGGAGTACGAGCTTATCCCAAAGAATCAAATTTGGGTTAAGAAGTTCCCTTGCAAAAATTTGGCGGCCTAACGGCGTCACTACAAAATTCAGAAAATGAGTTGATGTCAGATAAAAAGGGTATCTCATCACTTGGACATAAAATTTAAATCAATAAGGATATAGAAGAACATATCCCAACATAATATTATGTGAATTAAAAGACATAACAAAATAATTCTTTTACAAAAAGAGGAGGGTGAAAGGTTCCCTTACCGACATGGGTATCTTTCGAGACACGCACCCCGTGAAAGAAGGACAATACAACATTGATGTAAATACTCATAAATGAAATTATATTACAAAATGAGTAAAATAATGGGTAGTACATACAGCACTCAAAGGAAATTTTGGTAAATGTAGCATAAATCTCACGGAAATAAAAGTGAGATGAAAAATCCCTTACGAAAACTCGGCAGCCTAACAGCGCCACATAAAACTTATAAAAATGGATTGATGAGATCAAATAGAGTCTCTCATAATATTATCATAAAGTTTACAGAAAGAGTAATATAAAATAACATCCCCCAACATAACAAATAGGGGCTTAAAAGAAGTGACATAAAGGAGAGTACTTAAAAAGAAAGAGAGAGGTTAGATCTCTTATGAAAATTCGGCAGCCTAACGGCGCCACTCAAAACTTCCAAAATGGATTTATGAGAGATAATAGGGTGTCTCATCATATGAACATAAAAATTAATGTAATAGTAATATAAAATAACATCCAAATAACAAGAAATATGAGCTTTAGAAGGAATGACATAAAAGAGTGTACTTAAAAAGAAAGAGAGGAGTAAGATCCCTTACCTCGGGTCCGACTTGACTCAATCATTCTTTAACGTCCTGAATAATAAACTTGAGTTAATTTATATTTGATTAAGAACATTTTTCAAGTTCATTATTCCTTTTATATCACTTATTTCCATTTTATAAACATTATGTAATCATTTAAGTTAATAATGTTTGTTTTGTCGATATTTGGTTCTTAAGTCGAAAGTGAACTTCTTACAATTACATGTTGTTCGTGTGGTCAAAGGTTCATTATATACAGAATGATATTCATGATTTGGATATAATATATATCATATATATCCAGAATATACATGTATTTATAATATTACATAATCATTTAGAGGTAAGAAATGAAATGCACCATTTATGGAGATGGTAAGTCGTACGTACGCATGAATGCTACTTTCATTTCTTTGTCATATTAATGGAATTAAAACTAAATGAGAGGTATGTATATTTTAATTCCAGAATTATATTCATCATTTATATGTAACATACATTATATATATCCATTATAAATATGTACTTATAATAGTACATTACATTTGGGGATAAGAAATGAAATGCACCGTTCATGGAGATGGTAAGCCGTACGTACGCATGAACGCTACTTTCATTTCTATCTCATACATTAATGGAAAGAAATAATAATGATATAGAGGTATATTATAATTCCAGTATAAAATAATATATAATAACTTTAAATCCATCCTTTATACATCCCACATATGGCATTAACGAATCACATCACTTTGAGGGGGCGGTAGTCCGCACTTCCTAAAATGAAATTATCGTGTATACCCACAATGAAAACCATACAGGTAAACCAAAAATGAAAAATAAATAAGAATAAGGAAAACATAAACATAATATATATCATATATAAATAGATTTACATCTTAATGGACACCATTAAAGGTGTTTAAAAGAAGATTGAACAATCATTGTTTCGTGAGGCATAAATTCGCCAACCACAGAAACAGTATGTTATTTAACGATTATATGTAGATGTGTGTAAGTGTAGATCTAAATATTCTTATAAAAACATCCTAGTATATTTAAGATACTGGAGTTGTTACAAAAATAAACTAATAAAAGGAGTTTAGGGGGTTGGAGAAGCAAAATAAAACAAAAGGACTCAAGTGAAGACATTACCTTAAAATCGGGTAATTCTGTTTGGTTTGAGCTCAAAGGCTTCCTTGGGAAGACTTCTGCCCAAATTAAGGCTTCAAGGAGTAATAGAGGGATGTGGAGAGACAAAATGGGATGGGGTTGGCCGAGCCAAAGGATTTGGAAGTGTGGGTAAGGTGGTAGAGGTGGGGGCCTTTTATAAGAGGAGAGGAGGGACACTCTTGGAAAGTAAAGAAATGTTACTTTATTTTAAAATGAGTTTCGGATTAAAAAGGTCCCACATTGATATAATTCGAGTTTAAGGTGATAAGGGTTCTAAATCCACCCATCCAATAGGTTTTTGACATGTGTAGATCTTAGATTTTACATTATCTTTCCATTTTATTTAAATCCTTTATTAATGAGGTAATCGTTGCATCGTCATGATGTCATAAATAATTTAATTTATTTAATGTCTAAAAATTATAAAAAAATATCATGATGTAGGAAATATTTTTATATTTCTAATGAATATTTATAGTCAAAAATATGATTTGTATAACCCCATGTAATAATTGTTTTAGTAAAACAACTCATGTTTGTGACATTTTTATTTTAACATTAAATAAAAAGTTATTAATGTCATTTTCCAACCAAAGTGGCTCCATGGGGTCCCCAAGTTGACCCATGGATTTTCTTGGTCGGTCATGACACATACAATAAGGGTAGGACATGTTTCAAGCTCATCTCATATTATTAAAACATTATTTTTACCTTAAACTACACTAATTACCTCTAATCGTGATTAAAAACTTAATAAGTTACTATTCACCAAAAAATTATTTTAATCCCATTAAACCACATTTTACTTCTTAATGACAACCATGTATGTCAGATTTTTGAAATTCAAAACACAGAGGTGGAAAAGTTTCGTTTAAACGAAAAAACAGTTTCTTTAACTACCACTTAGTGGTTTCACTATTCATCAAAAATTGAAGTTTTCCAGAAAAATACCAAAAATTCACCCTAATATATATTTGATATTAAGAATTCAAAAATGGCGTATATTTTACAAAATTGAAAACATATAAGTTGCATTAATTAATTTAATAATTAATTCCCGCTGTCAAAACAAATAGCGTGTTTTTTAGAAACAATATTTATGAAAAGTTTGGCACTTGTTTATGCCTAATTACAAAGTTAAATTAATCCCAATGACCATAATTGAATTACATGGTAAAAATATATTCTAATTACACTTTAAAACAAATTAAAAATATAATATAACCATATAATTAAATTATATGAAAAAGCAGTTTTGATGTAAAATGCGGTATTTTTCACTATTCATTGAAAAATGAACATTGTCAGAAAAATACCAAAAATTAACCCAAGGTAAATTTCAATGTCCCCATCATAAATAATATGTTTATTTTGAAAAATAGATCTTATAAAATTGTCAAAATTTTGATTTAAAAAATGGTTTGCAATCAAAAGGTAGTAAAACAATCTTTTAAAAATACTAGTGTATTCAATGCTTAAGATTGGATTCATTTGTATTTTAAGCCTTTAAAATTTATTGGATAAAAGTAAAAACATTTAACAAACATATATAATCATATTTTAGTTATTTCTATTCATTCCCGCCAATACAACGGCTATGTGTTAACTACCATTTAAAATAATATTATTTTATTATTAGAGTGCAACGTAAGATTTCAAAAGAACTCGTTGTTGCGTGTTGGGTACGCCATCGATCATAGCATACCCTTTAAAGTAATATTAATATTTTATTCACAAATATGGATAAATATAAAAATGTCATATTCTTTATTTACCTGGGGTGTTACATCCTTCCCCCCTTTTTGGGAATTGCGTCCTCGCAATTTTAAAATTGGGCTCGGAAACATCTTTGAAAGTCCCACATCGGAACAAGAGTTGGTAAAACAATCACTTTAAAATAAAGGGAGAGAAGTACAGAGGTCACCCGAGTTAACCCATACTATGATTCCAAGTAGGAAAATATGGATATGGAAGAAAAAACAAAGGTTCATGTTCTGATGGAGAGTGATAGTAAACATGTCTAGGAGAAAGTTAACCACAAGAAAATCACAAACTTGTGATGGGTTAAATGGGATTCGATTCCTCCGTAGGAAAAGTTAATAGACAACATTTTTGTTTTAAGTTACTTTTTATTGAGGAATTTTTTCATAAGGAAACATAATCACTTATCATGTTGACTTTCAACTTTTACTAGATTTCTTACACGAACTCATATTTTCTCCAAAAGATGAGTATTTGGGAAGACTTGTTCACATTAAGAGTACTATAATCAACTTCTAGAGAATCACATAATCCACAAAAGAGAACTATATACATCCCATGTCTTTAGACTTTAACCAAAACCAAAACTAAAAATGTTAGTAAAAGATCAGATAATCCAGAAAAGGATAACCCTTTATAAAAAGAAAATCTATTCTTAATCTCTAAAATTTGTCCAACAAAACCCAAAGTTCAACGAGGACCATTCGATAAACAATTTGTCCATAAAATTATTCAAAGTAAACCAAACTAAGATTGAAACCCAAAAATTTGAAGGATTTAGTAACATATTCTTCCAAGTTAAATCGTAACATTTATCTCCAAACAACATCGGTTTCTCCTAAAGTCTCGTATTGAAAAGTAATTAACCTAATCACATATCATCCATGATAGGTTAATCATTTTCATAAATAACCCAAAATCAACTTACTCTTAATTCATAAAATCATATAACTAAAAAGAATCAGTCAAACTAACTAGGGACTTCACGTAGTCTAGTGGTAAGAGATAAATACCAGTCGCACTTTGGTTGTGGGTTCGATTCCCGTAGCTTTGTCCGGCACGACGGGTTGTCACACGGTCTGCGTGTTGTTATTTTTCCAAAACTAAATAATTCTTAAAACATTCCCCAAAACGGGATAAAATCTTCAAAAATAATCATAACATATTTTAACCTGAAGTTTATCTCATTCCTTTCATTTTCCATCATAACATATAATAACCCATAATTACCTCAAAAGTAAGGATCATATAAACCCTAATGGTTACCTTTATAATTATTACCTGAACTTCCACATCGATTGGTCATCTCGTACATGATGCATTACAGAACATACCAAGGTTCAAGTGGTTGATCATGACTTCTTGATAGTTGGTTTAGAACAACCATGAGTTTCCTCATTGAATCCCCCATTTTATCTAGTATCTTAATCAGAGAACCACCACAGTTTCCTTCAAACCTGTTGTCTCTTTGGTGCCTGCTAGATCCATCCATTCACTAAAAATAGAAATTTCATTGTGAGTATATCAACAAAACCATCATGTACTAATGAGGAAGGTAAACACTAAGATATACTTACTCATTCACTTTATCTAAAACTAGGAATCTTTTTGAAATTCTAACCATTATGGTATTGTCACTTGTGCTTAGAGAATACCCTAACCTCTAAAGTTATCTAAACCGACCTTTGATACCAACTATATGGCCCCAGCCTTAAACCTTACTTAATATTGAATTTAAATGAATAATTCACATTGAGGATCTTTTCAGGTTTAGAGTTTTAGAGAATTAGGGCATAACTCTTACATCTCAAAAGATTAAAAAGTAGAAACTTCTATTAAGTTTCCATAACATAAAAACTCTTAAAAAGAAACATGTATAGTTCTATGTTTTAGGTAGCATGAATTTCCCTTGATCCCATCCTTGACCCTATTCCACGTTAAGTCCTGTGAAAAACATTTCAAAAAAAACTTGGGATGAACATAAAAAGCTCAGTAAGGGATACACAAAGAATGAAAACTGATAGTTTTTCAAAACAACAAGTAAACCATGTATACTTTATCAAAGTAATACTTTTCACCTTTTCGAAGTAGTAAAAACTCTTCACTAAATAAAAGTTCATTACTTACCCTTCTGTAACCAAAAGATTACCATAAAACGCATATAAATATCACATAACATATAAACGTAACTTGGGACATAAACATACTTAAGTGTAATAACCATAAGGTCGACTTCCACACATATCACTTAATGGAATAGCCATTCGGCCAACTTCTATACATACTTAATAGAATAGCCATACGGCCGACTTCCATACCCAATGCATTAGAGGTTATAACGTAACCACTCGTCCTGGTATTCACAGAACCACCCGTCATAATGTCCAAGTACCATTATAAAATCATAAGATATAAACAAATATAATGGAAAGAAAACATTTCCACATTTCGATCACAATATATCACTTAAAACACATTGATATAATTAAAAAATTATGAAAAACATTTTCAATACCAAAATAAAAGAAAATTAAAACATGGTATTTATTTTTCTTTTAAAAAAGGTATGGCTTGTAGAGGAAGCCGAAACTCAAATAATGGTCACGGCGGCAGAGAAGTCGTTGTCGCCGCATACGTACGACAAAAACATTCCCTTTTGTCGTTTAGTAAAACGCTTCATATAAAAAAGATTCCTTTTGGATAAACATAAAAGTCAAAGGGGTTTATACACCGTATAAAAGAAAGTTGTGTATAAAACGAAATATGCCTCAATGAAAGGAGATTGAGACGAATTCCCTTACAAAGACGGTATCCTTGGATTAAGGATAAATCAATTACATAATTATGTGTGACAAACAAATAACCCAAATATAAGTGGATATTAAGTGTAAAACAATCAGATGTTAGTCACACATATTCATAGAATGACATATTCAAGGAGTACGAGCTTATCCCAAAGAATCAAAATTGGGTTAAGAAGTTCCCTTGCAAAAATTTGACGGCCTAACGGCGTCACTACAAAATTCAGAAAATGAGTTGATGAGAGATAAAAAGGGTATCTCATCACTTGGACATAAAATTTAAATCAATAAGGAATATTATGTGAATTAAAATACATAACAAAAGAAGTCTTTTACAAAAAGAGGAGGGTGAAAGGTTCCCTTACCGACATGGGTATCTTTCGAGACACGCAACCCGTGAAACAAGGACAATACAACATTGATGTAAATACTCATAAATGAAATTATATTACACAATGAGTAAAATAATGGGCATTACATACACCACTCAAAGGAAATTGTGGTAAATGTAGCATAAATATCACGGGAATAAAGGTGAGATGAAAAATCCCTTACGAAAACTCGGCAGCCTAAGGGCACCACATAAAACTTACAAAAATGGATTGATGAGATAAAATAGGGTCTCTCATAATATTAACATAAAGTTTACAGAAAGATGAATATAAAAGAACACCCCACAACATAACAAAGATGAGCTTAAAAGAAGTGACATAAAGGAGAGTACTTAAAAAGAAAGAGAGAGGTTAGATCTCTTACGAAAATTCGGCAGCCTAACGGCGCCACTAAAAACTTCCAAAATGGATTGATGAGAGAGAATAGGGTGTCTCAACATATGAACATAAAAATTACCGTAAGAGTAATATAAAAGAACATCCCAATAACAATAAAGATGAGATTTAGAAGGAATGACATAAAAGAGTGTACTTAAAAAGAAAGAGAGGAGTGATCCCTTACCTCGGGTCCGACTTGACTCGATCGTTCTTTAACGTCCTGAATAATAAACTTGAGTTAATTTATATTTTCTTAAGAACCTTTTTCAAGTTCATTATTCCTTTTATATCACTTATTTCCATTTTATAAACATTATGTAATCATTTAAGTTAATAATGTTTGTTTTGTCGATATTTGGTTCTTAAGTCGAAAGTGAACTTCTTACAATTACATGTTGTTCGTGTGGTCAAAGGTTCATTATATCCAGAATGATATTCATGATTTGGATATCATATTTATAATATATATCCAGAATATACATGTATTTATAATATTACATAATCATTTAGAGGTAAGAAATGAAATGCACCGTTTATGGAGACGGTAAGTCATACGTACGCATGAACGCTACTTTCATTTCTTTGTCATATTAATGGAATTAAAACTAAATGAGAGGTATGTATATTTTAATTCCAGAATTATATTCATCATTTATATGAAACATACATTATATATATCCATTATAAATATGTACTTATAATAGTACATTACATTTTGGGATAAGAAATGAAATGCACCGTTCATGGAGACGGTAAGCCGTACGTACGCATGAACGCTACTTTCATTTCTATCTCATAAATTAATGGAAAGAAATAATAATGATATAGAGATATATTATAATTACAGTATAACATCATATATAATAAATTTAAATCCATCCTTTATATGTCCCACATATGGCATTAACGAATCACATCACTTTGAGGGGGCGGTAGTCCGCACTTCATAAAAAGAAATTATCGTGTTTACCCACAATGGAAACCATAAAGGTAAACCACAAATGAAAAATAAATAAGCATAAGGAAATCATAAACATAATATATATCACATATAAATAGATTTAAATCTTAATGGCCACCATTAAAGGTGTTTAAAAGAAGATTGAACAATCATCATTTCGTGAGGCAGAAATTCGCCAACCACAGAAACAGTAGGTTCTTTAACCATTAGATGTAGATGTGTGTAAGTGTAGCTCTAAATCTTCTTATAAAAACATCTTAGTATATTTAATATACTGGATTTGTTACAAAAGAAATGAATAAAAAGATTTTATGGGGTTGGAGAAGAAAAATAAAACAAAAGGACTCAAGTGAAGACATTACCTTAAAATCGGGTAACTCCGTTTGGTTTGAGATCAAAGGCTTCCTTGGGAAGACCTCTGCCCAAAGTGAGGCTTCAAGGAGTAAGAGAGGGATGTGGAGAGACAGAATGGGTAGGGTTTGTTCGAGCCAAAGGCTTTGTTAGTGTGGGTAAGGTGGTAGAGGTGGGGGCCTTTTATAAGAGGAGAGGAGGGGCGCTCTTGGAAAGTAAAGAAATGTTACTTTATTTTAAAATGAGTTTCGGATTAAAAAGGTCCCACATTGATATAATTCTATGGTAAGGTGATAAGGGTTCTAAATACACTCATAAAATGGGTTTTTGATATGTGTAGGTCTTAGATTTTACATTATCTTTCCATTTTATTTAAATCCTTTATTAATGAGGTAATCACTGCATCATCATGATGTCATAAATAATTTAATTTATTTAATGTAAAAAAATTATAAAAAAAATATCATGATGTAGGAAATATTTTTATCTTTCTAATGAATATTTAGAGTCAAAAATTTGATTGGTATAACCCCATGTAAAAAGTGTTTTAGTAAAAAAACTCATGTTTGTGACCTTTTGATTTTAACATTAAATAAATAGTTATTAATGTCATTTTCAAACCAAAGTGGCTCCATGGGGTCCCCAAGTTGACCCATGGATTGTCTTGGTAGGCCATGACACATCCAATAAGGTTAGTACATGTGTAAAGCTCATATCATATTATTAAAACATTATTTTTACCTTAAACTACACTAATTACCTCTAATCGTGATTAAAAACTTAATAAGTTACTATTCACTAAAAAATTATTTTATTCCCATTGAACCACATTTTACTTTTTAATGAAAACCATGTATGTCGGATTTTTGAAATTCAAAACACAGAGGTGGAAAAGTTTCATTTAAACAAAAAATCAGTTTCTTTAACTACCACTTAGTGGTTTCACTATTCATCAAAAATTGAAGTTTTCCAAAAAAATACCAAAAATTCACCCTAAGATATATTTGATATTAAAAATTCAAAAATTAAGTCTATTATACAAAATTAAAAACATATAAGTTTCATTAATTAATTTAATAATTAATTCCCGCTGTCAAAACAAATAGCGTGTTTTTTAGAAACAATATTTATGAAAAGTTTGGCACTTGTTTATGCCTAATTCCAAAGTGAAATTAATACCAATGACCATAATTGAATTACATGGTAAAAATATATTCTAATTACACTTTAAAACAAATTAAAAAGATAATATAACCATATAATTAAATTATATGAAAAAGCAGTTTTGATGTAAAATGCAGTATTTTTCACTATTCATTGAAAAATGAACATTGTCGGAAAAATACCAAAAATTAACCCAAGGTAAATTTAAATGTCCCCATCATAAATAATATGTTTATTTTGAAAAATAGATCTTATAAAATTGTCAAAAGTTTGATTTAAAAAATGGTTTGTCATCAAAATGTAGTAAAACAATCTTTAAAAATACTAGTGTATTCAATGCTTAAGATTGGATTCATTTGTATTTTAAGCCTCTAAAATTTATTGGATAAAAGTAAAAACATTTAACAAACACATATAATCGTATTTTAGTTATTTCTATTCATTCCCGCCAATACAACGGCTATGTGTTAACTACCATTTAAAATAATATTATTTTATTATTAGAGTGCAACGTAAGATTTCAAAGGAACTCGTTGTTGCGTGTTGGGTACGCCATCGAGCATAGAATCCCTTTTAAAGTAATATTAATATTTTATTCACAAATATGGATAAATATAAAAATTTCATATTCTTTATTTACCTGGGGTGTTACAATAACTAGATAATAGGTTTATCTATTTATTATCACAAGTCATTAAATATGAATCTTTTTATAGTGAAAATATATGGATTTCTTTTGATAAAGATGAACTATAATGATTTTGGGTTACTTCATGAGTTTTTTCTTGTTGTTTAATTATTAGAGGTTTATACACACATCAGTACATCTTAGTTAAAGAAGGAAGATGTTATTAGGTTTTCTATTGTACGTTTTAGTTTTTTAAATTTAACGGTTTCATTGATTTAATTAGGTAAGATGAGAAGTTACGCCTTTTATTGTAGATTCAATGATTATTCATGAAATGGGTTATTATTTATACTATTTCTTGGAATTTATATCATAAACTATGAAAGATAATATTTTATTTATCTATATAGATTTATACACTCATGATTTCAAGGATATACAATTCTCATTGAAATCTATTTGTTGATCCTAGTAGATCGGACGGTGATGGATAATTCCATTTCATGCCAATGATGTAGTTTTTCATTTTGATTAGTGAACCTTGTACATCATTATATTCTTATTTTTGTTCTTAAATGTGCAAATTAAACACTAAAATAAACTAATTAACATCCAAAAAGTTTAGCGATGAAGTAGAAAGAATGGTGATAGCCTATTTTTGATCATAACTAGTGAAAAAATTTATTGGTGGAAGAATCAAAAATATTTTTATCCATTATTTCACCCCCACACACCCCTCTCAGTGAATACATATTATGGTAACTCACTATATTTTTAGTAGTATCTTCTATAATAGGTGTCAAATCAGTGGGTTCCTATTGAAGATATTAAGCTTATTTAAGGTTTTTTGAGAAATTATCTCTATTTTTCATTATTGTTGGTTCTTAATTTTTTATCCATCATAGATTATATCAATTAGGTCAAAAAAACGATTTACTACATTTGACATGAATGATTACAATTTTTTAAGGAAATAATTCTTTTATACATGTTTTTTAAGTATGAAAGTACATGACACAATAACTAATGGTTTTACTCTAATCATGAAAGGTGAAGTGATGACTCTAGAGGATAAGTATAATATTGATATTAATGGGTGTGAAATTAATTCTATCTTATCCACACTTTTAGATAGAAATTTCGGAAAAGTTATGGGGTTCGATAAGAAAACAATAAATCTTTGAGAAGCTGTGAAAAATTAATGAAATGAATACTATAGTGAAGGAAGTTAAACTTCAAATCAATAATTCCCAATTTAAATCAATTTTTATGATTGATAGATATTATATAGATTATTTCTTTACTATATTTAATGATAAAGTTATCTTGGTCATATGTTTTGGAGAAAATCTTGTTGATTCAATGATATTAATTGAGTTACTAAATATTTTTCCATATGTTTACGGTGATAATGTTTTATATCTTGAAGATCAAGACTTGAATTCATTTCCATTTTATGACTTACATAGTTTTTTGGTGTTTTGTGAAATAAAGAAAGGTACTACTTTTAATAATATAAATAAAGGTTATAATGAAATATATTTCCTAAAAGAATGAAAAGACTTATAAGGAGGTCAAGAAAGAAGGTCAAGATTCTGATTCTGATTAATATATTGATGTGAAGTTTAAAATTTTATTTTTCTCATCTTAATGGGTTTCTAAAAAGGAAGAGTTATATACCATGGTAAACTACCATTCATGTGTTTCAACTAAGGGAAAATTGGATATTTTGTCATAAATTATCTAAAGTTTAAGGAAAGTGAGATTGAAGATGAAGACATGTCATTAAGAAATTTATCTAGGAACAATACTTAAAAAATTTATAAGAAGAAGTCACCTTATAAGGAAAAAAATAACTTTTCAAAATTTAGAAATAAGACTTATTTTTTGAGTATGAATTATGAGAAAAGTGATGATAGTGAGGGTGAATATGATTCATCATCTAGTGATAATTGAGATAATTTTTTGAATTCCAAGGTTAATAAAGAAGTCTTTTCTAGTGATAGTGATGAATAAACAGACATAGAATCCATTATATATAGAGATATTAAAAGGTTTCATGTGAAAATATCTAAACTAGATAAGGAGAATAAGAAGTTGAAAAAATTCTATGAATTATCAAATAAGTTTTAAAAATATAAAAGATAAATAGAGTTATAGTTGTTGAAAAAAGTGAAAATTTTGAGTATATCACTTTTAATCAAAAAAAATTGAATGTGTGCTAATGAATTATATTAAATCAGTAAAATGGAACTTTTTTGTTATTAATAGAAGTAATTTTTGGCTAAATATCAATTGAATAAAATCAGTTTCGATGTTAAAAAATATGTTCATGGAGTAGTAAAAATTCAAAGAGTAGTGAGAAGACTAGAGAAACACCCAAGGGTTTTCATGATCACCCAAAACATCAGAAACCACACTCTATATATTTATACATTCATGAAGGATGGGATAATAATACCAAATATAAATAAATAATAAATAAGAAGAATAAAGTTACCACGTAGGGTGAATTTCTAGATTCATAAAAATATAAAAATGCAAACATAAATCTAAAATATTCTACAAATGTAAAGTGGAAAAATTCAAAGAATAAGTATTAAATAAAGGGAAATTTGATAGGTTCACCAAAATTAATTTCCTCATATGAAGATCAATGGTTTGAAAGGTAAGATAAGTGAAATGGAACATTCTATATTGCAATTAATGTCTTCTGAAATTTTTTCATTTTATGGATACTATTAATGTTTTTGTGTCTATAAACATGTGGAAAAATAATTTTGGTTAAATGGAAGATATTTTGACAGTTATAGGAATAATTTTCAAGTTTTTAATGAATTTTTTATAATATTTAATTATCTTGGAAAATTAGATGAGAAATTCCTAACAATTTTTCCCTTACAATTAAGTATGAATAATGCTCACATCTTTTATAAGAAGAAATATAAAGGATAAAATCTCAAAATAATCACCCATGGATACTTAACTGTGGGTTTTTATCATATATTACTGATGATAAGATATTTCTTAAAGGATTTAACAATTGTAAAGAAATATTAGTCACATCCAGAAATTATATAGCACTTCAAATCAAAGGAGTTGGATCAATAGATATTAGTAAAAAGATAATTATGTCTAATATTACTCTCAGTATTGATGGTTTAAAATACACCATATTAAGTATCTCTTAACTATTTGATAAAGGAAATAAAGTGGCCTTTTTGAAAATATGGATGTGTGGTAAAGATATTGAAGGATGTATGTGTTGTGACATGAGGATAGAAGATAAAGAGCAACCTATTTCAAGTAGAAGATTCTAAAAATTATTGTTACTTTGTTTTGAAGGATGAGAAGTGTTGTGTGGAGAAAGTCATACTTGGAGATGGTTTAAATTAATATGTATCAAAATTAATTTTCAATAAATATCATTAAATTTTTGAAAAATGGATGGATCCCAATAAGAGAATATGAATGTGATGAAAATTTATAAAAGAAGACAATTCAGAATTATTTTGAACTTAAAAATTCTAAATTTAAATAAAATTACTATATTGTGTGGGAAGATAAAAATTATAAAAAAATATCTATTATAAATAGGAATATATATAGATTATCCCAATTTTATGTTTTTTCAAATGAAATTTCAAATATATTTCAAAATGGTAAATTTCAAAAGAGTGTTGTTGATGGAAAGATTGGTTTTTCAGTGAAAATATTAACCATTTATGGTCATTTATGTTTCTAAGGATAAAGAAACATTATCGGAAGTTTATGGTTTATAAGAAACAAATTTTATTCCATAATAATTTTTGGAAGTCACGCATTTAGTGAGATAACACCCTTATAAATAAGTGAAGTTAAGCAGGATATTATTTAATAAATAATTATTAATTTGAAGAATCATTTTAGTGACTTGGGTAAAGTGTGTGGAAGATATAACTAAAATTTTTATGTTCCTGAGGGTTATATTATGATATTTATTGGTCAAAATTTTCAGCATAATTATCCATCGAGTATCAAAAAAGATAAAATAAAATAAAGTAAATAAAGTAAACTATTTCTCATAAGAAGGCTAATAGAGTGGATGAGAAGTTATTGGAAATGTTTTACCCAAAAATGGATGAAAAAAAGTATATTCATAAAAAAAAAATAGAATATTGATCTCAAATTCAATATATTACAAAAATATGGTTGAGTAAATAGCTGATAATTTTATCCAATTTTCGGATAATAATATATAAGTTCTGAAATAGAAGATGAAGTGAAGTGAAATGATATGGAAGATTCTTTGGAAAGTTTTTTTGCTAAAGTTTAAGAAAAAAAGAGTTTTACTAATATAATATATGAGTTGAATAAGTTTTTGGTTGATCATATACATTTTAAGTAAAAGGATTATTTTTCTACCAATCCATAGAGGTTGAATAAGAAAATTCATCCTTCCTTATTCTAAGGCTAAGGTATTATGTTTTTTACCCTATATTATTGTGTTTGGATTTATATTTTCAAAGATAAAGATAACAACATAAGTTAAAAGAATATGTTTTTTCTTAAAGTGAAGAATATATTTAGGGAAATATTTTTAAGAAGGGGAAATTCATGAATTCAGCAATGTATGTGTCTTTGAAATGTGTAAACTATTCTAACATGTTTTTTTAGTATATATAAAAAAGTTCCTTTATAATATGTATATGAACATTTTTCAGAAGAAATTAATTGGAAAGAGAAATGGATATGTTTTGATTAGAATTGTATGTATTTTATCGTAATTTAAATCTTTGATATTATTATTCATTATTCTTGTTTCTCGTATCAATTTCACTCATATAGGCTTAAAATAATTAGTTGGTGGTTCATTTATAAGGTTAAGGGTGATTTAAACTCAATGGTTGGGAAAAAATCCAATTGGGAATATTGTTATGGCTAGGAAGTTTTTTTAGATTTAAGGTTCCCCTAAAAATTCTTGTGTCCAAAGAATAAGGAGGAAAATGGATATGATATGAAATTTTGGTGTTGTATTTTTTTATCAACACATTGACACATTTTCAAACTCAGATGAATTCAGTTTATTCAGATAAAATAAAGTCTATTTTGAAAGTTTGGAATATTTTCAAAGATGTTGTAATTTAGAAGGTGATTTGTTGGATTAATTTTTTCCTTACTGAGAAAATCACCCCGTAAGGGAAGTGGTCACACCATGATGTGTCTATATAAGAATAAACTTTGGTGATATAAAAATAGATCTTATCATAATGATAGTTATCACATTGTGTTTTAATCCTAAATTCTAAAATACTTGAGATGGTACTTCATAAAATAATGATAAAACCTTAACCAAGAGGGAATGATATTTTATATCTAATTTATTTAGTGTGCGTAAGGAAATTTTACCATGAATAAGAAGATTTCATCATAAAGAAAAATTATCACACTGCAATTAACAAGTAAATTATTATTTTAAGAAAGGATGATTATAATGAGTAATTGGGTTATGCTATGAGAGAGAATATTTTGTTGTGAATCCTAATACCATGCCCCAATAATAACAACTATAAATAATTAAGGATCTTCTGTTTAGTAAATTTTTTTATAAATATTTTAACAATTAAGAAAGTCACATCATAATGAAGAGTGTTTTTTTGAATTAGTTTTAGTTATCTCTTTGGTAACTTTATGGTTGTGTTATGAGATAAATGGTAACACTAATAATTTAGAGATCACATGAAATTGACATAGACATGTTGTGATTTGTTTTGAAACACATTTTTTGAGATTTTTAATGATGTGACTTTATAGATGGATTAAAGGAAACTCCAAATCAATATTACAACTCCCTAAAATATATCCACGATAAGAATAAGGAATGGATTGATCCAATGGATAAAATTAGTAAAGGACAAGTTAAAAATGGAATTTTTGTTTATATTTTTAATTTAAATTTATAATTCCAATGAATGAATATAAAGTCTGATATGTAATATGAAAGATAAATGGGAGTGAAAATTATAGTGTGAAGTGTTGTATAAATTTAAAAGAGTATCCCAAATGAAGAATAATTAAATAGATAGAGAGAAGAGGTTTAGAAATTGATTATCACAAGTCTATGAAGAGGAATCTTTTGACGATGAAGATATAAGGCTTCATTATGAATAATATTAACTAAATTGATTTTGGGTGAATTCATGAGTTTGTTATTGTTTTTTGATAATTATAGGTCAATATACACATAAAGACACATAAGATGAATAAGGAAGATGGTTTTGGAATTTCTATAGGAAGGATAGGATTGTTGAATTTTAGATTTTCATTTATTGATAAAGAGAATATGAGGAGATACTTTGTTACCAGTGGATTTGGAGTCTCTTAGTGATTTTAGAAGACTCTTGGTGCAGTTTCTTTGATGATATATCATAAAATGTGTGTGATTATAGTATACGTATCAGGATACATGTATATACTCATGAGTTTGTGGATGAATCATGCTCATTGTAATCCATTTAGTGATTCTATTAGATTATATGGAGATGGATGTAAGAACATAGTTCTTCCTTTGATAATTAGATATTCCTTTTTAGGTTGGGATTAAGTAAGTGGAGGAAAAATATTGTTAAACTCCATGTATTTTTAAGTACACTCCATGTAATACGGGTACGCACCTTGTACTTCCCAGTACACACCATGTGACAGTCTGGCCAACACATGTATGGAGAAAGGCACTACACAGCGTGTAGTTTTAAGTACATGTTGTGTAATTTTATTTTTTGGAAAAAATAGGAATTAGCCTTGTGTTTCATCAGATGGACAGAACCCTCATCTGGGTTTGTGAACAGCAGCATTGAGGGACATTTTTTCACTCATTTGTCCGTTGAAACTCCAATTTGAACGTCGTTGGATGTGTTTAAACCCAATTGGTAAGCTCTCGATTCATCTTGATTTGTTCTTCATGATTTAATATCTTGATTGAGTTATTAATGGTTGATAATTTTTTATCATTTTTTAGATCTAATCTGTTCTATGTCGAATCAAAGCTCGATGCTGGATGAGGAGAGTCGTACAAGTACGAGGTAGGTGGTCTTATGCCTCTTGTTAATTGTCGAGATGAATATATGTTCCAAAGTTCCATGTGTCCATTTTTTTGTGTCACTTTGATTTATTTTTGACCCATTTTATTTCCTTATGATGTTTAGGTAATTTAATATGTGTTATTATTCATTTGTAATGTTTATTTCCTTTAATTTGGGCCGCACGTGGATGTGTCTCCCTTGAATTGTCAGTTATGGTCGTTTGGCCTAGGTTTCCTATGATACAAGACTTGTTTTCTCCTATTTGGGTTATTAAAAATGGATTGGATTATCATGGGATTTCAATTGTGTTAAATTGAAATTGGATAGATTAAGGGATTGGGATTAGTTTTTCCCCTTTGGCCCATGTTATGCCTATGCTTGTTTAAGCATATTTGAAATGTTTTTTCCCAACTGTGAACCTACCCTTGTGAGTTAGGTTATACTAAGGCCTTGAAATGGTTTAGATAATATAATAGTATGGTTATGTAAATTTTTCCCATGCGAGTATAATTGTTTAAGCCTTTTAATTTTTAGATTACATATTAGGATTGTGAAATGAATTGCCCATGTGAGTATAACTATTTAAGCCTTATGATAGTTTAACTTACTTGATTCTTGTTATGTATGATACCCACATGAGATATTATTATGTTAACCATGTGATAGTGTAAATTACATGAGTTGTTTATTATGCGGAA
This sequence comes from Viscum album, assembly GCA_963277665.1. Taxonomy (NCBI): domain Eukaryota; kingdom Viridiplantae; phylum Streptophyta; class Magnoliopsida; order Santalales; family Viscaceae; genus Viscum; species Viscum album. The sequence goes on along the minus strand of OY728157.1, from coordinate 438,385,422 downwards.
ATGATTATAAATAGGGATTTCCCTTGAAACATGCTGAAATGCTTATACATCAGTCTTGTCCCTAAAACATGTTGTAATGATTATATACTGTGTTCTCCCATAACACATACTGAAATACTGATATACTGGGATCAACCTTGATTGACTGTTATGCCTGTGGGAAATGTTTTTGTATGCCTGTTAGTGATATTTCGTTATGCCTACTGGAAAGGATTGGTTAAGCCTTCTGGTGGGGTTTTTTCTATACCTGATGGCAAGGTGTTTAATTGAATATTGAAATGGAATAACTTATGAAACTTCTGCCATGACAAATCCCAAACTTGGATTTGGTCTTCATTTATCTTTATAGATATAATTTTGAGACATCAATTGATCTTACTTTACATAGGGGATTGACAAGTTGAGGTCGGATCTCAAAAATTTATAATTTAATGAAATTGAATTGCTAATGAACATGAACTAAATATAAATGGAAAACAGTACTTTTGTTTACTTTTGAGTACTTCCTAGTTTACTTATTTTACTTTTTTACACTACTTATTTCATACTCACTGATAGATAGGCACATATCTTAGGTGGTTTCCTACTAGGATTTATTTCTTACACCCTATTTGGTTCATTCCTTTGGGCCCAAATAGATTATATTGTTATAGGTTTCAATAATGGAAATTTCCCTTCTACAGGTACTTGATTGTTGTTAGGAGCATGAGAGCATGGGACCAAGCTGAGGCTTGCGATACTTATTAGATTTATTTTGTATTTTTTGTACCTTGGTGTTGTATCTTGTATCTGACTATAGTGTTCCCTATTTTGGTTTCTTTCCTAAAACATGTGACATATTGAATCCTCTTTTGTATAGAATGATACCTGGTTATTTATCTTTTTAGTATTCTATTTTTTATTTCAGTTGTATGCTATTTACTATTTCTTCTATTGTATTATTATTGATTATGTTGTGTTACACTCTATCAATGAGGGCATAATTTCCACACTATCACACCCTAGGCCCTCATTGCTAGTTAGCAACCTCTGACATTTGGGGAAATGTGCTTGAGGCCATGTGGCCAACTGGGTTTAGGGCACTAGTTCAGTGGCATTCGGATCTGAAAATTACAAAGTGGTATCATTGGTGTTTCTTTTCTAGTTTTCTTTATTGTTTGGAGATGATAGACATAGATATAAATTCAAGGTATTTGGTACTAATTTTTGCATGGGAGTATCTACCCCACATACATGGTAAATCCAAATTTCTTCGAATTGATTTGTGATTTTTGGATTTTTGAGCTATTACAGTTGCTTTGATTTCACCTTTGGGTGACACACTTGTTTTGTTTTGTTATTATTGATATCATAGTGGTTCTATTTTGTTTAAACCTGATGAGATGAGGGTATTCCATATCATGCATCATATAGGAACTTGTTAGAAATCATATTCCATGCATTCTTTCCATACCATGCATTCTTTCTATGCCATTCAGAGAGCAATACTGATTTCATACTATTGTGATAGGTATCGTGATTGATATGCATGCGGTTGTGATAGGTGTATTGGTACATGTTATGGTTAAATTGGATGGATTCCAAACTTTTGTCCCAGAAGAGTATGGGCCCTCTTGGATTAGAATTTGGTGGATCATGTTTCGTCCATGGGATATATATTACATTGTTATGTGCTATATGTGGATGTCAAACTTTTATTTACGGGGAGTATGGGCCCCCAAAGATTGGAATCTAGTATATTATTTTCTATAATCTTCAGAAATAGGGGTTCTAGGGAAGTTTCTGAGGCTTACTATCTGGAAACCCATACTACACAACATGTGGGTCCATGAACACACGACATGTGTTCTTCTATTCGGGGAGAAAAGAAATTTTTAAGTACACACCATGTACTCGGAGTACACGTCATGTTGTATCTGACCATGTAACCGGTTATATGAGAAACATCATGGGTTGTTGGTTTTTTGGGTGGAACACGTCATGTACTATAAGTACATCCCGTGTAGTTTTACATAGGTAGACCTGTGTGACTCTAGACATGTGAAGGTATATTGCTAGGAGGAAGAACTTGATTACACTCCATGTGTTAGAATGACACGTTGTGTACTTGGTATGGTTACACGCCAAGGAAGGTAGGGGTTACACACCTATGTGAGAGATTAAAGGGACATGTCATGTGTGGTTTTTACACATCGTGTACTCAACTTTTGTAAACCATCCATGTTTTTCTTCTCCTATTTTATCTCCCTTTGTTAGTTTTGGACACTTGAGTAGTCCTTTCTAAGTATTTTTCTACATAGATTATGATGGTGAAGCCTTTGGAGCGTTTTGAGGACTCCTAATGGGGTTTTTGTGGATTCTATCTAAATGGAGAGGTTTTTACTCTAGTGATCATTTCCAGTTTTCACCTAAGAGTGAACTTGGCGTGAATGATCAGTTGTGTGTTCAGACCAACATGTTGAGACCTTTGATCTACGATGAGCTATAATAAATCTCTCAAGACCTATGTTTTTAGAACTTCTCCATTTCAAGACGTGTCCTTTTAGTATATGAGGTCAGGAGACTAGTTATTATCGAGGATCTCATGTAGGATTCCTCTTATTATGTTTCAACCTAGATATTCATATGTAGGATTTATCTATATTATATATAGTTACCAAGTATCCCCTGAGGTATTCCTTACTTACATGTTGTTCTAGGGAATCCCCAATAGGATATATCTTCTTAGTACCATTTTCAAGGATCCCTGTTGTAGGATGCCTCTATTGTTTATCTTTCTAGGATCCCGTGGAGGATTCATCCCTTGCCTTTTTACCTAAGTATCATCTATAGGATGCCTTCAATCATGTTACCTAGAGGATCCTGAGTAGGATGCCTCTCAGTGTTATGATTCTTATACTTTGTAATGGGATATCATGTGGTGGAGCTTTCCAACTTTGGTATTACCCATGTGTCGTTATCCCTAGTATGACATTTGAGTCCATAAAGAGGACACCCTTGTTCAGATGGGTGGTCATTGTATTTTGACCCTTGATATGGGAACAAGCATTGAGGAATTCTCAGTTCAACAGATTAGACATGCCTCAGGAATAGTTAGCTACTTAAGAGGTTGTGTGAACCTCTCTTTCTAAAGTGATGGGCAACTTGGTATGTTGTAATATGTGTAAATGGTTGATGTGCTTTTGATCTAGTTATTATGTGAGCCTTCTAGTGGTAGGATGCATAGGGTGGATAACCTATGAATAGTACATAGAATGTGATGTTTATCTTGTAAACTCAGAGTAGTATATGTTGATATACTTGGTACCCGTCGAGTGTTAAATTTTAAAAATGAACTTTCTAGTTTGGTTAAATTATTGATCTTTGAGCTACTATCTCTGTTCTCAGTCATATCTGGAATATAGTGACCTGAATGTTTTGAAACCAAGTTCTTCCCACTGCTCGACAGGAATTTTTCGGACATGGTTGTTTTGACACATCGGTCGGTTTAATTTTTACTTTCATACCAAGTGATTTGACATGGTGATCATGGTTGGTGGAACCAAACTCATGTATTTAAGTTGGTTTTGAACTCATGTGTTTGAGAGTGTTTTTTCTTTCTTATTGATATTTAAGACACTCCTAGGTGGGGAGAATCATGTTGGTTCTATTTAAATGTGTACTTCCATGTAGAAGGATCACAATAAAGGAAAATATAGAAATGGTTATTCTACTTTAATGCCTCTGAGGCTTTCGAGTCTTATTTCATGTTGATACCTTCTTAACAGCATGATTGTTGTTGTGGTTGACTATGTGTACAACCCTTATAAGGAACCTATGATCATGGATGGACCTCGGTGGTTAAATTTAACCTATCAAAGAAATTCTTGGGGATAAAGGCATTGTGGTCGGTTGAATGACGATGTGTCGTTTCTTTCAGTAGGTCGAACAGTAGTGGTTCGGATATCCTTTTTTTGGTAATCCTTGAAATCCTCTTAGTGTTCTCTTTCTTAAGAGATGAGAATGTCCCCTACCTTGACGTCATCCTAGATGCACTAAGAGAGCGTCAGTTATGCACCGTGCTACATTTTAAAGTCATTGGGCTAGTTCGTGACCTCTTTCTATGTTTTGAGCTAGATTCATAGTTTTAAATGAGGCTTGGTTAATCCTAAGTGATACTTAGGTTTCTATGTAGGAATGCCTTGGATGGACTCAGGGATGCCTACCATTTTCTTTGACGTGACCGCTAGGTGGATGTCGCTCTGGGTTCATTCAGTGTTCTTACATGGACTTTTATCCTAGTACCAATGTCTCACTTGTAACGGGGAGTATGGACCACCTTGGTGAGTTCCTCAGACTCCGAGTTGTTTAATTAGAGGTTATCTCAAACTTATAATCAGGATCAGATGTAATGCTTTAAAACGAGGTAATGGTTCTAGTGGGATGTATCTGGAATTACACTTTTACTCATGATATGTCATGACCTATTAATTGATCAAGGGATGGCTTAGAAAAGGATCATCACCAAGATGTAGGTATGAGCTTTAGTGAATGGTATTTTTTGGGTGTATAGTTCCTTGAGAGCAGGAGTTGTGTTATGTTGCAATACGTCATCCTTCCAAGTCATTCATTTCTGAGATAAGTCTTCTAGTGATGGTTTGACTCATTATACTTCTTGTTCTTCATGTTTGGTTCTAGTGGACCAGTTTGAAAACTCATCCAGTTTAAGGTGGGTGTGGTGTAAAAGTCAGTAATGTCTTTTGAGGAAAGACTACATGACCACATTTGATGAGTTCGATCAGAGTTTGATCATTTTTTTCTATGATGCTACTGTTATGACCTAAGTTGTGTTCAGGTTCACCTAGTTAAAGTAAAAAATCATGATGGTAGAATCTCTAAACGTTTAGGGGAGTTCTTGGTGGAGTTTTCAAATGGTGAAAGTGTTGTGGTAATGATGTCATGTGGGTTGTTGTTGGCTGGCTCATGAAGGTTTCACTTTTCCTTTCAATCAAGGAAACTTTCATTTTTGATGATCTTTTAAGGTTGTACATTCATGAGGCTATATGACTGCATGAGGTCCCATAATCTATCATTTTAGATAGGGATTCTCATTTTACTTCTCATTTCTAGAAAGGGATATTGAGGGCTTTGGGTACACGGGTGCTTTTGAGCATAGCTTACCACCCCTAGTTAGATGTTCATTCAGAGCGCACGATTTAGGTGCTGGAGGACATGCTTCGAGCATGCATCCTAAATTTTGGGGGTTCTTCAGAGAGACACATACCCTTGGTTGAGTTCTCCTATGAAAATAGATTTCAGGATACTTTTCAGATGGTTCCTTATGAGGTTATGTACGGTAGGCCATGCCGATCACCCATGGGTTTTCTAGAGGTAGGAGAGATAGCTATGTTGAGACCTCATCTTGTCCAAGAGACCACTGAGTAGGTTCAATTGATTCAAAATCGGATGGTTACTACATAGTCTCATCAGAAATATTTTTTTGATTTCCACATATGACCTCTAGAGTTTTATTTCGGGGATCGTGTTTTCTTACATGTTTCCTTGAGGTTGGGACACAAGAGGATTAGGAGACATGGTAATATTTTTCTAAGATTCATCGGGCCATTCAATATTTTGGAAAGAGTCGAGCCGGTTTCCTATTTGTTTTAGTTAACTTAGAGTCACAAGGATATGCATGAAGTCTTCCACACTTCTCATTTGTGACGTTACTTTTTATACCTATCTCTTATTTTCAACCAAGGGGGTTGAGTTATGGGTGGATGCATCCTTTAAAGAGAATCCTATATGATTTGTGGATCATAACACAAAAGTTATCCATGATTTTTTTGTTCTGTTAGTATGGGTGTTATGGTAGAATAATTGAGTATAGGATGGGACCCGGGAGAGGGAGGTCGATGTACAATCATAGTGGTCGGGGTAGTTCTTAGATAATTCTTCACCACCCTTGGAAGGGAAATTCGGGGATGAATTACTTTAAGGGGGAAGTTTGTATGAACTTGGTTCTTACTTTGAGATTTAGATCTTCCTTTTTAGGTTGGGATTAAGTAAGTGGAGGAAAAATAGTGTTACATGTTGTTTATTTTTAATTAAATTCCGTGTAAGATGGGTATATAACCATTACTTCCTAGTACACACCATGTGACAATCTGTCCAAGACCTGTACAGAAAAGGGCACTACACAACATGTAGTTTTAAGTATAGGTCGTGTAATTTTATTTTTTTGAATAAAATGGGTAGTAGCCTCATGTTTTTTCAGATGGAAAGAACCCTCATCTGGGTTCACGAATAGCATCACTGAGGGCCATTTTTCCTCCTGTTTGTCTGTCTGAACTCTGATTCGAATGTTGTTGGATTCATTAAACCTAATCAGCGAGCTCTCAATTCCTCTTGAAAAATTATTCTTGATTTCTTCTCTTTATTGAGTTATCAAAGGTTGATCATTTTTTATCATTTTTTATATCTACTTCATTCTAGGTCAAATCAAACCCCAACTTTTGATGAGGAGAGTATTATAAGTATGAAGTAGGTAGTCTTGTGCCTCTCGTTAATTATTGAGATGAATATATGTGATAAAGTTTCGTGCATCCATTTTTGGGTGTCACTTTGATTTATTTTTGACCTGTGTTATTTATAAATGATGTTTAGGTAATTAAATATGTGTTATTATTAATGAGTAATGTTGATTTCCTTGAATTAGTGCCACACATGGGTGATTTTCCCTTGAATTATTATTTATGGTTGTTTATCCAAGGTTGCCTATGAGGAAAGCCTTGTTCTTCCCTATTTGGGTTGATAAAAATTAATTGGATTATAATGGGATTTAAATTGGGTTAAATTAAAATTGGATGGATTAAGGGCTTGGGATTAGTGTTTTTCCCTTTACCCCATGTTATGCCTATGCCTGTTTAAGCATGTTGGGAATGTTTTTCTCTAACTATCAACCTACCCATGAGAGTTAGGTTATTCTAAGGCCTTATAATGGTTTATATTATATAATAGGTTTTTAATTAAATTATGACCATGTGAGTATAATTTTTTAATCCTTATAATTATTATATTACATATTAGTCTTGTGATATTAATTTACCATGTGAGTGTAATTATTTAAGCCTCTTGATAGTTTAATTCACTTGTTTCATGTTATGTATGATGCCCGTGTGAGTTTTTATTATCTTAACCATGTGAAAATATAAATTACATGTGTTTTTTATTACGATGAAATGCTTATACACCGGGATTTCCACGGAAATATGTTGAAATTATTATACAACGTGTTTATCCATAAAACATGATGAAATGATTATATACTAGTTTTTCTCCTAACACATGCTGAAATGATGATATATCGGGATCTACTCTGATTGACTATTATACCTGTGGGTGAGGTTTTCTTATGCCTATGGGTGAGGTTTTTTTATACCTATGGGTGAGGATTGGTTAAGCCTGAGGGAAGGGTTTTTCTATGCTTTTGGGTGAGGTGTTGAATTGAATATTGAAATGAAATAGCCTTTGATGCATATACCAAACCAAATCACAAGCTTGGATTTGGTCTTCACTTATCTACCTAGATGGAATTTTGAGATATCTACTGAGTTAACTTTACATGGGGGATTGATGGGTCGAGGCTGGATCTCAAGACTTTATAATTAAATGAAATTGAATTTCTAATGAACATGAACTAAATATAAATGGAAACTAGTGCTTGTAGGAGTGTTTACTTTTGGGTACTTCCTAGTTTACTGCTTTTAATTTTTGTACACTACCTGTTTCATACACTCACTAATATATAGGCATAGATCTTGGGTGGTTTCCTACCGGTATTTATTTCTCACACCCTATTTGGTTCATGATTTTTGTCCCACACAGATTATATTGTTTCAGGTGTGGATAAGGGAAATTTCCCTTCTACAGGTACTTGATTGTTGTTAATAGTAGGAGATCATGGGACCAATAAGAGGCTTATGATGCTTCTTAGTTTTCTTTTGTATTTTTTGTACCTTGGTACTGTATCTTGTACATGACTATATTGTATCCTATTTTTTTATGCTTTCCTAGAACATGTGACATGGTGCATCATCTTTTGTATGGAACGATGCCTTGTTATTTATCTTATCAATCTTTCACTATTTATTTCTGTTGTATTTTGTTTATTATTTCCATTATTATATTATTATTGATTCTGCTATGTTACACTCTACCAATGAGGTCATAGTTTCCCCACTATCACACCCTAGGACCTCGCTGCTAGTTGGTAGCCTCTGGCATTTGGCGAAATGCGCTTGAGGCCATGTGGCCAACTGGGTACGAGGTACTAGTTGAGTGGCATCTAGATTTAGGAAATTATAATTTATAATTACATGTCATTCCATGTATATATCCATTCATTTTTAAATTTTATCCTTATACATCATTTTTTTCTTATTTGTTTGTGTGAATTTAAAAATGAAATGTTGAACTAAAATGATTAACATTGAAAAGTTTTTGTAGTGAAGGATAATGATTAGTGAAAACTTATTTTTTATCATCCTACTATTAATTAAGGTTTATTGGTGGGATAATTTTAAAATATTTTTATTCACTAATTCACCACACACCTCCTCTTAATGAATACTTTTTGTGGGACTATGCTATATTAGTGGTAGTATCCAATAAAAATTGCATACATCATGTATGATATGTTGTGTACTCAACATGGTGTCCTTTATTACTTGATCATAACTAGTAAATATCAATAAAATCAAGGTGAAAGTAAATTTATTTCTACTATGAATATTATTAAGTTCTTGATTAATACTAAAGATTCATTGATGGTCTTTGTAAGTAAGATCTTATTGTATAAGGTTACACTAATGAAATATTAAAGACAAACATAGATGGTTCTAGGTCTTAGACTATATTTTAGTTTTTTCTTAAGGGTTATGAAGTTATCTAGAAGAGTTCTAAATACCCTACTATGGTTAATTACACACTGATTATTAATAAATCATTATATCAGATGCTTTGAAGTAACGTGTTTAAATAAGGAAGATCATCACTAAACCAGATATATTTTCTACTTTATTAATCCCAATAGAGTTTTAATATTATAATAATGGTTCAATATTATAGGCTAATAAACAAAAATCACACCAAAAGACTAAACACATTCTTTGTGACTGTCATATCATTAGATAAAATTTTACTTGGGGTGGAGTAACGATTTTTTGTGTGGTTGTAGAAGATAATCTAGTGGATACTTTTATGAAATATCTAACTCAATAAAGTCATGAGGTTAATATAAATTCCTTAATTATTAGTTATACCAGGTACTCACCCTAATGTATTCAATTTTTTGGTATATAATTCCCAAATTCATTTTATATAATTTAAATATTGGGAATTTACTATGTATCATGATTTTAATATTATATATGTGTCTTGTTTAATACATGAAATAAGAATAATAAATAACCCCTCAAAAGAAAAATTCTAATTTTTTATAATACATGATCATTATGGAAATTTATTGGTTTACATGATATGTTAATTTTAGTATAGGTAGGTGCCTATGTAAATATACAATGTTCACTCATGATACTCAAGTCTAAATTATTTTCTGGGGTGATCTACTTTGAGTATACTAGGTTAAATTTCATATATATATATATATATATATATATGTAACTTGTGTATTTTTGGAATTTAAAACAAAAAAATATATCCACTACCTAATATTAATTTATAACCTTACATGTAAACCTTCATACTTTGATATCTTTCTAATATTAGTCTTAAAGATTGGGCTAATCATGGGCGGTTGGGTATGTTGTCGATTATGTGGTGGGTTTTTATTTATCAATGTAACATTTATTATATTGTATGATGATTAATAAATTATATACCTTGATTGAGTTATACTAATGATATTAATGGTTATTCATAGTTGAGTGACATGTGATATTCTCATCTACTTGGAAGAATGACATTGGATGTATTCATCTATTTTGGTCTGCATAATTTTAATAATTGAGAATTGATGAGTTGGTTTATATGATATTAACATATTCTATATCTCATTGTTGTGATATATGTCTTGAATAAAATAATTATGTGAGTATATATATGATATATGGAGATTAATTTGGTGGAAATGATTTTCTGGAGATGTGTAATTTTGATAGAGATCATGTCATATCTCTTTGTAGGTTGAGTCGCAATAAAATTTTTCTATGGGATAATATTTGTCTATGTATATTAATTATGAATTCATAATAATTTTTAATGATAGAATTTTCCACAAGTTCACACATAAGTGTATATGAATGGGTATTTATTACTGGCATAAAATGTTAGTCAAAATTTTGATAGTGTATATGCCAGTTTTATATGAAGTAGTTTGGATATGATTTCACAATTTATTACAGAATTTTAATAAATTTTTTGAGTATTTAATTCAATTTTAATATTGAAATATATGAAAACTAAATGTAACATGTTTTATAAAGTGATATACATCACATATCACCATTTGATATGCATATTTATGTTATATATGATATCAAACTACTCTTGTGTATCTATTTTATCCCATGTTACTTAATGATATTATGGATTAAAAGTCATTATATTACATATAAGAGAGTGATATAATGGGTTTAATTAAATTAAGTGTTCAAAAAAATGGTTAAAGGGATGACATTACAGTGCTCATGCATATTTTTTAACTTAATTTTCATTTGACCAAAGTATTTATGAAAATATTAGGATTATAAATACTATTCCATTTATTAAGGGAGTATTATAGAAGGATATATAAATCCTTAATAAATTCATCAATCAGTAAACATTTATAGCTAAATATATCTCCCTCTCACCCTTATTCCTTTACATATAAGGTGTAATCATGTCTTAGAAGATAGAAATATCATAAAATAATGTATTGTGATTCTTTATTAAATGGATCAAATAAAAAGAAAAATAATTTTACTGATGCTAAATGGTCATCATAAAACCCACTATTGGATCAAAATAAATCTGGATAGTATGATATGTTCTTTTTTTCTTAAATGAATAATATTATATTAATCTTCTTTTTTTATGATATTGGACAAAGTGTTTTATTTTTGAACTATATTTAGAAATTTTTGATGTCTATAAAACCTAGAAATTTGTTCACATATAGGAAAAATATGACATTAGTGCATTTAATGAGCTTGGAAAGAAATATGTGGTCACATTAAATTATTTTATATGAATATAATTATTTATCTCATGATATATTAGTCATTTACATGTCAGAAGAGTTTCATGAGATCTATAATTTTCATGTCTCATAATTTTACTCGGTTATATATAATACAATGGCAATGGTCTTCTCTATATTCATTAAGTGGTTATATCATGAAAACCCATTTATTAGTTGGTTTTTTATAATTGAGATTAAATTTATAATTATTATCTTAGATGACCCAAATTGATATACATATATTTTATATCATTTTATATATTTAAAAATTACATATCATAAATAAAAACACAGTCCCAAATCCTGAAGGTTTAGTCTCTTTGGATATTAGCAACATAACCAACTTATTACGCAATAATTATTCAATATCACCCACAAAATTCTCCACATGTGATATCCTCTTAGATATATTCATGTATATAAGTTCTTAGGGAAGTAGGAAGCATAAGAAATGTGTAAGATCAAATTCTTAATAAGAGAAAAATAATATCAATGAGTCATGGGGGACATATCATAAATATGAGGGGAAAGTAAACATAATATAAATAACATTATTAATAGAATAAGATCATGAAAACTTAAGATATAATCGTGATGCTTGATATCATAATCATAGATCAATCACGAGAACATATAACCATAAAGTATCATCATGATATCATAATATATTTCATGTTATAGTAAATAGAAATCATAAGAAAATAATCATGATCTATATAGAGATAAGAATAGGAATATGTCACAAATATATATATATATAGGAAATCATAATATTGTGAACATAGCTGACTATGTAATGTTAACACATAAAGTTTTGAACATAACTAACCACATCATGTCCACCCATAAATTTGTGAACATGTCTAAATGAATCATGTCCATGAATAATGTTGTGAACATAACTAACTACATCATGCCCTTGTATAGAATTGTGAACATATCTAACTACATCTTGTCTATGCATAATAAGGTGAACATAGAAAACAACATCATGTCCACTCATAACATAATTATCTCATTAGATATAAATCTTTACCCAATACATTGGAGGGAGATGAAAATTTTATCTCACTCATCACATAATTATAAACCATACATATGTTTTCCACATGAAATCAATCAAAATTCATTGTATGATTGTAATGATAAAGTAAAATGGGGTACATATATACAATCACGAGTTAAAAATACCAAAATAATAATAGAGTCTATCTAGTTAAATACCCTTGGATTAAAAAAATATTAGGTATTCACACTATATATAATTAAAAGGGTACACGCTCATGAAAATATATTTCCCCAGTTAATTGAATATATGGTTATCTAGATGAACAACTTTTAGTCAAGAAAAAGGAAATTTAGGGTATTTATAATGGATATACATTGATAGAAAGGTTATCTTTAATAATAGTAGATGATTAAGAGATAAAAATTAATTTATGGAAAAATTAATATAAGGAAATTAAAATGGAACAAAAATCATGAAAAGAGTTTTTTTACACTTCAATAAAATTCTCATAAATACAGTGTTATAAATAATTTAAAAAATATTTTTAAAAAGTGAAAAAATGGCTTTTATAACTTTAAAACATTCTAAAAATGGAAACTTGAAATTAAATGAAGGTAAAATAAAAGAAATATGGTGTGAGAGATATAAATTGGAATATAAGTGAAAAGAAATAATTTTGAATCATTTTTAGTGCTTTTAAAAGAACCCATATCGATTAAAGAATTATAAAATATATTTTTTAATAGATAAAAATATAAATATAGGATGTGTCAAAGAGATTACATATTTAACATTCAAAATAAGGAAACTTTTTATGGTGAGAAATAATGTGCACATGGAAGAGAAATACCAAAAATAGAGAGTGAAATATATTTTTTAAAATATCATATTTTTATAAAGTAAGAAATCATGAAAAAGATGATTTTGGTATGAAATTGTAATTTAAAAAAAATAAAGATAATATATGACATGATATAGAAAAGGGAGATAATATATCAAAATTATATGTAGAAAAGTTGAAGAAGAAATTATATAACCTAATGAAATAGATATTGAGTCAATAAAACCCTTCTGAATTTGGTAATGTATAAATCTAAAGAAAATGAAGGGAATAATGTAACATCCTAACCCATTTTCCACTTAAATAGTGCCCTAAGATGGTTGGTTACATGGACTCAATCGCACCTCCCCACATGGAAGAGGTTGTTGAATAGTAGTGAGGATCTAAGGTGGTACAGTGGGGAGAGTATACCCTCATATCAAATTTGAATATTGGATATAATAAATAAGAAAAAAATAGCTGAATAATATATAAACAGACATTTTAATGACTAGAAAAGTAACCAAATTTAGAGGAATCATGATATAACATAAATGATAAACAACTATAGAAGCATAAATAACCAAAATCTATAATAATAATCACAATCTAAGAGGTTGAGTCATATACATGATTTCATGTCATGTTGATATACAAAACGATAAAATATGGGGAAGACATATACAACATGATTAAAAAATAAAAAAAGGAAAAAATACTACTCCACTAAAATCATGAGCATATGCTTGATCCTATGCCCCCATGCTCCACACTATAAGTAAAACATATCAACTATCAGTAATAGGGTTCTTATCCTTATCCATGCTTACAGGGAACTAATCTACTTAGGTACAAAAGGTGTCCTGAGTAGGGTATGAGATAAGATCCCAGTAGTCCACCACAAATAGTGTCTAGAAATAATCCAAACAATTTACATATCTATAAGTGTGCAGTTATAAAGAGTAATTATCAATGCTGAATAAATAAATACCAGCCAACATAAGTTCCTATAGGACACCTTGCAGTTCTACCTACTTAGGTATATACCGAAATGAAAGTCTAATAAGTAACTATAGATATACTAATGATATATATATATATATATATATAGTTTAATATTATATACACTTATATTCACTAATTACATGAGGATGTAACTAGTTATATGTTGGGAAAAATCCCTCAAGGTATCATTGAATCATTTTTGAGGTGATTGTGTTTGTTAACAGAGTAGGCCTCTGTGTTGTGTTTGTTGAAAAAAATAGACTTCGATGTACAAATTTGTTGAAAAAGGGGGTTTACATGGTGATTTGTCGAGTTCGACAGATGTTTTCAACAATCCATGATTGATTTAATAACCTATAAAAATAAATAGACGATCTGGAGGCAGTACAAAAAGAGCAGATACAAAGTAGTGCCAGTTTCCAGTGTTTGCAAAATTTATGGGCCTCAAAATAGACAAATGGAGAAAAGTATTTTTGGAAAATAGAATTACATGCTAGTGTCTTGGAGGCTTGGAAACTTGTTCTCCATATGTTTTTCAAGATCAAAACATTAAAATATGGCCAAGTAAATAGGGGTGCCCAAGTTTTGGTTTGGGCGTGCAAGGTGACTAGGGCGATAGAGACTAGGCCGGCTGGACTTGCGCGTCGGTAAGAGACTTTCACTTGGTGATCAGGGTACCCAAAATGACTAAAAATAGAGGGATACCCCTCATTATTTTTGAAGAAGCTCAACACTTACAGAAAATTAGAGCTCCAATCAAGCAGGTGGTTTGGGCGCGGTAGTGGTGGTGTGGGTGCGCAAGTATAAAGATATTCAGAAGTTAAGTGTCGGGTGATAGTTGCGTGCCAAAATTGGTTTGTAAATAAAAGTGTGTGAGTTTCCCAAGTTTATTTTTGAATAAGAGAGTGTCACACAAGTGGTTAGGTGATACTTGAATGCCAATATTTGAGAAGCGCACCAAATAATAGAGAAGCGTGTCGGGCATTAGAGAAGCACGCCAAGCATAGATAAGTGATCCAGTCATTCTAGGGCTACTTGAAAGTGGGATAATTTCCTGTTACCTTCGGTGCAAAGTTAGATTCATCTACGGGTGAAATTTGGAAGTCAATAGAGCATCTATATACTGAGAAAGATGCATTCATTTGTGAAAATGAAGTGAACTTCAAGTTCGTAAACTGTGAGTGGATCCTTTCCAGAGTAGTGAACAAAGGAAGAGGAAGAAGGTGATCCTTTCAACCGGTAGTGAGCCAAAGAGATACAAATAGGGAGGGACCCTTGGCAAAGTAGTGAGCTGACCCTAAACATTATAAAGGCAGTGAGTCTAGTCATAGAAGTAATCTATCCCGAACATTGTAAATTGGTAGTGAGCTTCAGTGGATTTGGTACAGTGGCACATCGTTGTTGTATGCTCCTTGGATGTAACCAAGTGAGGGTAAACCAAGTGAAAATATTTGTGTCTACTGGCTTGCTTCCCTGAATTTCATCCAAATCATCATTATCAGATAAATAAGAAAAGACAAGATAAATGTTAACAACATCATAGAAAATAAAGTGACCCTTATAATATAGATGTTAAGATCCACTAGGGCAAGAATAATTTTGAAATAGAATATCCATACCCTAATTCACCCCCCACCCCTCTTAGGATATTTAGGCCCCTTTTGTTCCTAAAAATTGGTATCAGAGGGAAGGTTTTTTTTATCATATATTTTTTTCTTTGACTTGGTTCAGTTGGTTTCTCAAGTTAAAGATTCAGTCTACTCTTATTGTGGTGTGCCATGGAAAAGGGAAAAAACTCAAAGAAGAATCAGAAGTCAAATGGTATTCCTCAGTGTGGAAGTGTTTATGTAAAAATTTAGATTCAACTAAATGAATCAAACAGCTTTATGAAGGAAGGCTTGGATAAATATGATAGGTAAAATATAGATTCACTCAATAATAATGTAGGAACGAGTGAAATACTTTAAATTAAATGTGATACTGAAACTACTGATGATGATGAAGTTTCAAGAAGGAGGCCACCTATAGATTATGTCGACATGAAAAAGGAATCGGATGAGAAATTGGATGAAGAAGAAAAATATGAAGATATCCAGATCCAAGTACTGAAAATTGAGGTCAACAAGCTAAGGGGATTAAGTCAAAGGCTTATTAATGTGGCCACTAATCTCAGGGAGAATAATGATTCTCAAGATGAAGAACTAAAACAGTTGTCTTCAATGAGAGAAAAATGAAAAACTGATAATAATGGAAACAATATGAACTCATATAACATTAAAAATTTAAAATCTAGAAATGATTATCTTGTTGCATAGCTAAATGAACTAGTTCAGATGAATCAAAGGCTACAACAAGAGAATGAATGTTGTTCTGGTTCTATTGCTCAGTAAAAATTGAAAGTAAATGAGAAAAGTGATATGGTAGATAATATCACACAAGAACTGGAAGATGAGATGAGTAGTGGGAAGAATATCGAGAGAGAAATCAATTCTCAACTTGAAGAAAGGGATATGAAGATTCCAAATTTGGAAGAAGATCTAGAGTTAGTGAAGAAATAAGTGGATAAATTCAATACAAAAGGAAAAACTAAAATGAAGGATGACTTGCACTTATTATTTTATTATCGTTCATCAAGTGATGATAAAATGGAAAAAAAAATTATTTCTGAAGAGAAACAACAACATATTTTCTTAGCTCAAAGACCATACAGTTTGGAAAAAACTAGTATTGTTTTTGAGGAATCCTCTCCCGTGCTGACAGAAAGAGAGTCATGAACATTTCCAAAAATGGAAAAAATCATGTAGGTGTTGGAGACAGACCTAAGAGGACATTTACAGGAAGTAATGACAGTATGTTCTATTTCTATGGGACTCATGGTCATACATCAAGCTTCTGTTCAGAGGCTTGGGAATACATTTCATGTTGTGAAGATAAAAATTGTACTAATTCTAAGAATAAGAAGAAGCATCATGAGAAATCATATAGAAGAGTCTCTCAGAGGAAAATATTCATCAGATGTTATTACTGTCAAAGAATGGGACACACTATGACTATGTTTCAGGAAACTTAGGAGATTAATGTCAGAAGAAGAACTCAAGCTGCATCAACATCTCGGATGAAAAATGATGAAATGAGGTATGCCATTGATGGAAGATGTTTTTTATGTTCTCATTATGGGAATTTTTCAATACATTGCAGTAAGAAGAAAGTAGGAAAGGAAAAGGAACTCAAAAGGAGATTCTCGACTCCAGTGGTGTATAATGTGAAATATTACACTGGAAGAAAAATTGTTAAATTGAAAAATAGGTTTAATAACTCAAGATAATGACAAGTAGATACATGAAATGTGTATCGATCACCTTCTCTATCACACTCAGAAAAGATCTCATGGAGATAATGTGAACAAACCTAGAAGATTAAGGGGATATCTACTCCAGCTATGAGTAAGAAGAATGCACATTTAGTGGAGGACTCACCACTAGCACCAAATAGTGTGATGACTCATATATCTGATAAAAGAAAGATGAACAAAGAATGTATTGAAAAAATCTCATGTCTTGTGCCACGAGGAGAGAAGTGGAGGAAAGAGTAAGATCCCTTCAATGGTGGAAGAATCAAGGGAATGTTACAAGAAGATATATTCCTACTCAGAGAAGGAATCAAGGGAAGTGGCATATTGGTAGAACATCAAAGACAAAAATGTGTACCAGTGGGATTCAACCCCAAATTGTGAGAAAGGAAAAGACTATAGAATCTACACATCATAAAAAGACTCATCATTTGGGTAATGAATGCTTAGTCATATGGCCATAGTAATTTAAGTTGGATAAGAATCTAGAAGAAGCAAGGAAGGAGTGTGATGATCTGCAAGAAAGAATCAAAGGTTTGACACATCAGGATCAACCAAAATCCTCACCTTGAGGATTCCAGAAGATATCCCATTCCTATGTGTATAAATGATATTAAATGATGTTAATGTGTTTTAGGTTCAAATGGAGATACAATCCAAGGGGAAGTGTCATTAAAAGATGAAAATAAATGATGTTATGTGATCCATAATGTCAACTGATTCAAATCAGTTACCCGAGATGAAGAAGGAATCTGGAAGAATTTCATGAAAGGAGTTAATGTTATATGGCTTCATGAGATAGGTAAAAGTAGTTGAGCACAATAAACAGTGATTGTGTTATTAACTTTATCTCTTGTTTCCAAAACCAAGTTTGACTCAGTAGGCTTAGAGGTTTTGTTGATGTCTCATTTCTATGTGTTGAATTTACCCAATGACGATCTCATTGATATAATTGAGCTGGCGAAGTTTCTCAAATATTCAGTCACATGTGAAGAAATGATGTAGGAGAAAGAGAATGTTTATGGGTCTAAACAGTGGGATCAATAATAGAATGAGTTGTACATTAAAGGGGGGCATTATGTCTTCTAATCTGATTTAAGGCCTCAATGATATAGAAAGAATGAATGTTTGTGTTGTCTGGCATTAGGAAGACCAATTGGGGGATAAGTAGCAACACTCGTTTTTTTCATGATTATCTATTTTTTCTAATAATATGGTATTAGATGACTATTTTCAGGATACCAAGAAGTTGAGAGAGAATATCAATAATGTTTCATTAGGAATATGAGAAAAGAAGTTGAAAGAAATGAAATGACATAGTGGCAATAAGCTTGTAGAAAGTAATGAAGTGGTAAGATATTCAAGGGGATCAAAAGTGGAAAATGATGATTCCAAAGAAAATAATGATAATGGGCATGAGGAAGTCAAGTCTATATCTGTAAAGAATCTAAATATTTGAGATGAAATTTACTAGAAGAGCATCATTGATGATCAGATAATGCCAGTACAGACAAAGAAGATGGGAACTCTACAGAAAGCATAATACTTATCATATGTAGAGCCTAAACATTGAGAAGATTTGGAATGGAAAACTACAAGGAGATGAGAACTCCAGTTGCTACTAGAATGAAGTTGTTGAATGATGATGATGGCATGGTAGTTAATATCACAGAATCTAATAAAATCATTGGAAGTCTATTGTACTTGACAGAAACAAGGCCTAACATTGTATTTTCCACATGATAAGAAGCAAGATATTAGAGTAATCCCAAGGAAATCCACATTATTGCAGTAAAAAAGAATACTTCGATATAATAAGGGAACTGTGGATTTAGGTTTGATATATAATGATAAATATCATCTAGAGCTATTGGGAAATACTGATGCAGATATGGCTGGTTTAGTGAATGATAGGAAATCAACGTCAAGAGGTGTATTCTATCTTGGTGGATTGTGTATTTCTTGGATAAGCAAGAAGAAAGATTTCATTTCATTGAAAACTAAAAAAGTTGAGTAGATTTCCTCCACTAAATCATGCACACAGTTATTGTGGATGAAGTAACAGCTTGATGATATGGGAGTTGAGGTGAAGTCTCTGATTAGAATCTAGTGTAATAACTCAAGTTCTATCAATCTTATAAAAAATCTAGTCTATCACTCATTGACAAAGCACATTGAGATAAAGTATAATTTTATCAAGGATAAGGTTGAGCAGGGAATCGTGAAGTTGGAGTATGTTACAATAGAGTTACAGGTTGCCAACATTTTTACAAAGGCCTTACCTAAGGAAACTTTTGAGATACATCAACTGGATCTGGGATTCCATTCGACTTCCAACACTTAAAAAATGTGGATGTGGAATCCCCCCTCTTCCTGAGGTATGGTGTGTTTTCCT
The DNA here is from genome assembly GCA_963277665.1 of Viscum album. NCBI lineage: Eukaryota > Viridiplantae > Streptophyta > Magnoliopsida > Santalales > Viscaceae > Viscum > Viscum album. Next base: position 438,365,620 of record OY728157.1, on the reverse strand, counting down.
TACTGTAATAATCTATGCTCTCTAATCTGTTAAAACCCACCAAGGACTGACCTTTGGGTTCATTGACAAAGGGGGAGAAAGAGATACTCTTAAAGAGTGAGAAGTTGTGGCTAAAGAAGGGAGACAATGTCTTTTTCAAAGATATGGGGAGAAGATGATAGGTGGAGTAGAAAGTTAGGGGGATTTTATCAAGACAAGTGAAGAAGATGATAGGGGGAGAACCATGATGAGAGTATGTTGTGTTCGAAGTGATTAGCCAAATATTATCTTGGAAAACACAAGAACTCAAGAATTGAAGAAGGACAGTATTAAATCTGATGATGCTAGAAGTGATCGATCAAATACTAGATATCATGACAGCTGAGGATCGTGATAAAAGTAGAACAGTGACATTGGAATGCTTTCAGAAGGTTTCTAAAAATCAAAAATTGGTATCAGTTTGGTATCTACAATTGGTTTTAGAAATAAAGTGATGAATTGATTAACTTTTCATTTACTCTTGTTTCTCACGCTGAGCATTGCTCATGTGGGATTAGAGTATGTGTTGAGTGAATCCTAGATTTCTATCAGAATCAAAAGGGGAGAATAGTGGATAAAGCCTTAACGCAGTATCATTTTATGAGAAGAGTTTTTAACAAACCCAAAGGGGGAAATTTTTGGGCAAAAATCACTCAAGGTATCATTTAATCATTTTTGAGGTGATTTTTTTTATTGACAGAGTGGGCCTCTGTGATGTGTTTTTTGACAAAGCAGACCACGATGTACAAATTTTTTGACAAAGGGGGTTTACATGGTGAGTTGTAGAGTTCTAGGGATGTTTTCAACAATACATGATTTATTGAAGAAACGTGAAAAAGTAATGGATGATCTAGAGGTGGTACAAAAAGAGAAAATACAGGGTGGCATCGTTTTCTAGTGTTTGCCAAATTTATGGGCCTCAAAATTGAAAAATAGATAAAAGTGTTTTTGCCAAAGGGACTTGTGTGACAGTGTCTTAGAGGCTTGGAAACTTTCGTGTCATGTGTTTTTCAAGATCAAAACATCAAAATATGGAAATGGAAAGAGGGACTCCCAAGTTTTAGTTTGGGTGTGCAAGGTGACTAGGGAAATAGAGACTAGGGCGGGTGGATTTGCGTGCTGGTAGGAGACTTGTGCGCGGCGCTTAGGGTACCCAAAATTCCTATAAATAAAGGGCTACCCCTCCTCATTTTTTGAATAAGCTCAACACTTAGAGAAATTTATAGCTCTAGTCGCACATGTGGTTTGGGCACGCAAGTGGGGGTGTGGGCACGCATATATAAAAATATTCTGAAGTTGTACGCCAGTTGATAGTTTCATGCCAATATTGGTTTGGGCATAAAAGGGTGTGAGTTTCCCAAGTTTTGTGTTGAATAAGGGAATGGTGCGCAAGTGGTTAAGTGACACTTGCACGCCAATCTTGGAGAAGTGCACCAAAGCATAGAGAAGCACATCGGGCATTAGAGAAGCATGCCAAGAATAGAGAAGCATGCCAGTCACTCTAGGGCTATGCGAAAGTTAGAGATTTACCCGTTACCTTCAGTGAAAATTTAGATTCATCTGCGAGTGAAAGTAGGAAGTCAACAGAGCATCTACATATAGAGAAATATGCATTCATTTGTGATAATGAAGGGACCTACAAGACCATAAACTGTGAATGGATCCTTTCCAGAGCAGTAAGCAAAGGAAGAGGAAGAAGGTGATCCTTTATACTAGTAGTGAGCTAGAGAGAGAGAAACAAGGTGTGACCCTTGGGAAAGCAATGAGCTGACCATAAATATTGTAAAGGCAGTGAGTCTGGGCATAGAAGTAATCTATCCTAAACATTGTAAATTGGTAGTGAACTTTAGTGGATTTGGTATAGCGGCACATTGTCTTTGTATGCTCCTTGGACGTATCCCAGTGAGAGTGAACCAAGTAAAAATCTATGTATCCGCCTTCTTGATTCCCTACATTGAATCCAAATCATCATTATCAGATAAATAAGAAAGGACAATATAAATGTTAACAACATCAGGGCAAACAAAGTGACCCTTATAATATAGAGGTTAAGATCCAATGGGGTAGGAAGAATTTTAAAAATAGAATATTCATACCCTGATTCACCCCCCTCTCATGGTATCTAGGACCCTTTTGGTCCTAACACTATATACATGGATACTAGGTGTTGGCTGGACTCGAGGCATAACACAGGCATTCATAACCAATCTAACAAGCCAGTAGGCTCAAGCAAAGGGTACATGCCCTGAATCTCATAGTGAATGTGGGTAATCATGCTCAAAATTTGAGATAGGTGGGGTGAGATGTCATACCCAACACCTTACGCAAGGAATGTCGAATTTCATTCCCATCACCTAAATAATACTATAATGGTGAGAGACATCATGCTCAATACCTGTTGTAAGGGAGTGTGAAATTCCATGCTCAATAGAATCCTTAACTATCACTCCATATACAATACCAATGGCACAATCATAATAATAATAATAATAATAACTGAGGAATAACCCCATAAGCATTTCAATCATAAAATCCAATATAACCAAGGCATCCCAATTCATATAAATCATATTATAAATCATGCATCATTAGGTGTGGCCTTTCCACCCATTAACATTAATTATAATAAATCCATTTAATTTATTTAATAAATGAAAACCTTCATGAAGCTAAGTTGTTCTATAGTAATAAGCTATTTAATTCACCAAAGCATAGAAATTCTATTTAATTATGATCTAATCACTTAGGAGGTGTTGCGTAATCTAACCATGACATAAAAGAGTGGGAAATTCCATTTACACTCTATGAATAACACTTATAAAGTGTTTTGATCATTTCATAAATTAAATATAAAGGGTAATTTCAAGTTGGCACACCCAAGGGGTGGATATGATTGAAGTTGTAATCTTCTAATTTCTTAGCAAGGTCTATAGGGATTATAACATCATGTGAATAATTATTTAGAAATCAAATAACTTATTTAAGGCAATGTGTGGAAAATTTCAGTGTGTGGCCCAATTCTGAAGCTATGAAAACAAAATAACTTTTAGGTAAAATAACTAAACCACCTGCCATAGGGATTTGGATGAATCATCGTCTAATATCAGCTTTAGATTTCAAGTGGATTGGAAGAAATCATAAGAATGGTACAATGCCCTGTAAATAGGGAGAATGATCTCACACCAAAATAGTGAAACATATGTGAAGAATAATGAATAACATAAGAAAGGTAAATTGGGACCTTAATTCAATTTATCCAACACATCTAATGTCACCTGATTTGGAGTCAGGATGGAGAAGTAATGGAAATCCCTAGGTTAGGGAGGAGGAGAGCTCAATGGGAGAGGAGAGATCTTGTAGAGGCCCGAAGCTTGACGTACATGGACAACACATTACTTTTTCGGAATACTTAATACATAACAAAATTCAAAACTCAAGGACCATAATATTTTAGTGTCTTTGGAAACTCGGAACGTAATCTTCTAATCGTGGTGAAATATCTTCAACATCTCCCATAAAGATCTTCCCCTTATGTTTTCTTACCTAAAACCTTTCTTTATATCCTGGGAAAAAGAAAACATACAAAGGGTGAGCTCAAATTCTCAGTAAGGGTAAGAATGGATAAAATAAAACAAACCATATACATTTGAACTTAAAAACATGAACACAATGTTTAAACATCAAGATCTTGAGCAATGAAATAAAACATGGAAATATGTAAGGAATAGATCATAAAGAAACATTAATCCTTATAAAATAGCATGGGAATAAAACATGTAATTGTGGAAACCATTAAGCACATTATATGATTTCAATAGTAGCCAAGGCATTGCTGCTAAGACCATCTTAGTGGACAAAGTCCCTTTCTGAATCGAGTTCACTCCTCGTTCCATTCCTATATTACTGAACCGGTTTAACTTGTCGTTCCAACCATGACTATATCATGAGATATAAATCTTTAACCAATGAATTTAATGGAGATATAGGTACCACCCATATCATAATGAAATCATTCTTACTTTTGCCACAAAATAAACTTGAAACATTCATCATAACCGAAAGAATAAAATGGGTTTCATAAACATCATCCCATCATCACATAATCCATATAAAAAAATGGATATATCAATATAAGAAAAGTGAAACCATGTAAATCATAGGGACATTATACTTGAAACAAACACATATAAAATAATGTAATCTTAGATGGAAAAATGGTTTTGATAAAACACTTGAAATGAATTCTTGAGGAAAATATCCTTTCTTCTTCAAAATCAATTTCTTTTCACAAAACGTCATGCCATTTTAAAAGAAAGAGATTTTTTTGAAAATATTCATGAAATATTTTGGAGGAAGCTTCATGAAAATAAGGCGTTATAAAACCGTAAAAATTCTTTCATGCCGTATACGTTAAAAAACATTTTTCTCGTACTTTTGTCGAAAAAGTCAAAAAGTACCTTGTAGGATAAATAAAAGAAAGATTCCTTCCATACCATGGGGTAAAAGTCAGAATGGGTAAAAAGGAATTTAAAAATACATGAATACACTTTTATAAAACATGGGCATGGATTATAGAAATAACCCCCGTAAATACTTACGAATAAGAAATCTCAGATAAAAATGAGATTTGCAAAATTATCCCTTACCTTAGGTCTAATATGATTTGTACATATCCAAACCTCCTGTATAATGATTTAAATAATGTAATTGACTTATTACAGAATCATATTAATTGTTATGATATCATATATGGTTCACTTATGACTTTATATTACCCATTCTTTTGTAAATTAATGTTAAAGTAGCATTTTGGGTAAAATCATCTTATTTATTGTACGTGTTTGGACTTGTTGTTCTTGATGTTATTATTACTTATATCATGATTTACTTACTTCCAAAATGTAAATCATGATTTATATATCATATAAATTCATTATATATCCATAATATACAAGAATTTATAATAGTACATAACATATGGAGGTAAAAAATGAAACGCACCGTTCATGGAGATGGTAAGTCGTACGTACGCATGAACACTACTTTCATTTCTATTTCTTGTTTTAATGGAATTAAAAAATAATTATACATAGGTATATTATAATCCCAATATAATATCATATATAATATCATTAACCACATCCTTTATACATCCCATATAAGGTATTAACGAATCACATCACTTTGAGGGGGCGGTAGTCCGCACTTCCTCAAATGAGATTATCGTATTTACCGACTATGGAAACTGTAAAGGCTTGATATAATTGGGAATTAAAGAAGCATAAGGAAATCATAAATATAATATATATTATATATAAATACAGTTCCATCATAATGGCCACCATGAGAGGCGGTAGGATAAAATCGAACAATCATCGTTTCGTGAGCCGTTAGTTTTCCATCACAGAAACATTATGTTCTTCATCCATTAGATGGAGGTGTGTGTAAGTGTAGTTCGAATACTTCTCATAAAAACATCGTAGTATATTTAGGATATTGTTTTTGTTACAAAAGAAATGATTAAAAAGAGTTTAGGGGTTGGAGAAGTAGAATAAAAGAAAACAACTTAAGAGAAACTGTTACCTTTAATTTTGGTAACTTCCTTTGGTTTGAACCAAAAGGACTTCTTGGAGAGTATTATGCCTAATGTAAGGCTTCAAGGTGGAGAAGAGGGATGTAGGGAGATTAGTTGGGCAGAGTTTGGACGAGCCAAAAGGCTTGAGAGGTGTGAGGAATTTCATAGAAGTGGTCTCCTTTTATAAGGGAGAGGAGGGGCTCTTTAGGAAAGTGTGAAAACATTTTTTTATTATAAACTTATATTTGGTTTGAAGAGGTCCAAAACATATTAATGTCGAAGATAAGATGACTCATATTAGAAATAAAATCATCCAATTGTAATTGGACAGTTTTTGGATGTTATTTTAATCATTATAATCTTATTTATTTAAATCATTTATTAATGAGGTAAACACTACATCATTATTGTGTCATAAATAATTTAATTCATTTGATATCTAAAAATTATGAAACAAATACCATGATGTAGGGAATATTTTTATATTTCAAAATAATATTTATAGTATAAAATATAACTTATATAACCCCTTATAAAAATTAATTACTAAATGATTTTTGTTAAAGTCAATTTTGTCTTTACATTAAATTAATTAATCCAAATTGTCATTTTCACTACCAAGTGGCTCATTGGGGTCCCAAAATCGTCCCAAGGATGCCCATGGTCGGCCACTACTCATCCAATAAGGTTAGGACAAGTTTCAAGGTAATTTTTAATTATTATAATATTCTTTTAACCTTGAATTACCCTATTTACCTTTAACCGCAGTAAATAAAAATTACCGTAGTTACTATTCATAATATAAAAAAAAGTAACCTATTAACATAATTTGGACCCCCTGATTCCAAATATGGAATCCATTTTTCAAAATTCAAAACAACAAAGTTGCATTAATTAATTTAAAATTAATCCCGTTGTTAAGCGAATAGGTTTTAAAAGTTAAAACATTTCCAAAGATTGAATTGATTTAACCTATGAATTCAATGTAAAATCAATGATAATGAAATACATTATATTAAATGGTAAAAATATATTATATTTATACTTTAAAACCATTCAATATTATAATTTAACCATATAAATTATTACGATGAAAAAATTTGTTTTTAATTAAAATATAGCGTGTTTTTACTATTCATTAAAATATGAAAGTTATCAGAATAATATGAAAATTTTATAAAAAGTAAATTTTTATATCCTGATTCCAAAGAAGAATTTTATTTTGTCAAATTTAACTTATAAACATGTCAAAAACTATATTTAATGTGGGTGCTCCATCAAAAGGCGGCAAAACTGCATTTTTCGAAAAATACTTATTTTACCCGAAAAATTTATTTTGTTCTCATACCATGTTCTAGAAAATGTGTAAGATGAATAATAATGTTATAAAATTAAAATTTTAGTTAATACTATTCATAACATCTAGTTCATAATAATATTATAATAATATATCATTGTTTAGTAAAACCCGGTATTGCATACAACACACGCTATCGAGGAAGGTCGTGATTGCGTGTAATGCAAGCCAAGTCAGGGTTGCGTGTTGTGCAAGAATCCTTCATTGTTTTGTATAACAGAATACAACCATATTTCATTTATACGTTGAATATATATATATATATAAACACACTCAGTGTTGCGTAGAATGACTATTATAAAACGAACATGAAATTGTGTGTAACATGATCCAAGAATAGTGTTGTGTATACTGCAAGCTAATACGATGTTGTGTATAGTACGAGCTAAACTTGGTGTGATATATAATAGAATACATCAATGAAATTAAAATAATATTTTTCATAAAATCTTGGGGTGTTACATTCTACCCCCCTTAAAATGAATTTCGCCCTCGAAATTCGTCGGGGTTATAAATCGTTTACTATTCATAGAAACCCACATCGTAAAAGGGAATACTAAAACTTAATTTTAAAAACTAAAGTATGAAATTTAACGATTACCCAAAGTAACTCATCACTGGGTTTCCATATAGGAGAACATAGGTTAAAATATGGATATGGAAGAAAAATCTAACCATCAAGTTCTGATGGAGAGTGGTAGAGAACATGGCTATAAAAAATCCAACAATCACAAAGCCATAAATTTGTGATGATCTAAGGTACCATCTGATTCATTGGATATAAGAGCACTAGGACAACATTTTTGGTTTTCAATATCATTTCCCTAAAGTTGATGAATTAAAAGAAATACTTACATGATTTTTGTACAATCTCACTATTGTTCGTGAATTGAACAATTTCCACTTCATCTCTTAAAGAAATGAAGTTGAGTTTGTTATTCATGAAGCGTTAGCAGATCATGTGATAGAATGATGGGTCATTCCATCTATTTCAAACAAAAGTTTAGAAAAAGTTATAAGTCCATCTTATGGTGTGATTAATCGTATATGGTTCCAAAAATGGACTTATACTTTATTTATCATACCGCTTAATAAAATAAAACTACTTTCCACTAACTAGGGACTTCTTGTAGGCCATTGGTATGCAATAAAGGCCAGTCACACTTCATTTGTGGGTTCGATTCCCACAGCCTTATCCGACGCGATGTGATGTCCCCCGTCCTGTAGGTTGTCCTCTTTCTAAAACTACATTACTATAACATCCCATAAATAATATCAAAAAAAATTCTATCCTTAAACAATACTAACTTATGTCTAATATAATCCATTCCAATCTTTAGGCTTATCTAAAATACTTTGGTCCAAGCTCATAGTATAAATAAAATGATTACTTGAAATGTCATCAACCAACCATCATTTATCCCCCATTATCTTGTTGGTCACATTTCAATCATGTGAATACCTTAATCATGTATTCTCTTGAAAAATGAATACCCATTAAACCTTAGTGAAAACATGAATACTGTCAAAAGTTAACTCTTTCCACATACCAAAATTCAAAAAATTCTATATACTCAAACCATGATATAACCTTCTCCTTATATCAGTCATGAGCTCATGAATACTATCAAACATTTAATTTTCTTCTTATCCCTTCATTATGTGCATATCATCTACTTTCCAAAAATACTGGTACCATTCATCACACACTTTCAAAACTTAAGGAAAGACAACAGTGTAACAATCCTTAGATGTCTCTTTATTCCATAGTACCATGAGAATACTTATACAGCATTACACTTGATAAACATGTAATCATTTCACTACCTTCTTAAACCATTGACCGAGCTTCAACAATTCTTTTATCTCACATATAATTTGTAGTCTCTTCTTCATCATCAACATAAATATTACCCATACGACCATATTGATTCTCTTTATGATACTTTACCTTAGGGTATTGGTTTGCATAATGCACGTACATTCCACATTTAAAACAGTTAACTATTGTTGATGTCGTAGAAATACCATTATCCTCATCCATGGTGTTAACTGAACCTTTTCCTTTGCACTTACTGGATTTATGTCCTTATTTTCCACACCCAAAGCATCTTCCAGTTCCTTTGAAACATTCTCCTTGATGCCTCTTCCCACGTGATTTATATAGGGGAAATTTAACTTTCTTTCCTCTATGATCATCATGAAACTCCATCTTTCTCTTATTAGCCGAGTCAGGAAACTTACCAAATTTGAGTTTATTGATCATATTATGAGATTTATGATTTGGAATAATAATGATGTTTGGACTTCCAAATCCCATTTCATTTGGTTTCTCATGAATAATATCATTCCATTGTCCATCATATCCTCCATTATCATGAATCATCTTATTTCTAGCCATTTTCTAAAACCCAAAAATAATAGTGTGAGAGGAAAAAATCGTAATAAAGGGGGTTGAACTTCAATATCTAACATCTTAGGTTTAATATAATATCGTTACCATAATTCTAGGACTATAACCTATACTTATACTTAACCTTAGGGACATCCCTAGACATACCTTAAAAATATCTCTAGGGATCTCACTAAAGTTCTCGCATCCTAGTTTCCAAAGGTTGACTAAACCTTTCCTCTGATACCAACTGTAGAGGCCCAAAGCTTGACGTACATGGACAACACATTACTTTTTCGGAATACTTAATACATAACAAAATTCAAAACTCAAGGACCGTAATAGTTTAGTGTCTTTGGAAACTCAGAACGTAATCTTCTAATCGTGGTGAAAGATCTTCAACATCTCCCATAAAGATATTCCCCTTATGTTTTCTTACCTAAAACCTTTCTTTATATCCTGGGGAAAAGAAAACATATAAAGGGTGAGCTCAAATGCTCAGTAAGGGTAATCATGGATAAAATAAAACAAACCATATACATTTGAACTTAAAAACATGAACACAATGTTTAAACATCAAGATCTTGAGCAATGAAATAATACATGGAAATATGTAAGGAATAGATCATAAAGAAACATTAATCCTGATAAAATAGCATGGGAATAAAACTTTTAATTGTGGAAACCATTAAGAACATGATATGATTTCCATAGTAGCCATGGCATTGCTGCCAAGACCATCTTAGTGGACAAAGTCCCTTTCTGAATCGAGTTCACTCCTCGTTCCAGTCCTATATTACTAAACCGGTTTAACTTTCCGTTCCATCCATGTCTATATCATGAGATATAAATCTTTACCCAATGCATTGGAGGGAGATATATGTCCCACCCATGTCATAATGAAATCATTCTTACTTGTGCCACAAAATAAACTTGAAACATTCGTCATAACCCAAAGAATAAAATAGGTTTCATAAACATCATCTCATCATCACATAATCCATATAAAACAAATAGATATATCAACATAAGAAAAGTGAAACCATTTAAATCATAGATACATTATACTTGAAACATACACATATAAAATAATGTCATCTTAGATGGAAAAATGGTTTTGATAAAACACTTGAAATGAATTCTTGAGGAAAATATCCTTTCTTCTTCAAAATCAATTTCTTTTCACAAAACGTCATGAAATTTTAAAAGAAAGAGATTTTTTTGAAAATATTCATGAAATATTTTGGAGGAAGTTTCATGAAAATAAGGCTTTATAAAACCGTAAAAAATCCTTTCATGTCGTATACGTTAAAAAACATTCTTCTCATACTTTTGTCGGAAAATTCAAAAAGTACCTTGTAGGGTAAATAAAAGAAAGATTCCTTCCATACCATGGGGTAAAAGTCAGAATGGGTAAAATAGAATTTAAACATACATGAATACACTTTTATAAAACATGGACATGGATTATAGCAATAACCCCAGTAAATACTTACGAATAAGAAATCTCAAATAACAATGAGATTTGCAAAATTATCCCTTACCTTAGGTCTGATATGCTTTGTACGTATCCAAACCTCCTATATAATGATTTAAATAATGTCATTGACTTATTACAGAATCATATTCATTTTTATGATATCATATATGGTTCACTTATGACTTTATATTACCCATTCTTTTTTAAATTAATGTTAAAGTAGCGTTTTGGGTAAAATCATCTTATTTATCGTATGTGTTTGGACTTGTTGTTATTGATGTTATTATTACTTATATCATGATTTACTTACTTCCAAAATTTAAATCGTGATTTATATATCATATACATTCATTATATATCCAGAATATACAAGCATTTATAATAGTACATAACATATGGAGGTAAGAAATGAAACGCACCGTTCATGGAGATGGTAAGCCGTACGTACGCATGAATGCTACTTTCATTTCTATTTCTTATTTTAATGGAATTAAAACATAATTATACATAGGTATATTATAATTCCATTATAATATCATATATAATATCACTAACCACATCCTTTATACATCCCACATAAGGTATTAACGAATCACATCACTTTGATGGGGCAGTAGTCTGCACTTCCTCAAATGAGGTTATCGTATTTACCGACTATGGAAACCGTAAAGGCTTGATATAATTGGGAAGTAAATAAGCATAAGGAAATAATAAATATAATATATATTATATATAAATACAATTCCATCATAGTGGCCACCATGAGAGGCGGTAGGAGAAAATCGAACAATCATCGTTTCGTGAGGCGTTAGTTTTCCATCACAGAAACATTATGTTCTTCATCCATTAGATGGAGGTGTGTGTAAGTGTAGTTCGAATACTTCTCATAAAAACATCCTAGTATATTTAGGATATTGTTTTTGTTAAAAAAGAAATGATTAAAAAGAGTTTAGGGGTTGGAGAAGTAGAATAAAAGAAAACAACTTAAGAGAAATTGTTACCTTTAATTTTGGTAACTTCCTTTGGTTTGAATCAAAATGACTTCTTGGAGAGTATTATACCTAATTTAAGGCTTCAAGGTGGAGGATACGGATGTAGGGAGCTTAGTTGGTTAGAGTTTGGACGAGCCAAAAGGCTTGAGAGGTGTGAGGAATTGCATAGAAGTGGTCTCCTTTTATAAGGGAGAGGAGGGGCTCTTTAAGAAAGTGTGAAAACATTATTTTATTATAAACTTATCTTCGGTTTCAAGAGGTCCAAAACATATTAATGTCAAAGTTAAGATGACTCATACTAGAAATAAAATCATCCAATTGGAATTTGACAGGTTTTGGATGATATTTTAATCATTATAATATTATTTATTTAAATCATTTATTAATGAGGTAAACACTACATCATTATTGTGTCATAAATTATTTAATTCATTTGATGTCTAAAAATTATGAAAAAAATACCATGATGTAGGGAATCTTTTTATATTTCCAAATAATATTTATTGTCAAAAATATAACTTATATAACCCCTTATAAAAATTAATTACTAAAAGATTTTTGTTAAAGTCAATTTTGTCTTTACATTAAATTAATTAATCCAAATTGTCATTTTCACTACCAAGTGGCTCATTGGGGTCCCAAAATCGGCCCAAGGATGCCCATGGTCGGAAACTACTCATCCAATAAGGTTAGGACAAGTGTCAAGGTAATTTTGAATTATTATAATATTCTTTTAACCTTGAATTACCCTATTTACCTTTAACCGCAGTAAATAAAAATTATCGTAGTTACTATTCATAATATAAACAAAAAGTAACCTATTAACATAATTTGGACCCACTGATTCCAAATATGGAATCCATTTTTAAAAATTCAAAACACCGAAGTTGAAGTAATTAATTTAAAATTAATCTCGTTGTTAAGCAAATAGTTTTTAAAAGTTAACACATTGCCAAAGATTGAATTGATTTAATCTATGAATTCAATGTAAAATCAATGATAATGACATACATTATATTAAATGGTAAAAATATATTCTATTTATACTTTAAAACCATTCAATATTATAATTTAACCATATAAATTATTACGATGAAAAAAGTTGTTTTTAATTAAAATATAGCGTGTTTTTACTATTCATTAAAATATGAAAGTTATCAGAATAATATGAAAATTTTATTCAAAGTAAATTTTTATATCCTGATTCCAAAGAAGAATTTTTTTTTCAAATTGAACTTATAAACATGTCAAAAACTATATTTAATGTGGGTGTGCCATCAAAAGGCGGCAAAACTGCATTTTTTGAAAAATACTTATTTTACCCGAAAAATTTATTTTGTTCTCATACCATGTTCTAGAAAATGTGTAAGATGAATAATAATGTTATAAAATTAAAAATTTAGTTAATACTATTCATAACGGCTAGTTCCTAATAATATTATAATAATATATCGTTGTTTAGTAAAACCCGGTATTGCGTACAACACACGCTATCGAGGAAGGTCGTGATTGCGTGTAATGCAAGCCAAGTCAGGGTTGCGTGTTGTACAAGAATCCTTCGTTGTTTCGTATAACATAATCCAACCATATTTCATTTATACATTGAATATATATATATAAACACACTCAATGTTGTATAGAATGACTATTATAAAACGAACATGAAATTGTGTGTAACACGATCCAAGAATAGTATTGCGTATACTGCAAGCTAATACGGTGTTGCGTATAGTACAAGATAAACATGGTGTGCTGTATAATAGAAGACATAAATGAAATTAAAAGAATAATTTTCATAAAATCTCGGGGTGTTACAGATCTTGCACATTGAAAATGAAAGGAGAAAGAGAGGGAATGGGTTAAAAATATTTTGGGCTCAAAAATTTAATTTCACCCACACTGACAGGGTTGCATGGTTTGGTCATATGGTTGGGCAAACCATGAACCAAACATGTGCACTTAACTATCTAAAAATGAACCCCACATGGGTAAGGCGTGTGGTTTGGCTAACAGCGTGCAATCCATGAAAACCTCACTTTCCCAAAATCATTTTCAACCCACAAAATTTTGTACCTGGGGTCACACAGTTGCAGAAAAACTATGTAGCCTCCTACTCAAAAGTACCCCCCATAATTAACCCACACAGTTAGCACTAACCATTTGGGTACCGTGTATCCAACCATGTTTTCCCAATTCTCAGAGATCCAGGCTCTAAAAATTACTAGACACTCCTAAAACCATCCTTAGGTCATAAGTAATGTTTACAAATATTAAAAAAATTATTTAAACCAAAAATAGATCATTTATACCTTAGGAAAAAAATATGGGTTGTTACAAACTCCTCGCCTAAAAGCAACTCATCCTTGAGCTAGCCTTATAAGGGTAAAGATGCTTCATCTGAAGAAAAAAAACTTCAGCCACTGAGCTCATATATCAGCTTCGTGCTCGCATGTATCATCATTTAGTCATATTTTCTTCCATAGAACCTATACTAAATGAATTAACCTGCCTCAGAGTGTATTAATGCTTCGATAAACAACACACACTACATACTCCTCAAATTAAGGGTCCATATCTTACTCAACCTCATTAGGATGGAATACATGTGATGGGTCAGGATAATATTGGTGAAGATAAGATAAAGAAAATAAATCATAAATAGACTAGTATCTCTGAGAAAGTGATATCTGGTAACCAATAGGTCTGATCTATTTTAAAACCTCAAAGGGTCCAACGAACCTAGGCGAAATCTTACCATACCTCTGAATATGTTGATGGCCTAACCTAAGTGAAACTTGTGGGAAAACCTAATCTCCAAACTTGAACTCAAGAGTTCATTGGTGCTGGTTAGCATACAAATTCATTCTAGACTGAGCTATCATCATGTGATTTTTGATCAATTGGACCTTCTCTGCAGTCTCCTAAACAAGATAAGGTCTAAGAAAAGATATCTCCCCTCCATCATGCTAGCATAAAGGTAATTGGAAAGTGCCACACCCTAACCTGATTGATTTATTATTTTTCCTTTCTTTAATTATTATTTTGAGTTTTGGACACTTTCTCTCTGTTGCATGGTCACCCCGCACGGTTAGGAGTTACTGTGTGGTGCACATGCAGATTCATGAGTGGGTCAGAGTTACGGTGCACAAATTGTACACGGTTTATAAAACTGCACAACAAGTGCGCAACTTGACCCTGTAAGCGGGCAATTATAGGTGGCATGATTTGAATGCATTTTGCTCGACTACATGTTTGACTACAAGCGAACCACGCAGCTACCTGATATTCGGAATAAATGAATTAATTAATTAAATGGTAAGGAAAATAAAATTAAATAAGATAAATAAAATAAAAAAATTAGAAAGTGGTTATTAATAATAATAGTAATAATATTATGATTTTTAATAATAATAATAATAATAATAATATTGTGATTATTATTATAATTATTATTATTACTAAGATTTCTTTTATAATTAATTTATTATTATTATTATTATTATTATAGTATTTATATATATATATATGATTGGAACCCTAGGGGGGAGTTCTCCCCCCCTTCTCCTCCAGGCATGCTGCACAAACGAACCCAGCCATGCTAGCAGCCTGACCTCCCCTCACTGCTCCACCCTACTCCGGCTCCAGACCGGCCCGACCTTCCCTTGTTTCACCTCATCCTCCCCAAATCCCAACTTACATGCCTCCTCCTCTTTGTAATGCATCCCAACCATCGTGTCTCCTTCCACAAATAGTGCACCTGATCCCCCCCCCCCCCATCAGCCTATTTTTGAAAAACCTGAACCCCCTTTCCAGCAGTCTTCCAACGCGAACCCAAAACCCCTTTGCAGCGCCTCCGCCTCCCCTTCGACATTCAGACTCTTCCCCTCTGATGTGTTTTCCCTTTGAATTTTTGTTTTTCCTTAAATTTAACCAAACCCTAATGTTTTAGTTGGTAATTCGTATGTTTTTTCTCATTGATTAGGGTGTGTGGTTGGTCCATAGGGTTTTGATCTTCCTTTTGTTGGGGTTTCATCACGTTCACACATGTCTAGGTAAGAATTTTCTGAATTTTTTTCCTTTTCGGCACAACCATATCACTTGTGTGTTTTAAATTAGTCTTTAAATTTTATTTACACCTCTATAAGAATGATAGTTAACTCATTTTAGTGTTTTTATATTAGTTAAAAAAATTTAAAAATAGATTTGAAATAGTTCTTTAATTTTGTGTAATTATTTCCATGAATTTTTTCCAAATTTTAAATCCACATGATGCTTGTGTTTTATTAATTAATTTTTTAAAAAAAATTCACCATTATTATAATTATAGTTCATTTATAACAGCATTTTATTTTGGTATATTTGGTTTTAAATATCTCTTTTGAGGCTTTTCTAATTATGCTCATGCGTATGCCTAGCCGATTTGGTTTGAATAACTTTTTTTATTTTAAAATGGCGTTGTTAAATGTTTTAGTGGTATTTTCCTATAGAAAAATTTTAATGGAAGTAGTTTGGCTTGTTTTGGGTTGGTTTTATGAAACTTTTTATTTTTTAGAAGAGTTTCTTAGTTGTGAAATTGGGTGGCATTTTATAAAAAGGGTTAAATGGTTTATTTTGGGTTGAAAGCGAATGGTGGTTTAAATGAAAATGGGTTTCACATATTTTGGTTGGTTTTAGAGTGTTACATTAGATGAAGGCACATCCATGGGTGTGATAAGTGCACACAAGGATGTGAAATCAAATGAAGGGGAACTCTAAAGCTAGTCTCCCTCAAGAGCATCTCCTCTCCCCTTATTCTCAATTTTCCTAAAATGAATCCATGTTTTCCAAAATGGGGGAAAGCGGTGTCTCTTGTGTTTGAAAGTGGTTCCTAATATATTTCTTAAGGTTTGGACTTGTTGGACTTGAAACATGATTGGGTGAGTTGTTTTCTAACTATGGCCCATTTGGTGTTTGTAAAAGAGGGTTGTCTTGAAAGTGGTATTAAATCCCATTTAGAATTTTTGTATTCTTTGTGTATTTTACTTGGCTTTAAAATGCACTTGGGAACATTTTGGTGAATTCTTAGTCTAAAGGCCCATTTGGTAAACCTGAATTGTTTGTGTGTGTTTTTTTATCTTAAAGGTACTGTTTGGAATTGAAAATGTAAAAGTGGTATTTGTGTGATGTTTGGGTAATGATTTTGGATATGTCAATTTAAAGGACTATTTGGCCCTTCCATCTCTAGTGAAATATTTTTTTTAACTCTTTGGAAGGATTTTGTTTTGGAAATTGTGTGCTTGTTGGGCAACCTTTTTTTTTGAAATGTTTTAAATGGTTATATGTTATAGCGGCTAGATTGGAACCTTCGATGATACAACGTGAATATGTGATATAAGTATGTATGTATATATTTATGGGGCACCTCTATATGGGGATATCCATTGATGGGTTATCATATAGAGTGTTCATGTTTGGGGTACACAAGTGCAGTGGTGACAGGTAAGATGGGTCACGCGTGTGAGGGCCTCCTACTTACACAGTACTATTACCACTTGGATTCCTAGTAATCTTTTAGTTGATAGAGTGATGGTTTCTTTCTAGCCCCGATTAGATGGGTTAGTACCCCCTGGAGTTGTAGATAGGCCAGGATGGATCTTCCACTAGTGAGTTCGGGTTAAGGTAGCTAATTGGTTATTGACTTAGGGTATTCACCATATGTCAGCAGGTGGTTCCAAACCGAGTACCTCTAGGGGTCTTCTAGGGGTGTTTAGGATAACCCATGGTTACTTAATTATTTATATTGCTTGTTTACTTCCCATTGTACTAGTTTATTTCCAGCATGCACTGTTTACCTGTTTCATTTTAGCATATCTTTGGTATCACTTGTCTTGGTTTTCATTTATAAATGGCGGTTGGTTTTGGAAGTGATTTTTCTTTGGGTAGGATTTTTCTTAAAATGGGGAAATGATATTGTTTTATTAAAATTTGAAAACTTTATTTTATATTTGTATTTCAAACTGGTTTTTATAGAATTTTTTGGAAAAGAAAACTTTTGGATTCGGTGGTTGATCTTTGGTATTCTTAAGGATCATTTCTGTGCTCATGCCTAATTTATATTTTCATATGCAAGTTTGAATTTTGGTTCAGGTTTCTAGTGTGGATGCTTAGTGTTGGAGTAAGTTTGGTTTTGTGGTTAGTGGTGACCAAGAGGTTTCAAGGAGATCATGTGGTAGCTGTTTAGTTTTTCTTGTTTAGTTTCCAGTCTGTCTAGTGGTATTCTATATCTAAACCTGTAATTTATTTTTTTGAAATGCAATTTTTTACTCTTGTTTCATTTCAATATGTTTTATATATTTATTTTATCATGGTTATTTTTTTTGGGATTAAATCATTCCCACTTGTAGGTTTTGATGCACGGTACTAGTTGTCAGCCCATGGGGATTGGGAATGCCCTTCGGTCCATGTTACGGATGGGCTCAGGTGGCCGGTTGAGGGTCAGCCTGGATTGGTTAGTGAAAAAAATGTTATCAGAGGAGTCCCTTGTTATTTAGGGTGTTGGGTAGATGAAGATTAGGATTTTCAGGGCTCAGGAGGTAGGTTACAGGTCAGTTCCTGATCACCACCGCTCATGAAGAAACTTGAGTTGCCAAGAGAAATTTGAGTTTTGAGTTTTTTCTTTGTTTTGGATTGAGGGATGACAATGGAGGTGACTCTATGTCACACTATGACACCACATGGAGTAGTGACCCATGTGGATCCTAGGTTCCTGTTTCAAGGTCCTCTTAGTGTTATGTCTTACTTTGGATGTGGCCCACTACCATGTCTTAGTGTTATGCATAAGCGTTATTTTCTTATTCTGGGTTAGTTTAGTGTATTTTATGCTCCATCCTGGTTTTGGTGGTGTTATTGTATGTTGAGAATTAAAATGGATTTTCGAAAATGATAATAGTTTTTTAAATTGATATGATCTCTTTTAAATTCCTTGGTGCAGCCCATGATGTTCCTTATGAATGTTTTCACATGTGGGGGTATGTGTATGGAATGTGTGTGTTGGTACATATGGATGGAAGTGGATGAACACATGTGAAATAGTTTATTGGATTGATTGGGTGTGTATTTGACATTAAATGATCAACCTTATTTTTCTAAAGTGTTTTTGAAAAGGGAAATGTTTTTGGAAATTAGCCTTGGAAGAAGGTAGTTTTTAAAATTTAAATGAAAATCAAGGATCTTAAAAGTGATGTTCTTGTCTATGTTTATATTTCTTTGGTTGTTTCTGGATGAAGGTACCTTTATTAATGTTGCTTCGGCTTGATTTTGGTTTTGGATCTGATTTTTATATGTTGTTTAGAAAATGATTCCCAGAAAGGTCTCCAAGGTTTCTAATAATTCATGCCCAATTTTTTTTCCTTCTCGGATATTTCATATCCTTCACAGTGATCAGGGTCCATTAGAGGTAGCAGAGTGTCTTGAAGAGGTCGAGCACATCTTCATGGTATTGGGAACTCCCGAAGATGTCAAAGTGCATGTTGTTTTGGGTTTGTTCAAAGGTCCATCCCTAGATGAATGGGAGTTGTTCTCCCCACCTTCAATGCAAGTTGGGATGACATGGGATGTCCTTAAATCTATCTTTGTCATATGGTTCATACCTAAAGAGGTGAAGATGAAGAAAAGGGAAGAGATCATTCATATTCAACAAGGAAAATGGATAGTGAAGGCATATGTTAACCATTTCAAGGAATTTGTGTCCTTTTCTCTAGAGGTATCATCGTAGGATTTGATGAAGGCTTATCTATTCATCAGGGGTCTTTGTACAGAGATCAAGGAGCGGGTCCTCCATTCTAAGGACCATTGTTTCGAGAAACTGTTGGATGAGGCGTTCCTAGCTGATTTGGTCTCTAGTGTGTAGATGGTTGGAAACCTGGAATATCCAGTTTCTTGTAAAGGTTCCCCATCTGGAGAGTAGGATGTTCCAGAGGGACCTGTTTTTGAAAAATCTTTTTCCTCGATTCTGAATTCTAGTTCATCAGATCATCCTCATTTGTGCCACCAGTGTGTCCGTTTCAAGCACTCGAAGCCATCATGTAGAATCCCTCAGAATATGTGCTATTGTTGGGGATGTGTGGGTCATATGGAGAAGTTTTACAGAAGGCATCACTTGAAGAAGACATTCTGATCAGGGGATGATAGTACTTGACTGTGAGGCATAACATGCTTTGGCCATCAGATCCCCAATATTAGGTCTTTAGGTGAAGCTCGTGCATAGTCATAGGTTATTAGGGCTGTTAAGCCTCAGCCTAGGTTTTGTGTTTCATGTTGGTATTGAAACATTAAAAGTCTTTTTTTCTTGTTTTTATACCATTAAAGGTGTACCGTCATGGTAAGATCACTATTTTTTGTGATATTACAATGAACTTTTTCTGTTGTAATCCATACATACTTGTTTATCTGAATATGTTTTTTTGAATCATGTGTTTTTCTTAAATTTAGTTTGTCCCTTGTATGATTTGATCTTGGTTTAGCTGTGTTTATTTGGAAATGTACATGCTTATGGAAAAATTGATGCTTGTAGTTGGGCTTGGGTTCACTGTTTGGGATAACCTCTTACCATGAGTTTCCCAGTCTTGTTAGGGGTGTTTTTGGTTAATGTGGAAAAGGGTTGTGTTGGTTCTCTCATCTCGGTGTCCCAGTTTGTCGAGTTCCCTCATAGTGGGTTTCCTGTTTAAGTCATGGTGGTATGGTTTGTTTATGAGGGGAAATTGAACGAGTTTGGGTTGTGGGTTCCCTAGTATCTGATTGAGGTGGTGGTGTTTTTGGGTTTTGAAACTCCATTTATAGTTAAGTCCTTGTGGTAGGGAGAACCCCCTTGTGTTCTCCCTTCAACCTCAGGCTTTATTTTTTTCTTGAATAAGTTGGGTGTGACCTGTAGAGAGTAAAGTCATCCTGGGATTCACTTCTTTCCTCGGTTCTTTTGGTTCTGTTTGGTCATGGACTAGATTCTTGACCAACTTTCATCTTGGTCACATTCTAGGGGTAGAAAGTTCTGTGGTGAGGATAATTTTCACACCCTAAAAAATTGATTTATTATTTTTAATTTCTTTAATTATTGTTTTGAGTTTTGGTTACTTTATATATATTGCATGGCCATCTCACACGGTTAGGAGTAACTGTGTGATGCCCGTGTGGATGCCCGAGTGGGTCGGAGTTACAATGTGCAACTTGTGCGCAGTTTATAAAATTGTGAAAAAAGCATGCAACATGACCCTATAAGCGGGAAGTTCCAGGTGGCATGGTTCGAACACAATTTTCCCAACTGCGTGTTTGGCTGTAGGTGAACCATACAGCCTCTCGATATTCGGAATAATTAAAGAAATTAATTAAATGGTAATTGAAATAAAATAAAATAATATAAATTAAATAAAAAAGAATTTTAGAAAATGGTTAGTAATAATAATAGTAATAATATTTTGATTTTTAATATTATTATTATTATTATTGTGATTATTATTAAAATTATTATTATTACGATTCCTTTTATAATTAATTAATTATAATGAATTATTATTATTATAGTATTGTTCTATATATATATAAAAGGATTGGAACCCTAGGGGCATCACCACCCCCCCTTCTCCTCCAGGCATGTTGCGCACCCGACCCCATCCAGATTGGTGGCCCAACCTCCCCTTGCTGCTCCACCCTACTCTGGCTCCCAACCGGCCCGACCTCCCCTTGTCGCGCCTCCTCCTCCCTAGCTCTCTACCACCGCGCCTCCTCCTCTTTGTGTTGTGTCTTGACCACCATACCTCCTTCCACCAGTGGCACACCTGACCCCCCCTCCCCCGACGACCTCTTTTCGACAAACACAAACCCCTCTGTCCAGCGGTTTTCCGGCACGAACCCAAACCCCTTTTGCAGCACCTCTACCACCCTCTGGTGCATGGACTCCTCCCCTACAGTGTTTCTTCCCTTTGAATTTGTGTTTTCCCTTCAATTTAATCAAACCCTAATATCGTGGTTGGTAATTCGCTCATTTTTTCTCATTGATTAGGGTGTTTGGTTGGTCCATATGGTGTTAATTTTCTTTCTATTGAGGTTCTGTCACGTTCTCACATGACGAGTTAGGATTTGTATAATTTTTTTCCCTTTTCGAAAAACCATAGCACTTTTTTGTTATAAATTATTCTTTAAATGTTATTCTCACATCCATAAGAATGATAGTTAACTCATTGTAGTGTTTTTATATTAGTTAAAATTGTTAAAAATATCTTTGAAATAGTTATTTGATTTTGTGTGGGTGTTTCCATGCCTTCTTTTAAAATTTTAAATCCACATGATTCTTTATTTTTATTAATTAATTTTTAAAAAATGTTTTCACCATTATTATAATTATAGTTCATTTATGGTAGCATTTTATTTTGTTATATTTGGTTAAAAATTTATTTTTCGATGTTTATCTAATTATTCCCATGTGTATGCCTAGCCGATTTGGTTTGAATAAATATTTTTATTTTCAAAGGTGTTGTTAAATTTTTTGGTGGTATTTTCCTGAATAAACATTTTTATGGAAGTATTTTGTCTTGTTTAAGGTTGGTTTTATGAAACTTGTTATTTTTTAGAAGAGTTTCTTAGTTGTGAACTTGGGTGGAATTTATAAAAAAAGTGAAATGGTTTATTTTTGGGTTGAAAGAGAATGATGGTTTAAATGGAAATGTTTTTCAAATTTTTTGGTTTTTATTAGAGTGTTCTATTAGATGAATACACATCCAAGGGTGGTCTAGGTGCACACATGGATGTGCAATCAAATGAAGGTGGCACTCTAAAGCTAATCTCCCTCAAGAACATCTCATATCCCTTTGTTATCTATTTTCCTAAAATGGTTCCATGTTTTCAAAAATGGGGGAAGCGGTGTCTCTAGGGTTTTAAAGTGGTTCCTAATATATTCCTTAAGGTTTGTCCTGGTTGTCCTTGAAACATGCTTGGGTAAACCATTTTGTAGCTATATCCTATTTGGCACTTGTAAAAGAGGGTTGGATTAAATGTGGTATTAAATACTGTTTGGAACTTTTGAATGCTTTTTATATTTTACTTGGCTTTAAAATGAACGTGGGAATGTTTTGTTGAATGCTTAGTCTAAAGACCCGTTTGGTAAACCTGAATTGTTTGGGTGTGTGTTTCGATCTTAAGGTCCCATTTGGCATTGAAAATATAAAAGTGGTTTTTGTTTGATGTTTGGGTAATTCTTTTGGACATGTAAAGTTAAAGACCCATTTGGAACTTCCAGCTCTAGTGTGATATTTATTTTAACTCTTTGAAAGGATTTTTTTGAAAAATGTGTGCCCATTTGGAAACCTTGTTGTTTTGTGAAATGTTTATATGTTATAGCAGCCTGGTTGGAACCTTCAATGATATGACATGAATATGTGATATAAGTATGTATGTATATATTTATGGGGAACCTCTATAAGGGGATATCCCTTTATGGATTATTGTATAGAGTGTCCATGTTTGGGGTAGTCAAGTGCATTGGCGGTAGGTAAGATGAGTCACATGTGTGAGGGACTCCTACTTACACAGTACTATTGCCACCATGGGTTTTTGGGTGACTTTTAGTTGATCAAGTGATGGTTATTTTTAGCCCTAATTTTATGGTTTAGTACCCCTATAGTTATAGAAAATATAGGAGGGATGTGCCACTAGTGAGTCTAGGTTAGGGTAGCTAGTTGGTTATTAACTTAGGGGTTTCACCATACGCCAGTAGGTGTTTCTAAACTGAGTATATATAGGGGTCTTATAGGGATGTGCAGGATCACCCATGGTTAATTAATTATTTACATTTATGGTTTAATTTCCTTTGTACTAGTTTATTTCCATTATACCCTGCTTACCTGTTTCATTTTAGCACAACTTTGGTATCACTTGTCTTGGTTTTTTTTAAATGCAAGTTGGTTTTGGAAATTATTTTTCATTGTGTTGAATATTTTTGAAAATGGGAAAATGATATTGTTTTATTAAAATGTGAAAATCCTATTTTATAGCTGTATTTCAAAATGGTGTTTATGGAATTATTTGGAAAATGAAACTTTTGGATTTAGTAGTTGATATTTGGAATTCCTACTAAGCATTTCAATGCCGAATCCTACTTTATATTATCAAATATAGGCTCAAATTTTGGTTTAGGTTCCTGTTCTATCTTCTCTAGATTGGAGAAGGTTTGGTTTTTTGGTTGGTGGCGACCAAGAGGTCGCAAGGAGATCATGTGGTAGTGGTTCAATTTTTCTTGTTTAGTTTCCAGTCTATCTAGTGGTATTATGTATCTAAACCTATCATTTATTTTTTTAAATTAATTTGTTTAGTCTTCTTTTGTTTTAGTTTATTTTGTATATTTATTTGATCCTGATTATTTATTTTGGGATTAAATCATTCCCATATGTATTTTTTGATGCCCAAAACTAGTTTCTAGCCTGTGGGGACTAGGAATTCCCTTCAGGTCATGTTGCGGATCGGCTCGGGAGACCGGTTAAGGGTTGACCTGAGTTGGTTCATGATAGCAAGGCCTACGATATGAAGCTTCATAAGGATCCATCTCGATTGTAGCCTAAAAGCTATTATTATAAGAAAACTCAGCCATGGGTATGTATTTCTCCCATGAACCCCCAAATTCAAGGACACATGGATAGAGAAAGTCCTCTAACACTTGAATCATAAACTCTATTTTTATATCTATATAAGGATGATAGGTCATGATCAGGAGAAACTATATACCCAATTCCTTCTTCAACCCCTTTTAGAATTGATATATAAAGCGATAATCCCTATCAAATACAATAGAACAAGGAGATACAAGAAGTTGTATGACCTCTATGACATATTGCCTCCCTAGATCATCTACCAAAAAGTTCTCTCGAATAGGTAAAAATTGTTAGAACTTTGTTAAATGATCAATAACTACCCAAATTGTATCATTTTCATGAATTAATTTGGTTAATCCAGTCATGAAATCTGTAAAAACATCATCCCATTTCCACTTGATAATGGATTACATCTGTAAATTTCATGTTGGTCATTGATGGTCCACCTTCACCTGATTATATATGGGACACCAAGTGATAAAGATGAAAATCCTGCATTTCATACCAAGCCACCAATACTAGTGTTGTAATTATCAATACATCTTGGTGACACTAGGATGAACATCCCATGATGATGCATGAAATTCTTACATCGTCTCTTCTCTAATTCTTGTTGGGACCCAAACGTACCCATAAAATCATAAGGTCTCATCCTCATCCATAGTCCAAACAGAATATATATCATCATCTGAGATGATTTACCTTAAGACTAGGCCCTTGGGATCTAAAATATGTCCCATTCTCATCTATTATAGAAGGGTGGATGTCACTATTAAGGTTAAAAGTATAGTCTTCCCATGATCCTCCAAAACCTCAACATGTATCTCTAAAAAAATCCATGAGATACCACTTGCCACTAGACTCCTAAATAGCCTATTTATGAGTCTTCTAGCTCAAAGAATTAGTTACTTCATAACATTTCCCATGTGTGTAGGCAAGCTTAAAATTGAAACACTATAGGTACTCAACCCATCTATGCTTCCTGATATTTAGATCATGTTGTGTAAATATGTACTTTAGTCTTTTGTGATCAATGAGTACCAAAAAAATTCTCTCCAAGTAAGTATTGTATCCAATAGAATAGGGTGTGAACTAAATCAGATATCGTGAGTTCATGCATTGGGTAATTTTGCTCATGAGGCCTCAACTGGAGATACTTGTATGCAATGACTCACTCATCCTTCATTATAACTACTCCAAGATTGATACCTGATGCATCACAGTAGACTATAGAGTTCCTTACAAGATTTTGTAGAATCGGTATCAATGTTGAATCAAACCTTCCTTTAAAATCCTAAAAGTTTTCTTTATAAAATTCTGACCATATGAATTTCAAACACTTTTTAGTCAGACCAGTAAGCAGGGCTGCAAGGTGTGAAAAATCTTGCATGAACCTTATATAATATATGGCTAGCCCAAAGAAACTATGTATGTTAAAGTGGTTCTTAGGATACTCATAAGAAACTATATCCCTCACTTTATATGGGTTTACTGAAACTCATGACTCTGAGATAATGTGACTCATGAAGTGGACTTTTTTGATCCAAAATCTCCATTTACTAAGTTTAGAATAAAGATGATGCTCCCTTGGTGTATTCAGAATGATCTAAAGATGGTTGTCATGGTCATGTTGAGAATGATAATACATTAATATTTCATCAAAAATACTAACATGAATGAATCCAAATATGGTAGGAAGAACCAATTCATTAGATCTATAAATACTTCAGGTGCATCCATGAGACCGAATTGCATATCTAGTTACTCATAAAGCCCATGCCTACTCTTGAAAGATGTGTAAGGTAATTATGATGACATGACACACACTAGATGATAGACCAGCCTCAAACCAATCTATGAAAACACTCTTTCTCCTTATATTTAATCAAATAGATTGTCTATTCAAGACAATAGATACAAATTCTTCCCCTTAATATGGTTCAATCGACGGTAATCCACTCAAAGCTTGGGGTTACCATCTAACTTCTTTTGAAAAAGGATCAGTGAAACCAAAGACGAAGTTTTGGGGTGTATAAAAATTTTATCCTCTAGATCATACAACTACTTATTGAGCTTCATAATTTTTATAGGTGTCATAATATAAGGAGGAATAGTCACTAGTGAAACTCCTGGAATAATATCAATGGTAAACTCTACCTATCACACTAGAGGTAGACTAGAAAAGTCATCAGGGAAGATATCCCTAAAATGGTCTACTACTAGAAGGAAAATATAAGGTCATAACCCCTAATCATCCAAGAAAATACCGGTGATATGATCTATCGCAATGCCCAGCCCTTGATGCTCAGGTCCTAATCACAGAGCCTAGTTATCATATTCTCACTTATTCATGTTCCTACCACCCTATGGTGATATAAATGCCACCCTATGATGATAGAAGTCAATATGGGGTCAATAGTGAACTAACCAGTGCATCCCAATATTTATGTAGAACCCTATCATGTCAAAGATGAATAGATTCCATACTAAGTGATGTATTCCTGTCTCAAGGGGATAATTCTTACAACAAATAATTCCCTTTGATCGGATACCTAGTGGGGCACCGAGCATCATCATTCCGTAGAAGTGTTCCATATCAAGGTCCAAACTATCCATGATTGCTTATAATATAAATTAATGAGAATCACATGTGTCAAATGAAGAAGACACTAAAGTGGAGGCTACTATAATAGTACCTAGAACTATGGAAGGTTTGGTGCTCTGCTCCTCTGGTATAGGTTGCACTGCATGTAATTGGCATATACTATAGCCCTGATTCATATCCTAACTACCTTGAGTGATCTCACTCTACTAGCACTGAGAATCATGAGTCTGAATACCTCTACCTTGACCACCACCTCGACCTGAGTAGTCAGTGGTATTCCAGTTTCCTACATATCAATATATTACTGATCCTAATATGGAACATGGGGTAGATGCATATCCCCACTCGATATGAACTGATAGAATAGTCCTAGAGAATCATTAGATATGCCCCATCCTTCCATGTCTTATTCATTCCACTATATCACTTAAACATTAAGGTTTTTTATGTCCTATTTTACTACACTAGTGACATATCAAGAAGCTTTCAATATGAGTTAGATGACTATTGTTACCCCCATGAGAAACCTCTATGGGATTCTTGTGTCCACTAGATGAACCACTGGTAGGTATAGGTGTTGAACTACCTTGGTTCCCACCATCAACTTCCCTTAGATTCCTCTCAGTAATAAGGGTATGGTTGACAATCTCTAAAATATTTGTCATCCTAAAAACATTGACCTGTGATCAGGTAGAATATACCAACCCATCCCCAAATAGCATGTAATTCATAAGATCATCACTGTATAGAGTCAGTGTGAATCTATGAAGCTCAATAAAGCAATAAAAATACCCCTTTATGGACATGGATCCCTGCTACAAGTTCATAAACTCCCTATCATAATTATCCCTCAGAGTATTTGGAATTAATTAGTTATAAAAGATCATATGAAAATATGCCCAAACCATATTGTGATGTCAATCTTCTTAGGTAATAACATCTCACAATATCTTGGTAGAATTGTGTAGCATATAATCTATGAGTTTGACCCTATGATCTATAGGTGTCTCTATATGATCAAATATAGAAAGTATGGCCTTTTTCTATGACTCCACAGCATGTGGTCTGCCATCCCTCAAAAAGGTGGGAGGATGTAGCTACTAAAACTCTAAAGTCAACTCTTCCATAGTTGGGGCAGGTTGAGTGAAACATTTCATAGATGAAATCATGTGGAATAAACCCTCTTATAATTGGGTGTTGGTGCCCATATCAAGAATAGGAAGAGGTGTAACTATAGGAGGAATCACTAGTGGCTTAGGTCCCATCACCTCTGGTGCATGGTCGTCACTACCCTTTGGGCATATGAATTGAGGTTGTAATAGTGGAATGATTCTATAATGCCAAATGCATGCCTCTAAATAGATTTTAATAGTTTAAGGAATTTCATATTGATAATTAGGATAGGTATATAGCCTTCCTATGAAAATATCAAACCTCTATACCTACTCCAAAATCCCTATCTAGGTAAAATATAAATACCATAACATGCTATAAAAATGTAATATACTCCCATATACCCACTAATAAGGTCGGATATGGGTCTAGGTGTCATATCAGATGATGGAGGTTTCAGTATATGGAGTGTCAATTGAAAGGTATAGAGTAAAATTCCCTTTACTTTACAATTTGAATCTCATTTAGAGATAACCATTCAAATTTTAATGTTTAAAATTCATTGAGTTCATAATATATTTTATATAATATATATATATCACAGTCTGAGTCCTATAGGTCCAAAACCCACAATATTATATAATTGATTAATTAAGGTTTCATCATCAATCTATATGGGAAACCACAATTTTAGATTGTTATAGGAACTTTAATTAATCTAATTATATTCTTCATACAAAAAAATTTAGCACATTTCAATATATGATAATCATGAACTAATAATATGAAACAGGAAAATACATGCTAAAAATAGATGTGACATAGAAAAATGTGTGGCATATTAGTCCTATTGTGCCCAAAATTATTCATTAAATGAAACACCCACATCTCATCAAAAAAAATTGAAATAAATCTCATTGAAATAATAGTAGTAGTAATAGCATAAAAAACATGTGTGTCACCCAATAGTGAAGTTGTATCAACCATAACAAGAGAAAACAAATAACAAGAATAAACCGTCCCCGGTAATTTGTGTTTCCCCTATACTTGGGTCAGCTACTCCCATGCATAGGCTCATTACTAGATTCCATCACCTCCTAGCCTCTCTTATAATACCCAAATAGTAAGATAAAGGAAAAAATAAATCTCAGATACCACTTCGTAACGTCTCGACCTACTGTCCACTTAACTAGGACCCCAAGCCGCTGGGTTACATAGCCTCAAGCACGCCTTCTTATATCCCAATGTTTGTTGACTAAAAATGAGGGTCTAAGGTAGTAAAATGTAAATAATATACCCCCATATCATATTGGAAGAGTGTATATAATAAATAAATAGACAATATCGAAAGCATATATAAACAGACACTATAATGACTAGACCAATAACCAACTATATCAGAAGTATGATATAACAAAAATTATAATGAACTATGGAAGAATAAATAACCAATAACTATAATAATAATCACAATCCAATAGGCTGAGTCATATACATGATGTCCTAGTATGATGATATAAAAAATGGGAAATAGGGGACAGTCATATACAAAATGCTATAAATAAATACAAAAAAGGACAAAATAATTCCCCACTAGAATCACGAGAATATGCTTAGTCCTATGATCCCATACTTCATACTATAAGTAAAAAATATTAACCATAAGTAACAGGGTGTCTTCCTTTATCTATACCATAGACAACTAATCTAATTTGGTACCATTGGTGGCCCGAGTAGGGTGTTAGATAAAATCCCAGTAGGCTACCACCAACTGTGTCAAGAAATAATCAAAGTAGTGTACATAGCTAGTAATATGTATTTACAATGAATAATGATCAATACTGAATAAATAAATGCCACCTATCTCAGGTTCTTATAAGACACCTAGAGACTCTACCTACTTTGACATAGCTAGGAATGAGATTCTGATGAGTAACTATATATATAGTTATATATTGTATCCACCTATATTCATTAAGTACGTGAGGATTTAAATATCCATATATCTAGATACTAGGTGTTGGATAGACCCTGGGCATAACACAAGAATCCATAGTCGGTTTAATGAGATGGTAGGCTAAAGCATAGGATATATCCCCTGAATCTCATAGTGAATGTGAGTTTTCATGCTCAATATTTGAGATAGGTGGGGTGATACATAATTCCCAACACCATAAGCAAGGATCAAGGAAATTCATTCCCATCTCCCTTATAACAGTATAACGGTGAGAGATGTCATGCTCAACACCCAATGTAAGGGAGTGTAAAACTCCATGGTCAACAAAACCCTTAACAATTGATCTATAACCAATTCCAATGGCAGGATCATAATGATAATAATAACTGAGTAATCACCTCATAATAATTTCAATCATCAAATACTATATAACCAAAGAATCACAGTTCATATAAAGCATATTATAAAGCATGAGTCATTAGGTGTGGCCTTCCCACCCATTAGCATGTATTATAATTAATCCATTTAATTCATTTAATCAATGTTAACCATAATGAAGCTAATCCATTATATATTAACAAGATATTTAATTAACCAAATCATATAAATTCCATTAAATGAAGATAAAAGAACTTAAGAGGTTCTTGGGAAACTAAAAATCATATAAAAGAGTGGTAAATTACATTTACACTCTAAGACAAACACTTAGAAAGTGTTATGGTCATTTTATCAATTAAATATGAAGGGTAATTTCAAGCCAAAACACCCAAGGGGTGTCTATGATTGAGTTTTAAATCCTCTAACCACTTAGTAAGGTATATAGAGAGTGTAACATCATGTGAATAATTATTTATAAATCAAATAAGTCATTTAAGGTAATTCATGGTAAAGGATGGAAAGCGTCATAATGGTGGATCTATGAAAATGATGTAACTTTTAGGGAAAACAACTAGACCACCTACCTTAGGTTCATAGATTACTCCTCATCCAATATTGTCTTCATATTTTAATTAGATTGGAATAAATATGAATAATGTTATAATGCATTGAAAATAGGGAAATTTAAATCATGCCAAAATAGCATAGTAGATGCGAAGAAGAATAAATAATAGAAGAAAAAGGAATTGAGATCTTACCTCAATCTATCCAATGCCTCTAACAACACCTGATTTGGATTTTGGATGGAGGAGTAATGGAAATACCAATGTTAGGGAGGAGGATAGATCAACATAAGAGGATAGGTGTTTCATGTTATAAATAAAGGGAGGAAGATAAGAAATGGGTTGCAAAAATTTAGGGGTGAAAATTTAATTTCACCCACACAGACAGGGTTACACAGTTTGGCCTTACAGTTGGCCATACCATGCACCAATCGTGCATACCTCACTGTCTAAGGATGGAACCCACATGGTCTAAGCACATGGTTTGGCTAATCATACGCAAGCTGTGTGAAGTTCCCTATCCCAAAATCCTTTACAACCTACACAGACATGTGCCTGGGGTCACATAGTTGTAGAAAACCATACGACCTCATACTGCTCAAAAGTTCCCCACACAGTTACCCTACACAGTTAGCACTAACCATGCGGTAATCATGTGGCCTTCCCTATTTTCCCAATTATTGGATATTTCAGCTTCAAATAATACTTGGACTCTAATGAAACTTCCTTAGTCTATAAGTCATGTTTTCTAAGATTAAATAAAGTATTTAAACCAAACAAAATGGGTTGTATATTAGGTAAGAAATACAATTCATTAAAAATAATATCAAATGGAAGTGTAAATCCCATGAATTAAAATTGATATATGATAAAATATACTGATGGGGTAGTATATATCATAATATGAAACATGTATCAAACAAAATAAATTGTGATGAAAACCCTTACAAACATCAAAATGGTTGAAAATGAATAAATTGAAGGGTAATAAAAAAAGAAATTTTACATAATCAAAATGATTGAAATTGAAGGAAATAGGTGACTTATATGTAAAGTTCATCCAAATCCTCCAAAGAACCATAAGATATAAGGAATCTAAAATCAAATTAGACATCGAGAGAAAAACCCTTAACTTGGATTCATGCTTTATTGAACATTATCTAACTTATATTATAACCAATTTAGGTTAATTATTCATCTATATTAGAACCATATTTACATTTATTTAACTTAATAATTTTCATTTATATTTTATTATTAATAATTTATTAATCATTCATTGTTAATGTTAATCATCATATTTTAATTGTTTTATTTGTTTAATGTTTTCTTCAGTATAGAGGATTTTAGTCCTTACACATTTCTCAAATATTAATCATTTATAAAATGGTTATTTATATTATATATGTTTGTTTGATATATTTATGGAGTCTCATGGTAGTGGTTCGTAATGAACAATTTGAAAATATCATTTTTTAGAAATATTAAATTAATAAAAACAGTTGATTTTATTAGATAATATTATTATATATTTACCACTCAATAATTCAAAACTTATATTAAATTAATAATTATTAAATTA
Source organism: Viscum album (assembly GCA_963277665.1). Classification (NCBI taxonomy): domain Eukaryota; kingdom Viridiplantae; phylum Streptophyta; class Magnoliopsida; order Santalales; family Viscaceae; genus Viscum; species Viscum album. The sequence goes on along the minus strand of OY728157.1, from coordinate 438,332,997 downwards.
TATTACAAGAATTTATGTTTTCTTATTTATTCATGATGGAAATTTTGTAGCATAATTCATGTATATGGTGGAACCAACCTAAACAAGAACGTGTTATAATAGATGAATGGGTGAGGATACATTATTTTATAAGTAAAAACTAACTTTTATATAATAATAATAATATAAATTACCTTTTATTAAATTTTTATATAAGATTAAATAAGAGGTGCATGAATAAATAAATGATGAAGATTTTATAGAATCTTTCATGTAAGTGGTTGAACTCACCCCAACAAAAACGTGTTTTACTAATGAAATAGTAAGAGTATTAATTTATATGGTTTTAATATCCTTTTAAAATAATAGTAACACTTTTATTATTAATTAATTAGTGTTTTTATAGGATTTATAAAGTTTGGATATGATAAGATAAATTAAATAGATGAAGATAAACATGTTTCTTATTTTGATGGAATCACTCTTTCCCGTAATGAATTCCATCATATTAAAGAATTTAGGCCACCTTCTTGGGGAAAAATCTAATAAACATAATAAAAAAGTTTAAGAGAGTAAATTTGGGTAGTTATTCAAGAGGAAACCAAAGGATATAAGTGCTTTGTAATGGGTAGAGGATGGGGGATTTTATAGGTGAAAGTGACAGAAATTTATTTGTAAATTTCAGTTGAGTTCAGGGTAAACATAGAATCACATGAGAGTTAGGTGAGTTGGGTGAGTAAATATTGGTTGAAATTTTATAATTGAAAATCACACCTAATAAAATAATTTTATAACATCTGAATATCAATTTAATTATTCAAAATTAATTTCATATCATTTTACCCTTTTTGACCTCGTTTTATCTACTTTAATTATTCACCATGTAAATATTTTTCTACTAAAAAATTATGTACCCACTTTCCTGATTTAAATTTCATGATTCCAAATTCAAGATCCATTTTATCAAATTCAAACTCTAAAATTGATAAAAATAATTTTAAAATAAAAAATTATAATATATAAAAACTATTTTTTAGAAAAAATATATTTCAGTTTATTAAATTAATTTATTCACATTTATTACCAAGTAATAATAATAATATGAATTTTAATTTATTTGGTTCTATATAAAATAAAAATTAAATTAAAATAATTCTTTAACATAGTTCAATATAATTTATTAAGATAAAAATGCACAGCATTTAGAAAAAACAATTCTTTGAAAAATAACTCTTTTTAAAATTAAATAATGTTATTCCTATTTTATACAATCTAATAATCATTCCATGAATTTTAGTTAATTTTTTAATTCATATAAAAAATTATTTTTGTAAAATTTCATATTAAAATATATAAAATTTAACTTTTAAATAGAAACATATAATATATAATTGAAATAATTTTTTTATGTAAAATATGTTTCTTTGACTAAGAATAATTAAATTTTTATTTCTTATAAATTATCAATTACTTATTAAATTTTTTTAAATATTTTATTATTCATTCCTTTAATTTTATCAACCCTTGATTTAATATCATTACTTAAAAATAATGATTTAATTAAAATGTGTAATGCATAAAAGAATATTTTTAATAAATGATATTTTCACAAATAGATTAGCATATTTTTATTTTATTCAAATTTGATTTATTTTATATCAAATAATTTATTTATAATGAAATTATATATATATATATATATAACAACCAAATAAACTTTATTTATATTAACTGTATGGTGGTAATTCCAAAATGGTAATATATTTATTAGTATTATACTGAATGGATATATACCTTTCACAACAATCAAATAATGGCTAAATTATCCCATTACATTCTATAAATTCATTTAATTATAACTCTTCAAACCACACTTCACATTAATTTAATTTACTTCTATGGTTTTATAAAATGCTTTGTCCCATTTTATTTTCTGCACTTTTAAGAAATGTAATCATCCATTGTATATAATAATCCGTGGTAATTTAATACTTGGTTTCATTGAATTTTGATGAAATTTTCAATTATGATTGAATAAAGTTTTTTTAAATTTTAATCGTATCTTGAATTATTTATTTTCTAATCAAGTTTATATTCATTATAAATAATAATAAAAAGTAACTTAGGGAAAGAAAAATCATACATGAATCTCATATTTTACATTATCAATACTATAAAAAAGGTATAATGGCTACACAATAATAATTATAGAATGAATTATATATTGTAATGGTAGAGCATGGTCACTTAGATGTGTTTGGGATGAGTTATAAAGACACATACAGAACACTAGTCTAGTTCCTTCTACAATGTATCCATTACAACATAGTTGATCAGATGCACCAACAAGGATTACTGTTAAAATGTAGACCACAACAGCATAGAGTACCTAGTTGATGTAAATTCAAGATAGAATGGATATGTATTGAGGATCTAGGTTGAATATTGGGATATATGATTACTCAATCTATGAATGGGGTGTTTTAAATGAAAAGTAACAAAAAAAGATTAAAATTGATGTGTGTGGAGATAAATAGACAAGAAGAAAATAAAGGAACATAACCAAGAGGGGATTCCCCATTGACTAAAATTCAATAGAGTGTAAATTAACTTTCAATGGTAGATTTAAATCAAAAAAAATACCTATACCCACCTATCAGTCATGTAATTGTCATGAGAAACCACCGTTCGCTACCTAGCGACATTCGGATAGATATGATCTTTGTAACACCCTAAAATTTTAGTATGTAATTTTCTTTTAAAAAACATTATGTTGAATATATCATATCAAGAAAACATAAAAATAAATTAACCATTATATATTTTATTATAAAGTAATAAAAACTTTAATATATTATAAAAATAAAAAGTGAAACACTATTAGGAAAATTACAAGAAGAGTAAAACCTCAAGTAAAATAAAAAGATAATAATTAATTAAAATGATCACATATTTTATTATTGTTTTTAAATAATTAATTTTATCTATTCTAATACCAATTAATTGATGAAAAATTAATTTTTATAAGATAAATAATTAATGATATGTGATTAAATTTAATTAATGTTAAAAAGTAATATTTTTCAAAGAACTGTTTTTAAAGGGTTGTGTATTTTTATCATAAATTAACTTGGTCACTTTTAAATGATTTTTATAATAAAATTTTTCAATTTAAAAAATAAAATATATTAACAATAATTCAATTTAAAATTTATATGAAATAATATTAATAACACTTAAATTTTAAAAGGTTGTTTTTCTATAAAAATAGATTTTCATTATATTATATGTTTTTTAAATTTAAATTCAAAAAATTTAGACTCTGAATTTGAAAAAATGAAATTCATTTCTGGTATCATCATGTTAAAATAATCATTAAGTGAATTTTTGTGATTTTTCTAAAAAATATAATTTTTAGTGAATAGTAAAATATAGGGTTTTTATAAATACCATAAATTTCATGACATAATCATGATATAGGGATGAATTAAAAATTTATAAAACCTTTATATTGAGAAAATATTTATTTAAAGAGTAAAGTAATTCATTTAAAAATAAATTTTTTGAATTTATATACCTATGTTTGACATTTTGGAACCTAGGTTATATTTTATTCTAATAAAAATATATTTTTGGTCCTTTTACTTTAATTAAATATTCATATGATTTCATTCAGTTATGGATTGGTTTTAAAGAAAAATAAATCTCTTTTTTAATTATAAACCAATAAATATCATGGTAATCAATGGGTTTTATTCAGGGGACCAGAAACATACAATAGTTCCCACATCCATGAAAGGGATATGAACCTTATTTATAAAGGCGGGTTGTTACTGGACATTTTTATAATGATTCTTGGTAACTCACATTGGTTGAGATGATGGGAGCTCAAACTACTCACACCCTATTATGAGGAATTATTTCCTACTCTAGGAATCTCTTATGTGTTTAATACATGTTCATCAATCCTCCCTAAATCTCAATATAAGACTAATTACCCTTACTATATTAGAAATTGATTATTATCATGTGTTGACATGAACCATATGCGTGTATCAGAGGTTATCCATCAATGAAACCATCTATATGTATCAAAGGTTCTCCATAAATAGGTCCATTTGTACATATCATAGGTTCTTTATCTTGTTTTATTTATTATTTTTTGATGCTTGAATTTTTAAGTAACTATAGTTTAAATACATGCAGTTGGGCACTCTGGGGTTTATTATCATCAAGGGAGATGATCATTTCTTTGATGTTGGGATTAGGCCCCTAATTTGGTTTCCTACATATCCTTATAAAAGTAATCATAACACACGTAGTTTGGTGACACTTAATGGGACACATCATAACTTTTAAGTTCATGTGAAAAGGATCAAACAATTTAGTTTAGTATCATACAAAAAAGAATGTTTGGGTGAAAGATTCTTAATAATGTATGGTCCAGTACTTATGCATAAGTGGCCATTTATAGTTGATATGACCCAAGAGGAATTTATCCCTTTGGGTGGGTCCATGATCTTGTTAGTAATATGGTCCAATAAGGATGGTAATGGGTTGAAGATGTTTTATTTTAACCTTAGGGAGGCATTCAATGTGTCCTTTTTATATTTGAATCAAAGACCATGTATTTTGGGGTTATTGGTGCTTACACTTAAATAGGAAGGCCAAAAATGGAACTTTGATTATTCTAGTGATATGATATAATCTAGTCTCTAATCCTACATGAGTCTAGATCAGTGTGAGAAATAAGTAACATTAGTAGATCAATCACATTACATGAGTGTAATATTAGATGGGAGTTACACCTAATCTAGAAGCTTACAGTTGACTTCCTTCTTCATCTATTTTTTGAATAAGGGAGGGGATATAGAAGGTGGTATGGGTATTAAATCATTCAATAAATTCTAGGGGATTACTCTATAAAGTATTACTTTATAGGATCTTTCTCTCTGTCCATTGATAAATGAGTGTAGATCTATAGTGTAATAGCTAGCAAGGAAGACTAGGGGATTACTCCATGAGGTATTCCCATTCTTATCTCCTTACCAGTTTTAAAACCCTGTATCAGGTCTTACACATCCATTTATTAGAAAAAAAATGTATGGATGATGCCTAATTAAATTTATTCTATAAGAAACAAGAATGATGTGAATACCACTACTTGAACTAGGAATATTTCCACCACTGCCTCTAGGATTGGGGGCCTTCATTACTAAGGGGATGTATAATCACAAACTTGCTAAGGAACCTACCTATTAAGGATAAGTGGGGGACCTAATTAACCAAGGGAATGAATTATTGAAATGTTTCATGTAGGTTTTCCCTATACCCCATCCATGTAAGTCTAGTGTATATGGGAAAATCTTTAAGGATAACATTGTCAAATATGAGATTTGGGTAAAGGGGGATGACATATTTAGTGAAGAAGAAACCCTGAGTGATGGGTCACTTAGGTGGTATACCCTAGGAATCTTTCTTTTAAGATGGGAATCCCTAGGCAGATGTCTGCTAAGGTGGGAAGCCCTAGGTGGATAGTCTCCAAGGTGATGATTTTTTGATAACTTACCACCACTTAAATTATTTTTTTAAGTCTAAAGTGAAATAGGCTACCTAGGATAGGTGTTCGAGTCATGAAAAAAAAATCTTGAGGAGGTTATATCTCTCTACCATAAGTGGGGAAAATCGTTCACTATATAGTGGCCCTTCAGAACTATTTATAGGCAAAACTCAAAGGCTAGGCAAGTCAATCGAATTAAGTGAGGCGATGTGTGGAGGTGATCTAGGTGGTGAAAGCTAGGCTACCAGAGGATACCCTAGGTGAGATATTACTAGTGGCTATATGCAAACACAGGAAAAACCGGCCTAGTGAGTAAAGGGAATCTTAAGTGAGGAAATATGACTTCTCCCTGGGGTTTCTTGGTTTATAATTAATTTCATATTTTTCTTCAAAAGGGAGCACTAATAAATACCCCCCCCCATCAAATTGGGATTTTAGTGGAATGATGAGGATTGTATTATGAGTTAACCCCTCCCATCAGTCATGAAATTGGGTAAAGGTACAGCCAACATGTTTGTTGATATTATTGGTATAAGGTGCACTAGCCAATCTGGGTAGGACTCATATGTCATGCCGAGTGGGTTGAAGTAGCTGGGATGAGTGAACCAAGTGAGAAAATCGTCTTCTATATAAATAGGGGTGCCCCCCCCCCATTTGGTAATGTGATTCCCTCCCTATTTTATTTTTATTTATTCACTACTTCAAGGTGGTCATCAGTACTCTCTTCGCCTAAATGAGGCCACCCTAGAGAGGGATCCTTAACAAATCCACCCTAGATAGGGGTCCTTATAGGGGCCACCTAGGCAAAAAGTTTGAATTTATAAAATTATCCCCCATTTTTCATCACACTTTAGTTTTTCCTCATTTGGTGTAGTTCTTTGTGATTCCTTGATTTATCATGATAACACGTTTTCCAAAAAAAACAAATTTAAAATGCCCATATCCTCTAATTTTTTCTTAGATTCTGAAATTTCCACTCATATTAAATACATGATCATGGATGATGAACCCAACTCATTGAACATTATCACCTCACACTATCTATATTTATCAAAATTTCTCAAAGTAACTTTTCTCAACTACCCATTTTTAATACACCTCCCTTATATAGGTTCTTCATTCCAATTGATACCCCACTTCCCAAAGAAGGAATCTATGATGTTCAAATTTTATCATCTCAGGTACCACAAGAGTGAATATTTATCTTGACGGTTAGGTCATCAATGAATCCAGTAGTGAAATTTCATATCATATATTCCATGCTTCAACATTGATAGAAAGTGAATTCATGTCTTATTCAATGATACAAAAGTCTTTAATACTGATTCAGAGGAGGGGATGGAGTCTTCAAGGGGACCTTTATCCTGGAGGGAATTTATCCAAGGAGTGGGAATGGCCTTATTGTGTGAACCAATGTTTTATTTCACAGGAGGATCGTATATGGTATGTTGAACTTTATGAGGCTACCTAGACTTCACAGTTCTATGTTTATCATCATCTGGACCACATCTATGGCTTGGTCAGTTAGTGGTTTTCTAAGACCAACACCTTTCATATACCACATGAGGAAGTTATAATTATCTTCTAAGTTGTTCATTAAATCAAGGGAATACCCATCCTAGCTGATATGTATAAAGAATTACTTCCCCCTCACAATTCATGAGAGGACATCAAGAGAACTCCCATACTAGAAAGGAACATATTATAATTAGTTGAAAGAGGGTTAAAGAAATATTTTAGTCCCAATTTTAATATCACTTTTAGTTTATTGTTTAAATTTCTCTTGGTCCCTCATGGGTTGAAACCTAAAGCAAAAAAGGTGAAGGACTTGTCCTACTCAAAAAATTATAGGTTCCTAGAAAACTTATTTTTCCATCTTCGGTGATGGTCAATATATGACTTGGGTTTATCTAATTAGGTCATAATCAAGCACTAATCTTAAAATAAAAAGGTTACTAGCCATTTTCCATAGTGTATGGTTGTTACCTTCTTGATATATAAGCACTGGAGTAAGGGAAACAACTTTAATAATGGTTTCTCAACTGGTATCTAGTGCACCAATGAGACTTGTTGTGATTGATTTAGGGAGTCTTTATCAAGTGTTTGGTTAAGTGAAGTAGAGTGAGTATTCTTATAGGACCTACATCCTAATATAACTCTTACATGGTTATATAGTTGTTCATATCAAAAGATAAAACTTGATACACACAACATTTTCTCCCCAACTTTCTCATATGATTAAATTTATAGATATTGAGGATTTGTGGACCATAAGTATGGATTCAAAATACATAGATCTTATTATAGGGGATCATTCCTTATTTTTCTTTACTCATTAAAATTCCCCCATTGGCATACTGGTTCTTGGTTTTAATGAATTATCCATCAATCAGTCATACTATAATGTATTATAGGAAGGGGTTCTCGTAGAGAGGGTTGATGGTGCCCAATTTTTAAACCCTACATGGAATCAAGGTTTGTGTGCTAGTTTAAATGTATTCAGGAGGTGAAAAGGTCTCATTTCTTTAAGTTGTGTGGAAAGAATCACCTAGTGACCCTACATCAATTCTGGTTAATATTGATGCATACTAACAATAATGTCTTAATTACCTTACCACCAGTCAAGGCTATAGTTAGCATGTCCATGGAGTATGATCAAGAATGGGTCTACTGATATCAAAACATGGCTCTAAGGGGAGTCACTCCATGATTATATGGATCCCCATTCCCAATTAAATGGGAAAACAAAGAAGAAACATTATAGGATTTTGATGTCATTAAGATGGATTCCTTGGATAATAAAGAAAAGGCACTTGTTTTTAGAGATGACCCTATAACTTTAAATCTTAAGGGAAATGCATCAGAATAACATATTTAGAAACATAAAAAACTACTAAAATTACTGATATTAATGTAAATCAAGCCTCCTTATATAAAATACCTCTTGATAGAGAATCCCTAATACTTATTTTGATTACTTTATTACCACCAAGATAGGTAAACTCAGTGAGAGACTATATTCTAGAGTATATTCTAGTTACTAAGGGTGACTCCATTTATAATGTTGAGGATACTTCCATGAATCAATCATATCATGAATGATCATAGAAAAACCTATACTCTCTAATCAATCGAACCTCAATTACTGAAATTGAGAGCAAGGTCTCTATCAATAATTCATAGGCCTCAACATAGGTGGATTTGATTATTTGATATTATACTTAGTTTTCTATCATATGATGACCATCCATGATTTATTTGTGACTCTAGATAAATATATTTAAAATAATTAAAGTTTGAATCACCGAGATAAACTTATAGAGATAATTACTCATGAGTTGACCTAATTGGACATTGAGGAATCAGGGCTCCATAAGAAATTTTATTCCTTGAGTACTAACATAGCAATATATAATTTATTCATAAAATAAAAAACACCATGAAAAGATCAGGGGGGCCTAAAATGGTGGAGCCCGACTGAATCACTCCTAATAATATCCACACATCCTAGAGGAAGATATCCTAGACTATAACAATAAATAAATGAGTTGTAATGGTGGACTCTTGAGGCCAAAAATTAAGCAACTTGGTTCCCTTCGTACAAAGTGTGAATTAATGAAGTACTATGGATGATCAAAGATTTTCAGTGTTAGATAAAGTAAGAAATAGACAAAGGAACATTGATCCAGCCTTGAAGTGAGTTCAATATGATTGTGGAGTCCATTTCAACTGAATATAGATCAATGTTTTTACTTCTTCACATTTCCAGCCCATACCTCGTGGAATTTTCTTCCACGATGAGAGATTAATCAATACCACAGTAATAACTAAAGTCTATAATCACCAAATCTTCATGATCGCAAAAAATTACACCTCCATGCATAAACCTTAAACATCAAGATCCATTGACATTTAGTTTGAAGTCATTTATGGGGGGATCTAGTAAATCCAATGTCCCTATGGGGATTCATGCTACCAATAATGAGGGGGTCATAGTCATGAAAGATAGATCTGAGAGAAGGATCATTTTCCCACTATTTAATGAAGGGTTCTAGATCAATCACCACACATTTAGTTTGGGTAACCAAGGATTCACATGAGTCAACAATACCCTCATGATGGGTTGTGTTCATTACTTCCCATAAACACCAGCAACCAGCCACCAAGATAATCACCATCACCTTCCTCTCAGGTTTGTTTCCTATATAACCCTTGAACTAGAGGTTGATAAACATATAAATTATAGAAAAATAATACTAAAAACCAAAAAAAACATTGAACTCACACCATAGATCAATAGACCAATCACCTTCAAAGAAGAGGTGGGTGTTGGTCTCCTAATGGGGGGGCATACATTAGGTGCACTACAAATCCAGCGTGATTCTCTTGGATTTGACCTCCTCATTTTTGGGGAGTGTGTGGTTCTATATCTACCAAGTTATAAAGTTCAATTTCAGAGTAATATATTTACACCAAAATATTCTCCCCCATGATTCGTGCACCACATTGGCTTGCAGGAGTCGATGATAAGCCTTTACAAATAAAACTCCAAATGAAGAGCTAGTAAACAAACAGAGGTCCTAGTCTTCATTAATTTCATTTTTGTGGAAAAAATAATGTTGTTATTGATTTAGAATAGAATTGATAAATGTTGGGTGTTCACTAGATTTCTTGAAAGAGACATTAGGTATCAGGCACCCTGGGAAGCCAAGTAAATTCTCAGCCTAATTATGGATCCAAAAAACAATACCCCTTTTCCGATGATCTAATGAGAGTTGTTCAGAAAAAACGGGGATGTGTTCTTGAATAGTGTTCCAAAAACTAGAAACCCTCCCCCTCATATGACTTAAATTCAACCCATACTTTTTCTTTATGAAGTTACCCTAGAGAGATCTCCCTTTAATGGATTCCCAAGACAGTTTTTCTTTCATAGTATACATTTTTTTCTAAAACAACTCTTAGGTTGACTCCACCTTTATCCTAGGATTTTTCTAGCCTCACTCACAAAGCCCAATGAAATATGCCGTCAGAGTGGGTATCCAAAATCAATGAAATCATGAGTTTTTAATATCTTTGATAAATGCCTTGGGAACCTAGCTAACCGAGAGAACATGCATAGGTATGGAGGTAAGAACATAGTTTACCAGAGTAATCTAGCCACCAAAAGATAGGAATCAATTCTTCTAGTTGTTAATGTATTTGTAAATTTTATCGACGAGACCATTGAAGTGGTAAATAAAAATCCTTCCAAAAGAAATTGGGGAACCCATATAATCTATGATAAAATCTATCTTGTGTATTCCCATAGAATCTTCAACCATATTAGAACACCTAACTAAACAAGTCTTCAGAAGGTAGACACTACTCTTCTCCCGATGGATGAATTGATAGCTCCATCTATAGTAATATTTCATGACCTTATTAAAGCCTTGTATGAATATTCTACATAAATTCAAAAATAAAAACATGTCATCAACAAACATGAGATGTGATACACCTAATTAAACACCCCTAATTTGAAAAGGATGGATATCTCCATTGAGAAAACTTTGGATCAAATTATTTTTGATGAAATCCTATACCAGAATAAACAAATTGGAGGGGAATAGGTCCCATTTCCTCATTCCCATAATCATATATAAAAAACCATACCTCTTTCCCATGAAAGAAATGGAGATCCATGTAGATTTGTATCATATGAAGAGGAGATCAGAGACCCAAACATGTAATCCCATGCATCTCATAACCTTGAGAATAAAATTCCATTTGAGATTGTCATATGATTTTTCCATATCAATTTTGATAATAATGTTGGTTCTGAGATACTTTGAATTAATATCACCAATAGTTTATTATGAAATATTGATGGCACCATGAATTAAGTGTCCCTATATGAACCCATGTTTCTCCCTAGAAATCTAATTGGGAAGAAGGATAAGGATCCTTTTATTGAGAATTATTTATAGAACCTTATAAGGTAAATTACACATACTAATGGGATGAAAATTATTTAAAGTGGAGGGGTCCTTTACCTTAAGAAAAAGAACTAGTGTAGTGGCACTAACCACCCAAGGAATACTTTCTCCATAAAAATAATCCTGGATCACCTTAATAAGATCATACTTAACCAATTCTCATGTGGCCACATAAAAGGTTCCCTAGAATCCATCTAGACTAGGGAAACTCTCTAGATTACGTCTCTTGACAGAATTCCATATTTAATTTTCATGGGTAACACCTTCAAGCATAGAATTGTTGACATCAGACACCACCTGAGAAATAGAGTCAAATACGTCTGTATTATCGCTTGGGTAACCCCTCTACATGAAAGGATTGGCATCAAAAAGTAGTGATTTAAGAAAGTCCTCAGCCATGACCCCAAAAACTTTTGGTTTATTAGTGTATGATCTATCCTCCATATAGATATTAGGGCTAATGGTGTGTCTCCACTACATGATGCATGCATGAAAGTAAGTTGAATTTTGATCTCCCTCCTTGAGACGTATTTCCCTGGATAGAGCCTAGGCCTCCCTCTCCTATTACAATAACATCTTTGAGAGTTATATCTTTTAGGATAAGTTATTTTAATAGAACATCGTCCCATCCATCCTCAATATGAGACTCTCAAGGAGAATAATTCCCACTGAGATAGAATCCAACAAAATCTAGTGGGTGGTCTCCTTATTATTCCATGTTTAAAGGTCCCCTTTCAAGAACCTAAGATTTTTGTGTAGGTGAACTCAAGACCTTCCATTAATGGGTTGGTCCTACGAGACATGCAATTCTAAAATGAAACTAGGATCATAAACCCAATAATTAGAGAAGAAGAAGTGCTCTCACCCCCACCCCCATTACCCAACTTGATAAGAAGCGGGGAGTGATCAAATAAAGCCAGAACAAGGTGGGAGATAGAACCATTTTGAAACTTTGAGATAGCATGCAGATTAAAAAAGCATTTATCTAGGTGAAACCACAACTGCTTTTTACCATTCTTATTGTAGCACCAAGTGAAGTGGTTTCCGGTGTAGCCCATGTCCACAATTCTATCATGAGAGATGAATCCAAAAAAATCCTATTGATCCCTCCTAGAATATACATCTCCTAATTTATTTTCTAATACATCTATGATAGAATTAAGATCACCTCTTGTGAACCATGGAAAAGATCCAGGATCGAAGGAACCAAGGTCATTCCACAACCTTTATCTAGTATTCACTTCACATTTGGCATACACAAAAGAGAAATCAAAATACAATGATCAATAGATGACCTTAACAGTCAGATACTAATATGAAATTTCAACCATTTACACTATGATACTCCTCTTCCAAAAAATCCAAATGTAATTATTAAGAGGTTTTCCATGTAGGTAGACACTAATGCCCATCCTATGAGAAAAAGATAAGATCATGGAATGTTCTTTATTATGTTATATAATATCAACAAGACACACATTATTTTTTCAGAGTTGAGTGGTAAGTAATTTATATTTCACACAAGAACTGAGGCCCTCGATGTTCCAAATTATAATTGAGATCATTGGATGGAAAGAAAACTTTCTGTGGAGATAAGAGTTAGGGAATCAATGCACTATGATTGGAGACCATCCAATATTATTTTGGATTGATAACATGTAAAAAACCTAGTTTAAGGAGAGATCCATGCACAAACATCCACTGGATGAGCCTCCAACACCACTGTAGAAGGATGAGAATCTAAAATCACATCAAAATCATTGGAAAGTGGAAGGGGGGGTTACCAGATCTATATGAATCCATGATGAAAATCCCTTCCATACTGTGAGATACCTATGATCTACAATGAAAAATATTGGAACCAATAAAATAAGTGGATAAAAGCAAAGAGACATCCTTGGAGGCTTGGAAGGCAGAACATGGATTGAACACTACCGGTTCTATGCATACCTTTCCTTTAACCAGGGGGAGGGATACTAGGTTGAGACATATCTAGGATAGAATTAAGCATTTTTAGATGAGAAGGCAGTGTAATAACTTACCTTCACATAAGATATTTTTAATTTAAACCCTCTACGGACAAGGTCCCCTCTAAAACAAACTCATACACTGAAGCTTCCAAGGAACCTGAGGTTAGGTAGCCCTTAAAACTAGACCCCAACACTGGTGACTGTGAAACACCTGAATAAGATTCTAGGGGATAGATATTGAGTCCAATTTAGGACCTTCTACATAATAAAAAATAATTTCCTTGAAGCTAACAAGTAGAGAAAAAGTGAGATGAATATGAGAAAAATATTTTTTTCCACCATGAGATCAAGCCACCATCACTTAGAAAAATGTGAGGAGGAAGGGGTTTGGAAAGATCCAACTCCACACAAATATGAGTAATAGATAAATCTGTTATCTTAGTGATCATTCATCAGCACATAAAAGGGATATTAGATCATATCCTATGCTTCGAAGAAAATATATATCAAGGAAAGGGAGAGGGGGATTGGAAAGATCAAGCCACACCAATGCATGGGGAGAGTACCTATGAAAATGAACCTCCATGGACCACCTGGAGAGAAAGAAGTATCACCTACTCAGAACATGCATAGAACCATCTCAGTCTTTCATGAAATCCACCATATAGGAAATAACCACAGAAAAATCTTTCTGATGAAGCACAGACACCCGAGCCGGTGCGAATAAGCCCCATGAGTTGAAAAAGGCTTAAAATTCCACCAAAGAGGTCAAATCCAACCCAAAGGGAGATTCTAGATTCCAATGGTGTAAATTAATATCCAAACTAAAATATTCACCCAATAACTTGAGCATTGAGGATCCATCCATATAGAACAGTCGTAGAGACTCCTTTGAGAAATTTGGGATCGCTGAAAGCACCACATGGCTAGACACTCTAAAGAGAACATATTTTGATGAAGGGACCATAGATACCATCCTAGAAGATCATAACAACAAAAATCTAGCTTGAAGAAGTTAAGGACCCTCTTGGATCTAGAAATATTATAGGTAATTAGCATCAATAGAAAATGGAATAGGCGGAGGCCGCAATGCTGGGATGGGAGGAAGATATCCAATGGTCAAAAAAATTGAAATGATGGGGGTGCATGACATGCATTCTATGGGATATCCATGAGAGTCATTTTCATTGTCTAACTATTCCTCTATTCAGTTATTATATGATTATGATTTTAAGGTATTATGAGGTCCTTTCACTGAATACAAAGGCCCAAATTTTATAATTTATGGCTAAGATTGAGGTTTATAGGATAAATAAACAATATTTTTCTAAGTGGGATAAATTCACTCTTTAAACAAAATAAATTTTCAAAGTACACACTTTGTTGAAAATAAATTGATAATTCTCACAAAGTTTTAATTAACATGTGGAATCTAGAATATCAGTTCCTAACTTAACTATTTTTATTGGATTTTTTTTATGAAAAGAGATAGACTCCCATTTTTAGATTCTCCACCCATTCCTCCTTCAATGAAATAAATTAAAACATGGTTTACTTTCAATTATTCATCTTTTTTTCAACTTAAAATGATTTAAAAATTAATATCATGATGTCTCAAAATCATTCCATCACTAAAATCTAAATAATAACATAATTCATAATTCATGAATGTTTGATTCAAAATTATCTTCTCCTGGAAATGGTTCGTGGATGGGAATAGGTATAAGATACCATCACTGTAACACTTGAGTTGGTCCATTTTTATGGATGATATTGTATCAAATTTTTGAAATCTTGTATGGAATTATCTTAACTGATATATCAGGAATGGAAGGATACTCTAACTTTTTCCTTTGTTAGGGGCCTATAAATATCAATTTAAACTTTTTATAGGGTTATATGTTGGTCCCTAAAAATTTTGGGTCTTTTATTCCATTTCCCTGATTTTTTTCTATGCCTGATACAAATAATACATAGAGAGAGATACTTGGATTCTTCTTAATCCTCCCTTTATAGGTTTCTGACCTAAAAATTTTTGTACCTTTTTAATTTCAATTGCTCAATTTTTCCAATATCATGAAAATTATGTGTCTAGCGAGCATAGACGTGACCCCTTTTTTATGTCAATAATTCCCTTCATGGGGTTCCATTTTAGTAAGTTTTATGACACTTTCCTTGGGTATTTTAAGGTCATTCAAGTCAGACCAATGGTTATTTTAGTTTAAGGTTGTATAGATTTTCCCAACAGTTATTGTCCTGAAAATGGGTATGATACACAAGTGTGTAGTATCAAGGATGCTAAATCCACTTGAATAATTGGATTATAGAATGTGTAAATCATAACCCCTAAATTTATGATTCAATTTAAAATAGAAACTAGTGGGAATATAATAACCATTAGAAATGATAAAAAAACTAATGTCATGCTCATTCAATGGCGATTGGTGAGAGTTGGCTGGGTATTACCACACTAAGGCCAATGATAGAATATGGGGTTAAGGTAGAGAGATATGGGAGTAGAATGACCATTATTGATGGTAAAAAACTAATTCCATGCTCAACCGATGGAAAATGGTGGGATTAGGCTATCTGTTACCACACTCATTCTATCTCTATTAACAATTTTTCTCCGAAATAGAAAATCAAGAGGACTGATTGAAACAAGGTGATGGGATTTCGGGATAGATATATTGACTTAAGACACTATATATTATTTAATTGGAAATTAAAGATATTAAGTGATTTTATAGAGGATATGAATATTCAAGAATAATTCATGCCTATTGTTAATTGTATCATTACATATGGGATATATATTCAAGGTGGGAATATGTCATTCGAAACTAACCCCATTAATGTGTGCAAATAGTTTAAGTTCATAGTTATTATACCAATAAGATGGGAATAATGACCCAAATTGGGGATTACATACTAAGAATGATCCAATTCCTTTTTAAACATGAGAAGAGACACTATAATTCATAATCTTGGGGCTCTCATATCTGAGGTGGTGGAACCGGATAGGTTTGTAAGGAATAACGATGGACTATGTTTCAATGGAGGCTTTTGTTGCGCTACTATTAGGGAATATTAAGATAATAGGATTTTCTTCATAGGAAATAGGTTACTCTAGATAATATGTATTATCAGGGGTAAAATATTAAGAGCCATATCAGGGGAAGGGTATGCATAGTCAAAATAGAGGTGTCCCTTGGAATCAGATGAACTTTTCACTGATAGCCAAGGAAGGTCTCAAGACACACAGTGTGGTTTATGAAAATGATATATTTTTAAATCATGATGGAATTATTTTGACTTGATCTTGTTATGTCAGTTTGATTGATATCTCATTGAGATGAAGGGACCAAACTCTATATGGATCTCATAAGGACCATATTATATAAATATATTTTATATACTGGAAATGGGAATTTTATTTTATTTTTGGTTATCCTAGGATGAGGGATCCTTATGTCACTGCATACCTCATCATAACTAGAATCAATCCACACATAGTTCTTGGAAATAATTCCTCTTTTGTATATCTAGTTTTTACATAGGGGGAAAATATTTTTTGGACTTCATATCTTGACCTAGGATAAGGAATATGAAAATCACTACATATCCCATAAAAATAAAAATCATGCAATATGTAGTTATATTTAAGAAACTACATTCACATATCTAATTAATGTATAGAGAGGATAGAATTTTATCTTTTTGTGGCTAGGCATAAAATAAGGGATCCATGCATCACTATATATCTATTTAGGAAAAGAATCAAGACACACATGGTTCTTGGAAATAAATTTCCCTTGTATAGATATATGTGGGAGGATGAATTTTATTCGAAACACAAGTCTATAAATAATAGAACCTATTTTAGAATCTTCTTTATGGATCCAGCTTGTACACAAGAGAGGAATATTAGTGCTATGAGGAATAGATGAGTTATGTTCCAAATAATTATACATGGATGAAGATATCATGTAGTGGGAAAGGTTCCACAAGTAATGTGCCAATTTGAGTAGTCTAGAGTCATGAAAGATGAACTTTCACCTCAAATTTTGACATTATGTGGCGGGTATGGTAACCTTGCAGTTTCATGTCATATGGTAAGGATGTGGATGCTATGTAGTTTATAGTATTTTTTAGGAATATTAATTAGTTTCACAAGGTTATTTTCCACATGTTAAGTGTAAAAACCATAACTCTATATAGGGTAAATAAATGGTCCAGCATAAATGAATGAAGGGTCAAGCACTAAGACAATGTGAGGGAATTTTAAAAAGGGGGAAATTTAACATATATTCTTTCTACAAATTTTGGGTAGGCCAAGAGTAAAATATCCAAATGTCACTATATATACCAAATTAATGGTAATAAATCCATGTATAGTTCTTGGAATAAATTAGTCCCATAAACATATCTGAATCATATGTGAGAAAGGAGGATTCTTATTTCAAACATGAGTCTACAAATGAGAGGAACTGTGTTGGAATCTCCAAAATTGATAAAACTTATACACAATAGAATGGGGTATTTTATTGTTAGTTTTATAGATAATCCTAGAACCACTACATATCTTGTTAGACCAAAATAAATCCATATTTAGTTCTTAGAAAAAAAATCACCATACTAAACTGAATCATGTATGGAGGAGGGTAGTTTTTGCTTATGGTTGGGCCAATAATGAGGGATTTAGGCATACTATGTATCTAATTATAATGATAATAAAAAAACATAGTTCTAAGAAAGTTCCTTTTATAGATCTAACTCATATAGAAGAAGAAACTAGACATATGAGGTATTTCACTCTAATCATTTTTAAGGTCATAGAGGATGGACCAAATGTTCCATGACTTTCATTATGGAGCAGTTTTAATCATAATAATTAGAATAATCATCTCAAACCACTAAAATCATATGATTCATTATTGGTTTTAGAAATAAGAGTGAATTGGAAGATTGTCCATATTATATTAAAGCGTTGGTCAAGGATTGTTTCTGACACACACTATGTGATTTTTTATCTTATAGTGTGGTGTTTTCCTACATTTTTACATCATGTGACTATGATTTTCGTGCTATGTATTATGAGTAATTATTAGAAGTAATTAATTAAGTATTTTTAGAGTCATGTATCTTGGACTATGATTTCTTGTAGTTTAACTTCATGTTACTTGGATATATAATTGTTGTGGTTTAAGTCACATAGATTTGAATAAGAGTTTTCATATAGTTTAAGGTCATGATTCTTGAACCAATGGTATGTATTTAATGTAATATTTATTGATAAATATTACATTGGTTGAGGTATGAAATCCTCCTTATCTATTTTGATCAAGTTTTAGGACTCATTGGAGTGGACCTTGTCTACGATGTAAAATCCCCCCACTTCAGTTTAGGTTTTGTAGGCTTCTTCCCAGGTATCATCAGGGACTTTAGAACCAATACTAATTCCTATTGAATTAATGAATCAATAAGAAATTTATTATTTAAATCTCATGCTACATGGTTTTAGTAAACCTCTAAATGGTGTAAGGTATGAAGCCTTATTTCATCCAATCATTCCAACACATCCAATTTTATTTTATATTCTTCATTCATGGATATTTGAACATAAATAGAAATTCTGATTGAACATAATTGGATATAGATGAATATAACTTTTTTTATTCTATATAAAAGAGAATATATGGTTTTTATAAGGCAATATAGGTTTTTTTATGATAATCCTGTAATGCTTGAAGAAATTTTTCAAGCCATGGTTCATTGTCTTCACCCACCATCCTATAGAGTTTATTTTATAGAGTTTTATTGAAAGCCTATATCTATCTATTTTCTACTACATGATAGTGGGATGAGTGGTTAGACTAAATGAAAAATCTTTGATACATCCTTTATAGTTCATAAGATAAAATATTGGTTCCATTATCCTTCAGTATTGTATGATGAACACCAAATTTGGTAATAAATTTTGTCTTCAAGAAAAATGATGATATCCTTTTTCCTGAATTCTTTGAGGGATATAGACTTGTCCTGGTTGAAGAATAATTCAATGTTAGTAATGATATAATTCAAATTCCTAGTTGTTACTCGGCTATAAGTACCCATAACATTTATTCTCCAATATTAAATATCCATGAATATTTAGCGGTATACAACAATTTGGGGGGTCGATGGATGAATTTGGCATGTATCTGATAAGAATTACATTTCATAGTGAATTATATATAATCCTTTATTATTAAAGGATATAAATACATGATCCTCTAAATTTCATGGGACATATTGATCCCTAAATGATGATCACTACATGAACCTACATGGACCTCTTATATAGTAGTAAGATTTTACCCTCGATCAATTAATCTGAGGAGAACTCCATCAAAGACTCATTTATAGAGGAATTTTTTAGTCTTTGGGTCATCATAAAGGGTAAAGTTTACTGAATTCCATTGAATATTCTCTTTTCTTAATCTTTTTAACATAATAATTCCAATTTTGAGGTACTATAATATGAGGGATATCCATTCATAAAATCATATTGTTCAGGGATGGGATTAACCTCTTTGATCTCTTCCATATTGTTACCAACGAATGGTGATACCATTCTGCGATGCATGATACTAATAAATATTTCATCCCGATTTAGATCTTAAAAATCTATAGATACATTATCTAATACATATTCTTGGGAATTCTATGAGTGCGGGATGTGAGTCATTTTGTGTTTTGAGGGTAATTCCACCATCAAAACACATACATAATCAAGTAGTGGCCTTTTTTAGGCATATTCACCATTGATATACTTGATTACTAACTCTGAATCAACTTTGAATTTTAGTTAGGCCACTATAATTTTTAGTTTCGGTGTTAATCTTGTAATGAGGGATTGGTATTCTACCTCATTGTTGGTCTAGCCTTTTCATAAAAAGAAATAATAAGGTAATAAATCCTTATATATAAAGATAATGATGACACCTAAGATGAGTCCATTAGGCTTGGGGACTTCCATTATTTTCTCTGTTATGATTATGGAAGCATCTTCAAACTACATATCCCATATTTTGGGGAATTCATGGACCTAGAATACCTATTTTTTAGGTAACTCGGTGTCTAATAGTGAATTTTCTATAGAAGGATTCTCTATGAGAAAATTTGTTAATTCTTGTCCCTTTGTTTTATTTTTTGGTGTGAACTGAATGTCAAACTACTTTAAAATGAATTCCTAACATGATAAAGGTATAGTCAACATGGGATGATTGAGGATATAATTGAATGGGTAATTATGAGGGACTAAGTGGACCTCAGGGTATTGTAGGTAGTGGCTCGGTTTTTTAAAATGAAAATATTAATGTAAGACAATAATTCTCTTTATAATAATATTGAGTCTTAGTACTAAGCACAATTCTACTAGGATAATAAAGACTATTCTCATTCCTTATGACATTCTTCTATATATGAAAAGTTCCTAGTGACTACTCCAAGGTTGTCACATATAAAATGAGTTTCTTTCCTTCAATAAGATAAATTAATACTGGTGAAATCAAAAGTTATTTATTAAGACTTTAAAAAGCTTCATGATAATCCCGAGTCTAGTGAAAGGTGACTCCATTATTTATTGGACTGGTGAAGGGTAGGAATTTTTATAATAGGTTCTCTATAAAGCATCAGATATAGGCAATCCATCCCTGAGGTTTTATCATCTCTTTAAGGTTTCAAGGAGGTGACGTGTCAAGGATAGCCTTGGTTTTCTCAAGATCAACTTCAATTCCATGATGGTATACTATAAAGTTGAGTAAATTTCCTAAGATAAACTGGAAAAAAATTCAAGGGGTTTATTTTCAAGTTATGATGTCGTAGATTATTGAAAATGATATAAAGATTGTAAATATGATAATAATGTTGATGGGATTTCACCACCATATCATCAATGTAACATTCAATGGTCTTCTCTAAGACGAGTTTCAAAATATGGTATATTATGCATTGATATGTAGTTCCAATGTTCTTAAAACCAAAAGTCATGAGTTTATAATAGTATATTATTTAGGGAGACTTAAAATTCATGGCCTATTCATCTTCATGATCTATTTATATTTGATTGTATCCTAAATATCCATCCATAAAGTAGAGGGGCCAATAGCAAGTAATTTTATCGATCATGTGTTCTATAATTATCATTGGGAAATCATCCCTATGAAAATTCTAGTTAAGATATCCAATTCAATACAAAATATAATATTCATTTTCTTATTTTTGATTGGGACTATATTGTTGATCAATTTTGGGTATTAGAACTTCCAAATGAAGTTATCATTTATAAGCGTATCAAATTTGGCTTCAACCATAGCAGTGTGACTTCGATTTTTTTCTTCTGCTATCTTACTTGTAGTTGTGGTGATCCACCGGAAGGCCGAAGTGGTGGGTAAATATATTTTGATTGAGGCCTATCATTTCTATGTAATTCTAGTTGAACATGTCTCGATGATACTTTAGAATTCATTTGTACACCTATTTTATTTAGAATACATGGATACACTGATCAATGTTCATCATGGGTATTCCTATGTGCCTAAATATATATTTTAAAGCCCTTAAATAGTGATGGAGATGCCTTCCTCAAATTTTAGAAGGGAATATCTGAGTTCAAATTCTTCTTCTTACTCTGCACCAATATCATGAAGAATGGATGATTAAGGGCCTCTTAAGAGCTTGAAGAAGCATTAATATCATAACATTAGGAAGATAAAGTATGGTTTTTCACACTCTATATTAATGAATATGAGAGTATCTTGACATTCAACTGATGATGTAGAGGTATTCTGAAATTTTAGGTACAAAGTAAGGGAACTTACACCTTGGGTGTTGTCATAATTAAATAGATTGGACACTTATTCTATATTATAAGATTTAGTTGATGTGATTGATAACATGATAGCTGATAAAAACATTCCCAAACTCAAAATTATGTCTTCAATTTTATTAATGGTCAATACATATTAATTTCCAAGAACTGTAAATGGGTTAGCCGAGGTCATTTCCAAACCATTTGGAGTAGTATCCCAAGTAAAATCTTAAATAATGGGTTATTTTTATTATATTGGGTAGAACCCTTTATTAATGTATTGGGACTCACATATTCAAATGTATCCTTATCACCATACAATGTATTGATTTTTCTATTAGCACAGTATTTGAGGCATTGACGGTATGGTGAGGGAACATCTGAATGCTAATGAAACCAAGGGATACATAGAAGTACATTGAATGTTGTATTGATGCAAACAACTAATAATTTAGATTCAAATACAATATCCCAAAATTGAACTCTATGCTTGATTTGAATGATAGTTTTCTTCTCACTTTTTTCATAACCATGAAGTGTTAAAGTGGAATGAGACAAATCAAATTCACTGTTGTCCAACTAATGGATCATCCAGACTAGAATTAGGTTAATTATTGGCCCATTTTCAATGAAAGATAATTGGATATCAATGTAATCTAACTTAATAGAGACATACAAGGGTCTGATTTACCCCTGCATAACATTATCTTTATCCTAATCTGTGAAATAGATGATGGCATGACACTCCACAGAATCGATCTCTACATGATATACTTCAGCAGTTGTGACCTCAAATTTGAACTCTTTAGGGATTAATAATGCCAACACAATCACTTATCAGAGAATTTTTTTATAATATGAGATAATACTTTATTAAAATAATGATTGTTACCATAACTAATTATTTCAAGATATCAAACTTTCAGGATTGAGTTCTACACTTCCCAATGTAAAGTTTCTCTTTGGAATTTTCCATATGGGCTGAAGTGTTCGAAGTAAATGAGTCAGGAACTTTAAATAGTATTGAAGGAACTCCTATCACTGAGGGATTGGGTTGAATTGCTCTACCCGCTCATCTAGGATGATGAGACTATTTCACATATTCTAGCCGGTCCTCTAAAATAATTGGTTTTGGATAACTCTTGATAGTTGTTGGAGTGTCTCCATACTTCTGTTGGGTTTGATCAAGTTCTTGCCTATGGATTTCGACTATGTATATGGATTCAATGAGGATGTCACCTTGATATTAGGCTCATCCATGACTACATCTTTCCCTATTTACTAAAATCCTATAGACTCTTCCTTTGACTCCCCATTTTGGTATGAGGAACTCAAGTTCATAATCATACTAATCATTAGATAAATAGTCCATTAAATGAATGAAATTTTAAAAAAATGAATATTAATTCTTCATATGAATTTGATGAGGGTTTTATTTGTAAGGGTGGTACATATTTTACCATTTGGTGGGATGGTTCCTATTTTCACAGGACTGAATGCATTAAATCTAAGAGTGTAGGGATTGTGTTAGGCATTCATACATTTTCATCTTCCTACACTTGACTCATACCTTTCTAGTTACACATTATTTTAGAATATTGGATCTTGCAAGACTATGGTGTTGATGATATTGGTCACACTATGTCATAAGATATTGGGGGAATAACTAGCTAGTTTAGATGTGTCCAAATGATGGTGTGATGTTGATTTATTATCTTTCTATTCATCCAATCATTGAAATTCGGTTCACCTCTACTTGTTACTTCTTATTATTCACTCTCTTCCTTTGGAACAATAGTGGAAACACATTCCAAGTGCACTAGTGACTTGAAAAAGTTTACCAATCTTAAATAAACTATCTTATAGATTATGTATTTAAAAAAAATCACTCTGAGATGGTGTCAACCAATATTTGGTGAAAGGGGGAATAATTCAGGTGATCATTGAGACCAACCTAATTAGGCCTCCTAGGATCTGAAAATCTTAGTAAATTATTCTCTATAGTCCCTATGAAGTAACCAGGAAGATTATCATTTTAGAAGGAATAAATTGTATTCTTATGATCCTTGTATGGTGATCACTTCTTCTCTTCTCTCCCAACTGGATGAGGATGTTGTTGTTGTTTTTAATGTTTCTCGTGATGAGGTGTCTCATGATACTACATGGGGATTGAACACTAGCTCTATTGTAGAAGTAGGATTGAGTGTGATAATTATGGATTCAAATTTACCTACTCTCTTAATTTTATTTGTTATTATTATTCAAGTATTGGTTTTGGTTCTCCAAATGTAATCATAAAATATTTGTGAAATTCTAGCATGTTCATTAAATCTGTCAATATATTTTTCTAGAATGAGTGGCGTTTGTAACTCATCATAGAGGTTCTCTATAGAGATCCCCAAAAACTCTTCCTAGGGGATCTACATATTCAAGTAATGAGTAAAACCTTACATATATAAATGGAATATTACACTCACTCATTCTCAAACTATTTTCAACTTTAATGGTAGAGTATTTTTATCTTTCACATTGTAGATCTAAATTGATGTTGAAATTTTTGGTGGAGGTATTCCAATCTCGTGATAGACCTAACTGGTAAAATGGTATACCAAACAAAATTTATCCCCTATAATGTCTATATGAATTATATGAGATTAGTTTCTTTCTACTACTCAAGGGTTCCCATCATGGGACCACACTGAGATAGGAATTTCATTAGATGTTTTTTTGGGTCCCCTAATCTATTGAATTTTGGAAACATAGGATTCCCAAAGTTGGGTGGTATAATATTTTAATCTAACCATTTGAGGTAAGTCTTTCTATCCAGTTGAACTAGTACATGTCATCCTTTTGTGTCTTCTAATCAATTTGTCAATAAATCAATAATGTCAATGAGCATGTTTGGGATATTCAGCTAGGATGGAACTTCAGTAAGATTAGTAATGGGGGATATTAACATCGTGGGACTATTTATATTTTCAGTTATTCACCATCATGGGTTGTCTGAGGTAGTTCTCCTAACAAAGTTTCAGTTGTTATCCTAAATGAGGGAACTCCAGAAATCCCACTACCATTTGATCCAAGTATATTTTTTATCTAGATCTTGAATTAATTGGATGTATTGACTCTACTTTTTCTATCATGATAGGCTCTTATTATTGAGGGTGATCTATTTAAAGATAAAGTTTAAGATCTTCCTGAAGAATAAACTTAGTAGGTATATTTCCTCTAATTAATTAAACATGTATTCTCTTCAACTCTTTCATTTATGCCTTATATTGAGATAATATTTCCTCAATAATATGATGGTCAACCTATTTGGGTAATGGGTGGTACTTTTTGATATCTGTATTTCATGAATACATTTTAGGGTGTTATATTTTATTGATTTCTTAATTTAATTGATTATTATTTCCAATTTTTAAAGATTTTAACTTGTTTTATGTTTTATGGAAGGATACATCCTATCTTTAAAAAATGAGTGAAAAGGGATGAAAATAGAATCTAAAAGAATATTCACACCACTTCGATTCACTTGCAGCATGACACTAAATTTTTTAGGATGTAGTGGTACTGTGAAGCTGAATAATATCATTTACACGTCATGTAATACATTACACAATGTGAGTTTTTCAGGTGAAGTTATTTTGGATGAGATACATCGTAATTTATGATGCCTTCTCCTATAGAGAAAATTAAAACATTACACGATGTGAAAAATTTACACATCATGATACTATCAAGAATATGAAAAATATATATACATTTATGATGGGATTGATGTTGCTGCTTATAAAATAATCCATTTGGTCACTACTACCAGAGGTTTGAAGGCCAAGGGAAGATGATATAAGGATACCAGTTGATAGATTAATGATTTGGATCCCTTCTTCAGCACCATTCTTCCTCGGGTGTCTATGTTTCTCATTCTCACCATGCATATCATGAGCAAGTAGTTTTATTTGTACCGGGTTATTTGATTGTATAGGGAGTGTTTCTTAGGGATTATTTCTACTTTTTTTTCTTATTTTGGATTTTTGTCACTCAATTTGTAATTTCTAATTCATATTATTTTCATATTTCATGACCATTGAGTTTGATTTGAGGTGTTTCATTTTATTACATCAATTAATTGTCCTATTTTTTTATTTCCTTACTGAAATGTAGGTTAGTTATGTTTAAATAGGGTTTTGGGTTTCTTGGTTTTTTTATTTCAGCTAGTAGATGGACATTCCAATGGTGCAGTCACGGGATTAGGGTAGGATAACCAGAATAAGGATCCTTACTGACCAAATTTTGACACCAAACTAGAATGAATCCATTTTCAATTGAATCCCTATCTCACTATCCTAAAAAATCACTGAGCCTAGCATGCTTCTTTCTTTATATTGAACCTAATCCTTTCTGTTATTTATTTATTTCTTCAAATAATCAAACAATTTCAATTAATTTAATTAATTTTGAACATATGGATCATCCTTTTGGGTTTGACACTTGTAAATTCCAAGTACTATATTTTTAGTAGTTTTTATGAGTTTTGAAAATTCTTAAATTTGTATAGCCCTGTAAGAAATTAACGATGCCCTATGGGATTTCACATAGCCACAACTTTACCTTTTCTATGTTTGAATATCACCATAGAGGTAGTTTCTAAACATTCAATGGAGTTCCAAAAATTTTAGCCAATATATGATTTATAGTATGCACACCTTCTTCAATCATTTAAGTGTGGACCACGTTTCGAACAAAAAAATCATCCTCTCATTCTCCTGCACTAACCTCATGTTTTGTAGCACCTATAGGGCCAGTACTGATAACATTTACTAACACATAGTAAATTAAAGGGAAAATATCACCATTATAATGATAGGTGGTTTAGTGTCCTTTGGGGTATCCATTGAGTGAAAAGTCACGATATTCCAAATGGGTTTCCCTCTTGATTGGTTGATTCAGCTTTTAACCTCTATAAGGCTTCATCTTTTCCTTCTATGATTCTCCTAGGACTATTTTCTAGAGGTTAATCCGGAGATATTATCCAAAAAAATCTCATTATATGCATTCCCTAAGAGAAATACAGAACACAAGATGAGGAACACTGTGAGTACTCATTTTACAATGCACTTCCTAATAGTGAAAAGAAAAATATCCATGGGGAAGGAGGTTTAGGTAAAAATAACCCCAAATCTATGGGATGGGATTTCTCATGATCCATTATTTTAAAATTTCAGACTATATTTTATGTATTTGAAGGAGGTGGATGTTGTAAAAATTCTACCAGTCCTACAAGTTGGGGTTTCTCTTTTATTTTTGTTATTTCATCTATCGCTTCTTCCCTCGTGATCCTTAAAAATATTTTTCTAGTCATGAGATGGATGAAATACATATTTGGAACATGATTTTTCTATTATCGAGGGTAATGTTACCACTTAAAGTTTGGATCTCCTCAAATGATAAGATTTCTTGATCTTCTCATATGCTTGATGTAAGATTTTATCTATGGATCATTTCCATTGGGCCTAATATTTCTGAGATTCATTCATTGATTATTCTTGGTGAACCTACCAGTTATTGTGGTAATAATAGGATTTCAAGAGTTTTTCAGAAGCGGTGACATTGTAGGATGTCAAATTTATTAGTATTTTCTGAAAAAGGAGCCAAGTAAAATGAAATTCTCCTCATTCATACCATCCTCTGATATGTACACCAGATGAGGCATCAATGATCAACTAATATAGGTTTCACCAAGAATTGAGTCATGGATTCTGAATATTTCCATGTTCCTTCCCTAATTTCAAGCATCATACAGCTAAAAGGGTAGTCAAATCAATCTATTAGTGAAATTATTTTATTTACTTGATTTTATTTCCATATCCTTCATAAGGAAATAATTTAACTTTAAATTAGTGAAGATCAATCCATATATTTAGAATAATATGATATATTAACTCCTCTTTCAAAGTCCTTTGAAAACTATAATAAGGAGTGGCCATGGGAAAATCATGATCGGTATGTTGTCTTTGGCTAGTTTTTTCCTCATGGTCAATATGTTCTCTTCATATTATGTGAGATATTCCTCTACTTTCTCTAACCAAAGGGGTCGTTTTCTAGATGTATTGTTGTAGAAGGTATTTTTGGATAGAATATTCTCTATTATAATGGAAGTTAAGCAATCTCGGGGTGGTTTGGAGAAATATTGTTTCTTTGGGTTATCTTTAGGCAAAGAAAGAAGTCACTTTACAAAGACAAAGCATCAATCATGGTTGGATTTATCTTCTCATGTTCCTCATGATATGATGTATTTCTCATAGTTGATTTGATAATGGGGAACTTCTTATTGAACTGAAATATTATTTTAAGGAGGATCTTTTAAGTGAATTGCATCATGTGGAGGACTACCATCATGGCTTAACATCTATCTACAAGCATATTCTTGTAGCATATTACCTGGGGGTGATCTTTAGGGTGGAACATGGTAAGGGGGGGACCTTATTGTCATTTGATCTTGTAACAACATAGATGGATTATATGGAACCCATAATGATAAGAGTTCTCATGATAAATCTTAGTGTGTACATAAAGTATTCCTTCATTATGAATAATCTATGGGGTACCTCTAGATTTTTTGGTAGAAAAATTATATAAAGGACCTTCTCAACTGCAATTGCAACTTCCTTAACCTAGAAATGAGCCAATAGGATCTTATTCCACTATTGATAAATTTTTTAGGTCCTCAAAAACACTATCATTAAATAGATCAGGACATGGGCCTGCTTCTAAAATTAAAATTACCCTTAATGAAACTAATTCTTAGATACTCTTCATCAGGTGGTTAGAATAACATGTTGTGAACATAAACATTAACATTTGGGATCCAACTTGGTGACTCCCATGTTATTTCTAGAATATACCAACATTTTTCTATGATTTTGGTAGGAATGTGTGTCTACCCTGGAGTGACCATTGTAATGGGATGATGATCCCCAGTTGGAATAAGAATGTGTGGTCGGTCCAATTTTTTTATTATAGTCTTATGATGACCCTCCTAGATTAGAGTAAGAATTTGTGCCAACTCTGAATTATCCTTTTTATTATGATGATGATTCACTCCGGTGGTGGGGGAATGGATATATCCATTCCCCCTAACTATGATTGTTGTCAAGATATGTTTAAAGCTTCATAGAATTTGGTCATGTATGTATACATGCCCCTATATTCCTTCCAGGATATGTTGATGGGATTCTTCAACTAGAATGGGATTGTATGCCCATTCCTTGGTTGGAGTAGGAATGTGTTACTACTTCTATCCTTTGATTCCCACCATAATATTATGACGAGATTCATGCATGGGGTTGTAATATGGGTATACCCCCTATTTTTCGTTAGGATATGCTAACAAGATTCTCTAAGTATCACCAGAATTTATAGGTAGGCTTATTGGGTGTGATAGGATGAGCAAGGAGCTTTCACCATAGTAGAAGCTACACAGATTGCAAGAATGAGAGGGTATGGAACCTTCCATCAGGACAAGACTGTGCATGCATGGGATAGCCTAGTCGAATAGCCATGCAAAGGTGGAGAGCTGATTCACGATGAATATACTGGGGAGGAGCAGTTCCAAGTAGTTAGTCTAGGTTGTATGCAATTTTTAAAGCCTAAGAGTATTGAATTCTTCTAAGTCCTATGGTCTATGTAATACTTACACCTACGGGCCTTGTAAGGGTTCCACCTCACCCCTTGAAAGGTGGATTATCAAAAATTAAAAAAAAATGAAGGCCTTTGGGCCATTATATGGATGGATTATTGGGTGTGATAAATGGTGTGTTCATGCTCATAGATTTATTCCATGGTATATTAGAGGTATTATTTAGTGGAATTAGCAATGTATTACATCTTCTAGTTTTTTATAATTCTCCATCCTTTATAGGTTTTCATGCGTGCTTGGGTATAGGTGAACTAAGTAGGGACCCATGGGGTGGAATCCTTAGTGGGATGATGGATTGATGTAACATGGTGTTAGTGGTGGTAGTTATTTATAGGATCCATTTGGGGAGACTTCTATATTGAGGTGAGGCTATTACTAACCTCTTTTTCCACCTCCTTAATATAAGGGAGGTACTTACTACTTCTTTCTAGAGACAGACTCCTAAAACAGTTTGAAATGGAAATAAATGTCATATTCTTCTTTTCCACCACTCATCATTGGGTTTATGGGTGGTGGGGATTCATTTCTTGGAAGGATTCACATGAAACCTCCAAATTTGGGATAGTGCCATTTTTTGTGGTACTCCATGATTAATTTATTTTCCACCTAGAATTGAAGGCATTGGATGGGAAATGGTTTCTTAAGGTTCAATGGGTACCCATATCATGTGATTGTATATTCATACGTTTGTTTGGATTAGTAAGATTTCATTTGGATTGAATGGAGTTCTGGTGAATTTTCCAAATATTAAATAACAAACAGAAATAAAAAAACTTGTTAAAGTGGAATCACAAGTAAATAAATGCATGCATGAGTGATTTCTTTAAAGGATCCATGTTAGAATCATTTTTTTATATAATAAAAAATTGAATTATGTATGGGTGACACACTTATTTTGGTTAATGAAATATTTACATCAGGTTCCCCATTTTTTCAACCCTAGAGAGGTGGTGGGTGATCCAGATGTGGGAAATTACCCACACTCTTTAGATGGTTTCCAATGAGGTTTATTATTGGAACTAAAAACACCCAATAGTTCCCACATCTATGATAGGATATGAACCTTCTTTCCAAATGTAATTTTTCACTAGTAATTTTTCTAATGACACTTAGGAACTCACATTGATCGAGAGGATGGGTGGTTAGAATCATCACAACCTATTGGGGGGAATTATTTACTACTCTAGGACTCTCTTATATATTTAATACATATTCCTGAATCCTTCCCTAATCCCAGTATAGGACTAATTACCCTTCCTATATTAGAAATATACTATTATCATGTATTGATGTGAACCATATGTATGTATCAAAGGTTCACAATCAATGGAACCACCTATATGTATCATAAGTTCTCAATCAATAGATTCATCTATGTGTATTGTAGGTTTTCCATCTTATGTTTTTTATTCTTTTTTATGCTTGAATTTAAGTAAATACTATTTAAATCCACACAGTTGGGCCCTCTGCAGTTTTTCATCATCTAGGGAGATGATTATTATTTTGATGTTGGGATCAGGCCCCTGATGGGGTTTCCTATATATCCTTGTAAGGAATCAGAACCCACATAGCTTAGTGCCACTTAACGGGACACATCATAACTTTTAAGGTCATGTGACAAGGACCATACCCTATAGTTTAACTTCATGTAGCAAGGATGTTTGGGGTAAATATACCTAATAATGGCTGGTGTGGGACTTATGCATAAGTGGCCCTTTATAATTAAGAGGACTTTAGATGAATGTAAAAATCTAGGTGGGGGTGTGATCTTACTGGTAATATTGCCTAATAAGGATGGTGATGGTTTGAATATATTGGGTTTGAACCTTGGGGAGCCATCCTATGTGTCTCGTCGATATGAGAATCAAAACCCATGTAGTTCAGTTCGGTTGGTAATTACACCTAAAGAGGAATCCCAAAGATAGAACATTGATTAAGCTAGTGATATGATAAAATAAATACCCTAATCCCACATGATTTATGGATGGTTTTAGAAACAATAATCATTAGTATGTCAATCACATTTAATGAGGGAAATATTAAATGGTACTTACACCTGAATTGGAATCCCAGAGTTAAACTTCCTTCCTTGTCCATTGGTGGATGAGGGAGGGAAAATGGAATGTATTGGGGGTGTTACATCCTATATGAAAGGCCATGGGATTAATCCATAAGGTATTTACATGTAGGAACCTACTCCTCATCTGTTGATAGATGAGGGTAGAGCTATGGTGGGCTATCCAGAAAGTGACATGAGGGGTCTACTTCATGAGAAATGTCCATTAATATCTATATAAATATTTCTAAACCATAGATAAAGTATTACACATCCAATAATTGGAAAACGAAATGTGTGGATGCTACCTAATTAGCTTTATGTTTCAAGAAACATGTAGGAGGTGAATACCACTTCCTGAACTATGAAGCTTCCTACCTTTGCCTCCAAGATTGGGGCCTTTGTTACCAAGGGGATACATAATCACAAACTCTCTAAACATATTACCTATTAATTAGATTAATTTTGGCACATCATTTCACAAGGTAATTCATGATCTAAAGGGGGGAATGATAGTGTTCCCCATAACCTATCCATATAAGTTTGGTGTTCATGGTGGATTCTCTAATGATTACATTTTTAAATAGGATATTTGGGTAAAGGAGGATGAAATTTTTTGTAAATAATCCATGAGATATGGGTCTCTTAGGTGGGATTCCTGAGGAGGATTTATACTAATGTGGGAAGAAACAGGTAGCTTAACACTATAGTGGTTAACCCCAGTCAACTTTCCAATAAGGTGGGTTTCCCTAGGGAGATAGAATCTATGGTGGGAATCCCTGGGTGAATATCCACTAAAGTGGAAAGCCTTGGGTTGATGTTTTCTAAGGTGGAAAACCCTAGGTGTATATTCTCCCAGATGATGACTTTTTATCACCACTTACCACTACTAAAATTAATTTGTTTAAGTCCTAAATTGAAATAGAATACCTAATAGAGGTTCTAGAGGCATGAGTGAAGTGTATTGGGGAGTATTTCTCTATCTTCCATAAGTGGGGTTAATCATGAACAATGTGGTGACCCATAGGGTCTATTTATAGGAAAATTCTAAAGGTTTGGTGGATCTAGTTAAGTGAGTGAGGCGGTGTGTGCATGTGAGTTGGAAAATGCATGTTAGGTGGCTAGAGGATAACCTAGATGAGGCAAGCCTAGCATCTAGATGAGACCCTGGGAGAAATTGTCCTAGCGAGAAGAGCATAAACTAAGAAACGAAATTGGACTTCTCTCTAGGGTTTCTTGGTTTCCACTTTCTTTCCCCTTTTTCTTTAAAAGGGAGTATCATTAATTATAAATTCATTTTATTCTTAAAAATAATTTTTTTATAAAAAATTCATTTCTATATTATGTGTTTTATATTAAAATTAATTTATATTAACATTAGAAATTTAATCAAATTAAATGGATTTCATATTTTTAAATAAAAATAAAAAAATCAAGAATCCCAATTTAATTTTTGCAAATAAAAATATGCTACCAAGGTGAAAAGTTAGTCACCATAGTAATGGAGAAAATATGGTAAAATGTGTTAAATCAAGGGGTAAAGACCTAAAATATCATAAAATATTATATTCAAATTAGTGTATGAAGTATTTATCTACCTTCCCTCCTCTTATCTTCATTATTTTTAAAATTCAAAACCATTTTCCTTGAAAATTACTTTCTCTTTTATATTAATTAATATGTAATTATAAAAATGTCACTTATCTAACTCATAAAAGAACCCCTCTACCACCCCTTAAAATCCATTAATAAAATTATAATTTCTTCCTTTAATATACCATATTTCATTCTCCAATAATCTTATCTTATATTGGGTAGATTTTGGTGCCTATAGATTTCACAAATTTCTTCAAAACCAACAAGGTTTCCAATAGGAGATACAATTTATTCTTTCTAAATAATGAATTCTTATCATTATTTTTAATTTATATTCTTCATCCAACTCTTCTTAATTATTATTTATTTATTTAATGTAATCTAAATAATATTATGCCTCTTTAATGATGATATTATAATAAAATCACTTCATAATAATAGTCATCCATTGATTATAGAATTTTTTGTTTGGGTTATTTTAACCACCTGTATGAAAGATGCTAAAAAACTCATGGATGGTTATAGAAGAATAATTACTAGTATTATATGATATTAATAATTAAATATTTTTTTCTACAATGGTAATATTAATATTTATCTCATTATTAATATACCACCTTGTATTTGTTAAAAATTATTTAAATAAGAACGTTATAGATTTTATCTTGGGGATCTGTACCTAAAACTCCCATTGAATGAACTTGGAACTTTATAACTCATTATGGAACTTCTATTATAGTAACTTCACTATTATAGATATTATGAACTCAGTAACATAGAATTATGATTAAAACTATTATTTCTAAATAGAGAAGGAATGATTGAAACTACTAACACTGATGATCAATATTAACTAAAATATAATAATCATGTAATAAATGAATATAAAGGATTAATATAAAAGGTTAAAAACATGAATAAGGTTTTAAAATAAATAATTAATGAGTCTCGGTTTATTATATAGGGATATATAATGTGATCGATTAAGTGGACGTCTAATGTAAGGGTTCTTTGTCTCGACTTCCATTCCTTAAGATATGTTTAAAATTATGAACTTATTATTCTTTAACATGATTTACTTACAATACATTGACTCGTTTTATCATAAATCACCATCTATTCATGTGATATAAATTTTTATTTCATGATCTATTTCCATGTTCTTTTGAATCATATAATACCAATCCTATAAGTGGATTATTAAATCAATGTTATTTCATTGAGTCATATCCTTCCTTTATTGATTATGTTATTCTATTATTATGTGTATTATAACCTATAATTCCTCTATATTTTATTTCCAATTTTTTATATGGATTTAAAGTTTATTCACATGATATCTTCCTTAATATATTCTTACTTCACATATTATGTTATTTGGTAGTCATTTCTTTCTATGTCTCAAATCATTTCAAGTATTTTCCTTAAATTACATATTTTCTCTTCTATGATTCAAGTTCAAGTAATTTAATGTTTACCTTATTGTTTTACTTTTATTGATAATGAATTTATGCTCTTATTTATTCCCCTTTGGATGTATAGTTCATACCTTTATTTGTTTGTAAGGGTTTCTTTTCAAATATCACTTTGAATTCGAGATTATTTATGTCTAATTCCCAATTAAAGTAATTATATGTCATTTTTATTTATAACATCATATATTCTACTCTATTATGATTATTTTCAAGGTTTAAATTTCTTCTTATTATTTCACTTCCCTTTGGTTCAAAATATAACTAAAAGGATGCATGTAATTATAACCGACCTTATCTCTTATTTACGATCATTAATATTTCTATTCCATGTTTATATTATTTATATTATTTCAAGAATGTTTTTTATATAATTAAATGATTTATTAAGGTCGTTTTTTATTAACTTTGAATTTATTTACAATGGTTTAAGATGAATCTTTTTAATTTTTTCTACATGGGTTTTTTTTATGAGTTTCTTTATAAAAGTGTGAAAAGAATCTCAATTTTAAAATCTTCCACATTAATTCATTTTCCCGATTTTATAATATTTTTTCTTAATGTAGCTTCCTCTTCAATTTTTCAATATTTCCAAATGTAATTTTTATTCCTATTATTTTGTTAATTTTTCATTTTAAAAATAAAGGTTACTTTTTTTGAAGAATAAATAAAGAGATTTAATTATAATTATGTATATTTTTATATTCCACCCCATAATTATTATATATAACTTCATTTATTTTCAATTTTTAAATATTCTAGTTATTTTAAAATTAAGTTTTTCAATGTCTACTTTTCATCCCATTGAAATTGATTTTTAAAGTGGATTATAAGTTTGTTTTTACAACCATGTTATAAAATATTTATGAAAATTATTTCTCTTTCTTTTACCATGAAAAACATAAAATATATATCTCCTTTGGAGTTATGATTCATTTATTACCCTCTAAATTATCTTATGATGTTTTTATTTTTTGATATTGAACTTTCGGTATTAAATTATCCAATTCTTAATCTCTTATTATGAGATTCCATACAAAAATTTTAAGTAATCCATCTTAATATAAAATTGTTTTTCATCTATGCCAACATATATTAAATTTTATTATTTTTTATTAGGGATATTATCTAATTATATCATCCAATTTTTCCTCTAGATGGATTAGGATCATGTTTTATGGAACTCATTTTCTTTCTCACAGTTTAATTAAAATATAATGGAATTATGAATCTTTTCAAGATATTATGTCAAAAATATGTATGGTTTATCATTATGTTATGGTTAGGGTTATATATATCCCTAAAATTCATTAGTAAAGTTTTATATATTATGATATAATGATGTGATGCATGGAAATTATTGGTTTTATTCACAACTTAATGTGTGTGAATGATTGGTTTTTCTCACAACATAATGTGTGTACATGGTTGGGTTTTCACATAATGTTATGATTTCCTATTTTTATGATTATTTCATATTTATAGGTTATAATACATGCCTAATTAATTTTCCATGTCTCATGGTTATTGTTTTATGTTTATATAATCTTATTACATGTTATATGTTTTATTTATTTGGAGTTTATATGTTCTTCAATAATGTATTATGGGCAACTCTTATGATTCCATGATCATATGCAATCTATTGATTTATTAAATAGATATATGTTATGATTCATGACTCATGATCCATGTTTTATTGGGTATGATTTCTTTATGATGTGTTTTCTAACCTTTATTATGTTCTCGTACCCACATGTTTATCTTATGCTCACTTATGATATTTGATTGTTATTGATTATGTTTACCCTTACTAAGAGTTTGATTTTTACCCTTATTATGTTTCTATTTACCCAAGTCTTGAATAATAGTATTTTTTATGATATATCTATAAGGGTGAAATGTGTGTAAAATTTTTTGTGGGATTTTGAATGATTATTTTAATATAATGAATTTTTTTTAGTAGTAAAACTATCCATTTTATGGGAATGACATGAGTTTTTTTTATTAAAGGTCTTTCCTAATTATATAAAACTCTAATACTAAATTTTTTTGGGTATGTAAGTGACTCAATAATTTTTATTCATATTGTAATTATGGGTGGTTAAGTTTGGTTTATTATTTTTGGTATTTAATCCAATGTGTAAAGGATATGTTTTTAGTACCAGATCTGATAGTACAAGTATAGGTTGTCTGAGTATCCAAACCTCTCTAATGAGAATGTAGGTACCCATAAGGCTTCCTAACTTTCCTCACTATAAGAAGTTAATTTATAGTTATATAGTGTTGTAAAATCATTGACTATAATAACTTTGGTGTTTAAATTCTTTTTTTCATCCCCTCACTGTTGTTTTTATCAATCACATGTTTATGGGAGTCACTACCTACACTAACATCATTGAGAATAAATTTGTTCAGCCTAATGTGATTAATTTGTATTCAAATAAAATATTCACTCCACATATCCTAGAACTATAGCTTGAAATATTTTTTTAGATACAAAAGTAATATTGTGATCATCCACTCTCGCTATTTCTCTCACACTCACTAAATACCCCTAAAAAATTCATCTAGATAAACATTATGAAATCAATCAAAATCAAAAAAGAATAAACTCATGGTGGATTAAAAGGAGGAAAGATGATTAAAAAATTATTATGTATTCATTAATAATATATCAATACAAACATAATAAAATATATAAATAAAAATAAATGGATAAAAAATATCAATAATAGTGATTTCTCTATCAACTCCCTCGGATGTTGACGTGATCCTCCATCTCATCTTGCTCTGAGAGATATCCTATATTAAGAAAAATATTTCCCTATATTTTATTCTTTCGGATTTATATGGGTTTATTTATGTAAAAAATCCCTAGATTAATTCTTTTGGTTCTTCTTCTACCTCAAATAGGCATCACCATCTGGATTTTTTCCGTGGCCTCACAGATTACTTTCACATAGAATTACAATATGTGACAGATGATTCCACATATAAAGTGGACTCATTCCTCTATTAATTTTATTGTTAGGATCCAATATCTCATGATTTCTCCTATTTCATAGATTTTTTGATATGTGTCTTGTTTTTTAGGGCCTTTTATTGATTTGGTTAGAAAATTTCAAAGAATATTTTGTTGGCCCCCACAACTTGTGCATGTAAGGCATGTGTAAAGTTATCTTCTTCAATGTCTAGGGGTTTCTTCCTCTTATATGGATTGGATCCATAATTTAAAATGTTCCTTTACCTTCTAAAATAATCATGTTTGGCTTTAGGAGTCATTTATGATGCATCTATATTTACAAAAAAAATATTTTTGAAAATAGATTATGTTAATCAAAAAATGTAATTTTAAGCCTAGATACAACATTGTGTAGGGTTTCTAAAGGAATT
This sequence comes from Viscum album, assembly GCA_963277665.1. NCBI lineage: Eukaryota > Viridiplantae > Streptophyta > Magnoliopsida > Santalales > Viscaceae > Viscum > Viscum album. The sequence continues at coordinate 438,294,437 of OY728157.1, read as the reverse complement.
TTAAGCTTTAACATGAGGTATATTTGTATTGATAATTCATAAAATATTGAGTCATGAGGATACATTGGAATCTAGGTGTGCTATAAGGGTATTTATTGAGACTATATTAGCACTTCCCAAGATACATTATCATGATGGTCAAACTTCTCAAAATAAAAATATTTTCAATGTAGAGAGAATTGGATGGAATTTATAGTGTGTGTTGGTTTTCTAGGATATGTTAGATTTTTTAACATAGAATAAGTTTCCTCCATGGGGCTATGTTGATGAGTCATTATAATGTGAGGCAACTCTGTAGGGTAGTGTTGTGTAGTGGTGATTTCTTGGGTTTTTCCACAAGGCTTTGTTAGCCTCTCAACATATTATTGATCTCTGACATGGGACTTTTTTCTCTCAATTATTCACTCTCAATAGTCTCTTCCAGGATTTTCTAAAGTTTCAATGCCTTATTAATTTTTTAATTTATACAATGATCTCTTAGAAATTTTTTATATAATTAACTCCCTATAAGTATATAAATTTATTTTTTAATCAAAATTATTTACAAATAATAGAATGAAACAATTAATTTAATAAATTAATAAATTATAATAAATAAATATATTATTATAAAGATATCATGATAAAATTTATTCATATATGAATTCAATATGTACAATGATGGTGTTTTAAATATATACTAAAAATGATCTATATTAATAATTAAAGTACTTTTTCCAAAAAAATGAATATAAAACCCAATAATATGTGAAACTAAATGTTTATGTGGTATTTTGGCTTAGAATCCATTAAAATTGTCCTAAAATGATTGGTAAAATTCAAAAACAAATATCCAATAACTCCTCCATGCTTAAACCGTGTTTTTTTAAATGAATCAATCTCAGCATTATCACAAAGTATATCACATGTTCATAAGATAAAATATCATAATTACTTGTATTTAAATTGAATATAATTTTTATGGATTTTTATGAAGATAGTTAATGAAATTATTTCAGTCTAACCCTTCTCAAATTAATTCAATAAAGTAATTTTAATATAGTTCAATCCAAAATTCCATAATTAAATTTTGAACTATTATGTAGGCTTCCAATTCTTTATTTATTAAATGAAAATCACTCCTCCTCCATTCTCTTCTATGGTGGGTAATTCACACCAAACTCTTTTTTTATTTTTCTTTTTCTTTTTTTATCCAATTTTTACAATGTACTCATTAAGATAAGTCCATATAATTCAAAACTAAGAAATTCCAATAGTAGGAACCCTCGGGATTATTTTTGATACCCAATTCATGAAAGGAATGTTGGATAATCAACTCAAAAATTTATTTTGAACTCTTATTGATGGATTTTATTCACTGTACTTTTATTAATCATGTGGACCTTCTATATTTTAAAACTTCAAAAGGGTTTTTTTAAAATTATAAAAAACTCCAAGTGATGCACGTATCTATTTAACATTGAAAATAATGTTATGAAATGTTCCACTTCCAAAAACTCATCAACCTACCAGATTAGAGGATTGTAAATAAAAATCATTATCATTAATCAAAATAATACACCCATTCTCTTTTAATTTAATTTGATTAGAATAATACACTTAATTCATGGAATCATTATTAACCTAAGAAATATGTCTCCTAGATTAGTTTATGTTCATAATACATGTGGTTTACCCATTATACCAATTTCACCCAATATTTATCCAATGAAATATATCAAAAAAATCAGTTAAAGTGAGGTATTATGTTTATAAAAAATTAAATTTTGAGTATGAAAGGAATGAAAATATTAATGGTAATTAAAATACCCCATTGTTTGATGGGTATACTCATATGAAAGTGGGTTGAGCTTCTTATTATTTGATACCCAAGGAGACTCCAAGTTCTTATAAATGATTAAGGGGCTTAAAATAGTGGTATTTATATTTAAAACCAAAAAACAAACTATATATAGTGAAATAAAAGTAAAAGTTATAAATTTCCCTAAATGTGTTAGTTTTCCTCACAATAAGAACTTGGGTATAAATACTTTCAACCAAACTATCCTTAATAACTAACCCCAATCAGATGGTGGATGTGTCTTACTTTTTAGGAGCAATCATGTGTAGTATTCTCCTTTACTCCTCATGGTAACAATAGAAACCTTGTCCCTTTGAGTCTCTGAAGTAGTAACCCTCCCTTTAAATGATACAAATGTCACTTGGAGTTCTCATTTTCTAGTAAATTTTATCAATGAATCCACTTTATCCATTATAAAATAAATATAATATTAGTTTATGTAGGGTTTTATTTGAGTGGTTTTATTCTCATTAGGTTTATATTATTGTTTATTGCCTTGGTACACTTCCATTATAGCCTCCACTTCTTTAATTTCTTTCTGGGAACCTTCATCTAGGTATGGTACATACTTTTGGATTCTAATAACTCTTACTATTTCTCTTTCTCCTCTTCTCTTTTTTATACTAGGATCCAAAATTTCACCGATAGCTCATATATTTGGATTTCTTAATCTATGATAATTATTTCCATTCTACAAATCCATTATTTTGTTATAAAAAGTATTAAAATGAATTAAAACTCATTGAATCACGTGAATAAATATATAATAAATTAATACTATTGGAAAGAATACTTAAAAGGATATATCATAGATTCTCTTATGTATTTTTTTCATTTTAGGTTTAGGATTTTTTGGGTTTTAATGTTTTTCAATAAAAAATGTTATTTTCCCCAAAAAGACTTTCAGTCGGCACATATCCCCAATAGGGGAACCTTTTTTAAGTAAATTTGATCACAAATAAATTTATATTAGGAAACCAGGTCAAACACAAGGATAGGTGATTAATCATGAACTCAATTGGGTGTTTAAAATAAATATCAGAAAAATAGAGTAGAATTGGTGTGTGTAGAGATTAGTGAATAAGAATATAGTAATGTATCCTAACCAAGTGGGGATACACAAATGATTCACCTTTACTGGAGTGAAAAATCACTTGAGAGGGTGGATTGAAATCAACCAAATTTATCCATTCTCACCTGCTAGTCATGAAATGTTTCTAAGAAACCGCCACTAACTACCTAGAGACACTTAGTTAAATATGACTCCAAGACTTTCTAATGATAATGTAGGTACCTAAAAGGTTTCATAACACTTATTACTATAATAAATAAGTTTATAGTTCCATGTTGTCATGTTTCCATTATCTCTCTCATCTTGGGTTCTCATCTTTGGTTTTTCAATCCCTCACTGGAGTGGTTTTAAATCACATATTTATGGGTGTCACTAACTACACTTCTCTCACTAAGATTAAAAATTTTCTTCCAAATGTGCTTATTATGGGTTTAAATATCATATTTACTCTACATAACATATAACTCTACTTAGAAATAGTCATAAAGATACACAAGTGAGATTGTGAGATTCCACTATCGCTACTTCACTCACACTCATGGGATACCCATGTAAAATCCATCTAAGTGGGAATTATGAAACCAATAAAGATCACACATGAATACACTCATAGTATAATAAAATGAGGAAAATTGATTAAAAGAAACTACCTTGTATTCATTAAGAACAACCTGATACATAAATGGTCAAATATAGAAATAAAAATCAATATATAAGAAAGATAAATGGTCATGACAACTCTATCAACTCTCTCAACTGATGATGTGATCCTCCAGCTTAGATCACTCCAATATAAATCCTCTAGTAAGATAAATACTATTTTATCCTATATGATTATGATCCTATATGGGTTTTTTTATAAAAAATTCCAAAATTTCTTCCTTTCATTATTCTTACACATCAAATAAGTATCCCCCTCAGGTATTCTTCCTTTTCCTCATATATTAATACTATATAGAATTAGATTATGTATAATATTCTTCCACATGGACTCCTTCCTCCATTAATTTTAGTGCTCAAATCTCAAATCTTATGATTCCTATTATTTCATTTATCTGTTAACATGTGGTTGGTTTTTTAGATAATTTACCCAATTTAGTAAAATATTTTGATGGAATATATGTTTTTTTCCCACATATTTTTCATAAAATCCTTGTGTAAATTGGTCTTCATCGATGTTCGGGGGGTTATTTCTCTTATATGGCTCATTTCTATCATTTCTAATGTTCTTTTCCCTTAAATAATTTTCATTTTTGGATTTAGGATTCAATTATGATGATTATATATTTAAAATAATAATAATGATCAATGAAAATATATTAATAGAAAAACATAATATTCTGTTTGGATGCATTGTTGTGTTGGGTGGATAAAATCATGTAGAGATTTAACAAGACGGAGCATTGTCTTGAGAATTTTAGTTGTGTGGAGTCTTGTGGAAACTTTGACATCTACATGTACTATTAGGGTCTTTCTAGATACTATGATTGTACTTCCCATGATAAATCATTATAAAGATCAAATTTAACCAAATTTAGTGCCTCTCAATCAGAGAGAGTTAGTTGGAATTCATAGTGGGTGTTGGGTTTTTAGGATTTTTGATGTATTGTGAGGATTATTTGTGGGGATACATTGATGTGGAAATGTAACAAGAGTAAGCTTCATGGGTAATAATCGTATGGTAGTACCTTATTGGTTTTTTCCATGAGGCTATATTGGACTCATAATTTATTCTTGATCTATGACATAGGACTTTATTCATCTGGTTATGTACTCTTAAGGGTTTCTTCTAGGATCCAATAGTGTGTCAATGAATTATTAATTTTTTACACAAAATAGCGATAGCCATACAAGGTTATCTCACATTGACTCCCTAAAAGTATATAATTAGTATGTTAGTCTAAATTAATTACAAATAAAGGAATTAAATAATTAATTGAATAAATAAATGAATTACTATAAAATAAATATATTAAAATATTGATAACATAATAAAATGTATTTGTGTATAAATTCAATATGTTCAAGGATATCATTTTAAATATTTACAAAAATACCTAAATTAAGAATTAGAATTATTGTTTCTAAAAAATTTAATATAAAATCCAAAAATGTGTGAAAATAAATGTGTACATAGGATTTTGGTATGAAATCCATTCAAATTAGCCTAAAATAATTAGAAAATATGTCAATAATTTTTTTCTAATCACTTCCTCACACTTAAACCGTGATTTTCCTCAATAATAAATATCAACATTATCATAAATAATTTCAAAAGATAAAAAGATTAAATACCTCTATTCCTTGGATTTTAAATGAATTTAATTTTAGTGTATTTTTTGGAAGATAGTTAATGACATTCTTTTGATCCAACCCTTATCAAATTAATGTAATAAAGTAATTCAAAGATAGTTCACTCCAAAATTCCATACTTAAATGTTTAAATTATATGTGGGATTACAATTTTTTATTTAGGGAATGAATCCCACTCCTCTATCTCTTATGTTTGAGCATAGAAACCACAATTTTTTTGTATTTTTTATTTTTATATCCTTTTTATTCAATACACTTATTAATATGAGCCTATAAAATCTATAACTAATAAATTACATAGTATAAATACACTTAGAAAATTTGTGATAGAATTTTATTTTAGGTTTGTCCATGTGAAAACCATTTTCTATATAAGTTTGGAACTTATAGAAGGATTAATTCTTGGAGTTTAATTTAAAAAACTAGAAGGAGATCGTGGATCATCACAACCAACATCTAGAAGTATAAAAACATAGTAAATGGAAGTTATGAAAATAGAATTAAGTAAATTGGAAGAAACAATTGTGTTTATAATTAAAAGGTGTAGTGGAAAAAGTACTTGTATAAGGTTATTTCTAGTTAAAGATATGTAAGGTTTTTCTTAGTAGTTTTTTGGAAAAGGAATTATGTAATATTTCTTGAAAATGTTATGAAAGGGTTAACTCATGGAGTTTATGAAAGCATGAATTATTCACCAAAAGGTAGATTTGAGCTGGTAGAATCCTTTTTCTAATTCAAGTGATTCCCATGGAGATTAGATCAAATTTGGAATACTCTCTATGAAGATTGAAAGGTGGTGGTAAAAGCTACACAATCTGGAATCTATTTTATTTTTATGGTTGATTAATTTTTTCAATATGACTTATGACTTTGATATCAACAATATAATCATATTTCATTACTATAATAAAATTATTTCAACATTATCACCATGGATTAGGACTTAGTATATAGTGACCCAAGAATCTTACACATATAATTACATGATTATTAACAAAAATATTCAATAAACACAGCCCATAGATTGAGAGACTTAGTGTATTTGGAAGATTAGAAACATGATAAAATAAATTAATCATAAAATATACCATCATTATTTAAAACTATAAAATTTTCTCCTAAATTTCCTTGATCTTATAAAATTTCATAGGGTAACCTAAGGAATACATAAAAAAAGGGGTGAGCTATAAAGACTAGTAAGAGAATAAGCATTAATTGGAGCATAACATATGACTCAAATGGTATATCATGATTTCCTAAAGAAAATTCCCATGAACAATCATATAGAATCCTGACATAAAGAATATTTCATCATAATATCGTGTAATTATAGGAATATGGAAATAACATAAAACATGATATAAGAATAATTCAAGGCTCACTGCCTATACAACATAACATGGTGGATAGAGTCCCACAATACATTAGGTTTTCACATTAATACCATATATATAATCTCATAATATATAATAATTAATAATTTTATTATATAACTATCTAGTTGCACCCATAATAATATGTACGTGCATATTTTTTCTACAAATTGAAATCAACCATAAGGTATAAACATAAGAATTTCCCATGGAAATAAATAGGTTTAATAATGATATCTTATAACATAACCATATGGAATATCATAATGGTTTCATTAAATAATGGATTAAAACATTATTGGTTATTCATAGATTAAATTATATGAAAAAATATTTCCAATTGAAGTGAATATGTGAAAAAAGTGTATATGTAACTTTGTAAATATACCTCGTAAACAGGGTTTTTGGGGAAAAGGGTGGAGTCTTTAAAGAGGGGAAAGATCATATTATTTTTTATGAAACCAAAAATTAACTAAAAATGGTTTTCTATAAAATAATAATCAATTTTAGAAACCATTATGGTTTAAAAAAATATGGAGTGGTACTTGAAATGGATTAGAAACATATAATTTCCCATTAATTGGGTTTACTTGATGAATGAAATTGAGAGGGAAACCATAAAACATGTATGTCACTAACAAATAATGGTCATGATAACTAGATAAATATGTGATAGTAACATACATATATATATATTATTAAATTATTAAATGAGAATAATAGTGTGATGAAGTTAATTTCATAGGGGAAAGGCATGACCCAAAATAAGGAGGGTGGTTCTAAAGTTCCCTTACCTCGTGTGCGAATTCAGTTTTCACTTTCACTTAACCTCCATAATAATCAAATTAGATTTAATAAATACAAAATTTGGAACCTTATACAAATATATTTTATTTATTATCAATATTTTATGTTATTTTATAGTAATTTAGTTAGGATATCATGTTTATAATTATTGTTCTGAGTTTGTTAATTTCATGGTTCCAAGGAGGATTTGGTTTGTGGATAATTATTGAAGTTCTTGTCAAATGAGAATATTAATCTATAAGTGAAATTTCATTATATTAATTTCCTCACAAAATTTTTAATATTTCTAAATATTCATATGTGTTCTAGCATATAGATAATTCATTTATTACAAATGTTATCATTATATGGTTAGTTCATTTAGGAGGTTTTACCAACCATCATGAAATAGATTTGTTTTATTTAATTAAATTATTATAAATAAATTATATAATATGAAATGAGTTATAATATACTTATTATCATCAAATTTATCCATAATATTATTTCTATGACTACCTGTAACACCCCAAGGATTTACGAATAAGTTTAATCAAAAATGTGTTGCACACAGCACTGAGTTTCTACGAAACAACACTTTGTTATTATAAAGAATGATAGTTATAACCTATCCATGAAACTTAATTTTTCCACCTCTCTGAATTGAATTTCAAAAAACAGACATACATGGTTACTTTCAGAAAGATATTCAGAGTCTAATAGGATCAACTTAATTTTTGGTGAATAGTAACTTACCCTTATGAATAGTAATGTACCCTTATGAATAGTAATATTGTACTTATAAACAATAACCTCACCCATGAAATTATAAATAAAATTGAGGCACCTTATAAATGAAATTGAATATTTAAAAAATTAATAATTAAGTGTTGGTATTTTTTTGAGTAATAAATATTTAATTACAATTTTATCACTAATAAATTTATTTAAAATAAAATCAATTTTCAAAAAATTTATTCCTAAGTCAATATTTTTTTTCTTATGATTTTAGGATAATTTAATGAGACCTTAGTTAATTTTCACGGTGTTATAAAATTTGTTTTAATTTTAAGACTATATTTTTCAAGTAAATGATGATTCTAATTAAAAATATTCTCGTATTTAGAAAATTATTTGGATAAAATGGAGTCTATTTTTGAATTATACACATAAAAAATGGTTATGGTTAATTTTTTGGATTTTTCTGAAATATTTGAATGTTTAGTGAATAGTAAAATACGGTAATTTATCATATATATTCATTATAAGTTAAGTACACTATTCATGAAATCATGGATGATGTAATCACACTTTTTTATAACTCACATGAACATATTACTATTTTTTTCATAATAATACAACACTATTTATTTTATTGATCAAAATAATAAAATAATGAATAAGATATTCAAAAATCACTCTTCTCCTCCACTATAAAAACAACCCCTCAATCCATCTTCTCCTAAATCCTCCAATCCTTGAAGATTCTCAAATTTCTTCCCAAATACTCTTCCCTAGTCTCTCCAAACTTACAGGAGCTCTTGTTCTTTCAAAAATACCAAAACCTCTTCCCTTAAGGAGGTTCTTAAGGAGGATATTTCAAGAGGTAAACCCTCTTCCTTTTTCTTTTAATTTCATTATAAATTTATTTTATTTTCTTATATTATCATAACCTCATCTATAAAAATGATCATTATAACTAAATTATCACCTATATACTCTAATTATATCATTTTCATGTAATATTCATCATCAATCTCTTTACTCTCTCTATCTTTTATTTTAAAAATAAAATCATCATTCAGGAGGTGCCGATTTACAACCTCTATGGACGAAGAACCTTAATTATTAAATTTTTCCTTCAATTATGGTCATGAAACCATTTTTATGGTTTAAAAGAACAATAATATATGTATTATAACCTATTTAATGTTATGTAACCAGTATATATACATAATATTAATTCATACAACAAAACTAGTTCGTAAAAATAAAAATACCACCAAAATAATCTAAATGACTATCATCAATGTTTTATCTAATAATTCATCCTCATACCCTATAAAAATGATAAATATAACTATTTACAATTATGGATGTTAATTAATAATATATAAATTCAATTTTGGATAATTATTTTCATTCCACATGAACTTCCATACTCATATACAAGTATATCGATCGTGAAAACCAAGGAAACTAACACTCCAAAGCGATAAATTTGTATCTTATAACTCATCCAAACATCCATAAATGAACTTAATAAAATTATAATGAATCAAATACAAGTATATAAGGTTATTAATTAATTAATTAATAAATTTAATTTTATTATCTAGGATTTTAAGGTCAAGTGCAGAACATGTTCGGACATACGGTAAGGGTTTTCTCAACTCACTTTCATTTCCTTGAGATATGAATTACTTGCCACTATTTCTTATGTGTTGTGTATTTATAATACCCATTTATGTATAATATCATTAATATATTTATTTTCATTTTATTTAATTTATGATTTTATTATTATTAATTCGGGAGCTTATGATTCTGTTGATTACAAAGTGGTCAGGGATTTCTACCTGAACCTCCATTTTCATTCAGGTTACTCTTATTCTCTACTTACCTCAATTAAATTATTATTTATTCTTATTTACTCCTCATAAATTCTATATTAATTTTCTATATATTTTTACCAATCATAATCCTTCTTTATTTTATTGGTTGTTACATGTTTTAAAAGGATCTTTCTAAATTTATTTTTAATAAACAAGCCCGATTCAAAGGAACTTCTCAAATTCTTACCTATTTTCAAATGTACTCTATAATCTATTTTAAGACACAATTATTTTTCTAAAATCAATGATTTTATTATGAAAAAACTACCTTCATTAACTTATTATTTTATAAAAATATTTTTCCAAAAGAACTCTTCTTTTCAAAGTAAAAGAGTATTTCTATCAAGAATTACACGATTTTATAAGAGTATTTTCATCTATTTCAACACTATTATTGATTCATATGTTTAATTGGTATAAATATTTTATTATATCATATAACATGTTTTATTTAATGTTTTATGATTGGTTTGACTATGTATGTTCTATCTTGAAACCATTCACCATATCACTTTGAATGTTTAGTGTTATATTTAATGATTGGGGAAAGTGATTTACATTTTATATGTTAGTTTCAATATGAATATATATGTTTTTTATGTTTCACCCCTTTCATATGAGGAATGAATTGTACTTATTAAGTTTTTGGTGGGGACCACTATAGCCCCTTGTTTCATCGGTAGGTCTCATGAGACAAACTAGCTATGGTTTTGGCTGAGACCATACCCATTTAATAGATTTTTGGCATGAAGCCTTGATAATAATAGATTCTTGGCATGTAGACATGAAAATAATATATTCTATCATGAAACCTTGATATAATATTGGCATTAAACATTGAATATATGTTTTATATATCCATATTTATGCATTTACCTCATTATGAAACTATTAATTGATAGTCCATGTGATTATTCGACTAGTATAATATCCATGGTTATGTTTTATTATGGAATTATTCATTCAGCTTTTATTCCTTCCATATTATGATCAAGTATATGTTTAAAGGATTGTTTTTTTATCATATCAACATACCTAGTGTTTATTTTTATGATTACTTCCACTATATTACTTATCCTTACTGAGAATATGAGCTCACCCTTTTCTCATGTTTTATTTCCCTGAGGTTGTGAAGATGAATATTATGAATGACTTACAGGGATAATATTGTAGTTATGGATGCTTCTAATGGAAATTATATATTTTTTCTTTTAAGTTGAAATGTTTAACTTCTTTATATATCTAGTTTTCCAAAACTACTAAACTATTCATTCCTTCCGGATTTGATTCCTCGTAATCATACCAATGTAATAAAATAATACATTAGCTCTGAACTTCTAGGGTTGGGGCGTTATAGTTGGAATCAGAGGAAGTTTATTAGAAACATTAGTAACTGGATTTAGAAAACATATTTTTGGGAACATAACCTTAAGATAGACTATGAGGATAATAATAGAATAACATCCAAGAATTTTGGTAAGGTAGAGATTATGTGAGTCTTCCTAGAAAATACATCCCTATCTAGATACTACAAGTGGACGTGGTTCTGGATTAGAGGTACCTAGGAGTAATAACTCCAACAAGGTGTTCCAAGACTAACTTGGGGTAACTTGTACCATGATAATGATCCTAAATGCACACTTTTTTTAACACTCTCAGGATATATGGTTAGGATAATTCACACTTTTTTAACAATCCATTATGAAGGATTTAAAAGTAAATTTTTTCCTCAATGAAACCATGTCTATGATTATGATATTAGTTATGCATAGGATTTAAATTTATGATAAGTTTTCTTCTAGTTAATATTATACATTATGATTTATAACCTAATTTATTGTATTAAATTATTTAGAAATGGAACCTAGTGGAAGGAATGGAAACCGCATGAATGCACGTATCCCATTTAGGCATTTTCCTCCTATGTAAGATAATGATGTTGGTTTTTGGATCTATGATTGGTTATGAGAAACTTATAACTATACTAGGACAGCTGACTCAGGTTATAAATAATAACCTTACCTTTATGGATCATCCTGGTCCACAACATGGAGGAGAAATTTTATACCGCTTCACGAGACAACAACCACCATCATTCAATGGGACTACAAACCCATTTGTAGTAGAATAACGGATAAGTTTGTTAGAGAATATATTTATAGAATTGGGATGTAATTAATGAGATAAGTTTATCATGCCATTATACCATCTCTCTGGAGATGTAGATCAATAGTGGTAATTAATTCAAAACACAAAGGAGGAGGAATAAATTGAAAATATGGAATGGATGGACTTTAAGGAAATTTTCTTGGAGAAATACATCCCACGTGAATAGAGAGAAGGTATGGAGAGACAATTATTAAGTTTAAAATAGAAAGAGGATAAAAATTAATAAAAATGTTGCTAAGTATGAAGCTAACTTTACAATATTAGCAACACATTCCATATACTACATACATAATACAAGGAGAAAAATTGATCATTTCTTTGATGGACTTAATCCAATTCTATAAAGGGAATTATTCTCCCAAACATTCTTATCATATGATTATATTATATCAAGACATAGAAATGATTGTCTAAGTCTTATGTTTCTAGAGGTAAACAAGAGAAAAAGAGGACGGTAGAGAAAAATATGGATAATGGGAAGAAAGAAAAGATGGATTTTCTAACATGTGATACTTGTGGAAGGAAACACCTTGGTACATGCTTAAAAGGAAAAGAATTTTTCTTCAAGTGTAGTGAAAAAGGACACCATGCTCAGGATTGCAAGGGCAAGAAATAATTTTATAATGTTCAATGCTTCAACTGTAAGGATATGGGGCACTATGCAAATGAATTCCCTAAATTCCAAGGGAATATACACAAAAAGAAGAAAATAGATCAAGTACAATATTATGTTGTTACTACAGTAAAAGAGGAATAATTAAATTATTTTTTTTTATATTCATGAATTATGTTTTACTATAGTACTTCTTTAAGGTATTGAAAGCATGAATATTTTATAAAGTTTTAAAGGTGATCAAGGTATTCAAATGTTTTGTATAAGAGATACATTATGTTGTTTTGTGGGGGAAATCTGATGTTAAGTGACCTTTTTTCTAAATATTTGGACATTAAATTTTTTATAAAGATAATTTAGATAAGTCTTAATTTTAACTATTTATAGAATGGATTAAGACTAAATTATGATTTTTGATAAATTGTTCTAACCTTTTTTGTTTTAGTAAGAATTTAAAGGCCGAGGGAATGACTTATGGATCGTTTGATCAAAGTTATTCATGTATAAAAATTCATCTTGAATATCCATCTTTTGGTTTAATAAGTGAAGTGTATATAGATTTAATCACAACCAAAGGAAGAGATTATAACATCAAGTAAGTTTATTTTCTGAAGTGATTCTATGGATAGTAAAGGAAACCCTCAACTCTAGGAAAATCATTTTGGAACAAAAACATCACCCATTTAATTTTATCTTTAAGAAATAAATTGTCTTTTAATTGATCATATATTTATAGATTTATAATGTTTAACTTTCTAATGAAAATATTATAAATCACTCTTCATCAGAACTTAGTAGTTAGATTTCTCTTCCATGTCTATGTTTTCACTTTACGCTAATGTTATCTTATTATAAGGCTTAATTTTTTGGTGACCTTCACATTTTTTTCCTTTCCTTATTATTAAGGGGATGTTTTATTTACCCCATTTCCAATGTGGGTATCCCATAAAAGAATTTTCAAGTGTCAGCCTTTAACTTTAGAAGTTAAAATTGTGAGGATGCACTTTATTGAAGGAGGGGAGAATGTAATAACCCAAGGATTTACAAATAAATTTAATAGAAAATGTAATGCACACAACACTGAGTATCTACAAAACAATGATTTGTTATTATAAAGAAATATAGTTATAACATATCCATGAAACTTAATTTTATCACCTCTAGGAATTTAATTTTGAAAAATATACATACACAGTTGCGTTCAGTAAGATATTTAGAGTCTGATAGGATTAACCTAATTTTTTATGAATAGTAACTTACCCTTATGAATAGTAATGTTTCCCTTATAAATAGTAATATACCCTTATGAATAGTAATATTATTCTTATGAATAGTAACTTATCCTATGAAAGTATAAATAAAATTTAGGCACCTTATAAATGAAATTGAATATTTTAAAAATTAATAATTAAGTGTTGGTATTTTGGTGAGTAATAAATATTTAATTATAATTTTATAATTAATAAATTTATTTTAAAAAAAATAATTTTCATAAAATTTATTCCTAAATCAATATTTTTTCCTATTATTTTAGGATAATTTAATGATAACTTAGTTAATTTTCAAGGTGTAATAAAATCAGTTTTAATTTTAAGACTATATTTTTTGAGTAAATGATGATCTTAATTAAAAATTAAATTTATCATGTTTAAATAATTATTTTGATAAAATGAAGTCCATTTTTGAATTCTACATATCAAAAAATGGTAATGGTGAATTTTTAGTATTTTTTTGAAATATTTAAATTTATAGTGAATAGTGAAATACGGTAATTTACCGTATATATACATTATAAGTTAAATACACTATTCTAAAAATAATTTCTAACGTAATAACACTTGATTATAACTCACATGCACTTATTACTTTTTTCTCACAATAATTAAACATTATTTCTTTTCTTGAACAAAATAATAAAATAATGAATAAGATATTCAAAAATCACTCCTCTCCTCCACTATAAAAACCACCCCTCACTTCCATTTCTACTCACTCTTCTAAGATTTGAAGCTTCTAAAATTTCTTCTCAATTGCTCTTCCCTAGTCTCTCCCCACATCTAGGAGTTCCTGGTCTTTCCAAAAGACCAAAACCCCTTCTCTCAATGAGGTTCTCAAGGAGGATATTTCAAGAGGTAAACCCTCTTCCTTTTTCTTTTAATTTCATTTTCAATTTGTTTTATTTTCTTATCTTCTCCTCACCTCCTCTGTCCAAATGATTATGATAACTCTATTATCAAATATGTAATATAATTAAATCATATTAATGTAATATTCTTCATCAATATCTTTACTCACTCTCTTTTATTTTAAAAACAAAATCATCGTTCAGGAGGTGCTGGTTTACAACCTTTATGGACGACGAACCTTCATTCATCAATTTATCCTTCAATTATTATCATGAAAAAAAATTATTGTTGAACCATTCTATAATTTATATATTTTAACATATTTAATGTTCTTGAACTATTATATATATTTAATATTAATTCATACAACAAAATTAGATTGTAATAATTAAAATACCACCAAAATAATCTAAATGATTTTCATACCCTTTAAAAAAAATTATATATATAACCATTTACAATTATTTATGTTCATTAATAATATATAAAGTCAATTTTTTATAATTATATACATTATATATGAACTTCCATACTCATATGAAGGTACATCGATCGTGAAAACCAAGGAAACAAGTGCTCCTGGGTGATAAATTTGTATCTTATAACTCATCCAAAGGTCCATAAATGAACTTAATAAAATTATAATGAGTCAAATACATGTATATAAGGTTATTAATTAATTAATTAATGGAATTAATTATATTATCTAGGACTTTAAGGTCAAGTGAAAAACACATTCGGACATAAGATAAGGGTTTTCTCAACTCACTTTCATTTCTGTGAGATATGCCTTACTCCCCACAATTTCTTGTGTGTGGTGTATGTATACTAACTATTTTTGTATAATATAATGAATCTATTTATTTTCATGTTATTTAATTTATCATTTGATGATTATTAATTTTGGGGCATATGATTCAATTGATTGCAAAGTGGTAAAGGTTTTCTACCCGAACCTCCATTTTCATTCGGGTTACTTGTATTCTCTACTTACCTCAATGAAATTATTATATATTCTTATTAACTCCTCATAAATTATGTGTGAATGTTATATATGTGTGTACCAATTAGAATACTTCCTTATTTTATGGGGATTTACATTCTTTAAAATGATCTTTCAAAAATTCTTCTCGATAAACAAGCTCATTTCAAAGAAAATTCTCAAATTCTTTCCTATTTTAAAATGCACTCTATAATATATTTTAATACACAATTATTTTTCTAAAATCATTAATTTTATTATGAAAAAAAATATCTTAATTCACTTCTGGTTTTATAAAAATATTTTTCTAAAATAACTCTTCTTTTTAAAGTAAAAGAGTATTTCTATCAAGAATTACACGATGATTTTATAAGAGTATTTTCATATATTTCAAAATTGTTATTGATTCATATGTTTAATTAGGATAAATATTTTATTATATCATCTAAAATGTTTTATTTAATGGTTTATGATTATTTTTACTATGTATTTTCTATCTTGAAATCATTCACCATATTACTTCGAATGGTTAGTGTTATGTTTAATGATTGGGGAAAGTGATTTACATCTCATCTGTTAGTTTCAATATGAATGTATATGTTGTTTATGTTTCACCCATTTCATATAAGGAATTAATTAGACTTAGTAAGTGTTGGTTGGGGCCCTCTATATCCCCTTGGTTCATCATTAGTTCTCATAATACAAACAAGATATGGTTTTGGCTGAGGCCTTACCCATTTAATAGATTTTTAGAATGATGCCTTGACAATAATAGATTCTTGGCATGTAGCCATGATAATAATAGATTTTGGAATTAATACTTGATATATTATTATCATTAAACCTTTAATATATGTTTTATATAACCATAATTATACATTTACCTAATTATGAAACTAGTAATTGATATTCCATATGATTATTTGACTAGTAGAATATTCAGGGTTATCTTTTATTATGACATTATTCATTTAGATTGTATTCCGACCATATTATGATCATGTATGTGTTTAAATGCATGTGTTTTTAGTTTCTTAACATTACTAGTGTTTATTTTTATGATTACTTCAACTATATTACTTAACCTTACTGAGCATCTAATCTCACCCATTTATCATGTTTTATTTCCCCCGGGTTGTGAAGATGAATATTATGAATGACTTGCAGGGATAATCTTGGAGTTCTAGATGTTTCCAATGGAAATTTTATATTGTTTTTACTTTCAAGTTTTAATTTTGAACTTATGTATGTATCTAGTTTTCCAAAACTACTAAACTATACATTACTTCGAGATTTTATTCCTTTTAATCATACCATTGTAATAAAATAATGCACCAACTCCGGGATTCTAGCGTCAGGACGTTACACTATCCATAGAGGCGGTGGATAAAAACAAAGTAAATTGTTTATAGAGGTGGTGAACCAACCATATTATATACAAAATTTTCATTTTAAAATGAGATGAGGAGATTTCAGATAATGTATATTCCATTAAAACAATAAAATTATATTATATTAATGATATTGGAGTTATTATGTCATGTTGGATGGAATTGTTTTGGAGGAAGAGGAGGAAGAAAAATTAAAAACCTCAATTGAGGGTATTACGTTATCCTTTGGATTCATCCACTTAGGAAACCCCATAAAGGTTCTTAGAATGGTATTTTGGTAAGAAAAAACAACCTTGGACAAGGGGAAAAGGGTTGGGAAGATAAATTTCTAGATTTTGGGCTATCTTCAAATCTTAGAATGTGTGAGGAGAAGGGTGGTGAGGGTGGTATTTATAAGGGGGTATAGGGGGTTTTGAATATAATATTGACTAGTTTATTATTTTGGGTCAATAATACCAATAGTGTTGATTCTTGAGCCTATATACACTAATTAGTGCATTTTATTTTGAGATAATGGTCACTTACATCATCTATGACTCATTTCTGCATATATTTTTCTTATATTTAAAATTACCATATTTTTTTGTATTTCCCTATTCACCAAAAATTCAAACTATTTTAGAAAAATACCAAAAAATCACCCTAACCATTTTTTACATGTATATTCCAAAAAAAACCATTTTATGGAAATAATTGTATAAAGTAGAATCATTATTTATTTGAAAAATAAAATTTTTAATAATATGATCATTTTCTCGATCCATTGAAATTTTACATATAGTCTCATAAAATTATATTATAATTATAATTAAACATAATATTATTTTATAAAACCATTTTATGAAAATATATTTTATTTCAAATATTTATATTTTTTATGAAAATAAAAGTAAAACAAATAGGTATTCCAAAAATACAAACACTTATTTTATCATTTTTAAAAACAATTATTTACTTGTATCATGATATAAATATATAATATTTTAATTTTATAAGATACCTAAATATTATTTCACAATTCCATTGAAACACCCTGAGATTTTTAAAGTATAAAATTATGTTCGATAGCTTATGTGACATAGAACACCAAACTTAGAAGATAATATGATGCCTCAAGACTTTATGATATATTTATTTAAACCTATAAAATATCTTACATTACACACATTAATGAGGTTATCTTTTATTTAACACAATAATGATTTTCTTTAAAAACATGTGTCGCACGCAAGATCGAGTTTTATTGGACAACAACATAATATTATTATTATTATTTAATATAATAGTTATAACTTAGTTGTTAAATTGGTGGTCAATAATATGATTAACTAACATATGAAAATATATAGTTTACCCATGTTTATTATCTATCTTTTAATTATAAATAAAATAAAAATCATTTAAAATAAGAAAAGAAATGTTTTATGAAAAATAGTTTTTTTCTAAAAGAAAATTTAATCGTTCTTAGATCACATAATTTAATATTAATTTTTAACAATTTTAGAAAATTTATATGAAAAAATAAACATAATTTTTGAAATAGTAATACTAAAATTATCTTAGGGTGAATTTTCATGAGTTTTCTTATTTTTTTATGAATAGTGAAAATACTAAATTTTAATTGAAAACTACCTTTTCATTTAAATAATTTATAATGTTAAATTATATTTTAAATTGGTTTTAAAGTAACATTAGAGAAATTTTATATCAATTAATCTAGTTTTATTCATTTTAATATTTTTCATAATGAACTTTGATATAAAAACATTTCAAAATTTGGAACTTTTTCTCTTTAAAAACATGTTTTCTCACTGCATCTATGAGATTAATTTTAAATTAATTTTTTCCACTTATGTGAATTGAATTTTTAAAAATTTATTCCATATTTATAATCATAATAATTTATAATTTATAATAAGACCAAATTAATTTTTTACCAAAGTTATTAGTGAAAAAAATTAAAATTAATTACAATTATTAAGGTAAAAACGATATTACCCAGTGGTTAAACTTTAATCTTAAGGGGAAAATGACCTAGAAACTTGTAAAAACCAATTTTATGGCCATATATATACCTTATCCCTTAAATTATAGATTTAATTTCATTATTTTTGATTGGTGACATGAAAAAATATGGATTTAATTCACTCTTTCAAAAAAACTACAAGTGTGCCACTCACCACACATATAAAAGGTCACCCCTTATCCTATATTCACACCTAAAACCCAATTGGTTCCACCAATAACTGAAAAAATAAATTATAAAATTACCTCATATCATCTTAGAATACATATTTTTTGCAGAAATCTATCCAAGGAAGGCCTTTAGTGTAAACCAAAAGAAGATACTCGAAGAATGGGTAGCGTTCGTCAATAATCGTTTTTGTTTTATTTATTTCTTAAACCCCTTCAATTATTTTTATACCATGATGATATAATTAAATTATTATATTATATATACTTATATGTTTTTATTTTATGGTTTCAACCTAAAATCATACACACATCCATCAAATGGGTGATGAAATCATCATTCGTGTGTACGGCAGACTATCGCTTTGCAAAATGATGTCATTATTTTTTCCATTTCCACCTCACACAGTTGGTTATAATGATGGATATAAAGTTTATATATGATAATTATAACATAATTATATCTATTGATTATTTATATCATATATAACCTTTTTATATTCCAATATGTAAGGGATAAGATAATGTTGTTTGTGTGTATGGTGGACTACCGCCTTACGAAGCGATGTGACTCATTTTCACTAACATGTTACATAGAAGTTAATAAGTGTAATGATAATGAATATATGTGATATAAATGAAATATTATGATATTAATTACATATTTATCATTTTATAAGTATAATATAACATTTTATTTCTTACCTTTTCACTCACTAAAAAAGGGATAACGTCCTTCATGGGTGTGGGAATACCGCCTCCATGAAGTGATATGATTCTTTTTTTCATCAACACGTCACAAGAATGATATATATAAGTATATATAATTAAATATTATTTTATTTATGATATAATTATCATTATATAAAGATAAATTTTACTTACCTTCTTACCATAATTATCATTGAAAAATAGAAACATTATTCATGTGTACGTACGGCATACCGTCTCCATGATCGTAACGTTAGTTAATTTTTCATAACCATATTACATGATTGATTTTAAAATTATAATTAATGTTTAAATATTATAATTATTTCATTATTATTATTCTGAAATTTTTAATGAATTAACCATTTGACCATAGTTAACCTACCAATGTCTTTTTTGACACATAAACTGAATATGGTCAAAACATCCAACTTAAACTTAATTGATTAAGTAATTGTATATAACTTGTTAGTAAGTGAAATAAAAATAATAATAAACTTGAAAAATTTTATCAATAAATGAAATAATTAAAATAATTTTATTATTTAGTAATATAAAGACACGCATGATGAATCAGACTCAAGGTAAGGGACTTCGTCTCAATTTCCTTTCATGGAGGAATTTTTGATGTTATGAACCTATATTATTTTATAAGGTGTATATATAGTAACTTTGACATTTTGTATCATGAATTTATATATTATCATGATATTTAATTATTTTTCTTAATTTTAATCTTTCATGGTGATTATGATTCAAGTTTTTCTCAAGTGATAAGGGACTTTTCCTTCAAAAAATCATTTTTTAATGTTTTTTCCTCAAACATTATTTCTCTTCCATGTCCATGTTTTAAAAATGATTTTATTAATGATTTTATATGGATTTAAAATAATTATAAAGTGAATTTTATGTATATTTAATTTATTTAAATGGTTTTTAAAAATGATTATTTTTATATGTTTTATATGGAATGTTTCGATAAACAAAAAAAGGGGTGTTCTATTATTAACGTACATGGTGACAATGAATTTTCCACCACCATAACTGTTATTTTGTTTATAGATTATTTTTAAAGATTACATGTTTTATTAAATGTAAAACACATTTCCCTTTTTTGGTTATTTTGGTATTGAAATGGTTTTTCCAAGAAAAGGGTGTCTTGGTATTGAAAATGGGTTTTCAAAAGAAAATTGTATTTTTTTCCGAAAGTGTTTTCCATATGGGTTTAAAATAGATTTTAAAATGAATTTATGGTGAAAATGTTTATTCATTATATTTTACTTGAGAATTATATAAAACTAATGAGCCTAATATATGTTATATGAAGAGTTGATCTCTATTATAGCTCACTCTTGAGCCCTATATAGCTTATATGAAGGGTTGAACCCCATTATAACTCATGGAAAATGGGTGATCCTGATATAGATTATAAGAAGGTTTAATCCTCATTATATCTCACTGGTGAGCCTAATATAGCTTATACAAAGGGTGATACCTGTTATAAATCTCCAATTTATTGGGTAATGAGTATATTGTAAGTCTTTATTATGGTTATTCTAATTAAAATGGTTTTCAAAGTGTTTTATGAATATGATGATCTAAGTCCCTGAAAAGGTATTTTAATTACTTTCTATGGTTTTCAAATGATTTATTTGAGAAAAACATATGTATTTTTTCCTATGAAAATGTTTTATTTATTTCACTCAAAGAACATTGATGTAAAGTTAAATATTTCATGTGTTTTCATATTTGTACTGAACTAATGATTTCCTTTATTTGTATATCCTTTACTAAAATTTTGTTCTCATCCCAAGTTTTTAAAATGTTTTTCATAGGGTTTAAGGTTGGGTAAGGGAAATGAAAAAGTCAATTTTAATTTCGTGGATATTTTCCATGAAAGGAAATCATGCTTAATTTTAAAAAAAATTATATTATGGGAAAAATGGATACCAATCGAAAGTGTCCACTTTTTATTATATGGTTTCATAATTTATGAGTTATGGACTAATTATCTAAAACTCTAAACCTAAAAATATCCTCAAAGTGAAACAAAGTAAATTCTTTAATAAAACTCAAGATTATGTAATGTTTAAGGAAAATTATTTATTTTTGGTATCAAAGTACATTTTAGATAACTTTAGAGGTTAGGATAGTATTAACAGTATTCCCTAATAATATTTTAATTTATGTTTAAGTTGAAAGGATATATCATTTTTAAGATTTTAATGTTTCTTTATCTAAACTATGTCTGTTCAGATTGGTTTTCGGTAGAGGAAACAATAACGATGTAGTTGTAAGGAACCAAGAGGAAAATAACATTTTAAATCAGTATCCTTATATGGTTGGAATTGGAAAAAAATAGTTTTTTATTGATGGATTGGTTGACATGAGCTATAAATGGTGTGGGAATCCATAATAAAGTGGAACCCAATCTACTATGAAGTAATATTTCTATAGTGGTTCATTTCATGAGTAAAAATCCCTCATCATACAATAGATCATATAAATTATTGGTAGATGAAGTATGGATCAATTCCCTATAGAAAATATTTTAATTCATGGGGTGTTCATAACATCTATAGGAAACACTTTCCATCTATTATTTTAAATATAAAGTTGATCGATGGTGGTCATTGGTTAAGAATACTAGATATAAATATGATCTTTATATTATAGAATAGGATTCATTTAAGAATATTTTTCTTAAGAAATATTTCTTTAAGGTTATTCAGCTTAGGATGGAGAACCAATTCTTGTAATTAAGGAAAAATAATGAACATTTTGTGGCTTCATATGAAGAAAACTTTAAAATATTTTCCAGGTATATGTTGAACTTTATTTGAGATATTGATACTAAAATTAATATATTTTACTTAGGATTAAAATTGTGATTATAAAGAAAATTTTCTGAATGATAATTAAAAATTTATAAGAAAGTTTTTCATTGTGCTAATAAATTTGAGATGGATTTTTATGAAACTTATGTTCCATGAGATAACAAGAGAAATAAATGATCAATGTGGGGGAAAATGGAGAAGAAATAAACTAATAATTCTAGATGTAAGACAAAAACTTGTTCTAAGTGAGGTAAAATAAATTTTGGGGAATGTATGTTAGGATATAGAAAGTGTTACCAATGTGGTAAGTTTGGTCATAAGTTTCTTGACTGTAAAGAGAAGAGTCTTAAATAATCCAAGAATGAGATGACATATGGTTAGTTGATAGTGATATGTTTTAGTTTCAATGGGTTGGGTCATTATGTCAAAATGTGTCTAGAGTTAGTTACTTAGGGTGGAAATCAACATGATCAGAAGAAAAAAGGGGTGAAAATCATTTTCTACTTCTACAGTTGATGTTGGTCCATCTAGTGAAGTGGTTAAAACTCTAGGGAGATCTATATTTTTCAAAGGTTGATCATAATCTCAATGACTTAGGCATCCCTATTTTGATGTTTTATGTAATATAATTAATTTTTGAGACATTTATTGAGTTTTTGTAGATATATTAAGTATATATTTTAGTGTAAAATTTATTTTAGGAATAATTCTTTTACATGATATAGACAAAATTTTAAATTTATTTATAACCTTTAGGGTTAATATTGTCATGACCCGTCCCCCGGGGCTTGTGTCATGACTACCCCAAGCCCGCCTTCTATAGGCCAGGGGATAGCTACTAGCACCAAAAGGCATATTCCCTAAAAACTGGAAAGGCATTGCCTTTATAACCTGTAAACACACGCAACCAAGCACACAACAAGATACGAACACAAGTAAATAGTATAGTAGAAAGAGTCTATACAGTAAGAAAAAGGGGCCAGAATACAAGCCCAACTATAAAGTACAAGAAAACTGAAAAGTACAAGTAAACTGAAACAGCTCCTATGAACTCCCGCCAAGGATCCTACCTGAAGGGTAAGTACAGCTCTCGAATAGATATATCAGCGGTATGCCTCATCTAAGGTCCACCCCATAGCTACCTCCAGTCCTAGTACTCTCGTACTCAGTCAGCGACGTCTGTCGTCTGCACCAAACACAACAAGGTACGGGCGTAGCCCGTGCAGAGGTGAGTATAATGATACTCAGTAGGTACCCTGATACCCCCAAAGGTCTCACAAAATCCAAAAAGTATAAACCACAAATCATGAAAACAACTGACAACCCTACTTAGTTATATTCCCATACATATACCTAAGTTATCAAGTATACCCACCTCATTCATGAGGAAACTCAAGGCCCAAATCCTTAGCCAATGTACAACTGTTCCATGAAGGAAATAATACCATGAAGGTAGAACCACAATGTTAATGCAACATAGAATAATACCACAAAGGTATCACCGCGAAGGTAAGTACCACGAAGGTAACACCATAAAGGTAAGTACCACATAGGTAACGCCATACAAAAGAATACCCCAAGGTATCACCATGAAGGTAAGTACCAAAAAGGTATTCCACACATAAGATTACCACAAAGTTAAAGACTCATCTCACATCAAGTATAACATAGGTACAGTAGTAAATATGAATAGATGTAACTTCTAAATCATCTTACTCTGTTAAGAGGCAGACCCACGTAGGATCCTAAATCATCAGACCCACGTAGGATCCTAGATTATCAGACCCACAAAGGATCCTAGTACTGCAGACCCACATAGGATCCTAGAGTAGTCACACGTGGATTCCTAGAGTGGATCCAAGATGGATACTAGAACACAGACACATGTAGGATCCCAAAACACAGACCCACATAGGATCCCTTTCTCCTGTTACAGCCAGTTACATTGTTCTCGCACTAAGATCGCTTGATTTCAGGAGGGTCCGCTCCTCAATCCACAGTTCCATACTCCAACCGCCAAAAAGTCCCATGAAGAATTATCCCAAAGTACTACCACATAAAAGGGGTCTTAATGTAAAAGATGGTGCTTCAATCGGATGCTCAGTCTGTAAGTTATTGGCCTTTTAGTCCTGAGGGCCTGGTTGGATTCGTGTTCAATCCAACCCGGTCATACACCAAATTTATCCAAAACTAAAATGGGTTAATCCAAAATGACCATCTCGATCCAAGGTTTCTAGTTCTACAGACGGTTTTTCAAAAGGACGCTCGTAGCTCAAGTTATGGTCGAAAGAGCGAAAAGGGGTCGAAGTTGGTCTGGGTCTGATCTGACCCGGTCGGACCGACCCGACCCGACGTCTAACGGTGCAGCCCGTGCTGGGCAGCCCACTAGTGTGTGTCTAGCCAGACGACCAGCCTCTTCTTCATGGTACGGTCATGAATCGTGCCATCATTGGCAGCCGGCAGTGAGTCGGCCGCCCCTCCACCACAGTCGTGGCCTTGCACCGCGGCACCTGCATGTCGGGCAGCGTGGATTTGCACCGCCACCACCATCCTGCGGTCGGCTGTATGTTGGCCTCCACCCTCCCTCTGTCGCAGCCGACAGGCCATGTCCCTTCTCCGGTGGTGTGGTTGCGATGTCGCCATCCTTGCGGCTGGTCGGAGTGCCAGTCACCGCTCCCTAGTCCCATCGGTGCCAGTCGTCATCACGGGTCATTGTCCTCCTCCATCGCAAAGAACGCATCAAAAATCACAAAGGTTGTGGAGTGGTTAGACCATGTTTGTTTGTCCTGCACCCTCCACATTAGAGCGGTAGAAAGAGGCTCATGGGGAGAGATTCAACGTAAAAGAAAATAATAAATATTAACCAAAAACACACCCCAAACTTGAAGGTTCTGAAGGAGGAGGCGTGATGAAGAAGATGAAGTCATTGAAGAATGTCAGCATTCATTGCTTTCCCAAGGCGCTTCTGATGCAGGCTCGAGGTCGGTTCCTCGTTCTTCGTTGGAGAAAGTTCTTCATTGGAGAATACTCTCCCAAATCTCTCCACAATTCTCCCTTTTCCAACACTTTCCCTAAACTCAAGATAATCAGGAGCCATCTTATTAAATTAAGTTTATTAATTTAATTTAAGGTTGGACCAATTAATTAATTGGAGTTGGCGCAATTAAAATGGAGGAAGTCCAAGATTTATCTCCCATTAAAGGGGGAGTTAAATGGTTGGGTAGTCCCCACCTCTATAACTCAAATAGAGAGGTTTCAAAAGAAAAATAAAATGTTAAATAATTTTATTTTTCTTCTCCCTCGAAAAATTGAAAAAATTAACTTCCACCCTCAACCTACTTCGGTCAAGGTGAAGGTCTCCTTAAGATAATATCGACGTTAAGAGTTCAACGGTATCCTCAGATTTCAATTCCAAGCACCGGTTCAAAAGTTACAAAAACCCGCTCACACGTTTACTGAACGTGCCCGAAAAAAAGTTCATAAATTCATTCCGGGCACACCGGGCCTTTGAATCATGCGCCGTCAATTTTCAAGGACTCGTAAAATTTCCATATAATTAAAAAAATACATGGAATTTCTTGGTATTTACATTCTCCCCACCTCAGGGCTTTGCATCCACAAAAGCCACATTATAAAAACTAGGAAAACAAGTGGGGGTACTGAGCACGAATCAGATCCTCTTGCTCCCATGTGCTCTCCTAGAGGTTCCCATACTGACAACGTACACGCACCAAAGGTATCGACCTCCCACGAAGGACCCACTCCTGTTGATCCTCAAACTCCACTGAAACCTCTGTAAATGTCGCTCCATCATCGATGTCAAGCTCGCCCCAGTCAATGATGTGTGAAGGGACGTGCACATATCTCCTCAGCTGGGATGCGTGGAAGACGTCGTGCACCCAGTGTAGCTGAGGTGGAAGATCTAAGCGGCAATCCACTTTTCCAACTCTGCTGAGGACCTGAAAAGGTTTGATGAACCTCAGAGATAACTTTCTGCCCCATGTAAATCTCTGCAAACCTCGTTGAGGTGAGACCCGTAGAAAGACGTGATCACCATCCTCAAACTCCAGAAGTATCCATCTCCTATCGGCATAAGACTTATTCCTTCTCTATGTAGTCTTCATCCACTCCTCGATGATCTGCACCTTCTCTGTGGTAGCCCATACCATATCTGTTCCCATGAGTGATGACTCCCCTAGGTCAGTCCAGCACAAAGTAAATCTGCAAGGTCAGTCACACAACTCCTCGAAAGGTTCCATCCCAATGGTAGAGTGGTAGTTGTTGTTGTATGAAAACTACACCAAGGGCAAGTGATCCTCCCAGCTGTGACCAAAGTCGAGGATGCAAGCACGCAGCATGTCCTCGAGGGTCTGAATGGTCCACTTAGTTTGGCCATCCGTCTGAGGATGGAAGGCGGTGCTCAAACAAAACTGCGTCCCGAAAGCCTCCATCAACCCCTTCCATAGCTGATAAGCGAAAAATGTATCATGATCAGAGAAAATTTTCGAGGGTAATCTATGTATTCGCATAGTCTCATGCACATAGAGGTGTCCCAAGCTCTCTATGGAACCCTGCTCTCTGATCGATAGGATGTGGGATGACTTGGTGAGTTCGTTAATGATCATCCAGATAAAATCATGACCCCTGGATTCATGTGGAATTCCTTTCATGAAGTCCATGGATATCTCATCCCACTTCCACTCTGGGACCTCTAAAGGCTGAACTAATCCTACTGGTACCTGATGCTCCACCTTCACTTTCTAAAAAGTGAGGCACCGAGAGACAAACTCTGCAACTGATTTCTTCATTCCCATCCACCAGTGTTATCGCCGGAGGTCCTGGTATATCTTTTCCACTTCTGGATGGACTGCTAGAGGGGATGTTTTGAACTCCCTCAACACTTCCTCTCGTAAAGCCATCGGTACCATGGTACGTCCTCTAAAGAGGATAATGTGCTCCCCACCTTCAAAAAATCCATCAGGTGTCTGCCTTGTGGATATCTGAACACGTTGAGCCATGCAGTCAGTGTCCCCATGCTACGCCTCTATGACTCACAGAAGAAGTGGGGGAGTGACCGTAAGATACTGAAGAAACACTGCTCTACCTCGATCCATAAAGGATATCTGCAAAGCATCCAGCTTCTTCGTCGCCTCACTTAGTAGTTGTATACCAGATCTTCTACTGAGTGCATCTGCTACAATGTTCACCTTCCCATGAGTATATACTATCTCGAAGTCATAGTCCTGGAGGAACTCAAGCCAACGCCACTATATCAGGTTTAGATCCTTCTGGGAGAAGATATACCTGAGAATCTGGTGATTAGAGTATACTGTAAAACATTCTCCCATCAAGTAATGTCACCACATCTTCAAGGCGAAGACCACTGCTGCTAACTCTAGGTCATGGGTAGCGTAGTTCTTCTCATGTTGTCTTAGTTATGGAGAACCATATGTGATAACTGCTCACTCCTACATCAGGACACATCCAAGCTTGGTCCCTGATGCATCGTAGTAGACTACGTACACAACTCCCTCCCCCAGAAGCCTCAAGATGGGGGCACTAGTAAGCCTCTGCCTTAGCTCCTAAAAATTCCGCTGGAATTTCTCCCACCACACGAAGGGTTTACCCTTCTTCTTCAATGCTGATAAAGGTGCTGAAACTCTAGATAAATCTGGCACAAACCTCCGGTAGTATCCGGCCAAACCCAGGAAACTACATACCTCTATCACACTCCTGGGTGGCTCCCAAGCAAGTATCGCCTCAATCTTCATTGGATCCACCGCAACTCTAGCCTCCAAAATGACATGTCCCAGAAAGTGAACCTCTTGGATCTAGAACTGGAACTTCAAGAGCTTACCATAAAGTCGGTTCTCTTGGAGTGTGTCAAAAACTACCTGCAAATGATAGGCATGCTCCTCCTCAGTATCTAAGTAGATCAGAATTTCTTCGATGAAGACTTCTACAAAGTGATCAAGGTATGACTGGAATATCATGTTCATGAGTCCCATGAACACTTCTAGAGAATTGGTCATGCCTAATGGCATAACCAAGAACTCATAATGGTTGTACCAACATCTGAAAGTCG
Organism: Viscum album; assembly: GCA_963277665.1. Lineage (NCBI taxonomy): Eukaryota > Viridiplantae > Streptophyta > Magnoliopsida > Santalales > Viscaceae > Viscum > Viscum album. The sequence continues at coordinate 438,265,331 of OY728157.1, read as the reverse complement.
TCTTCTGCACATCCTCATCTCATACTCTGATCTGGTGATAGCCTAATCTAAGGTCTATCTTTGAGAACCACCGTGCTCCCTTCAGCTGATCAAAGAGGTCGTAAATCCTCAGAAGTGGGTACTTGTTCTTCACAGTCACCTGGTTCAGCCACCGATAGTCAACACAAAGTCTCAAGCTCCCATCCTCCTTCTTGGTAAACAAAATCAGGGCTATCCAAGGAGAAACACTAGGTCAGATGAACCCCTTCCCATGTAAGTCCTCTAGTTGTACCCGCAGCTCACGTAGATCCACGAGAACCATATGATATACTTTTGTAGATATCAGTGATGTTATAAGGTACAAATCAATATAAAATTCCACCTATCTGTGAGGAGTTAGACCCATAACATCATTAGGGAAGACATCTGCGTACTGGTCTACCACTATAAGATAAATTGGACTCTCCACATCGACTACTCCGAGGGTAAGGCTAGCCAACTGATGAGTGATTGGTTGCACTCACCTCCGGGTAAGTTAATTCTATGATACAAAGGATCCCTTCTCACCGGTGAAGGTAAACCCAGTCCCATCAGTGTGTATACACCACACATTGAACCTAATATAATCAATCTGAGCAGAGACTATAGATAACCATTCCATACCCAAGATGACGTCGTAAGGCCTCGACGCCGCTACTAGGATATCTCAGCTGAAGCTCTTGCCACCTAGATTAAGTTCACACTGTCATAACCAGTGTGTAATTGTCTAATCCTTTCCTGTAGGAGTCTCTAGCTATAAGGATCGAGCCAATGGATCCACTGGAATCTCCAAGATACGAACGAGGGTAGTGGAAATAAAATAATGAATGTAACCTTTGTCTATAAGTACTAAATATATGGTGGAGTAGACATAGATCGTACCTCATATCATCTCCAGAGCACTATGGTTATAGGCCTCAGCTTCTTAGAGCTGAGCTCTCCCCTGTCCACCTGTTCCCAATGGTCGGGGTGGACCACCTGGTGGTGGTGGCGGTAACACTTCAAATCGTTGCCCACCGCCATCTGCACGGAAAGTTCCTCTTCCAAGTCCTCCTACTCCCTACGGACCTCCTCGATCAAACCTTTGTCTCTGCTTGGGAGGTCCTTTGACTGTCTTCTGATCATCTTTATGGCGGGTCGGGTAGCCATGAGCCATGTGACCCAGCCCACCGCATTCGTAACACTGTCTTCTCCTCACATGGCTGGCTCTGTCTCCGGTGCCCCGCACAACCAACCCTGAATCCTGCGGCCGTCCACCTGTAGGTATGTTCCTCTTAGACCTCTTTGAAATTTTTCTTCTGCCAGCTGTAGAAGACTCTGCTACGTGACGCTCGGTGTTGGGTATTGCTACAAGCGACTGCTCAGCAATAAAACTCTCCAATAAGAGGGCTCGCTCTAACACCCCCTCATGCGTCAAGATGCTGAGAGAAAGCATCAAAGCCCTGATCTCCCGCCTGAGTCCCTGATCGAAGGTTCAGGCCCTGAAGAATGGGTCCCTCACCATATCAGTGGAGTAATGTGAGAGGCCGGTGAACCTCACTGAGTACTGAGCCATAGTCATGATGCCCTGTTGCAGATGAAGAATCTCCTGAATGCGCACTACATGAAGGGTCACTGGGACAAACTCTGCCTGAAACAGGCTCTCAAAGTCTACCCAGAGAAGTGTCACCTCATCGTGAGCCAAGAGAATCAAGCTCCAACATCTTCCTGCTGCTGCCTATATAAGACTGGCGGTAAGGATTACCATCAGATCAGCTAGTATCCCTACCAATTGGAAGACTCTCACCACAACCTCCAACCAATCCTCAAATGCCTGGGGGTCTATCTCACCCCTAAACCTAGGTCACCTCTGGTGTTGGAACTCATGAAATGCCCTCAAGTGTCATGCACCCTCTACTACTGGGGCTGGTGGCATCGGTGGCCCAATGGGTAATGGTACTGCTGGTGCCTCTACTGATAAAGGTCCCTACACCAAGGCCTCATCACACGGTGGGTTGTCATCACGTACTCTTCATGGAACCCTAGATGGTTGTCTGTGTGGAGGCATCTTGTAAATAAACAGGTGCTCCATGATAAATAAGTTATACTTGGTGAGCTGACTCAAATAGATCACAAAGAAAACTTTTCAAAAAACACGTGCAATCAGTGTTTTCGTGCACTGAGTCAGAAATCAGAAGACAGGGTCCTGGTGTATGGATACGTCGATCGCCGCACTAACACTGGATTCCCTAAACTGATAACCACACTCACTAAACTTAACATTATTGTAGTTAAAAATATCAGAGTCCAATATTCTACGATAGATCTGACTCCTCTAATACCAATTTGTCACGACCTGTCCCCTAGGGCCCATACCGTGACTACCCCAAGTCTGCCTTCCATAGGCCAGGGGCTGGCAACTAGCACCAAAATATGTATTCCCTAAAAACCAGAAAGGCATTTCCTTTATAACCTATAAACACATACAACCAAGCACACATCAAGATACGAATATAAGTAAATTGTATAGTCGAAAGAGTGTGTATAGTAAGAAAAAGGGTCCAGAATACAAGTCCAACTGGAAAGTACAAGAAAACAGAAAAGTATAATTAAACTGAAACAACTCCAGTGAACTCCCGCCAAGGATCCTACCTGAAGGGTAGGTACAGCTCTCGAACGTACATCTATGTAGTATGCCTTGTCTAAGGTCCGCCTTAGAGCTACCTCCAGTCCTGGTACTCTCATCCTCAGTCAGCGTTTTCTATCGTCTGGACCAAACACAACAAGGTTCGGGCGTAGCCCGTGCAGGGGTGAGTATAACGATACTTAGTAGGGACCCCGAGACCCTCAAAGGTCTCACAAAATCCACAAAGGATAAACCAAAAATCATGAAAACAACTAACATCCCTACTTAGATATATTCCCACATATATACCAAAGTTATCAAGTATACCCATCTCATTCATGAGGAAACTCAAGGCCCAAATCCTTAGCCAATGTACAACTGTTCCATGAAGGAAAGAATACCATGAAGGTAGCACCACAAAGGTAATTACCACAAAGGTAACGCCACACAGAAGAATACCACAAAGGTATCACCGTGAAGGTAAGTATCATGAAGGTAACACCACAAAGATAAGTACCACATAGGTAACGCCACACAAAATAATACCCAAAGGTATCACCATGAAGGTAAGTACCACAAAGGTACACCACACAGAAGATTACCACAAAGGTAAAGACTCAACTCAAATCAGGTATAACATAGTTATGGTAGTAAATATGATTATATGTAATTACTAAATCATCTTAATCTGTTAAGAGGATGACCCACTAGGATCCTAAATCATCAGACCCACAAAGGATCCTAGATTATCAGACCCATAGAGGATCCTAGTACAAAAACCCGCGTAGGATCCTAGAGTAGTCGCACATGGATTTATAGAGCGTATCCAATAGGTATATTGGAACATAGACCCACATAGGATCCCAAAACATAGACCCATATAGGATCCCTTTCTCATGTTGCAGCCAGCTATAGGGTTCTCGCACTAAGCTCACTTGATCCCGAGAGGGTCCGCTCCTCAAGACAAAGGTCGATACTCCAACTACCATAAATTCACATGAAGAATTATTCCAATGGACCTCCATGTAAAATGGGTCTCAACGCAACAGACGGTGCGTCAATCGGATGCCCGGTCTGTAAGTTATTGGCCTTTTAGTCCCATGGGCCCGGTTGGATTCGTGTTCGATCCAACCCGGCTATACCCCAACTTTATCCAAAACTCAAGTGGGGTATACCAAAAGGATCATCTCGATCCAAGGTTTCTGGTTCCACAGACGGTTCATCAAACGGACGTCCGAAGCTCAAGTTATGGTCGAAAGAGCGAAAAGGGGTCGAAGTTGGTCTGGGTCCGGTCCGACCCGATCGGACCGACCCGGCCGGACTCGGCCTGCTGGGTCCCGCCCGGCCTGGTGGCACGGCCTGGAATACTGGTCCGTGGCTTTTTGGATGACCACCCTCCTCCATGCGGTGCGGTCGTTCTCCGCGCCATCACTGGCGGCCGGCAGTGAGTCGGCCGCCCCTCCACTGTTGTCGTGGCCTTACGCCATGGCACCTGCATGTCGGGTGGCGCGGACGTGCGCCGCCACCACCGTCCCACGTCTGGCCATGCTTCAGCCACCACCCTCACTCCTCCGTGGCCAATGGGCCATGACCCTTCTCCAGTGGCGCGGTTGCACCGTCGCCATCTTCACGGCCGGCCGGAGTGCCGGCCGCTGCTCCCGAGTCCCACTGGTGCCATTCGCCAGCACCAGTCGTCATCCTCCTCCATCGTGAAGAACGCATCAAAAATCACAAAGTTTTTGGAGTGGTTGGTCCATGTTCTTTTTTCCCACACCCTCCATGCTAGATCAGTAGAAAGAGGCTCATGGGGAGAGATTCAAGGTAAAATAAAATAATGAATATTAATCAAAAACACACCCCTACCTTGATGATTCTAAAGGAGGAGGTGCGAGGAAGAAGACTAAGTCATTAAAGAACGGCAGTGTTCATTGCTTCCTCAAGGAACTTCCGATGCGGGATCGGGGTTGGTTCCTTGTTCTTCATTAGATCAAGTTCTTCATTGGAGAATGTTCTCCCAAAGCTCTACCCAATTCTCCCTTAGCCAACACTTTCCCCAAACTCAAGATAATCAGGAGCCATCCTATTAAATTAAGTTTATTAATTTAATTTAAGGTTGGCACAATTATTTAATTGGAGTTGGCACAATTAAAATAGAGGAAGTCCAAGATCTATCTCCCATTAAAGGCGGAGTTCAAGGTTCGGGTGGTCCCCACCTCTATAACTCAAATAGAGAGGTTTCAAAATAAAAATAAAATGTTAAATAAATTTATTTTTATTTCTCCCTCAGAAAAGTGAAAAAAAATTAACTTCCACCCTCGACCTACTGCAGTCAATTTGAAGGTCTCCTTAAGAAAATATCGGCGTTGCGAGTTCAATGGTTTCCTCGGATTTCAATTCCGAGAACCGGTTAAAAAGTTACAAAAACCTTCTTGCACGTTTACCGAACATGCCCGAAAAAAAATCAGAAATTCATTCCGGACACACCGGGCCTCGGAATCACGCATCGTCAATTTTCACGAACTCATAAAATTCCCATATAATTAAAAAAATGACATGGAATTTCCAACTCTTTACAAATATGATCATTCATGATATTTTTTATTGTTGAAATATTTTAAAAAAAATACTAAAGATGAACCTGTAGTGAAACTTTTTAGGTTTAGAGATTAATTTATTATAACTTGTGCTAACCATTTTGGTTTTGTAAAATAGTTAGAGACATATGGAAATACTTTTCACTCTTTTATGGATCTTATGATCTATTAAAAGTGTATTTTAGTGCTTTGGATATTAAAAAAATTAATTTTTGGATATTCATTTCTTAGAGTAAGGGATGAATTTTACATTCATAAAATCACAAACAATGGATGAAATTATTCTTGTAAAATATAAATATATCAATTAAGTATATTTATTTATATTCTTAGGCAATAAAATAATATTTCAACTTTAGGAAAAGGATCTTTGAAATAAAATTTTATCCTATTACATTCATATCTGATGAATCAGATGGTCTTTTTGATCATCCCGGATTTATGGTTTTAAGGCCCTTAAATTTCCATTGATCATTCAATTTATTATGATAAATAACATCAATCAATCTATATAAATATTTATTTTTTCCCCCATTTCCACCTATATTATCTTATTTGGAAGTGTAGTTATGTGTTATTCCATATGACCTTTATACTTCCCTTTACCTCTTATTAAGATGATGTTTTATTAAAACTTTTTATGATGGGGGTTTACAAAAAAATATTTTCAAATATCTAACCATTTATTACTGAAATAATATTCAAATAGTGAGGATTAAATTTATTAAACAAGGGAGGATGTAACACCATGATATTTTAAAAGAAGAAAATTATGTTTAATAGCATATGTGACATGCAACACCAAGATTAGAAGATAATATAATAACCTATGACATTACGATATATTCATTTAAATATATTCATTAAATTTAGTTACATGAAACACTGAGGTTAGATTTCATTGTACACAATAATGAGTTTCTTCAAAAACATGTGTCACACGCAAGACAGAGTTTTGCTAGACAATAACATAATATTATTATTATTATTTAATATAATAGTTATAACCTAGACATTAAATTAGTGGGTACGAATAGGATTAACTAACATATGAAAATATATAGTTTACACACATTTATTATCTATATATTTACTATATATATAATTATAATCATTTAAAATAAAAAAATAAATGTTTTCTAAAAAAAAAATTTTTTCTAAAAGAATGTTTAATCATGATTGGTGCACATAATTTAAAATTAATTTCTAAAAATTTTATAAAATTTATATGAAAAAATAAACATCATTTTTAAATAGTAATACCAATATTATATTAAGCTGAATTTTCAAGGTTTTTCTAAGAAGTTTCATTTTTTGAGGAATAGTGAAAATACTGAATTTTAATTGAAACTACCTTTTTTTTAAATAATTTATAATTTTAAATTATATTTTAAATTAGGTTTAAATTAAAATTAGATATATTTTATACCTATTAATACAATTTAGTTCATTTTAATCTTTTTAATTTTAAATTTTTGATATGAAAACATTTTGAACTTTTGAAATTTTTCTCTTTAAATACATGTTGTCACGCCGCATATACAGGGTTAATTTTAAATTAATTTTTTCCAATTAGGTGAATTTAATTTAGAAAAATGGATTACATATTTTTAATCATCATAAAATATAATTTCTAATAATTCTAACTTAATTTTTTACCAAATTTATTAGTTAAAACAACTAAAATTAATTACATCGATTAAGGTAAAAAAGAAGATTACTTACCAGTTAAAAAATAATTTTAAGGGGCCAAATAAACTATAAAATTTTCAATAAACCCATTTTATGGAAATATTTATAAATTATTAATTCTAGTATTAAATTTTGTGCATTATTTTGGCCTAGTTACATGAAAAAAGCATGGGTGGAATTCACTCGTTCAAAAAAAATTACAAGTTTGCCACTCACCCCACTTATAAAAGGCCACCCCCTATCCTCCGCTATTCACACCATAAAAACAAATTAGTTCATAAAATCCCTAAAAATAACTTATAAAATTACCTAATCTTATAATATAAGCTACATTTTTGGAATAAATCCATCCAATGATTCCTTTGGTGCAAACCAAAAGGTGATACATGAAGAAGAGGTAATATTCATTAACAAGCGTTTTTGTTTTATTTATTTAACCACACCTTAAATTATTATTATACCATGCTGATATAATTAATTCAGTATATTAAATATACTAATATATTTTTATTTTATTTTTTCTACAAACAACCATACACACTTCTATCAAATGGTTTGTGAAATCATCATTCGTGTTTACGGCAGAATACCTCCTCGCGAAACGGGGTCATTAGTTTTTCAATTACCACCTCTCACAGTTGATTATAATGATAGATATAAATTTTATATATTATTTTTATAAAATAATTATATATATTAAGTAATTATATCATATATACCATTTTATATTCTAATATATAAGGGATTTGGTAACGTCATTCTTGTGTACGGCAGACTACTGCCTCGTGAAGCGATGTGACTCGTTTTCACTAACGCATTACATGGAAGGTAATAAGGGTACATATAATGAATATATGTGATATAAATGAAATATTTCTATATTAATGACATATTTATCATTATTTATGTATAATATAACATTTTATTTCTTACCTTTTCACTCATTGAAAAAGTGATAACGTTATTCGTGGACGTGTGGACTACTGCATCCTCGAATAGATGTGATTCCTTTTTTCATCACTAAATCACAATAATTATATATATAAGTATATATAATTAAATTTTATGGTATTTATGATATAATTATAATTCTTTAAAGATAAATTTAACTTACCTTCTTTTTATAATGATCATTGAAAAATGGGAACGTTACTCATGCGTACGTACGGCCTACCGTCTCCATGATCATAAAGTTAGTTCATTTTCATAACCATATTCAATTATTGGTTTTAAAATTATAATTTATGTATAAATATAATAATTATTTAATTATTATTACTCTTTATCTGTTTAAATAATGACCCATTTGACCATTGTCGACCTACCAAAGTTGTTTTTGACACATAAACCGAATAAAGTCAAAACATCTGACTTAAACTTAATTGATTAAGTAATTGAATATAACTTGTTAATAAGTGAAATAAAATTAATAATAAACTAGAAAAAGGTTATAAATAAAGTAAATAATTAACATAATTTTATTAATTAAGAATATAAAGAGACACGTGATGAATCAGACTCAAGTTAAGGGACTTCGTCTCAATTTCTTCTCATTGAGGTATTTTTTGATGTTATGAACCTATATTCTTTTATAAGGTGTATATACAGCCCCTTTGAAAAGTTATATCATTAATTTATCTATTATCAGGATAATTAAAGTTTTTTTTTATTTTAATATTTCATGGGGCTTATTATTCAAGTGTTTCCCAAGTGATAAGGGACTTTTCCTTTAAAAAACACCCTTTTAATGTTTTTCCCTCAAACTATATTTATCTTCCATGTCCATGTTTTAAAAATGATTTTATTAATTATTTCATATGGACATAAAATATTTATAAATTAAATTTTATGTCTTGTTACTTTATTTTAATGGTTTTCAAAAAGGAATCTTTTTACATGTTTTATATGGAATGTTTCGACAAACAACAAAAAGGAATGTTCTATTCTTAACATACTTGGCGATAATGAATTTTATACCATCGTAGATGTTATTTGATTTATAGATTCCTTTTAAATATTACATATTTTATTAAATTAAAACCCATCTTTCCATTTTTTGGGTATTTTGGAATTGAAAATGTTTTTTCAAATAAAAGGGTCTTTTGGTATTGAAAATGGGTGTTTAAAAGAAAATGGTATTTTTTCCAAAAGTGTTTTTAATATGGATTTAAAAGAGTTTCTTAATGGTATTTCTCATGAAATTGTTTATTCATGATATATTACTTGATAATTATACAAAAACTATGAGACTAGTACATATTATAAGAAGTTTTGAGCCTCATTATAGCTCACGGTTTATCCTGATATAGCTTATATGAGGGGTTGAACCAAATTATAGCTCATGAAAAAATGGGTGAAATTGATATAGATTATAAGAATGGTTGAGCCCCATTATAGATCACGGGTGAACTAGGTATATCTTATACAAAGGTTGATCCCCATTATATATCTTCAATGCATTGGGTAATGATTATATTGGATTTTAGCCTTATTTTTATTCCAATTAAAAGGGTTTTAAAATGGTTTTATGAATATGATACTATAAGTCATAGAAAAGGAGTTTTTATTTCTTGGTATGGGTTTTAAAGTATTTATTGAGAAAAATATGTGTGTGTTTTCCTTTGAAATTTTTTTATATCTTTTTCTCTAAGAACACTGATGTAAAGGTAAATATTCCACAGGTTTTCATGTTTTTACTAAACTAACAGTTTCCTTTATTTATATATTCCTTAATGAGATTTTGTGATCATCCAAAGTTTTTTAAATGTTTTTCATGAGTTTTAGGGATGTGTAAGGGAAATTAATAAGTAAAGTTGAATGTAATAGATATTTTACATGAAAAAAAATAATTCTTTATTTTTTTAAAAATTATATTATGGGAAAAATGGATACTAATCAGAAGTGTCCACTTTGTATTATATGGTTTTGTAATATATGATTTATGGCTTAATTCTCTAAAACTCTAAACCTGAAAATATCCACAAATTGAAAGAAAGAAAAATATTTACTAGAACTAAAGATTATGTAATGTTTAAGGTTGGGTCCTTATATCAATAGGTTAGGATACTATTCTAATAGTCATGTTACTATTTCTAATGGTCAGAATAATATTCCAATAGTTAGGTTATTATTCCAATAGTGGGATTTATAGTGGTTATATGGGTTCCCTACATTATATAAATACATCATATTTCATTCATTCTTCATTCACTTATATTTTATCTCAAGGTTATATATATTTTCATTTTCAAAATGAAAATTCCATTACAAATATTATTTTTCATTTCTATATTGTTGTTTATAAGTGTGATTATTCTAGTGTATCAATCATATCCAAATTTTCATATTATAGGTATATTGTTTTATTTTTTTATCTCATTGTAACACTTTAAATTATTATAGAAATATTTATAGAATTAACTCATAACCCATACATAGAAAAAACATATTTTACAAAGTGGACACTTCTGATTAGTATCCATTTTTCAAAAATATAAAACCATTAAAAATTAACATATTTTCTTTTCATGAAAAATCTTCATGACTTTCAACTTGAATTCTTATTTTTTATTAATCATCCTTAAACCCTATAAAAAAAATTTAAAACATAGGATGAGAAAAAAAATCTCAGAAATGGGTATAAAAAGAAGAAATCTATTAGCCCATTGAAAACATGAAAACCCATAAAATTTTTAACTTTATATCAATATTCTATGAGCATATGAAATAAATAGTTTCCACATTAAAAACACACACCTTTTTCTCAAAGATAACCTTTAAACCCCATAGAAATTAAATAAAAACCCTTTTTTGAAAACTTATAGAATTATATTTATAAACTTTTTATAAATAATTTAATACTATTTAAATACATAGGAACCCCCCCCCCCACTAGGTTAACTCACCCCTTATTACCTATAAAGAAAATAAATAATACCTAATTCCTTGGAGTGCTATCTAGGAACACCCACCGTAAAAGATTTATCAGGATCACCCACTGTATAAGATGTATCAGTATCACCCATCATCATCTATAATTTTCATGTATCATATCATGAATAAAAAAAATATTATTTCATATTTTATCATAAAACCCTTGAAGACTCTTTTAAACTCATGTGTAAAACATTTTTTCGGATATCAAAATACCATTTACTTTTAAAAACACATTTAAAAACAAAAGTACATAGAATAAAGTAATTTTATTTTAATAAATTATGGAAGATTATAAATTAATAAAAACTCTAAATAATGGTTCTGGAAGATAGAAAATACATTGACATTGTATATGTTAAAATAGAACATTCTTGTTACCTTTTTGTAAAGAAAGTAAAAACATTCTTTAAAAACATTCTTTTTAAAAATATTTTAAATGAAGTAAAAAAGATAAATAAAATGTGATTTATAATTATTTTATTTTAATATAAATATATTAATAAGTAATTTTTAAAAATATAAACATGGAATAAAAAGAGTTGGGAGGGAAACTTTAAAATATGATTTTTAAAACAAAGTCCTTTACCTTAAGCCCGACTCATCATGTATATTCTTTATCTTCTTGAATAATAAACTTATGTTCATTATTTAATTACTTAATAATAATACCAAGTTAATTATTCCTTCTATTTTATTTAATACCATGTTATATACAATTACCTAAATAATTAATTTCACATTAGATGTTTTGACGATATTCGACTCATATATCAAAAATGTCATCAGCAGGTTGATGGGGTCATTGTATAAAAATATCTAGAATAATAATCACGAAATAATTATAATTTTTATACACCAATTATATATTTAAAACCAATCATAAATGATTATTATGAAAAATGAACTACGTTGCAATCCTAGAGATGGTAGGTCATACATATGCATGAGTAACATTTCCATTTTTCAATGATCATGATGGAAAGAAAGTAAGTATTATTTTAGCTTTATAGAATTGTAATTAAATAATTAATACCCTATTATTTATATAAATAAATTTATATATATCATCCATATGATGTGGTGATGAAAAATGAATCACATCACCTCGTGGAGGTGGCAGTCCACATGTACGCATGAACGACATTATAATTTTTTAGTGAATGGAAAGGAAATAAAATATATGATATATTAATTTTATATAATTATAAATATTTAATTAATATCACATATTTAAATTAAATACATCATTATAAATAGTCATTATAGGCAGTGAGGGAAAATGAATTACATTGGATCACGAGGCGGTAGTCATCCATACACACGAACGATGGTTTTGTTTCCCATTTGATAGAAATTGATATGTATATAGGTTGTGTCATTAACAAAAAAAATAAACTCAATATATGGAGTATACTGGTGTTATTATTTAAAAAAATTATAAAATTTTTAGGGAGGTGTAATAAAAAATAAAATGAAAATTGTTAGTTTAGAATTATACCTCTTCTTCGAACAACCTCTTAAGGTTTACACCAAAATATTTCCAAGGTTAGTTTTATGATGAAACCAAGGACTATCAGTATTGGTTATGGATTTAAGTAAGGTATTTTGTAGGTATTTACTGGAAAAAAGTCTTTTGAAGTGTGAATAAAATATGAGAGGATGTTTTCTTTTATAAGAGAGGGTAGGGGTACTCTTGGGATTTCTAAAAATATTAAATTAATATAAATTAATTTTCAAATTAAAATGGATACAAATTGATAAGATTAAAATATAATATTATTATGAGTCTAAATAATCTGATTTAATAAAAAATTTACAATATTTGATTATGATTTTATCCTCATATTTTTGTTTTAACCCCTTGTTAACCCTTTTGACAATTATAGTGATATCAATGTTTTTTACACTTTAGGGGTAGAAATAGTTAAAATAAAAGTATGATTGGGCCATTAATGGAAAATGGTTGATATTTTAAACCATATATCAATCACTTATATGGATATCTGATTTTTACTAATTTTAAATCATTTAATAAAATATCATTTATTATAAAATATCATTAATGTCATTTTTTGGAAATATTTATTTAATTTGACTTTTAAAAAATCAAGATATGAAATGAATTATAATATAAAACTTTAACACAACTAAAATATATTATAATTTTGTAAAAAATTCATTGGACACTATAACTCACCCAAATTGTATTACTTTTAATATTTTTAATATAATTTATTTAATTTTTCTATTAATTTAATAAATATTGTGCCAGCATTACGTAAGTATTTAAGGTAATATTTCATCACTAAAAAATAAAAATAAATTACCATGATAAAAAATTTATTTATCTTTCAAATAACCATATATAACGGAACATACCTTCTTTTTATCCCTAAGTCAAAATTTTAAAGATTATAAAATAAAGAGAATGTCATTTTTGTCTTTTCTTTAAATAAAATATTATAAAAGAAAAAATCATCAAAAAATATCATATATTCAAAGTTTGTATGATTATGATTGAAATATAATCATTCAATAAAATTAAGTCAAGTTTTATGGTTTCTTTTTAGTCCTTATCACATTATTTTTACCCTTAATTTACTAATTTTTCATTTATCGTGGTAACAAAATTTAATATAATTACTATTCATAATGACTAAAAATAAAGGGAGAATTTTTTAAAAATTTAAAAAAATTGATTCCAAATATGGAATTCATTTTTCAAGATTCAAATCACATAATTGTGGAATTTTATTTAAAATTAAACTCCTAAAACTTAATGAAATACAATTTTTCAAAAAAAATATTTTTAAAGTAAAAAAATATGTTTATATAAAATTCAAGTACAAAATTCATTCTAATTACCATAATTGTATTTGAATTAATAAAAAGTATCTATTTAAATTTTAAAACTAATCCAAAATATGACTTTTATTTTTAAATACTTGAAAATAAAATATAGTTTCTAATAAAAATCATTATCTTTCATTATTCATTCAAAAATAAAACTTTTAAGAAAATTCTAAAAAATTCATCCTAAGCTAATTTTGACATGATAAATTAAAAATAAAATTTATTTTTTCAAATTTAAATTATATAATTTTTAAACCATACTTTTAAATAAAATCATATAATACATGAATACCCAATTTAGTTAAAAATTATGTTTTTTCACTTTTGAATAAAAAATTACCTAATATTCTTATAATGAATATAAATATATAAAATTGAATTAATGAAAATATGGAAATAATTTATCTTAATATTAACTGAGTTTTTATATTCTTACCCCTTTTGGAAATTTCATCCATGCAATTTTATTCACATATTAATCAAGTAGGGATATCATTTCCTCATAGTATTTTCAGATCCCTATGTTTCTTCTTCAACCATATAGTTTTTTCACAAAACCTTAACTTTATGAATTTCCTTATTCCACAAAAATTTCTCTCTATGGTCAAGAATATGTATAGGTTGTTCCTCATAAGAAAGGTTGTGTTCCAACTAAACTACTTCTGTACTCAAAACATGAGATGAATCCATCACATGTTTTCTTAACAAAAAAACATGAAATATGTTATGTACCTCAGATAAACTCAAAGAAAAGGCCACTCAGTTATAAATTGATCGAAATTTATATAAGATTTTATATGGTCTAATGAACCATGGACTTAGCTTCTCCTTTTTACCAAAATGCATAAAACTTTTCCATAGAGATACTTTAAGAAAAACATGATCACATACCTAAAAATAAATATCTTTCATCTAATTATCTACATAACTTATATGCTTGATATGATACATCATCATATATTTTTGAATCATCTTTAACTTCTCAACTGTTTAATCTATGAAATCTACTCCCAAAATCTTCGTTTCACCTACATCATCACAAGAAACTCTAGTTTGAAACCACTTTACATATAAATCTCAAAGAGTGCCATATGTATACTAGAATGAATATTGATATTATAAAAAACCTCTACTGATGAAATATGTTGATATTGACTTACCTATTAATTAATTTAACATGCATGAATCATGTATTATAAGGTCTAAATATTTTTCTCATATTTTCCATTAGATTGTGGATGAAAATATGTACTAAAATTTAATTCAATACCCAATGAATTCTAAATTCCTTTCTAAAAAATTAAAGTGAATTGGGATCACAATCAGATACAATAGAGAGAGGAACTCCATATAACCTGACTATCTCCTTGAGATATAGTTGATAAAGTTAATCTAAATACATAGTATCTTAAATAATAAGGAAATTAAAATATTTTGTAAATCAATCAATAATAACCCAAATTTCATTATTACCTCAAGATTTCTTTTGTAATCTGACCATGAAATCCATGGATATATCCTCCCATTTCCACTCCAATGCTAAAAAA
Source organism: Viscum album (assembly GCA_963277665.1). NCBI lineage: Eukaryota > Viridiplantae > Streptophyta > Magnoliopsida > Santalales > Viscaceae > Viscum > Viscum album. The sequence goes on along the minus strand of OY728157.1, from coordinate 438,250,086 downwards.
GGTTGAAAATCCCCTTTTATAATTTTTTTTCTACTTTAACCTATTAACAAGTCAAACATCTCATGTTATAGTTAGTAATATATTTTTTTATTCATCCCACTGATAATACTCTTGAATTTCTTTATATATCTTAGTGCTTCCATGATGAATGGAAAAAAGGGAATTATGAGCTCTTCTCAAAAATTATTTAACTAGGAATCATATGTCACGCATATTATTTTTTAAAATCTAATAACACCTTTTTCATCACCATTAAACTCTAGAAACTTACTCTTCTTAATATATTCTACCTTTTCCTATAAAACTTAATTCTCCTTCTAAACTTGTTTAATTATTTCTCATAGAGAAGATTATACTGACACCTAGAAAAAAAATAGAGGAAGTTTCAACATGTATAATTTCTAGGACAAAATTCATCAAATAATTAACCAAATGTTCATGTTAAAAATGTAACATGGTAAATATAGCATTATTTTTCTGAATCAAAGCATTAGCTACTTTTTTTTATTTTCTAGGATGGTAATTAATTGTACAGTCATAATCCTTAATCAGTTTCAACCATCTTCTCTACCTCATATTTAAATATTTTTAGTTGAATATATACTACAAACTTTTATGATATGTATATATTTCACATGTTAATTCATATAAATTATGCCTCTAAATTATCAAATCAAAAAACATAGTAGCTAATTCCATATCATGTGTATTATAATTTAACTTATGAGGTTACAGTTTCTATGAAGAAAAAACAATTACCTAATCATTTTACATCAAGACACACCCAATTACTTTTAATGTAGAATAAATAAAGATGAAAAAGTCACAATTTCTATAGGGTAGGTCCAAAACTGGATCATTCACCAATATTCTTTTTAGTTCTTTAAAACAATCATCACATTCTTTCATTCATATTAATTTCACTCCTTTTCTATTTAACATAGTTAGTATAATAGTTAACCGAGTAAAGTTTTTAACAAACCACTAATAGTAACATGTTAATCTAAGAAAACTATTAATATTTATAAATTTTTTAGGTCTTGGACATTCCTCAATGACTTTAGTTTTAGAAGGGTCAAAAAAATTTCCATCTTTATAAAAAATTGGCCCAAGGAAATAAATTTGTTTCAACCAAAATTCACAATTATTAAATTTTCTATATAGTTTATTTTATTTAAATTTTTTCAAAAAATTCTTAGTTTCTTTCATGATCCTCATGAATTTTATAATATACCAAAATATCATCAATAAACACAACCAAATATTTGTCTAAATAGTCATAGAAATAGATTTTCATAAGATCCATGAATATATCTAGTGTAATAGATAACCCAAAGGGTGTAACTACAAACTCATAATGCCCGTATCTAGTAAGAAATTTTGTCTTAAAAAATATCTGATTCCCTCACCTTCAACTAATGATACCCTAACCTAAGATCAATCTTTTAAAAATATTGTTCTCTTTGGAGTTGATCAAACAAATCATCAATATGAGGAAAAGGATATTTTTTCTTAATAGTGATGTTATTCAAGGTTTTATAATCAATGAATGGTCTCATTGAAACATCTTTATATTTAATAAATAAAATTTGAGAACCCCATGATGAAGTTCTAGTACTAATGAATCCTTTATCTAGACACTTCTACTACTTCTCTTTCAATTATAAAAGATATACTTGAACCCATTTATAAGGGGGTTTTGAAATATTCTTAGTATCATACAAAAATTCAGTGGTAAACTCAACCTCCACATTAGGAATAACACTAGGAAAATCATCAGAAAATACATCCATATATTCATTTTCTACTGGAACATCTCTAATTTGAATAATTTCTTTCTTTTCAACAACATGATCTAGGTAAATTACACTATCATCTCTAATAACTTTCCTAGCTTCTTGGTATGTTAACGAAGGTATTAAATCATTGAATATAAATTTATTATCTCTGTAATATATCTTAGCATGATAAAATAAAATCCAATCCATACCCAAAAAAAATATAAAACTATATTATGGGTATTTAAACAATATTTATATGAAATACCATATCACTAATAACAATATGAAGATTCTTATAAATCGTGGTTTCTTTAACATTTCTACTCAAAGTTTTCACCAAAAGTTCTATCTCCTTTTCATGGGGTGATATTACCATTTTACTTGAATATTTATTAAAAATTATGAAATATAAATATCCATAGTCAAACAGAGCATTGAAATAATTCGAATAAACAAGTATCATACCTTTCACCGCTTCTTTAAATGGACCAACATCAACCGTTGTAGTAGAAAATGATTTTACCACACCCTTTTTCTTCTGATCTTAATGATTTCCAACCTAAGAAACTAACTGCAAACACATGTTATCATAATTCCCAAACTCTTTGTAATTAAAACATCTCACCACTGGTTGGATATATGTTACCACATTCTTGGATTGTGCAGGAATCTTTTCTTTATATTCATGAGCCCTATGACAAAGTTCACCACACCAGTAACACTTTACAGATCCTATCAAGAATTCCCTGAAATATATTTTATCGTACATCGAATTTTTTTGGGGGATTACTTCTATATTTATTTTTTTACTTCTTCTCTATCACTTTCTACCTTGACCGCTTCTTACTCTTATCATGAGGCACATAATTATTAGCAGACTTTGTCATGCCTAGTTTTTCTTTTCTTATCTTAAGTTCTAGTCCATTGAAAATCCTAGTCTTTTTCTTAAGTTATAGGTATGATGTGGGTTAAATTTTTAAGTGTTATTGTGTCTGGTTTTTATCCTATGGAAGTCCCTAAATTTATTTGTGATTTTTTGGAAGAAATCTGAAAATTTTGGCATGGAAGTACCCTACATACGGTTGGCACATGGTTTAATAAATCATGTAACCAAACCCAGGTAACCATGAGATACGTATAAAACCAAATGTGTGGTTGGCACATGGTCATGTGGTCGATCATGAGTGATCATGCAGTCGGTCCTCATGGCTACAACACGGTTTCCACATGATTTAATAAACCGTGTGAGGCTGCCAAAAATTAAAAATTATGTTTTCCCAAGTTTTCCCCCTCAAGATTTTTAAACTCAAATCCACCCAAAACACCTTATCTGGGATTTTCCATACATAGGGATCCCTCTCCTATTACCTCTAAGCCTTTCTTATTCCTCCATTATTGTAGATCTAAGAGATCTTTAAGTTGGGGCTAGTTTCTCCAAGGTAATTTATATCTTCTTTCTCCTCCCTCTTCCTTATTATTCCATTTTTTTCTTGGTTTTCTATTATACCCTAGTAATTATTGTCCTAGGGTTATATTTCTTCTCTTATTTGGATGGGGGTTTTGTTTTTTAGTTTTTTTCTTCATAGATTTAGGGTTTTGGAACCCTTGTGGAATGATTTTGAGCATTCATTGTCATTTCTCCATGGTGTTGAGGTAGGTTTTCCAAGAGCTTGCCTTTATAATTTCAAAATCTTTGATTTCATGGTTTTCACATAATCTATAAATTATAAATATTTTTATATGAGCTTTGGTTAAATTTTTTGGTCTGAAAAGTAGTGGTCCATGCCTTATTTTGTATTAAATAGAGTTTCTTTGTTAAAAATGTTCACACCGCTTGTTTAACGAAATGTTCCATAACAATTCACACCTAGTTTGTGATGTTTTAAACTTGGTTTAGTAGATTGAATAAATTTATTGCATGAAATTGGTGTTTTATTCCTTTTGGGTGTTAAATTGAAATAGTTTTGTTAAATATTTCATGCCTAGTGTGCGGTTAGATGCCCAGTTGGATTTTATGGTTTAATTGAGACATAAAATGATTTATTTAGATTTATAAATATGTTATCATCATGTGAAGTAATACTTTGTAAACATTATATGGTTTTTTAGGAGGTTTTGGTTTTATAAATAATTGATTATTGGTTTTTAAGGTGTTTCGGCATGTCTTGCAGATGAATATCCCGTTTGGTATTTTTATAAAAATGGTTGCACCTCGAATGTTTAATCTGAATATTTTAAAGGATTTTATCAATATTTTGATGTGAAAATGGTTTTTTAAAACATATTTATGAAAAGTGGATTTTTTATTGTTGATAAACGTTGGTTTGGTAAAGTGATTAAAGTCTCGCTTGGCAAGTTTGTGAAAATAATGAAAGTGTTTATTATGAAAACCTCTTTTGGATGTTTCTAATGCCTTGTATGTGTGTATAATGGATGAGATTTCCTTACTATGGAATCCTTGAAATACATTATCAAATTTCCCTGGGTTAGACTCTTTATGTTCCATTTATTTTATGACATGAGATTAGTCCTTAGGGTGGCTCAGGGTGATGTTTATTATTGGTTTATTATTATTATACATACTTGTGATTGGATGCTCTCTTGGAATTAGTTAGCTCACCCCCATTATATACATGATACATGGGAACCTAGAATATTGAGAGAATTTTCTAATAATGATTTCTACATTATTATTTGATGTACTAACTAGTGGCCCATAGTTGGTGGATATATTTGGGTTTATTACTATGGGATTTTTCCTTAGTCTGTCCTAAGTTAGGGTGGACAATCGTATTGAGAATTTTTTATTTCATCATGTGTGGAATGCTACCAGGGATGGTGTCTCATGTATTAGTATCTTATATATTATTCTTGATCTACTGGGTTCACCTATGTCTATTGGCTTTTAGTTTCTTGTGGTGATGAATGTGATACTTATATGATTATTTCTATTTTTCTTATTGTGTGATTCCTATAGTTCCTTCTTGTGTAATGTTTTTCTTGGAAAGTGATATGTTGATTTTAATAAGGATTATGAAATTTGTTTTCAAATAAAAGAGTTTTATCCCCTTAATACAATATGAAAAATTTAGAAATCACTTTCCCCTTGAAAATACCAATGTCGCACAAATGGAATAAACCGGGTTTTGGAAATGAATAAGGGAAATGAGTTATACTTTGTTTTTAATTAAAATGTGTAGAAAAGAATAATTTTATATATTATAATTCAAACTTTAAATTTATGTTTCTTTTATTTTAAATTAAGTGCATTGGTAATAGATAATCAGGATATCCTACTGAGTTTTAATACTCACACCTATAGTTCTTTTCAGTTTTTAGACTTTGGTGCAGGTTTCAGCTTGAGTTTAGTTGCTTCAGGTGGAGGTTGTTCTTTGTGTTGGAGAGTAGACTGTGGGGTCACATAAAGATCATGTGGTTGTCTTTTTAGTTGTTATTGTTGTTTGGTTTGGTTTTATTTTCATATTCTTATATAAATGATGTTTAGTTAAATTTCATTTATATATCGGGCTGCTTGTGCATCTTCTGCTATTTATTTCCTTATTTATTTAATGGTTAAAATAATTTCCTTATTGTAATTTTTTGATTCCTGGCACTAGTTGTCAGCTCATGGGGATTGAGAATGCCCTTTGGGATATGCCATGGATTAGATCAAGTGACCGGTTCAAGGTTTACTCGGGTTGGTTTTTTATAGGCTTCATCTCCACTTTTTCATCACAATAAAAAAATTTCTCATAACTCTTAAATTATTATAAGTCCATAGATATTTATAAACTTGGTTTTAATCTTGAGTAAAAAATATTAATTTTACTATTAAGGTCCTGAATAAAATTTGGTACATACTTGACCAATATTGTAAAATTTACTTCATCTGCGTCTGTTAAATCTTCAAATTTTTACCTCAATTCCACGAAATTTTTCTCCATTATTAGTCGAACATCCTTAGGGAAATATTTTTCAGGAAAATATTATTAAATGTGTCCCATTATATGGAATCAATCTCTTATCTATCTCTTGTATTATTAATAAAATGCCACCATAGATCAGCTTCACATTCATAATGATAAATGGAAAGTGTTACCTTTAATGTTCTAAACATCCCATGAATTTAAATATCTTTTTCCAAGAATTAATCCATCCTTTGGCACCATTAGATCTGAGGTTACACTAAAAACTAGAGGGTGATGTTTCATTAAAATCTAAACTATCATCATGTTACACTATGGTAAATCTAGTTTTTATCTAACATGGATGTTTCCACCATTTATAGCCTATGTCAAATGATCCATCACTACAACAAATTTCTCAATTCAAATTCCAACCATTCCAAGATTCTGATTTGGAAAGGAATTATCCATTTGATATCTTCCTAATTTAACTACCTTGTTTCCTCTACATAAAACCATTTTGAACAAACATAGATTATAAAAATCAACATAGTAATATTAAAATTCTATATTATTTAAACTTAACCATAAATTAGAATATTTCAAGGGTGTTTTATTAACATTATTCTAACCTCTAAATTTATCTAAACCTTTTCTCTAATACTAAATATAAGGACCTAACCTTAAACATCACATAATCTAGTGACTTTAGACTATAATTCTATTTCTTATATTCCCAAGGATCCTTATGGTTTAGAGTTTTAGAGAATTAGGTTATGAATCATATATAACCAAATAATATTTTATAAAGTGATCAATTATAATAAGTATCCCTTTTCCCACAATATAAAACATTTAAAAATAAATATATTTTCTTTTCATGAAAAATATTCATGAATTTCAACTTGACTTATTCTTTATTCTTATCCATCCTTAAACCCAATGAAAAAATATTTTAAAACATGGGATGAGCACAAAAATCTTAATAAGGTGAATAAAAGGGAATAAATGTGTTGGTCATTTGAAAACATGAAAACTTATAAAATTTTTACCTTTATTACAAAATTCTTTGATCATATGAAATAGATCATTTCCACATGAAAAACACACACCTTTTTCTCAAATAGAACCTTTAAAACCCAAAGAAACCAAATAAAAACCCCATTTTTGGAAACTTAGATCATTATATTCATAACCTATGTAGAAATAACTGGATCCCATTAAATATATAGTATAACCTACCCACCCACCCGGTTAAGTCCCTACTTTTTCTTATGAAGACAAGTAACATTACCTAATTCATTAGAGCACTATTTGGGTACACCTATAGTATAAGCTATATCAGGATTACCCATCATATAATTTGCATCAGGAACAAGCATTATCATCAATAATTATCATTTACCATATCATTAATAAAACATTTTTATGATCACATATTATATCATAAAACCCTTGAAAACTCTTTTGAACTCATGTGAAAAACATTCTTTTGATATTGAAATATCCTTTCCTTTTAAAAAACCATTTAAAAAATAAATTATCCAAAACAAAGGGTTTTTCTTTGAAGAAATCATGAAATTTTGTAATGGAATTCGAACTTAAAATAATGTTTGTAGTGGTGGGAAAAGTCTTTGACATCGTATACTTCAAAATAGAACTTTCCTTTTTCCTTTTTGTAATGAAATTCAAAACATTCTATTAAAGGATTACTTTTGAAAACCATTTAAATAAATTCAAAAGAGACATAAAATTCCATTTATAATTAGTTTATGTCTATATAAATACATTATTAGGTTTCTTTTTTAAAATATTGATGTAGAAGAAAAATATTTGGAAGGAAAACTTTAAATGGGGGTTTTTAAATAAAAGTTCATTACCTCAAATCTGAATCATTAGGTATATTCTTTATCTTCCTAAATAATAAAATTATATAAACTATTCACTTGATTCAAAACTTTTTTAAGTTCATTATTTATTTTATACCATTTTTTTACAATTACTTAATCAATTAAGTTCGCGTCCTACATTTTGATGATATTCATCTCATATGTCAAAAATGACTTCAGTAGGTTGATCAGGTCATTATTTCAACATCTATAGAATAATAATAATGAAAAAATGTTCATTTTTATAAATAAATTATACTTTTATAACCAATCGTGAATTATGGTTATGAAAAATTAACTATGTTACAATCATGGAGACGGTAGGTTGTACGTATGCATGAGTAACATTTCCATTTTTCAATGATCATGATGGAAAGAAGGTATATATTATTTTATATTTAAATAATTATAATTATATAATTAATACTATATTATTTATTAAAATACATTTATATATATCATCCATGTGATGTGGTGATGAAAAAGTAATCGCATCACTTCGTGGAGGTGGTAGTCCACACGTATGCACGAATGACATTATCATTTTTTAGATAATTGAAAGGTAATAAAATATATGATATATTAATTTTCATTAATGATAAATATTTCATAAATATAATATATTTACATTTAATATATCGATATAAATATATGTGGGTGGTGGTTATGAAAACGAATTACATTGGTTCATGAGGTTGTGGTCCTCCGTACACATGAATGATGGTTTCATTTCCCAATTAATGGAAAAAGAGAGGGATATAAGTTGTTAAATTAATATAAAAACTTATAAGTATATCTAGTATTATATTTTTATTATGTAATCATGTTTTAAGAAATTTTTAAGGAGGTATAATAAGAAAAAGGTGAAAACACTTAGTTAATAATTATACATCTTCCTCAGGAAACCTCTTAAGGTTTACGCCAAAATCATTCCTAAGATGGTTTTATAATCAAAACAAGGACTCTAGTATGTGGGTATGAATGTAATTAAGTTATTTGGGTATGTTTTTTCTGGAAAAAAATCATTTTAGGTTTGAAGTAAAGAGAAGAGGAGGTTCCATTTTATAAGAGATTGGATGGGCACACTTGAAATTTCCTAAAGTATTAATTTAATATAAATTAATTTTCATATTCAAAAAGATCCAAATTGATAATATTAAAATATAATATTATTATGATTCTAAATACTCCCATACTATAAAATTTGGACAAGTTTATATTATGTTTTTACCCTTATCTTTTTGAAACCCCCCATTAGCTCTTTCGATAATTACGGTGATATCAATGTTTTTTACTCTTTATAGGTCAAAATAGCTACTATAAAAGGAAAATTGTCCTATAAATGTAATTTTTTGGTATTTTCAACCATATAAAAATCAATTTTATGAATATAGTTTTTTTTTTATTTTAAATCGTTTAATAAAATAACATTTATTATGAGATATCATTAATTTCATTTTTGAAACTATTCATTTAATTTTACTTTGAAAAATTAATTAAAACAAATTAATTAAAATATAAACCTTTCACACACCCTAATTATTTTATATTTATCATAAAAATTTGTGTAACACTATAACTCACTCAAATTATACTACTTTTAATATTTTTAAAATCGTTTATTTAATTTTTCTCTTTATTGAATTAATATTATGTCAGAGGTCCATAAGTATTTAATGTAATTATTTCAGTACTAAAAATTATAAAAAAATAAATGATAAAAATATTAATTTATCTTTCAAAAAAACATTTATAACCATACATTCATTATTTTTATCCCTATGTAAAAATGTAAATATTATAAAACAAAGAGACTGACATTTTTTACTTTCCTTTACATAAAATATTATAAAAGTTAAAATCATGGAAAAATTGAAATAAAAATGTTATATATTATAATTTTTATGATTATGGATAAAATATAATTATCCAATAAAATTAAGGTTGGTTTTATGGTTACTTTTTATCCCTAATCATATTATTTTTACCCTTAATTAACTCATTTTACATTTATCATGGTAATAAAATTTACTGTGATTATTATTCATAATGAAAAAAATAAATAAAAAGGAAATATTTATTGAATTTGGACCACATGATTGAAAATAGGGAATAAATTTTTCAATATTCATTTCATATAAGTATTAGAATTTAATTAAAAATAAAACCAGCAAAATGTGATAAAAAGGTTTTTCATAAAAATTCCTTTTTAAGTATAAAAAATGTTTTTTTACCAAATTCAAGTTTGAAATTCATTAAAAACCCATAATTGAATTTTGATTAATAAAAATTATCTATTTAAATTTTTAAACTAATCCAAAATATAATTTTACATTGTAAATACTTGAAAATAAAATACAGTTTCCAACAAAAAAATTAGTATTTTTCACTATTCATTCAAAAATCAAACTTTTCATAAAATTCTAAAATATTAATACTAAGCTAATTTTGACATTATGAATTCAAAAAATTAAATTTATTTTTTCAAATTAAAATTAAAAAATTTTGAAATAGATATTTTAAATAAAACCATATAATACATAAAAACCCAATTTGGTTAGAAATAAATATTTTTTCTTTTTGAATTAAAATTAATGAATATTATTATAATAAATATAATTCTATAAAATCAAATTAATGAAAATATGGAAATTATTTATGTTAATATTATCTAGGTTTTTACTATAATATATTTCATTTTCTAACTATACCACCTTTCAATTTAGTACATGTGAGGGATCTGGTATGTGCTTCCCTAAGAGGGAGAGAATTAAAAGATGTTACACTACTGTAAATAAACCAAACATGCATGGACCTCTAAACTAGTAGTAACTGAAAAATTAAAATAGTTGAGAGAGCCCTGATCCTAGATCCCAAGCTATGACCATTGTATGTGGTCCAAGAACATGTATCCCTAAGCTCCTCTGAAGTCATGATCAACATATTTTTCGTCTGCATAAGGCATGACATGTGCCCAACTAGAAAAGTAAAAAGGGGAAAAATAAATGCCTAACCATAAAAGGGAAAAAGTAAATGCCCAACCAGAAAAGTGCCAAAACCTAGTAGAAACTAAAAAAGTAAAACATTTGAGAGATCCCTAATCATAGATCCTAAGATAATACCACTCTATGTGGTCCAAGTACCCATATCCCTAAGCTCCTATGAAGTCAAGATCAAACCGTTTGTCATCTGCATAAGGAACGACATGTGCAGGCAAATCCCATGCAGGTGTGAGTATAAAAATACTCAGCAGGATTCCCCGAAAAGGTAAAGTGGGAGAAGTAAGAGATACACTGAAGATTAAAATAGTATATAGAATAAGGTATGGTAAATTAGTACAACTCAACCCAATAAGAGATTGAAAGAAAACTCATCTAGGAACAAGGAGCTCAAAACAGTTAGAAGGTTAACTTCTCATCAAGTCTTCTCTACCTATAGTAGGATAGTAGACTCTTCCAACTATAATAATCTAGATATTGAAATCACGTGGCATACCCTACGCATCTTCACCTCTCCTAGATGGATAGTATCCAAAACCCAAGGATTGGGTGCCGAAATAGGATGTGTGTGTGTGTGTGTGCGCACGCTCAGCCTAAGAATCCCAAATGAGAGATTAATGGGATATCCATCTCACAAATCATCCTAGTAAAAGAGTTTTCTATAGTTATATAATTATCCACCAATGATTTCCACCATCCCATATGTCTTCCTTGAACATGAAATTCAAAGGGACTCAATCATTACACCTTGATATTATCCACTTTGGGTGGCTCTGTCTCACCTGCATAGTTTTAGGTCATGTTACAAAGACGTATCTCTATGGGGAAATTACCCATATTAATTGTGATTCAAAAGGTACATCAAACCATGTATCATCACTAATTCTTATAGTCCAGAAGTTGTGTCTCAATATTGAGCACCCATGCCCAGCCCGGCTGGAGGGTGCCACTCAAGTATTGTTGAGGACCCATGCTTAGCCCGGTTGGAGGGTGCCACTCTAGTGTCATAGAGAACCCATGCCTAGATTGGCTGGAGGGTTACACTCTAGATTCATCGAGGACCCATGCCCAACTCAGCTGGAGGGTGTCACTCTAGAGTCATTGATGACCCATGCCCATCCCAGTTAAAGGGTGCCACTCAGAATTGGTTGAGGACTCATGCCCATCCCGGATGGAGGGTACCACTTTAGTTTCATCGATGACCCATGCACTACCCAACTGGAGGGTTCCATTCGTAAGTCATCAAGGAACTACACTATCCATCCCTGCTGGATGCTACCTCTCACAAAGCATCTAGGAACACCGCTGCCCAGCCCAGCTGAAGGGTAAGCTCAAAAAAGTTTGGTAAGTGAGTGTTTGATCACTATCGTCATCAGATGTTTCCTGAATAGGTTTCATTCTTGTAACATCTTGATTTGTGTCTCAAAATCCACTACGGAAGGAACCATATCATTCTACATGGAAAAACACTCAAGATAGGCTACTCACAGGCTAAAATTCGAGTCCAAAATAAGTAGATATGAGAGATATAAGATTTATTAAGTAGTATAAGTATGTATGGGGACCACATGATGTGTGACCCTACATCATCTCCTAACCATGTATCTATAAATACTTGGGTAATAAACTATATACAAGTACCCCTAGGCATGCCAGTGGACTCTCAGAGTACATGGCATGGCTGGCCAAAAGGTTGATGAGCGCAAAATGCTCATTGTTGATCTAAAGGGTGAAAACGTAATTCTACCAATAGGACTCCTTGAATAGCCTCAGATAACCAAATGGATCACACTATTGCGATCCTTGTGGAAAAGCGCACATGATCGACTATTCATTTACCCGAATCGGACACCCAGTGAATAAACTGTATTTCACCATGTTGAGCAAAAATAGTGCCTTGTGAAGCCCATGTATTGATCTTGAAATAAAATATGTAGATCAAACCATTATGAACCATAAGGAAAAACATACGGGATCAACTATTCATTTTTTCAAAATGGATATCCAGTGGAAAAGTCACATTTCACTATAACACGCTCGATCTAAGTTTCATGGGAATTTTACCTTTATTTCAATTTAAACTCTCAAAATTGGTCATGAAACAACTACTTGGATTTCATGGTTGTGACACCACTGAAGACACTTCAATTAGATGTCATATGCAGGAGTTACGTCTGATACAAGATTTCTCAATAATACTAATTATATTATTATTATTATACTTTGGTGTTTCATGAAACCAAGCCATGATCCCAAATCATAAAATTCCCAAACTAGACTCAAACGTTCCATCTCAAAATTAGGGTCACATTTTCATAGACATCACATAAAACAGACGCTCTGTTTAGGAGATATGGAGGTTTGAACCCACCTCGGCCCGGCCCAGCTCACTCGCCCCAGCCCGGCCCACCGCCTCAACTCGGTCCGCCACCTCAGCCCACAGCCCTTCACTGTGCTCCATCCACCTCCATTATTCACCCAATACCACTGCCACTGCTGCCAACAGCCCCCACTCTCCAACCATCCTGCACGCCCCATGCCGCTACCTCCGTCCGCATCCACCGGCCTGCCTGCTCCCACACATGTTGTGGCTCCACCCAGCCGCCTTGCACTGCCTCTAGCTGTCACTGACCACCGAGTGCTAGTGGTCCCTTCCATGGGCCACCAGGCCTCCTCCAAATCTTGAAAACTAATAATGAAACCAAATTCGGGATCCTTGAGTCTCGATCGACATAGACACATGCTCCACTCAAAGATTCATTGATGTTTGGACGTATAGAAAATTAGATGGTTTTTTCCACAGACCATCGCGCCTCCTCTGGAACCAAAAACTAGAAATGATCATAGATCTAGAATAATTGGATCTTGACCTAAATAGATCTATGCTTCGCTCCATGATTCATCATTGTTTTGATGTGGCAAAAAGTTAACGATGAATAACGGATGAAGAACATGCAATTAAAGGGGCTCCAAAAATAGATCGTTTGATGGCGATTTTAGTATGGCCATAAAAAAGACTTTAAAATCAAATAAAAGAATCAGGAATTAATTTTTACAATCAAAAAATTCATTCAAGAATGCGGAATTTGAAAGAAGAATCCTACCTGGATTTTTGGATCTGTTGCATTTGTCGGGCTTTAATCTACTCAGATCTACAGTGCCAACGTGATCCGTCAAAAATTCGATGTCAATTTTCCAATGAGTGGAGAGGATAGGGTTGCACTAATGATAAGTTCTTTTGATACAAACCCTAAAAAATCCTCATAACCACCTATTTATAGATTTTAATAAAATACCTGCCAACAGTCGCGGGATCTGAACATACCGCGCCCTCTCACATTAGGTCGTGCTTAGGTAAAACACCATATTATGAACCCAACGACGGTCTCGGATTTCCAATCCAAGTACCCATTCAAAATTTATTTGGAATAATGTCTAAAATAAAATAATTTTATTTAATTATTTTATTTTATTACAATTACATCCTCCATGACTTTTTCTATAGAAGACCCACACCAAAAAAAGTTATGTCCTGCCTAGGGTAAACTCCATGTTCCTAACTCAATCGTGGCCTCAGATTTCTAATCTGAGCTACCATTTGAAATTTATCTCATTTGCTTTTTGTTAATAGTATAAAATATACTTAATATTTTTATAAAATTTATTTTGGGCACACTGGGCCTCAGAATTTCACATCGTCATAGTACCTGGCTCTGGAAATATATATAAAAATATTTCAAAGTCTTATAAAGAAAAAAATAGGTCTCTACATCATTCCCTCCTTCAATATTTTCATCATTGAAAATAAAAACTAGATAAAAACTCAGGATACTAATCCATATCTTATCTCTCCCAATCCCATGGACTCTCCTATACATTTTCGTGTTGCCATAGTATGTGAACCAAATGGATGATCCATCCACGTAAGGTTTACTCATGATGATGAGGAACGTATGATCATGCACATATCTCCTCATCTACGACACATGGAAAAAAAATTTCACCCACTCCAACTGTGTGGGAGGAACAAGGTAGTAGGAAACCTCCCCAACCCTCTGCATGATCTCAAACAGCCTGATGAACCTCAAGTATAACTTTCCTCCCTAGCCAAAAACCAACACGCAAGCCCTCAGAATATCCTCCAACACCTGGATAGTGCACTCAGTCTACCCATCGGTCTAGGGGTAAAAGGTTTTACTCATCCACAACTAGGTCTCGAATTATTTCAAGAGGCCTCTCCACAATCGTGATTTAAACCGCATGCCAATATCAAAGATAATCGTTGAGGTACCCTTTAAAGGCAGATGATCTCCCGTGTGTAAAAATTCCCCAAACTCTCCATTGAACTATGCTCCCTGATCTTAAGGAATTGATCCTACTTTGTGAGTCATTATACTATTACCCATATGCTTTCATGTCCCTTTACTATGCGTGGAAGCCCTATGAAGAAGTATATGGATATGTCATCTCATTTTTACTCTGGTATCTCAATAGGCTACAACAAAACCACTAGAACTTGGTGCTCAACTTTCACCTGCTGATAGGTGAGGCATCATGAGATGAAATTAGCTAAACTTCATCTCATTCCAGACCACCAAAACTACAATTTAATATCCCTATACATATTTTCCACACTGGGATTTAAAGATAAGGGATAAGTGTGGAACTCCCACATAACCTCCTCCCACATTGCAACTGAAACCACTTTTTGTCCCTGAAATAATATCCCGTGATTCCCTCATTTAGAATATCTATATGGTGTGTCTCCTATGGATATTTGATCACTCAAAACTTCATATTTGATGTCTTCTAGATGGGACTCTTTTACACACTCAAGGAGTAAAGGAGTCAGCACTATTAATTGTAGAAAAAATATACCCTCCTGCTCCACCAGGGTCAGCTATAAGGAAGCTAACTACTCCAAATCTTCCCGTACTAGGTGAGCCCTAGAATTTCTGATAAGGGAATCTGCTATAATGTTGTGATTCTTTAGAGTATATACTACCTTGAAGTCATAGTCCTACAGGAACTCCAACCAACATCGCTACCTCGGGTTTAGGTCTCTCTGAGTGAAGATGTTCCTGAAACTCTAGTTGTCTATGCAAAACACAAAGAATTCTCCCATAATGTTGTGCCTCCACATCCTCAGGGAGAAGATTATTGCTATCATCACCAAGTAGTATGTCGTGTAGTTATTTTCTTGGGGTATCAATCACCTCAACCTGTATTTGAACATTGATCACCCAAAGGTACCCACGAACATGGTAGGTGAGTAAACTCATACAACCATAAGAAGCTAGAAATGGAAAGCGCGTGGAATAACCCACATGAATTCACCTCTCTTGGAAAGAGATTAACCCCAAACTAGACACTCTACCACACCCACTAGTGGATTCCCACTTAAAAGGAGGTCAAGTAGAGAAACTCCAATAGAAATTCTGGGACCTATTCTGACACTCCACTACACAACCCCTCTATGAATGCACAATTCAGAGGGAATCATCCACCACACCTCGATATTATCCACTTTGGGTGGAACTGACTCACCCTCACGGTTTTTATCGCTTCACAAAAACATGTCTCAATGGGGTAAGGACTCCTCTTCCTTGTGAATTCAAAGATACATCAAACAACACCAACATAGGTTTACACTGATGCCCCGCATCACCCTGGTAAAACCTCAAGCAAGAGGTAGGGATAAAATAGTACCACTCGTAATTTCTAATAGTTACTACTGAAATATGTAGAAGAGTCATAGAGAGTACCACTTATCATCTCATACACTATAGGATCATAAACATGTATAGCATATTGCTACCCATAGCCTCAGCCGCTAGCTCCCTAAGCCTAATGTGGGTTGCCTGGTGGTGGTGGTGGTGGTGGAAGGATATCCTAGCATTGTCCACCACCCATAGCTCCTCCTGCTCCTCTGCTAGCATCGCCTCCCTAGGGACCACCCTATCCCCACTTGGGAGATCCTTAATCACAGTGTGGTATCTGCCGTGGAGGTTTATCTACTATCTATTTCAGATGCTAGGTATTTCTAGTCAAGAATTCTCATACCATGTGACCTCACCCATCACAAGCATGGTACCTACCCTCCCCGGTCTATCCCAGTGCTCTATGTTGTCCCTAACCATGTTCCCGATCCTAGTCATGGGTAGGCCTCCTGTGTTGAGGACCTTCCAAATGACGTCTACTATCTGTTGTAGACATCTAGGCTCTATTGTTCCCACTACCAAAATGAGTAATTTGATATCCCTCTTACATAAATATCTTTATCAAAAGTGCCTGCTCCATCACCTTAGAATAGGTGGGGATGTGCAGTGGTACTATGTTTCCACAGATCTCTCTACGGAGTCCCTTCTCAAACTTCCATGCTCAAAAGTATCCATCACAGATCATGTACAGAGAGTACTGAGTCATGTCTGTGAATCTATTTGCATACTCTTCCATTTTCATCCCTCTCTACTAAATCTTCATAATCTCCTGAATCTTAATGAAGCATAAATAGTAGGGGAGTACTTTTCATGGAATAGATATAGAAATACTCACATGAGAGTCCTGAATCATCTTGCATCTGAGTAACCAGGATCCACCAACACCCAACTACTTTATGGAAAAAACTAGCTACTAAAGCTTCCATCTGATCCATCGGTGTTTGAACAAGCCTAAAGAGGTGTACCACTGACTCTAGCTAATCCTTTGCTGACTGCGAATATGGATCACTGCGGAACCTCAGTGGTATTTGATGCTGGAAGTCACAGAGTTTACTTATCCTGAGCACATACTTAGTCTACTCTACTAGGACTATCTTCTTTTCAATGGGTGGAGGTGTTTCTACCTTCCCACCTTGAGGAAGGGGATCTCATGATAGACCCCAAACAGAGGCCTCATCGCTCACAGGTTTTTCATCATGAACCGAAGCTGGCATCTTGGTTGGTTGTCATCACGGTGGAATCCTGAATGTTATCAAGGATAATCATGGTCATGTGAGCATATATATATATATATATATATATATATATATATATATATATCAAAAACACCAGGGAACTGACTCAAGAATGATAGTCAAAGACTGAAACCTATATGATGCATGTACTATTGATCCCTGCAACAAATGTCTCTGCATTCTGAGTCAACAAGTGGGTAATTAGGGTCATGGTGAACGGTTACATCAGTTGTCACACCATCACTGGACTCCCTGGCCTAAGAGCTGCACTCAAGAAACATTAACACATTTTCCCTAAAACTAACCAAAAGTATTTTAGGGAAAAATCTTAACAACGTCCCAAGGGTCTAACCAGCTCTAATACAAATTTTTTATGACCCAATCCATGTTAGGGTTCGATCTACAGCTACCCCAATCCCACCTCTATAGTTCAGGGGGTGGATACAAGAACCGAAGGCATAAAAAACTCAAGGATTCCTTTTCCTAAGTACCAATACACATGCATATAGCCAACTCAATGCAAAATTTTAGAGAGAGATGAGTAAAAGATGTTACACTATTATAAATAAATCAAACATGAATGAACCTCTAAATAGTACAAGTGTAGTAATGTAAACTGAAAGAAAAGGGGAAAAATACATACCCAACTAGAAAAGTGCCATAACCTTACAGTAATTTAAAAGGTAAAACATTTGAGAGATCCCAGATCCTGGATCCCAAGCTATGACCACCATACGTGGTCCAACCACATGTATCCCTAAGCTCCTCTGAAGTCACAATCAGCTGTCTGTCGTCTGAATAAGGCACAACACGTGTAGGAAAATCCCATGCTGGGGTGAGTATAAAAATACTTAGTAGGATGTCCCAAAAATGTGAAGGGGGGAATTAATAGATACAATGAATAGGAAAACAACAAATAGAATAAGGTACGGTAAAGGAGTATAGCTCAACCTAATAAGAGAGTGAAATCAAACTCATCCAGACATAAGGATATTGAAAAGGTGATAAGTTGAACTTCTCATTGAGTCTTTGCTACCTATAGTAGGAGATTAAACCTTTCCAACCATGAGAAGCTAGACATAGAAAGCACATTGCGTACCCTGCATGTCTTCTCCTCTCCTTGAATGAGAGTATCCAAAACCCAAGGAGTGGGTACTGAAACAGAATATATATATATATATATATATTCTCATTAAAAGAAGCCTAAATAAGAGAGTAAGGGGATCTCTATATCATAGCTCATCCCAGGAAAAGAGTCCCTGATAATTCTATAAGTATCCACTAATGATGCTCAACATCCCACACATTTTCCCTAAACATGAAAGTCAAAGGGACTCAATCACCACACCTTGATACTATCCACTTTGGGTGGCTCTATCTCCCTCGCACAGTTTTAGGTTGCATCACAAGGATGTGTCTCGGTGGTGAAAGAACCCCTCTTACTTTTGAGTTCAAAGGTATATCAAACCATGTCTCGTCACTGATCCACATAGTCAAGAGGTCATATCTCAAGGTTGAGGACCCATGCCCATACCAGCTGGAGGGTGACACTCTAATGTCATTGAGGACCCATGATCAGCCTAAATGAAGGTCTCCACTCTAGTTTTATCAAGGAATCACACCCATACCGGCTGGAGGGTTCTACTCTAGTGTCATAGAGGACCAATGCCTAGCCCAACTGGAGGGTGACACTTAGAATAGGTTGATGACCCATGTTTATCCTGGATGGAGGGTGATAATCTAGTGTCATTGAGGACCCATTCCCATCCTAACTAGATGGTGCCACTCATAAGGAATTGAGGATCTACACCGGTCATCCCTTCTGGATGGTACCTCTTGTAAAGCATTGAGGAACGTCGTTTCCTAGCCCAACTGGAGGATAAGCTCAAAAAACATTGATGAGCCAGTACCTGATCACTACCATCATCAAAATTTGCTTGAATATTATTCATGCCCAAAACATCTCGCATCATATCTCTAAAGCCATTGTGGAGGGAACTATTGTGTTCTACATGGAAAAACACTCAAGATGGGCTACTTGAAGTCCAAAATATGAGTCCAAAAGAATTAGATTTGAGAGGTAGAAGATTCATTAAGTGTTACATGGTGAATATGGGGGTCACACGACATGTTACCCCACCTTGTCTCCTGACTATGTACCTATCCATACTTGGGCACTAAACTGAATACAAGTACCCCTAGGCATACCAGTGGACTCCCATATTACATGGTATATCTATCCAAAAGGCTTACAAGCACACAATTATCATTGTTGATTATAAGGGTGAAAACATAATTCTATCGATAGGCCTCCTCGAATGGCTCCAGATAACCAAACGGATTACACCGTTGCAATCCTTATAGAAAAGCGCACATGATTGACTATTTATTTGCCTGAATTGGACACCCGGTGAAGAAACAGCATTTCACCACATTATGCACAAATAGTGCCTCATAGGGACCATGTATTGATCTTGAAATAACATTTATGGATCACACCATTGTTATCCTCATGGGAAAAAGTGCAGGATCAACTATTCATTTATCCAAAATAGACATTCAGTGGAAAAGTCACATTTCACCACAACATACCTGAACTGTGATTAATGGATCCCCGACCAAGATTTCTATTTAAACACTCAAAATTGTTCTTGAAATTCCCAACTAAATTTTAGGGTCATAACACCCTTGACTTCGTGTCAATTGGATGTTGTATGTAGGAGTTATGTCTGATACAAGATTCCTTAATAATAATGATTATATTATTATTATTATACTTTGGTGTTTCATGAAACTGATCCACAAGACTAAATCTTAAAATTACCAAAATAGACTCAAAATTTCCATCTTGAAAGTAGGGTCACATCACCTTAGATTTATCATAAAACAGATGCTCCATTTAGGAGATATGTAGGTTTGAACCCACCTCGGCCCGACCCAGCCCACATTGACCAAGTCCAGCTCGATCACCCTCGATCGCCCTGGCCTGACCTACCACCTCGGCCCACAGCCCTCCACCATGCTGCATCTACCTCCAACATCTCTGGTATGACCACTTGGGGATACCTCTGTTGTTTCCCTGAATCCCCTACCCATTGTCTGTCCTGCATGCCCCGCACCCCCCGTCGCTGCCTCCGATAGCATATGTCGGTCTGTTGACTCCCTCATATGTCGGGGCTCTGCCCAACTTCCTTGCGCCATCATCGACCACCTCACAGCAGTGGTCCCTTCCATTTTCCATCGAGCCTCATCCAGTACTGTAAAACTAAAAACGAAACCATATCTGGGATCCTTGGATCTCGATCTATACATACACATTTTTCACTCGAAGATTCATTGATGTTTCAACGTATCAAAAAGTATGAGTTCATTTTTGTAGACCATCAAGCCTCCTCTAAAACCCAAAACTAGAAATAATCTAAGATATAAAATCCTTGGATCATGACCTACACAGATCTATGCTTCGCACCAAGATTCATCATCATTTTGACATGGAAAAAAGTTAACGATGAAGAATGGTGAAGAAAGTATGAAAAACACGCAATTAAAAGGGATCCAAAAATAGATCGATTAATGGACATGTTAGTATGGACATATAAAAAGACTTTAAAATAAGAAAAAATGATCATGAATCAATTTTTACAATCAAAAACTTTATTCAGGAATACAATATCTGAAAGAATAATCCTACCTGGATTATTGGATTTGTTGCATTTGTCGCGCTCTAATCTACTTGGATCTTCATCACCAAAGAAATCCATCAAAAATATTGCATTGATTTTCAAATGTAATGAGAGGAGAGGTTTCCACCGTCGAGGGGGTTTTATGACCCAAACCCTAAAAAATACTCATAACCACTTATTTATAGGATTTTAATAAAACACTTGCCAATAGTCGCGGGATCCGAACATCCCATGCCCTCTCACTTTAGGTTGCACTTAGGTAAAACAATATATTAAGAACCCAATGGTGGTATTATATTTCCAATATGATTCACCATTCAAAATTTATTCAGAACAAAATTTGAAATAAAATTATTTAATTTAATTATTTTATTACAGTTACGTCCTCCATGATTTTTTGTACAAAAGACCTGCGCCGACAAAAGTTATATCCCACCTAGGGTAAACACCATGTTCCGAAATCAACCATGGACTCTGATTTCTGATCCAAGATACCATTTGATATTTATATCATTTCCTTCATGTTCATAGTATAAAATATACTTAATATTTTTATAAAATTTATTCTGGGCACATTGGGTCTTGGAATCGCATATTATCTTAGCACCTAGCTCTAGAAATAAATATATAAATATTATAAATTCTTAAAAGGAAAAAATAGGTTCTTTAAACATAACTTACATTTACTATAATTTCTATATAACTTCTTATTTCAAAAATCCTTTAGCATAGTACTCAAATGATCCTCGTGTTACTCCTTACTTTAAAGAGTGTATCATAAAATAATCTATAAATACTACAACAAATTTGTTAAGGTGGTCTCTAAAGTCTCTATTCATCAAGTCTATAAATATTTTTGTAGAATTAGTGAGTCTTAAGGGAATAACTATGAACTCATAGTTTATGTACCTTCTTCTAATGTAAATCTTGGGAATATCTTCACTCCTCGCCTTTATTTGATGATACCCTAACCAAATGTCAACCTTAGAGAAGTATTGGGCCCCACATAGCTAATTGAATAAGTCATCAGTACATGGTAGGGATACTTGATATTTTTCATGATATTTTTGTGTTCATTTTAATTAATACAAAGTTTTATTAACTCATCCTTCTTATTGATGAAGAGGACTAGCACACCCCATGTTGAAGTACTCAAGTGTATAAACCCCCTATCTATATTCTCTTGTAACTGCTTATCTAGTTCTTCAAACACAATAGTGGTTATTATATAATGATTCTTTCATATGGGTAGATATATAGGTATAAATTTAATTGATAAATCAACCTCTTGGTTAGGAAAAATACTAGGCAATTATTTAGGAAATACATCAATATAGTCCCTCACAATGGGAAAGTCTTCGAGAAATATTCTCTCCTTCATCTGAATCATTTGAGATAGATATTCTTTCTCATAAGAAAATAATATCCATTCTTGAGAAGGATATTTAAAATGAGATTCATCCTCCCCCTTACACTTGTATAGAATCAAGGTATGAATTAGGATATAGAGATTGATTTCCCGCTCATGGAATTTGATGTCAGCTTTATATAAGTATGGCCAATCCATGCCCAGTGTAGCATAAAATTCCGCTAAAGGAAGAATGAAAAGATTATTTGGGAGGTTTAGTATACAAAAAAATAACTAGGGAGGATTTATATACTTGGGATGTAATAATTACTCCATTTTTTATTCTCGTGAATAGCTCAACCTCTATGTTTTGAGGTGGCATTTGAAAATTTCTACTAAACTTACATGATATGAAATAATGTATAGAACCATAATCAAATAGTGTGTTAATTATTATATAAATAATAATTAGTGTACTTTTCACCACATTATTTTTAGTATCCAACACAGTGGTAGTGATAGAATATGATCTTCCTTTATATCTAGGCCTTATAGGTTATTTTCGTTGATTATTTATGACAACCTTTGGCTTAGGGAATTTGATTTAATAATGTATGTTTTCCTTGTAGTTGAAACACTAGAATACTGGTTGAGTGTTGATTGGAACCTTATTTTCTTCTCTCACATTAGTTATCTTCTTCATATACCTTCAACATTGATTATCCTGATTCCCTTATTTCCCAAACTTGAATCATCTCCCAATTCCCTTGATAAAGATTATGAGATGATTCTTCTCACATTTTTGACATGTGGGAAGTTGGGTTTTCTTTCCTTTATTGGATTTATCCATTTATCCTCCTGAATTAAGCTCTATTTTACACTTTTTATCTGTATCCCCATGAGACCATTGAGATTATTCAATCTTTATCTCGGCCTTAAGGGTGGAACAAAAAATCTCTTCATAGTTTTCAAACTCTTGAATCAGAAAATATGTTCATATAATTGGATTTAATCCACTAAAAAGTGGTCCACCTTACTTTTGACATCGATTAAAAATCCAGAGACATATCGTGTAAGCCTTGTAAATTTTTTCTCATAAGCCTCAATAGACTCATCTTCCTTTTTCTTTAGTCCAAGTAACTCTCTATCCATTTTAATATGGAGAGTTTGGGGAAAATATTTATTGAAAAATATTTTCTTAAATCCCTTCCATTCCATGGATTTGATTTCCTCATTGAGCTTTTTGCACTTGATCAGTGTACACTCTTGATTGGTTTCTCCCTCTAGGTGATAAATAGCCAATATGACTTCCACTTATCAAGAGCATTAAAGGATATAGAATATCTTCTAAAGAGATCCATTATTCCATAATGAGGGGATAAAAATATCCACTAAAATTAGGTGACCCTTTTCACATAAATGACTCAATTAAAACTTTATATTTCTAAGGTAAGGAGGGAGTTTCACATGATTCAAGTTATTACTCATAACTTGACTTATTTGAGCCAGTAATTCCATGAATTTCTTAAATACCTCTCCAATCGGTCTAGGAATATCATTAGGGAAATCATCATGTTTTCTATCACATTTTTTGTTGTCATTATTCCTCCCATTTCCCTCTATTAACTAAAATAAAAGAAAAAATAGTAATGAGGATACTTAAAATAGTAAGCATATAAACAGGTAAACTATGAACATATAATTAATAACTTATAAATGGAATGTACATCCTAACTTATTAGTCTCTAGTTTTCATTTTAGGTTAGTTATGGTAATTATCTGATTAGGTCTTCTAATCAAAAATATGACAACCCTAATCTTTATTACACAGTAAAACATGATTTATTACATAAACTCTTTACTTGATACAACACGTAAGATCGAGAGGTATAGTGTATTTAGGGATTAGGATCATTACATAACAACTTAAAACATGAAATACAACATCTTTATTGAAAACGTCCTTTATATAACTACTATATTCCCTCGTACTTAGCATTGCATGGGATAACCTGAGGACATACATAAGAAAAGGGTGAGCTATAAAGCCCAGTAAGAGAATAAACATGGAATAAAATGAGGAATACAATACATGTTAGATAATAGGAATATAAATGGAGCACAAGAGAAACATAAACATAAAGGCCTGATAAATCATGATAATCATAACATGGAAATGTGTCAACACTTAACATGGAATTAGCATGAGCCAAGGCTCATTGCACATGGAGCATGAGTAAACCCTCATTGCACATAAAGCATGAGTAAACACTCATTGTAATTTAATTATCATGAGTAAACACTCATTGAACATGACATATCATGATACTATACATTACCCAATGAATTGGAGCACTATCAGGGTGCACCCTTTCTTAAACATTCAATCTCATGCATAAGTGTACCACATGGATCATACAACATGTAATCAATCATCATCATTTATTCCATGATAAAGGGATGTGAAATACATACATGAAGCTTTATAATCAATATTTAAATGTGTATAAAGTTTAATACCCTTGATAGATAAATGGGCATGGTATTCACTACATAATGACATTGTCTTGGAAAATCATAGTGCAATTTCGGCATCATAACGGCGTGACATAAGAACTCATAAAAAATGGTTGATGAGAGAGAAATGGGTGTCTCATAATATTTACATGAAATGGAAAGTAAGGGGGTCATATATATACATGTCTCAACAAATGTAATGGAATTTATATGCATAATACAAAAGATTTACTTGGATATAAAAGATGAGAGAGAAATCCCTCACGGAATTTCGGCATGGTAACGGGTGTACATGGGAGGCATTAATGAGAGATAAAGGGGTCTACCATCATAAAAACATAAAGAAGAAAGTATGGGGGTGATAAACCATACCCCAAAATTTGAAATTGAAAACAAAAGGGCACAAAAACTTAAATAAAATTGGAAAAAATGAGAAAGGAAGAAATCCCTTACTTAGAAGTGTGATCCCAAAGGCTTGGGAGATGCTTGAGAGAGGCTTCTTGGGAGCCTGGGCACCTTAGAAGGATTCTGGAGAGAGGAGGGAAGTGGTTGGTCGAACTCCAAAGGCTTTTAGTGAAGAGTAAGTGGGATCTTGGGTGGGTTTATATAGGAAAAGAGAGGGAATTCTTTATTATTTAGGTTTGGGACACCTCACATTAAACTAATCAATACCACAAACCATACCATGGTTTTTTCCCATGGTTTTTTCCAAAGGGGAGTGGAAAAAAATATTTTATAAGGAAAATGTCTGAACATATTAAAATAATAGGTTTTCTTATGTGGAGGTGAGTCACACTCTCAAGGAAAACAATTTAAAAAGACAAAATATTTTTTAAGCCTTGAGGGGTCCACCAAAGCTTTGTAAAATAAATAAAAAAACCCAAAATCGCATTATTTTAATGCTAAAAGATATATTGGCCGAAAATAATGTTTATATTATTTTATTTAATCACTATTGGGTCATTATGATGTCATAAAACACATTATATATTTAAACGGTATTTAATTTTTACCCAAAAATTCGACTGTCTCAGAAAATTATGATAAATTCACCATTGGATAATTTCAAAATCCTAATTCCAAAAATAATATTCATTTTATCTAAATAATTTTCTAAATATGTGAATTTTTTCTTTTAAATTAAAAATCGATATTTATCAAAAATTCATGGGTTTTGATAAAAATAGCTTTCAAACCTTGATAAAAATTACAATTGCATTAAAAAATTAAAAATTCATTTATATTTAACAAAACGTAATTTATCAATATTTTATTAAAATATTATTTAATTCAAAAATCCATTAATTCATCAAAATAGATTTCTTAGTTGAATATTAACTAAAAATACAATTTGTGCTTTAAAAACTATTTATGAAGTAACAATAATAAAATTAATGTATATTCGTTATTATATACAAAAATAATGCACATAATCATAGTGATAAGGTCTTGTTACATAAAGCCTTATAACACCTACATAAGACTGAAGGGTAAGGTGTGTGATGGTGACATACGTGGCTCAGATAACATCGCTTGGGTGGTAATCTCTATTAACATCCACTTCTCCCGTAGTCAATTCTTCTCAAGATTAATGTGTTCAAGCTCGACTTGGGCTTGGTCAAGAGCTAATCCCAATGACACCGCCTCATTTCTGAGCTCCGACAAATTTCCTTCATATGGGGAAAGTCTACTTGATGAGGCCATCACTTCTTTTTTCTGAGTAAATTGGATTTGTTAAAGCCCTATATTTATACTAATCAGGTTATCACTGTTCAATGGCTATATTAGCAATGGTCACAATTCATAATGGTATTAGCAATGGTCACAATTCATAATGGTATTTAAAAATCCAAAAATATAAAACCAATGAAGTTCAAATTTTATATAACCATAATAAGACATTTAATTATATCAAGAGGAATTTTCATTAATAAAAGTTTGGGTCGTTACAAAAAAATCTATTAAAGTCATTTATAATGGTTCACAAGGTGTTTGTGAATTTACCAAAGAATATCCCCTAGGAGTGTCAAAATAGGTGTGAAACAAGACCAATTTTTCAAAAACCAAGTCTAGGATTAGTTAATACCTAATGATCTATTTCATGGTTATTACCCCCTAGGTATATCTGTTCTAGAGCCACATCCACATGTAGTATCCAAATTGGGATTTCATTTCTTGGAAACCACTTGCTCTATTATTTATCCAAAATTTAAAGATTTTTCATGTCCCTATAATTATCCTTGGAGTTTTTAATAATATATTATTTTCTTAATAACCAAAAAAAATATATCTTAATATAGAACTAACTATAGATACCCAATCCTCTTACACATATTATTTCATTATTTTTAACCCAAATATCCAATAAACACAACCCAAGGATAGAGAGGTCAAGTGTATTTGGAAGATTATAAACACGATACAACAACTTAAACATAGACTACATCATAATTATTTAAAATGTTATAATGTGATCCTCAATTTAATTGTTCATATAAAACTTTATAGGATAACCTAGTGAATATATAAAAAAGGGGTGATCTATAAATCCTATTAATGGAATAAGCATAATAAAGGAGCACAACATATGAGTCAAATGGAATATCATGATATCATAAAGACAAGTCTCATGAATAATCATATGGAATCATGAAATAAATAAGATGTAATCATAAGATCGTGGCATAATAGGAATGTAGAAACAATATAAAACATTACATAAGTATAAGTCAAGTCTCATTGCTAAGATAACATAACATGGTGGATAGAGACCCATTATGGATTATGTTTACTCCCTAATCTCATACATATCATCTCATGAGATATAAACATTTCCTAATTTAATGGATTGTTATCTATTTATACGCATCATAACATGTACATGAATATGTGTGCCACAAATGGAAATCAAATGTAAGGAATAAACATAAAAATTACCCATGGAAAGAAATAGGTTTCATAATAATATATTATAGCATAACCATTGGTATATCATAACAGATTCCATTAAATAAGGGATTAAAGAATTATTGTACGTGCATAGGTAAAAAATAATCATAGTCTATGAAAAATTATGTCCAAGTAAAGTGAATATGTGAAAACTATTGGATAAGTAACTTTGGAAATTTACCTCTTAAGTGGGGTTTTAGGGAGAATGGAAAAGATTATTTAAAGAGGATAAATATCATATTAGTTTCCATAAAACTAAAAATTAAATAAAAATAGGATTTCCATAATATAATGATAAATTTTATAAACCATGGATGGTTTAAAAAAATTTATAGAGAGGTTCTTTAAATGGGGTATAAATAGATAAGTTCCATTTAATTGGGTTTTCTTGACAAATGAAATTGAGGGGGAAACATTAAAAACATGTATATCCCCAAAAATATATATATATATATATAGATATATATATATATATGATAGTAACATATATATATATAATATTAAATCATTAAATGATAATAATAGTGTGATGAAGTGAGTTTTAAAGAGAAAGGAATGACCTAAAATAAAGGAGGGTGGTTCAGAAGTTTTCTTACCTCATGTTCGGATTCATTCTACACTTTCACTTAATATCATGAATAATCTAATTACATTTATTAAATACATGATTTATAACCTTATTCAAATGTATTTAATTTATTATAATATTTTATGATATTTTAGATTCATTTAATTGAGATATCGTGACTATAATTACTATCCTGAGGTCATTTGTTTTATGGTTCCATGGTCGCTTTACTTTGTGAATAATTATTAAAGTTCTAGTAAAATTAAACTAAAACTACAAAAGTGAAATGAAATGATATTAATTTCCTTAAAAAAATTTAAATGGTCCCAAATATATATAGGTATTTTGACATTAGGATGATTCATTTTGTAAAAACTTTATCGTTATACAGCTAGTTCATTTATACGGTTTTACCGAAAATTATGAAGTAGATATGTTATATTTAATTAAATTATTATTAATAAATTATGGAATATTAAATAAGTTATAATATAATTATTATCATCATATTTAATCATAATATTATTTATATAACCATCCTTGAAGGTGGTGGAGAAAAACGAAGTATCTTGTTTATGGAGGTGGTGAATCGACCATATTGTGAACAACGTTTTCATTTTAGAATGAAACGATAAAAGGTTGGATGATGGATATTACATTAACATAATAAAATTATAGTATATTAATTATAATAGAGTCATTATTTATTGTTGTATGGAATTTTTTGGAGGATGGGGAGGAATAAAAATTAAAAACCTCGGTTGAGGGTATTACCTTATCCTTTGAATGTATCCTATTAGGACACCCCTTAAAGATTCTTGAAATGGTATTTTTGTAAGAAAATAAATCCTTGGAAATGTATAGGATGGTTTGAAATCTTAATGGTTAGATTTTTTGATATATAAAACTCATATAAGGTGTAAGTAGAATGGGTGGTGAGATGTGGTATTTATAAGGGGGAGGGGTGTTTTTTCCTCCAACGGCCCGAAGGCCTGCAATTTTTTTATTATAGATCACCCCCTTTTAAGGGAATAAGGGGGAAACCCAGACATCATGGAAATAGGACATACCATAACCCTAAGTTCAAACAGATAAAAAACAAAAAAACAACATGGAGTAGCACCACCCCAGTAAATAATCACGATAAAGCCCTTCATCTTTGCATAACAGTTCCGCAAGCAAGTGTCCTGTGTCAAAGCACAGGCCCAATCCGATGGCTGATTCGATACCCTCTCAAACAACCAGATCTGAAAATCTCTACAAAGATGAAATGCCAGCTCTGAAACATCCTTTGGAGTTGTACCATGTGGTCAAGTCATGCTGCACAAAAGCCCTCCACCATCTTTGAATCCATCAAACAAGCTACCATCCATCCGAATTCTAGAACCAAAATGGGATCAAAACATCATGAAATCAGCACCACAGAGCCCAAGCACCAGATATGAATCTAGGATCACCCCACCATAGCCACAATAATCCTTGAACCGCATCCACAGCTACCCGAAGAAGAAGACGATCCAAGGATAATGAAGTTGGTTCTTCGTCACCTAGGACGGGAAGAGCCAACAACACCTCGAGGGAAGGTCTCTGTGAGGGGATCTGAGAAAATCATAGCCAACAACACCTCTACGGGATGGATCCAGAAAAATGTTACCACAGAATAACCCTCAGTAGATTCTTAATCGACCGAACCATGGACAGTAGAGGAACCAAAGAATCAAAGGCACACTGAAGAAGACTCTGATGCAAGGACTCGGGCAAAGAAATACACAGCAAAAAATAGTAAACCAACCAAGAAAACCAAAACCAAATAGAGTCCCCCTCCACACCACTTCAGAGCCAATGTTGCTCCTCTCAGAACTAGAGCAAACACCCGCATCCACCAAACCCTAACCCGCCATCACTCCGCTCGCCCAGATCTGAAGCCATCGCCCGCGGAGACGAGACAACAACAACAACTGAGCCACCGAGAGACACTAAGGAAGGGAACAATGACACTGATCCACTAGGAATGATGAGGAGGGAAGGGTGTGAAGCTGAGGAAGAAACAATAGCCCATGAGGTAAAGGATACGCTACCGCTCTGAGGCAAAGGGAAGTTAATCTCGGGAGGGGTGTTTTTTAATATAATATTGATTAGTTTATTATTTCAGAACAATACTAAAAATTGTGTTGATTATTGGGAATATATGTGGTAATTAGTGCATTTGAGTATGATATAATGGTCACTTACATCATCTATGACTCATTTCTACATTTATTTTTCATATATTGCAAATTACTGTATTTTTTTGTATTTTATTATTCACCAAAAATTCAACTATTTTAGAAAAATACCAAAAAATTACCCTAAAAATTTTTCAATATTTCGATTCCAAAAAATAAATTAATTTTATGATAATAATTTTCTATATATGAGAAATTTAATTTTTAAAATAATTCTCATTTATTTGAAAAATAAAAATTTTAATATTATGATCATTTTTCTAACCCATTAAAAATTTACTTGTGATCTCATAAGATTATATTATCATTATAATGAAACATGATATTATTTTATAAAAACATTTATGAAAATATATTTAATTTTAAATCTTTATATTTTTTATGAAAAT
Source organism: Viscum album (assembly GCA_963277665.1). Lineage (NCBI taxonomy): Eukaryota > Viridiplantae > Streptophyta > Magnoliopsida > Santalales > Viscaceae > Viscum > Viscum album. The sequence continues at coordinate 438,218,878 of OY728157.1, read as the reverse complement.
TAAAATAAAACATATATGTTTTACAAAACTACAAACACTTATTTATCATTTTTAAAACATTTATTTACATATATAATGTTATAAATATGTCATATTTTAATTTTATAAGATACCTAAATATTATATTACACATCCACAGGTGAGGATACTATATCAACAGTCGGGTTACTATTTCTAACGGTCATATTATTTTTCCAATGGACTAATTACTATTCCAACAGTCAGATTTATAATGGTCATATGAGTTCCCTACTTTCTATAAATACATCATGTTTCCTTCATTATTAATTCAATTTTATTGTCTCTCAAGGTTATATATATTTTCATTTTCAAAATTAATATTTCATTACTAATATTTCATTTCATTTCTATAGTGTTGCTCATGAGTGTGATTATTCTAGGGGATCAAGAAAATTCAAATTTTCATATTATAGTTATCTCTTTTTATATTTTTTATCCCATTATAACACTTTCAATTATTATGTCTATATTTGTTATCTAAATGTAATATTAAAATTAATATAATAAAATTTTGTTGGTTCTATCATGTGGTGCATGTGATTTATATACTTCATTACTAAATATGACTCATTTATATAATGGGAATGAAAATTCAATTAATAAAATTATGGGTCGTTAAATTATTCCCACCTCAAAAAAATTCACCCTTGAAATTTCATTTCACCCACTAAGATGAAAACAGATGAGGGAAATTTTGTTTCATTTATTCCTCTAATTATCATGTCACCTAATAGTACTTATAGTCCCTCTATAATACTTTGACTGGATGATTTTTATTGTTTCATAGAACTTTTTCTCTAAATTCCAAGATCTTTACTAGTTTCTCTTCATAAGAGAGATCGGTTTCTAGATGTACCATCTTTGAATTCAGTACATGTGAGGGATTTGGTATGTACTTCCTTAAGAGTGGTACATGGAATACATCATGTACTTGAGATAGGGTTGGTGGTAGTGTTAATTGATAGGCCACAGTTTTGATACGATCAAGAATCTCAAAGGGGTTGATGTACCTAGGACTCAGTTTTCCCTTCTTCTAAAATATCCTGACTCTATTCCAGAGAGATATGTAGATGAACACTTTATATCTAACCTCAAACTCTAGGTATATCCTACTGTTATCAACATATATATTTTATTGAATATCAGTTTCCATGATGTGTTGCGGAATGGTCTTGACCATTTTTACCATTTCTTCACCCATTTGAGGTCCCAACAGCTTTTGTTTACCAAATTCATCCCAACACATAGGTGTTCTACATATCTTCTCATAATGGTATTAAAATAGAGGAATTTGGATATTTAAGTGGAAGTAATTATTTTATGAGAACTTGACCAGAGGAATATATTGATCTCATCATCCTTTGAATTTTATGGATCAATCCCTCAATATATTCTCATGTTTCTAGGTAGTCCGCTCAGATTTTCCATAAATTTTGGGGTGACAATTTTTATTAAATTCCAACTCAATTTTTAGAGCATATTGGGGAATTTTATAGAACTTAGTGGTAAATATCGGGCATTTATTTGATAAAATAGATAGTGGTGTTCCATGTATCCTCAAAAATTACTTAATATATATATATATATATCCTCACAATTTGATCAAGCGATAAATACCCTTTAATTTCAACATAGTGAGTGGTTTTTTTAAGATTATCCACTATAACCCATATGTAATTATTTCTTCTATTTTTCGTTAGAATACCTATGAAAAATTACATGGTGATATTTTCCCATTTTCATATAGGTTTGGGTGATGTTTTCATCATTACCTTATAATTTTTCCTTTCTACCTTTACTTTCTAACATACCAAGAAATTCGATGTATATTCTAAGATCGCATTCTTTATATTATCCCACTTATAGTTCTATTAAAGATCCTAATATAACTTTATTCTCCCTATGCAGATGTAGAAGGTTAAGTTAAGCGAAATATTAAATGGTTCCTTATTTATCTCAGTCTTTTATAGTACACATGGTTGTAACCCAAATCTTACAACTCCATCCACATAAACTTTGAACTATAAGGATTTCTCTTTTCTTATAACTTCTATCTTCTTTTATATTTCTACATCATCTCTATGAGCATCCTTTATCTTATTTTGAATGGATGGTTGAGAAATCATTTGATTTGGGTAGGATTTTATTCCTTCCTTTATGAATTCTATGTCCATACTTTTCAAGTATAAGGTCATATATTTATAAATTCTTCCATTTCTTTTTTTTAGTCTTAGTAGTTTCAAAAGGGTTCTTGAAACCCATTTTCATTTTTAATTTATAAGTTAATTTAATTAGAAATAATTTTTTCTAAACTTTATTTACCCTTACGTGAACAACCCCTCATGTATGGTTAAGTTCATTTACCCCTATGAAAATACCATATTTTTTGTATAAGTCATCTTTCATATAGGTAGTTTGAGGAATTTGTAAAGGTATGGGTGAGTTTCTAAGGCTCATGTAAGGGTAAGTTTTATTTTCCTAAAGTTATGTAAAGGTCTTCCTCCCTCGCATAAGGGTAGTTCACCACTATGTAAATGTGAATGAGGGTTTCTAAGTATTTCATAAAGGTAGGTTCTTACCTATTTAAAGGTAAGTACCTTAATCCTTATTCATGTAAGGGTCATCTCTTTCGTCACATAAAGGTGGTTTTTTTATAAATCCTATTTAAGGGTAAGTCTGAGTATTCTTATGTTGTGTAAGGTAAACTTATTAGTTCCTAAAGTTGCGTAAAGTTTGCGATGAGTTCAATGTAAGGATACCTATGAATTTCTTAAGCCTCTTTAAGGGTCATTCCAAGTTTCTAATAACCACATAAAGGGTAACCTTCCATGTAAGGGTAAAACCATGTTATCCTTACACAGTGCATGCTTCTTATGTGAGGGTAGTGTTTTGTTTATAGAACCTTCTTTTTTCACTCCCATTCAACCTGTAATTCATTTTCAATGTAATGGAATATTTTGAATCCCCTTAATTTGGGGAGTTTTTAATGGGTTATTTGGGGAATTAACTTGGAAAATGAAATTTAATTATGAATTAAATAGGGGATTTTAGTGAGTTTCTTGGGATTCGTCTAAAAATGCCCTATAATTTCTAAAAATAAGATTTATCACTCTAATTTGTTACCCTTTCATTATCTCGAATCTTGGTGATCCAAAACCCTATCTTTCAAGTTTTTCAAGTATTATGGAAATCATCTAAGGTTTGACCAACATTTTCTATACTAGTGAACATATCCTTCATCTCTTCTATTCTTAGTGTTGTGTTCTTGAAACTACTTGTAAGAGGTAGATGATCATATTATCTCCCTATTATTATATGTTTTATCTATAAAATTAATATTTCTAAGTTTGTTAGTCTAACTGGATAGAATTAACCTTGATCAGAAAAAGTAATTTGGCTAGTAAATATTGTTCAATATTCTGGAAAACAAAAATTAATAAGATGGAGATTTGGAAATGTGTGCAGAAAATATCTTAATATGATAATAATTTTTAATATTGAATTATAAATAATAAAAAATTCATATGGATAGTATTATTATTCATGAATGTAAAGATTATCATGTGTTATTAAGAAAATGTGATAATGTGAAAATCACAATCTAAGTAGGAATAATTGTTTCATATAATGATTACATGAATTAAATATTATTTATTCCTTAAGAATGATAAAATTAAGTAAATTAATCTTATTAGATAAAATGTGAAAATTTATTACAATAGATTAAGGAATTGATCTTCTATTATTATGGAATTATTCAAGAGAGATAAAATCATAATCTCTTATCATGTAATTATTTGTTACCACTTCGTGATAATAATTACATAAATAATTCTACAAAGTTTTTAATTAAAATATGAATTAATCTATGTTCAATATAATTAATAATTCTTGTTGAGTATTAAATAAACTATTGGGTTGTGATTTCATGTACGTTATGTTTTCTTTTCATTGATATTTCATCTTGTTTATTTGATAGTGTTAAAAAATTTGGAAGTATTTTTTTGTTGGCGGTTTAGCATAGTTAATTACTTTAAAGGGATAAAAATGTCAAAGAAAAATGATGATATAATTAATTGTAAGTGGCATGAGTAGATTTTATACTGCTCTATTGGAGTTGATTAAATCATTAAAATTATTCTTTTGAGCATGTTTATAATTATTATAGTTATTATTATTTTTTATTTAGGTTTCCTTATTTAAAAAAATATATTAATAATAAAATAGTTGATTCAAGATGGAATTAAAATGTTTTTTTGTTAAATAATAAATGTTTGAGGCTAACAAATATCTATCCTTGTTATAGGAGGCTTAAAATCCTCAATTATATGGCATTAGTGCCTCCTCCTATGAGCGAATAATACATTTTAAATGTATGTGTACACTAGGGTATTCTATACTTGTTTTATTTGATTGTTAACCATGTTTGGTTGTATTCCTTAATGAGAAATGGGATGGATACATAAGGATATTGTGGTTATTATGATGATGGTGGTATAGGGTTTTGATTATGATAATTTTAGTGGCATGGGGTGTTAGATACATGGTGATTTGCAGTGATTATCAATTTTAGTATTGGTAAGACAATTTTTTCTTAAGTATGATGAAGTGGGACATTATTCATTTAGGATGAGTTTATAATGGATCTTACTCATTGATATTCATGTTTCTTACTTAGTGATTTCTTACTGGTCGGATGGCCATATTTTTTGTATGATTAGTTACAACTATGGGATGCGATTTTGATGTTATGAACTTTGATTGCATCCTTTAAGTTGTAGTTTAGGCTGAGTCCTAGAGTACCCATATGATTAATAAATGATAAAGGAACTAATAAATGGATAGTGTTGGTTCATGGTGTTTATATATGATGAATACATACTTGAGAATATAAGTAAGTAATTAATAGTTTATTCGGTACTTAGATTATAAAATTAAATTATAAATCATGGAAATTGAATATAGTTCAGTATTAATTAATGGTTAAGATATAATTTAATATATAACTTAATGCTTTTATTTTTTAGTAACTAGACCATAGAAATGGAAGTCAGGGGTCTTATATGACAATAGTGCTAGATGATTCTAAGTCTAGGTTGTTATCCTTAGTCTGGTTGTTCGTGATATTATTTATATTTTTTGATTTCATACATTTCATACATTTCACCACAGACATTGGTGGGGAAATCAAAACACAATATTTTGGGTGATGTTTTCTCCAACATCTAGGATAGAGAGGGAATGGATGATTGAAATATTTCTATGCCCTACTCTCCCTTCAAACATAGGTGAGTAGGCATATCTTGGGATATAATCCTTATGGTATAGGGTGTTTTATTTTCATGTATGTGTTGGATCATGGTTATACTATATATTTATGTATGGGATTTAATAAATTAAGGTATAACACATAATTTTATTTGGTTATGGTGGTTTTATCTTTACACATATATACGTGCATGGGATATGATGGATTGAGGTATAATGCTTGTACACAAACTTTTTTGGTGTCTAGGAATACAGATGGTTATTGATAAGATGATTAAGATGATGGTGTGGATGTATGGAGTGATTCCAACATGATATGTTGAAACCTACACATAATTAGGGTATGTAGGTTCAAGTCCCTACTCACATCAAGGGTGACTTACCTTTGGAAGGTATGAGCTCAGAATGTGTGGCATTAGGGTGTGATAGAGAAAAACTAGTGGAGAAGTGGAAAAAGGGTACCTTCTTTATATAAATTATTTTGATATAATATGGTTAACTTTTATGTGTTACTTGGTAAGTAAGTCATGTTAAGGATGGGAAACTAATAGTACATATTTAGGTGATGATTTAGTTTCATTTTTTATTCATTGGGCTTTAGTATGCTTCTTTCACGTTTTTCATGAGAGGTTTTAGAGAGGATTCTACTAAGTATACATGTTATGATTACCCTATGTATATATGAAATTTTTTTAGTTCATCATGGATAGGTTGGTGATGAAATTGTATATTACTAGCTTGTAGGTGTTTTTTAGTATCTATATATAGAGAGTTTCTAGATTTTGTGGTTGTTTCCCAAGGTTTATTTTGGTATATATGGTTCTATATTTTTAATTGTACCAGTGGTGTATGAAATTACATGTTTTGATATTGCTTCTTTATTTATGCATTTATCATTGGTTGTGGTTTTATCCTTCTTATCTCTTAATCATTAAATCTTTTGAGGGTAATGAATCTTATATGTGTTGTTGTTATACCCTTGGTGTTAGTCACCAACTCATGTCCTGTTAGAGGTGGTATTCGAGCATCATTATCTCTCTTCATTCATTTTTTACTTAGGTGGGATACCTTTGGAGAGATGGGACCATGACAGTAATTCTAAGAGGATTGGATCCTTCTTAATTCTCATAATTGATAAGGTTTCAGGATCCTTTCTACTTAGATAATCTTCTACTTTATTTTCCTTCCTAGGATGGTGATGGATTGAGCAGTCATAGTCCTTTATCATCTTTAACCATATTTACTAGTGCATATAAATCTTATTTTATATGAATATATATTTTAGTCTCTTGTGATCTTTATATATTTCACACTTCTACCCATTGAGATAATGACACAAAATCTTCATTGTGAAGATCACTACAGCCAACTACAAGTTATGTTTTGGATAGTTCTGCTCATGAAATTTAAACTTCCTTTATTTGTAATCTATCACTTTATCATTTTTCATCAATATGAATCCCAATACCTTATTTGAAGGATTTATGTATGCTAATAAAATTTCCCCACTTGAGTTTAGTGTAAGTATTGTTACAATGATAAGCCTCTTTTTCAATTCCTTGAATCTATCTTCACATTCATTGGTTGAGAAATACTCCACTCCCTTATAAGTTGGCTTGGTCATCAGGTTCTATAATCATCAGAAGTTCCTCGTCAATCGTCGATAGTACCCAGCTAGTTCAAGGAAACTATGGATCACCATTACAGGTGTTCTTCTAGGCCACTCAATCATCTTTATCTTAGAAGGATCTACAGATATCCTTTTTTTGTGAAAACATTACCCAAGAATGATACTTCCTCTATAAAAAACTTACATTTACTATACTTTGCATATAACCTCTCCTTTTGAAATGTCTTTATCACAATACTCAAATATTCCCCATATTCCTCCTTACTTTTGGAGTATGTCATAATATAATATATAAATAGTACCATAAATTTTTCATGATAAGATATAAAGACAAATATTCATCAAGTCCATGAATATTTCTTGATCATTATTAAGAATGGAGGAAATCACTATGAACTCTTAGTGTCTATACCTTATTCTAAATGAAATCTTGGGAATATCCTCCCTTCACGCCTTTATTTGATGATACCCTAACCAAAGGTCAGCCTTAGAGAAGTATTGGTCCCCACATAACTGATAAAACAATTTATTAATTTGTGGAATCAGATACTTTTTCTTTATCATGCTCTTATTGAGTTCAATATAATCAATACAGATATGAATTGATCCATCCTTATTCTTGATGAATATGATCGGAATATCCCACAATGAATCACTTGGATGCATAAAACCCATGTATGGATTATCTTATAATTTATTCTTCAGTTATTCAAACTTAATAGTTCCCATTATGTAAGGAGTCTTAGATATGTGAAGAGATCTGGGTATAAGTTAAATTGAGAACTCAAACCCTCAGTTATAAGGAAGACTGGGAAATTCTTTAATGAATACTCAATTATAGTCTCTCACAATGGGAATTTATTTGATCATGACTATCTCCTTTATCTCAATCATATAATATATATATTATTTATAATTAAGTAATAATATCCATGCTTATGAAAAATATTTTATATGGGATTCTTCCTACTCCATGCACTTACACAGAATCAGAGGATGACTCGATATATGGAGAGTTATTTACCTCTATTGACATTTGATGTTGTATTTATATAAGTAAATCCAATACATGACCAGTATAGAATCAAATTCCACTAAAGGAATCATGAAAACATTTTCTAGGAGGTTTAGTCCACAAACATTGAATAGGGAGGATTTATATACTTGGGATAAAATAATTGATTTGTTTATTGTTCAACAGATAGCTCAGCCCCCCATTTTTTTATGTGGTGTTTAAATAGTTATACTAAAATTATTTATATAAAAGAATGTGTAGAACCATAATAAAATAGTGTGGTCTTTATTCTTGAATGAATAATATGTTTACCTATCACAACATCATTTTTGGGATCTATCTCTATGATAGTGATAGTATATAACCTTCCTTTATCTCGAGACCTTGGATATTTTTTCCATTTATTATATTTGAAAACCCTTATCTTATGGAATTGGATTGTATAATTTATGTGTTCCTTGTAATTGAAACACTTAACCATAGGATGAGTGTTGATTGGAACCTTATTTTATTTGGTCTAATTAGTGGGATTATTCATCTCCATTATAAATTTAGTAGCTTGATTCCCCTATTTTCTACACTTAAATCATCTCCTCATTCCCTTGAGATAGTTTTCAAGATGCTTCTTCCCACATTTTTTATACTTGGGTAGTTGGGTTTTATTTCCACTATGGAATTTATCCATTGATCTTTCCTAATCAAACTCTAATTTATTGTTTTTATCTTCATCCCCATAACACCACTCAGAGTCACCAATATCCATCTCTACCTTAAGGTAACAATTCACATTATCTTCATAGTTTTCAAAGCCTTTAATTTCCAAATATTTTCATATACTCAAATTTAATCCACTAAATAATTGGTCAAATTTACTTTCAGTGTTGATGAAAAAGTCATAAGCATATCATGAAATCCATATTAAGTTTTCCTCATAAGCCCTGATAGAATCATCTTCCTTTTTCTTCAATCCAAGGAACTCCCACTCCATTTTAAGATGGATATTTTGGGGAAAATATTTTTTGAAAAATATTTTCTTCAATTATTCTCCTTTCATGGATTTTATTTCTTCCTTGGGATTTTTGTTCTTGATTAGTGTCTAATACATATCATATTTTCCCTCAAGGTGATAGATATCCAGTACAACTTTCTCTTCTCTATATCATTGGAGGATAAAGAATATCTTATAAATGGATATATTATTCCATGATGTGAGGATCATAGATCTAATAAAATTATGAGGCATTTGTCACATAATAGACTAAACGAAAACTTTATCCTTATTAGGATAATGAGGTTTTTCCACATGATTCAAGTTATTATTGATAACTTGAGTTAGTTGAAAAAGTGATTCTATAACGTTCTCATCTGCTTCTCTCATTAGGTTAGGCATATCATTGGTGAAATCATCACATTTCCTATCACATTCGTTGTTGGAATGATTCCTCCTATTTCCCACCATTAACTAAAATAAAAAAAAATAGGGATCATAATACTTAAAATAATAAGTATATAAATTGGGAAAGTATAAAATTAAAAGTAATGACATATATATACTACTTATGAGTCTCTAGGATTTAATATGGGTTATACATGGTAATTTTTCTATTATATTTTCTAACCTAACAATATATTTAATCCCTTCATAATGGTTCATAATAAGTTTGGTAATTTACCAAAGCATATCCCATGGGAGTGTCAAAACAGGTGTGCATTAAGGCCACTTTTTCATGCCCTAGGTATAGGTTAAGTAAATACAAAAAAAATACCTTTTGGATTATTACCCCTAGTTATATTGTTCCAGAGATACATCCACTTGTAGTATCTAGATAGGGTTTCATTTCTTGGAAACCACTCACTCGATAATTTATCAAAAATTTCATTATTTCTTCCTATACTTAAACTTATACCTAGGTTTTTTACTAATATATTATTTTCCTAATCCCAAAAAATAAATATACCCTTTTATAAAACCAAAAATAGAGACTCGATCCTCTTAAGCATATTATTACATGAATTTTAAAACAAATATCCAATAAAAAAACCCAAGGATTGATAGGTCTAGTGTCTTTGGAAGATTAAAAACATAATACAATAGATTAAACATCAATTACATCATCATTATTTAAAACACTATAATATGATCCTAAATTACCTTTATCTTATAAAAATATATAGTATAACCTAAGGAATACATAAAAATGGGTGACCTATAAATCCCAGTAAGGGAATAAGCATGATACAGGAGAATGGAATTTGAGTTAAATGGAATATCATGATATTATAAAGACAAATATTATGAATAATCATATATAATAATGAAATAAATAAGATAGAATCATAAGATTATGTCATCATAGGAATTTGGAAACAACATAAAACATGACATATTCATAATTCAAGGCACACTTTCACGACAACATAACATCGTGGACAGAGTCCCATCATAGATTTGGTTTACTCCATAATCCCATAAATAGCATCTTATGATATATAAAAAATACTCAATTAATTGGATTTATATCTGTTTACACCCATAATAACATGTATATGCATATTTTTTCTATAAATGGAAATCAAAAATAGGGAATAAACATAATAATTTCTCATGGAAAGAAAAGGGTTTCATAATCATGTCTTATAGCATAACCAGATGGCATATCATAATGGTTTCCATTAAATATGGGATTAAAACATTATTGGATGTACATAGGTCAAAAATAATCATAGAATAGGAAAAATTATTTCCAAGTGAATATCAGATGTGGAAATTTGTGGATAGGTAACTTTGGAAATGTACCTCTTAAGTAAGGTTTCGGGGAAAAGGGTAAATAAGGAAAAGAGAATATTAATTTCAGTAAAACCATAAATGAAATAAAAATGGTTTTAAATAATATAATTATAAATTTTATAAACCATGGATGGTTTAAAACATTTTATGAAGTGGTACTTGAAATGGGTTAGAAACAGAGAAGTTCCCTTTAATCGTGTTTGCTTGACGAATGAAATTGAGAGGGAAACCTTAAAAACATGTATATCCCCAATGAGAATGCTCATGATAAATAGATATTTATATTTATATATGTGTTTGATAATAACATATATATATATATATAATATTAAATCATTAAATTATAATAATAGTGTTATTAAGTAAGTTTCATAGGGAAAAGTCATGACCCAAAATAAAGGAGGGTGGTTTAGAAGTTCCCCTACCTTGTGTCTGGATTCATTTCTTACTTTCACATAAACTCATAAATAATCAAATTAGATTTATTAAATAAATTACTTATAATATTATTAAAATATATTTATTTATTATCAATCTTGTATGTTATTTTTAGAGTCGTTTAATTAAGATATTGTGTCTATAATTACTATCTTGAGGTCATTCATTTCATGGTTCCAAGGTCACATTAGTTTGTGTATAATTATTGAAGTTATTCTAAAATGGGACTAAAAATAAAGAAATTAAATGTAATTATATTAATTTAATTATAGAAATATAAATTTTCCCAAATATCCATATTTTTTTGACATAGGGATGACTCATTTAGTACAAATGTTGTCATTATAAGGTTAGTTCATTTAGGTGGTTTTACCAACCATTATGAATTAGATTTTTTTTATTTAATTAAATGATTATTAATAAATTATATAATATTAAATAAGTTATAATATAATTATTATCATCATATTTAACCATAATATTATTTCAATAACCATCCTTGAAGGCGATGTAGAAAAACAAAATACATTGTTTACAGAGGTGGTGAACTGACCATATTGTGAACAACATTTTCATTTTAGAATGAAATGAGAAGAAGTTGGATGATGCAAATTACATTTAAAAAATATATTATATTGATGATAATATATTTATTATTTCATGTTTTATGTAATTTTTTTGAGGATGAGGAGGAAGAAAAATTAACAATCTCGATTGAGGGTATTGCCTTCTCCTTTGAATATCTCCTCTTAGACCACCCCTTAAGGATTATTAGAATGGTATTTTGTTAAGACAAAAACTCATTCAACATGGGTAGGAGGTTTGGGAAGATAAATGGATAGATTTTTTCTATATATAATCCTTATAATGTGTGAGGAGAGGGGTAGTGAGGGTGGTAATTTTAAGGGGGTGTTTTTTAATATAATATTGATTAGTTTATTATTTGGACCCAAAACTACCAATATTATTGATTATTATGAATATATACAGTAATTAGTTCATTTTAGAGTGAGATAATTTTCACTTACATCATCTATTACCCATTTTTTATTTATTTTTCTTATATTGCAAATTACCGTATTTTAACATATTTCACTATTCATAAAAAATCAACTATTTTAAATAAATACCAAAAATTCACCCAACCCATTTTTTAATTTTTAGATTAAAAAATTGAAATATATTTTATAAAAATAATTTTATAAATATAAGAAAATTAATTTTTATATAAAATATTTATATATTTAAAAAATACCAATTTTAATATTATGATCATTTTTCTAACTCTTTGAGAAATAAATTATGGTCTCATAAAATTATATTATCATTATAATGTAACATGATATTATTTTATAAAAACATTTTACAAAAATATATTTTATTTAAAATGTTTATATTTTTTATGAAAATGTAAATAAAACATATATGTTTTATAAAAATACAAACACTTATTCTATCATTTTTAGAATATTTATTTGATTTTATTGTGATGTAAATATATCATGTTTTAATTTTATAAGATATATAAATATTAATTTATACTTACATTAGTGAGGATACTGTTTTAATGGTGAGGGGTCAATTCCTAACAGTCAAATTACTATTCCAATGGTCAGATTTCTATTCCAATAGTCAGATTTGTAATGGTCATATGGGTTCCCTAATTTCTATAAATACCTCATATTTCATTCATTAATCATTCAATTATATTTTATTTCAAGGTTATATATATTTTCATTATAAAAATGAATATTTCATTACTAATATTATTATTTTATAGTGTTATACGTGAGTGCGGTTATTCTAGGAGATCGATCATATCCAAATTTTCATATTATAGTTATCTTATTTTATATTTTGTATCCCATTATAACACTTTAAATTATTATTTCCATATTTATTCTCTAAATTTAATGTTCAAATTAATATAATAAAATTTTATTGGTTCTATTATTTGGTGCATGTTTTTATATAACACTTTATTACTAAATGTGACACATTTATATAATCAGAAGATAAATTCCATTATTAAAATTATTCATCCTTATATAGCATGGATCACATAAACACTTTTATTGTTATTTTCCTTTTTATTATTTTTATCATTTTCTTTTAGAAGTCCTTATCTAGTTTTATTCATTCGAATTACGCTGCAATGACTTAGGTGTGGTTTGTCTTCTAACTTTAAAATTCATAATAATCATGGGTTCATTTTTATTTGGTTGGTTTTGGTTATTTATTTCTACTATACTATGTTTTGGAAGATAACTTCCAGTTAATAGAATTTTTATAGACCCAACAATTGGTATCAGAACTCGGTTGTAGATTTTCAGAATACTGACTCTTGGACAAGGTGTTTTAGATCTTGGTTCAATGTCATCATTATTCCATAATCCTTGTAATATAATTAAAGAAATCAATTTGAAATCCCTATTACATGATTTTTAATTTTAGATTATTTCATTTATTCCTGAAGTAATGTCATTGGATGAGGGTAGGGATTGGGTGGAGAAGTTTGATGAGAAGGATTTCATATTCTAGAAGATATGGATAGAGGATTTTCTACTATTTTAAGATCTTGAACTTATGTTAACTAGTACCAAACTAGAATTTATGAATAAGGAATAATGAGAAAGTCTAGAGAATAATTCATTGGGGTTGATATAGATGTAACTATCCAATAAAAATGATTATAAAATTCATGATAATAATATGGCTTTGAAACTTATGAAAACTCTTGTTTATATATGTGAGAATTCAACTACAATGAACAAAGTGGTTCTATTATGGTGGCTATTTTAAATCAGACTATTAGAGTGAAATCTGTTGTATGGTCATTTTAATGACTTCAACATAATTCATTTTTAGTTAGAATCAGTGAAGGTTGTTTTTTTCATATAGAGTGGGTGTTGTTGTTATTGTCATCACTTCTGGAATCAATGGATTTGATGGTTATCATGGTGAGTAATTCAAGTGGTAAGACAAACTTCATGATTTTGGATTTTATGGATATAATTATGAATGAGTATATTCACAAAAAGTAGATCCAAAAATCTACTAATAATTCTTATAGTATGGAGGGTAGAGTACATTATGTGGTACGAAAGATTTATGGTAAAGGAAAAGGAAGAATGATAAGGGTTCATAGTAGCTCAGTGGAAGATGGTGTTCACATTTGTTTTAATTATGGTAAGAAAGTTCACATGAAGAAACATAATAGTGATAAAATATTCAAATCTAAAAGATATGATTTTGTAAGTGAATCTAAAAATCTTGTTTGATAAGATATGGGTGGTTTGTTTTTTGGTACCACTAGTTCACTTGAGTATTGGATTATAGACACCGGAGATTCATTTCACTTTATATCTAAGAGAGGGATCATGAGGGGGATTTTAGAAGGTTTTTAAAGGTGAATATTTTGGATGGTGTATCTCTTGATATTTTGGGAAAGTATAATCATTATATATATATATAAATAATGAGGTATTGTTGGAAATTTAAGGAGTGCAGAATATACTAGGATTAAGGAAAAACTTGATTTTAGTAGGAAAACTAGATGATATGGGTTTATATACTATATTTTTGTATATAACATGTAAATCCATGTTTCTTTACATTTTGGTGCCCAAAGGAGTTAAATAAATAACATTTTACATGATGGGAGTTTCAGAAGGTAAAATATATGTCATACAAGTAACTTCTATAAAGTTATGGAATGAATGTAGTAGTCACTTTAGTGAGAAAATGATGAAAATAAAAGTTTTTAAAGGAATAATAAATACCAGAATCATGTATTATGGAACATGTAAAGAGTGATTTTTGGGAATTAGTGGAAGTTCTTATTCCTAATGGAAGGTAAGATGCTCAAGGACCAAAAGTTAGAGCTGATTCATATGGATGTATGCGGCCATATCTGGTCTATTATCATGGAGGTTCAAAGTGATATGTTACCTTTTTTGGATTTGGTTCCCTATAACCAAATTATATGTACATTTTTATTACCTATAGTCATTGTTTTGAATATTGATAAACTTATTATCACATCATGATTGTTCTTCTCTCTGACATAGTATGTGATAATGTCCAGCGAGTAATTTCTACATTTAATGGTCATAGCAGTTCCTACTATGATGAGAATCCCAAAGTGACATGAAATTATTCTTAAATATATATTCCATGGTTGGATGATATCATTTTATGGTACACAAATGATACAGGCTATCAAGGGTGGAGACTCATATGACTTTGAGGTACCTTCTCATTATATATGACCTTGGTAATTTCCAGTATAATAGATTATGATAATGTAACCTTCTAGTAGGAAATCCAAATTTATATGTTTCATTAGATATTCCTATCTATGAATGTGTGTACTGATCATAATACTTTAACATTATTATTAATGAATATTATTAGTTTCATACTTTGATGTATTAATGAAAATTATGATGAAATATGTTCAAGGTGTAGTGGGATATGTTTGGTTAATCATGTGTAGTGACTTAGATTTTTCTATATAAGATTTAGAATATTTATAGGAACATTTATGAATCCAATCACTAAGTTGGTGTGGGATTCTGGGGCTCGGAGAGCCTCAGTGCAGTTCTGTGAAAAATATTAAATATATTCTTTGATGCGTGTAATTATATGTAAAATGTAGAATAAATCCTTATAAGAGTCTTGGATCATAAATCTGATACCATAGTTGAGTTTAGAACATGTTTTTTACCCTTAGTGCGACATAAAGTTTGTCGGTGTCGGGTGCCCGGTCGAAGGCGAGCATTGGCGAAGCATTGAGTGGAGATTTATTCATTTAATGAAATTAAATTAATAATCCCCTAAAACCTTTTTGTTTCAAACTTGTAATAAGGGGTAGGAGGGTTTCCTCCCATGTAAATGTATGAATCATGGATGAACCAAGGTGAGAAGGTCCCTCCAGATCCCATTTTTTATGTTGATTTTCACTAGATCAAGAATTAGCACGTTCCGAGCATTGTTTCAGACCCAAAGCTTTGGTGTTTTATCATGTGGTAAGTGGTTTTACAATATTTATATCTCAAACCCATTTTATGTGTTTTTTAAAGATTTAAATCACTTATTATACTATTAGGGACCCCGTGGGGGTCGATCTATGGTTTTCATGTGAAAACCAGGGGTGTCGAGTGGCTTGGAAAAATTCCCATCATAATTTTTGATCACACGACGTATAGTGTAGTATCACACACCATGTTTTATTCCCGTTATGGGAATATAGTCCTTTGGAACTATATTTCGTGTATAAGGGTTATATTCCATGTTGTGATTCAAGTCATGTGGTTAAGGGATAGGGTCAATCCTTCCATGCCAAAGGACTTGGTCGTGTGAAAGTACATGGTTAGGCACACGGGAACAGGTTGAGTTACATGAGCATGGACTGAAGACATAGACAAAGGGGATGGTTATTCATACCATTCCATGTACTATATATACACACTATTTGGAATACATATCTAACCAAGCTATTTGGGGAAGGACAGAGGCTGAGGCCCGGGCAAAGAGAAACACCGTGTACTGGGGGTACACATCGTGTGGTGTTACATGGACAGTGAGATCATGTATGGGATAGGACACACCTGGGTTTTTATGGTTCAAATACCATTTTACTTGGGGTAAATGTTGTGTGTTATATGTTATACATGTTGAGTACCATCAAGGGACACATCCAAGGGCTAGTGTTGAGAGGCACACCATGTACTATAGGTAAACATCATGTGATTCCATTTGAGGATTTTCTCCCTCATGCATATCCTTCTTCTAGACTCAGGAAGAGGCTCAAGATTAGCCTATACTGAGTAGTTCTCTATTTTGAATGTAATGTTGGCCACATTTTAGGCCTTTTAGATGTGACATGAGGTGGTGTTGTTTGGGTATCTTGGGTTAGCAATACCTAGACTAGTAGGGTTAAGTGAGTTCCCCTAGTCCTTTCTCATGAGGGTTCTTTGTGGAATCATTTCCTCATTATATGATTGTGACCCCTCTATGGATACCACAATATTTTTAAATGTGGGTGGTTCAAATATTCTGGAGTGATTTGTCTCAATCCTCTTTGACTAAAGACTCGGCATCTTAGAGCATGTATCCCTCTGAGAGGATCAAAGAAATCCTCACATCCTTTCATGTTTACCTTGGGGGAGTTTGTGGAATTGGCATGACCAATATTTATCTTAGTTTTGATACTCTACCCAGAAGGATGTTTCCAGTAGTGTACAAAGTCCCCAATGAGCTCTGGTCATAGACCCTCTATCTGTGTATTGAGATCTGATCTTTTTGATGAGGTAGTAGTATGATGAAGTTTGTATCTCAGATGAATCCTCTCAGTTTCCTTTGGTGTTATTATGGAATTCCCTAGGCTAGGTTTGTAGAATCTTTGTGTCCAACTCTATATGGGATTTGATCCTTTGCTTAGCGAGTTTTTCTGGATTTGGGTTATTGTGTGATACACAATTTCTATGTTTGGTGCTCCATTTTGGGTTTTTAGTGTCCCCCAATGGATCTTGGGAGCGATCCCCTACCTGTGTTTTGGGATATTTTCTTGGATACTAGCTGAATCTCTCTATGATGTTGTCTGATGAGCATGCCCTTTTAGATAATTACCACTAAGGATAGTAAGGTTGTTCCATCAGTTCAGTGTTTCTTGGTAGAGTGGAATCTCTCAATTGAGTTCCATATGGGATGGTGGGGATGTGACATCAACTTTGACATTACCGATGTGTGGAATATATCTATTGCATTCCATATGGGATGGCTAGGCTCATGTAGAAGGTACTCCTAGATACGAGATCTATTGAAACCTAGAGTAGGTTTTTATGGACGGTTGTATGGTTGGGACCATAAGACTTGGGAGTCTGTTGGGAGTATATATGAGATAATTCTAGGTTTCCTTATGATGTTGTCACATATCTTGGTGGACACGCTATGTGGTATGATATGAGTAGTCATGTATATCCTAGGGATGTTTGAGATGTAGTTTCTCTCTCATTTAAGTTTCCACTGACTTGGGTCAAGTTAAATGATGCCTATCAATTTCTTCATTTTTGGTTTGGTTTTTTGAGGTGCCTACTAGGTATTTTGATACTCACCCCTACATAGTATTTCCCCACACATGTTTTTTCTTGTGAAAACCATAGGTTTTATATAACTTTCCATGGGGAACCGATAGCGGGTGGAGTGTAGTTCTGGGATGGATAAACTGTGGATTGTACCGGTTGTGAATTTGATAGTGATCCCCTCCATTTGAGTAGGTTGGATAATTTTATAGTTTTATTTTAGTGGGATTTTATTTTTATTTTTCATTTTACTTCTTTCTAATACGGTCATACTATATTTTTGGTATATAGATATATGCATGCATTTAGTAGTAGTTTTACTTTTATCTTTGAATTGTTTCATAGAAATTTATGTAGGTGTGTTTGTATAGTTACCTTAGGATAATTCCTATCATATGTGATATGCCAACTTGGTGTTATTCACAATCCCCTGGCATATTGAAGGTAGGATTGGGGAGTCATGACTCAGGCCTTAGTGGGACAGGTCATGATAAAGTGGTATTAGAGTAGGCTCCAATTTAGGACCATAGTGTATATCTTGTCTAGATATGATCTTGGTTGGGTTGAATAGTGATAGTGTTAAAGTGTTTTGAGTTAATCTCTCAGGTTAGGGACTCCAGTGTTGGTGTGATAGCCTACATAACCATTCACTAGGACTTGTATAACCTTCTTGTTGAATTAGAAAATTTAGGCACTGGTTGCGGGGGGGTTCATACATGAAATATATAGTACTGGTTTGTGGTTTTTCATATTCTTATTGATGCATTTCTCCAGATATACTCTTTAAATGTGGCACATATGGACCTTTTTTAGGATTTTTTTCACAACGATGGCCTTTAGGGTTTCCACTATTGGGTTTAGGGTATGCCTCAACGAGTGATGAGGTCTCCTTGTAGGGGCTTGGTCACAAGTAAAGGTTTCTTCCTAGTGGAAAACTGGTGGAGCTTTCACCCATTGATAAGCATTTAGATCCACCTCTGAGAGTTCAAGTGGATGTATATTTTCAGATGGAGTTATGGATGGCTTTGTTGGTGTTGGATGATGATACATTAGTATCGAACATGTATTTTGAGCTTCAAAGGTAGGTTTTTCTTGAGTTACTGGTTGATCATGACCTGAAGATAGCAGTCGTGTGATGTAGGAGGCATTTTCTATCTCGAAGACCTCAGAATATGCTTAGTCCTTTAGGGATGAGTCATTGTTATGCCTTTGAAGGGTATGAAAATATCATGTGGGAGTTTTCTACTCATAGAGATTCTATACTAGGGGATTTCATTTTACCATCAAGTTAGAGGTAGTAGTTTCTGAGAGTTTCTCAGGGCAGTAGATGTGGCATAGGATCTGGAGGAGCAATAGGATGTGGTTGGTGATTTGATTTTTTTCCACTACCACCACCCCTAGGTGGTCCAGGAAAGGCTTAGGGATCTAGTGGATAAGTACATGGGTGGTTGTAGGCACTAGAGGTTTTTAACCTAGAGGATTTAGGAGAGTATGGAGGTATTCTCTATATCCTTTATACTTTTATAGTATTTATGTTTGATACAAGTGTGAGACCCTTTCCTTTACGCTTCTTTCTTGAGTATTTTTTTCAAGGTAACGTAAGGTTTTAATGGAGCCCTTTGTTGGTGTGGTATGATGTGGATTAAAATTCACGGGAAGGAGGGATTATTTCCTCCACTAAGATGCATTCTTTTGACATGATAAAAAAATGTGAGGGAGAGATAGTACTATCCAAAGAATATATTGTTTAGTTGTGGTGGATGAGTCCATTTTACTTTCATGTTCAAGGTGGTTTGGTGTGTTATGGTGTTGGATTAGTCCCTAGTTGGGGTGGATAGGCGGGCCAGGAAAGTATGGGATTCAGAAAGAATGGGCTTCTGGCCTAAAGGATCATGTGTGGTTTGGGGTATGACATGTGACTACTTTGTCTTAGTTTCATTTTTTGCATTCATGACCTAATTTTTACTATTAGTATCCCATTTCTATGATACAGTGGCACTATAGGAACCCTTTTCATTTTACCATTGATTTGGAGGTTTTCTGTAGGGTTTTATGAGCTATTGGTTTTTTTAGGGCTTATAAGATCTAATGTGTTCACTTGGGGTATCCCTGTTTAGTTATCCAAGTGGTGGCAGTGTTTCTTGTGGCTTGGTGTGGATGACATTTCCTAGATCTGGTGATTGTCAGGGAAGAGTACCCACACTCTTGAATAAAAATCTTCTTTGTCCAAAGTCTAGAATATATTTCTTGTAGTTTATTTGTTTGTAGGAATGTTGTGTGGTATCCCTAACCCTTTTTGAATTGATTATCGATGGACCCTGGTAAGGGTTATAGTTGGTTCTTGCAAGGATTTATTTATCTATAGTTGGTGAGTGAGGTAAAATATCATTTGACTTTTTTTAGTTGAACCTTGTGGTTGAGGTCGATGTGGAATTTCTCTATTTGACAGTTATTTCCCCTTCGCTTTTATAGAAAGTTGGGGAGCCACATCTTTTAGTTTTAGTTTGTGAGGTATTTCATGACCAAATATCCAATGGATATGATCTTCATGGATTTTACAAAGGTGGAGAGTATGTAACCCTTCCGAGGACTGATGATGAAACCAGTCAAATGTTGAGATGGAGAATTGAATAAGTTTCTGTCCCTCAGTGGTGTGCCCGAGAGAGGGGTGGTTTCATTAGATAAGAAAATTGTTCGGGTTCTGAAAAAAAATGCATTGGGTTTTCCATTTTGGCATGGTGTTGGTGTTGGTTGTGAAAGTAATATATCATTCAGAGTTGGATGAGGTATATTGCACTACCACAAAACTGGGTAAGGCAGGCGCCTGCCTTTATCAGCGCTAACGGAAAAGTGCTGATAAAGGGGTAGGATTTTATCAGTGATAAAAAAAATGCACTGATAAATGTACCCTTTATCAGCGCTAAAACAAGCACTGATAAAGGTGTACCCTTTATTAGCACTTTTTTTAGCGCTGATAAAGGTTACATTTATCAGCGCTTTTCTTAGCGCTGATAATATTTATTGTATACATTAAATAAAAAACACATGTTATAACTATATATATATATATAATTAAATAATTATAAGATTAATAATAAATATATTTATTATATTTATTAGATTTATTAATTCATTATATTTATTAGATTTATTAATTCATTATATTTAATATATATATTTTTTATATTTGTTTATATTTAATGTATTTGTTTTATTTATAAATATATAATAATTTTTAATATATGTGTATAATTAAAATTATTGAATATATATGTGTTTTCCAATGAATTGGGGTTAATGAATATATCATACATGCGTATATATATGTGCATGAATAATGTTCATTTATAGATTATAATTACATATCACATTGATGTGTTATTGATTTATAATTAATTATGTTACCCATATAATATATATATATGTGTGTTCTAAAAAATGTACACTTATAATTAAAATTAAATTATATTTAAATAATAAAAATATATTTTATTATATTTTCAATGATATATATATAAATATACCTTTCAAATAATTTTATAAGTATAAATAAAGATATATTTATTTAGAGTTATAATTATTAATAAATATATATATATATATCATAAATATCATTTTAAATAGATATATAATAATATAAAATAATTATTAAATTTATACATTTATCAACACTTTTATTAGCGCTGAGAAAGTATGTCTTTATCAGCGCTACAAAAGCACTGATAAAGAGTGTATTTATCAGCGCAAAAATGAAAAGCGCTGATAAAGTCACCCTTTATCAGCGCTAAAAAAGCCATAATAAATTCCAACCTTTATCAGCGCTAAAAAAGCCCTGATAAAGGGGGTATTTATCAGTGCTTTTCATTTTAGCGCTGATAAAGACCCCCTTTATTAGCACTTTTTACTAGCACTGATAAAGGTCCATATGGGAATTATAAAATTCACTGGGTCCTTCTCCTCCTCCCCACACCCTGTCAAGATTTTGTGGAAGCCCTACCCTGCGCTGTTGCCTCCTCTCTGCCGCTGCCTCCTCTCCGCCGCGGCTGCCACCTCCTTCTCATTTTCCTCCTTCGCGGCTGCCGCCTCCTCCTCCTCCTCTGGCGTCTACCTCTCTTCCTCCTCCTCTGTCGCGTCTCCTCCTCCTCCTCCTCCACCGCGTCTCCTCCTCCTCCTCCTCCTCCACCGCGGCCTCCTCCTCCTCCTCCATCGGTGCCTCCTCCTCCTCCTCCTCCGTCTACTCTGCTGCCTCCTCTGCCTCCGAGCTACCTCCACTACCTCCACGCTGCCTCTGCGCTGCCTCTGCTGCCTCTGTTGCATCCGTTGTCGATGCCTCTTCCTCATTTGCCACTGGGTCCTCCTCCTTAAGGTGAGTAAAATTGAATTTTCATGAATTAATTGTGTTTTCATTTATTGTCAATATTGAGATTAATTATGATTTGTCATGATTCTTGTGTGTGATGCTTGTGTCACGAACCAGGCCGAGTCGTCATCCGACCCGGCACCCGACCCAGTCCGCGACATGGCTCGAAGGGCGTTCCTAATCCCCACGGGCTGGCACAAGTTCTCGGGTATCAAAACTAACACATGGTAACGATTTACCCAAAATAGTAAACACAAAACAACTGACAAGGTAAATAAACTAAAACTGAAAAAGACAATCAAACCGGACCTTAAACAAAATCAATTTTAATGATTTACAACTTGAATGAACATCCAAAAAAATAACATCAACGAAAGAAACTAAAACTCTAACTCAAACCTCAAAGAAACAAGATAGGTGCGACATCCACACGTCACAAGCGTTAACCTGCACGAGAAGACCGTCCACAACCCGAACCATCATCGTGGAGCACGATGCCTCAACCTGGAATACAAAAGAAACAGAAACTATATACACCCAAAGGTGTATGTAGGGTGTGAGCCAAAATCCCAGTAGGACGTCACCCAATAAAAAGGTAACACACATAATTATTAAATGACAAACACATTTTCAATTTTAACTAAATCAAGGAAGTAAGTTCTTAAACAGTTTTAAAGAAAACAGAATAGAAAAAAAAAATAGTTTCAATGGAACAACTTAAATTAAAACACACACGCACTTACTTTTTAAAATAACCAATGAGTCACACTGACGCGCGTAAAGTAACCAATGAGCACTAATATGGGAGAGGCCACATGGTATCAGCTAGCTTGGGTCCCTAGATCTTCGTGTCTCGGTGAAACGTGGCTTAGAAGGCCACGACCCTCAGAAAACGTGGCTTAGAAGGCCACGACCCTCAAAAAATGTTGCTTAGAAGGCCACGACCCTCAGAAAATGTGGCTTAGAAGGCCACGAACCTCAGAAAGGGACATGTTTAGTTAGTGTTGCAATCGTCAGTCCTTCTAGTGAAACCAGGTCGAGTCACCTCCAGAACACTAGCTCACTAGTCTAGTTCACCCTCCTAGCTACCCGAGTTTCCCTCTTTGTGCTCAAGCAAGTTTCAAGTTCATGTCACACGTCACACTTATGCATAAAATCTCAACAGGGTACTTACATGCGCAAAAACACCATTTTCACAACCAAACCCTCTTTTAGAACCATACACACACCAAAATATTTTTAAAACATAATCTGTATATGTTACATACTCAATTAAACCATTTTCGCAATAAAAAAACACTTATCATTAAAAAAACCACCACTTAGAAATATAAATACCACTTTGAAATGAGGCTCACACTAAAAATATTTCAAAACTAAATCAGCATCAGTTACACAACCAATTAAAACAACTCCACAGTCAAAGAAATCACTTTCAATATCAAACACGCCACTAAAAAATTTATTAAAGAAACTTCGCACGCGTCGCATGACTTTAAGCACCAAAATATTCACACAATTTAACCCAAAAAACAATTTTTAACCCTTAATACTGTTTTAATAAAACAACCCAAATTTTTTTTCATAAATAGATTTTTGAGAGAAAAACAACGCTTTACACATTAGACAGACCCAAACCCGCCCTTACATGACCACACGTGCACAACACCACCTCAGGAACACAATCTGCATCACACACGCAATTAAAGAAAACACCCGGATAGTTAAAAAACCATTTTTATAATTAAACAAACTACCATAAAAAATGTGCCAAAAAAATTTCAAGATATGTCACACGACACTAAATGCCAAAAACTCTTTCAAATGTCATTTCTGACTAAATGCAGAGAGACGCAACAATAAAATGACAATTGCACCCTTTTTTAATCCCTAACAAATCAACTACACAACTTAAGGGAAAAAACTAATATCCAGTTCAACATTGGTTTCACAACAACATACTTATATTATGCACACACTACTAAACACATAAAAACACACTAAACCTTATGAAAAGTAAAATTCGCATCAAACTAAATGATTAATAAACATGCTAAGTTAATTAAATCAACGAATGAATTCATCAATTAATACTCATGCATGGAACCAACTACCTCGAACCCAAAATGCTTCCGCAAAATGGTGTGAAATCGCAATCGCACCTCAACCGCACCTCAAGCAAACTAGCGCGAACCCAAAACATGAATTCGAACAAAAATGAATCAAAATCGAACCCTAAAAGAAAGAAAAACTCTAAAATCTTGGAAAAAGAAGAAATTAGAAACCCTAATATAGTGGAGATCTTCTTGAAGGAGTTGCGGGGGAAGCCACCGGTGAGGAGAGGACAAGGGGTTGTGCGGGTGGCCGGACGGGAGGGGCAGGGGCAGTCGGGACAGTGGTTCCCGGATGGAAAGTGGTTGCAGCGAAGGGGTTGGGGGAGAGCGGGGTACCAAAATCAGGTCGCACCAGTTGGGAAAAGGGAGGTTGGCCGGACATAATAGGAGGCGCTGGGGTTCTCCAGATAGAGGAAGGATTGCCGACACTGGGAGGTAGAGGGCGGTGCCAACTTAGAGAGTCGTCGGGAAGGAGAAGGATGTTGGATGCAATTGCGCCAAAGGTGGGGGATCGAGCTGGTAGACGGTGCGATGGGAAGAAGGGGGTCCGGGGGAAGGGTGTGCGACAATGAAAGGTTGAGGGAGGCACTGGACACGGACCACGCGAGGGAGGCAGGACTTCTTCGGACAGAGGTTCGAGCGACGCAACACGGGAGGGGGAAAATGGCGGAGGGTCGTGGGGAGGTAGTGCGGACTGCTGTACAGGGTGGGAGGCGACAAGCGTCCTGGCCGAGAAGAAGGGCACACGGGTAAACCAGGGGTTCCAAAGGGGGGTGAGTCGTTCGAGTAATGGGGAAAGAAGATGGTGCGCCGAAAGAAGAATGGGGTGAAACCCTAACCAAAAAGAAAGAAAGAATAAATAATAAAATAGATAAAGAAAAAAAAATAAAGATAAAATAAAACTAAAACTAATAATTATAATGATGATAATATCCTTATGTATTTAAATAAGCTTTTAAATTTTTGTCACAGTTCTTATTTTATTTTATTTCTTCCATTTTATTCCTCTTAAATTTTATTTCTTTATTAATAATTCATTTCATTTAATTAGTTGATCATCAAGCAGGACGTGCGTTGAACTGGGCAAGGTCGCACGGTGACCCGGGCGAGGCCGCACGGCTTCGACTGTGGTGTGCTGGACACAACCAAGGGAGAAACATTCATTTCTAAATAAGAGCTCAGAAAATTAAGTCGGCATCAACCCGAACTATCTGATACCCAATAAAAATAATAAAATAAATAATATAAAAAAAAGACGGGTGTGACAATTCTCCCCACCATAAAGCTTTCCATCCCGAGAAATCCACAACTAAGGTTGAGACTCAAAGAAGAAACGGATGCCCCACTAAGGATCAAATAGGATCCCCACAATCAACAAGACAAAAGAGGCAAAAGCATCGCACTCAGAGAAAGTGACTCAAAGACTGCATTAAGAAACACGTAAAAAGACTTTCTAATATGTGTCTCCCTCCCCAATGAGCTAGAATGCCTCCGGTCAACTGATCAAATAAAGTAACTCCCACACCCACAGAAACCAACTTCACAAGCCAAAACACCTCAAGAATCATTACATGAAAACCACATCGTCTGACTGGAACAAATAAACAAGACCAACCACGTCCAAAGAATAATCTTATCACCTACCACCAAGTCATCTCTGGAAATAGAAATAAAATCCAGCATGGGAAAGCCCGAAGGGGCTCCCCACCATTAGAAACTTACTGACGCCCGAGACGAGACTAGAAAACCAACCTAGGGAGGCTCGAGTAGACTCCCTGCCATTATGAAAAAGGCCAACACTGACTCATTCCAGAGACATTTGAGCGGGACCCATCGTGGGTCTCCCCACCATTAGAATTTACAGAAGGTACAAAAATTTGAAAATTTTCCGACGGTGACTAGATACCCCACCATAAAGGGTGGGGAGGGAAGGGACTGACTACCGAGGCGCCAAAATCATGACCCAAGACAACCCGACATCTCCACATTCCTGGATGAGCACTATTCAAAATTGGGACCGGTATCCCAAAAAAAAACTCATAAGGACTAGAAAAATAGATTAAGTCTAGTGGGATGCATCTGTTGGGACTTTAAGGTACGATGTAGCCATGCCTCCTCGTAGCCTCAGTAACCTCACGCACTTAGACGGGTCGTCAGAACGGAACAACCGCAAGGGACAATTTAAATTGATTTTACTTTCTACACCAGTGGTAAAAATAAATTCGGGGTCTCATACACTCTCGCGGTTCCTGACTACGTGTCAACTTCACTCTGAGGCCTATGGCTGGAGCCCTGATGTATGAATCATCTCCTGCCTCGTAGTAAGGTATTGAAGACTCTCGAACGGAGCTTCTCCTTTTGGTGTCACACGCAACCACGCCGCAATCGAGACAACACCATTAGACACAGCACACTCTGACATCCACCCACTCCCTTGAGACATGTCCACCAGAACAAGGTTTTAGATGACGCACATGCATCACCTCCTCACCTTAACCAAGAAACTTAAGAAATAAAGATGCACGACAAACACTACTCTTTGAAAAGAAAAATTAGAACTCCCTGAGAGGGAACACTCCTATGAAAACCAGGATTCCTTAAGGATTCTATGAAATTCACCTTTTCTATTCAAAGGGAACTCACGCTGCAAGATGTCGCCAAACATGACCCTTGCAGCTGATGAAAGCACTATGAGCCTTTCAAACCATAGGTCAGCACCAATAACTCTGAACTATCTTCACCCTTCTGCGCTGGAATTCATTTCACCATTTCCGGGGTGGACACCTTCAAACACAACGGTGTCCAAATTCATACCCGATGACTCAAACAAATCAAAGAGGCCAAAACTCCTATCAACTTCCCTCGCATCTGTAATCCCGCTGCGAGAGGATCCATTTAGTTGTAAAAAGGAGAGGTGGGTTCAATTCTATAATTCAAGAAGAGAGTCCTCTGATCAACTGGAGGGTCCACCAATGGCGAATTGCCTGTAGCCACATTTCAATCGCATGTTAACGCTTTATGGGGGGCATACACTAGTCAAGAAAGAAAATGATGGACCCAAATCAAACTGGTCCAATGGTCAAGACATACCACAAGAGAACACTAAACGTGGATAGGGAACCACTACAAGGGCTTCCCGAAGCAATTTTCAAAATAATTCACTAAATACACACTTGCATACCAACTTACAATTAAGAATTCAAACTCAAAACACAAATCATTCAGAAAGGATCCTCGACTCAAAACGCCTCACATCCGACATTTCCAAAACATGAGGACACACCACACAATCACCGGTTACTAAAACACCAAATTCTCATTTAACAAAACTTTTTGAAAATAATCCAAGCTAGTGGGTTGC
Organism: Viscum album; assembly: GCA_963277665.1. Lineage (NCBI taxonomy): Eukaryota > Viridiplantae > Streptophyta > Magnoliopsida > Santalales > Viscaceae > Viscum > Viscum album. The sequence goes on along the minus strand of OY728157.1, from coordinate 438,190,798 downwards.
AAAAACACCAATGGTGTCCCATGGGCCTCGCACATGCATGTTCTCGTGCCGCACCGACACCCACCTCATGTCCATCCATGCACTCATCTGCATGTGTCATTAACCCTTTCTATTTCCATATACACTCATGCATGTGGTTTCCCACAAGAATACCAAGGATCAAAACCAAACCTTTCCATTTTTTAAAACCAAAACATTCAACCCACTCCTTTCAAACCTCATACATTATTCCCTTTTTAAAGTGCTATATTTCAAAACATTTTCCAAGACCAATTATTTTTTTTAAAATAAAATTTCCACAATTCCAAAACAAAGAAACAAGAAACAGTGAAAGCGAAAACTAGTGTTAGCGGGTGACTGGAACATATGGTTAGCGGCCATACACCAATCACGTCACCACCACAGAGGGTATTCTGGGACAGCGTCCCCAGCTCCACATGGCTTGCCAGGCCCTGTGAGCTCACTAGGACCACTGACCCTACTCCCTTTTCATTTCTCTTATACAAGATTAACCACACAGACCAAAGGTTTAGACAAACCTCAACTTTCATTTGGTAACTCGAGTCTCGCCATGAGGTGTGCTGGTCAGGCACCTTGCTCGTAGCTAGAACGTCGAGTTCCGAAAACCTTAACTTCATTCTACCGTGACTCCATCCCAAAAGAACACGACCCAAGAGAGAAAACATGCCCTTTGATACCATTTTTTCATGAACCAGGCTGGGTCGCCATCCGACCCGGCACCCGACCCAGTCCGCAACATGTCCCAAAGGGCATTCCCAATCCCCACAGGCTGGCACAAGTGCCCGGGTATCAAAACTAACACATGGGAACGATTTACCTGAAATAGTAAACACAAAACAACTGACAAGGTAAATAAACTAAAACTGAAACATAAAATCAAACCGGACCTTAAACAAAATCAATTTTAAAGATTTAAAACTTGAACTAACATCCAAAAAAATAACGTCAACGAAAGAAACTAAAAATATAACTCAAAACTCAAAGCAACAAGATAGGTGCGACATCCACACGTCACAAGCATTAACCTACATGAGAAGACCGTCCACAACCCGAACCATCATCGCAGAGCACAATGCCTCAACTTGGAATACAAAAGAAATAGAAACTACATACACCCAAAGGTGTATGTAGGGTGTGAGCCAAAATCCCAGTAGGACATCACCCAATAAAAAGGTTCCACACATAATTATTAAATGAAAAACACATTTTCAATTTTAACTAAAGAAAGGAAGTAAGTTCTTAAACAGTTTTAAAGAAAATAGAATAGAAAAAAAATAGTTTCAATGGAACAACTTAAATTAAAACACACACGCAATTACTTTTTAAAATAACCAATGAGTCACACTGATGAGCGTAAAGTAACCAATGAGAACTAATATGGGATAGGTCGCATGGGTATCGGCTAGCTTGGGTCCCTAGATCTTCGTGTCTTGGTGAAACGTGGCTTAGAAGGCCATGACCCTCAGAAAACGTGGCTTAGAAGACCACGACCCTCAGAAAACATGGCTTAGAAGGCCACGACACTCAGAAAACGTGGCTTAGACGTCTATGACCCTCAGAAAGGGACATGTTTAGTTAGTGTTGTAATCGCCAGTCCTACCAGTGAAATCGGGTCGAGTCACCTCCGGAACACTAGCTCACTAGTCTAGTTCACCCTCCTAGCTACCCGGGCTTCCCTCTTTATGCTCAATAAAGTTTCAAGTTCATGTCACACGTCACACTTATGCATAAAATCTCAACAGCGTACTTACACACGCAAAAACACAATTTGCACAACCAAACCCTCTTTTAGAACCATACGCACACAAAAATATTTTTAAAACAAAATCTTCATGTGTTACATGCTCAATTAAACCATTTGAACAATAAAAAAACACTCATCATTAAACAAACCACCACTTACACATATAAATACCACTTTGAAATGAGGTGCACACTAAAAATATTTCAAAACTAAATCAGCATCAGTTACACAACCAATTAAAACAACTACACAGTCAAAGAAATCACTTTCATTATCAAACATGCCACTAAAAAAATTTATTAAACAAACTCTGCACACGTCGCATGACTTTAAGCACCAAAATATTCACACAATTTAACCCAAAAAAACAATTTTTCACCCTTAATAATTGTTTAATAAAACAACCCAATTATTTTCATAAATATATTTTTGGGAGAAAAACAACACTTTACACATTAGACCGACCCAAACCCTCCCTTACATGACCACATGTACACAACACCACCTCAGCAACACAATCTGCATCACACACGCAATTAAAGAAAACACTCGCATAGTTAAAAAGACCATTTCTATAATTAAACGAACTACCATAAAAAATGTTCCAAACAATTTTCAAGATATGTCACATGACAAAAAATGCCAAAAACTCTTTCAAATGTCATTTATAACTAAATGAAGATAGATGCAACAATAAAATGACAATTGCACCCTTTTTTATGCCCTAACAAATTAACTACACAACTTAAGGGAAAAAAACTAATATCCATTTCAACATTGGTTTCACAACAACATACTTATATTATGCACACACTACTAAACACATGAAAACACACTAAACCTTATGAAAAGTAAAATTCACATCAAACTAAATGAATAATAAACACGCTAAGTTAATTAAATCAACGAATGAATTCATCAATTAATACTCATGCGCGGAACCACCTACCTCGAACCCAAAAAGCTTCCTCAAAATGGTGCGAAATCACAATCTCACCTCAACCACACCTCAAGAAACCTAGCGCGAACCCAAAACACGAATTCGAACAAAAACGAATCAAAATCGAACCCTAAAAGCAAGAAAAACTCTAAAAGCTGGGAAAAAGAAGAAATTAGAAACCCTACCATAGTGGAGAACTGCCAGAAGGAGTTGTGGGGGAAGCCACTGGTGAGGAGAGGACAAGGGGTTGTGCGGGTGGCCGGACGGGAGGGGAAGGGGAAGTCGGGACGGTGGTTGCCGGATGGAAAGTGGTTGCGGCGAAGGGGTTGGGGGAGAGCGGGGTACCAAAAGCAGGTCACGCCGGAGAGGATTAGCACCGGTTGGGAAAAGGGAGGTTGGCCGGACATAGTAGGAGGCGCTGGGGTTCTCCAGCTAGAGGAAGGAGTTCCGACACTGGGAGGTAGAGGGCGTCGCCGACTTAAAGAGTCGCTGGGAAGGAGAAGGATGTTGGATGCAATTACACCAATGGTGGGGGCTCGAGCTGGTAGACAGCGTGACGAGAAGAATGGGGTCCGGGGGAAGGGTGTGTGACAATGAAAGGTTGAGGGAGTCACTGGACACGTACCACGCAAGGGAGGTAGGACTTCGTCGGATGGAGGTTCGAGCGACGCAACATGGGAGGGGGGGAATGGTGGAGGGTCATGGGGAGGTAGTGCAGACCGTTGTACGGGGTGGGAGATGACAAGCGGCCTAGCCGAGAAGAAGGGCATGTGGGTAAACAAGGGGTTCCAAAGGGGAAAGAAGATGGTGCACCAAAAGAAGAATGGGGTGAAACCCTAACAAAAAAGAAAGATAGAATAAATAATAAAATAGATAAAAAAATATAAAGATAAAATAAAACTAAAACTAATAATTATAATGATGATAATATCCTTATGTATTTGAACAAGCTATTAAATTTTTATCACAGTTCTTATTTTATTTTATTTTTTCCATTTTATTCCTCTTAAATTTTATTTCTTTATTAATAAGTCATTTCATTTAATTAGTTGATCATCGAGCAGGGCGTGTGTTGAACTGGGCGAGGTCGCACGGCGACCCGGGCGAGGCCGCGCGGCTTCGACCGCGGTGCGCTGGATGCAACCAAGGGTGAAACATTCATTTCTAAATAATAGCTCAGAAAATTAAGTCGGAATCGACCCAAACTATCTGATACCCAATAAAAATAATAACAAAAAATAATATAAAAAAAGACGGGTGTGACAGCTTGTGTGTGTGACAATTGATCAGGATTTGGGGTGTAAACCATATGACTATTACCTTTATAGAATCCTGAATGAGCAGTGTAATTAGATTCCTTGGATAGAACAAATGTGAGGATATATTTATGTAATCTTATAGAGGATGATATACTATGTGGTATAATGTTTTTAATGGATCATGTCATTACAAGGTGTTTCATTTGCTATGTTTTTAACCATTAATAACCTTGGAGTAAGGGGTGTATTTATATTTTATATATGGATTTGATTACTACAACCTAAAATAACATATCTAGGTGTTTGGTTGGTTAATGATAAAAGATAGTTCTGCCTCATGGATTTTATTAATGGATGAGTAAAAGTATATGGTTCAAGAGAGAGAGGATCCATTTATAGGTACATCCTATGATCCAAAAGGGATAGGACATAAGTGAATGACTTATATAGGTTTGTTGAGGGTTCATTGGGATATTTAAGTTCCCTTGATGGTTTGGGGTAATTAATGAGTTTTTTGGTTTGAATAAGCCCCTCAATAAGTGAATTGAAATGGGTGATATGCAATTTGATCTTAGTAAAGTCATGATCATAGTAGAATTTTTATTACACTAAGAGTAGGAGTATTCTCACCAACCATTCTATAATTTGGTATGGTGAGTAGATGGAGTAAAAATTGGAAACATATTATTACTAGCTTCAAAAGGAAATTTAGTCATGGGTTTTAGATGTATTTTACTAATATATTTATTGAAAACATTATCATATATGAGTTAGCGGATCATTAAAGGTGAGAAAATATGAAAAATTTATGTTTTTTGTGGATAACAAGTGTCCCAGAACAAGGAGGACGTGATTACACTTCTATGGGAGTGTTCCAAATGATGATGTTCACTCTAGTGTAAGATATGACACTATAGTAGGGCTGGTGTAACTATGAAGGTTTTGAGATGTAGGAGAGATATATTTTAATATAGAACATTTAACTATAATGGATGTCTCTAAGGGAATGTGAAGATATAATTTTATTGGGATATCTAGATCATGAAAATAAATGTTGCACTGGTTTGGGGTCCAATGGTATCAGTATGTAATGAAAAGGCTCATGATATAATAGTGTTATTTCATACTATAGTATATTTTTCATTATTAATTGGTGTATCGTTGTTTAAAGGGACGTTTCAGACCATGCCACAACTATAAGGGTCACACCATGAATGATATTCTATAGATAGTGGTAAATATGAGCAGACATGAATCGCATTTCATGATAAGTTATGTTAGGCCATAAAGGTGGTGAAGGATCTTTGGGATTTAGTTTCTAAGTCATTTGGAATTAGGATTCATTCCCTATGGAAATAATTCACATAAAATAACATTTAATCTCTATAAATATAGTGTTACATGACCCGAATCAATTATTTGGTTTCAATGAAGAATACTTCAGTTACCTAACCATTCAATCCATGGATTGTTCCAATTATGGTTTAGTTAACATTTGAGGAGAATAATAGGGGTGCACACATAATCCAAATTCTATAGGAACTTGTGGTCGAAGAAGGGGAAATCGATGAACTTATAGATTTAGATCATTATATCACGCACATGGGACTATATGGTTATATCCTTACTCTTTTAATTATTCTTATTGATAATAAACCAAGAACAAGATTCAAGACATCATGAACACTAAAGATAAGAAAATTTATAACAATAATTTGTGAACCATGTAATTATCCCTTGATCCATGTGAGTTATTTCATTGAATTTCTATCATCATTTTACCATCACTATCAAGATCCTTTTTTCACTAATCAGTATTCGAAAATGCTTTTAGATTATGAGTTTTTTGTAACCATTGTTTCACCCCCACCTTTAAGTATTTTTCTACTCTCACCTAGTTTTTTCACTTGTATGTGTGGGTAACTATCCTTCCTAGTTGTAGTTGAGTGGTTGGAATTATGATGTGTTCACCATTATAACTTATTCATGATTTGTTTGTGAAATGTTCATAGGGTATAATGGCCATAATAAATGTGATAGTATTTAGAAGGTGGAATTTGAATTGTTGTATTGAGAGTGAATTAGGTAAAGCTTATGGGATATGAGATTATAAAATAGATGGTGTATATGGGTGTACATCCACAAGTAAAAACCCAATAGATTTTATAGGGAAGAATGTGGAATTCATTCCCATTAATGTGATGAGATTTCTGACCATTTCAGTTTAACTAGTTTTTTTGTTTGTTTTATAGTGGAGATAGAATATATGGATTAATAAGTGCTCGGTTTTGTTTTATATATAAAGGTATATTTCAGGAGTGATTATATTATAGTGTATGGGTCTAAAAACAATAAAAGGAAGATTAAAAAATTCTAGTGGAGATCTAGGAAAGGGTTTGTGTATGTCTTATATGTGTGATGGTTTTTCATCAGGCCATGATAATACAACATGCTTATGAGGTGACGTTTCTCTATTTAAGTGGGTTCATATTCTAGGGGATAATTGTGATCCATGTTCCCCTTATATGTATACTATGGTCATTGATTATACCAATGGTGACCATTATATTGGTATATTAGGGGTATAGACTTGATTCATAGAGACAATGGTATTGGTATGTTTGGGTAACAAACTAGATCCATGGTTCCCAATGTTGTGGCATGTTAGGAGACAAGAAAGGATCCATGGTGACTGAGGTGTCTGGATTTTAGGTGTCTAGATAAGATCCATGGTCCTCAAGGTATGTGTTTTTAGATTCCTAAATATGATCCATGGTTCATGTGTATCGGTTTCTTATCAGCCCATATGAGATGCATAGTTCCCAAGGTTTGGGTATGTTTGGGTTTCAAAAAATATCTGTGATGTATGTGGTATGGTTTTATTAGGAGATAAGATTTTTTTTTGGAACCCATGGTTTAATGTATTGATTCTCACTGAATATAGTGTTATTTGTTTTTTTGTTTTATTAGTTACCATACAAAAATCTTAATTTATTTATTTTATAATGTGTGTTGTTTATTTATTTGCATTCATATAGATAAACCTAGTATATTATAATTTATATTAGGTTCCCCATTATTGGTGTCCTACTAATATTTTATCATTCAACCTACACAAGATCATTAGTGTATGTATGGAACTTATATAAGATTAATGATTCTTACCACATATTATAAGTGATCATACAAGAGTAGGTTGATGGTATTATGTATAAAATGCCTAGGTGGTCCTTGGATACCCTATGATAAGTCATCCAGACTATTACCATGACCCTCACTTATATAATATCTCCCCGGAGATCTCTTAATCCAATTATAAGGAGTAAATCCTCTATGTCACACTTCACCAATCACTATATGGAATATCCTACTCATCACACACACCATGACTCTTATATATCCTTAAGAGGGTGTTCCCCATCATACGTGATATATAAAACTATATTATCCATCTTATTTAGGCCTAAGACTCTAATACCTACTCAAATAACCTTAGAAAACCTAACTAGGCTATACTCATCCTCAACCAAGACTATTAATGAGCACGCCCCCCCCCCCCACCATATTTGAAGTATCTAGTTTTTTATCTAAATTATACTCATATTCCTTCTCCCCTAACCTATATACTCATCCTTTGGATTTCAAATAGGATGAATATAAATAAATAATGGATGAATGCCAATCAGTTGACAAAAGAGTATGAAGAAGGCGTGAAAGAGTTTATCAAGTTTCAAAAAAGATCATGCATATGACCCTTCTCAAATCCTTTGTCTGTGTTTATGCTGTTGTTATTAAAAACAAATTAGTCCAGAGGATTTGGAAGAACACTTGATCTGTCACGGAATATATCAGAGTTATACATGTTGGAATAAACATGGGGAAACAACGAATGTAGGTAGTGGCTGTGATAACACTTCGTTTTATGGATCATATGATATGATTACAAGTATGAACAATAAAGATGACCGTATGGAGGATGTGATTATAGATGTGAATGATGATGAAGATCATATTGAGTAAATGACAAGGACCGTCGAAGATGAACTTCGTGATTGCCCAAAATTGTTTGAGAAGTTAAAAAGTTGTGCAAAGACTTCATTGTATGTTGGTTGCACTAAATATACAGCACTATCATCCGTACTGAAGCTGTATAATTTGAAATCAGACAATGAGTGGAGTGACACCAATTTTACGGAACTACTTGCTCTCCTGAATAACATGCTCCCAGAAGATAATGAGCTCCCGATCTGAACATACGACTCCAAATGAATTCTATGCTCGATGTGTATGATCTCTGAAAGAATACATGCCTACCCGAATGACTGTATACTATTTATCAAGGACCAAAAATCACTTAAAGAATTCCCAAAGTGTGGTTCTTCTCGATACAAGAAAGATGAATCTAGTCCTACTAAATGTGTATGGTACTTTCCAATCATTCCAAGGTTTAGGAACCTATATGGAAGTGAGGAGACTACAAGACAATTGACATGGAATGAAAATACAAGAATTAAAGATGGGATACTACGTCACCCAGCAGACTCTCCTTAGTGGAAAAGAATTGATCATGAGTATCCTGAATTTGGAAACGAGTCAAGAAACCTTGGTCTTGCGTTATCTATAGATGGAGTGAATCCTTTTGGTTTTCAAAGCAACAGTCATAGTACATGGCCGATTATGTTGGTAAATTATAACTTACCACTGTGGTTATGTATAAAACGAAAATGCATCATGTTATCTATACTTATATCAGGACCAAAACAACCGGGTAATGATATTGATGTTTATTTAGCTCCATTGATCGAAGATTTGAAATTATTGTGGGATTCGGGTGTTACTTTGTATGATGCTTACAAAAAGGAAGATTTCACTTTGAGAGCCATGTTGTACGGGACGATAAATGACTTACCTTCTTATGTAAATTTGTCAGGATATAGCATTAAAGGAACTCAAGGGTGTCTCGTTTGCGAACAAGGTACAAAATCAATTAGGTTAAAACATTCATTGAAAACCGTGTTTCTAGGACATCGCAAATTTATACCCCGACGACAAAAGTACCGATCTTGGACGACATCATTCGATGGAAGTTCAGAAGAATGTATAACACCGTATCCACTAACAGGTGATCAATTGTTTGAGAAAGTTAAAAATGTGGACACTTCTTTTGGTAAACCGGCTTCAAAAAACCTTACTAAAATCGGTTGGAAAAAGAGATGAATTTTTTTTCAATTACCATACTAGAATTGTCTGTATGTCAAACATTTTCTTGATGTTATGCATGTAGAAAAAAATGTATTTGATAGTGTCATCGACACATTTCTAAATACACCTGGAAAAACAAAATATGGAATTAAGGCTAGGTTGGACATGGTTGAGATGAGAATACGAGAAGAGTTGGCACCAGTGAAGGGTGAAAAATGAACATTTCTTCCTCCTACTACTTACACTCTTTCCAGGCAAGCGAGATATCAGTTTTGTAACTTCTTGAATGATGTAAAGGTTCTAGAGGGGTATTCTTCAAATATCAGGAACCTCGTGTCAATGAGCGATTTGAAGTTAAAATGTCTGAAATCACATGACTGTCATGTTTTGATGCAAGATCTCATTCCTATTGCTTTACATTGCATTTTTTCCAAGAATTTCTACCATACATTAACGAAACGGTGTTTCTTCTTCAAAGCTATATGCAGCAAAGTTATAGACCCGGCGAAATTGCCAACTATGGAAAGAGAAATTTCCGTCATATTATGTGAATTAGAAATGTTCTTCCCGCCTTCATTTTTTGATATGATGGTTCATTTGATGGTCCACTTGGTGAGAGAAATTCAACTATGTGGTCCTGTACATTACAGATGGATGTACCCCATTGAACGGTATATGAAGATTTTGAAAGGGTATGTCAAAAATTGAAGTCAGCCAGAGGGTTGTATTGCGGAGTGATATATTATTGAGGAAGCCATTGAATTCTGTACCGAATACATGTCTGGTGTGAAAAGCATTAGCCTACCAAAATCTCGTCACACTGGGCAGCTTGAGGGTGAAGGAATTTCTGGAAGACAGGTTGTCACAATCAATATTACAGATTGGGAGCAGGCCCACCTCTATGTTTTGCATAACAATTTCTACGTTGACCCATATGTTGAAACCCACAAAGAAATTATTAGGCATTTGAATACATCTAGGGATGAAAAATGGATATCAGATACACATAATCGACAGTTTATAGGATGGTTTTGGGACCATATTTTTAAAAAGTCAGATAAAAATTCAGAGTCAATTTCAGACTGACTTCGATGACTAGACAGAGGACCAAGTGTGTATGTATTATCTTACAATGTTTATGTAGTTAATGGTTATAAATTTTATACTAATGAACATGATGAAGATATTACCATGCAGAATAGTGGGGTTACACTTGTGGCTAAAGTGATGCATGTTTCCGGTGCTAAGGACAAAAATCCAATTTATGTGAATATGTCATACTTTGGTATCATCAAACAAATATGGGAGTTGGATTATACAGAATTCCAAGTTCCGATTTTTCAATGCAAGTAGGTTGATAAAAAGAGTTCTATTAAAATAGATGAATTGGGATTCGTGAAAGTTGATTTTAGTAAGTAAGGGGAGAATGACGAACCATTTATAATGGCATCACAGGCAGTGCAAGTATTTTATGTTCTAGATCCCGCAAACCAAAATTGGTCAATTGTTCTGTTATCGAAAAAAACAACTGAAGGGTCAGATGAAAATTCAATGGATAATGACCCTTTTATTGGGACTTCGCAATCATTTTGTAGTGGTCTCAATGTAGATGATGTTTTGTATGTAATAGGATACCACAATGAATGGATATGAATAGTCGATAGAGGGGTCAAATCCCTTCAGCCTTTAAAAAAAGAGAGTTCAATAATCAGGTTATTTTTTTATTGTAATATAGATTGTGTTACATTATGTTATTATTGGTTCACTTCTTCTTTTATGTTATCTAAATTAAATGTTAAACCACTTCTACAGATAATGACTTCTGCACCTACTGATGCACCCAATCCCAAGACACAATAGGTTTCTCAACCTATTGCAGTTGGTCCCACTACTGAGGCACAACAAGTCTCTCAACCTGTTGCTGCTGGTCCCACTGCTGAGGTACAACAGGTTTCTCAACCTGTTGTTGCTGGTCCCAGTACCGATGCTAGCGCTTCAGAGGAACATAATGATGATGCAGAAACCAAGGAAATGGTAGGCAATGAAACCTGGGAGGCACAAAAAAAACAAGTGCGTCGTAGTTTGACAATTTTAGCCAAAATCCTTAAGGCGAAATCAAAAGGCATCAAATATGTGGTGGGATGGAATAATCAAGGCCCGCATGTAAACCCCAACAAAGCCATGTTTAGAAGCTACATTGGAATCGTCACTCGGCAACGCGTGACGATTGATATAGAGTCGTGGAACCATGTTGTCAGCGGGCTGAAAACATTAATGTAAGAAGATATTATAGTAGCATTATGATATCAATTATTTAATTTATTAAAATAAAATAAAATTAATTACTGAAATATTGACTAACTCTACATCATCTCTTATAGAGTGCATTTATAGTAGATGTCTCGCACAAAGAATATATATTAAGACTGGTAGGAAGGGTTTATAGAGGCTTTCGCACCATTTTAACGAAATGTTATATGAAAGATGCTGAAGAGAAAATAAAGCCTCACCCACCTCCTCTTTATGCACACTTGATATCCCAAGGAGCGTGGGATGCGTTTTGCAACCGTCGTGCGGAGCAGACTTTTCAGGTACATTGTGTTTGGTAACACATTGTTTAACATTGCTTGTATTCATTACTTTGATTGATAGTTTTTTATTTATGAAACAGAAACTGAGTGTTCAAAATAAAGAACGGGTAGTAAAACCAGCGTACCCCTACCAAAAAGCAAGGTTGGGGTACGCTTCAATTGAAAAACAATTGGTACGTATTTTAAAAGTACTATAATACTTTTATGTGACATAAAACAACATTGTAACCATGTTTCTCTGTTTATATACAGATTGATGAATCTAAATCCCAAGCCACTTCCATCCCATGCCATGTGCTATGGAAGGAGGCTCATGTTAATAAAGAGGGGAAACTGGTAGATGAAAACACACAAAAAGTGTGGGAAACATGTGTAAGTATGACATAATATAATTTTTTTTGGATTTAAATCATTATTACATCACGATGATTACTTATTTTCCCATATTTTCTATTTGACATAGTCACAGGAATCAACAACACCCGTACTAGATGTGGACATACTTTCAGCGGCCTTGAAACAGCCAGAACAGTATGGCCACGTCAGAGGTGCGGGTTTTGGGGTGACACCTCGGGCATATTTTCAGAAAAAAAAAACAAGAGGAACAAACTAAAGAAATGAAAATGATGAGAGTTAGACTAGCTACCCTTGAAGAAAAATTCCAAAGTCAGGGAGAGTTGCTAGAAACTTTGATGGGGGAGAGGCGAAGAGAAAAAACAACTCAAGAACAACCCACCTTACCCCCCACCAGCTTTGAGGTGACCCATTCCCCTCAAAGACCTGACTTAACCGTTGTAATTAATGTTCTAATATTTGTTTTTGTGAAATGTGAATCACATATACACTGATACCTTTCTTGTAATGATATTCTACAAGGTGAAAATGACTGTGATTTATATATTTCAACTCCCACCCATCGCCTTGTAGTGAGGGTTATGGTGTTCAATATACAGAATGACACGCTACACTCCAGACCACTTCCAACTGGTCATGTTAAAGTGTCGATTAACGTAGCTCATGATCCAAGCACTGAGCTACCCATGCCAAATGATGATGATGACATTCATACGGTGGAAAAAGTTGTTGAAACATTCATTGCATGGCCATCGAATCTTGTAAAAAAAACATGTCGACCAGGAGGTATTCATTTCCAATTCATTTTTCAAGCAGAACCTTTAATATTTAATTATAAAAGGGTTGAACCAATTAATGTTATTACAAAAGGACAAAAGGAATGAGCTGAAATGAAATAACGACTCAAAAGGATCAACCAACCGATCAAAACGATCTACTGAGGGCACCTTCACCCTGCCCGTTCTATATCCACATTTAATATCATTGCAAGCTCATGTGGATACGAAAATGAAAGACAGGAATAATCACACAATTGTTTTTGAAAAAGATATGTACGGAGAGGAAATAATAGATTTTGTTAGTGCTGACGTTGTAGCTGAAATCATCACATACGACTGGCTAGGTGCCTCAATTATAAATGTATACATGAGGTATGTTTTCATGATTTGATTTTATAGAAGCTGATATACTATGATAATTATGGCTAAATACATTTCATATTTTTTGTAAGCGTATGTATGAAAAACAATTGAAGGTATTTTCCAGTGAATAAAAATTTGGACTCGTTAGTCCTCACACCATGTCTACACAACAAAAAGAAATAGATTCTGATTTTCATGATGAATTAATGTCAAACCTGATCAAAACATTTCAATGAAAAATCTTGACTAACAGGATCTTTTTAATACCAACGTTGCAGGGGTAAAACTCTACATTTTAATCATATCAATTATATTTTCATTTCTATCATTAATTATTCCTTTTTTTGTTTTTAGGAAGCATTGGATGCTCATTGCAGTCAATTTGGATACTCCAAAGATTTATTTTCTGGATTCACTGCATGGATATCCAACAAACCGACCACACATGATAGAGATTTTCAATTTGTAATACACTAGATCTAACATTTTAGAACTAAATATCTAGTTATATAATTTATATTATCTTTTAATGAGGATTCTATTATTATAGGGTGGTGTATGAATATCTTCTAAAGGCTGGAATGAATCTAGGGTCTAAGGACGACAAGGCACACGATATCTAAAAATAGACAAGTATCGGGGTATATATAATTATATTGCACTATCCAAATACATATCAAAACAGATTACTTATTTTTCTCGATGTTTCTGCAGTGTTCGAAACAAAAAAACGGAAAGGATTGTGGTTATTATGTTTGTAAATTTATGAAAGAGATCATATTTCATGAACAAACTAGCATCCCTGAAGAGGTATTTATGAAAATAATTACTTGTTCATTTAAAATATTTATTAATCCTTTGTGTATTTATATTTTTTCAGTACTACTATGACTGTCGCAAAAACTCTTATTCACAAGATGATATAGATGTGTTTAGAAACAAATGGACAGCATACCTGATGGAAGAATGTAAACAAATAGGACAATGAAGGTGAATTATGACTACTTATGTTATCTTTATATGATAATTGATATCTCCCTTGTTTATACTTATTGAGCATCTATGATCACCCTTTATTATGTTTCATATTCTGAGATTATGAAAAATGATTTTAGAATTATTTGAGTTTCTAGTAAAGAATAACTTAATGAGAGACTCTTATGAACTACTGACATACAGAAAACAAAGAAAATGCATTCGTATTGTTTTGTTACTTTAGGACAATGATCCATGAGTCATTTTTGACGTGTAAAAATTGACCTCACCTCAATCCGACGCACGGTATGACCGTTATGGTTAAAAGTGACTGATATCAGTTTCAAATTGACATTAACTTTAGAAAACAACACAAGTGACATATGTAAAACCAAGAAAACGAATTCATATTGTTTTGATACTATGGTACAACGATCCATGAGTCATTTTTTAGGTGTACGAATTGACCGCACCTCAATCCGACACATGATGTGACTGGTATGGAAAAACGTTTCTGATATCAGTTTGAAATTGACATTAACTTTAGAAAACAACAAAATTGAAATATGGAATACCAAGAAAATGCATTCGGATTGTTTTGAAACTTTAGGAAAATGATCCATGAGTCATTTTTGAGGTGTGTGAATCGACCTCACCTCAATCTGACGCACGGTGTGACCGGTATGGCTAAAAGTGTCTGATATCAGTTTCAAATTGACATTAACTTTAGAAAACAACACAAGTGACATATGGAAAACTAATAAAACACGTTTAGATTGTTTTGATACTTTATTAAAACGATCCATGAGTCATTTGTGACGTGTACGAATTGACCGAACCTCAATCTGACGCACAGTGTGACCGTTATGGCTAAAAGTGTCAGATATTAGTTTCAAATTGACATAAACTTTAGAAAACAACACTAATGACATACGGAATACCAAGAAAACGCATTCAGATTTTTTTGATACTTTATTACAATGATCCATGAGTCATTTTTGAGTTGTAAGAATTAACCTCACCTCAATCCCACACACGATGTGACTGGTATGGATAGAAGTGTCTGATATCAGTTTGAAATTGACATTAACTTTAGAAAAGAACACAAGTGACATAGGGAATACCGAGAAAATGCATTCGGATTGTTTTTATACTTTAGGAAAATGATCCATGAGTCATTTTTGAGGTGTATGAATTGACCGCACCTTAATCTGACGCACAGTGTGACCAATATGGCTAAAAGTGTCTGATATCATTTTGAAATTGACATTAACTTTAGAAAACAACACAAGTGACATACGAAATACCGAGAAAATGTGTTCGGATTGTTTTAATAATTTAGTACAACGATCCATGAGTCATTTTTGAGTTGTACGAATCGACCAAACCACAATCTGACACATGGTGTGACCGGTATGTCTAAGAGTGTCTGATATCAGTTTGAAATTGACATTAACTTTAAAAAACAACACAAGTGACATACGAAATACCAATAAAATGCATTCGGATTGTTTTTATAATTTAGTAAAACGATCCATGAGTCATTTTTGACAAGTACGTATTGACCACACCTCAATCCGACGCATGGTGTGACCGGTATGGATAAAAGTATCTGATATCAGTTTGAAATTGACATTAACTTTAGAAAACAACACAAGTGACATACGGAATACCAAGAAAACACATTCGTATTGTTTTGATACTTTAGGAAAATGATCCATGAGTCATTTGTGATGTGTACTAATTGATCGCACCTCAATCTGACACACAGTGTGACCGGTATGGCTAAAAGTGTCTGATATAATTTTCAAATTGACATAAACTTTAGAAAACAACCCTACTGACATACGGAATACCGAGAAAATGCATTAGGATTGTTTTGATACTTTAGGAAAATGATCCATGAGTCATTTTTGAAGTGTACGAATCAACCACACCTCAATCCGATGCACAGTGTGACCGGTATGGCTAAAAGTGTCTGATATCAGTTTGAAATTGACATTAACTTTAGAAAACAACACAAGTGACATGAGGAATACTGAGAAAATGCATTGGGATTGTTTTGATACTTTAGTAAAACGATCCATGAGTCATGTTTGAGGTTTAAAAATAGACCTTACCTCAATCCGATGCATGGTGTGACCGGTATGGCTAAAAGTGTCTGATATCAGTTTCAAATTGACATTAACTTTAGAAAAAAAAACTAGTGACATATGGAATACCAAGAAAAAACATTCAGATTATTTTTATACTTTAGTAAAATGATCCATGATTCATTTTTGAGGTTTACAAATCAACCACACCTCAATCCGACGCACGGTGTGACCGGTATGGATAAAAGTGTCTGATATCAGTTTGAAATTGACATTAACTTTAGAAAACAACACAAGTTACATATAGAATACCAAGAAAATGAGTTTGGATTGTTTTGATACTTTGGTAAAACGATCCATGAGTCATTTTTGAGGTTTACGAATTGACCGCACCTCAATCTGATGCACGGTGTGACCGGTATGGCTAAAAGTGTCTGATATCAGTTTCAAATTGACATTAACTTTAGAAAACAACACAACGGACATACAGAATACTGAGAAAACGTGTTTGGATTATTTTGATACTTTAGGAAAATGATCCATGAGTCATTTGTGACGTGTAAGAATCGACCACACCTCAATTAGATGCACGGTGTGACCGGTATGGCTAAAAGTGTATGATATTAGTTTCCAATTGACATAAACTTTAGAAAACAACACTACTGACATATGGAATACCAAGAATACGCATTCGGATTGTTTTTATACTTTATTAAAATGATACATGAGTCATTTTTTAGGTATAAGAATCGACCACACCTCAATCCAACACACGGTGTGACCAGTATGGCTAAAAGTGTCTGATATTGGTTTGAAATTGACATTAACTTTAGAAAAGAACACAAGTGACATACGGAATACCAATAAAATGCATTCAGATTATTTTTATACTTTAGGAAAATGATCCATGAGTCATTTTTGATGTGTACGAATTGACTGCACCTCAATCCGACACATGGTGTGACCGGTATAGCTAAAAGTGTCTGATATCAGTTTGAAATTGACATTAACTTTAGAAAACAACACAAGTGACATACATAATACTGAGAAAACACATTCGGATTGTTTTGATACTTTAGGAAAATTATCCATGATTCATTTGTGATGTGTACAAATCGACTGAACCTTAATACAACGCACGGTGTGACTGGTATGGCTAAAAGTGTCGTATATCAGTTTGAAATTGACATTAACTTTAGAAAACAACACAAGTGACATACGGAATACTGAGAAAATGAATTCAGATTGTTTTTATACTTTAGGAAAATGATCCATGAGTCATTTTTGACGTGTACGAATCAAACACACCTCAATCCGACACACATTGTGACCAGTATGGCTAAAAGTGTCTGATATCAGTTTTAAATTGATATTAACTTTAGAAAACAACACAAGTGACATACAGAAAAACAAGAAAATGTGTTCAGATTGTTTTGATACTTTAGTAAAACGATCCATTAGTCATCTTTTACATGTAAGAATTGACCTCACCTCAATCTGACGCACGGTATGACCAGTATGGCTAAAATTGTCTGATATCAGTTTAAAATTGACATAACTTTAGAAAAAAACACTACTGACATACTTAATACTGAGAAAACGCATTCATATTGTTTTGGTACTTTAGTACAATGATCCATGAGTCATTGTTGACATGTAAAAATCAACCACACCTCAATCCTATGCACGGTGTGACCGGTATGGCTAAAAGGGTCTGATATCAGTTTCAAATTGACATAAACTTTAGAAAACAACACTACTGACATACGGAATACCAAGAAAATGTGTTAGTATTGTTTTGATACTTTAGGAAAATGATCTATGAGTCATTTTTGAAATTTAAAAATCAACTGCACCTCAATCTGACGCACGGTGTGACCGTTATGACTAAAAGTGTCTGATATCAGTTTGAAATTGACATTAACTTTAGAAAACAACACAAGTGGCATACGGAATACCAAGAAAACGCATTTGTATTATTTTGATACTTTAGTAAAATGATTCATGAGTCATTTTTGAGGTGTATGAATTGACCTCACCTCAATCTGATGCACGATGTGACCGGTATGGCTAAAAGTGTCTGATATCAGTTTGAAATTGACATTAACTTTAGAAAACAACACAAGTGACATACAGAATACTGAGAAAACACGTTTGGATTGTTTTGATACTTTAGGAAAACAATCCATGAGTTATTTTTGATATGTAAGGATTGACCGCACCTCAACCCGATGCACGGTGTGACCAGTATGGCTAAAAGTATCTGATATCAGTTTCAAATTGACATAAACTTTAGAAAACAACACGAGTGACATACGGAATACTGAGCAAACGCATTCGGATTGTTTTGATACTTTTGGAAAACAATACATTAGTCATTTTTTATGTGTAAGAATCAACCTCACCTCAATCCAACGCACAATGTGATCGGTATGGATAAAATTGTCAGATATCAGTTTCAAATTGACATTAACTTTAGAAAACAACACTACTAACATACGGAATACCAAGAAAACGTGTTCGGATTGTTTTGATACTTTATGAAAACAATCCATGAGTCATTTGTGACATGTATGAATTGACTACACTTCAATCCGATGCACGGTGTGACCGGTATGGCTAAAAGTGTCTGATATCAGTTTAAAATTGACATTAACTTTAGAAAACAACACTACTGACATACAGAATACCAATTAAACACATTTGGATTATTTTTATACTTTAGGAAAATGATCCATGAATCATTTTTGAAGTGTACGAATCAATCATACCTCAATCTGGAACATGGTTTGATCGGTAAATATTTTCATTAGATAAAGAATTAGTATTTATTAAATGACATAAATCATCCAAAAACGTATTAATTTTACATTATCCCCTTTCATTTTTATCAGAATGAAAACATTTGAGTTTATCATTTCCATATTTTAGTTTCAAATTTCCATATTAATATATTCTTTCATATTAATGTTTTAATTTATTTCATTATTGTATTACTAACATAATATTTGTTTTCTTTTATAGGTGAATTTTTCCTTGAGTTCGAATGATTTGTTCGGCAACAAATACCATGGAAGAAAATTTTTGAGAGAGGATCATGGATATCAAAGGATGAAACATTAATTTTTATAACTATTGTTGGATAATTGTAATTGTAACCATGTAAAACATTGTTTTAAATGTATATAGCTGTGTGTTTTTTTGTATTCATGATGTTAAGTAAATGTATATAGAATTGTTTGTCAAAATATTGTTTCTGGGTGCTATTTTGTGCAGGTGTGTAGGTGTTATTTTGTGCAGGTGTGCTGGTTTGTGCAGGTGTGCAGGTGTTGGTTCTGCAGGTGCAGGGGAAGGTGCCTTTATCAGTGCTTTTTTTAGCGTTGATAAAGGACACCTTTAACAGCGCAAAAAGAGAACTGATAAAGGGACCTATTATCAGCGCTCAAGGTAGCGCTGATAAAGTCACCCATTTATCAGTGCTAGAAAAGCGCTGTTAATGTCAGCGTAGATAAAGCCCCCCCCCCCTTATCTATGATGGCATTAACAGCACTTTTCTAGTGCTGTTAATGCCAGTTTTTAGCACTGATAAAAGGCCAAGTTGTAGTAGTGTTGGGTCCCATTCAGGGTAGTTTTAGACTGACGATGGTGGCCCTTGGAGTTCAAAGAAAAGTTCTTATTTTCGGTGTGATCTCACCCCATCGAGGGTTCAGATAGTTGGTCAGGTTGGTGGGATAACTCTAAGTTCATGAACCCTTTCTTTTATTTCTATTTGTTTTAGCGGGGTGTCATTTCACTAATCCCTTTTTCAAAAATTTGTTGGGTGTTTGGTGTTTTCCATCTATCATAGCTAAGGTGACATGTGCATGTTTTGTTGCAAGATGTCTACTTGGTTTGAGATGGATTCTAGGTTTGGTTTGGTCTTTATGGTTCTCCCTAAGTGTGTTCTTGTAAGCAACATGGGAACCCCTAGGTGAGATTGCTGGTGTGGGATTCCCAATGGAGATCTCAGTTTTTCTCCTTCTACCTAAGCCTTTTTCTTTTCAAGGATAATAATCCTTAAGGTGGGGAGAGTGTAGTGGCTTATATTTTTTCCATATAAGGATTTGGAATATTTCTAGAAATATTTCCAAATCTAGGAACTGAGTTTGCATGGGATTTTGGGGCCCAGAGAGCCTTGGTGTAGTCATGTAAAAAATATTAAATATATTTTTTCATGCATGTGTGGTTATATGGTAAATGTGGAATAAATACTAAGTGGAGGCTCATATCAAAAATCCAATACCTCATTTGAGTTCAAAACATGATTTTTAACCTAGGCATGATATAAATTTTACTAGCATTAGGTGCCTATTCAGAGACGAGCTTTGGTGGGATGTTGAGTGGAGGTTTATTCATTTAATGAAATTAAATAAATAACCTCCTCCCCCATTTCTGTTTCACACTCATAGAAAGAGAGAGTAGGGTTTCCTACCATGGTGATAGATGACCTGTGGATGAACCAAGGTGATTTGGTGCCACAAGATCCCATTTTTTATGTTGATCTTCACCAGATCAAGGATTAGCACATTCCAAGCATCGTTTCAGACCTGAAGCTTCAGCATTTCTCCATGAGGTGGGCGGTTTTATAAGATTTATGTAAAAAATAAATTTTTATGCATTTTTTTAAGGTTTTAAATCCCTTATATTAATTCTAGTGACCCCATGGGGGTTGCTCTATGGTTTTCAGGTGAAAATCAGGGGTTTTGGGTGGCTTGGGGAAAATTACCATCATAGTTTTCGATCACATGGCATGTAGTGTAGGGTCACATTCCATGTGTTCTTCCCATTTGGGTAAGATGATCCTTTGGTATTACATTCCATGTATGAGGGTTACACATAGTTTATTAATCCATGTCATGTGGTCAAGGGACATGTCCAGTCTTTCCATATAAAAGGACTTTTCCATGTGAAAGTAAATGTCCAGGCACATGGGAATGGTTTGAGTTACATGGGAATGGACTAAGGACATATCCAAAGGGTCTGGTTAGCTAGACCACACCATGTACTAGGGGTAAAATCTATGTGTAAGACACTGGTATCCAATCTGTGTGAGTAAGGACATGGGTCGAGGCTCAGGAAAAGAGAAACGTCATATACTGGGGGTACACATTGTGTGGTATTTCATGGACAGTGATGTCATGTATGGGAAAGGATACACCCAAGGGTTTTTATAAGGTCACACACCATGTGACTTAGGGTACACACCATGTGTTATCTGTATACATGTTGAGTACCTTCAGGGGGCGTGACTAGGGGCTAGTGTTGAGAGACATGTCGCATACTACAGGTACACGTCATGTACTTCCCTTGGAGGATTTTCTCCCTCATGAATCTCCTTATTCTAGTCTCAAATAGAGGCCCATGATTAGTCTATCCTGAGTAATTATCTTCATTGAACATGATGTTGTCCTTGGTTTAGGCCTTTGAGATGCGACACGATGTGGTGTTGTGTGGGTCGCTTAGGTTATTGATGCCTAAACTGGAAGGTTTTAGTGAGTCCCCTTGGTCCTTTATCATGAGGGTTATTTGTGGAATCATTTCCTCATTATAGTATCGTGACCTCTATATGGTTTATTTGAGATTCTATATCATGGGTGTGTTCCCATATTCTAGAGTGAGTTATCTTATTCTTCTTTGACTACAAACTCAGCATCTTAGAGCATGTATCCCTCCGAGAGGCCCAGATCAATCCTCACATCCTTTTTTGTTTCCCTTGGTGGGTTTTTTGGAATCTTCATGACCAATATTTACCTAGATGTCGATCCTCTACCCAGGAGGATGTCTCTAATAGGAGATGAAACCCCTGTTGAGACTTGGGTGCAGCCCCTCTATCTATGTATTGATATATTATCTTTTTGATGAGGTATTATTCTAATGGAGTGTGTATCTTAGATGAATCCTCTCAATTTCATTTGGTGTTATTATGGTTTTACCTAGTAATAGTTTGTAGAATCTATGTGACCAAATCTATGCAGCATTGATCATATTCTTTGAAAGTTTTTCTAGATTTTGGTTGTTGTGTGATACACACTTTCTGTTTTTGGTGTTCTGTATATGTTTAATAGTTCCCCTCAGCGGATCCTGGGAGTGATCCCCAACCAAAGTTTTGGGAGATTTATTAGGTCACTAGGTGAATTTCTCTATGTAACTATCTAAAAAATGTTCCCTCATAGATAGGTATCACCAGGGATGGAAAGTTCATTCCCTCAGTTCAACATTTCTCAATAGAGTGGCATCTCTCGATTGAGTGTCATCTTGGAGGTGGGGATGTTACATCAGCTTTGAGATACCCTTTGTGTGACATCTCTCTATTGTGTGTCATATGGGATGGATAGGCTCATGAAACGGGTACTCTTGGATGATCGATCCATTGGAACCTAGGGTAGGTTTTTGTAGAAAGTTGTATAGTTGGGACCATGAGACTTGGGAGTCTGTTGTTAGTATATCTAGGATTATTCTAGGTTTACTTGTGGGGTTGTCACATCTATTTTATAACACTCTATGTGGTATGAGATGACTAGTCATGTATAGTCGAGTGATGATTGAGATGTATTTTCCCTCTCGTTTGGGTTTCCTCTAACTTGGTTCAAGTTAACTAATTCCTATCAGTTACTCTATTTTTTTTTAGGTTTTTGGGGTGCCTACTGGGTGTTTTTATACTCACCCATGTATGGTCTTTTCCTATACATGTTGTATCTTGTGTAGACCATTGGTTTTCTAGCACTTTCCCTTGGGGACCGAGAGCGAGTGGAGTGTAGTTCTATGCTAGAAAAACTTAGGAATGTACTAATCATGCATTTGATATCAACCCCATCTATATAAGTAGGTTATACTCTTTTATAGTTTTCTTTTGGTGGGCTTGTATTTTTTCCTTTTTAGTAATTTCCAGTATTTTCGTACTCTATTTATAGGATATAGATGTATGAATGAATTTAGTAGTATTTTTACTTTTATCTTTTCGCTATTTCATAAAGATATATGTGGGTTCTTGCAAAAAGTTACCTTAGGATAATTCCACCCATGTTTGATATGCCTACTCAGTTTCAGTCGCTTGCCCCTGGACCATTAGAGGTGGTCTTGGGGAGTTGTGGCTTAGGACCCAGTGGGATGGGTCGTAACATCACAACTAATATTTCATTAATGAATAATGCAAGAAATAATTTGTCCCTTTTGTTCTTTAATGGAATTTTATATCTCATACCCTTTAATGGGAATTAAATAACCAAAATAAATCCATGTCTTTATTATTCTATGGTTTAGTTCATTTTCATAAAACCAAAGAAAGAGACATTGATCACATAGGTTGATAGCACCATCATGCAACCTACTTTATTAGATATATCACAATAAATTAATTATATTACACAATAAAAATTTGTATATTTTTTTATTTCATTGTGATATTAACTTTTTTTATGGGTGTCTTAGCATGTTTCCAAATTCTAACCTTAGAATTTAGGCAACTTCACATAATTCCACTGAGAAAGAGGCCTATAAGGTCACACACAAAATGTATCCAGAACTTTAGTTAAATATTAAATATTATTTATTATTTATCATGTTAAATAAATATTATTATCATATGTGGTTTAATAATTATTCATGTTATCTTGATCGTATATATTCTATCACTAGTTATTCAAGATAATATTTTGTGAGCAGAATGTTTAATAAATATTTATTTTTTTTAAGTGAATATAATATTTATTTATTTATTTAAGAATAATACAGTGATATTTATTTATTAATTAAATATTAATTATTCAATGATCAATAAATATTTTGTAGGAATGACGGACCGAGTGTAATGGTCTGGTGATAAATAATATATATTATATATTATTTGAATAAATAATATTTAATTAATTTGGTGGTTTTATGCATGTCAAGAAATAATAATATAAATATTATTATTATATACATAGGGTTATATAGGGATTAAGGAAATTATAAGGGTGCATATGAAATTATTATTTTCTAACCCTAGTACTATATAAACCCAATTATATTATTTCAGACCCTAATGGTTGTAATTTTTTTTGTTGTGAACAATGACATATGGAGAATTATCTAAATCCCTAGAGAGCACCACTCCAATAACACTCTCAGGAATGGAGATCGATCCTCCTCTTCCACAACTCTAGATTCTAGAAAGATCAAGGAGAATCCTTCTTTTAATTATTTCTCATGGTGATCAAATATGAACGATGCAAGTGTTGGGATCTACCACACTAGCACCTGGAGATTTCTATGGCGATATTCATAGCTTTATGGAGCATGTGTAGATCACCACTACCTGAAATCTACACTTTATTCCTACAATTCATCAATGATGTGATGTAGAAACATTTTCATATTCAAAAAATAATAAATAATTCATCACAAATTTATTCTTTAATTACTTAAATTAATTATAAATAATTATGTGATAATCATGTGTTTTGGTTCTATAATTATCATGTAAATTAATATTTCATTAAACTAAATTGGTAATAGTATTTATCATCTCTGTACATCACATATTAATCATTGATTACAAAAAATCTAATTTAGTCATGCCTACATTGGTGCTTCCACTGTGCCCAAAAGCTTCGAGTGGTATCAGAATGGTCGCATAATTATTTATAATTTTTTAAAGATTTTTGGTTTATTTATGCATTTATAATTAGTTTTCAATTAAATTTTTATTTTTATTTAATAAAAATCATGATATATACTCTTATTATTCTTAATTATCAAAAAATATAATCAATAAATTAATTTATTATAAACAAATAACATTCAAAGAACTCATCTATAGGTGCTGATAATTATGGATGGATGGCATAAGAGTACACAGTGTGTAGCACGTTAGTACACATCATGTACCTGTGTTTAATGCACCATAATGTCTCATGAATTAATTCAAAGCATGTGAATTTATTACACATGATGTGTGTTTAATACACCATGAGTTGAACAGGCCAACCTGGTATACGATTAGCTATATTACACAACATGTAACTCCCATACACGATGTGTAGTTCACTAGTAAAATATAGTACATGTATTTTATTACATGGCCTATATGATTGGTTAGCATGTAACTTTGAGACCACATGATGTGTTTACCATGTAAATGTTGTGTACTCCATTAATTTTTGTGGTACATACAAATTTTGAGTCCCTAGGTGTGTGCCATGGATAGATAGTGAAGAACTATACATGATGTGTAATTTGATTGTACACACTGTGTATATTTCCTATTTACATATAATTTAAAATTAATTTATTATACTACATAAACATTTCAAACATGTGTTATGTGTGACATTTAGTTGACTCGTGTAATGTCCCGGGTTCGGAAGCCACCCAGAGGCGCCCCGTACCCGGTTGGTCACACGGCCTCAAGCGCATTTCCCCGAACGCCAGAGGCTGCCGACTAGCAGCAAGGGCCTTGGGTGTGATAGTGGGGAAACTATGCCCTCATTGACGGAGTACATAGAAGAAGAGAAAACAAATAACAACAATAGTAGAATCAGTAGACATCCATACAAGAGTAAATGATAAATAGTGAAAGACTAACAAATAAACAACTGAAGCAAAAATATATGTAAATGATGCATGATACATATATGTCTAGGAAAACAGCCAAACAAGTCACAATGATGAATACAGTACTAAGCCAAGTACAAAAGAAAAATAGATGAGAAAATCCTCAGCATCGCATGCCTCGGCTTGGTCCCATGCTCTCCAGCTCCAGTGCAATCAAGAACCTGAAGTAGAAGGGCGATTTTCCTTATCTATACCTGCAACAATATAATATGTTTGGGCCCAAAAGCATGACCCAAACAGGGTGTGAGACAAAGTCCCAATAGGTAACCACCCAAAGATCTGTGCCTAATAGTCAATGAATATATGGCAGGTAAAGTACAGTAAGCAGTAAACAGGATAATACACAGCAGTAACAATCCACATTTTCTAGCATATATTCTACAAACAAGAAACAGTCACTCAAGCAAGTAGAACAAAAAGGTAACCTATGGGTAGTTCTCACAGTCTAACCCCAAAGGTTCAACCTACAAGAACTAGCAACCCTCTGGGAGGCACACACAGTCCCACCCCTCTGGTTCAGCTAAATAATAGACTCTCTAAGGAAACACTCACTGTCAATTCCCCCTATAGTCTCATATCTTACTAAAGGCTCTATGGGGAAGCACTCAACGTCAATTCCCCCTGTGGCACGCGTCGAGGAACTACAGACTCTCTGAGGAAGCACTCAATGTCAATTCCCCATGTGGTCTTACATCGTAAATTAAAGACACTCTAGAGAAGCCCTTACGACCATTCTCCCTATGGTCCACTACACTAGGTTCTCACAGCCCTGTGTAAAACAAACATGTGTATCACACGTATCGGCCCAAGTAAACCTTAAGAACTACTTGTCTATCATTCTAAGGCACAACAGCAATACAGTACATCAGTTCCACTATCCTACAACTAGGCGTGGCAACTGGAAAAATACCGAACAAGAAAAACATGCAAGGTAAAACATCCAGAGCACAATACAATTTACCCTATTCACAAAAAATTACCTCTACTCAAGCAATCAAGCATAGCAGGCAATAGAAAGGGAAAAATAGGAAACATGCAATACCCTGTTCAAGGGTATTGGTGGAGATTGTACATCATATTCACAGACTTCTTACAGAAAGGCACAAACCACCTACCTCGATGCTAGGAGAACGATATAAGTGAACCATGATGATTGATTCTCCTTAGAACATTGAGGATCTGAGAAAAAATCAAAAACTCTCAACCAATGATATCTTGAGAAAGAGGATTAATTGGAAAACGAAGCTCTAGGAGAAAGAAGAGCTTACCACTGCGGTTCCAACGCAATCGACGGCAGTCGATTCAGAGATCAGAAGGAGGCATGGGGGCTTGGGGAAGAATCACGGTCGTACGGGTCACTCTCGGACGAAGAACCTGAAGAAGAAGAGTGTTCTGTCCATTAGGCGTGATCCCGGTCCGTTTAATGAAAAAAAAAGAAAATACACGGCATGTACTTTTGGGGTACATGGTGTGTGCTCTGTTTTTCCGTACTCCACTTTAAGAGGCCTCCACATCACCCCTACACACCGTGTGTGTGGACCAGACACGGCCAGTACACGGCTTTGAGTGGAAAAGGAGTACACGGTGTGTACTCATAAAGTACACGGCTTGTACTTCAAAAATTTTCAGAAACTCTTATTTTCTCAAAAACTCCAGAAAAAGGAAATACATGCCTAAAACGAAGATCCAGGTTCTTACAAACTTCCCCCATTAAAGAAATTCAACCCCGAATTTCCCTAGCAAGGCGTAGAAGAAGAATACCCGAACATCTCTGGACACTACGATCGTACATCGGCCTCCCTTTCCCAGGTCTCTTCTTGTACTCGTCAGTGCTTCCATAGCACCCGTACTAGAGGAACAGACCGCCCATGGAGAACCTTAGTACTACGATCGAAAATCTAGATAGGATGCTCCTCAAACGATGCATCCGCTTCGAGATCAACTTCCTCAGGCTGAAAGACATGAGACGGGTCTGAAAAGTAACATCGGAGATGAGATACGTGGAAGACGTCATGCATGGCTCAGTACCTCTGAGGTAACTGCAACCGATAGGCAACTAGCCCAACTCTCTCCAATACCTCAAATGGCCCGACGTACTGTGGTGAAATCTTACCCTGTCTCTGAATCCTCTAGTGTGCCAATCTCAGTGCGACATGTAGGAAAACCTAATCCCCAACCTTGAACTCCAGAGGTCATCTCCGCTAATTAGCATAAGACTTATATCGAGACCGTGTTGTATCCATCCTCTTCTGAATCAACTCTATCTACTTTGAGGTCTCCTGAACAAGATGAGGTCCCAATAAAACTGACTCTCCTGCCTCCAGCCAGCATAATGGTGATCGGAATAGCCTACCGTACAAATCCTCATAAGGAGCCATCTGAATAGTCTCCTGAAAACTTTTGTTGTAGGAGAACTCCACCAGAAGAATATGCTTCTCCAAAGAACCACCAAAGTCTAGAATGAAATCTTGAATCATATCCTTAAGCACCTTGATCATACGCTCGTACTTTACATCTGTCTGAGGATGGTATGTTGTAATCAGAAGTACCTATGTACCCAAAGCCTTCTAAATCCCCTTCCAGAACTGATAAGTAAAGCACGCATCCCTGTCTGAAACAATGGAGTGTGGAACTCCATGAAGACGTAGAATCTCTTGGATGTATAGTCATCTCAAATCATCAACACTGAAGGTTTCCTTGATCGGAAAGAAGTGAGCAACCTTCATAAGTCTGTCGATGACAACCCAAACAGCATCTTTCCCTCGAGGCGACCTCGTCAATCCAGTCACAAAGTCCATCGCGACATCGTTCCACTTCCACTCCGGAATAGGTAACTGCTATAAAAGGCATGTTGGTCATTGATGCTCCGCCTTCACCTGCTGACAAGTAGAACACTTCAAGACAAAACCAGCAACATCTCTCTTCATACCTGGCCACCAGTACTGGTGATGAAGATCCTGATACATCTTGATGACTCCAGGATGAACTTCCCAAAATGAGGAATGAAAATCCCGCATCAGCTCCTCACGTATGTCTGTTGGCACCCATACGCGTACCTGGAAATGCAAGATCTCATCCTCTCCCACTGTCCATCCAGGAAGAGGGTCATCTCATAACACACTCTCCCGCATAACTAAGCCTTCTGAGTCTGATAGCTTCCTCATTCTTACCCAATAAAGAAGTGTAGAGGTAACAGCTACAGAAGATAGGAAGGTCTGTCCCTGTTTGTCGTGCACCTCTAGATGCATCTCAGAGAACAGAGCTATAAGTTTCCACTCACTAATGGCCTCCTGAAATTCCTGTATCTAAGTTCTCCTGCTCAACGCATATGCCACTATGTTTCCCTTTCCCGGCATATAGGCAAGCTCGAAATCAAAATACTGAAGATACACGACCCACCTACGTTGTCTCAGATTCAGATCATGCTGAGTGAAGATGTACTTGAGACTCTTGTGGTCGGTGAAAACCACAAAGTGATCTCCAAGAAGGTAATGTATCCAATAGTGTAAGGCATGAACAATAGTTTCCAACTCTAGATCATGTGTCGGGTAGTTCCTCTCATGTGGCCTCAACTGCCGAGACTCGTACACAACGACTCCATCTCCCTGCATAAGCACAGCGCCCAGCCCGATACCTGAAGCATCACAATAAATAGTATAGCTCTTTTCTAGCTCTGGAAAGACTAGTATTGGTGCTGATGTCAACCTTCCCTTCAGCTCTTGAAAGGCTGACTCACAAGAATCTGACCATAAGAACTTAGCCCCGTTCTTGGTCAGACCTATTAATGGTGCTGCTAGGCATGAAAAGTCCTGAATGAAGCATTTGTAGTACCCATCCAACCCTAGGAAACTCCACACCTCAAAAACATTCTTCAGCTACTCCCAGGAAACTGCAGCTCTCACTTTCTCTAGTTCCATAGATACTCCTGCCTCTGAGATGACGTGACCCAAGAAGTCAATCTGATCCATCCAAAAGTGGCACTTCGAGAGTTTAGCATAAACTCAATGCTCTCTCAGTGTACTCAAAATGATCTCAAGATGGGTAGCATGGTCGTGTCGAGCATGATAGTACACCAAGATATCATCCACGAAGACCACGGCGAAGGAATCCAAGTAAGGATGGAACACTCTGTTCATCAGTGCCATGAAAACTACTGGCATATTCATGAGACCGAACGGCATAACCGTATACTCGTAGAGACTATACCTTCTCCTGAAGTCTATCATGGGTATATCTGATGGTCTAACACACAACTGATGATAATCGGGCCTCAAATCGATCTTCGAGAACACGCGGTCTCCTCGAAGATGATCTAAAAGATTGTCAATCCTAGGTAAGGGATATCGGTTCTTGACCGTCAACTGGTTCAGCTTCCGATAATCCACATAGAGCCTAAGGGTACCGTCTGCCTTCTTCGTAAACAGGATAGGCGAACCCCAAGGAGAAGTACTGGGTCGGATAAAACCATTTTCCTGCAACTCCTCCAACTGCTTCTTGAGCTCCTGCAACTCAGGTGTATCCATCCTATAAGAAGGAATGGACACTGGTGCCACTCCTGGCATGATCTCAATAGAGAATTCCACCCCACACTCTGGAGGAAAACCAGAAAATTCCTCTAGAAAGACATCTTTGAAACAATCCACCGCTGGAGGAAAGTCCAGCTGTGAAGTCCCCTGGTCATCCAGATAAAGACTAGCAATCTGGGTTGTCACCTCTCATATCCCATGATGCTCGAGTCCTGGTCGACTCGCCCGAACATCCCATTCACCTCTATGAATAAAATATTCACCCTTAGGTGAAATGAAACTCACCCTGCGGCAATAACAGTCGATGACTTCCTGGAAGGGAACCAACCAGTCCATCCCGAGAATGACATCACAGCCTGTTATCTCTATGACATAGAGATCCCATAAGAAATGATACCCCACAACCTTGAGAGGTAACTCTCTGCACTGACGTACGCTAGATGTCCTCGTCCCCAAAGGTGTGTCTAGTGTCAAAAAGTCGGCAGAAAAAAGGATACAAAGCCCAAGGCTCTCCACAATAGCAACAGAGATAAAGATATGTGTAGCACCAGTATCGAAAAGAGATTAAGATAAAACTGAGGCTACTAAAATCGTACCTTGAACTGTAGAAGGTCCGGGATCCTACTCCTGATAGGTCTACTCCACCGCAAAATTCTGGCCTGCCCCGCAGCCCTGTGACCCTGCCTGACCACTCTGAGCTGATCCTCCCTGCTGGCACTGAAGGACTGGTGACTGACTGCCACGGCCTCGACCTCCACCTCATCCCGAACGGCCGGAAGAACTCCAGGTCCCCGACTGGTGAGAAACTGGTGGTGCTGCTCCTAAACGAGGAGTCATGGAAGAACCCCCTTCACCAGCTACTGGTGAGAAAACCTGGCAGAAATACTGAAGGTGACCCATCTTGCTGCAAGATCGGCACTCCACTGGGTCTCTCTGGAACTGTGGCCTCGTGTTCCCTGCCCTTCCAAACTGGTAGCATACTACCTAGCTACCTGAATATTTATCTTTCCTCCTCGAATCACCGCGTGTAGACTCCCTACGGAAATTCATACTGTCAACTGGAGGAACACTAGATCTAGAAGCAGAACCACCCTGACTCGCAGCTCCGGAGTCTCTCAGATTTCACTCTGTAATTAGTTCCTGGTTGATGATGGAAGTTATGGAAGTCAACTGGAAGATGTTCACCTGTGAGCGGATCTCCTACCTGAGACCATCCTCAAACTTCCTTACTAATAACACCCCACTCCCATCCCGGAGGGGTGTGAAATGCTGCAGCTCGGTGAAACGAGAGGAATACTCCATGACAGAAATATCACCCTGCTCTAGACTCATGAACTCCTAGGCTCGATCGGCCCTCAGGGTCTCCAGGTAGAAGTAGTCGTAAAACACGCACTGGAACTCCTCCCAAGCCATAACCTGTTGATGACCCGCCTTTGAGATCACATCCCACCACCTCTTGGCAGACTCTCTAAGCATATAGGTGGTGAGCTTGACCCGCCTCTCTGGAGGTGTTTCCAGATGCTCAAAGATAGTCAGCATGGCTTCCATCCATGACTCTGCAGCCTGTGATCCTCCTTCCCCCGAGAAACTAGGAGGATGTTGCTGCTGGAAAACCCGCGTCAAGTCTTCCATAGTCATGGCAGGAGGCGGTGCTCCCTGAAAGGTCTGCATAATCCTCATAAAGCCTTCCCTAAACTGTGAATCCGCGCCTGCAACTGGTATGACAGCCGGTGCCAAGGCTGGTCGGACTGGGGGATCAACAGGAAGTCCCTGATCAGCCATATCTGGCGTCTGATCACTACCTGACAACTGACGTACAACCGGGGGATGTCTCGGAGGCATAGATCTGAAAGATCAAAAGCATACCTTAGATCAGGAAAACAAGGACAGAGAACAAAGGAGTAAAAAATGGAAATAGGATAAGGAAAGACTCAAGATTTACAAAACATGACTACACGGCGTGTATAAACTCTACACGGCGTGTACTTAACTATATTCCCCTGCTCGTGTCTCCTTGCACAGCTAACCCACACAGTCTTCTTAAACAGATACTAAACGGCATGTTCACTGTGGACACGGCGTGTAGTAGACAAGGTTTCAACGACCCGTGTTGTTAGTTACACAGCCGGTTACATGGCTGGCACTACACGACGTGTTCCGAACAAACACGGCATATACTTGAAGATCTTCCCAACCCGTGTTGTTGGAGACACGGCCAAGTACACGGCTGAACCTTACACGGCGTGTTCCGAACAAACACGACGTGTTGAGTAGGAGAGAACACCATCCCGTGTTGTCCGTGACACAGTCGGGTACTGGGGACAAGGATACACGGCGTGTTCATACACAACACGGCATGTATGACACGAGCTTCCCCGACCCGTATTGTTAGTGACACGGTCGAGTACATGCTCACTACTACACGGCGTGTACCTACCGTACACGACGTGTTCCTGGAGGTTTTTTTTACAACCCGTGTTTCTGCTCACACAGTCAGTGACACGGTTTAAAACTACACGGCGTGTATATATAAAGTACACACTATGTATTCTGGGTTTTTCCAGGAAATAGCTCTGAAACTGCACTGAATCCCAGAAAACACTGAAAAAACGAGCATGAAGGTTCCAAATTCCGATCCGTGAGGGTCCATACTCCCCACAAATCAAAGCTTGGCATCCAATACAGTCATATATAAGGAAAAACAGGTCAACAATTCACCAATTTCCGATTCAATAGGGCCCATAACACCTCATGAACCAAAATTTGGCGTTCATTTAAGCAAATTACAATACAACAGTCCTCTATCAAACAGCAGAGATTATATTAAAGCATCTATCACAACATCATTCATAATCTACACAAAGTCTATCACAACAACATGAAATCGCTAATGCACCCTAGATGGAATTTCAAGAATGCATGGCATGTGATTTATAACAAGTACCTATATGATGCATGAGATGGAATACCCTCATCTCATCGGGTTGCGACATAAATAGAACCACAATATCAACAACAATAACAACACAAGGCATGTGAATCACTCTAGGTGAAATCAGATCAACTTTAACATAGAAAAATCAGAAAACTGTAATAAGCAAGGTAGATTGGATTTTACCTGAACACGGGTAAGCTACTCCCGAGCACAGCTTAATACCAGGTATCGAATCTGTCCTATCCCTGGCTAAAGGCTCCAAACAGTAAATCAAGAGAAAAGAAACCCTCTGATACCACTTTGTAACATCCCGGTTCCGGAAGCCACCCAGAGGCGCCCCGTACCTGGTTGGTCACACGGCCTCAAGCGCATTTCCCCGAATGCCAGAGGCTGCTGACTAGTAGCGAGGGCCTTGGGTGTGGTAGTGGGGAAACTATTCCATCATTGGCAGAGTACACAGCGTAAGAGAAAACAAATAACAACAATAGTGGAAGCAGTAGACATCCATACAAGAGTAAAGGATAAACAGTGAAAGACTAACAGATAAACAAATGGAGTAGAAATATATGTAAATGATGCATGATACATATATGTCTAGTAAAACATCCAAACAAGTCACAATGTTGAATACAGTACTAAGCCAAGTACAAAAGAAAAACAGATGAGCAACTCCTCAGCATCGCAAGCCTCGGCTTGGTCCCATGCTCTCCAGCTCCAGTGCAATCAAGAACCTGAAGTAGAAGGGCACTTGCCCTTATCTATACCTGCAACAATATAATATGTTTGGTCCCAAAATCATGACCCAAATAGGGTGTGAGACAAAGTCCCAATAGGCAACCACCCAAAGATCTGTTCCTAACAGTCAGTGAATATATGGCAGGTAAAGTACCGTAAGCAGTAAACAGTAAGCAGTAAACAGGATAATACACAGCAGTAACAATCCACAGTTTCTAGCATATATTCTACAAACAAGAAATAGCCACTCAAGCAAGTAGAACAAAAAGGTAACCTCTGAGTAGTTCTCACAGTCTAAACCCTAATTTTCAACCTAAAAGTACTAGCAACCCTCTGGGAGTCACACACAGTCTCACCCCTCTAGTTCAGCTAAAGAATAGAATCTTTGAGGAAGCACTCACCGTCAATTCCCCCTATAGTCTCGTATTGTACTAAAGGCTCTCTGGAGAAGCACTCAACGTCAATTCCCCCTATGGCCTGCGTCAAGGAACTACAGACTCTCTGAGGAAGCACTCAACGTCAATTCCCCCTGTGGTATTGCATCGTAAATTAAAGACACTCTGTAGAAGCCCTTACATCCATTCTTCCTATGGTCCACTACACTGGGTTCTCACATCCCTATGTAAAACAAACATGCATAGCATGCATATCGGCCCAAGTAAACCTCAAGAACTACTTGGATATCATTCTAAGTCACAACAGTAATATAGTACATCAGTTCCACTATCCTACAACTAGGCATGGAAACTGGAAAAACACCAAACAAGAAAAACATGCAAGTTAAAACATCCAGAGCATAATACAATTTACCATATTCACAAACAATTACCTCTACTCAAGCAATCAAGCATAGCAGGCAACAACAAGGGAAAAACAGGAAACACGCAATACCTCGTTCAAGGGTATTGGTGGAGATTGCACATAATATTCACAAACTTCCTACAGAAACACACAAACCACCTACCTCGATGTTAGTAGAACGGTATAAGTGAACCACAATGATTGATTCTCCTTAGAACATAGAGGATCTGAGAAAACATCAAAAACTATCAACCAACGATATCTTGAGAAAGATTAGTAATTGGAAAACAAAGCTCTAGGAGAAGAAATAGCTTACCACTGTGGTTCCAACGCAATCGACGGTGGTTGATTCAGAGATCAGACGGAGGCACGGGGGCTCGGAGAATAATTGTGGTCGTACAAGTCACTCTCAGACGAAGAACCTGAAGAAGAAGAGTTTTCTGTCTGTCAGGCACGACCCTGGTCTGTTTAATGAAAAAAAATACACTGTGTGTACTTATAGGGTACACGGTGTGTACTCTATTTTTCCGTACTCCACTTTAAGCGGCCTCCATGTCACCCCTACACACCATGTGTGTGGCCCGGACACGGCCAGCACACGTCTTCGACTGGAAAAGGAGTACACGACGTGTACTCATAAAGTACACTGTGTGTACTTCAAAATTTTCCAGAAACACCTCTTTTCTCAAAAACTCTAGAAAAAGGAAAGACATACCTGAAATGAAGATCCGGGTTCTTACAACTCGTACATTCCATGGGATGGGTTTTATATATATTAAATGTATATTTAATTTCTATGTAATATTTGGAACTACATATCATGAATAAGTCATATTATAGTGATTACTCTACGTATATTAAAACATAAAATGCAATGAAAATAACATGTGTTTTTTGTTCCATTAATTTGAATCATTAACACAATGAAATTATGTAATAAAATGTGAATTATATATGCTGCATGATTAAATAGTATATGAATATCATATAGGATGAGTAGTTTGGACGGGTGCTTGTCGTGTTGCCTCTAAGGTATATTTTTATACATGGTCGATTTTAAATAAATTTATTTAATTTTTCTACAATTGTGATGGATGATAATATCAAGAAATATTTTATGATAATTAATATAAAATAATTGATTAATTAAATAAGATAATTAATCGATTTGATCATGATTTATCTTAAATAAGAACGATTGGATTGAATGCTATTTTATTAAATGTGTAATTTGTTGAAATTATTTGGATGATCATGAGAATAGACCAGACCTTAGTGTGTGATTGGTTTCCTTTTAATTTATTATTAAATTAAATTCATGGTTTAGATATTATCCCTTATCTCATTATTTAAGGTCCTATGTGCCCATAGTTTCTTTTATATAAACCCCTAAATCAGGTTCCCCTCTTCTATGTGTGAGTAAAAGCTTATGTAATGGATGGATATCCCGAGATAGTGGATGTGATTCAAGTTTATATCCAAGGAAAATTCAATCAA
This sequence comes from Viscum album, assembly GCA_963277665.1. Classification (NCBI taxonomy): domain Eukaryota; kingdom Viridiplantae; phylum Streptophyta; class Magnoliopsida; order Santalales; family Viscaceae; genus Viscum; species Viscum album. Next base: position 438,154,350 of record OY728157.1, on the reverse strand, counting down.
ATATGTACATGAGTTGATAGGTGGAAAGATGTAACATGAACCATTACATGGTTTAAGTTGTTTTCCCCCTAGGTCGATGGTTGGTTTATCATCCACTAGATAAACTAACTATTAGGAAATTATCGTGATCATACCACTCTTATTATTTTATTTATTTTAATTTTCATAGTTAATTTCATTATGTATGTTTTGACATGATCATATGAATTAATTAATTTAATAAGCATGAAAGATGTAACTATAATAAATTGGATTATGCGTAAACTTTATCTAAGACATTCTTAATCACATAATTAAATCCACTTAATATTAAAAAACATGTAACCATGATAAAAAATGAGCTATTATGCATAAATTTTAAAATCCATAAATCATATATATTAATTCATTATATCCTTACAATATATAGGTAGTAATATAACCATATTTAAAAGTTCTTGACCAACCTTTTTTAGAGTGCATTCAATTATTGGGGAATTTCTATCTTGAGTTTTGGGTCGACTTAACCTAGTTTTCATTAAGGGTTGATAACATCCATGGAAATTCATGAAAATAGTAGTAAAATCATTTAAGGAAATCCAAATTAAGTATTTTATGATTGGGTATTCCACTCAAAAAATTAAGAAATTGTGAGTTAGTGCAGTTAGAAAGTTACACCTACCTAAATATCTTTAAATAGCTTGACAGACCTCCATATGGGTTATGAGAAGGGGAATATGGATACTTTCCACTAAAATATTCAAGAAATGGTATATTTTAAAAATAATGGTGAGGGATATTAGGTTTCAAAAAAATTGTGGGATATTAATAAATTTAAATTTTTATTATCTATTTTTATTAGATAAAGTAATAAAATTATACTCTTCTTAATTTTAGAAATGAAAACTATGACTTAAAACATATCACATTGATCTATACTTGAGAAGGAAAACCTTCTAACTAGTACTAATTTTTAAGAATTTCAAAGGTCCATACATGTTATTTTATTTCATGAAAGGAAATTATATGTGATGGAAAACCCAATTCTTGAAGCTCTTGGCCAAGAGGCTAGTGAGGAAGAATTATCTCTTTATGAGAAATATTTGGATGATGCCATAGATGTACAATGTTTCATGCTATTAACCATGTATAATGAGGTTCTAAAGCAACATGAGGTATTTATTTTTATACCATTATGTATCACATTCTTTATCTCTATCAAGAGAAAGTGATATAAGAGATATATGATATCTCTATTGCACTATTCACATGAAAACTTAGAGAGTCGGTTCCTTTTGGGCCTCATGTAGTCAAGTTGATTAGATATATAGAGTGATTAGATATCTTGGGAATTAAATTACCTGATGATATATGCATATATATCATTATATCCTCACTATCTATATCATTCTCTAGTTTTATTGTGAATTATAACATGAGAAATAGAGAAAAAACTCTATCATAACATCTTACTCTCATTCTTCAAGTTAACAAGTACATGGGGAATGAAAAACACATATTCCTTATAGTTAATAAGAAAATTAATAATAAGGAAAATAGTCCCAAGACTCACTCCATGTCTAAATATCTTGAGCAACATCCTTCTGAGAAGAATAAGATCGAAATACAGGGAAAGGAAAAAGAAGCAGTATGTTTCTCATGTAAAAAGCTAGGACAATGAAAGTGGAACTACACCTAGAAGAAAGGGGAAGATAAAGGTGTGTTTTTCATCAATGTTAATCTTTATATATCTACACATTGGGTATTAAATATATCTTATGGTTCTCACATATATATCCAAATTCAGGAACTAAGTAGATTTGAAAATATTTCCATAGGAGAGGTGGATCTTTAAGCATCCAATGGAGCATGAATCACTACTTTGGATATAGAATACTAAAACCTCCCATTTCCAACTAACATGATTTTGGTTTTAAATAACTATTATTTTGTTTTAAGTGTTACTAATAACATAATATTTATTTATTTCCTTAACATAGATGGTTTTATTTTCAAATTTGGAAATAACGAATGATTATTTTATAAAAATATAAATTTTTATGGTATGGAACAACTAAATAATGGTATTTATATATTAAATTATGAAAACAAAATATTGTTAATGGATAATGAGTCATATAATGCCCAGCTACAATATCACTGTCATGGTCATGAAAACAATAAGCATCTAAAAAATCTCTATCAAGATGGTTATTTAGACTCTTTTGAGATAAAACCACTTAAAAGATGCCATGATTTTTTATAAAGAGAAATAACCAGAAATCCATTCGGTGGATAGGGTGAAAGGGCCACATATCTTCTATGATTGGTATACAATAATTTGTGTGTGCCTTTTCTATTAGAATCTAGAGATGGGTATTCTTACATCATAACTTTTACTAATGACTTTAATAGACATGGATATATCAATTTGATGAGGTATAAGTCTAAGACCTTTAAGAAATTCAAATAATTCAAGAATGAAGTTTATAATAAACATGGTAAGAAGATAAAGAAGCTTTAATCTGATCAATGTGTTGAATATATTATCTAAGATTTTATCAAATTTCTATTGGAGTTTGGGATATTATCACAGCTCACTCTACCTTACACACCACAATGGAATTGTGTTATTGAAATTTGGAACTATACCCTGCTTGACATGGTAAGGTAGATGATGATTCATACAGATCTTCCATTATCCTTATGGGGATTTTCATTTAAAACTATATCATACACACTAAATCAAGTACCAACTAAGGTATAAAATGGAATACCATTTGAATTAATGTATGAAAATAAATATGTGTTATCAAACACTTATTTATGGGGTTTAGAAACATTTTTTAAGGATATATCAAGCAACAAACTAGTACCCCAGGTCATGAAGTGTATCTTTATAGGGTATCCCAAGGAAACAAAGGGATACTACCTATACAACCCCACAGACAAGAAAGTGACTATCGTAAGACAAGTCATCTTTCTTAAGAGGGATAACATCCTTAAGAAGTATGATGGGAACGAGATTTAATTTGATGAATTTGATTCTTAAGATACATAAGAGTTGGTATAGGAATAAATTTCATAGGTCCTCATGGAAGAACTTATGCTTGAAACAAAATTATTTCATAAGAGCACCAAAGAGGTAAGATAACTAGAAAGATATGGTTTTATTATCATTGAAGATGGTGACTCGTTATTAGTTGAAAATAATGAAACTCTCTCTTACAAAGATGTAGCATAAAGATCAAAAACTATAAGATGGAAATAATCCATGAATTATGAGATGGATTGCATGTATTAAAACCAATTTTTGTTTCTATTCAATCCCCCAATTAATGTAAATCTTGTTGGGTGAAGATGGGTATTCAAGATAAAACTGGACATGGAAGGTAAAGTAAGTACCTATAAAGAAAGGATAGTGGTTAGAGGGTTTAAATAGTGTCAAGGAATTGACTACAATGAAACCATTTCTCCAATTTCTATGTTCAAATCCATCATAATTCTACTTTCTATAGTAACTTACTATGACTATGAAATTTTTAATATGGATGTAAAAACATCTTTCCTTAATGTGAACCTTCGAGAATATGTTTTTATCACACAACCAGAAGGGTTTATGACCCCATGTGATGCCAAAAAGATATGAAAGTTGTAGATATCCATTTATAGATTGAAACAAGAATCTAGTCCAGGGAACATTGGATTTGATAAAGCTATAAAATAATTTGGTTTCATTAAGAATTAATTTTATCCATGTGTTTATAAGTGGTTTAGTTTGAGTGTATTCGTTATCCTAGTAGTATATGTTGATGACATATTACTTATTGGAAATGATGTACTAGTATTACAGTCTATTAAGGACTAGATAAACATGTGCTTATCCATGAAGGAACTAGGTGAAATGGCCTACATTATAAGGATAGAGATCATTCGTGATATATCCAAGAGGATTCTTAGTCTAAGTCAAGGTATATACATTGACTAGATACTAAAGAGGTTTAGTATAGAAAAATCCAAGAGTATTGGTTCCAGTGTCACATTTATACATATTTCCAAGAAAATGTGTCCTTAGATCCAATAAGATAAGGATAGAATGAGTAAAATCCCATATAATTTAGTAATAGGATCAATCATGTATACCATGTTATGTACTAGAATTGACATTTCCTCAGTATTAATCATGGTAGGTGGATATCAAGATAGTTTAAGTGATTAGCATTAGTCTATTATTACGGTTATCCTTAAGTATCTAAGAAGAACTAAGGATATGTTCTTGTTTTATATAGGATATGAGGATCTAGTCATTAGGGGTTACATTGATTCAACATTTTAAATAAATTATAATGATCTGAAGTCATAGTTAGGATATGTATTCAATATCAGCATAAAATATATGATCTAGAAGAGTTCAAAGTAGCCAATTATTTCTAATTCTATAGCATATTCCAAATATATAGCATCTTCTGATGTAGCCAAATAATATTTTTGGATATGAAACTTTGTCTAGGAGATTTATTTGATTCCTATAAGTGAGTAATCTATCACATTATATTATTATAATATTTTAGTAGTGGCTCTCACAAAAGATCCAAGGGTTATATGAATGGAAAAAAGAACATACTTTAGAAGTATAACCTCTTGAGGGATTTTTCTCAAAGGGGTGAAGTTGAAATAAGAAGATTTTCCATGGAAGAAAATTTGGTATACCCCTTTACTAAATCTTTATATCAACAGATCATTTGAAATCTAAAAGAATGAAGGTTGTTAGCATTTGGATATAGTGAAAGTGGGAGTTGGTTGGAATTAGTGCCCTAAAACCAAATTATATGTACTTTATGATTACTTTTATTCATTTTTTTAATATTAATAAACTTATTATCACATCATGTTTTTTCTTATATGTGATATAGTATGTGATAATGTCTAAAGATTAATTTTCACACTGAAAGGTCATAGAAGTTCTCCTCTTTGATGAGAACTCTAAAGTTCCATGAAATTATTATTAAATATATATTTTATATCTAGATGATATCATTTGATGGGACACAAATGATATAGTCTATTAGGGGTAGAGACTCATAGGACTTTGAGGAACCTTCTCATGGTGTACACCCTTGGTAATTTCCAGTGGAGAATATTATGAGAATGTGACCCTCCATTAGAAAATATATATTTATATGTGTCATTGGATATTCCTATATGTATATAAATGTATTAATTATAATACTTTAAGGTTATTATTAATGAATATTATTAGTTTCATACTTTGAAGTATTAATGAAAATCATGATGAAATATGTTCGTGGTGAAGTAGGATACATTAGGTGTTTCATAAGTAATATTTTATTAATGAATAATGTGATAAATGATTTATCCCTTTTATTATTTAATAGAAATTAATATCTCAGACCCTTTGATGGGAATGAAACAGCCTAAATAAATCCATATCCATGGTGTTATATGGAAAAGTTCATTTTTATAAAATCAAAGAAAGGGACATCGAACGCATAGGTTGATGGGACAAACATGAAACCTTCTTGATTAGAGATATCATGAAAATGGGATTATATTGCATAGTAAGCATATATAGGTTGTATTAATTATAACATTAACTTATTTATCTATGGGTTTCTTTGTGTGTTGTTAGATGATAACCTTGGACTTTGAATTGGTCCACCTAATTCCATTGAGAAAAGGCCTAGAGGGTCACATGTTAAGTGTAATAGAACCTCAGTTAAATATTAATTATCAATTATTATTTAACATGTTGAATGAATATTATTCTTATATATGATTTAATAATTATTCATATTATCTTGATCGCACATATTTTGTCACTAGTTATTTGAGAGAATATTTTGTGAGAATAATATTTAATAAATATTTATTTTCTATTAAGTTAATATAATATATATTTATTTATTGGTGAATAATGCAGTGATATTTATTTAATAAATAAATACTCATTATTCATGGCCTGATAAATAATATGGAGGAATGGTGAATCAATTTTAATGGTTCGGTGAGAAATAATATATATTAAATATTATTTTTATAAATAATATTTAGCACATGAGCCTCAGCCTAGTTGGTGAGGACTCCTTAAGTTCATCTAGGCGGCCTGGAATCAAATCCAGGTGAAGGAAAATTTTTGGGGCTATAGAAGGTACTGTAGTAGGTATTGTAGTAGGTATTGTAGCATGTGACTATATCAAGACTATAGAAGGTACTGTAGCAGACTATAGTAGGTACTATAGCAGGAATTGTAGAAGGTACTATTTGGAACTGTAGCAGCTGGGAATATTCCCCCGTTTGGGCCTTTGGCCACCGATTTGGTCCTCGAGTCCTTTAAGGCCTTCGGGCCACCTAGGCATTCGGGTCAGCAAGGCCCCTGGGCCACCTCAAGGATTTTATACCACCTTAAGTGCATATGCAAACCAGACAACCTACAAGGAACAAGCTCCAGAAAGAGGATGAGAAATGAGCTTTCACCATAACAGAAGCTAAATGGATTACAAGAATGAGAAGGTATGGAACCTGCCATCAGGACAAGCTTGTGCATGCACGGAAAATCCTAGCCAAACAGACAGGCGAAGGTGGAGAGCTAATTTCATTATGAAGATGCTGGGGAGGAGCAGTTCCATGTAGTTAGTCTAGGTTGTCTGTAATGTTTGAAGCTTACGGTAAATGAATTCCTCTAAGGCCTATGGTCCATGTAATACTTACGCCTACGGGCCTTGTAAGGGTTCCACCTCACCCATTTAAAGGTATATGATCAAAATCAATAAAAAATGAAGGCCTTCAGGCCATTAGAGGATAAATAATATTTAATTAATTCACTGGTTTTTCACATGTCAAGAAATAATAATATTATTCTTATAAACATGGGGTTCTATGGTGATTGCGGAAATAATAAAGACACATATGCAATAATTATTTTCTAACCCTAGAACTATATAAACCCAATTATATTACTTCCAACCCTAAGGGTTTCCATTTGTTTTTTCATGTACAATGACATCTAGAGAATTCCATCAAGCCATATAGATCCACTTTCCAAGAATGCTCTCAAGAACAGGGAGAAATCATTCTACACCACCTCTCTTAATTCTAGATAGATCAAGGAGAATAATTCTTTGAATCTATTCTCATGGATATCAATGATGAATGACTCAATCATTAGGATCAATCGTTCTAGCACCCAAATATTTCTACAATGACATTCAAAGGTTTGTGGAGAATGTGTGGATCACCACTAGATGGATTCTACACTTTATTCCAATAATTTAATAACGGTATAACATAGTTATATTATTATATTCATCATCAAAGAAATAATTCAGTGTAAGGTAATTCTTTAATTAGTTAAATTAATTATAAATCTTTATGTGTTGATCCGATATTTTGGTTTTGGTTCTATCATGTCAATTAATCTTGGAATCATCTTTGTTGTTCATGGAAATTATCATTGATTTATATATCATATTAATAATCTATTATGAAAAAAAAATATGAGTTGGGAATCTCCACACCGGTGCTTCAGCTGCACCCAGAACCTTCAACCTTCATAGATGATCCACATGTAAGGTGTGAGTGTTCTTTCACAAGAAAAATTATAATTTTTTTGGAACCTTTGTTTGATAAATATACATGATAAAAATGATAGTGGAAGTAAAATAAGGTGTTTAAGGTTTAATAATGGTGGTTATTATGGAAGTAGGAAGTTCTGAAGGTTGTGTTGGTGGAAAGGCATTCAGTTTAAGAACACCATACTAGGAAATTTGGAAAAAAATAGACTCATAGAGAGGATGAATCAGAATTTAGTGGAAAAGTAAAGAATATTGAGAATTAATGATGGTTTTCACAAGTATTTTTGGGTGGGAGAAATTAATTTTTTTGCCTACTTGGTAAACATAACTTCTTCTTCTCTGTTGGGTTGAGAACTTCTAAAATAATATTGGTTCAAAAGGAAGATTTAAATATCCCATATCAAAGTCTTTGGTTCACTCACCTATGTCAATGTTTATGGTAATTAAAGGGATAATTTAGAGGCTAAGTACCAAGTGTGTTTCTATATAGGGTATGGTGAAAAAGACTTTGGATTTTTGATTTGGGATAAAAATTTATAGAAGGTTTTTAAAATATGGAATGTTATCTTCATTGAAGAGTTATTGTTGAGAGATCATAACCAAGAGGAAGTTGTAAATGGGATCATGGAATCATCACAAACTGATGATTTTATAAATATAAGTCTAAAAGTTCCAAATTTTAAAGAATTTTTAGGGAGTAAAATAGTTATAGAAACAAAAAACTATCTAGAAGAAGTTCTGGATAATAGTCAATACTTGATGGTGTTTCCAAGTCCAGAATTACAAGAGTGATTGAGGAATGAAGAATCTTGGGGAAAAATCTGGAAGATAAAGTTATATAAGTAGTGTTTCTTGAAGGATATGAGCTATAAATTCAGTTAGTATGATATCCTAAGAATTGGTGTTAAGTGAATAGATATAGAAGTGACCTACACTATTTTATTCTTACAGATGATGGATAACCTAAAATCCCAAAAGTGGATATAAGTCTAAGTGTATCAAATCAGTGGTAATTTGTGATGATGGATTAAATGGATTTATTTTATGTGTCTGGAACATGGGAGCTAGTGTAATGAATAATTGGGAAATATTACTTTAGAATAAATGGGTTCATTAGATGAAGTAAGAAGTGGATAGTAGAAGGAAATACATGGAAAGGATTTTCATAAAGGGTTTTTAATAAATATAAGATGTATATTTTTTGAGATATTTTCTCTAGTAAATAAACACATTACTATTCAGATGGTATTGGGTATGGTTTTCATGGAAGGTTTACATCTAGAATAGTTATATATGAATATTGAATTTATTCATAGATAATTAGATGAGGAGATTTACATAGAAATTTTATAAGTTTTCATGGAAAAACGAAACAAGAATATTGTGTGAAAGAAGAAACAAATAATTTATAGGCTAAGAAATCACCAAAGTAGTGGAACCATAAGTTCAATGCCTTTATATAAAAATAGAAGTTCATCCAGATAAATAAATATCATTTCTATTACTAGAAGGCGTTTGATTATGGTATTTTTATCATATTAATTATATATGTTGATGTCTAACCAGTAAAAGAAATGATTGATGAGATAAAAGTTTAATTGTATGTAAGTTTATAGATATAGGATCTCAGTCCAGAAAAGTAGATTTTGAGAATTTGAATCATAAGAGACTTATATTTTGGAACCTTTTTCCTAAATCATTCGACTACATTCATAATGTTGTTGAAAATTTTGAAATGATCAAGGAAAAACTAGTTACCACTCCCCTGGATAAAAATTTCAAGTTGAAAAAGGATAAATAACCTAGAATAAAACATAATTTTGATTAAATTATAGAGGTTATTTCTTCATCATCATTCATAATCTTGATGTAAGTCATGGTTTGTACATAGATATGCATTGTGCATGCAGTGTTTATAGTTAACAAGTTCAAGTATATTCCTAGAAGAGAGCATTAGGAAGTGGTAAAGTGAATCATCTAGTATCTCAAAGGTTCGATAATCTTTTATCATTATTTTACAATGGATAAATCATTAAATGGGTTTTTAGATTCAGACTTTAGTAGATATGCGAACACTCCGAAAATCACCACTAGATATGTGTTAACTTACAAAGGAATGGCTATGAGTTAGATGTTGAAACATCGGTTGGTAGTTTCCCTTTCAATAATGGAAGTGAATTTCATTGAAATAATGGAAGCTAGGAATGAGTTTATTTAGAGGAAGGTACTTATGTATGATATAAAAACAATTTAAGAATTTAAGAAAATATTTTTTGATTCATAAAGTGAGATCCATTTGGAAAAAAAATTATGATTCACTCTAAGATGAATCTTACTCAAATGAATTATAACTTAATATGGAAGTTTTTTGAGGAAAAGGTAATAGATCTATATAAGGTTTTTGGAGTTAAAAATTTGAAAGATATACTGACTAAGGTTATGGTATGGGATATACTGAGGTATTTTTTCACTACAATAGTGCTAGTATGACTAAAATAATATTAAAGGAATAATGAATATGCAAGTAAATATTGAGATTAGAAGATTATTTGTAGATTATAATGGAGGACTTGGTGGTGAATCCTAAAAATAATTCTCTAGAGGTAGATTGTTAGGTTTATTCATGTGAAAATACTTTTTTAGATTAGTATTGAAACTTATGGAAGGAGTGATTCCAAAATTCTGATTTCCAAAATTGAATGGATATGGTGGAGAAACATGGCCATTTTTTTAAAATGAATTATGTAAAGATGCTTTAGAATAGCATATAAGAGTTCATTAATGGAAATTCCAAAAGTGCATACTATTCACTAAAAGGATGAGTTAAGTTGGTGGATTCCTTTGACCAACTGAAGGGATTACCATGGATATTGTATTAAATTGATCATACTCTCTATAAAGATTAGAAATAGTGGCACTAATTGTACCGACTGGACTCTGATATATTTTTATGGTAGAGTCATTTGTTCAGTATGAATTGCAACTTTGAGATCGATATTTTAATCATATTTAATTACCTTAATAAAATTATTTTAGTGTTCCCTCCATGGAGTAGGATATATTTTGAACCAATTAAATACTTGTTTTGTACTTTTCTTTTGGTTTCTTTAAATAATTGTATTTTATAAATTCTTGTATAGTTTTTTTTGTATGCGTTATGGTTTAGTGACATAGGTGTAGGTTTTATTCAATATTATAGATACATTATAGTCATGGGTTCATTATGATTTGGTTATTTTGGGTTCTTTGTTTTTTTATATTCTAGAGGATAACTTCTAGTGATCAGAGGTTCTGAGGACCCAAGAAAAGAAATAAATCAACGTTGTACAGTCATATCTCAAATTTTTTTTGAATACTTATTGATGAATTTTATTCACTACAATTTTATTACTTAAATATACCTTCTATATTTGAAAACTTAAAAATATTTTATAATAAGTATGAACTACTCCAAGTGGTACTCATATCTATTTAACATTTAAAATGAATTTATGAAATGTTTCCCTTTTAAAAACTCATTAACCGACCAAATTCAAGGATTCTCAATCAAATGAATCAAAAGTAATCTGATTAATACGTCCATACTACTTTTATTTAATTCCCTTAAAATAAAGCACTTATTTCATATAATCATTCTTAACATAATAAATATATATCATAGATCGGTTTCTATACATAGTTCAAGTGGGTTACCCATTCTACCAATTTTCCCCCACACTTAGCCCATGAAATATATATTTTAAATGCTAATAAAGTAAGATATTTAATTTATATAGAATGAAATAATGAGAATTAAAGGTAGGATAAATTTTATGGTTAAGTCATATATTATCCTTATGCTGTGTAGATCCTCCTCTGGTGGTGGCTTGGGCTTCATACTCTTCGACGCCCAAGGAGACTCCAAGTTTCTATAAATTATGGAGGGGATAAAAATAGTGAAATTTTTATTGAAAATAAAAAAACAAGATATATATGGTGAAATACAATTAAAATATAGAAATATCCTTAAATATATTAGGTTTAATCCCAATGATAATTTGGGTTTAAATCCTTTCATTCAGGATTTATTTTGGAACTAACACCAATTAGAGTAGGGATGGGGTTTCCTTAGTAGAAATAACTATGTGTGGGTTTATCATATACTCTTAATGATGATAATAGAAAATTTTTCCATTAGAATATATAATATATAAACTCTCTATTAAAATGATAAAAATATCCCTTAGAGTTACCCTTTTCCAAAGAATATTAGAAGCCAGTCCACTTGATCCATTATATATACAATTTTAGATGAGTTTGGGGAGGGTGATATTTAGGTGGTTATTCACTCCTCGGGATTATATTTTTGTTAATATCCTTGGTCCACTTATAATGTGAAATACACTTCATAAATTTTCTTCTAGAAACCCTCATCTAGTTAGGGTGAATGCTCTATATGTTTGGCCATCTCTTGTTATTTCTCCTGCTCTACTTCTATTTATTGTTCTAGGATCAAAACTTTCACTTGTAGCTCATAGATTAATATTTCCTAGTTCATGATAATTTTTATACATTGTTCCATTTTTTCCTAAATTATGGGAGCTAGTTCTTCCAATAGGTCTTCCTCCTTTCTTGGTCGTCTTTTATTACACTAATTTGATTCAAGATTTGTTATCATTTGAAGGATCCAAGATCATTATGATCTCCTTAATCATTATGGGGTAAACTCTACCTCAATCCATTATAGAGTTATAATGGGCGCCCATTGTAACCAAAAATTTTATAAGGCGCCTCCTACAAGTCATGCTAGATTAACTTATTCATTTTATAAAAAAATATTTAATTTTTTGGTTTCAATAAAGTAATATACCCTGAGAGGGGGTGAATCATGGTACTAAAAATTTAAAACTTTATTCTTGATAATATTGTTCACTCATTCATAGGAACACTTCATTATCTCCCTCGCTATCTATCTTGAGTGAATAGATTGGTAAAATACACACATGCATTTTTATATAGTTTACCCAAATTGAGTTAAAACAGGAAGCATGAAACCAATGGTGTACTGATTCATCAAATATAATAAGTACACTGCTTTAAATGTGATTACAAAATGGAGAGGTTTCATTAACCCTCTAGACTCACTTTCCACAACAACCTTGAATAATTCAATTCTCTTATTCACATATAGGTGATCAATGCTCATTATTCTATGTTCTTATTATCCACAAAATATAAATGAAAAATTACACTGAAATAGTCTAAAAAATTTATCCACGTTTATGATATTATAAAGACATAGATCTCTTGGAATATATGCTTCATCGCCTTTAGTTTTCTAGTGTGTGTGCTTGGAATTATCCTCTTTAAATTCTAGGAAGAACTAAATATCTAGACTTTTTTTCTCTACACCTCCATTAAAATATAAATATCTCCTATTCACTATATTATTTTGTATTATTGGTACCCATGATCTCCTACACTCTTTTTTTATTTATTTTTATAGTTTTCTGCATGATAAAATAATTCCATTTTCAAAACATAGAACATCCATGGTCAACACTAATATTTTATATACTATAAAATTCCATCCAAAACACCAAAAAAATAGATATTATTATCTCCTAAAACTTTATCCAAATCACAAATTTAAAATATGTTGAATCTTTATTGTGACAGTCTCCACTTCACCACTCTATTTCTCTATGATGTGGTGTGCGTCCTCAAATCCAGCCCCAAAAAATCAGTCTTGATAATTCCATAAATATAAAAATATGATGGATTGATTCTCCCTTGAAAATAAACTTGATTTTATAAAATCTTTATTTATTAATTATATTTCATGATTAATAAAATATATTCATAACTTCTTCAGTTAGAAAAATCCTTCCAAAAAAATCCACAAAGGAATGATCTTTATATAGATCGTAGGCCACATCCCTTCATCCTTACACATATTCAAAATAATTCTTAAGAAAAATCATCCTTATACAAAACCTAGATAATCCTTATGAAAAACTAGAATCATCCTTATAGAGACTAAATTTATGCATTCATAAAACAATCCTTATATAGAACTTAGATGATCCTTATACAGACCTTTAGATCTTTACACAAACAAAATTGATGATTTTATAGAGAATAAAGATCCTCACATAGATCCTTTATCATTTCACAGATATAGATTCATGATTATATAGAGTTAATTTATCCTTATGTGGATCTTTTAACCTTATTAAAACCTAAATTCATGCTTAGGTATTATGTGATGATCCTTATGGTTTGGGACTTAACCAAAATTCAGAAGTCTTTACAATCTAAAATTTGAATAGAGCACACCATAACTTCTTTTAGACTTCATGATATGAGGTCCAAACACTTAAATAGGATGAATTAAAAATTCCTTACACTTTATCGTTAAAAAATACATTCCAAAAAAACTCTTATGGGTTTTTTCTAATAATATCCTCCTTTGGGTTTATTGAAAACCAAAACCATATTTAACACTTATTCTAATGAAACTTAAAAAATAACCAGATCTGATCCAAACCCCAACTTGAGACTCTTTCCTTCAAGAGTATGTCAATAATTCACTAATAACTAACTATAACCCTGCTTGATTCGATCTTAGTGTGATAAATAAGATTTTAATGATATGATACTCAAAAAACACTTTATTGATGTTCATGCTCTTTATCTTCTTTTACAACTGATGCTCCCCATGGCTAGTCATTTAATCACACTCCCCCTTTCTAAAACAAAATGTATATCCCTTTTTATAAAAATGAACACTCTTAGATAACTTTATTTCAAAACATCTTTACCCATGAAATTTAATTACTACATTTATCTCTCCCTTTATCAATGAACCCAAAGAGTATTTCTTTAAAAGTTCATAACCAAGGGTTGGAAATCCAAGATTTTAATTAATGAGAGAAATAAAACCTTAATATAACTATAAATTTCCTAGTGTAGTGGGGATATCTTCTCCAAATCATCTAGTTAGAGGGAGTCAATTTGTCTCCAATAGCAAACTGGTTCCTTTTAAATTCCACCTTGGGTAGCACTTTAGTCATTATGTCTACAACTTGAGCTTGTGTAGTCACTTACTCCAAATTCACTAATTTTTTATCATCCATATCATTTATAAAATTATATTTGATTTCAACATGCTTTGTTCTCAAATTTTTAATGGTATTTTTGTTAATATTTATAGCACTTGAGTTGTCACATTTTATAGGAATATGAGATTCCACATCTAACCCAATATCTTCAAGTGGTTGTTTCATCTAAATTGATTGATTACAATCTTGAGGGTATTGTATATATTCATCCTATTTCATACCTAGTGAGATAAAAAAAAATTATTTTTTATCCAAGAAATATAATGACTTCCAAGATAGAACACAACACTGAAGGTTGACTTTTGGTCATCCACCTAACCTTCCCAATCCGCATCAGTAAATCTCAAGAGTTCAATATATGAAATTTTATAAAAAAATATACTAAAATTTATAGTATTGTTAATATATCAAATAATTATCTTCACAAAAAACAAACAAGTTTTCTTTGAATGATATTGATACTATGTGACTTTACAAGTATAAAAAAACAATGTTTAATCATATGGATATAAAGTATATAAAATTTACAATGATCTATCTATATTCAGTCACATCAAATTATTTTCCATCCTCATCCTTCAATAATTTAATTTGAGTAACCATTGGTTTTGTCATCATCTTTAATTCATCCATTTGAAATCTTTTAATAACTTTATTAACATATTTGGTTTGATAAATAAAGGTATGATCCTTTCTTTGGATCACCTACAGGCCAATTAAAAATAAAAACTCACCAATCAAAGACATCTTGAATTATCATCTCATGAGATCTAAAAACTACTTGTATTGGGTGTCATTAGAGCCTCTAAATATAATTCCATCAACATAAATAAGAACTTTAATCAACTTCTCTTTATCCTTCTTGATGTAGTGGTTGTGATCCACCCCTCATATTTTAAAACCAGTCCTCTTTAAATATTGATCCATCCATGAGTAGTCGGTCTTTAGTGCTTGTTTTATCCCATATAAAGTTTTCTTTAACCAAAACACCTTATTTCCATATTAATAAATAATAAAACCATCTGGTCATTCAATATAGACCACTTACTCAAGAACTCCATTGAGTAATATTGATTTAGCATCTAACTTATATAACTTAAATACCTTTTGTAAATCCATATCCAAAAATAGTCTTATATTCTCAAGCTGAGCCATGGGTGAAAAAGACCCATCCACATAAATTCCCTCTATCCAATAATATCCCTTACACATGAGACATTATTTTTTCTATATAACTTTTCTATATTCATTAATTATATTTCAAAAAAATAATTTAGTTCTAGTAACATTTTTTCCTTAGGCCTTGGAATAAATTTCTAGGTTCCATTATTCTCAATATAGTCAAGTTATTGATGCATTGACTTGGCCCAATTTTTATCTCTATAAGACTCTTAAAAGGTTTTAGTTTCTACCTAATAAAGAAAAGAAATTTTTTATTGAGCCTTCATCCTTTGATTTTGAACTGGGGTTCTTCGGTCACCAAAAACATTATTATCAATAATTTATTCCTAGTTTTATTTTTCTAGTTGTTACTCTATAAAATGATTTAATTTATTTACAATTAGAATCTTCATATGATTCATTTATAGCCTCATGTGATCCCCCTAAAACAAACACTTTTTCATCACTTTCTTCTTCAAAAATTGGGTTGTTTTGTGTGAAATATTCTTACCAATTTCTGAATTATGCTCTTTATATTTTAAAAACTTCTCATTTTCAAAAACCATCACATATTGGATTTTAATAATTTTTCCCCACAGTTTGTTATATAATTTTTATACCCTACTCTTGGATGAATATATAAGATAAATATCTTCATTACCATGAGCTTCAAACTTCTTATTTTTCTCTTCATTGGGTATAAATCACTTGCTTCCAAACACTTGAAATTATTTGAGTGTCAAATTATTACCACACTATATTTCATAAGGGGTATTTTCTTAATTGGGATAGAAAATATCCTTATTGAATATGTAAACTAATGTGATCATAGCTTCCTTCCAATGTATCTCTATTAGGTTCTTCTCAACAAACCTAGTCTGAGCCATATTATTAATAATGTATTTCTTAATTTCAATAAATTTGTTTTGTTGAGGAGTCCTCACTATTGAAACCTGATGTTGGATCCCATATTTTTTAAGAAACTCTTCAGTCTAATTTTTGGTAAATTTTGTGTCATTATCAATGATGAGCTTCTATATTTTTAATCCCTGTATGTTTTCAGCTAGTCTCTAGTATCAAGTAATACATTTGAATACCCTATATTTTTTAGAAATAACCATAAGAAAAACCATCCTACTATAGTCATCAATAAAAAATAAAAAGTACCACTTTACATCCACTTATTTCAGTATCATCATTCCACAAACATCTATATAAACTAGCACATGTAACTTAGATGATTTTACCTTTTTGGTTTGTAGGTTTTTTGCATAATATTATATTTTTTAAATAATAACACATGTGAATGTGATTTCATGTGAGGTTAGGGATATCTTGAGAAACTTAATTAATTACCAAATTTTCTAAATAATTTTTTCTAAAATTTCTAATCCAATTGTTTCATAGATTATTTTATTTCTCTTTGGAAAGCATGCATAAATTTTCTTCATTAATGAGATAAATATTCACTTTGATTCATCTTACTTGAAAAAATTTAGATCCATATATTCCTTTGATAGAGAATGATTTTTTTTTGAACTCTACCACATGTACAGGGTTATATAATTGTCTTACACTTAGAAAATTATGAATTTGACCTTCAAAAAAAAGAATATTTGTTTTCCTTAGAGTATTTTCCACCAAATTTGACCTTCTAGGAGCCAATAATTTTCATCTCTTCATCATTTAAAAAACATAGAACTTCATCCCTATCATATTTCATGCATGTGATGAGGTCTTATTCCTCATCATATGGAAAGCGCATCCACTATTCATAATCTAGTTTTAGACTTTTCCATTACTCTAAAAGAAATTTTAGAAGCATTATCCTTCTCAATTGTTCAACTTCTAGTCCATATTACTTGATGGTGGAAGAACCTAATGATCCTATAGTTCAATGGGATCCTCTTCATCCTGAAAAAGTAAAAATATATTTTTAGTTTTTATATTATTTTGAGATGTTTCCAACTATTTTCTTCCACCTTTATGAGTCACTTTTGGCACTTTCTTTTTCACTCATGATGCATAATTTACCACCTATTTCCTAAAACCATCATAAAAAACAGTATCCATTAAAAGTATAAGATAAAGAGGAAATTATAATTTTTTGTTTTTTGTTTTCTTTCTCTCTAAAATATATTTTTGAAATGGAGCACATGTATTTGTTATTACGCAAAATACCAAAGTAATAACACCTAATTTTTGGTGTTCTCTTTCAAGCTATCATTACATCAAAAGTGGTATTTTGAGTGTTATGAAAATCAATTTGTATTTGGGGTGTTGATTCTTAAGGTTTAAAATCAACTTTCATTGATCCCTTCTAATGATCATATCTAAAAATAGGATTTACTTTATCACCAAACCATTGCACATGTGAGTAGTTCTCAACTCTTATAATAAATTCCCCATGAGCTTCCTTGGCCTCTTTAGAAACTACAGTACTATAACTCCCTGATTTTATTCTCAGTGTAAGGATTTACTCTTGATCTTCACACTTTTTTCACCATGTCATAACCTCTCCTTTGATTTCTTCAATTATGTTAACTATTTATTTAACAAAATTGTTTAGGCCATAAATAATTCAAGATAGTTATTCAACTTTACAATTAAGCTCAACTTCTCTCTTTGTGAATCCATAATTTCCATATTTGGTTTTTTTAACTTCCAATTTTAATTTTGACGTTTATTTTTCCTTTTACTACATATACATATTTTATTTGCATGAAAATAAATTAGTATTCTTAGTTTTTTCTCTCCAAATGATTATTTATTTCAGGGATGATACAATTTTATCTATAAGAACAATTATTCCCTTGATTCCAACTTCTTCTCCATTGATCTTCTCAACATGTGGCCTCTCTACAACAATTACTATAACTTCTTCATTAAGTTATTTATAATACTCAACCTCATACACTTCAATTTACTTTGAGATTTTATCTTATTGAGAAAGTAAATTCTTCCTATTAAAGAATTTTTTTTATAGTTTCCTCTTGTTGTTCATGAATTTGACTAATTTATTTGTGGGTTATTCTTCCTCATCATCATTAAAAAAATTCTTAGGGCACATAGCTACAAGATGCCTGACTTTACTTTATTGGAAGTAGGTAAGTGGGATCTTGCCTTTGAATTTTACTTTTACCCTCCTAAGATTATATAAAATAAAATAAATCACTTAATTAACTTATTTATATTCATTATCCTCCTTTACTAGGAGTTTCACCATTTCCTTGAAGGAAACTTCTTGTGAATTCTCCTTCACCCTGGACCTATTATCTTCATTTTTTATTTCATATACAAAAATAATATTGTGCATAATGTCCAAATATACATCCTTAAAATACATTTCTTCAAGCATTGAGACCTTTACATTAAAATTTGGATGTAATATTCTCATAATTCTTTTAAAAAATTTAACATCATCAATGTTTTCTCTAATCCCATGCATATCTTCTACAAAGATTTTGATTTGGTAAAAAAATGAATCAGCTATTTCATTTGGTCCCATTATAAAATCTTAATATTTATTCCAAAAAACCTTTATATTTACTTCAAAAAATTTTGAATCACATTCATAAATATTTAGGAGATCCTCCCACTTATCATGAGAATTTATGAATGGAATGACCTTGGTGAAAATTGGGTTATCCAAATCTCCCCATAGATTGATTACCTTAGCATCTGCATCCAATTCTTCGTGTTATTTCTCATATATGGATTTAATCTATATAATTTTAAAGATACCATGTATATTTTCATGTACATATCCATTCCTAAAGATCTTAAATAATTCTTCATTCAACTCTTCCATAATTGAAAATTATTGTCTTCAAAAATAGGTATTCCCTTGTGGTTGAAAATGGTTTCCATGATAATAAGAGAGAAAATACTTCCCAAACCCTTACTATGATACCACTTGTTGGTACCAACCAAGGAATTTACCATGAGATTTGGGGTGATCAAAGTGCTAAAAATTTAAAACTTTCTTCTTGATAATGATATTGTTCTCTCTTTAAGAAAAAAAACTTCTTTCTCTCCATCACTGACTCTTTTGAGAGAATAAAGAAGTAAAATGGATATGGTTATTTTTACTAGGTTCAAAAAAACTGGGATAATACAAGGATCATGAAACCAGTAGTGTATTGATAGACCAAATACACTGAGTTCATATATTTAAATGTGATTACAAAATAGATTTGGTGCACAGACCCTTCATACTTACTTTCCACAAAAAACTTGAAGATCTCACTGCTCTTATTATTAGATAGGTGTTCACTACTCCTTATATAATAATATTATTCTCTAAAAAATATAGATGATAAATTACATGAAAATGGTGTAACAAATTTTCTCCCTATTGACAAGATTCTAAAGAGATATATCTCTTATAATATCCTTATTTTTTACCTTTAACTTTCTAGTGTGTATGCCTAGAATTCTCATCTTTCAGTCTTATGAAGAACTAAATATATATCAATTTTATTCTATCCACCTCATTTCAAATATAAATATAACCTATTCACTATATTAGTGTTTTCACATGGTACCCATGATCTCCTCCTCATTTTTTTATTTCTTTATTTTTTCAGTTTTCCATGTGATAAAATAATTCCATATTCAAAAGATGGAAATCCGCTGTCAATGATAAGATTTTATTCAATATAAAACTATGAAAAAATTTCCTAAAAAATTATATATGATTATCACATAAAACTTATTCCAAATCATGTATTTAAAATAATTCTAAAATATTTTACATTAGTCTATATATCACTACTTTCTTTCTCCATGGTGTGGTGTGCGTATTCAAATACAGTCCCAAAAAATCAACCTTTATCATGCCTTAAATATTAAAATATGATGGATTGATTATCCCTTGAAACTTAGCTTTATTTAATCCACTCTTAATTTATTAATCACATTTTATGATTAATAAAATATACTCATAACTATTGTTCTTGGGTGATTCCTTCTATAAAATTCTATAAATTAATGATCCTTACATAGATCATAGGCCACATCCTTTTATCCTTACATAGATTTGAAATCATACTTATGAAAAATCATTCTTATGTAAAACCTATATGATCCTTACATAAACTTGTAATTATCCTTACATAGATTGTAATGATGATTATTTAGAACCATCCTTACACGGAACCCAAATGATCTTTTTTCAAACTTGGAATCATCCTTATGTAGGATTAAATGATGATTACACAAAGCACAATGATCTTTACGTAGAGCCTTTATCATTATATATATATATATCCATATTCATGGTTACGCATAGCATATTCATCCTTATTTAGAGCCTTTATCTTTATGAAAACCTATATTCATGCCTATATAGTGTAGTATGATCCTTAAAGTTTTGAACTTAGCTAAAATTAAAAAGCTTTTATAATCTGAAATTCAACCAAATCACACTATAACTTCTTCTAGACTTCATTAAATTATATCCACACACTTAAATAGGCTATATTAAAGATTCCTTCCACTTTCTCATCAACAAACATAACCCAAAAACTACTCATGTGGTATTTTTCTAACAATTATGAATTGAAATTAGGTGAATCACTTGAAATAATATATAAGAAATTAATACCATGAATAAGAATACTTTAAAATATATAGAATAGATACTCTTATATTTTTTTCTTTTTAGGTTTATGGATTATTAGTTTTAAAGATTTTCAAATATTTTTGGTATTTTTTCCAAAAACACTAAAAATTAACACATATCCCCAATAATGGTTCTAATTTTAAGTTAAAGTGAATTTGAGAAAAAATAAATTTATACTAGGGGTCTAGTTTGAAGATAGGAATAGGTGTTTACACATTCTATAGGTTGGGTGTTTTAAATGAAAATAAGTAAAATGCAGTGTATGTTATGTGTGTGGGGATAAGAGTACGAGCATAATGGAAAGTATCCTAACCAAGAGGGGATACCTAATTGATTTTCCTTCACTGGAGTGGAAAGTTATTTGCAATGGTGTATAGAAATCACTAAATTTACCTATGCTTTCCTACTGGTCATTAAATTTGATGAGTAACCACCATTGACTAACTAGAGACACTTGGATAGAGATGATATCTAAGCCTCCCAAATGATAATATAGGTCCATGTAAGATTGAATATATCTCTTCACATGGCTCAATGAGTTTATAGTTTTATGGTATCATTTTTTCAATAACTCTATTAGGTTAGGTGCTCATCTTGGATTTATCAGTCCCTCACTAGTGTGGTTGTCAATCAAATATGTGTGGGTGTCACTCTCTACACTACCCTCGCTAATAATATAATTCTATATAATATGATTATCATGGGTTAAAATCTTTTATTTACCCCTACATAACATATAAATCTACCTATAATTAGTTTTACATATACATAAGTGATATT
The DNA here is from genome assembly GCA_963277665.1 of Viscum album. Classification (NCBI taxonomy): domain Eukaryota; kingdom Viridiplantae; phylum Streptophyta; class Magnoliopsida; order Santalales; family Viscaceae; genus Viscum; species Viscum album. The sequence goes on along the minus strand of OY728157.1, from coordinate 438,132,109 downwards.
GTGATCTTCCACTCTCACTAATTTTTTTGAACTCACAGGGTACCCATGAAAAATCCATTTAATTAGGAATTTTAAAATCAAGAAAAAACACCAAGTAATACACTTATAGTAGATTAATAAGTGTAAAATAAAGTGAAAACAAACTCACATGTATTAATTAAGAATATCCCAAGATATACATATTCAAATATAGAAAAATAAATAAAATGAGAAGAAATATTAGTGGTCATGATGACTCTGCCACCTCCCAAGTTTGATGATGTGATCCTCTAAATTGTATCACTCCTAGTTATTTACTATATTAAAATCAATCCTCCTCTAGCTTGTATGATCTTAATCTTATAGAGGTTGATTTCTAAAATTGATCTGTGGATTCCTTATTTTAGTTATTCTTACTCCTAAAATAGGAATCCCCTTTGAGAATTATTCTATGTCTTTATAGATCACTACCACATAGCATTGGAATATGCATGATATGTTTCTATGTGGATAGTGGACTCCTTCCTCCATTAATTTTAGTTTCTAGTTATATTATCTCATGATTCTACATCTTTCACATTTGGTTAGTTTTTTTGTCCTTTTACACAATTTAGTTATATGGTTTGAGATAATATTCATTTGGTTCCCATAACTTTTGCATGGAATCCACATGTAGAGTTCTCTTCATCAATGTTAAAGGTGTTTATTCCTCTTCCATGCCACAGGTCTATCATTTCCAATGTTCTTTTCCCTTCCATAATATTCGTAGTTGGATTTAAGTGGTATTTATGATAATTCTTTATTTTTTGAAAAAAAATTGATCAATGAAAATCATGTTGATCAATACACATAATGTAGGGCCTATATGTAGTTTTTAAATGGGTAAATGATAGAATTTTAATCTTTGATGTTCTCCATGTTTGGCTTGAGAACATGGGAAGCACTGATTATTGAGGATATGTTGGTAGAAAGGAATATTGTTAAGGTATTACTTGATACTAAATTGTCAATTCCCAAGATATGTCACTATGATGGTCAAACATCCCTGATTATAGATCGTATCAATGTGGAGAGTATTGTATGTTCTTCATAGTGTATGTTGGTTTTCTAGGATATAATGTGTTTGTGACATAGCGTGAGGTTCCTTTGATGGTCTGTGGTGATTTGGAAATGTAGTGTGAGGCAGCCCCATGGGTCAGTGTTTCATGATATCACCTTCATGGGTTTTTCCACAAGGCAACATTGACCTCTCAATATATTCTTTATCTCTAACATAGTACTGCATTCTATCGATCATTCACTATCATGAACCATGTCGTGACGTTTTAAGAAAAATAAGGTAAATTTTAATTTTTTCCCTTGGGTGGTGTTTGAGGGGTAAAGTGGTAATTTATCCCATTGGTAGGTCTCAAATAATTTTTCTAACCACTTTTTTGGTCTCATAATATGGTGTTTACCCTAGAGAAGAAGTTTTTTGGAATTATGAGACATTCAAATTTTGGAAGAATATTTAATATTTAATCAATTAAATATTGTTTATTCATGTATTTTTGTTTGGTGATATATTTTTTTTCAAATCTTCAAATATTAATTTTAAATTCATTTTTGATTCTGGGATGTGGGGTTTTTCCTAGGTAGGATATAATCTCATGTCGGGCATCAGGGACGGGTCGGGCCCCCTTTTCTTCTCTCAACACTTTTTTCTTTCTTTTCTCCTTTTTCTTAACTTTTTCCTTTTTCTACATGGTGTTTCATGTATTCCCATACCTTAGGGTTCTTTTTTGAGATATTATAGGGATATAGGAATGGATAAGGAGGTTTCTATGTGAATCTTGGGTCATGTCGGATCGTCACGCGTCAGCTGTAGATCATGAATCGGATTGAATCTTTGGCGGTTTCCACCTGAAGGTAGGTCCTTTTTAATTTTTTCACTATAAATTATTTAATTTTAGTTGCTTTAAATATTTAATCTTATTTTTAGGTTTTTGGTGACCCCTCATGGCTTGATCTGGTGGTTTTCAGTTGAATCATGGGTTTTGGGAAGTTCGAAGGGATTTTGATTTAGAAAATCCCGATCACATGGTGTGTGGTTTAATAAACACATGTTGTGTGTTCTTTATATTCATAGAAATTGATATTTTTATAATTTAACTCCATGTACCTTAAGTACACTCTTTATAATAGTGTTGTTCCATGAACTAGACCATTTGGCCACGTACATAGGAAGTTGGAGTTGGGGAATTACACGCTATGTACCCAAGGTACACTCCCTATAGTGGTGCTTGGACATGTATCCAAGTACATGGGTAGAGAGATATGTGATGAATATATGCCATGTACTCGAGAGTACACACCATGTAGTGGAACTTGGCTATGTGGCTGAGTGTTTGGGAAGACACCCTGTGTGAGGGGACTTTGCTATGAAATAGTACATATACAGATTTCATGCATGTGTACTAGTAGACAGGCAGACCTTGAGTGTTCCCTGACCGTGTGAAAGTACATGAATATGTGAACCTTTTAGAGTATACCCCATATACTCAGAAGCACACATCATGTACTTTTTCTAGTAAAGGGGTTTCGGGTGTCTTTGTGCCTTAGATTTAGAATTAGACTTGTAAGCAGTCTATTCTGAGTGTTTTTCTATATAGATTATAGTGGTGGAATACTTTTGGAATTTAGAGCCCATCTGGATATTTTTTTTGGACTGATAGAGTTTTTTGGGAGGATTCCTTTGAGGGTGGGGTTATATCATCCTTATGGGGGTTAGGATGTGAGTTGAGAGGCTGATGTGAGGGTGTATCATTGTTGAACACCTTGGATTGAGGATACCAGGTGATTTTTATCAAGGTTATTTAGATTGATTCTAGGAAGTAGGATTTATTGTCTTCTTTTATGCGATTTTTAGTTTAGTTTCTTGAGGTTTAGGCATGGTTTCCTAAGGTCAGGACTAGTAGGAGCCTTCAGGGTGGATCGACATCGTGGGATGTATGTTAATACTAGGTTTCATTGATCAGAGATTAAAATATGTATGATGGGGCTATTTAAGAAATACCCATGTGGTCAGGGTGTTTCGTGAGGTTTCCTTTCTTGGTAAGGTGCTATTGAGGTTTCTTTTCTGGGTATGGTGATCTTTGTGTTTGAGCTGGGGGACCATACATAGTTACTTTGATTGGGTATGGAATAAGGTTTGGTTTTGTTGGAGGATACCCTTATAGGGTTCCCTTCCTGATCTTTGGTTTTTTGGTGAATCCCCTTGTAGGGTGTCCTATTTTTGTTGAGGTTTTAGGAACTATGGTGGCTTCCCTGTGTTTGGTTGGCTTAAGAGATAGCGGGTACTAGTTTCTATATTTTTTGTTAGAGAGTGCAGGTATTAGCTAACCCTGGTTCTTAAGCTTATGGGGTTGGATATTTGAAGATGTTCTTATTAAAGACTAGATGAGATAGGATATTTTTTAGGATATTTTTTACCAATATTAAGCCCTAATATTGATTCTATTTCTCTCCTCCACTGTTTGGATGGTTTCTATGAGGTGGGGATAGGGAGCTAATTGATGATCTATAGGAGTGAAACCACCTTAGCTCTATTGTTCTCATATGAAAAGGGTTAGTGGACCATAAAGGATATAGCACTCCTAGGGCCCATTTTTATGAGTTTGGGGACTAATCAAGTTCTCAGTGATGTGCTAACAGGTTCATTCTTCCATCAGGTTATATAGGACTTTTGGGCATGGTAGTGTACCTTGAGTTCGATAGGGAGTCCCTAATTCCAATTCAGATCATACCATTAGAGTCTTACAACCTATTATATGTGATTTGATGTTTTATATTCCTAGTATAAGATACTAGGGTCTGGAATTCATTCTTATCATTGTGTTGTACTTTGGAGCTCCTTCTGGATCAGGCGGACACAATTGATGTTGTGATTGCATGTGCCATGCTTAGTAATTCCTCTGGTCAAGACCAGAGTGAGGATATTTTTACCTATGAGTGTCAGGATAGAACCCAAGGTTTTTTTTCTTTATTATTACCTTTTTATTTTTATATATTTGTTTATCTTTAATTGGTAGTCACGTTCATCTAGGATGGGCATGATGGGTGTTACATTCACATGTTATGACAGTAGATGTTAGGACCACCATTGGGGATGGCCTATGGAGATTTATTTCTAACCCCATGCACATTCAACAATGTTTATGTGTAGAACTTATGTCTTCTTTTGAGTTAATCATAGGATGTGGTGGATCGGGCGGAAGACCAATGTTTCATGATCAATAGGGATGGATTGTGTGGAGTATGGGGTTAATATTGGAGTTGTTCATCATTTATAAATACTGGGTATGTGGTTTAGATCATAGTAGTAGTAGATCCTTGTGTGTTTATTTTCCTTTATTTTTATTTTTTCTGTGGTCAGCCCAGTGGGCGACCAGTGTCTGTATGCTTTTCCTTAAGACTGTATATATAGTTTCATTTATTATCATTTATCTTAGTTGTATATTTATTTATATACACAATGATGTTAATTGATATGTATATGTTTAGTTTATTTTTTTAGTTATTTTACTCTAATGTGAGGGCATAGTCTCCTCACTATATCCTTTTAGGCCCTTGCCACTATTTGGTAGCCTCTGGCGTACGTGGAGTTTAGATACTGGAGTTTTCTGGATTTTAAAATTTGAGTAGAAATTTAAATTTTTATTCATGGCTACTTATGAGGGGTAAAATGGTCATTTATGTAGGTATATGGTTTCATATAATTTTTATAACCACTCTGTTGGTCCTGGAATAGGGTTTTTACCCTAGGAAAGGAGTTTGGTGAAATTTTGAGCTATTGGAGTTTTTACGGAATAATTAATATTTAATTAATTAAAAATTAAATTATTCTCTTAGGTTTAGGTAGTGATATATTTTGAATGTAGCATCGTATTGAGATTCAAACTCTGTGGTTGAGTTTGTAACGGGGGGTTTATCCTAGGTGGGGTATAATCTCACCTCGGCTTTCGAGACTCGGATAGATAACAAAATGGGAAATTAATTAATTAATTAATTAATTAAAAAGAGTCTCCCCCACCCATTTGGGTTTCCCATGCATGGAATAAGGGTGAGGAGATTCTCCCTTCACATGATGGCATGACCAAGTGGAGAAGGGGGGAGATGCTGCCGAACTTCATCCTTGGCATAAATCGAGACCGGATCGAGGTGCAGCAGCTTCTAGGAGTAGATTTGGGCCCAAATATTCGGCATTTACGCCACGAGGTAGGGTGGTTTTTGAGTTTTATGCCCTGATCTGCTTATATTAGTTTTTTAAAAGTTTTATATCCTTATAATGGTTTCTAAGGACCCAATGGGGGTCGATCTGTGCTTATTTGGGGGAAAATGGGGGTTTTGGGAGGTTTTCAGGGGTTTCTCATTCAGAAATCCTGACTACACAGCGTTTGGTTCTATGAAAACATGCCATGTGTTCTTCCCATTCATGGAAGATAGAATTTTCATAAGTACACATCGTGTACTAGTACATGGCCATGTGCCTGGCCATGTGAAGAAGTACATGGGCAGAGGATGTTTAGAAAGTACACACTGTGTACTTTGGGTACACGTTGTGTAGTAGTACACAAGAAGAACCCATGTTTCTCTAGCCATATAAAAGTGCATGGCCAAGTGGAGAGTTGATAGTATACATTGTGTACTTGAAATTAAACATCATATACTTTTTTCAGTTTGGTGGTTTTGAGTGTTTTGTGCCCTGGATGTCAGATTTGGGCTTGTGGGTAGTCCATTTTGATTTTTTTCCACATAGATTTAAATGGTGGGATCCTTTTGGAATATAGAGGTTTTCTAGATGGTTTTTTGAACCATGATATTTTAGTATGAGAATTTCCTTGAGAGTTCGGTTCAGAATCCCCTAGTGGATTAGGTTGTGAGTTAAGAAGCCTGGGTGAGGGTCGTAAGCTTGGTGATTCTCATGTCTTGAGTGTGCCATGGTGATTTCTTTGAGGTTCCTTGGATGTATATAGAATGGTGTGATTGATTAGTATCTATTAATAGACTTTGGTTTTTTCCTGTGTATCAAGACCAGTTGCTCGAGGATAGATCAATTGAGTTTTGGACACTATGTTTGAGGGTCAGAGTGATTGGAACCTTGAGGCTTGGTTGATATCATAAAATGTTGGTTATGGTAGGGTGTCATTAATATGTTTAGTTGAGTATGATGAAATCTTTAAGATTCTCACAGTGGTCAAGTTTCTTGTTAAGCAATCGTTGGATGTCTTGGTTGGCAGTTGAGAATGTACGTGTGGTATGGGATTTCTTTTAGATGCTTTGGTGTCATGTTTTTTTATTAAGGATCGGTAGGAGGCCACTAAGTTCCACTTGATGATGTTTCTTGTGATGGTTCTTGTATGAGAGTTTTGTTGTTATTATATTTTGGGATGGGATTCCTCTTCTTGAGTGCTAGTTCTAAGGATCTGGAGGGATGCCTCTTTTTATGTGTGGATTCATAAGGCTAGGTGTGTGATGATTGATAAGAAGACCCTGATCAGGTGCGTGTACTTGAGTAGTTTGGTTATGGGTGTTACCTTGGGACCTGAAGTGATAAATTATTTGATAACTAATATGTGATGGATGAGTTAAACATACAGTTATACCTTGTTATGTTTTATTTTGTTAAGGTTGAGACTTATATTACACCCACAATTTAGTTTTATATTCTTGGGTTTCCACGTTTTAGAACCCAGATTACTAGTAAGGGTTGTTATGGATATGGTAGAAAGACAGATGATCCACATGTATAGTTCTGGATATCCGTGATTGAGATTTTTGGAATGAGTATTTGTATCAATATTGATAGTTTTTTATGATTTAAGTGTTGGAATAAGGATATGGGAACATTGTTTGATATTGATGAGTATAGTGATGTGATGTCACATGTATGTGGTATGGTTATGGAATGAGGTTTTGGGAATAGGAAGTATAATTTTGAGATGGTGTCAGTCTGAGGCTCTATACACTGATAGTATACTTCATGGACAGTGTTCCAAATAGAGTCTCTAGGAAATGATGGAATTCCATGTTAATTATAAGTTTGGACTGATTCTCTTTCTTCTTGGGTTTGGGCCAAACTGATGTTATGGTCCCCACTGATGTTATATATATATGGTTTCTAGATTGAGGTTCAGGTCATGGAAAGTATACTATGGATTAGGTTTCAGACTGAGGCTCTAGACATAGATAGTATAATTTATTTTTTATATTCCAGAATTGTGATCTGGGAATTAATGGTATACCAGCTAGGATGGATGGTGGAATGACAATTTGCATCCATGGTTTAAATGTTGGACTGATTCTCCAGGCATGATTAACTTTATATGTGCTAAAGGTTTTGGACTGAGGCACTAAGAATTATTTATATTGATGCATGAGGTAGATGTCAGATAGAGGGTCTGGGTTTGGTAGTACTTTTATGTTTTGGGCGGAGAAAAAGGAAGTGATGGCAAGAGGGGGGGTGAATTGCCTTTTAAAAAAAAGATTAACAAATTAAAAATCAAAGGAAAGTTGCAGCGGAAATAAATGAGGCAAGACACAAAATTGATAACGGAGTTCGGCCAAAAACCCGGCCTACGTCTCCGCTCCCAACTCAACCATTGAGAGATTCTACCGCTTTCTTTTCAATGGTTTTATCAAGAAACCCACTAGGCTTTGAGGTAGCACTAGAACCTATTACAGCTTGCTTTTGGTGGTTAAGCAAGAACCCACTTGCTTTTAATGGTTGAGCAAGAACCCACTATCCTTCTTACAGGTGAAGGATAGCTCACCTATGTCTCAAGCTATTTAAAGGAAATATTGACAACCTTTTCACACCTTAATGGTGATGTGAAACCCAAAAGAAAGAGGGGATGAGAAAGAGTTTGGGGTTTGTAGGCACAAACCCAAATTTAAAGCTCAAAATAAATAAAACAATAAAACCCGTATGTTGAGAAGCCTTGGGCGGATTTGATTGATTGGAGATGTTGAAGGCCGCTTCCAAGCTTCTTTGGAGGAGCTCCTTGGATGTGGAAGTTTTTGGAGCACTTGAGGTTCCTTTGAGGGAAGTCGCCGGAGGTTGGCCAATTGATACAAAATATGTCTGTTGGCTTCGTATATGATCTGGGTGGTGTCCGGGGCTTCCTCAGCCTTTATTTATAGGCATGGAACCCATTGGGGGCCTTCGGAGCCGTTGGAGAAGTCTTCGGAGCCGTTGGAGGCCAAAAGAGGTTTGACTGGTCAAAGCCAACGGCTAGTTTGACTGGGCTACCGGCTGGCCGGTGCAGGGCCACCGGCTGGCCGGTGCCTTGGACGTTGAGAAGGCCTTCTGCCCAGGCAGCACCGGCTGGCCAGTGACAGAGCCACCGGCTGGCCGGTGGTGAGGCAGTAGCTGGCCCATTGGTCTGGGTGCCACCGGCTGGCCGGTGACAGAGCCACCGGCTGACCGGTGGAACCTGGCAGTGGGCAATGCCTCTGCCAGGTCCACCGGCTGGCCGGTGCTATCACACCGGTTGGCCGGTGGACTGCAATTCAGTCCACTTTGAGATTCTTTCTTGGGCCAACTTCTTGGCAACCTTGTGCCTATCATTCAAAAACACTTCAAACAATATTAGTCAAATAATAAGGTGATTGTGATCATGAAAATCAAACAATGAGGGGAACGAGAGGTACAACAATCTCCCCCTATTTTGATGATCACAATCACCAAAACAATAAAAGTAAAAACTTAAATTAAAGGCATGCTTTAATGAATAAAATGAAATGTAAAGCAAAGCATGATCAAAAAGGTTTCTCCCCCAATCAATCAAGAAATTTCTCCCCCTTTGTGATTATCAAAATAGAATGGGGCATAAAACTTGATTGAGGGAAAGGGTTTTAAAAACTAGATATGAGAATTGAAAAATCAATTGAGATTTTTGAAATTGAAATGAAAATTTGAATAACAGTTTGAATTGAAAGTTTTGAATCAAAAACCAATTGAAATTTGAAATTTGAAACCAAATGAAATTTTTGAAATTGAGAGTTTTGAATCAAAAAAGAATTTAAATTGAAAAAAGAATCGAAAGAGATTTTTGAATTTAAGAAAATTTCTCCCCCTAAATAAAACAAAAGATCATCGGGGAAACGAAACTATTTTTGGCCCGGAGAGACTCGCCAAAAGGGATTTTTCAATCCAAATTTGTTTCATGGCGGGTCTTCTCCTATAAAACTCGTCCGAATAAAAAATAGATTTGGGTTGACCGTACCGGGCATTTTTGCAATCACATTCATAAATTAGGTGCCCGGGTTTCTTACAATAATTACAAAATTTAAAACAAGAGCTCCCCCTTACAAAAACAGTGGGTGCATGGGAGGAGGAAGCTATATTGGTGTAGCCAAGTCCATTGGTAGTTCTAGATACTCGTTGAGAACCTAAGAGTTTGGAAAAATTTTGTTCACCTTGGGTGAACTTGGCTAAAGATTCCCTTAGGTCTTTAATGGTTGATTCCAAAGAATCAACATTGGGAAAATTTTGGATTTTAAGGGAGAGTTCCTCCTTCTCTTTGAGAAGTTGGTCTTTTTCGGAGGAAAGATTTTTGAAATTCTTTTTTAAAGCAACAAATTTTGAAGAGAGTTCATGAAAACCATTTTCAAGTTGGTCTCGCACATGTTGGAGTTCTTCATACGACATATTATTAAAAGAATTTGAAGAACTAGAAGACGAGGAGGAAGAATCGGAAGATGTTACCTTGTGAAATGCCATTAGGCATTTTGTACCTTGGTCGTTCGAGGAGGAGGAGGAGGATGATGAAGAGGAGGTGTCACTCCATGTCGCCTTAAGGACCTTTTTCTTTCCTTTTTCCTTAGCCCGTTTCTTGTTGAGTGGGAAATCGGGCTTGTAATGGCCCTTTTCGCCGCACCCGTAGCATTTCACCTTGGGCTCGGATTTTTCGGTGGGTTCTTGCTTTCGGTGCTTGCGGGATTTCTTCTTCTTGTGCTTCTTCATAAACTTGTGCATTTGGCGGGCGAGATTCTCCATTTCCGAATCGCCGCTTGAAGATGAAGAAGATGAAGAGGATGATGAGGAGGAGCTTTCTTCCTTTTGTACCTTGAGGGCAATGTTCTTTGGTGTCTTGATTGGTGTGCCCTCCTTTTGAGCTTGCCTCCTCATCGTGATCTCGTAGGTCATTAGGGATCCAATGAGCTCCTCGACCGGCATGTTTTTGACATCCTTAGCTTCTTGGATTGCCGTCACTTTAGGTGCCCATGAGCTCGGAAGGACCCATAGAATCTTCTTGACCATTGCTTCAGCTGAAACATCATCACCAAGAGATTTTCTACCATTGCAAACGTTAGTGAAGCGTGTAAACATTTCAGAAATAGACTCATTTGGATGCATGGAAAAGCTTTCAAAATCTTGTCTATACATGTCTAACCGAGTATCCTTAACTTTGTTAGTGCCCTCATGGGTCACTTCCAAAAGTTTCCAAATTTCATGAGATGAGGTGCAAGTGGAAACTCGGTTGAACTCATTTCGGTCAAGGCCGCAATGTAGAGCGTTCATGGCTTTGCCATCAAGCTCAAAGTTTCTAATATCGGCGGGGGTCCATTTGGATTCGTCGGGGGTAGACAAAGTATAACCTTGCATGACAATTTTGTAAATAGGATATCCTATGCTTCTTAAAAAAGTGGTCATGCGGGTTTTCCAATAATTATAGTCGGTTCCATCAAAAAATGGAGCATGACCCAAAGAAAAGCCTTCGGGGGCGAAAGAAGTTGAAGCCATCACAATGGATCTTTGAATTTGAAACCGTTTAAGGTATTACTCAAATTACCCCTGTGATACCAATTGTTAGGCGGAGAAAAACGGGAAGGATGGCAAGAGGGGGGGTGAATTGCCTTTTAAAAAAAAGATTAACAAATTAAAAATCAAAGGAAAGTTGCAGCGGAAATAAATGAGGCAAGACACAAAATTGATAACGGAGTTTGGCCAAAAACCCGGCCTATGTCTCCGCTCCCAACTCAACCGTTGAGAGATTCTACCGCTTGCTTTTCAATGGTTTTAGCAAGAAACCCACTAGGCTTTGAGGTAGCACTAGAACCTATTATAGCTTGCTTTTGGTGGTTAAGCAAGAACCCACTTGCTTTTAATGGTTGAGCAAGAACCCACTATCCTTCTTACAGGTGAAGGATAGCTCACCTATGTCTCAAGCTATTTAAAGGAAATCTTGACAACCTTTTCACACCTTAATGGTGATGTGAAACCCAAAAGAAAGAGGGGATGAGAAAGAGTTTGGGGTTTGTAGGCACAAACCCAAATTTAAAGCTCAAAATAAATAAAACAATAAAACTCGTATGTTGAGAAGCCTTGGGCGCCTTTGATTGATTGGAGATGTTGAAGGCCGCTTCCAAGCTTCTTTGGAGGAGCTCCTTGGATGTGGAAGTTGTTGGAGCACTTGAGGTTCCTTTGAGGGAAGTCGCCGGAGGTTGGCCAATTGATACAAAATATGTCCGTTGGCTTCATATATGATCCGGGTGGTGTCCGGGGCTTCCTCAGCCTTTATTTATAGGCATGGAACCCATTGGGGGCCTTCGGAGCCGTTGGAGAAGTCTCCGGAGCCGTTGGAGGCCAAAAGAGGGTTGACTAGTCAAAGCCAACGGCTAGTTTGACTGGGCTACCGGCTGGCCGGTGCAGGGCCACCGGCTGGCCGGTGCCTTGGACGTTGAGAAGGCCTTCTACCCAGGCAGCACCGGCTGGCCGGTGACAGAGCCACCGGTTGGCCGGTGGTGAGGCAGTAGCTGGCCCATTGGTCTGGGTGCCACCGGCTGGCCGGTGACAGAGCCACCGGCTGACCGGTGGAACTTGGCAGTGGGCAATGCCTCTGCCAGGTCCACCGGCTGGCCGGTGGACTGCAATTCAGTCCACTTTGAGATTCTTTCTTGGGCCAACTTCTTGGCAACCTTGTGCCTATCATTCAAAAACACTTCAAACAATATTAGTCAAATAATAAGGTGATTGTGATCATGAAAATCAAACAACGAGGGGAATGAGAGGTACAACATTATGTGGTTTTGGGATATATGTGTTAAGTTTCCAAGTATGATATAATGTTTGGGTCATGAGGAAATGGTATAGGATGCCTTATATTAGTAACCCTATGATAGTACTATCATAGGATGGTTCCCTGGTTTTGTGAGGGTTTTGTTTTGGTTGTTATGGTTATAGAGCTTTCAGGTTGTTTGGGATGCACAGTCCTTGAGATGTGATCAAATACATTCCGACATTGGCCAAAGAAGGTATGGTCGATCGAGGTATGAGACCCACATACTGATAGTTTTTTTATTTTTATTTTGTTTTTTTATGTTATATATCGACTAGGATGACCATATTTCATGAGAATTCACTTATAAAAGAAGTTTATAGGTTCACTGTTTGGGGTGGCATACTGAGATTTATTTCTCACCCCCTGTACATGGACTTCATTGTGTGTACAAACCTTCGGTGATCAAGAACGCATGGTGGATCAGGCTGAGGGCCCAGATTGCATGGTTGAACAAGTCACTCATATGGAGTCAACTTGTCAAGTTGGATTAGCTTGATAGGATACTGGAGACTAGGTATGTGTTATAGACCGGGGTTGGCAGTATGGCCTGTTGTATTTACTTTTTAGTTATTTATTTTGTATGTGTGATCAGCCTAGTGGGTGATCATGGTTTTATGTATGAAATTTTTGTTCAGGAATTTACTGCATTTTCATTTTATTACAACCTATTTAGTTTCAGTTTATTTATTCTTTTACATTACTATAATGTGTGTGATGTTTTTTATTTACTTCACTTAGTGCACTCTGATATAGGGGTATAGATTCTTCACAGATCCACCTTAGACCCCCGCTGCTAGTCAGCAGCCTTTGGTGCATGAGGATACATGCTTGAGGTCTTATGTTGAACCAGCTTGAGGCACCGGTTTAGTGTCTACCAATACAGGATATTACAAAGTGGTATCATAGTAGTTAATTTCTTGATATTTCAATATTTGGGGTTGGTAGATAGGAGATGTGGGAATGTGTCTGAACTTGTGATGGATACCAGGCTAGTGAATCATGAATACCTTTTTTGGTAGGAATTCTATGTTACTAGGGACTGGGATTGATGTTTTGGATTTTTGATTTCATGGTTTTATATTATTTTCAATTCAATTGATGCACATGTTGTTTTATGATGTATTTTAGGATCTTATCCCATTGGAAAGAGGCATGTTATTTGGTTTTGACTCTTGGCCTACAGAGGCAAGAGTGTCTCATGAATCATGATAGGTATGTAGGATCCACATGTTAAAGGCCTTATAGTGCATGATTTTATGGATTTCTTTCTGATGGTAATTTAGGTGGATCCACGGTATGATGCTCATAGATGAGGACGCAGGTGTGGTTCTCATGCATAGTTGGTGAAGTGACCCTATTGGGTCAGTATGGTACAATTATAGGATCATTGGACCCCTTTTGGTTGTTTTTTTATGTTGGTTGTATGTATGGGTCCTCTAGGAAGCGATATGATGTGAAAATTCTCGTAGAGGATGGGAACCCTAGTTATGAGCAGTGGGTTGTTATATGATTCCTTTATGGTGTGAGATCCTAGAGGAGGGTTTTTTGTCTTGTTGATGTTATATGACAATGAGATGGGTGCATGTTGATGACCCGTTAGTTGTGGACTTCTATGAGTTGGAGTAGACCTAGGTGTTTATACCTAGTGACTTGATGTGAGACTTGATTGGTAGAGCTAGGTGGGAGAGCCTAGTGTCCTTTTTGACATGACTCCAGAGTAGGGTGTCATAGCCATTTGACTTTCAAGGGTGACCTATGAGAGGGTTTTACTGAGTTATGTGTGCTTTTGGGTACTTGAGTCATAGATAGATTCTTTGGACCTTTTGGAAATGGTGTACGAAGTGTGCAGCCTAGTTTGAGGCTTAGGCTCATTGGATGCCTTTTGGTTTTTGAGATGGTGCACTTTTGTGCTAGTGTTTTGACTTGTGGTTGGTTTTGAGAGAGGTGGGTTCATTCAAGTTCCTAGCCCCAGAAATTTTTGTGTATACGAGTTGAGCTTGGTAGCTTGAGTTGGATTGGGAGTATGGTAAGTGCTTGGGTTGAGTGGTTTAGGATTCTGAGATAAATTTTCATGATATGTGACTCACTAGAGTCGAAGCAGGTTTTGTGGTTAGATTACACAAGGGTGTGTAATGGTTTTTTGTTAGTGGAATCTTAGATATGAGAGCATTGGTGATGCACTATATCATTTTTCTTATAGACTATATGCTACGGGAGTGTACATATGAGGTTATTGGTTTGGGAAGGTATACATGAGTGGGATGAGAATCATTGTGGTTGTGGTGAGAGGCCTATGGTAATGGTGACCTAAGGCCCTTTGATAGAATGGTGATGTTCTAGATTGGATAAGGTTGTGGTGGTATTCATAGATGACGTCTTAGTATACTCATATTTTAGATACGATAATGACCAATATCTTAACATCATCCTAAGTATTCTAAGAGAGCATCGTCTTTATTTCATGCTATATAGATGTTTCCTTGTCTTGATAAGGGACCTCCTAAGAGGTTTTACTCATGTAGTGGTGTATCTGAAGTCGTATGGTGGGGAGTTCACCATCATCTTTCTGTGGGTGAGGTCCCTCTGGTATATTAGATATCGATGAATACCATGGGTGCTGTTCTGGGATGTTGGGAATGGGATATAGTAGCTGTTTTATTTTGTTGCTCTGGTGTGAGTGAGATGGCCATGTCTAGTTTTGAGGTTTTGATGTGATTTGGGTATGGGATGTTGAAAATATGTTTGGTTGTGAGACAATAGTAAGGATATTCCTATGGTGGGGAGAACCATGAGTTTGATTATGAGTTTTAAAATATTTTCTGATGTATCAAGATAGATGGGTGTGGTTAGGCACTATCCTAGTGGTATGTTAATGGTGGAAAGCAGTATCTTGTCCTTTGATGGGTTGTACTCCTTCTCTTCAGAGTTATGTGAAGAATCTATATTGGTGTCTTCAAGTGGAATGCAATGAGTTGAGATTTATTTGATGACCAAGGTGGGTTGAGATATGTGGTTAGATGACCATTGAGGCTTATTGGGGATGAGAACATTTATGGTGGGGGGTTGTAGAGACCTGAGTTTTATGGATCTTAAAATTTGATCATAAATTTAAATTTTTTATTCTCAAGTGATTATGAGGGGTAAAATGTTCATTTCTTACAAATGATGGTCTCGGATAATTTTCATGACCACTCTGTTGGTCCTAGAATAGGGCGTTTACCCTAGGACAAGAGTTTGGTGAAATTCT
Source organism: Viscum album (assembly GCA_963277665.1). Classification (NCBI taxonomy): domain Eukaryota; kingdom Viridiplantae; phylum Streptophyta; class Magnoliopsida; order Santalales; family Viscaceae; genus Viscum; species Viscum album. Next base: position 438,116,779 of record OY728157.1, on the reverse strand, counting down.
GAGATGTTGGAGTTTTGAAAAAATATTTAATATCTAATTAATTAAATATTAAATTATTTTTATGGGTTCATGTGGTGAAATTTTCTGAATAGACCATCGAATTGCGATTCAGACTCTCTGATTGATTCTAAAATGGGGTGTTTCATCTAGGCAGGGTATAAACTCACCTCGGGTTCCGAGACTCAGACGGATAATAAAATGGGAAATTAGTTAAAAGAGTCTCCCCCCCCCCATTTGGGGTTCCCATGCACAGAATAATGGTGGAGGGTATTCTCCCTATGTGTGATGGCCGAACCAAGTAGAGAAGTGGGAGGAGATGTTGTTGTGCTTCTTCCTTGGCATAGATCGGGACCGGATTCTGGTGCAACATCTTTCGAGAGTGGATTTAGACCTGAAGCTTCGGCTTTTACACCACAATGCAGACTAGTTTTTTATTTTTATTCCATGATCCTCTTAGATTAGTTATTTTTAATTTTTATATCCTTATAATGGTTACTAAGGACCCTGTGGGGGTCGATCTGTGCTTATTTGGGAAATAGGGGTTTTGGGAGATTTTCAGGGGTTTCCCATTTAGAAACCCAAACTACATGACATGTGGTTCTATGAATACACACCATGTGTTCTTCTCATTTGGGAAATATGTAATTTTCATAATTACATGATTTTTACTTTAAATTCACATCATTTAGTAGTACATTGCCATGTTCCTGGCCATGTGAAGAAGTACATAGGCAGAGGATGTTTGGAAATTACATGTTGTGTACTTTGGGTACACGCCATGTAGTAGTACATAGGAAGAACCCATGTTTCTATATCCATGTAAAAGTACATGTCTAGATGAAGACTTGACAATACACACCGTGTTCTTGAAATTACACACCTATTAATTTTTCTATCTTGGAGTTTTGGGTGTTTTGTTCCCTAGAAGTCAGATTTTGGCTTGTGAGTAGTCTATTTTGAGTTTTTTTTCATGTAGATCATAATAGTTGGATACTTTCAGCATATATAGGTCATCTAGATGGTTTTCTGGACCATTATAGTTTAGTATGATAATATTCTTGAGAGTTGGGTTCAAAATCCCCCAGTGGGTTGGGTTGTGAGCTAGGTGGCCTGGGTGAGGGTCGTAAGCTCAGTGATGGTCCTGGCCTGAGTGTGCCATAGAGAGTTTTTTTAGGTTCCTTTTATAGATCCCAAATGGTGGTGTTGAGTAGTATCTCTTCATATACTTTGGTTTTTTCCTTTGTATCGAGACCAATTGCTCGAGGATAGAGCAATTGGGGTTTAGACCCTATATTTGAGGGTTTGAGTGGTTTGAGCCATTGGAATTGGTTGATATTGTAGAATGGTGGTTATGGTCGGGTGTCATTGAGGTTTTGAGTTGAGTCTGAGAGACTCTTGAGTATTCCCACAGTGGGAAGGTTTCTGGTTAAGTTATCTTTAGATTTCATGGTTCGTGGTTGAGAATGCATGTGTGGCATGGGGTTTCTTTCTGATGGCATCTTGCACGGTGGTGTAGTTACTTCTTCTAGCGTGGATCAAATTTAGAATTTATATTTTTGTCTAAAACTTTCACTGACTACAAGGGTGTAGTGTAGTGGTAGTGTGGGGTCAAATCTGTAGGGAGACTGACATTTTTTGTCTTGAAGAATTCAGGTTTCAATTTCTGAAAATGATTCCCTTCTAGAAGTCCTTTGTTTGAGAATTTCTGTATGAGTTCCAATTGGGAAGACTTTAATTAATAAAGGAGGGATCGAGATCAATTTGAGTATCTAGGTGAAGGATGTTCTTTAATTCTAACCTTGGAAAGATCCTATGACTTAGTCTGCAAAGCAAATGGGGGTCACGAGTTGACTTTGGTCTTAGTCTCTTAGCTCTACCCCGGAAGTAGTTATTTTGTGGTCAAGAAATAGCAACAGCCTAAGTGCATTAAGTTTGGCTTCAAAGGCAGAAATATTTCTGAGCTAGTGGTCATAGCTCATTCTGCTCCAATTAGGATAGGGTTGTTTGTTTGATTGTCCTATGGTTAGGGGTGTTCTTATAAATGGGATAGACCTGGAATTAATTAAATTATTTGAATTATTTAATTCATTTAATTTAATTAAATAACCCTCGTACTTAATTAATGTATTTTAATTTTATCGCGCATCATTTACCAGTCTACTGGTATTAAGCATTGACTCATGTATGTTGCTTTTATTTAATTAATTATTTTAATTGCGTGCGATGATTGTAATTAATTAATTAGACAGTCTGTGCATTGTCTTTCTTTTCGGTTAAAATGTATAAGGACCTGCGTGTCCAATCCACCTAATGTACATTTATACCTAAGCTCCACTCACCTTCTCACAAGTAATTTTGTACTTCAGAATAAGATGACGAATGACGTGGATGATGCAAGACATGACGTGGACCCCACCAAGACGAGGCGGTAATCCAAGATGTGACATCGACCCCACCAAGACATGGTGATACTCCAGAAGACAAGCAGACATACATGACAGGGTGAGATTCATCAAGAGTCAAGCTTTGACTCAGGTTTGATGCCCCTAGGTCATTTAGATGCTCAAGACCAGTCGGGTAGTAGTTTGCCTTTATGTGTTTATTTATTATTTTATGCATTTTAGAACAGTACAAAAATACATAAAATAATATATGATAAAAATGAATAAATAAGCGACGTATATTTTTCTATTAAATTTCAGTTTTGAGTATGAAAACATAGATGGAAAAGTTTAATAGAAATGGATTGCATTCATCGAGAGAAACCAATTAAACCCTCAAAGAAAATATTAAGTCGCAATAGCCTTCTGTCATTCAAGTTTGAACAAAACTGAGGGTGCATCTTACTACTGGGGAATTCTTATTAGGGTGATGGGTAGACTTAATTAAAATTTCATCAAATAAATAGCCATATCTAGATTGTTGTAATTTTAGAGGCAAGTGTTGAGTAAATCAAGAAATGATTTTTGAAGCCGGGACTTCACTCAACAGATTAAGAAACCACGAGTTAATGTGGTTGGCCATCCAAAATCCTACCTTGGACCCTCCGAGTAGTGACATAGTCATAGCTTGTAGACTATGAGAGAGGTTCAGTGATCCTTACCACTAGAATACTCAAGAGTATTCTGATTCTAGTACAGAGGGTTCCTAGAATTTGAAAAATTAGTGGGAGACATTTAATTATTAAATTAATCAGTAATGTCACATTTGGTAATCAATATTAAAAGTACAATATGCTAAAGTTTATTTGTAGAGAATGGAAAGTAATACCACAATAAATTTGCAATAAATATTAGAAAAATTTAATGTCTAAACTAAGCATGAATTTCCAAGAGTAGTATAGGCGCTCGCGCACATTACTACTATATCGGAAATTCAAGGTGCTTGTGTCCCAACCTATTAAGCCACCTCAGAAAGAAAGGGTGTAAAAATGATTACAGGAGACTCATAAATCAAGAATATAACGGTTTTTTCATAATTCTATCATCAACGTCTGATGTTAGTTTCAGTCACTACATCATGACATGGATGATGTTACATGAAGTCTCATGTCCAATAAATTTGTGAGGAGAAAGAGAAGCAAGATTTGAATGTGATGATTGCACTCGGTTTGTGTAAAGTGAAAGATAGTTCACAATCTTTCATGTCATCCCATTATTATACCTTTTATACCCATTTTCTCTAGTCTTGTCTAAGGGTACAAACGAATGGTATAGAGTAAGCACTTTATTACCTTTAAGGTAACATTCACCAAGTAATAAGAATATTGGAGATAGCACCATCTTTTATTCTTATGGTGAATAAATTGAAAGACAAAGAGAATAGTCTTATGGAAAGTTATGCCAAAGGCACCTTCCTCATTTCCTTCAAAGAAAAGTGGTTGGTTATTTAACAAGAGGTTATTTTCATCACATAATGAAATAAATTTATGTAAGTTTAAAAATTAAATGAACTAAAATACAAGAAGAAAGTACTCGCTTCTCATTCAGTTTATATTCATCAAATATAAGTATTGTTTTCCCACATACTTCTTGGGTATTAAAATATAATATTATTTTCACATATATGTATTTAAATACAGTAACCAAGTAAGTAGATAAAAATTACTAGGAGTAAGGTTTCTTCTCCAAGAAGTTGAGAAAGGGTGATTTCTAATTTAGCGGTGAAAAAACACATAACTTCTAATTGATAAGTGGTTGATTCAAAATGAACAAGTTGTTGAGTATAACCAAAACATTTATCTCATGTGTCCATTTGGTAATAATGAGACATTATTCCAAGTTTTGGAATGAGTGTCGTTTGTGGTAACATAATCAAAAAATAGTTCAGACATACTTGAATCAAAGGCAATACATGATGAATATAAAATGTAAGACATATCCAGTTGTGGTAAGAAGATTCTTTTTCAAGTAAAACAAAAAGTGGACATCAAGAATATACCCAGTATGGTATTTAGTCTTGGAACAGCTAAACACTTTTGGTATTATTGACATCCTTAGTTTAGAAAAAGAAATCTTTATAAATAAAGGTATGACACAAAGCTTTTGAGGTTAGTTCAACAAAAGAGTGTGAACTATTCCAAATGAAATATAGAGGTAAATATACTTCATATGATTCCTTTAAGCTATTAAGGAATGTAATAGTGAAGTATATGCATGGTCAGAAGATATAAGTTGCTTCGGATCGGCATGATGAAGAATATCTTGACTTTGCAATCATCAATCATGATAATATACATTGAGTAATTCCTAAACACATGTTACCTTATCTGCATCACCATATTTATGTTCATAAGGAGGATCTATGATAATGTATTACATGTTTACATTGATCAACAAAATATATCATAGAGAAATTACTAAACGCACATTTTATACATAAAAGTTATGATGTAAGTTGTATCAATGTTGCAACTTGCAGAAACTTACATTATATTTCATGATATGCTTTAAAAATAATGGCATAAACCCATAACCAATATGACAACTAAAATGAAAAATGGATATCATATGAGTTGTAGTATGATGAAAATAAATTATGTCATAGATCATGTGTCAGGATGCAAAGAGTTTGTTAAGATATAAACAAACATGCATCAAGCTAAACACATAGTGCATCTAAGTAAATATCCTAATAGTTTCTTAGGATATTACATAAATCCCTAAGATATAAAAGATGTAGTCAATTATTAGACTACATTTATATATTAGGGTACACATATCTATTAGAGATAGTGGGAGATGAATTTACTTGGACTTAGTCAATTCTCAAGATGCACAAATGGTTGGCATTGGAATAAGTTTCACAAGTACATGTGGAATAGGCATGTTCCAGTGACACATACTGCGTAGGAAGAATGAAACCATGGTGATGGTTTTATATTCACCATGGCTGGTGATAAATTATTCATTGAGAATAATAAATCCTAAAAGTAAGTGGTAAATGAAAATTATCTAAGATTGACAAGATCAATTAAATTCAATAATGGATTCCATGTATCAAATTACAAAGGGGCTTATAAATTGAATATTGTGGTGGGTATTCAAATGAAATGATACATGGATGGTATAAGCCTAGTACCAATAAGGCTTGATTTGTTATACCAAGTCAGTATGCCTAAATCTATTAGAATTTTACATTTCATAGCTAACCTATAAGATCTTTAAATTGGTCATTGATGTCGTGATCATATTTCATAAAAGGTGTCTATACGACGCAACCAGAAAGGGATCATGACACCATCAAATTTTAATGAAGGTTGAAAGTTACTGAAATCTAGTTCTAGATTAAACTAAGCAACAAGATCTTAGAGCATTCATTTCAAATGAATCTTTTCCCTGTGTCTACCAAAGGTTAGTGGGAGCGCCAATTTTTTCCAAGATAAATATGTCCGGCAACATATAGAAAACAGATCATGGTCTTACAGTTAGATAATACTAGAATAAAAGTAATTCTCCAGTGATTGACTTAAATTAGAAACCTAAGTTATAGGGAATTGGATCTAATGAGGTAGATCTAATAGTTTCTTGGACATAGTCAATCTTACATAAAGTGACATTGTATTGAAAAATACAAGTTGGAACAATTCAAGTTTAGAATTATTGTCAATGTCACATGGCTTAATCTCTTCAAGTTAACATATTTGGAGCATGGGAAGAGATTAATGTTGTGAATTGAGTTCCATATGCTTCAGCGATGGATCAATAACATATTCCATGTTATGTACAATAATTGATATTGTCAGGATATACTTTATAGTAGGAAGATATCAATTATATCCAGGATTACTACAAGTGAAGCATTCAAAAAAATCATATTGTACTTCAGCAAGTACAAATGATATGTACCTGGTATATAGAGAAGAAGGTATACTAGTTTTTGTGGGACACAAACTAGTGATCCTTAGATCAATTGATCTAGTATCGCAGTTAGGCTAAGGAAATGACTGAGTCAAGCTCATAAAAGCTCGTGGTATAAATATCTACAAATACTGAGTACGTTTTATCTTCTAAGGTAGCTAAGAAGTATATAAATTCCACGATTTTCTCCAGTTCTTTGAATCGAACCTAGTGAGAAAAGTATTATAATAATTTAAATTATGATATTCTTACTAGCTAAGTTTTCAATTTGTGACAATGGATAAAATGGATATAGTCAGGGATGCCATCTCTTGAGAAGTTTTACTCAAGGTGATGAGGTTTCATATAATAGATATTCCACACAGAGAAAATGTGGAAGTCCCAGCAGTTAAAGCCATTACTCAGCAGAAGCATGATCTTTATCTTGTGAGTAGAAAACATGTTTGGTTAGAAATTTGGCTCTAGTGAAAGTGGGAGTGTTGAAATAGTGGGTTCCCTAGACCCAACTATGAAATACTTTTGATTACCATGTCATGTGTATAGTTAGTTATACATGATGTCATATTACCATTATGTAGATATTTCTGAATCCACTATATAATGTTAATGTCCAAAAATTAATTGTCATGTCAAGAGGTTATAGTAGATCCCAGGCTATAATAAGAACCTCAAGATACAATGACATTAATCTTAAATATATGTTCTATAGTCTAGATACATCTTACTAAATGGACACAGTAGGTGTTTGACTATCAAGTGTTGGGGGCTCATAAGCATTGAGACTTCTTCTCATGAAGTTCTCACTTCGTGATCTCTAGTAGTGAGATCATGAGGACATACCCACCAATAGGAACACCTCATTTTTTGGGTTTCATTGGATGTTCCTACCTACAGACGTGTATTGGTCTCCTGACTTGAGACCATTACCAATGTGTGTCATTTGATTACATACTTTGATGAAAGGAGAAAACCATGGTATTGAAATCGTGGCAAGGTAGCTTGTGTTGGGTGTGTCATTGGTGGTATGACATTGGTTGAATGGTCAATAAAGGATTTTTCACTTACAAGTTTAGAAAGTTGTATATCTCAGGTCTTGTTGGTCAGGATGGTGCTTCCTTCATAAGTCTTTGGAAAAATCCGTACAAAGGTAAATCCACTTGGATAGATCAATAAATAATAAAGAAAGAAAAGGGTGATGACATAAGTGTGTGTCCTGCTTTATGATATATTTAATGAAAAAGATATTATAGTACACAGTCAGTGTTTGTAGGTTGGTTGTTGTTTCTATGACAATATTTATCTCTTTAGGGGCCATGATGGGTTGCTAGACTCCACTCTTGGTCTATGGATTTTAATTCAATTCTATCAAGATAAGGTCCTAGAGGGTCGTACACAATAGCATATTCAAGAATCCACCATATTCAGTTGAATAGGTATATGGACATAGTGGGCCTCGCCACAGGGTCTGAGCGTTGTCCAAGTTGTCGATCACCAAAAGAATTAAATAAATTCATTAATATTCAAGTTATGAATATTTTGTATTGAATTTATTTAATTTATTTACAATTTTAGTAAATACGATAAAAATATTAATCGAACGAATATTATTTTAATATTTAAGTTTTGTTTAATATTAAGCAGGACAACGAGTCGAGTTAAATGGCTCGGATTTTATCATGTAATATATTTTATATATATTAAAAGTATGTGATAAAATAATAAATAATATTTATGCAGTTTAGTTCATCAAAATTATTTATTTAGTGGACGTTGAAATAAACAGGGTTGGGGAACCCAACCGGGTATTTCTCAACTTTACTATAAATATAGGAGGATGATCTCTCTTATGGTGAGAAATTCACTATTCATTCATTCATGGAATGAAAAATTGAGAGCCTCTCTCTCCTCCCACTTCCTAGAGAGAGAATTTTTTGATCCAAGAGTTCGGATCATGATCTTCATCAAGCATCGAAGGCATCTTGATGCGGTGATCGTTGGGACGTTGAAAGAATCATCGGATCTCCACACTAGCACCCAGAATTCTATGATTGAAGTTCTCGTGGGTTTTTGAAGTGTGTGTGGACAATCTAGAGGGTTATTTCTTTGGATCCTTCAATCGATGATCGTCATTGACTAGTTTTAGTTGATCATGGCTCAGATTAGAAATGGGTATATTTTTCATTTTATTTTTGTGCTCCTTATAATTTATGCGAGATCCTTGGACCTATCCAGGGATCGGATCATCGGAGACAACAAGTTATGTTGTCCCGCTGATGAAAATTATTAAAATCCCCAGCCCACTGGATTCCGCTGTAGGCCCCAGAACCTATCACAGTCTCTGAGTGAAAAGTGGAAGACACAAAGTCTTATGGAATCATATGATACTTCCTAGTTTTGAAAGGTATTGCAAACTTATAGGAAGTTGTAAATACTTTCGTGGGGATCTTCACTCTGAATACCACAGAATTTCCTCATGTTCTGGATCATATGGATGATTCCAGGTTTAATTTCAAATGTATGGGCTTGGATTAGTGGGTGAATGATGCTTGGTGTATCCCCATGGATTGATGGTAAACCATAATCCATGATGGTCTTCTCTGGATTCATTGGGTGATCTATAACTTGATGATTTAGTATGTTGGTGCCCGCATTTTGATGTTGCTCGTCCATTGTTGACCAGCAAAGTGAAAGCAGATACCTTTCAATCTCAGGTTTGAAGGCCAATGGTTCTTTTTTTTTAAGATTCCTTGATCGGGTCAAGGGATCTTGGTACCTGCACTAAATAATATGCAAATAAGTGTCTAGAAAGAAGAAAGATGATTAGGTAAAGGTAATACTTGGTGAACAAAACCCATAGTTCTTCAAGAAGGGCATTGACTCCCTAGAAATGGTGCCAAAAAATTGATGGCATCTTGCATGGTGGTGTAGTTACTTCCTCCAATGTGGATCAAATTTAGAATTTATATTTTTATCTAAAACTTTCACTGACTACAAGGGTGTAGCGTAGTGGTATTGCGGGGTCGAATCCACAGGAAGACTACCATTTTTGTCTTAAGAATTCATGTTTCAATTTTTGAAAAGGATTTTTTTCTATAATTCCTTTGTTTGTGAATTTTTTTATGAGTTCCAATTAGGTTGAATTTAATTAATAAATGAGGGATCGGGATCAAGTTGAGTATTTGGGTGAAGGATTTCCTTTAAGTATAACCTTGGAAAGATCATATAACTTAGTCTGTGAATCAAATGGGGGTCACTAGTTGACTTTGGTCTTAGTCTCCTAGATCTACCTAAGAAGTATTTATTCCATGGTCAATAAATAGCAATAGATTAAGTGAATTAAGTTTGGCTTCAAATGTAGAAAGCTTCCTGATCTAGTGGTTGTAGCTTATTCTGCTCCAATTATGATAGGGTCGTTTGTTTGATTGTATTGTGGTTAGGGATGTTCACACAAATGGGATGGACTTATAATTAATATCCTTATTACTTATTAAATTAGATTTTTCAAGTTTATATTTAAAGGTGCATTTAATTTATTCATATACATCTCTTGATCTCTACCCCTAAAAATTTAGCTACTCATGGCGAGGTAGAATTCAATTAAATAAATGATAGATAGCATATTTGATTAATGGAATAATGATAATGCAAAAGGTTTAGGAAAGATAATTGAAATAAACATGCATGTATCAATTCACAATTATAATGAAAACGTACTTGAGAAAGAGGAATGGAACTAAAATCTAAATGAGGTGGTGAAAATTGAATGTGTTGAAGAATGGAAATTCCACAGCTCTTGAATTAATAAAAATGCACAAAATATGAAGGAATTGATAGTTTGATAGGAAAAAGGATGAAAGAGTTCGCAAGGGATCGAGAGGAAGAATAGAGAATCATCCGGAAGTGTCCCTAATGCTCTGTCATGGCTCTGCTTATATAGGTGTTTTTGGTCATGACGTGTACCTATGGTACACAACGTATACCCTTGATCCGTGTCATTTTCCTACGGATCTTCAGCGTGGAACGTGGGTCTTGCGCATTAAGGAGTTTGACCGGGTACGCGACATGTAACCATTGTTCACAACATGCGCCCTATGTTCATTCTATTTTTGCGTGCATTCCTCGCAAAATTCTCACCTGATACTTTGACTAGTCATCACGTCGTGTGAAAGTAAGTCCCGACGTTTAGTGTCTTTTTCTGGTGGCTTGGTCACGACTGGATTCACGACTTTGAATCAGGCTGTGAGCTTTGGGTACATGACATGTATGGTGGAATCACAATGTCTTCTTGGCTGGTTTTGCACTTATTCTGCATTTTCTTTCTTGAAAACCTATTAATCCTTTATTCTTGAAAAATTAGACACATACCACGTGCATTATCACATATTTTAATTAAACCAATGTAAAAACAACAAAAAAGTGAATATATGAATTATGTTTATCACTTTCGGATGCCTTGGTGGAATTTTTTTAATAAAGGATTAGTTGGAGGACACTGAGGGCCACTTGAGGATGTTTCTTATGATGGGGCTTGGCTAAGAGTTTGGTTGTTACTAGTGTTTGGGAGGTGATTTCTCCACTTGAGCTCTAGTTCTGAGGTTCTATAGGGATGCCTCTATATATGTGTGGATTCAGAGGGCTAGGTTTGTGCCAATTGATAGGAAGACCCTAAGTGGGTGTGTGTGCTTGAGTAGTGTGTTTATGGGTGTTCCCTTGGGACCTGAAGTGATGAATGTTCCAATGATTGAGATTTTATGGTTGAGATAGACATACATTTTTTCCTTTTTATGTTTTAGTTTGTTGGGGTTGAGACTTGGATTATGCCCACAGGGTAGTTTGATATGGTTGGGTTGCCACATTTTGGAACCTGGTTTACTAGTAAGGGTTATGATGGCTATGAGGGATAGAAAACTAATCCACGTGTATGGTTTTGAATATCTGTTATTAAGATTGTTGGACTAAGGATTTATATTGGTAATGATAGTTTTTTTATAGTTTGACTGTTGGACTGAGGATTTAGGCACATTTTTTGGCACTGATTAGTATAGTGATGTGATGTCGCATGTATGTGGTATGGTGTTGGGCTGAGGTTTTGGGCACATGAAGTATACTATTGATATGGTTTCAGACTGAGGCTCTAGACACTGATAGTATACTTCATAGATACTGTTCTAGGTAGAGGATCTAGGAAATGATGGCATGCCATGTGAATAAAGAGGTCTGACTAATTCTCTTTCTCCTTGGGTTTGGGTTAGACTGATGCTCTGGGACCCACTAATTTTATATATAGATGGTTGTTGTAATTAGGTTCTAGTAATGGAAAGTATATTATGGATTATTTTTAAGACTAAGGCTCTAGACATAGATAGTATACTTTATTGTTTATGTTCCAGACTGATTCTTTGGGCATTGATGGTATAAAAACTGGGATGGATGGTGGACTGATGATATGCATCCATGGTTTAAATTTCATACCAATGCTCCAAGCTTGTTTAACTTGATATGTGGTTAATCTTTTAAACTAAGGCTCTGGGCATTATTTTTATTGATTCATGTGGTGGATTTCAGATAGATTATCTGGGTTTGGTAGTACTTTGGTGTTTTTTTAAGAAAGATGTGACGAGGTTCCAAGTATGATATAATGTTTGGGTCTCAAGGACATGGTATGGGGTGACTTATATTAGTACCCTGATGATAGAACTATTGTAGGATGGGTCCCTGGTTTTGTGAGGTTTTGGTTATAGCTTCCATGGGTATGGATCCTACAGGTTGTTTGGGATGCATGGTCCTTGAGACATGCTTAGAGACATTCTGGAATTGGTCGAAGCAAGTATAGTCGATCAAGGTCTCGAACCCATGGTTCAATAGTTGTTTTATTTGTATTTTTTCTATTATATATCGACTAGGATGAGCATACACTTATGATGGCAGTTTATAGGTTCACCATTGGGGGTGATCTACTGAGATTTATTTCTCACCCCTTATACGTGCACCTCGGTGTGTGTACAAACCTTATGTCTACTTTCAGGTTGAGCACGGATACACAATGGATTGGGCCAAGGGATCGTATTTCATGGTTGAGTGGGACACTCATGTGGAGTTTACTGGTCGAGATGGAGTAGCTTGACAGGTTACTGAAGACCGAGTATGTGTTATAGCCTGAGGTTGGCAGTAGGGCCTACTGTATTTACTTTTCAGTTGTTTATTTTTTATGTGTGATCGGCTTAGTGGGTGATCATGTTTTTATGTATGACATTGTTTTTCAGGCCTTTACTGCATTTTCATTTTATTGTAGTCTGCTTAGTTTCAGTTTATTTATTCTTCCACATTACTGTGATGTGTATGATGTTTTTTTATTTACTTCTAGTTGTTCACTCTCGTATGGGGGTATAATCTCCTCACATATCCACCATAGACCCCCACTATTAGTCAGAAACCTCTAGCATACAAGGAGGAACACTTGAGGTATTGTTTCAAACCAGATCAAGGCACCGATTTAGTGGATACCAGGCCAGAACGTTACATGGAGGTATGCTTAAGGCCTTATTGCAGACTACATCGGGTGATGGATCAGGTTGACCCAGGCCAATTTGTGACATGCACTCTCAAGGGTTTCTTCCAAGATCCATTTTCATGTCAGTATTTTCTCAATTGTTTACATGAGACAACATTCTCCTTATAACATTGACTCCCTATAAGTATATAATTAGATGTGTTAGTCCAAATTATTTAAAAATAAAAGAATGAAACGATTAATTGAATAAATGAATGAAATAGAACAAAATTAATATATTATAAGATAAATATCATAATATAATGTATAAGGTTATGGATTTAATATGTTTAAGTATGGTGTTTTAAATATGTGATAAAAAATACCCTAATTAATTATTAAAGTAATTATTTACCAAAATGTGAATTTAAAACCTAAAAATGAGTGAAACTTGATGTTTACATGGTCATTTGGAATGAGATCCATTCAAATTTTCCTAAAATAATAATAAAATTTTATGATAATTTTTTCCTAATTAATACTATAGCATAGTGGGATATTATGCTGGTTTGGGTACTATAGAAATGTAAGGTACTGTAGCACTATGTTTCTTTATGAACACATTTTTGATATAGGGTTTCCATGTCTTTTTCTTTCTCTATAATTCCAAATCCTTGAAATAGTTGAAATTTTTCTACCTCTTTGTAGACATGGGGATTCTTCTCAAACCACATAAATTGTTATATTCTTCTTCTTTATTTTTTCCCATTTTCTCTCATTTCAATGATAATTTGTTATTTGAGATCCTATATTCTATAAAAACTAATATAAGATCTTTATTTTTATAGATCGGGGTTAAATTTCTTGTTTTGAATGGTTATTAAGAAGAAGGAAATATAAATATTGACCATTTTAAAAAATCTAACTTTTATTTCTATAGAATGAATATTAAGGGTTATATTTATCAAAACACTACACTTGGAACTTCTAGGTGTAAAAGAAACTTATATGGATAATATTTATTGAAATTTATTAAATTGGAAGTCTCAAGAATTTTTACATATTATGTTGTCAAAGAGCATGGTGTTTAGTATTAAATTAGAGAATACAATGACTAGGTTTATGGAAGTACTTGAAAACATATAACAAAATCCATCAAATCAAACAAAGTGAACCTAATGTGATATTTATTTAATAAAAAAATGATTTAAGAGAAGTAAAATACTAATCACATCAATAATTTTAGCCCTATCACAAGCTAGTTCATTGGTAATTGAACTAGATGGTGTGGTATGTGCTCTGTTTTTATTATCCTTCTTACTTGATATTTATAATGCTACTATAATAGTCATGAGTAATTATCTAGGGAATAAAAAATTAAATTTAAATAATGAATGAGATTTAATCCTCATTGAGGATATTTAGAGAATGTAATCAAGAATTCTCTCTAGTTTTACTCCATATAATGAAGTGGGGTGGATTTATGAAGTGGGATAATCACAAAGGAAGATCTAAATAAATAGAAAAGTTTTGATACAAGTAAAAGGGTCATGGTATGATCTACTAGATTTTTAGTAACAGTGTACGATGAGTCAGCGGCAGGATGAGGGAGGCGGGTTGTTGTTGCATCAGTGATGGAGGGGCGGGAGGTGGATCAGTCTCATAGGTGGGAGGAGGAGTTGGCGGGATGTGGGGTGGGGTTGCTAGTGTCAGCGAAAGGGGTTGAGGTGGGGGGGTTTCGGCGGCAACGGTGGACAATGGAGGGGAGAGTTCATATTCATCAGACGCACTACAGCAATGCATGTTTGACAACCTAGAAGGATATAGTGTGGCGCATCAGTGAAGGTGGTGGGACGACAAGAAAAAAAAAGAGGATTGATCTCCATAGTTGCAGGTGATGGGGTTCAGGAAACAACCCCCAACTTTGTAGGGCTACCAGAGTGGATGTTTGAGAGGGTATGGCTCTGCCATAAGGACCAGGCACTATGAAAGCATGGGGAAAGGCTATTTTATCATCCTTTCAGGGTTGGGAGTTTGATAAAAAATACATAAATTTGCTAGTATGGGTTGCCTTATGGTGTCAATTCTCTTGGGCCTAAAAAATGGCCATGTGTTCTGGGCTTAATGCCTCTAGATCTACGGACTATATAAAGGTTACCCATCGACCTTTAAAAGGGGGTTATCAAAAATCAATAAAAAAATAAGTCTTTAGGCATTCAGGTTAGGGTATAGATAGCCTCATGGAGTCTTGGATTATAGACTCAAGATAATTTTTTCATTTTATGCTAGAGAATAATATCCTAAATAATTTTGTTTTAGATAATTTTGACAAGGTACATCTCATTGATGATGAAACTTTATAGATTATAGGAAATGGTGATATGAGGATCAAAACTAGTAGTGTGAGTTCACTCATTTTGAAGAACATGTGACATATTTCAAGGTTGAAAAGGAATCTTATTTTAATCAGGTAATTTAATGATATATAATTCAATGACACTTTTATCGATGGTTATTGTAAATTTATAAAGGGGTATATAGTCATAAATCATGGGGAGAATAATTTAACACTATATAATATGAAAAAAAAACCCATAGATGTGTTTGTAACAACAAACTCAATTAGTGATTCACAACTGTGACATTACAAGTTAGGTCGTATGAGTGAAAAGGGATAGAAGGTACTCTAAAAAAGGAATGTTACCATAGTTAAAGTTAGTTTAGGTTTTACTATGTTAATATTATATCTTTGGAAATCATAGGAAGGCACATTTTGTGAAATTAGGTAGAATACCGAAGTTTAGAAAGCAATACTTGGTGAAAACTGATATTTTGAGGCATGTACTAATATATTATATTGGAGGATCATTGTATTATGAGAAACTTATCAATTAATTGAATAGGAAGGTATGGATTAAATTTTTGAAAAGTAAATCCTACATTTTACTAAGTTTTATAGTTGTAAGATTCTAGTGTAGAATGGGTCAGAGTCACAACTAAAATGCTTGAGGTTTGAAAGCAATGAAGGATATGATGGTATAGAATTTAAGGAGTTTTATGCTATTAATGGAATTGGATGGGAAAATAATATTTATTTTAAACCATAAAAAATGTTTTGATTTAGTGTATGACTAATAAATTGAATTAACATGATCATATTTTGAAGTTTCACTCGAGTTCACTTAAGACTTTTTGAGAAAATGCAGTAAATATGACAGTGTGTCTTATTAATTTAAGTCTATTTATACTAATTGGGGGATGTATACCTAAAAAGATATGGTCAGTAAAATAGATATTAATCTTTGTATTTATGATTAATTATTTATTTAGGGTGGGTGGGTGTGTGTGTTGATGTAAGGTACATATTTGATGTTAGGTCTAAAGCATGTTTCTTTATTGAATATAGTACTATGAAGTTTGGATATCACTTCTAGGGAGATAAGGAAAATATTATCATCAGAATTAAAAACATGATATTTAATGAATATTTCATGTATAAGTACCATCATGTTGTTGAAAATAATAGTGAGAATGAAAAATTGGGGTGTTAGGATCAAGTTGAGCTTGAAGGTGTACTTGATCATGTGAAAATAGAACCAGTAGATCTTAATACTAAATTAGAGTTGAGGAGATAAATTGGGGTGAGAAAACCTATATAGAGGTATTAATAATCCTTACACTATTTATTATTGACTAATGGTGGAGAGATAGAATATTTTAAGTAAGCAATGTAGTTAAAGGAATCGAGAAAGTAGGAGTTAGTTATGGAAGATGAGATTTCTTATTTTCATGATAATAAGATTTGGGAGTTGACTACATTTCCATATGGAAATAAAGTATTATAGAGAAATGGATATATATATTCAAGTAATAACATTATGGTAAGAGTAGATACAAGTTAAGGATAATGGTGAAAGGATTTCAATAAAAGAAAGGGTTTTATTTCAATAAAATTTTCTCACCTATAGTGAATCTTACCACTATTCAGGTAGTTCTTAGTATTGTTACATCATAAAATTTTTATATTGATCAACTTGATGTGAATACTATTTTCCTTCATGGAGATATATAGGAGGATTTTTTTGAGGGGTTTGAATCCGAAAGAAAGACCTAGTGTGAAAACTATAGAAAAGTTTATATGCACCCCACCATTGGTGGTAGGGTGGTAAGGGTTTGGGTGGGGTGGGGGTCTGGTCGCGGGGTCAAGTCCCTAGTCCTATGATTTACTACAGTTTTCTTCCTTATGTTGTGTTCCACGTTGGTGGATGTAACTGACCTGGTATAGAAAATTTTATATGGGTTAAAAATGGAAGCCATGTAGTGGAATGATAATTTTTATGAAAGAAAAGGGAAGATGGATAAGGATTTCGAGATGCACTATCTTGGAGAAGCTGGAAAATTTTGGAGATGAATATCAGTAGATATCATATGGATAGAACCTTGATGTTTTCATAATATGACTACATTATAAATTTTTCAATAAGAAATAGTGTGATGAAAGAAAATCTAGTTTCTCTTCCACTAGTAATCCATTTTATATTATTGAAACAGTAAGCACCAAAAATAGAATAATTGTTTGAATACATGGCATATCTTGATGTATGTTATGGTTTATACCTTATTAGATATTCCTTATATAATGGGAACAGTGAGTAGGTATATGTATAATCCATTAAAATGACATTGGGAATCCATAAATTGGATATTGAGGTATCTAAAGGGAATTAAGGAAGTATTTATATGATTTGAGAAATCAAATTAATTGTATGGTTACATGGATACTGGCCTTGGATTTGATGTTGATAACATGATAAGTACCATGGGATATGTGTTTGCATATGTAGGAACTATCATAAATTATTTATATTAGTTATAGAATCAGGTGGAATTTTCCACCATAAAGGTAGAGTATATTATTGTAACATAAGGTAAGAAAGAGATGGTTTGGCTGGAAAACTTATTAGAGGAGCTTGATAGAAATAAAAAGTAAATGTATTATATTATGATGTTATAATAAAATACATATTCCAAAGAACATATTATTTCATGTAAATAAAAATCATATTTAGTAGAGGTTTCACTTTATTGTAGGTCAAACACAAGATGGGTTTCCGATATTATATAATATTTGAGGAACCAACAATCTGGGTATTATGTTAATGAAGTTAATGGTTATTGAGAATTTGAGGCACTATTGTACCTCTTTTAGACTTTATTGATGAATAAAGTTTGAGAGGTATAATATTGAAGCATAATTTAGAAGCATAGAAGGAGGTTGGTTGATAGATTAGTCTCTAAGTGGTTGATAGTTAGAGTTGTAGAGCCTAATCAGTTGGATGGATTTGGTCCAAGTGTTAGAGGCCCATACTAAACACTAGTTTGGTGCCTTCTATGATCAAACCATTTCAATGGATTTTGTAGGATCGAAATATGAATGTAGATGCTCAATTACAAGAGGGGGTGAATTGTAAGTTTAAAAATTTTCATTTTTAACCTTAAAGAAAACTATGTTTAACAAGGTTAAACAATGTAAATTCACAAGACCTCTTAGTTCTACAAACTTTCTAGGTTCTGGAAATATGGTTTCGGAAATGAAACTTAATAAAAGTTTACAAGGAAAATATTATACCTTAAAGCGTATATAATCTTACTTATCAAAGTATACAAAAGAACAAGAAAGTATAAGAAGTCTATACTTTCTTCCTTTATCAAAATACAGCGG
Organism: Viscum album; assembly: GCA_963277665.1. Lineage (NCBI taxonomy): Eukaryota > Viridiplantae > Streptophyta > Magnoliopsida > Santalales > Viscaceae > Viscum > Viscum album. The sequence continues at coordinate 438,098,208 of OY728157.1, read as the reverse complement.
AATATAAACTTGAAACAAACAAGTAACAAGTATGAAATCTTTTAACCCAAAGAGAAGGGTATCCAACAACCTTGGATAAAGGTCCCTTGATTTGTACTTTCAAGAAATTATGTCTTACCCACACCAAGTTAAGCCCTCTATAGGAATATCAGAATTTGTTTTTCTATCCCCACAAGCCCTCGAACTTTAAGGTAGTCGGAAAATCTGTCTTCCTATCCCCGGAAGTCCTTGAACTTTAAAGTAGTCAACACCTCTATCTTCCTATCCTCAGATGTCCTCGATTGCACACAGCAACAATCGGAGTCGCACAAAGCAAGCTAAAAAAGATGTTCAGTACACACAAGGAATGAGATTCTCTCTCTCTATAAATTACTTCAGTAGTATGTAATCTCTATATTGATGGATCGGTTCTCTGTTAGTGTTTGAGCTCGTTCAAATGAGCTCCTATTTATAGTCTTTTCTCCAACGGTCATCTCCCTCCTCCAATGGTCATATTTTTCCTTGAATCTCGGAGGGACCTATACACGTGTCACTCAAACAATGGTTAATTAGAAACATATTACATGACATCATTTAATAACTATAACAGGGGTAAGAAAAATATGGTTGCTCAACCAAATCCAATTTTTCGGAGTCTAAGGAAAAATAAAGTTCAGAGTCTAAGTAAACACTTGAAGACTACAAATCATAGATATCTGGATTCTGTTATTCAAGGAATTCAGAACCTGAATTCTATAGATTTAGGAGTCTAAATTCCAATGAATTAGGAGTCTTAATTCTAAGGAATTCGGAATCTGAATTCTGAGGAATTCGGAGTCTGAATTCTGAGGAATTCGGAGTCTGAATTCTGAGGAATTCAGAGTCTGAATTCTAAGGAATTGGTAACCTAAATTATAAGTAATTCGGAACCTGAATTCTGAGGAATTCAGAACCTGAATTCTGAGGAATTTGGAACCTGAATTCTAAGGAATTTGGAACCTGTATTTCAGAGAATTCAGAATCTAAATTTCAGAGAATTCAGAATATGAATTTTAGAGAATTTGGAATTTTAATTTCAAATAATTCGGAATCTGAATTTCATAGAATTCGGAATCTGGATTTCAGAGAATTCAGAATATGAATTTCAGAGAATTTAGAATCTGAATTTCTGAGAATTCGGAATCTGAATTTCAGAGAATTCGGAATCTGAATTTTAGAGAATTTAGAATATGAATTTTAGAGAATTTGGAATCTGAAAACAGAATACTCAATATTTAAGAATTTATAGAATTCTGAGGTTTTAGATATGAAGCCAATTTTTACACTTATAAATAAAATGAGTTAGATTTAGAGAAACTATAACATGAACAATGAAAACAAAGGTAAGGAGAAAATTTCCTTATTAAGATAAATCTTAGAGGAAATAAAAATTTCCTTATGATAGAGTGTTTGTAATTTTCAAAACATAAAGGAATGTAAAAGTCATAAGGAAACCTTATTGACTCAACAATCTCCCCCTTTTTGGAAAGCACAAACATCCTTTCAAAAAAGAATATAAGGACTTAGAATTTTTATGGACTAGAAAATAAAAACTTATCTCCCTTCACTTATGGATCAAATTGAATACAACTAACTCCCCCTTAGGTTTTAAAATCCCTAAGGATTGTATTCTTGATTTTCTGAATGTGATTTTTCATTTTTTTGCATATGAAAATCTTCTTTGGTAAAAAAATTACCCTTAGATGAACTCCCCCTTACTTAGAGAAATCTCTTCTTTCTTAGTATTCTTTTTATCATTCCTTTCTCCCCCTTTGTGATTTTCAAAAAGGAATAAAGGGAATGGAAAAAATGGTACCTGAAAAATTAGTACAAAACAAGAAAATATATAGAGGAAAACTAGAATTTCATTAATATTGAAAGAATTTGTACAAGGAATAAATTCAAAAAAAGATCAAAATTGGAAAAATTATCCTTCTTTCTCCTTCGGCATCAACTTCTTGACAATGGTTTTCATCTTATTGAGCTCCTTGTGATCTTCTTCCATATTATTAAGAAAATGATCCTGATATTCAATTTTCTTCTCTAAGGATTTTATCTTTTCTTCCTGAGCCTTAAGACATTCTACTTGAGCTTTCAACACTTCTTCTTTCTTAAAAAGATTCTCTTAAAATTCGATCCTAAGATCCCTTTCCATCTTCTAATTTATAGCTATAGAATTGAGCTTCCCATTAAAATCCTTAACTTCCTACATCTGAGAATTCTGTTCAAGACTTAGCTTTTCCTCAAAATTCTTAGAAAGATCATTAAGATTTCCATATTCAGTGTCAAATTCATCTTTGACATTATCTTAAAATTCATCAAAATCTCTCAGGTCTTCAATTGTCTTCCTTGACCTGCTTGTAATCTTCTTTCATGACCTTTTATGAGCCTTATAGCCAATGATAAAGGATTTGAAATCTGCCTCAAGTCTGAAAAATTTATCCATAACCATGGAAACTGAATCTAATTTCTGATTCATCAAATGTTGAAGCATCTAGAATCTAGAATCTATACTTGGAAATAAAATAATAGTTCCAACCATATTTTTCAAAGACTATACCACAAAATCATGTCCAAGGGAGGATGATTCTGAATCAGAAAGTTTGGTTGGTGAGGGTTATTTTTCTAACTCTTCAGCTTTCCTCTTCGATGAAGTACCAACATCTTTCTTTTTCACTGTAGATTTTTTAGGCGTATGGACCAGCACCTACTTTCCCTTATCAACTCTCTGGAAGATATCTTCTAGTTTAGTAGATTCATGCTCACTATCAGATAACTGAACAATGTTTTCTTCCTCAACCTCCTCTTTCTCAGCATCAGCCACTTGATCTTCCAGATGAATGAAATCATGATTACTGCTTTCTTCTTCAGAAGGTTTGTTAACTTCTTCCTGATCAGTAGCAAGTTTTAAGGATTCGGCTTGGGAAGTCTGAATTGATAATTTTATATAGGGACTTTCCTTCTCATGATAATATTCAACTTACTTTATGACATGATCAGTGTCATCCTCTTCTTCTTCTTCTTCTATTTCTTCTTATATTTCTTATTCCTCTTCCTGAACAATTCCTTCTTGTTGTTCTGGATCTGGAATAACCACCTTCTTTCTTGTATTCTTAGGAATTGATTCAATAAAAAATGATTCTGGCACTGTGATTTGTTCAAATTCTTTCTCATCATCCTTGAGAAGTGATTGTACAATTTCATCTTCAGACAACTTCTTCCTTTACTTCTTCTCTTTCTGTTGCTTCTCAAGTTCTTCAGTAGACTTTATCTTTAATGCTTTTTCCTCAGAAGGTTCCAAGCCAAACTTAGGCTCCCCTTCCTTTATTTTCTTCTTGTCTTCTCTCCACTTGGATACTACTTCATCAGGATATGCCTTTTTCTTCTTTGGCTTCGGTGGTGCTGACTGAGTTTCCTTAGCCACAGGATTTTTTCCTTTTTCTTCTGGTTCCTTCACCTTCCTCTTCCTTTCACCCTTCTTGGAAGTCTCATCCACTTCCTGTTTATTTGAAAGATCTTGGATTTCAGCTTCTGACAAATCATAAAATTTTCCTGAATCATTGGAAAAATAAACTTTCATTCTTTTTATAGTATCATCACTTAGCAACATCACTTTGAAATTCCTTGGCTTAGAACTACAAGGAATTTTGAATGACTGAAGGAAAAGAACTATAATCTTCAAAAGAATAGTTGGATATATGATAATATGAGACTTCATATTTCCATTCTTGATATTCTCAATAATAACTAAGATTTACTTGACCAGGTTAATCTTTTTTAGGTTCATCAAGAAATCCAGAATATAGATATCACTTTTCTTCAAGGTGTCCTTATCCCCTTTTATCTAAATGACAAAACCTTGGACCCATAACTCAAGAATCTGAAGGTTTGTAGATAGATGAACAATATTTGGAGTCTTAACTCCTTCCAAACCAAGACAAGCTAGAGCCTTCTATTTATCAAAAGATCCTTAAGTATCCGGTAATTTGTAAGTAAAAAATTTTGCTTATCCTTCATAAGGAATTCTGATCAAACTTGCTACCGTATTGTAAGAAAGAGAATAAGTCTTACCATAGCTCTTGAAAGAAAATTTATCTCTCCCTTCTTCATTGAAAAAATTTATTGACTCATAAAATTCAATCAACATCTCTGGATAGACCGGATCTTGTTCCCCTGGTTTCGATATACAAAGGCTCTCCCAGCCATTCATCTTTATATTCTTTGAGATGATAGATTCATACTTAGCATAAAATTTCAGATCGACCAACCTTTCTCGGTATATCTTCCATTCACAAATTTCCTTAACAATTGACATCTCTTTCTGAGGAGAGGCTTCAACAGACATTCGTAAGTAAGAAAACCTTGAATATTTGGAATTTCCTTAAGTAGAGCAGTAAGGATTTAGCATGATATAGATTGAAGGTCGATGTGGGGCAACTATTATGGGGGTCCTTATATAGGTGATTGAGGCGACGGTTCAGCTTCCTTACTTGATCCAATGGTTGAAATACTTCTGATCAGATCTAACGGTTAAGAAGATAACCGAATATGGATTTTTATAGGTTCCAATATTTTGATGTTTTTAAGGTAGACATTTGGATTTAAGAAGAAAGAAAAAAAATGAATCCGAAAATTTTCTTAAATAAGATAAAAATACCAACATGTAAAAGGATGATTACGAAGATTTAAGAAAGAAAACATACCTTTCAGATTGCTAGGAAAATTATTCATAATGAGGAAAATTTTCTTGGAGAACTTTAGGTTTTGAAAAAAAAATTAAAATTTTACTACGAAAAAATTTTGACTACGAAGAATTTTGATTACGAAAAATTTTGACTACAAAAAATTTTGACTAATAAGAAAATGTACTCCCCCTATGAAAAAAATTTTCTTACTGTAAGAAGATGGGTTTCAAAAAGAAGTTAATATGGAAGATTACCTCATGGTTATCATTCCTAAATTCTGTTTAATGAATTCAAATCTATCAGAGGGTAAAGATTTTGTGAAAATATCAACAAGTTAATCTTTCATTCTGATAAATTGAAGAATGATATCTCCTTTTTATGTGTGATCCCTAAGAAATTGATGCCTAATATCTATGTGTTTTGCACGATAGTGATGTGTAGGGTTTTTACTTAAGTCAATGGTACTAGTATTATTACACAATATTTGTGTTTTGGTAAAACTCATACCATAGTCTGTGAGTGTGTGTTGCATCCACAATACTTGAGCACAACAACTTACAGCTGCTACATATTCATCTTTAGCAGTGAAAAGTGCTACTAAGTGTTTCTTTTTTCATGACCAAGAAACCAATTAATCTCCTAATAAATGACAAGTTCTAGATGTACTTTTCCTATCCATTCTACATCCACCAAAGTCAGCATCCGAAAAACTTTTTAAAACAAAATCATTTTCAGAAGTATAAAAGAGTCCTAAATCCATGGTTCCCTTTAAGTAGCAAAAAATTCTTTTCACTGCCTTTAAATGAGTATCCTTAGGATTAGAATGATATCTTGCACATAAGCATACTGAAAACATTAAGTATGTATGAATATCTGTCAAGTATAGTAGACTTCCTATCATACCTCTAAATGACGTTTGATCCACTGGTTTCCCAGATTCATCAAGATCAAGTGAATTTGAGGTACCAATGGGAGTATTAATACTTTTAGTGTTGTCATATCCATACTTATTAAGAATATATTTAATATAATTATGTTGAGATATATAAATTCCTTCTGGTTTTTGAGAAATTTAAAAACCAAGGAAAAAAGTTAACTCACCCATCATACTCATTTCAAACTCATATTTCATTTGATTCGAAAACGAATCATTTAAATATTGCTGATTTGAACCAAATATAATGTCATAAACATAAATTTGAATAATCAAAACATTTTTCTTATATTTATTTATAAAAATTTTTGGATTAGCATTTCCCTTAACGTAATTGTTCTGTAACAAAAATCATGTAAGTCTATCATACCAAGCTCTAGGGGCTTGTTTAAGTCCATATAAAGATTTTTTAAGTTTTAAAACATGTTCAGGATGTTTTTTATCTTCAAAACTATGAGGTTGTTCAACAAAAACCTCATCTTGAACAAAACCATTAAGAAATTCACATTTAACATCCATTTGAAAAATTTTGAAATTAAAGAATGCTGCAAAGGCAAGTAGAATACGAATAGATTCAAGTCTATCTACTAGAGAATGGGTTTATTTATAGTCTATTCTTTCTTATTTATTATAGAATTTATCAACTAATCTAGATTTATTTCTTACTATGATTCCATTTTATCACACTTATTTCTAAAGACCCATTTTACACCAATAACAGAAGTTTTCTTAGGTCTTTCAACCAAGGTCCAGACTTTATTCCTTTCGAATTCATTTAGCTCATCTTGAATGGATTTAATCCAATTTTCATCATCTAAAGCTTCATCAGTGCTCTTAGGTTCTAATTGAGAAATGAATTATAGATATTCTACTTCATTTCTTAAGGAACTTCTAACCCTTACAGGTTGATTTACATCACCAATGATACTATCACTAGGTTGATTCTTTAGAAACAACTGATTTGGGTTTTGTAAAACCTTTTTATCAACATATGGTAGGAAATCTTCTAGGGTAAATGTTTCAGAAACAATTTCTTGAACATTTTCCTTATCAGAAGGATATTATATCAAGGGTTGATAATTAGTTTTTGAAAACACATCAGAAGATGTAGGTTTAATCTGTTTAAAAAAAAGGATTAGTTTCATGAAATTTAACATGTATTGTTTCTTCAATAGTACAAGTGTTTTTATTTAAAACTCTATAAGCCTTAGAAGTTGTGGAGTAACCTAAGAAAATTCCTTCATCATATTTGGGTGTGAATTTATGTAAATTATCTTTAGTATTCAGAATGAATACTTTACAACCAAATACTTTGAAGTAGGAAAGTCTAGGTTTTCTACCATTCCATAACTCATAAGGGGTTTTGTTAAGAAAAGGTCTAATAAAAACTCGATTTATAGTATAACAAGCAGTACTTACAGCTTCTGCCCAAAAAATTTTGGCTATCGAATATTCACTCAAAATGGTTCTTGTTATTTATTAAAGAATTTGGTTTCTTCTTTCAACAACTCCATTTTGTCGAGGATTTCTTAGTGCTGATAAGTTATGAGTAATGCCTTTTATACTACAAAAAGTTTCAAAATCATAATTTTGAAATTATCTTCCATGATCACTATGAATAGTTATCAATGGAAGGTTTTTCTCATTTTTAACTTGGACTCTAAAAAATTTTAAATAAGAAAGAACTTTAGATTTATTTTCTAGAAAATAGACCCACATAAATCTAGTGTAATCATCAACTAAGAAAAATACATAATATTTTCCTCTAATGCTTCCATTTTGTGTTGGTACAAAAAGATCCATATGCACCAACTGTAATGCATCAGTAGTTGAGACTTCACCAATTTATTTAAAAATTTATTTATGTTACTTTCCAAATTGACAAGGATCACAAACTATTGAAGAATCAAATCTAAGCTTCAGTAGATCCTTAACTAGTCTTTTATTAGAGAGTTTTTATAGATTCCTAAGGTTACATTGTCCTAACCTTCTATGTCATAACCAAGATTGGTCTTCCATTGCACTAAGACAAGGTAGATCTTGGATCCTAAGGTATTCTAAGTTTAGTGTGTATACATTCTCTTTCCTATTGGTAGAAAGAATAAACTCTTCCTTGGAATTGTGTACTAAACACTTGTCATTCCTAAAATTCACAAGGTAACCTTCATCACATAATTAACTTATGATAATAAGGTTGTGATTAAGACCTTTAATAAATAAAACATTTGAAATAAAAGTTTTTCCAAGAAGAACAATGTTATCTATACCAATAATTTCTCCCTGGGCATTATCTCCAAAAGTTACTTTTCCTCATTTTGTCTTGATAATATTTTCAAAGAAGTTTTTGTTACCAGTCATATTCCAGGAACATCCACTATCCATGTACCAAGTATTATTGTTGGTACTATCTTTATTTTCCTGAAAATAAGAGTGTTAGACTTTCAGAACCCAAACTTTCTTGGATCTGGAAACTTCAGAAAGAAAAATTTTAGGAATCCACATTTTCTTAGAAAAATAAGATTTATGAAAACCTAAAGAGTGAGTTTTTGTAAGGAATAATTTTTTTCCCAATGTTCACCACACTAACATTTAGTTCATAATGGAGCACTTTGAGGAACAAAATAATTATTACTAAAAACTAGTTTAGAATAAGTATAACCACAACCAGAATTATTCCTTAGAGGTCGAATTTGGGAATACATCTTATCAAAGTTTTCCTTAACTAAGGTAAAGTTTGAAAAACAATTCCTCAAGGAAAATATTTTTGACTTCAGTCTAATAACTAAGTTTTTATTTTCAAAAAAATTAGTTTTAGAACTAGAGTTAATCTCTAAAATATTTTTCTTCAAAATTACTTTTTCTAGATCCTTAGAAATTTTATCCTTCTCAGAATTAACTTCCTCAAGGTTTTTTGAAATACTTTCAAAGTCATAAATTTTATTATCAAGGTCTTTAGAAATATCTAATACTTATTTAGTAAGAATATAAATTATATAATTTTCCTTACCAATCTTTTTCTTGACTTTAGAATTTTCATTCTCAATAAGTTTAGAAAATCTAGAAACTTATTCATAAGTAGGTAAAGTGTTATCTTCATCAGAAGAAGATTATTTATCTGAAAATTCATAATATTTATTATCACTATAATTTTCATTTAAGGAAACATTGGTTATAGATTCATCATTGTATACCTTAGCTATTAGACAATGATTTTCAATAGGTAATCTGGCTAGTAAACCAAGGTTCTTCTAACCAGAAGATTCATACTCTAAGGGTTCATCAGAAGAGTCTACACTACTAGCACTCCAGGTTTCATTAGCTTTCAAAACTTTCTTAGCTTTGTATTTTTAGTACTTCTTACTATTTTTCTCGGAATTCTTTTCCTTTCTATCCTTTATCTTAAGAATAGGACAATCTGGCCTTATATGCCATGCTCTTTTGCATTCATAACAAGTAACTTCAGAGTCTTTCTTATCCTTTTTTTCTTTCTTCTTAAATCTATATTGAAAGTCTTTCTTTCCAACTATCTTGTTCATCCTCCGAGAAAGATTAGCTAGCTCATTCTTAGAATGTTCACTTTCACTAGATTTAGATAAAATAGTGACTTTATTTGACTTGGATCTTATAATCCTTTCAAGAGTCTTGACTTTAGTAGTAGTAAAGGATACACTTCCATTGTCATTCTTCTTCTTATTCAAATTAGCATCTCTTTTCATTCTTGTCTCATGTTGAAGAAGAGTTCCAAAAATCTCATCAAGAGTAATCTGAAATACTTTCCTATTATCATCAATAGTTGTTCTCTTAGATTCTCACTCATTAGGCATGATATCTATAATCATATCCACAAGTGCCTCATCATCTAAGCCTTTATCACCCATGGATTGTAAGCTGTTAAGAATAGTCATAAATATTTGTTGTACCTTGCATATTGGTTCTCCATAAGGAAATAGAAATCCATGATATTCTTCTCTAAGCATAGCTCTTCTAGTTTCTATAACCTTGGATGTACCAAAATGAGTAACCTCCAATTTATTCCAAATACAATTTGCAGCTTTACAAGAAGAAATGTGACTATATATATTCCTGGTCATGGAACACAACAGATTATTTCGTACCTTGTAGTTTAGTTGGTATTCTGACTTTTCTTGATTAGTAAAAGTTTTGGCTTCCTTATCAGGAATCTTGTAATCTCCAGTAAGAATAAAAAGGTTTTCCACTCTAGTATTAATAACAAAAGTCTTCATATGATCTATCTAATATTCATAATCATTCCTATCAAATATAGGTGGTCTAGTAGGATTTAGATTGTCAATCGAACCAACATTCATTCATGCCATCTAAAAGAAACTAACTTTCCACATAAACTTGTTAATAGTAAAAGTTTGTAAACAAGGATAAAAATCTTAAGCAAGGAAAATATATAGAACAATGAAAACTAAGCAAGAAAACTTATATGTGAATATAAGTATTTCAAAGACCAACTCTAATACCAATTGTAGGATCGAAATATGAATGTAGATGCTCAATTACAAGAGGAGGTGAATTGTAAGTTTAAAAACTTTCATTTTTAAACTTAAGTAAAACTATGTTTAACAAGGTTAAACAATGTAAATTCACAAGACCTTTTAGTTCGACAAACTTGCTAGGTTCCAGAAATATGATTTTGGAAATGAAACTTAATAAAAGTTTACAAGGAAAAGATTCTACCTTAAAGCGTATAGAATCTTACTTATCAGAGTATACAAAAGAACAAGAAACTATAAGAAGGTTATACTTTATTCCTTTATCAAAACACTGTAGAATATAAACTTGAAACAAACAAGTAACAAGTATGAAATATTTTAACCCAAAGAGAAGGGTATCCATAAACCTTGGATAAAGGTCCCTTGATTTATACTTTCAAGAAAGTCTATCTTACCCACACCAGGGTAAGCCCTCGATAGGAATATCAGAATTTGTCTTGTTATCCCCACAATCCCTCAAACTTTAAGGCAGTCATCACCTCTGTATTCCTATCCCCGGAAGTCCTTGATTGTACACAGAAACAATCGGAGTTACACGAATCAAGATGAACAAGATGTTCAGTATGAACAAGGCATGAGAGTCTCTCTCTCTATAAATTACTTCAGCAGCATGTAATCTCTAGATTGATGGATCAGTTCTCTATTAGTGTTTGAGCTTATTCAAATGATCTCCTATTTATAGGCTTTTCTCCAACGGTCAGCTCCCTCCTCCAACGGTCATATTTTTCCTTGAATCTCGGAGGGACCTATACACATGTCACTCAAACAAAAATTAATTAGAAATAGATCTCATGACATCATTTCATAACTATAATAGGGGTAAGAAAAATATGGTTGCTCAACCAAATCCAATTTTTCGGATTCTAAGGAAAAAATAAAGTTCAGAGTCTAAGTAAACACTTGAAGACTACAAATCATAAATATACAGATTATGTTTTTCAAGGAATTTGGAACCTGAATTCTATAGATTTTGGAGTATGAATTCCAATGAATTTGGAGTCTAAATTATAAGGAATTCGGAGTCTGAATTCTGAGGAATTCGGAGTCTGAATTCTAAAGAATTTAAAACCGAAATTCTAAGGAATTCAGAACCTGAATTCTGAGGAATTCAGAACCTGAATTCTAAGGAATTAAAAAGTTGAATTCTAAGGAATTCAGAACCTATATTTCAGATAATTTGAAATCTGAATTTTATAGAATTGGGAATATGAATTTTAGAGAATTCGGAATCTAAATTTCAGAGAAATCAGAATCTGAATTTCAGAAAATTCAGAATCTTAATTTCAGAGAATTTAGAATATGAATTTCATAGAATTCAGAATATGAATTTTAGAGAATTTGGAAACTGAATTTCAAAGAATTTGGAATCTTAATTTTAGAGAATTCAAAATATGAATTTCATAGAATTCAGAATCTAAAAATAGAATACTCTATATTTAAGAATTTATAGAATTCCGAGGTTTTAGATATGAAACTGATTTTTACACTTAGAAATAAAATGAGTTAGATTTAGATAAACTATAATATGAACAATGAAAACAAAGGTAAGGAGAAAATTTCCTTGGGGAAGGAAAATTTCCTTATTAAGATAAATCTTAGGGGAAATAAAAATTGCCTTAGGATAGAGTGTTTGAGATTTTCAAAACATAAAGGAATGGAAAATTTATAATGAAACCTTATTGAATCAAAAGATTTGACTAAAATAATTATCATATATTACCATAGTAGTATAGACCACACCGATATAAGGTACTATAGCATAGTGGACTACTGTTCAGATCTGGGTACTCTAGTAATGTAGGAAAATATAGCATCGCATTACTTTATGAGATAATTTTTTAGCTAGGGTTTCTATGTATTGTTCTTGATTTTTAATTATACCTCTTTGATATAGTGAAAATTATTTTTGTCTCTCCATAGAAGTAGATATTCTTTCTGAATCATTTTAATTACGATGTTCTTCTTTTTCTTTTTACCATCTAGTCTCATTTCTATAATCATTTATCATTTAAACTCCTATATTTCACAACATTATATTATCAAAAGAGTTTAAATGTGACTGATTCAAGTGTTTATTTAATATGAATGAATATTTAATTAAATATTCAATGGTATGTGATTAAATTTTATTTAATTATAATTTTACAAACATTTTTATCTTAATAAAATATTGAATATTTAATTAGTGATAATAAGTTCATCTTCAATTAATATATGGTATTAATTTAATATTATTTATGATTTTATATCACATCATAACATAACCATATTATATATATATATATATTCCCCTTACCTTTATTCTTAAAAGGATTTATTGAATACTTTATTTTGATGGATTTTAATTGTTAAATATAATTTTTTAGAGGATTTAGTTAACTATGTATGGTTGGTGTGTAGTTATCTCTTAAATATTATGAGAAAAAAATAAATAAATTAGAGATGAAATTTCTCATCTCTAGGGTTTTCTTTGAGTGGAATCTCATAGGGGACATGATATCTGACCTTTCTTTAGTAACGAATCTCACTTTCCCTCTATGTGTGTCCACATCTCTCTCATCTTAGTGGTTCCTCTTCGCTGTTGCTTCTATTTTTGGGTATGGATTTGGTTTATGTTATCTTAACTTTTTATGGTTTTGGGTTGTTTCCTTTTTTAGTTCATGGCATTTATATTATTTTTTTACTTTTATATTGTTGTTTTTACTTGAATTTGATTTATTATTAGACTTATTCATGGATAAACTCATCCCCAATGTTTCATCCCATTTTTCATCCCTTGGTTTCATCTCCCCCTTGATCTCCTTTCTAGTTTCTAATCCCCCATTTTAGATTCTCCATGGGTGGTCATTCCTATATGAATCCTATCTTAGAGAGGTATTTCTATTTATATGTTATATCAGATCCTTTTATTGGTGATAATGTTTCATCTCTTTGGTAATTATCCTTTCCCTGAGTAGAATTTACTCATCCTTTAGGCCTTGAGGTATCTAACTCGTCGACTAGGGTTTCTTTTTGGTGTGATAATGGTTTTAGAGGAATTTTTCATAAGATTCTTTGAAATGGTTGATGTTAGAGGTGGGTTTAGCTTTATCATTCTAAGCCCCATCCTCTGGTTTTTTGTTTTGTTTCTTTCCTCTATCAATGGTGGTTTGGTAATTTCTTTCTATGTATGTAGTGTGTTCTATAATATTTTCTATGTAGTGGAGACCTCTAGTTTCCCCCCTATGGATGATCCCGCATTTCAAGATGGTCATACAATAGAGGATCTAATGTTCATGGATCTCGTTTATCATGCACAGTTCCTTAGGTTTTTCCTCTTTAGTCTTATCTTATGGTATTTTTTGGGTAATTTTATCATAATTTTTTTCTTTTTTTGAGTATGAATGTTGATATTTTGGTGGAAACATATGATGGAGTTGACACTGTGTGTTAGTGGTGCTGGGTTGGGGTGCAGAAGAGTTGCTTCATCAGCCAGAAATTTTTCTTGGGATAGAATCATGTTCATCTTTAGTAATGTTTTGGTGGTGTATCGTGTTGTGGTATTTTTGGAATATGTGAAGTGTATGGTGGTATCATGGTGTTATTCTAGTAGTATTTCTTCTTGAAAATAATCTTGTCTGGAATTGCCTTTAGAAGGTGGCATCGATAGAATTCGTTCAGTGAGTAGTAGTGGTGTTTCGGTGGTAATGGTCCACATCAATGGAGGATAGATAGTGTATCCCTTATGAATAGAACATGGTTTCCCAATGTATCAAGACATGAGTCGTGCTAGTATTGATGTGTGTGGCTCAAGGTGAATCAATTCTTCCAAACCTGCCTATGGTGCCTAGTTTTACTCTCTAGTTTTATGGGTGTTATTGGATATAGGAGAAGGTGTTATGCCTATAAATAGGGTAATGTTCTTACATTATTAATAAAATATAATTAAAATTATTATATGATATGTTAGGTTTTTGTGAAAAAAATAGCTAAGTCAATATATCTTATGGATAGCTTGTTTCCAAAGGATATGTTATAGATCTGGATGAAGGAATGGGCAGTGGAACTAGGTAGTTTACTAGTGGAACCAGTAAAAGCGAAAGCTAGTAGAAGCATGAATAATATATTCATATGATGAAGTGTGGAAGGGAATCTATCTCTCATAGGAATAACTCTAAAGTAATTTCATAAAGAAATCATGGTATTTTTTAAAAACTTATATAAGATCCCTCGAGAGGGATATGTAAGAATGTATTTACTATTCACTAGATTTGAAAAATTTAGGTGGTACATCATCTAGTGGCTTTGACCAGATGGAGGGTTTCCCTCATAAATCATAAGGAAATGGAGATAGTCTATAGAGATTAAAAAGATGTTGAACTATATCTATCAATGGGACTCCTATATAAATATGTGGGTTGGGATCACTTTTATGGTATCTTAATCTTGTAATATTAATTTTTAGTTAATAATAAATAAAATTAGTATTTCTCCCATATAATGGGATTAATTTATAAACCATGTAAATCCTTTGTTTTTTTTTGTTCTATGTTTGGGTTATTTATTATTCTTGTTGTGTGTGTTCTTGAAATTTTATATTATCAAGATGATTTAGAATGATTCATTGGATCTAAGTATCCTTTTTTGGATATTTCAATCAGGTGTCTCTAGTTCTGGATCTTCCAACCTTGTTTTTTAACTGAGGTTCTATGAGTTCATTCAGAATATGGGTCCTCAACACAACAAGTGGTATCAGAGATTGGATTAAGACTTCTGTATATTCATACCTAAGTATTTTTTTCATTTCAATGGGATCTTACTGATTTAGAAGGAATGATGTTGGATAAAGTAAAGGTCTATATTAAGAAGTTTAACATTTTAGATTTCAGATTTTGGAGAATATAGATTGAATATTATATATATCAAAGTGATATTGAGATTTCATTAAAGGGCATCAAACTGGAAGAAATAGAAAAAATTGGATTGGGAAAGGGTTGATTGAAAATCAATTAGAGTGGTTCAGATGACATTTCCTAGAATGTGGCCTTCAACATCCAAGAGGTGAAGAGAACTATAGAAATTATGGTGAAGCTTATGAATATATAGGAAAATCCTTTCACAATGAAAAAATTATTCATGTTATAATGAATTTTCAGTATGATATTTTCATAAGGAAGTTCATTGGATGCTCATTTAAATGAATTAAATGTGATTCAAATCCAACTAGAATCAGTTAATGTAGAGTTCATTGAAGTTGTATGGTCCTTAATCCTTTTATCAGTGCTTCTGGAATCTTAGGATGTGACGGTTACTGCTATTATTTCTCTAGTGGAAAGACTGAATTCATGTTTGATTATACCTAGCATCTGGTCTTAAATAAGGATATATGAAAGAAGGAAGTCTATGGTGCTACCAAGATGGTGTTTAGTGTAGAAGGTAGGTGATGTTATGATCGAAGGGAAAACCAAATTCAAAATAATGTAAAGGAGAAGAAGGATAATATTAAAGGGAAGTTAGTTGGGCATATACCCACATGTTGTTATTATGGGAAGAAAGGTCACTTGAATAATGATTTTAGGTAAAAAAGTTTAAATTCTGAAAGTTTTTCTTCCATAAGTTATTCTAAAAAAACCATTTATAAGGATGATATTAATTTATTGTTAAGTATCACAAGTTCATTAGAATCTTGGATCATTGATTCTGGAGCTTCATTTCACTAAACTTCTAAGAGAGAGAGCGTATGGAATTATATTCCAGGAAGGTTCAGAAAGGTACATCTTTCAGATGATGAAACTCTTGAGATAGTTATAAAATGTTGATGTGAATGTATAAACAAAGACTGAATACTTTTTAGAGTTAAAAGGGGTGTGAAAAATATCAGGGTTAAGGAAAAATTTAATCTTTTTTGGTCATCTAGATGATGTGGGTTTCTATAAAAAAAATTAAAAGGGTCATTGAAGATATTGCATGGTTCTATGGTGGTGGAAAAAAATAATTAAGGATAGAATGTTATATCTTACCAAGAGTTCATAAGATACAAAAAAATCTAGAACAACAAATTTTGGTGTGTCAAAGTTCTAGCACAGCCCTTTAGGACACTTAGGTGAGAAAGGGATGAAGATCTTGGTTGTAAAGGGAATGTTGAAACTCAACCATGTGGTGTATGAAGCGTATGAATATTTCATCCTAGGGAAGCAGTTGAAGGTGTATTTCAATATGTAATGAAGAATGCCAAATAACTGTAATTTAGATCTAGTTCATATGGATATATGGGGTTCATCATCAATTCAATATCACATAGGTTATTTTATTATCATAACTTCATCAATAATATAACACTGAAGGTGTGGGTGATCTTTGTCAAGTATAGTTCTAAGGTATTTAGAACCTTCATTTGATAAAGAGTCATGGTGGAAAGATATATTAGTTTAAATATTAAGTTCTTGAGGTGTGATAATGGTCAGGAGTATAGAATTATATAGTTCTAGTGGTTTTCTAGAATAATGTAATCCTTTTGAGAAGACGGTTCTAGAAATTTGGAACAAAATAGAGTGGCATAGTGGATGAACCAGACATTATGTGAGAGAGATATAAGCATGATGATTCACTCTAGTTTTCCTAATGAATTTTGGGAATAAGTGGTGAATTTTATGATGTACCTTGTGAACCAAATTCCTTTCACTCCATTGGTAAAATGGCTTCCAAAATAATTTTGGACTGAAAGAAAGTTCAATGTATCCCACCTTAAATTCTTCGGTGTATTTCCTATGTCCATGTTGATGCAAGCAAGAGGGAAAAATTAAAATCAAAGCCCTAAGAATATTTCTCTATAGGTTATGGAAATGAATACTTTGTTTTTTAGAACTAGGATAACGACCTTCATAAGTTCATCAAAATTCAATATTCTCACTTCAATGAAGGGATCTTATGGAAGGATCAAAACCAAGTTGAAGGTGTATATGAGAACAAAGAATTGTTACATGTTGAGGTTCTTCTAAATGAAAGTCCAAATGTTTTGGTAAGTTAAGGAATCACTCAAGGTCTAGAAGGAATTTATAGTATGGAAGGAGTAATTCCAAATATAGTTTATATTTTGTAGGTTCAACCAAGGATTGACATACCAAAAATCTCATGTGTTTTGGAATCTCAAGGAAGCAATATGAAAGATGAAGTACTAGAAGGAGCATAACCTCGGTAGTTGAGGTGGTCAACCGGAGTTACAAGACTAGTGAAATAGTATGGATCTAACTTACATTATCTAATTTTAATGGATGGTGTGGAACCTTAATGCCTAAAGGAGGTGGAAAGTCTTAGTGATGAAAAATAGTGGGAGTTGGTAAAGAATGAGGAGATGGACTTCTTGCATACTTTTGGAATGTAGTAGCTTTTAAAGCATCCACTAGAAAATAATGCATTGTAAAACAAGTGGTTATGCTAGTTAAAATAAGAATTTAATAGAAGTAATTGGTACAAGTCAAGGTGATTTGTGAAAAGTTTTCAAAAAATGAAGGGTTGGACTTCATTGAAATATTCTCATCATTTTTTAAACACACAATGATCTAGATGGTGCTTAGAATGGTTGTGTAAGAAGAATTTCATCTTGAAAAATTAGATATAGATACATAATTTCTATACAGAGACTTAGATGAGGATACATACATGGAGAAACTAGAAGGATTTAGGGAATACATAAGTAACCTTATGGACTAAAGTGAGAACCCAAGTAATAGAATCAAAAGTTCAATTCCTTTTTGTAATAATGGAAGTTCATTCAGTGTAATGTGGATCATTTATTCTACCAGAATATTTTCAATGATGAGATATTCATCATACTTCTCTTATAAATAGATGACATGATCTTGTAAGGTTCAAACATTGAACATATTTAAGAGATAAATGTTGAGTTATCCAGAAGGTTTGAGATGAAGGATCTTAGAGAAGTCAAAAGAATATTAGGGATAAGGATCTATAAGAAATGGAAGAATGGAACTTTGATGTTTTCTTGGTCAGAGTACATCCAAAAGATAGTGGATAGGTTAAAAATTAATAGATTTGAACCTATCTCTACCCCCATTATCCAGACATTTCAAACTATCTAAAGAGAAGGCACCATGAACAAAAGATGAGTCTAAGTACATTGAAAAGGTTCCTTATATATCAAAAGTTGGAAGTTTTATGAATGTCATGGTTTTTAAAAGTTTGTAACTTTCTCAAGTAGTAGGATTATTTATTATATACATGAAAAATCTAGGAAAAGAATGTTGGGAAGTGGTGAGGTGAATTCTCAAGTATCTCAAAGGTTTGGAATCACGGGCCCTATGTTTCAAAACAGATGATTCATTTCAAGGTTATATTGATATGAACTATGGAAGAGATGTAGAAATGTGGAGAAGTATTATTTGATTAGTGTTTACCTATGAAGGAACTACCATAAGTTGTATTTTGAGACTTCAATTGGTAGTTTCACTAATGACCATGGAAGCTAAGTACATTTCTACAACTGAAGTAGGGAAGAAGATTATATGGTTGAAGGGATTGTTAAAGGATCTCAAAAGAAAAAAATGGAATGGAGTGTTATTCTTTGATAGTCATAGTGAAATTTATATTTTGAAAAATCATGTATTTTACTCAAGTAAAAAATACATTCAACTAAAATATCACTTCATCTGGTAGCTTGCTAAGGAGGGAGTGTTGGAGCTATGGAAGATATAAGGAAGTCAGAACCTAGTTGATATGCTAACAAAGGTTTTAGTCTATGAAAGTCTGAGGCAAAATTATGAATTAGTGGGACTTGGGTGACCAAGAATGAAGGATAGAGACTCATTGGTTTTTGATTTAAAAGGAAGAATAAGAGAGATTATTAAATGTAGAAGTGGTCCAAGGAATTGGTGGAGAAGCTGGGAAAGAAATTCTCAAGTAGGAGATTGTTAGGTTTATAAGAAAAATGTTTTTCAGCTAAGTAAATATATCTTCTAAGATGATTTTTTCCATAGGATATGTTCTAAATCTGGATGGAGGCATGGGAAGTGGAACTAGGGAGTCTAAAAGTGGAACCAATGAAAGCAGAAGCTAGTAGCAGCATGACTACCAGATCTAAATGATGAAGTGTAGAAATGAATCTGGCTTGTGTGGGAATAATTTTAAATGACTTGCATAAGGGAATCATGTAATTTGGAGTTTTTTATATAAGATTCCTCAAGAGGGTTGGATAAGAATATCTTTCATAGTTCACTGGGTTTATAAAGTTAAAGTAGTGATTCATCCGATAGCTTTGACTGGATGGAGGGCTACCCACATAGATTGTAAGGTTTTAAAGTTACTCTATAGAGATCAGAAGGCAATGACACTATATCTACTAGTGGTACTCCTCTATAAATTGGTGGGTTGGGATCACTTGTGTTGTATCACAATATTATAATCTTCTTATTCCATTAATAATTGAGAGAAGTAATGTTTCTCCCATTGAATATAATTAAGTCTTGAACCATGTAAACCCTTTGTATTGTTTCGTGTTGTTTTTGGGTGTTTTCTTTCACCTATTGTGTCTATTTCAGAATTTATGTATGATCAAGAAGATTTATTGTGAGATAGTGGAGATAAGTTCCCTTATCTAGATATTACAATCAAATTTTGTCATTCCAGATCTTCCAACCTTGTTCTTCAAGTGAGCTTCCATAAGATCATCTGGAATTTGGGTCCTCGGATCAAAAATATATTCCTTACAATCTTTTCCTCCTTTTATGATTTCCTTCATAGAAAAATCTTGAAACTAAATTTAGAATTAGTAATAGTTTTTTCAAAATTTTCCTTTTTAAATTTAATTCACTCTAATTTGAGGTTCGGTCTTGCTTTTTAATGTATAAATGATACTCAAAGTATCTATGAAACCAACAGTTACAATACCTCTCTCCATAACTGAATATAAAGGATTCTTCCATTATGTTGATTCTACTCTTTTTAGACACAATTGTTTTATCAACATGATTCTTATATATATAATCATGCTAGTGATGTAAAGATTTTGATACTAGGATATTTGGGATTTATATTGTTCTAAATAATTTGATAACTTCTCAACATACCTAGTTCTCATAAAATATGCATTAACACATTTTTTAAAATATAAATCTAATAGAAAACCTACAACTATGAATTCACCCTAGAAAATAAAATCATCCAAATTTTTGGAAAATAATACCTTAGATGTTTTATATTCACATTCATGAAATTTGAATCCCAAAGTATCCCTTAGAGACTTCTTTAATCCAAAAAAAAATAACTCTCTCAAAATAGTCTTCAAATGATGAATACAAAAAAAAGGAGGTGATATTGAAAAAAAATGAAGAGATTATAAAATAAAAATATTACAATTTGAAATAAATGTGATTTGTCGATCATCTTTAATAACACAATGTAGGTTTCCATAAAAAATAATTACTCTTAGAATCTTCATTAATCACAACAATATCCACACACAAAACTTTATAAAAAAGATTTAAAAACTTAACTAAAATATTATATATATAAAACACATAAAAATTATAAAAAAAATATTACATATATTATCAAATTTTGAAATAATAAATAATTTTTGTCTTTTAAACATAAATTTTAAAATAGTTTTAACCAAAAAGTTTATTGACTTTCATTACATAAAATACATGTATCAAATTTTACAAAAAAAAGTCTTTTTAAATTCTTTGTAACTTAATTGACATTAGGATCAAAATGAATGTTAGTATTCATATTCAAACATTTTATAATGTAACAAGTTATTTTATCATAAGAAGAAAATTTATCACCAAAAATATCATTTTTTTTCTCTAATGCCCACCATGATAACCTATATAATATCTTTATTTTGAAAAAATTTTAAGTTATACACTAATTAATAAAAAATTACAAAATTTAACCAAACATGATTACAAATAAGATCACACACAACATATGATGGAACAAATTAAAAGATGGAATTAAAAAAGGTAATCTCGTAGGTATACACATTATTCAATTGTTTAATTATAAAATTGTCAATGCATGAAACCATAATTGTATGAATATTATATGTTTAACTCTTTGCGCCATTAATTGATCATTTTATAGTTACCATGTGTATATCATTTAAAATTGAAGCGACATTCAATGAAAAACTTGTTCAAAATCATGTGAAATTATATGCCACCAGTCTCAAAAACTTTTCAAATGCTTAATATGCCATTAAACCAACCTTTAAACAGTAATCCCTAAGCAAAATAAGTGATGATATTCTTATTGAAGATGGCATCGCATGAGTTTAAATGAGGCTTTCAATGTTACACTCACTAATACTTATGAAACATGATATTAAAACATCAATCATACTCAAACCACTTGATCAACTATGGGGTGATGAAAGAGGCATCACAAGAGCCTGACCCAAGGGTGGTACATGGCTATGAATTAGATTATCTCATTCAGTGATGTGGTTATCAGTTCATATTCTTCTTCTAAAGAGATTGCTCTTCCATTGTCTCAACCGTTTAGATTCATGGGGATGTCAAAAATAGAATTTTTTGAGGAGATTTGGGTTTTGGTGAAAGATTTTAAGTTTGCTCTTATTGGTGTTTTTTTAAAATGGTCGAACATCTATGGTGGTGATTAGTCATAATTTAGAATTAATGGGTTTTTCAAATGTTCTTTTTTTAAGGATTATTGGTGATAATTTTGTGATTATAGAATTTGAGTATGGGGAAAACTTCTACAAATATTGGCTATGAAGTGAGTGAAATATTTGAGGCTTTAGGATGAAGATCCTAAAGTGGTTTCTATATTTGAAAGATGGTTTTGAATCGCCAATTTTTCTATTTGGGTTGGTTTATTTGAACTTTTAGTTCATCTATTACACCCAAAAGCATTAAAGGTGATTGAAAACTCTCTAAGATCCTTAATCATGGTCAATCCATCCACATTGAATTTGTTGAGGTTATTTGTTGCTTGTGTTTGTACAAAAATTGATGCATCAGTTGAACTTCCTCACTTGATTTGGATTAAAAATAGAATTGAATGTTTTTTTTTTGAAAAAATTATTACAATGATATTCCCCCATTATACTCAATTTTTTAGAAATGTAGTTTATCTTGGATCCTCATGTGGTAAGCCTATTAATGTTTAGATTGAGAAAACGGGCATGCTTCCCTAGAATCATGGGAATAAAAATTTTATTTTGGTTGAATATTTGGGTAATGATTATGTATAGATGAATAATTCTATTTGAATGGATGAAGTTTGGGTTGTTGCAGCACAAGGAGACATTGATGAGATATTGGAGCATGTAGTTGGATCTTCTTCACCTTTGGAACATCAATAGAGAAGCCTCGGGTGGATGTGTCATTTGTGGTGGTTTTCATTCCAATTGATGGTGCAAAGAGGATACCTCACTAAAAAGGGGATGTGTTTGCAAAGGATTATGATACTTCCCCTCTGAAAAAGAAAGTAAATCTCGTTATATTCGTTCTAGTGATGATTTGGATGTCCTGCGATTTATTCTTAGGCCACCAGGCGAGTTAACTTGGCATAGCGATTGTTTTATTCTTCCATAGTGGTTGTGTTATTATTACATGGTGAAGAACTTACTCTTATGTAGCTCTCCAGATTTATTCTTCTATAATTACTCTCTTACGTGACTTGACCCATGTTGTGGTACCAATTTTTCATATGTTACTGCCATGTGTCCCTGCATGGTTACCGTTGGATGTGGGTTGTTATGATTGAGTTATCACAGTCGTCCACCTATGCTAGACTGTTACATCACAGCTTTGACTGTCATGGGCCATCATCATCACCCTCGCAGCTTGGTTTCCCTAGGAATTCACCATACTCGCCATTTTCGATTCGTCGAAGGTAAAAGAGAGCTCGACATAGAAAGTTTTCGCCAAGCCAGAGTTTGCCATCCTTGTAGTACACCTGTAGCCTCACAGTTCCAATACACATCTAATCTCGAAGATGGTGTCCGATGAAGATCCTTGATTGGTACCTGCAAGGAACTCCTTGCTTTATTTTTGTCGACGTTGGTGAAGACCTCAAATCCTACTAGAGAACCACTTCGAAGATTACAAGCAAGAACCATCTTCAAAGATTACAAGCAAGAACTAGACGGTGGGTAAATCTGACAAGGTGTGTACATCATCTTGTTCCATTTCTAGTTTTTTTTTTGTCTAGCTTGTTTATCTCTATTTATTTGATTTTGTTCTATTGTATCTTTTACCTTGAGTTTGAGCATTAATAAAATCTAGTTGATGTGGTGTTCTTGCTATAGATGTAGGACCAAACTTATATGAACCACATTATATCTAGTGTTCTTTCTTTTTATGATCGATGTTCTTTTCCTGTTCACTTACTGAATTTATAATCACTTCTACTTAGTTATGATACCTTTCAACCTCGATCTATCAGCTTAAAAGAAACCTTATGAAAATTTAATGTTCCCTGGACTGCTGCATGAGGGTGTAAGACTAGCATTGTCCTCACCAAATCGACAAGACAAGACAAAAACATCTAATTAATGAACTTGATGGGAACAGGGATATATAATGGGGCCATGATTCAAATGGTCTAACAGTTCACCTGTTGAACCAAAATGAGAGTGGGAGGAAATCAACCCTAGAAGGTCACGTGGATTACCTGAGGTTAGCCATTCTGTCAGCAAAATAGAAGGGGGGAAGAAACCAGTGGATTCTATGTAGAGCTTGGGACTTGAAATTTTGTGAATTAGAAGGTACTTTCCTATCCTTTATGTTCTATATTTGTTAGTGTATTGTTGGTTCTATTTGGGAGCTTATTACTGTTTGGGTAAAAGAATAATGGGTTGGGTGCCAGGAAGGAACAACAAGATGCTAAAATAGAAAGAAAAAAAAAATACAATCCAGCAGCACAATAATTATACAATCCAACAGCACCCAACCATAATTTAGGTATGGAATACAGCTTTTAAAAAATATTAGAGAACAAAAAAACTACACAAGAGGAGAACATCCACCCGGTCGGTAGCATCATCATTCTCTTCACCAGTGTCATGTGTTATGTGCATTTACCACCACCCTGTACACCATGTCGACGAACTGATTGTCCTGTACACGCATAAACAGAGACCCAATCAAAACAAATACCAGTGGTGTGTTTATGGAGAAAGGTAACTTGAATAATGATTTTTGGTAAAAAAGGTTAAATTATGAAATTTTTTCTTCCATAAGTTATTCTGAAAAAACCATTTATAAGGATGATATTAATTTATTGTTAAGTATTGCAAGTTCATTAGAGTCCTGGACCAATGATTTTGGAGCTTCATTTCACTAAACTTCTAAGTGAGGGAGCATATGGAATTATATTCTAGGAAGGTTTAGAAAGGTACATCTTTCATATGATGAAACTCTTGAGATAGTTATAAAAGGGTGATGTGAATGTATAAATAAAGACTGAATACTTTTTAGAGTTAAAAGGGGTGTGACACATATCGAGGTTAAGGAAAAAATTAATCTTTTTTGGTCATCTAGATGATGTGGGTTTCTATACAATTTTTTTAAAAGGGACATTGAAGATATTGAATGCTTCTATGGTGGTGGAAAAAATAATTAAGGATAGAATGTTATATCTTACCAAGAGTTCATAAGATACAAAAAAAATCTAGAAAAAAAAAAATTTGGTATGTCAAAGTTTTGGCATGGCCCTTTAGGACACTTAGGTGAGAAAGGGATGAAGATCTTGGATGTAAGGGGAATGTTAAAACCCAACCATGTGGTGTATGGAGCATATGAATATTTCATCCTAGGGAAGCAGTGGAAGGTGTATTTCAATATGTAATGAATAATTCCAAAGAATTTTAATTTAGATCTATTTCATATGGATATATGGGGTTCATCATAAGTTCAATATCACATAGGATTGTTTTATTATCTTACCTTCATCAATAATATAACACAGAAGGTGTGGGTGCTCTTTTTCAAGTACAATTCTAAGGTATTTAGAACCTTCATTTGATAGAGAGTCATGGTGGAAAGAGATATCAGTTTAAATATTAAGTTCTTAAGGTGTGATAATGTTTAGGAGTATGGAAGTAGATGGTTATAGTGGTTTTTCTATAATAAGGTAATCCTTTTGAGAAGACATTTCTAGAAATTTGGAACAAAATAGAGTGGCATAGTGGATGAACCGGACATTATGTGAGAGAGATAGAGGCATGATGATTCACTCTGGTTTTCCTAATAAATTTTGGGAATAAGTGGTGAATTTTATGATTTACCTTATGAACCAAATTCCTTCCACTCCATTGGGAAAATATCTCCCAAAATAATTTTGGACTGAAAGAAAGTTCAATGTATCCCACCTTAAATTCTTTGGTGTATTTCTTATGTCCATGTTGATGAGGGCAAGAGGGAAAAATTAAAATCGAAGTCCTAAGAATATTTGTCTATAGGTTATAGCAATGAATACTTTGGTTTTTAGATATAGAATAATGACCTTCATAAGTTTATCAAAATTCAAGATTCTCACTTCAATGAAGGGATCTTATGGAAGGATCAAAACCAAGTTGAAGGTGTATATGAGAACAAAGAATTGTTACATGTTGAGATTTTTCTGAATGAAAGTCCAAATGTTTTGGTAAGTTAAGGAATCATTCAAGGTTTAGAAGGAATTGAAAATATAGAAGGATGAATTCCAAATATAGTTCATATTTCGTAGGTTCATCCAAGGACTGACATACCAGAAAGATCAGGTGTTTTGGAATCTCAAGGAAGCATTATAGAAGATGAAGTACTAGAAGGAGCATAACCTCGGTAGTTGAGGTGGTTAACCGGAGTTAG
Source organism: Viscum album (assembly GCA_963277665.1). NCBI lineage: Eukaryota > Viridiplantae > Streptophyta > Magnoliopsida > Santalales > Viscaceae > Viscum > Viscum album. The sequence continues at coordinate 438,072,233 of OY728157.1, read as the reverse complement.
AAGACTCTAAAGGAGGTGGAAAGTCTTAGTGATGAAAGATAGTGGTAGTTAGTAAAGAAGGAGGAGATGAACTCCTTGCATACTTTTGGAATGTAGGATCTTTTAAAGCATCCACTAGGAAAGAATGCATTGTAAAACAAGTGGTTATACTAGTTAAAAGAAGTATTTAATAGAATTAATTGGTACAAGGCAAGGTTATTTGTGAAAGTTTTTCAAAAAATGAAGGGGTGGACTTCAGTGAAATATTCTCACCATTTTTTAAACACACAATGATCTGGATGGTGCTTAGAATGGTTGTGTAAGAAAGATTTCATATTAAAAAAATAGATATAGATACATAATTTCTATATAGAGACTTATATGAGGAGACATACATGGAGAAACAAGAAGGATTCAGGGAATACATAAGTAACCTTATGGACTAAAGTGAGAACCCAAGTAATATAATCAAAAGTTCAATTCCTTTATGGAAGAATGGAAGTTCATTCAGTGTAATGTGGATCATTTCTTCTACTAGAATGTTTGCAATGATGATAGATTCACCATACTTCTCTTATACATAGATGACATGATCTTATAAGGTTCAAACATTAAACATATTGTAGAGATAAATGTTGAGTTATCCAGAAGGTTTGAGATAAAGGATCTTAGAGAAGACAAAAGAATATTAGGGATGAGGATCTATAGGAAATGGAAGAATGGAACTTTGATGTTGTCTTGGTCAGAGTACATCCAAAAGATAGTGGATAGGTTCAAAATGAATAGATTCAAACCTATCTCTACCCCATTATCCAGACATTTCAAACTATCTAACGAGAAGGCACCATGAATAAAATATGAGTCTAAGTACATGGAAAATGTTCCTTATATATCAACAGTTGGAAGTTTTATGAATGTCATGGTTTTTTAAAGTTTGTACATTTCTCAAGTAGTAGGAGTAGTTAGTGTATTCATGCAAAATCTAGGAAAAGAACACTAGGAAGTGGTGAAGTGAATTCTTTGGTATCTCAAAGGTTTGGAATAACGGGCCTTATGTTTTAAAATAGATGATCCATTTCAAGGGTATGTTGATATGAACTATGGAAGAGATGTAGACACATGGAGAAGTATTATTGGATTAGTGTTTACCTATGAAGGAACTACCATAAGTTGGATTTTGAGACTTCAATTGGTAGTTTCACTAATGACCATGGAAGCTAAGTACATTTCTACAACTAAAGCTGGGAAGGAGATTATATGGTTGAAGGGATTGTTAGAGGATCTCGAAAAAAAGAAAGGTAATGGAGTTTTATTCTGTGATAGTCATAGTGAAATTTATATTTTGAAAAATCATGTATTTCACTCAATGAAAAAATAAATTCAACTAAAACATCACTTCATCTGATAGCTTGTTAAGGAGGGAGTGTTGGAGCTATGGAAGATAGAAGGAAATCAGAACCTAGTTGATATGCTAACAAAGGTTTTAGTCTAAGAAAGTCTGAGGCAAAATTGTGCCTTAGTGGGACTTGGGTGACCAAGAATTAAGGATAGAGACTCACTGGTTTTTTATTTAAAAGGAAGAATAAGAGAAATGATTAAATGTAGAAGTGGTCCAAGGAATTGGTGGAGAAGCTGGGAAAGAAATTCTCAAGTAGGAGATTGTTAGGTTTATAAGAAAAATGTTTTTCAGTTAAGTAAATATATCTTTCAGAATGATTTTTTCCAGAGAATATGTTCTAAAGCTGGATGGAGGCATGGGAAGTGGAACTAGGGAGTCTGAAAGTGGAACCAGTGAAAGAAGAAGCTAGTAGCAGCATGACTACCAGATATAAATGATGAAGTGTAGAAATGAATCTGGCTTGTGTGGGAATAATTTTAAAGGACTTGTGTAAGGGAAGCATGTAATTTGGAGTTTTTTATATAAGATTCCTCAAGAGGGTTGCATAAGAATATCTTTCACTATTCACTGGGTTTGGAAAGTTAAAGTAGTGATTCATCTGGTAGCTTTGACTGGATAGAGGGCTGCCCACATAGATTGCAAGGTTTTAAAGTTCCTCTATAGAGATCGAAAGGTAATGACATTGTATCTACTAGTGGGACTCCTCTATAAATTGGTGGGTTGGGATCACTTATGTTGTATCACAATCTTATAATATTTTTATTCCATTAATAATAGAGAGAAGTAATGTTTCTCCCATTGAATAGAATTAAGTCTTGAACCATGTAAACCCTTTGTATTGTTTCATGTTGTGTGTGGGTGTTTTCTTTCACCTGTTTTGTCTGTTTCAGAAGTTCTGTATGATCAAGAAGATTCAGTGTGAGACAATTATCTAGATATTACAATCAAATGTTGTCATTCCAGATCTTTCAACCTTGTTCTGCAAGTGAGGTTCCATAAGATCATCTGGAATTTGGGTCCTCAGATCAAAAATATATTCCTTACAATCTCTTCCTCCTTTTATGACTTCATTCATAGAAAAATATTGAAATATTTATAAATCTGATGATCCAAATTTAGAATTAGTAATAGGTTTTTACAAATTTTCCTTTTTAAATTTAATTCACTCTAATTTGAGGTTTGGTCTTGTTTTATAATGTATAAAGGATACTCAAAGTATCTATGAAACCAACAGTTACAATACCTCTCTCCATAACTGAATATAAAGGATTCTTCCATTATGTAGATTCTACTCTTTGTAGACACAATTGTTTTATCAACATGATTCTTATATATATAATCATGCTAGTGATGTAAAGATTTTGATACTAGGATATTTGGGATTTATATTGTTCTAAATAATTTGATAACTTCTCAACATACCTAGTTCTCATAAAATATGCATTAACACATTTTTGAAAAGATAAATCTAATAGAAAACCTACAACTGTGAATTAACCCTAGAAAATAAAATCGTCCAAATTTTTGGGAAATAATACCTTAGATATTTTATATTCACATTCATGAAATTTGAAGCCCAAAGTATCCCTTAGAGACTTCTTTAATCCAAAAAAATAACTCTTACAAAATAGTCTTCAAATGATGAATACAAAAAAAGGAGGTGATATTGAAAAAAAATGAAGAAATTATAAAATAAAAATATTACAATTTGAAATAAATGTGATTTGTCGATCATCTTTAATAACACAATATAGGTTGTCATAAAAAAATAATTACTCTTAGAATCGCCATTAATCATAACAACATCCACACAAAAACCTTTATAAAAAAGATTTAAAAACTTAACTAAAATATTATATATATAAAACACATAAAAATTATAAAAAAAATATTACATATATTATCAACTTTTGAAACAATAAATAATATTTATCTTTTAAACATAAATTTTAAAAGAGTTTTAACCAAAAAGTTTATTGACTTTCATTACATAAAATACATGTATCAAATTTTACAAAAAAAAAGTCTTTGAATTCGTTGTAACTTGATTGACATTAGGATCAAAATGAATGTTAGGATTCATATCCAAACATTTTCTAATGTAATGCGTTAGTTTATCATAAGAAGAAAATTTATCACCAAAAATATCATTTTTTTTCTTTCTCTAATGCCCACCATGATAACCTATATAATATCTTTATTTTGAAAGTTTTTTTAAGTTATACACCACATTAATAAAAAATTACAAAATTTAACCAAACATGATTTCAAATAAGATCACACACAACATATGATGGAACAAATTAAAAGATAGAATTAAAAAAGGTAATCCCATAGGTATACACATTATTCAATTGTTTAATTATAAAATTTTCAATGCATGAAACCATAATTGTATAAATATTACATGTTTAACTCTTTGCGCCATTCATTGATCATTTTATAGTTACCATGTGTATATCATTTAAAATTGAAGCAACATTCAATGAAAAACTTGTTCAAAATCATGTGAAATTCTATGCCACCAGTCTCAAAAACTTTTCAAATGCTTAATATACCATTAAACCAACCTTTAAACAATAATCCCTGACCAAAATAAGTGATGATATTCTTATTGAAGATGGCATCGCATGAGTTTAAATGAGGCTTTCAACATTACACTCACTAACACTTAAGAAACATGATATTAAAACATCAATCATACTCAAACCACTTGATCAATTATGGGGAGATGAAAGAGGCATCACAAGAGCCTAACCCAAGGGTGGTACATGGTTATGAATTAGATTATCTCATTCAGTGATGTGGTTGTCAGTTCATATTCTTCTTCAAAAGAGATTGGTCTTCCTTTGTCTCAACCGTTTAATTCAAGGGGATGTCAACAATAGCATTTTCGGAGGAGGAGATTGGGGTTTTGGTGAAAGATTTTAAGTTTGCTCTTGTTGGTGTTTTTTTAGGATGGTTGGACATCTATGGTGGTGATTAGTCATAATTTAGAATTAATGGGTTTTTCAAATGTTTTTTTTTTCGGGATTCTTGGTGATAATTGTGTAATTCTAGAATTTGAGTATGGGGAAAACTTCTACAAATATTGGCTATGAAGTGAGTGAAATATTTCAGGCTTCAGGATGAAGATCCTGAAGTGGTTGCTATATTTGAAAGATGATTTTGAATTGCCAATTTTCCTATTTGGGATGGTTTAGTTGACCTTTTAGTTCATCTATTACACCCAAAAGCATTAAAGGTGATTGAAAACTCTCTAAGATCCTTAATCATGGTCAATTCATCCACATTGAATTTGTTGAGGTTATTTGTTGCTTGTGTTTGTACAAAGATCGATGCATCAGTTGAACTTCCTCACTTGATTTGGATTAAAAATAGAATTGAATGTTTTTTTTTTTGAAAAAAAAAATATTACAATGATATTCCCCCATTATACTCAATTTTTTAGAAATGTAGTTTATCTTGGATCCTCATGTGGTAAGCCTATTAATGTTTAGATTGAGAAAACGGGCATGCTTCCCTAGAATCATGGGAATAGAAATTTTATTTAGGTTGAATATTTGGGTAATGATCATGCTGAGATGAATATTTCTTTTTGAATGGATGGTGTTTGGGTTGTTGCATCACAAGGAGACATTGATGAGATATTGGAGCATGTAGTTGGATCTTCTTCACCTTTGGAACATCAATAGAGAAGCCTCGGGTGGATGTGTCATTTGTGGTGGTTTTCATTCCACTTGATGGTGAAAAGAGGAGACCTCACTCAAAAGGGGATGTGTTTGCAAAGGATTATGACACTTCCCCTCTGAAAAAGAAAGGCAATCCCGGTATATTCGTTCTAGTGATGATTTGGATGTCCAGCGATTTATTCTTAGGCCACTAGGCGAGTTAACTTAGCACAGCGGTTGTTTTATTCTTCCATAGTGGTTGTGTTATTCTTACATGGTGAAGAACTTACTCTTATGTAGCTCTTCTGATTTAGTCTTCTATAATTACTCTCTTACGCGACTTGACCCATATTGTGGTACCGATTTTTCATCTGTTACTGCCATGTGTCCCTGCACGGTTACCGTTGGATGCGGGTTGTTACGATTGAGTTATCACAGTCATCCGCCTGTGCTCGACTGTTACATCACAGCTTTGACTGTCATGGGCCATCATCATCACCCTCGCAACTTGGTTGCCCTATGCATTCACCATACTCGCCATTTTCGATTCGTTGCAGGGAAAAGAGAGAGCTCGACATAGAAAGTTGTCGCCAAGCTAGAGTTCGTCATCCTTGTAGTACACCTGTAGCCTCGCAGTTCCAGTACACATCTGATCTCAGAGATGGTGTCCGATGGAGATCATTGATTGGTACCTGCGAGGAACTCCTTGCTTTATTGTTGTCGACATTGCTGAAGACATCAAAGCCTAGTAGAGAACCTCTTCGAAGATTACAAGCAAAAACCATCTTCAGAGATTACAAGCAAGAACTAGACGGTTGGTAAATGTGACGAGGTGTGTACATCATCTTGTTCCATTTCTAGTTTTTTTTTTTTTTTTTTTTGTCTAGCTTGTTTCTCTCTATTTATTTGATTTTGTTCTATTATATCTTTTATCTTGAGTTTGAGCATTAATAAAATCTAGGTGGTGTTGTGTTTTTGCTATAGATGTAGGACCAAACTGATATGAACCACATTATATCTAGTGTTCTTTCTTTTTATGTTCGATGTTCTTTTCTTGTTCACTTACTGAATTGCTAATCACTTCTACTTAGTTATGCTACCTTTCAACCTCCATCTATCAGCTTAAAAGAAACCTTATGCAAATTTAATGTTCCCTGGACTGTTGCATGAGGGTGTAAGACTAGCATTGTCCTCACCAAATCGACAAGACAAGACAAAAACATCTAATTGAGGAACTTGATGGGAACAGGGATATATGATGGGGCCATGATTCAAATGGTCTAACAGTTCACCTGTTGAACCAAAATGAGAGTGGGAGGAAAACAACCCTAGAAGGTCACGTGGATTACATGAGGTTAGCCATTCTGTCAGCAAAATATAAGGGGGGGGGGAACCAGTGGATTCTATGTAGAACTTGGGACTTGAAATTCTGGGAATTAGAAGGTACTTTCCTATCCTTTATGTTCTATATTTGTTAGTGTATTGTTGGTACTGTTTGGGTGCTTATTACTGTTTGGGTAAAAGAATAATGGGTTGGGTGCCAGGAAGGAACAACAAGATGCTAAAATAGAAAGAAAAAAATACAATCCAGCAGCACAATAATTATACAATCCAGCAGCACCCAACCATAATTTAGGTATGGCATACAGCTTTTAAAAAATATTAGAGAACCAAAAAACTACACAAGAGGAGAACATCCACCCGGTCGGTAGCATCATCATTCTCTTCGCCAGTGTCATGTGTTATGTGCATTTACCACCGCCCTGTACACCATGTCGACGAACTGATTGTCCTGTACACGCATAAACAGAGACCCAATCAAAACAAATACCAGTGGTGTGTTTATGGAGAAATCTACCTGAGCAAGCATCAGAAGAGCATCTCGAACTCTGTCCTTGTTGATGACAGATCCATAGCTTGGGGGCGTTAGAGATGGTGGTGGAGTGGGTGGTGGGAACGGCTGAAGCAGCGGAGTTCCATACGGGCGCTGCAGGTTCACAGGAGGATGAAGTGGAGGAGCAGTAGGAGCTGATGAAGGGACCGCAGCCGACTGTGTCATCAAAGATGGCACAGGAGGGCTGAAAAATGAAGAAGGCTTTACAAGATTAGTGGCTCGGCTGCTATTGCCGCTAGATTCAGGAGTCTCCAGCAATGGCACTGATGGAGTAGATATTGACAGGGCGGGAGCTCCCTGTGGAGTTGGGATTACAGGCGGCAAAGCGCCTGTTGGATGGGCAGCTTGGGTGGTGATGGCCGGCGACTGGTAAGGTTGATCAGGAATAGCTTTCTGGGAAGCGTTTGCGACGGACAATGCACTCTGCAAAGACATGATGACAATACGAAATTAACACTTAGGTCATGAAGCCAGTGATATATGTAATGGTTACTGGATGTACATACATTGAAGAAATTTATAAAACCAGGATCATCTTGAACATCAGAAGCATTGGTGGCGGCTGTAGATGAGGGCTCCAGAGGGCCATCCATCACTGACATTGATGGAACTGATTCCAGCTCCTCAAAGTTACTGCAAAAGTCACATAAATACATAGAACATTGAATCTGGCCATTAGGAATAACAAGCAAAATATTTACACAAAGGCAGGACACATAAAACCAGTGTAGGCCTATATACTTTTTTGGAATGCGTTTTTTTTTTTTTTTTGAAATTTTCCTTCCAGCATCAAGCTTTGATTGAATATGCTCAAGTGATTTGATTTAGAAGTCGAGTTGAATTTGAGTTTGATAGTGGCTGTTCAATCAAGTTTGAGTTGATAACTGAGCTTGAACTTCAACTCTGAGTAGTATACTGTATCAAATAGACCTGACTCAACTACACTCCTCAATACAAACCTCATTGCAGTGCAGATTAATGAACATTCAACCAGTTCAGGAATTCACTGTAAACCCAAAGGATGAGTGTTGTGCCCATAAAGAAAAAATTGAAGTCAAATGATGTTCGTTTGGAAATAATTTAATCGATGTTTGGAAATAATTGAAATGATGTTTTCTAGTGTCGAGTGCAAACTATCATAATTCAAAATATGTTATTGAGCAAAAAAAAACATTACAAATGACAAATCACCTAACCGCGCATCGCAAAAAAAAAATGTTGTGCTGATTTAGTAAAATACAAGAATAAATATAATGCAAGTAATCTACCAATCCATATTTTCTCCAGCAACCACTTTGTCTTGCTCAACCCCAAAATGATAACTATCAAAGTTACCTTGATTTTTGAAGATCTACCACCAAAAATCTAGTAGAAATTCAACTACCTTCATTTCCTCATTTGATCTTACAAGATCCCTAGGCATGTAAATTCAGCCCGGCCCAGCCTGGTCCGACCCGGACAGAGTCAGGCTGGCCGGGCCAGTTGATAGAGACCAGCTGTCCAGCTGGAGGAGAGAATATTCTAATAAGGGGTAGAATAGTCTTTTTGGGGATGAGTTTGTTAAGTTGTTAGGGGGAAGGTTCTAGACCCCACTTGTGGGACTGAAGAATAACTATATAATTGGGGGTGGGGGTTTGAAGAAGAGGGGGGGAGAAGATTGTGAGTTCGGCCATTTGGCTTGGATAGCAGCCAGCAGGCTTGGGCGAGGAGCTTCTGCTCTCTTGAGGTGTCTTTCTTCTTCTTCAAGTGTTGTAGTACTGCCGTGATTCTCTGGTTTATTCCATAAATACAATCAGTTTGTTCTTCGGGTCCTATCAATTGGTCCGACCTGCCATTGCTCCTTGCTGCTGGAGCCACTGCCGTTACTCCCTTGGACTTGCGATCCTCTGTTGCTGGTCTCATGGGCAGTTCCGCAACGAGGTACTGGATCAGAGCCTCGTACAGTACCGAATCGAAGCCTCGCACAAAGGACGCACGCCTCTGTTCATTTTTGAGAAGTCGCGCCAGGTGCTGCAAATTTTCCATCTCGTTTTCATCTGCACCGCTACCCTTGCAGCTGGAGCCACTGCCGTTACTCCCTTGGACTTGCAATCCTCTGTTGCTGGTCTCATGAGCAGTTCCGCAACGAGGTACTGGATTAGGGCGTCGTACAGTACCGAATCAAAGCCTCGCACAAAGGACGCACGCCTCTGTTGTTCGTTTTTGGGAAGTCACGCCAGGTGCTGCAAATTTTCCATCTCGTTTTCATCTGCACCACTACCCTTTGTCGGCGCGCACTGTGCGTTTCCCTCCGACCTGCCTATTGCTTCCTCAACAGAGGCGCATACGGGTTTCTTCACCTCCAGCATCCACGGACACAACAGAGGCAACCGCAGCGCACTGTTTTTCTTTATCCGCTCCCTCGGACGCTCGAGCTGCTGCTGCGGCATAAGCACCTCTCGTTTCTTCCTTTGCCGCCGAAACAGACGCGCGACGTCGTTCGTCCAGTGCGGGACGATTTTCCTACGCACTTCAGCTGCTGCGTGATCTCGTTTGCCGGTTCTTCTGTAGCAGGCGCGCGACTATTCTCCCGCGGGCTTTCATCCAAGACGGCAAGGCGTCCTGCGTCGCTCAGTTGACGCCTCCCCCAACCGGTTTGTCCTCAACGCGAGGCGCGCTCCGCACCGATCCGCTCTTCTGCCCCGCACTACTGACGTCTTCTGCACCGGTTAACGCACGCACCAGAGGTGCGCACCGTCCGCTCCATCGTGTCCACCAACCAATGCTCTATCAGTGCAGCGAATTTTACCAGGTCGCGCGGACCACGCGGGCTTCTGCGAGCAGCCGCTCCGAAGACCGGCCAAGTTAGTTTTTCAAATATAAAAAATAAAAATAAAAAAAAAGCTAAGAGCAGCCCGGTTTTCTGACTCGGGAAGAAAACGTTGGAACAAAGGGAATAAAAAGGGCGTGTCCAACTCTAAAAAAAAAAGAGGGGCAAAAAATTGTCTACAGAGGGACTGCCAACAGGGAAACAGCACGACGCCCATTCCCTACCGAAGGATACTTGTATACTTGGGAGTGCCTTGTTGTTCGGGCATCGCAACCTATGGCGACTATAATACCGGAAATCTAGGCTTCACTGGCTCGGGTGAATAAAATCAGGAAAAATATTTCCAGAAAGAGATTCTACCAAAATTTTCGGTCACACATCCAGAGGCGTGGAACTTAAGGGCTGAGGATTATTTCTCGGGCAATCAAACACCGGATCAAATGAAGGTGCCAATGACACGCCTCTGCAGGTCAGATATGTCTGCACTTTGGTTTTTTGTGGCAAAAGGGCCTGCACCTACGTTCACCTGGGCACATCTTAAAGAAGCAATCCTTGAGGATTTTGGAAGCTCCGTCGGCGAACCCCCTGCAACTACATCCGAGTTCCTGCTGCCGGAACTGCAGCTGTCTGCATCGCACTCCGAGGGGCCTACCGAACATGGGCTACACAACTGGAGCACAGAACTAACAGAAAATCTCGACGACACTATCTCCATCCAGTTTGTGATAGACTTCTCTCATATTGCGGAACCGGACACCTCAACGTTCGTTATGCAGGAGCAACAGCCGCCGCAGACTACACAGGCTCAATCCTGGACTCTTGTTATTTTACCTCCAGCTGCACAGGTCACACCCGCGGTGACGGGCTAGGTCCCCAGGCTCATACAAAAGATTCATACAATTTGTATCCACTAAATGTCAGATGGTACCAACCGTACTTGCAACCCACTTCATGGAAGCACACAAGGGGCCTCTCTAATGACGGGAGGGAAAGCATTGCAGGAGGCGTTTTCAAACTCGTCCATGATGAAGACTGACGCATTTGGAAGATTGTTAGTGTGCACCTGCGGCACGGGCGCCTTATACGGGACCACAACCAATTGGTCCTCAGTCGACAATATTGCTTGTTCCGACCCAACTCACCAGAGTAGGATGCCAAATATGGAAGATTGTTTGGCTTAACTATCTGCCCAGCACCCCTTGTCCGCGGTTCCCTGGAGCACGGCTAGTATGGGAGATCGCTTGGAGTACCTGCGTGATCCAGCACCTTGAGGACAAGGTGGTTTTTTGGGACGGTGGCAGTGATAGAGACCAGTTGTCCAGCTGGAGGAGAGAATATTCTAATAAGGGGTAGAATAGTCCTTTGGAGGTGAGTTTGTTAAGTTGTTAGGGGGGAGGTTCTAGACCACACTTGTGGGGCTGGAGAATAACTATATAAGTGGGGGTGAGAAGGAGAGGGGGGAGAAGATTGTGAGTTCAGCCATTTGGCTTGGATAGCGACCTGCGGGCTTGGGCGAGGAGATTATGCTCTCTCGAGGTATCTTTCGGGACAGGCCGGGCTTTTCAGGCTGGGTCGGGCCGGGCTTTTCGGGTCAGGCCACGGAAGGCCCTTGCGAGCTTTTATTATTTTCAAAATAATATATATAATGAATTATTATATATATATATATATATCATACCAAAAATTATTAAACATTGTTTAACAAAAAAATATATTATTTGCGATGAAACAATTTATTTTTGTGATGAAAAAAAAAAAATAGGGAAATATAAACTAATTCCACCCATCAAGCAATTCATACGTGCGAAATCCAATGCACAGTTGTACTTTTACATTCAAGTATTTCACATTCAATGTTTGGTTGATAAACAGAAAGAAAACGAAAGGAGTGTGAAATAAAACATATTAAAAGATGATGTTTAGTATTGATGGAAAGGAAAGTAATATAATTAATAAAATAAAAATCTACCGATAAATCCATTCTGTAAAAAAATTTACTTCAAGGTCAAGTTTTTTTTTTACCGCGAGGTTCAACATGGCATGAGTTTTTTCATTTATTAATGAAATTGTCCCCACGAGATTCACAAAACATATGTTATGTTATGTAGGCATGTTTTTTATTAAATTTTTTAATTGATTGTGTTGATATAAGTTTTTTCTGAAAAAATATTTAAATCTTTAGCTTTTTATCAGATAACATCACTTTCGTGTTTTAAATAATGTTTAATAACATTTTTTAAAATTGCTTTATTTTTTAATAATTTAGACTTGTATATTCTATGATATATAGTAATGCACAAAATATTTATGCAGTGCACACAGATATTTATATATAATAATGTTTTGCAGGTTTATTTTTTTAATTTTTTAATAATTTATATACACAAAACATTCATATAAAAAAAACTATCCACAAAACATATATAAAAATCTGTCCAAAGAACGTTATAAAAAAAACTGTCCACTGAACATTTTATATATATATATAAAAAAACTATCAAAAAACATTTATAAAAAATTTGTCTGAAATATTTTTCTATATATATATACAACTGTTCACAGGACATTTTTATCCATAAAAAAATTGTCTACAAAACATTTATAAAAAACTGTCCATAAAATATTTGTATATATAAAAAAATTGTCCACAGAAAATTTATAGATAAATGTTTTGTGCAGTTTACAGCTTATATATCAACTGTCCACAAAACATTTTATAAAAAACTATCCAAAGAACACTTATAAAACATTTCACAGAACAAAACCTATATATAGAAAAATTTCTAACATTTATTTAAAAAAAGATCCCAAGGTACATTTATAAAAATTCATAACACATATAAAAAACTGTCCACAAAACACTTATTAAAAAAAATCCACAAAACATTTATAAAAAAAACTTTCCACATAATATATAACCGTTTTCCTTTTAAAAAAAAGTTAACAAAGAATTGTGGGGGGGTGATGTGTTTTGTTGTATGGTTTTCGTTAGTAGATTTATTTAGATATTTATATATATCTAACTTGGTAGGAGGTTCGGGTCTCCCTACCAGCAGTTTCCCATATATTTATTTAGAGCGGGCAGACTTTACGGGCCGGGATTCATACAGGCCAATGAGCAGGCCGGGCCTATGGACTTTTACGGGCCGGGCTTCATACAAGCTAATGGGTGGGCCGGGCCAGGCCGGCCTGCCCACATAGGCCCGGCCCGACAAACCACTAGCCCGAGCCCATCCCGGCCCAAGCCAAGCTTAGCCGGGCCGGGCCGCTCGGACTTTCGGGTCGCTGGGCCGAAATTACATGTTTTAATAATCCATGTTGATGTTCTAGAAGTTGAAATTAGATTTGCATTTGTTCTTGATTTCCTCAAGTTTAAGTTCTAAATTCCTTTGTTTTTATGCCCTCCCAACACATCCACATGTTAAATTATAATCCTTCAAAACAAAATCATTTTTGAAATCATCTCTCTTCATTTCTCCAAGCAGTCACTGGAATGGATTAGTAAAAATAATTTGATCAGTTTAATTTCTCATCATATTATATCACAATAAAAATACTTGATCATGCATGAAGAAAATCATGTCATGCAATTTTTAATGCTCAGGTTCATTGCTCTTCTTGGAACGAATCTAAAACCTCAAAATAAAAATTAAAAAATTTACTTTCCAGATGAGTTTTAAAATTATCAATGATAGCAAATTGAAAGAGTTTGACTTGTTATTACTCGCCATTATCAATGTTTAAAGAGTTGCAAATGTATTGAACGAGTTTCTTGTTTATTTATCCTATTGAAATGACATTAAATTGTTTTAATAAAAACGGATTTAAATACCCTTTAACGGGCCTTAAATACATCAAAATTAATGGCTACAAATAAAACAAAAAAATTTGTTGAATGGACATTTGGCCAAAGCATCGACCTTGCCCAGCACAAAGGTTTTATCAGACCGAAGCACCACTAGAGAAGGAAATCACTGATCAAACAAGATCATAAGCAGTGAAATTCCTCTACAATAATAATAATAATAAAGATACGAGGCAAATCGTAAATGGCTATTGATTTTTACTATATAAATTAAATTACCTTTTTGTTGAAGTGACTTTTAACTGTGGCGGAACCTTACTGTATGCATTGAGAATCCTGAGAGGAAAATGGGAAGGGAGAAACGTTAGAAACCATGAGAGATGTTAGAACCATTATTTAATGACAGTAAGTTAGCTTTACAAACATATAATTAATAAAATTTACTGCAACAAGCAATATGATTAATGGATGACAGTTCATAATACATCTTGGAATGACTTTATCAGCATCATAAGCAATAAGCATTAATGAGAATCAAATCCCATGGATCATAATATTGTGAGGGACTGCTGAATCTCTCCTTCAAACACAAGCCCCTGTAAATGGCTTTTTAAAGCCTAATAAATATTAGCTCTCACAAAACACAGATCCACAGGCCCTTTTCCAGGAAATCAATAAAAAAAATGATCGGGATGATACCTGCTAAATAGACTTGCAACTTCTTCACACTCACGAGCATTGTAGAACCAAATACCATTGACTTCTTGGGCTGCATTTCGATACAGCAGGTATGGAACCTGAACTTCATACTCAAAATCTCCCAAGAGATTTTCCACCAAGTTATCTGAGTCAATGACACTAACAACTCGATCACAGATCAACTTAAGAAACTTAAATTTTGAATTATATAATGAATCAGAAACAGTAAAAGATATCCAGCAGCAGATGTATCTTTCTTTAATTAGGTGGAACATATCACCAAAAAACTTAACCAAAAACATCTTAAATACAATGTGCAGTTGGCAAATGCACAGTCATATCGATTTCTGGTGTTCAAAAGACACGGAACTTTTGAATCTTAATTCAGACAAACAATTTTAATTAACATGCAATGAGAAGAATCAAAAGATGCTGAACAGCGCTGCCAAAAAAACAATACAAATCAATGAACATTTTTCTATATTAGTTATCTTTAGTAAAAGAGCAACCCGTCACGACCCAACATCTGTGAGGGTCTTATCCCACACGTGCCGGAACATCAACGCTGCAGTTTACATGGTTAGTCTCATTCTAAGAGATGACAGTTACCCTAACAATAAGGAAGAGTGTGTCTTGAATTGTATTGACACCAAACTAGTTAGGAGTTGGGACCACTCCTAATGAGTCTATGACAGGACGAAACCAATGAACCGCTAATCATTTTGAAGAGTTGGCAAGCTAAACCTCACCCCGACAGACCGACGTGAGATACCACATAGGTGATCCACTGTGCTGGAACACTAAGCTCGTGACAAGTGGTATCAAAGACAAGGCTAGAGGCAAGTGTTCAGGGTACTGATGTGGAATGAGTTATATGTGAAAAGGGAAAAATGTGCATTTACAAAGGATGAACTTCGATTCTTGGAGAACAAGATCAAAGGAGGGAGGCTGATGGACACCAAGTAGGTTCATGGAACATCAAAGTGGGAGAGACCAACCAAGGTACCAGAGTCACGGTCATTCCTTGGGTTGGTGAACTACGATCCATTTATGACTATTCAAAGAAGGCAACTCCTCTCACTCATAGTAGTCAATCCCGGATAGCGGTTCGATGCAGTGGGGTCCTATGACGGAATAACGGCGACGCGGATAGCATCGCAACCACTTTTTTATCCAATCGCAGACCAATAAATTTAATTTAAATTATATAATTTTACATGTGTGTGTGTGCGTGTGTATTCTGAAAAATTAAAAACAAAACGTAAAAAATTAAACACACATCCAAATTCATAATTAAAAGCATACACAATGCATCAAACACATGTCCAATAAAATATACTAATATTATTATATAATTAAATAATTCACTTAAATTAAAAAATAATAAATTTAGTGTTCGAAAAAATAAAAAAATACACATTGGATAAAAAGAGACTAACCGGGGGGGAGACATTGGGACAAAACAAACACGTAAACTTAAAAAAAAATACTGTGAAAAAACGCATAAACTGAATTAAAAATAAAAGTACAAGTGGACAAAAATAAAACAAAAACTGAAAAAAAACATATAAATAAATAAAATAGAAGTTGTGGGAGGTGGGGGCAGGGGCTTGAGGGGTTAGAGAGGGAAAAAGGCTAAGCAGAAATTGGTGGCACTGGCAACGGGGGGAAGAAAGGAGAATAGAGGGTGGTGGTCCGCTGCAGTGAGGACGGAGAAGTGGCGCTTGGAAGCAAAAAGGGTGCAGCGGCAAGGGAGGGCGTCGTCCCTACAATGAAAGGCGAAATAGGGTTTGGGAAGCAGGGGCAAGGGGGATTTGACGGGTTGCAGGGCAAAAAAAAACTTTTTTGGGGCGCCAAAATGCCGCACGGCCACTCCCGCCATAATCGCAGCGCATCCACGACCGCTAAGATCACGGCAAGGAGAGGCGTGGTCGGGTTCCGCACGCAATCCGTCCGCCATACGAAATGGGGCGCCGCTCCACACTGCAGCACCGAGATAGCGACCGCCCCACCGCATTTTCAAAACTATGCTCTCACTGGCTCGTTGAAGAAAAACAAGCCAAGGGTGTGGACCGATTGGTGTGAAAAGGCATTTAAAGGGCTGAAAATGGCTATCATGGAAGAGTCTGTGTTGAGCTTGGCCAATCCAACCAAGTCGTATGAGCTACACAACAGTGCTTCAGACTTTGCTATCAAGGGTGAGTTCATGCAAGATACACACTATTGCTTATGAGAGTCTGAAGCTAAAT
Source organism: Viscum album (assembly GCA_963277665.1). Taxonomy (NCBI): domain Eukaryota; kingdom Viridiplantae; phylum Streptophyta; class Magnoliopsida; order Santalales; family Viscaceae; genus Viscum; species Viscum album. Next base: position 438,055,728 of record OY728157.1, on the reverse strand, counting down.
GACACTGAAAGGAAGAACATGGTGCAAGAAAAGAAGATGACAGTCATGGTATATTGTCTTCGAGCATTAAGACAGTGGCTCCATGGATCGAAATTTGTGGTAAAGACAGATAACGTTGCCACAAGCAACTTTCAAACTCAAACAAAGCTGACTCCAAGGAAGCTCAATGGCAAGACTTCCTCACTAAGTTCAACTACTGATAGGATGTGAACTTTCAACAAAGAGACAAGGTAACGGTGAAGTTGTTGCCCCATCGACACAAGGACTTCAAGAAGGTGCACAAGGGGTTAAGACGATAATATAAAGAGTTGTATGAAGTCATAAACTGAGTAGGAGAAGTGTGACATCACCTCAAGTTGCCTTCGAAACTGAAGATCCATCCAGTGCTTCACGTAAGTATGTTGAAACCCTGCCATGAAGACAGGGAAGACCAGAGCAAAGGAGTGTCAACCCGAGCACCGAGCATGGTTGTTGAGTCGTACGAAAAGAATGTTGACTCTATACTTGAAGACCGCACCATTCGAAGATGTGGAATGCCACGAAGGAATAGCATGTCAAGTGGAAAGGGCTACCAAAAAGCAAGGCTGCCTAGAAACCTACAAACAACTTGTAGCAGTTCGTGCAAAAGATTGAAGACTACCATAGGGGCACAACGATGACGTCGTTGGGTTAGGTGGGAGAGAATGTCATGAACCAAACCTTAGGGTGAGGTTAACTAGAATTCTCCAGAGTTTCCTCCACTTATCATGGGAGTTCTAGAATATTCTAGGCACGCCTTAAGAGAGTGATATTCTAGACTTCTCTAGAATATTGTGGAACTATGCCTCCACTCATGAAGGTTCTGGAACATTCAAGGCATCTACGAAAAGTTGTGGAAATCAATAGGTTCTCAAATGATCTTTGTAAATTCTCACGAGCTAGACATCTCTATAACCTTGTATGCATGTAAAAATCTGGAATGTTGAAGGTCATATGCAAAGTCCATGACAATTGGTGTTAGAGCCAGAGTGCCTTATGATGTCGGGAAAATGCTAATGGTTGAGCCTTGGTGGTGGGAGCGGGGGTTCTTGGGGTGTCATGGAGGAGGTGGCACGACCAAAATGGTCATGCTCACCAGAGGTAGAACACCACTACGAAAGGCGGGCTTTGAAGATATCCATGGTTAAGAGAACAAACTGAATGATGGGTGGACAATGGGGCCGATGGCGAGGAATTGAGCATCTTCAAGGCCACAATGGAAACCAATTAATTGGGAGTAGATCATTTCGCAAGCACGCTTGAGGCCAGGATTCCGTCACGCACGAGAGCGTGCATGGAATGGTGGTGGGAGTATGTCACGACCCAACATTTGTGAGGGTCTTGTCCCGCACAAGCCATAACATCAATGTTAGGTTCACAAGGTTGCATTTTAAGAGATGGGAGATTCCCCAACAATAAGGAAGAGTGTGTCTTCGATTGTCTCTATACCACTGGTTGGGAGTTGGGGTCACTCTCCTGATGATTCCATGGCAAGACAAAGCCAATGAACATCTTATCATTTTGAAGAGCTTGTAGACTAAACCCCACCCCAACGGACAAAGGTGGGGTGCCGCACCGGTAATCCGTTATGTTGTAATGCTAAGCTTGAAGGAAGAAACTGCCCAATGTGACCTACCAGCTAGGAGAAAGGAAATAATTTTTAGTAGCCAACATTGACCTGGCCAGCAGATGAACAACATTATCTAGAAAAGACAAAACCCTATAAGCAGCCCGAAATTACTTTACTGGACAATGAAAAAACATAGAAATTTTAGATCAAAATGAGACCACTGAAGTGTCCTTTGATCCATTGCAATGCAAAATCATTATTAGGAAACTAATATGATAGCTTCTTTGCAATATAAAGTTTTTTAAATTGTTCAAAGAGTAACAATACAACATTTGATATATATTCACTTTGTTGGTAATGTATTTTCCAAATTCAAAAATGCTCTTAGATGTAAAACTAAGTTGATATAAATTCATTGATTAAAAATATGTTTTTTTATATAAAGACGGGGGAGGGAAAGAGGGAGTCGGAGGAGGGGTCACTGCATAGGGGAAGGGTGTAACTCCTTCATTCTTCCTCTTTTCTTTTATTTGTTTAAATTAAGGATGTTCTGGGTATTTTAAAAATACTTTACATAGTAATCTTGCTTTGTAAAAGAGGTGGTTGCAATTAAATTACATAACCTGACTGATAACTTTGTCATCTCAGTTGTAATAACAGATAATGTAAGGTGATTAAGATCCATTCAATTAAACTACAAATGGCTTAAAATTCACATAATAAATGGCATTAAGGCTATAATCGTGCCAGTATAAAAACACAACAACAAACAACACTGCAGCCGAAATCAGCAGGTGGTGTACAAGGAATGAGATAGACCAACCCGTATTCCTCCGATTCATCACAATGAACTGAAATCGGGGCTGAGTGTTTCTGTACAAAAACATCACATAAATCAAAAAACCATGTAAATAAAAAGGCCAATTCAGGACAGTATGGCCAATAAAGCATTCAGAACTCAAACCACGTGACTTGATAAAACAATCACCTCTTCACGACAAAGAGAGATCCCTCGACGTCCTTCCGACTCTGCGAAAACAGGAAAGCAATGAGAAACAGACAATGATACTCCAAATAAGCATAAAAATCTGCAGAATTTGTATAGGAAAAACAAAACTGAGTGGGTACCCATTGGCCGAGGTCAATGTTGAATTCGTAGAAGGTAACATGAGCAGCGGTAATTAAAATTTCTTCGACGAAAGGGTCGATGCGTTGGAGAACAGTGAGGTTAAGGATTTTGGTGCTGTGTTGGTCGAGATTTGGGATCACCTTCCCGTTCTGGGACATCTTCTCGGTTTCCGTCGATGCAAACCCTACTCTTCACCATAAAAAAAAGTGGGGGCCTTTTTCACCACGTTGTCCGCCTTTTCGCGACGGCATCAGAAAGCAGCTCAGTTTTTTCCTTAATTTATCCTTTTAATTGGTATTGCTTCCATAATTATTATGAACCGGGTGCATGGATTATTAGGAAAAGACTAAACCAACAAACCAATTATAGTAAATAAATGATCAAATGCAGATCGTTCACCTCTGTAATGGTTACTTCTAGGGGTGTTCATGGGTCGGGTTGGATCGGGTTGGAGGCTTTTTTGGACCCGACCCAGTCAAAAAAAAATCGGGTTGGGTCGGGTCGGGTCTGACCAGCTTTCTCATTCAGACCCGACCCGACCCAACCCGTATTAGATCGGGTTGGGTCGGGTCGGGTCCATTGGGTCACCAGGAAATTTTTTTTGAACAAAAAAAAACCTCCACGGGTTCGTCGGGCGCCTAAAAAGCGGGGTCACGGTCGTGGGGGGATTTGGGGGTGTGGGAGAAGGGGGGTTCGAGTGCTCGCTCGACAGAAAGGAGGTATGCGGCTCGCGCGGTGGTCCGATCCGACCGTCTGACCTTCATCAACAGAGGCAGCTGCTATGAATGAAGGAGGGCGGTGATGTTCGGACGGTGTGCGGAGGTGAGGGTTGATCTGTGGCGGCGCTTCAATGGAGGGTGCGGACAAAGACTCTACTTCAAGCGGCTTGGGTTCTCGAGCAGCAGAGGGAATAAGGTACGAATCGGATTCATCAGGGGTGTTCAGCGGTTCTTTGATTCAGATTATGGTCACCGATGGGAGATCTGATTCGGTCATGGTGTGGTTTCTAATTTTTGAATTCGGGTATTTTTAGTTCTTCAGATCTGGTTTGTGAAACTGTTAATAGGATTTCAATTGGATTTTTGTTCTGCTTGTGACTTATTCTTGCATCGATTTTGGGTTTTCATCCACCGGTGATTTTAGTTTGCTACGCTGCTTCTGGTTTGAAGGTGGTAGCCAAGGGTGGAGTAGCAGCGGTCACTGAATCCATGGTGGGTGCTGCGATGGTGGAGGTGATGGGCATGCGGTGCGTGCGTAGAGGGGAAGACAATGCCAGTGCGAGGGAGGTGAAGAGGCAGTGGGTTCAGCAAATTCATGAACCGAAGCACGACGACAACAAAACAAACGGAAGTTCGGGTCGATGGGTCGGGTTGGGTCTTTATACTTCCAACCCGTGACCCGACCCAACCCGATCTCAACCCGACCCAAACAGACCCGACCCATCAAAATACCTGTGCAACCCGACCCAACCCGACCCAACCCGGCCGGGTCGGGTCGGGTCGTTCGGGTTGGGTTGGGTTTGGACACCCCTAGTTACTTCAATCAAGATGCGTCGCAAGTTCATTACTCTCGCACAATCACGTTTAGTTTCATGACTCATTCGTTAATAATCTTTGTATTCTTCAAGATTTCACATCACCGTAAAATGTTTTTCTTCATCTTATACAATTTCTTGAATTTTCTACACAGTATTCACTCAGTCAACATCTTCATACATTAACGATTTGAATTTATTCTTTGTCTTCTCTAATGACCTCATCCAAGGATATGATTTATTGATTTTCTTCATTTAAATGCTTCTAAATTGGCTACTTATTCAATTTTGATACTTTTAGAAATATCTTTCACATAATTCTTGATTGTTTCTTCTTCAAAAATAAGTATCCATGTAAATCCAAAAATAAATTTGTCGAAAGTGACAACCTCAATTTCAGTAACCTAAAGTCAATGGTTATTTATTACAATGGTACATAATACATAGATCGTGGTACAAGAGATCCAAAGTTTGGTAGTCTTTGTGATAAATATGTACTAAAACAAGGAAGTTGTATTTTATGATTGCCTTGAGATGCACGTCATGATTTATGGTTGGCGTGAATCATAAGACACAGTATGTGTAAGACAATGAAGCATGGGATGTATTTGTTGCCTATATCGCATCATATGATAAATATTACAATTGCATGGGACGCATGTGCATGCATTTGGCAAACAATAAAGATTGATTCATTCAAGGCTTGCACATTCATTGAATGAGTTCAATGAATAAACCAATAAGCAGCGACACATGGGTGCATGAGATGCCACCTAATACGGTCGATGCTCTTCATTCAATGAAGAGCATCGAGGACCACAACACCCTGATATTTCAATATGTATTTCTCCTTTAAATTAATATTATGTTCAATAGCCTACGATGCACACAACATAAAACTAAAATTGATTGTGATACTTTTATTGAGATAAAATACCGCAATAAAAGATAAACACTAATACATTATGAGGTTGCAATATGAAACAACACGAAGAAAAATATAGGTAGAGAAAATGCACATATATATAAAAACACCAAAAACATAAAATCTTTATCCTCATTGTTCGTCATAAAGATTGTGACCCCTAGCTGCAACTATGGAAATAAAGCAAATGTAACATACCAGCCCGTGTCAACCTGTAACGTTACCCGAACTGGCATGCCATAAGGCCCGAAGCGCATTCTTGATCGCCATGGGCTCGTGACAAGCACCTGGGTATCATGCAAAGAAGAGATGAGAATGATTTCACCCTCAACAAGCATATGATAAGACAAAATAAATCAGAGTATCACTGTGGATAACCAGAATATATCAAATGTCAAAACGACAAACCAAAAAGGTCGCATCCAACATCTAGATAACAAGGTCTCAATGAACAACTGAAAGAACATAAAAAAAAGGAACCCAAAGAAACTCATGGGTCCACCCCCATGCGGTCGCATGTTACCATTGTCTCAACCCATCAGAAAGGCAACACGAGTCATGAGAGTCGTCATCTACGTGATGTTATTCCCTTTATCTGTATCTTGCAAAACCAAGGCTACAAACACCCAAAAGCAAAAGTAAGGTGTGAGCTCTAAAGCTCACTAGGATATCACCAAGAATCTATACAATGTACAACCACGTGCATCCATTATTACTTGAATAAAACAAATTTCTAAAACGTTTCAAAAGAAATCATTTTCCATTTATAAATAATCCTTCGGGTTTTTTTCAAAATACGACATTACTTCAAAAAAATCATGGCATATTCAAATAAACAGAGTAATATGACATATCACATATCTAATAGAATAAATAGATAAATAGACAGTTTTCAAACATCAATCTCCATATCAAGATCAAGTGGGAAAAATAAGCATATCAAAAGATCATGCACGTAATGTAATCTCAAAGAATCCAAGGAAATCCATGACGTAAGGGTGTACACAACCAAACCACTAAGACACACAAAGGAACACTAGCCAACATATGTGATTCCTAAAGTCTGAGAATCTCAGTCCATCATAAAGGATACCCCCTAGTCTTTATGGCATCAATGACACCTCCCCCAGTGATAGCCAACTCCACCAGGGGTCATCCTTTATTAGTTTCCCCCCATACCCCAAGGTCTCCCAATGTGTTATTACATCATCATTATGTTAAAGGCAAATAAAACCACATTTCATAAAACATTTTCCAAGGAAAATCCATTTCAAATCCAAGCCCACCTTTTCATAAAAACATTTATACAGTGATACCATGCTACTCCCATGCTCAAAGACTTACTTTTTAAAATAATCTTTGAGGAAATTTAACAAACAAATCATGTGTATCAAATAGTTTCCATCAACCCCCCCTTTTGAAAACTTAAGCATAGTCCTCAAATATTAAAACCATTTTTGATATTCAAAACCAAAGGAAAGCATCATAAGAACATAAGGCATGTCAAGGGTTAGACCATAGGATAGAGACACATACCTCAAGAATGATGAAAATGATTTTTCCTTCTTGATCGATGATGGGAGAGGAATATATTGGATCTTAGAGAACCTATATCCGAAATAAATTACAAAAATTATCCATGTCCATGCTATATCCAATGATCTAGTCTCAATTGGAAATAAATACATGGGGAAGAAGAGAAAAAAACAAAATCAAATGGGTCTAACTCAATGAATTACGATAAAAAAAGACCCCCACTTCAACTGACATGAAGATCCGCCAAAGGAAAGAGGGAGAGAGCGAAGAACATCACTTTGGAGCCTATAAACCAAGAAAATGTTGTAGGGGATGAATTAGAGGAGATATACTCTTATTTCAGGATAAATGTCTATTTAGCCCCTTATTAAATCGCATGACCAAGGCATCACTAACTAGTCACTGGGCCTCACCGGTTGGCTGGTTGGTGCAGGCAGAATGCCTACACATATAAGAATTCCACTTGCTCACTGATGGGTGCAGACGACATGCTTTAACCTCCAAGAACTCCACCGGCTGGTCGGTGGCACCTACAAAATTACAGGTTTTCTGTCAACCAACATCAACCAGCTAATGACCTCTCACTACCACCAATTTCCCAAAACACACCTCCCCACTTAGAGATGACCTAGAAACTAAAAAGTCACAAACAAAAAGAGGGTTGTACCTGATTTTGCATATCATGGTGTGAAAATTATCCCCATCATAAAAGCTTTATATCCTTAGAAAGGCTTAAGATCATGAACCTGAGAAAAGATAAGGCCATTTTTGCATCATAAAGGCTTTGCACTCCCATGTCTCATGGTTGTACCTACCACACTGCCATCTCAATCGAACCAATTGGATTGTCTTATCACACAACACCTTATCCTATTTATTCACTATCTGAACAGGCCATTCAACCACTGAGGTGTTAGGTTCAATCTCAATGTCCTCCCATTTAATCACGTGGGAAAGATACGACTGATACTTATTCAGTTGGGAAACACATAACACATCATGAATATACATCAAATGAGTAGGTAAGTCCAGACAACAAGACACCTTCCTGAGTCACTCCACAATCTCAAACGGGCTGACATAACGAGGTGCTAAATTACCCTGATTTATCAAAGGCCCATGCCCCAACTGAGGTAAAACTCTAAGAAAAATTAAATCACCTACCTCAAAGTCCAACGAACGACAACGCAAATTGATATAAGATTTATGGAGACTTTGAGTTATCCCTAGCCTCTTTTTAATCAACTGCACAATATCTGTCATCTCTTGACTAATTATCGATCCAACAAAGGACCATTCTCCAACATTTTCCCAATAGAGAGGCGATATGCAATGCCTCCCATACAATGCCTTAAAAGGTTCCATCCAAATCGAATCCTAATAACTATTATTATAGGTAAAATCTAATAAAGGTAGTTGTTTCTCCCATGATCCACTGGATTCAAGATCACATGCTCAGAGAATGTCCTAAAGATCCTGGATGGATCACTCAGTATGACCATCCTTATGTGGATGATAAGTTGTGCTCAACTTCAACTGAGAACCCATTGATGTATACAATCCACTCTAGAACCAAGATGTAAAAAAGGATCTCTATCAGAAATGACAATTGATGAAACACTATGAAATACGATAATATCCCACACATATATGCGCCCAAGATCATCTACCTTCATCGACTCCTTTATATGTAGGAAATGCACCGATTTCATGAGTCAATCAATAATCACCCAAATTTCATCCTTCCCACTAGGAGTTTGAGGTAGCCCAATTACAAATTCCATGACCATCTCATCCCATTTCTACACTGAAATGGGTAAAAGTTGCAGCAACCCAAAAATCCTTTGATGTTCCACCTTAATTTTTTGACATGTGAGGAATCGAGACACAAAACCCACAATCAATCATCTCATTCTTAGCCACAAATAATGATATCTCAAGTCATGGTACATCTTGGTAGATCTAGGGTGCATGAACCAACTTGATCGGTTTCTATTATCCATCAAATCCTGCCTCAAGTCTATTGGAACAATCATTAGGCCTTAAAAGCGCAAAACTCCATCGAGAGACTGAGAACACTCACCCAATGTATCCCCACCTTAAAGATTCCTACTAAAACACTAAAACTTTTCATCCTCATCCTATCCAAGTAGAATCTGATTATCCATAAGTGATCCAACTTGAGTACAAGCTAAGAATATTTGTATGTCAGCACTCCATCCAACCAAGTGCATCTTAACAAACAAGCTCATCAAACACCACTCTTCCACCAATTCCTTCACTACCCAAGTCAATAATTTCCCACTCAATGCTTTTGCAACTACATTCTATTTACCCAGGGGTGTAAGAAACATCAAAATAAAAGGTCTAAAAGTACTCCACCCATATTATCTATCTTGGGATAAAACTATTGGTTGAAGGCTTTCTTAAAGGCAGTCTAGGTGAGGTTTTCATGCAACTTGGCTTGAATAATAGATTCCAACCACTTCTTTCCTGACCATTTAAGCATGTATGTGGAAAATAAAACCTTGGAGTCTTCTAGGGTTTTTAGATTGTGGAAAATCCTCTCAATCCTTTCGATCCATTCCTTTGTATCATATGGAACCTTGTCATAATGAAAGATCAGTGGATATTTATTAGTGAATTATGAAGCATGGTCCACCATTCATTTTGATTCAACATTAGTGACTTGGCCCATATACTAGATCATTTATATGATAGTTTCCAGAAAAAATGGTTCAACCAAAGGATTCACCGGTGGGCTTTCTCCACAGTTTCTTCTCTAGCATTATGAATTATTCTTCTAAGAGGATCCATAAACTATAAAACAAGAGGATGGAAACCATTTAAAACATATTTAAATTCCTTTATCAAAAATTGAATTTAAATAAATGAATATAAAAATAAAGAGGGAGAGATCCAATAATGTCACTTTAGAGCCTCTAAATCAATAAAAAATGAGATAGGTTCGTAGGGGTCAAATTAGAGGGGATAAACTCTTTTTTGGGGATAAATGTCAATTTAGCCCCTTACTAAATTGCATGCCCAATGATGTCACTAGATAGACATTGGGCCTCATCGGTGGGTCGATGGTCCATCGGATAACCGGTGGGTGCTGGTAGAATGCCCACACCTACAGGCAGTCCACCAGCTGGTCGATGGAAGCCCACTAGTTGGTCGGTGGGTGCAGGAAGAATTCTTGTACCTCCAAACACTCCACTAGTTGTCTGGTGTCACTTGTAGAATTAAAAGTGTTTTTTATCTAGCATTAGCTAGGCAATGGCCTCCTGCTACCACCAACTTCCCAAAACACACCTCTACACAAAGAGATGACCCGAAAACTAAAAAATTAAAAACAAAAAGAGCTTCTTACTTGATTATACATAAGTGGGTGTTACAAAAAAGAATTAGGAATATAATAGACATGATGAGAGAGAAGTAAATGAACAAAACAAAGAAATTTTAGTGAAGCGTGTGGGGATATATAAAATAATGTAATATGATCGTTATATATATGGTCATTAGACACATATCCATTGTATATATATATTTTTTAGATATATAGTTTAACACCCAAAATTCAATAACCCAGATTCGATGGTTATTTTACTACATTGGAACAAGATACAAGGGACTGCACCCTAAGAGACTAGATAGTTTAGTAGTCTTGGGATACTAGATGCATACATGATTCTCACATTACATATGAAAACATGAAATACAACTTAAAAATTACAGTGAGAAATTTATGATTTCTTCTAGTAAATACCTAAAATCATTCATAGATCCCTTCTTGGTATCTTAGTGAAAGGAAAAAATAATAAAGGTTGATCATAAGGGAAAGTGTACAACAAAAGCTATCATAGAATAAATAAAGCATAAATAATATGGCATAGGTAAATAATACTCAAATATTTCATACAACTAATATCATAAAAGGGGAATATATCCATGGATGGAATAAAAACTTAAATAATCACATGGATAACAATAACTAGTTTCATAATGATAGAATTTATAATGTCAGACATCATAATCTTACTGTCAAGGCCTTGTACTAAGACATAATATGTAAATAGGTAAGGCGTATGCCAAATACCCAAACTAGTTTGTCTCATAAAACCTACTGATGCATCGAAGGGCTGTAATGGGTCTCACCTGTCACTTTCTAAGTCTAATTCATTCATCATATGAAAGAGGTGAATAATCAATACAATACATAATCAACATAAATATCCATATTTAAAAACTAGCGTACAAAATATCAATATTTTTTCCCATTAAAAAATAGAAAATCATGATTATAAGACATACAGAGTAATATGGTGGATAGTATCATTAGATCAAATCCCCAATAAATCATAAGATTCATCAAAAAATGTTGACATATATAGAAATACTTTTAAAAGATCATAGGAAAATTTCTTGTGGAAAATAGTATTTTCTTTTTGAAATAACATATTTAAAATCTATTTTTTTTATAGAATAATAGGAAAAAATTTCTTTGAAAAGAAATATGAAAACCTATAAAGTAATCTTCAAGGAAAATAATATCTGTGGTGGTGGGAAATTTTTTTTGTGTGGTAAATGTTAAAACAAAGATTCTGTTCACACCTTTGGTAAAAAGTACCTCGTTTAGAAAATGATAAGAAGATTCCTGTTAAACCCTTTTATAGAAAGTAAAATATGGATAAAAATGAATTTAATAAATAATTGGATAATATTAAAAACATTCATGAAGACATTTTAAAAAAAATATGGACATGGAAGAAAAATATTATCATTCGAATAAAAAAACAAAGTCAGTTTTCCTTAAAAACATTTATTTGGTATTTTTGAGTGTTGAAGAAGATAAAAATGGAAATAATGCTTTAAAACCCTAGAAATAATAAGTGTATAAGAAAATAGATGGGGTTTATGATAGAAATATTATATAATTAATCCAATCAAAACTTAAACATAGACAATTTTGAATAAGGATGAGATTATGAAATAAACCCTTACCTCAAGTTTGACATGCTTTGTAAGAAATTTTAATCTCTTGTATAATAAATTAAATTTATTATAATTATATACCAGAATAATATTCATACATATAATACTATACATTATTTACTTATAACATATTATCACCAATTTATTAACAATCTTTCATTATCATCATCATTCTAGGTGTTAACTGCTTCATTTTTCGTGTATATTTTGATTCAGTAGTTATAGTCCTTGCATATTGATCATGGTTACATCATATAAATAATGTTAATCATGATATAAATATAATATATATTCATTATATACATATTTAGAATCATTTATGAAACATGGACATGAAAAATGAATCATATTGCTTCGTGGAGGTGGTAGTCCACACGTAAGCACACACAACATTATCATTTTTAATGGGTAGATGGGTAATAAGGTAAATGATATATTATATTTATAGAATAAAAATTATGTCATAAATATCATATATATTCATCAATTTCATATTTATAATCATCCAAGTAAATTGGTGATGAAAAATGAATTACACCACTATGTGAAGATGGTAGGTCGTACGTACACATGAACGATATTTTCATTTTCCATAGGATAAAAAAAGAAGAAAAATGGTGGTAAAATAATAATAATAACATATAAGTGTATTTATGATACTATATTAATTATTTTAGTATGGTTACAATAGATTTATATAAATTATAAGAAGAAATAAACTTTGAAAGGGTCAACAAAGATGACCATCTCTTCTTTGAGAGACCTCATTTGTCTTACAAATTAAGCCTTATTAAGATGGTATTAGGAGAATAAAATAATCTCAATAATTAAGGTAAGGGAGATAGTGAGGTTTTTGTGTTGGGAATAGATGAGATAGATGGATCAAAGTTTTTGAGTAAGGATGGAGAAGAGGTTCCCTTTTATAAGTGAGGGGAGGGATACACATGGAATTACTTAAAAGATTTAAACAATATAAAGTAATTTTCATGTGAAAGTGTTAAAAAATAGATAATAACTTGAATTTTAGATAATAAAGGGTCTAAATATATTTAACCAATAATATTTAGACAATTTTAAGTGGTATTTTTACCCTTTTCTCTTATTTTAACCCCCTGTAAACATGTTTTAACCCTAACTGCGGTAACAAATTTTTATTGTTATTACTATTAATTATGATAAAAAATTAAGTTAAAATTATTAAATAACATTAATTATACTAATTAAAAATATTTAATCCATTTTAAAATATTCAATTCGCAGTAATAGCATAAATTAATTTTAATATAAGTACACAAAACGCAACGAAAACCATTTTTAAAAAATGTTTTTTAAGCATAAAAATGATTTTACAGCAAAATAAAGTATAATATTGATTCCAATGGAATTAATTGTACAATGTTAAATAAAATTAGAATTATTTTTCATTAAAACCAAAACAAACCTTAAATAAAACTTGTATATACTTAATTAATAGAGAAGAACTAAAAACCGTTTTTATTTGAACAAAAACATTACTTATATTTCCAAAAATGTTAAAAATATATTTCTAAGTTCAAAATTATATTTTCATATGCATTATACTACTTATTAAATATATATTTTTCTATAAAAAGGTTTCATAAAATTTAAATTTATTTTAATATCATTATAATTTCATAAAAGTGACAATTTTTTTTAATATCAGAATTTTTCACCATTCAACCAAAAATCATCTATTTCTGAAAAATATCAAAAATTTACCTTAAGTTAATTTTGATATTATGAATTCAAAAATGAAATCTATTTTATAAAATTAAATTTATAAAAATTAATAATCTAGTTTTTAATAATATTTTTTTAATAAAGTTACGTGTATTGTGCTTTTGTTTCTTTATAAAGAAAAACTTACTATAGTTGAAGCCTAAGTGTTACATTCTTCCCTCCTTTAGAAATTTAATCCTTGAAATTTTCAAAATTTCACCTCATGAATAGATGTGTTTAGTTCTTCATCATAACTTCTTTAGGTTCCCACATCACCTCTTATATCTTATTATTTCTTCAAAGTAACTTTACCATCCGAGTCGCGTGATTCCTCAACACCAGTTCTTTAGTGTCAAGAATCTAGATAGGCTCTTCACAGTAAGATAAATATAATTCCAATTCTATTTCCTCATAGATGAGCACGTGAATTGAGTATTATAACATCTCTAAATTTTTATGTATTATTTTTAGATATTATATGGATTATTTTCGAGATTAGGTGCTGAGAAGACATGTGATTCCAAGGCCCATAATAAATGTTTGAAAAATATTAAGATATTTAATAGCACACACATTAAGTTTTCCTAAAAAGGTGGAATAACTCTTAAATGGATATCTAGATCAGAAATTTGAGGGCAAAATTGAGTTTATAATAGTGTCTTTACCCTAGGAATGACCTAACATTGGTCGGTGCAGGTCGTTTGTGAAAACGTTATCGAGGGAACGAAATTGACAAAATAAATTAAAAGTAAATTTTATTTTATTTTTCTTCAGTGAAAAAACTTGATCCTTTATAATTAAACTACTATAAATTTTGTCTCAGTGTTGGCAGATAAACCCTGGAGACCTAAACATTGTTGGAGGAGATCATTCTTGGCGGATGAAAACAAATCAGGATAGGATTGTGGATCATCACGCCAGCAGAGTTAGCAGATATCGTCAATAGTGAAAACACAACCATTATTCATCAATGATCGATCCAAACTCTAGGTAGGGTTTATTTTTTGGTTTTTTATTCCCCGTTCTTAATTTTTGTAATGAACACAAATCAATCGACAAACATATTGATTTACAGATTGATCACTTTGCGAAAGAGTTTTATTCTATGTGATTTATTTGATCTGGTTTTCTAACCCAAATCCTACATTCTTGATCACCGGTAAATAATTCTTGTCCAATGATGATAAAAAAAATTATTTTGACTTTTCTCCCTCTGTTTTTCACATTCATCACTGTTGGATTCATGTGGTCCCGGTTCAACGTTGCTGGGTGGTTCCAAACTTGACCGGATGCCTGAATTTGAGGAAAATCAAAAACTGAGATTGGATTAATGTAGATTGGGACCCAAGGAGCTTGGATATATGATTGTTTTGATTTTTGGGCATTGGAGGGGGAACGATGGTCCGCGTAAGGGACCATCGGTGCGCAGTGGCGACAACTGACGACGACCGGCGACCGGTGGCGGCGCACGATGGTGGAGTCGTGGGGTGCGACTGGGAGCGGAAGAGGCGGATGTGGCAGGCGATCGTGTGAGACGCGATGGTGGACGCGGAGGAGTCATGAGGTGGGGAAGTGGCAGACATGAAGCAGGATGGGCTAAGCGGGATGCGTGCTAGTGGGTCGGACCAGGTCGGTGGGCCAGGTCAGGCCGGTGGGCCGGGTCGAATGAGATGGACCCAAATCGAATCTGGGGAAACTGGGGTAGAGCCAGGTTGTGGTCGACCACGACAGTTGACCATGGAGTCGCGATAGCTCGAGCTACCGTGTTGACCAAGCTCTGCAGGGCGATGGCAGAGCTTGGTGACTCAGTCACACGATGAGACATCTCTCTCCTAGATAGACTTTGAGCACCTCCTTAGAGAGGAGTTCTATCCGACCATGTTGTGATTAGTATGCATATAAGATCTTCTGCATCTATAGTATAGTAGTATGATCGTGGCAGAGTATTTAGCTAAGTTTACCGATCTTTCGTGCTACCCCTTGGATATACTACGAGACTAGTTCTTTAGATATTGATCATTCGAGTAGGGATTATGCTGGGACATCAGAGCATCAATGGTCTCCCTTAGCATTTATACTCATGTGGCGGTACTTGAGTGATCCCTGTTAGTGGAATGTTTTATGGCAGAGAAAACACCAGTAGTGGGAGTTAGCAGTGGGCACCTGGTAGCCGAGACCTCAGAAGCAGGTAGTCTATGATAGTTACAGGGATCCAAGAAGGTTAGGTGCTTCAGATTGTGATCCCAGTATTCAGGGTCAGTAGTGTAGGGCTCCTAGGGTGGCTTGAATCAGCCAAGGGATAACCAGTGTTTCTCATGCGACGATCAGGGACATCTGTCATAAGATTGTTTGAACCTTCGTACAATTGATTATGAGATGATCAAGGGACTAACTAGATAGATACAAATATAGGATTAGGGTGGTCTGTAGGTAAAAATACATGTAAGAGGGGGTGTAAGGGAAGCAAGAGGTGGTTGGAGGTTCGACCTATTACCACCACCACCCCTAGGTGGTCCATGTCAGGCTCAAGGAGCTGATGGATAAGGATGAGGCCAACTGAATGCTATAGAGGCTTATGAACTCTAGTCTCCAGGGATTCTATGAGGTACAATATGTGTATTTTATACCTTAGTCGTAGTATTGATATACACCAGTTCTAGCCATTCTTTTATCACCACAAATCTTGTTTGAGACTTAGAGATTCTAGTTGAACCATTGACTCGACCCTTACGCTTGGAGACTCCTACTAGAGGAGACTCGATGATCACACATGGGTATTGATAGTGTGACCTGACTCTTGGAGTTGAGAGTTTTGATTGTGATATCTTGGTAGTGGCATTGAGGCATTACGACATCATTCTTGGTATGAACTAGTTATCCACAGTTCATGATCAGATTGACTGTTTTAGGTGAAGAGTTCAGTGTGTTCGTAGTGATGGGACCAAGTTTTCCTTTGTTGGTGAAAAGGAAATTTAGGCAGCATAGGACAGAATCACACATAGTAGGGTGAAGCCAATTACTCATCAATTGGCTAGCTTGATCTTTAGTGTAGTGGATGTTATGAGCCCTCAGTTTCCTGTAGTGGTGGTGGAGTATGAGGACTTGAAGAGAAAGGGCTTCATGAGATCCAGTGTTTCACCCTGGGAAGCCCTAATGTTATTTTCCAAGAAGGTATATGATATTTTGAGGTTATGTGTGGATTTTCGACACTTAAACCAGGTGACCATGAAGAACAAGTTTCTACTATCGAGGATTGACAACCTCTTTGATGAGTTGAAAGGAGAGCGGTGGTTCTCAAAGACTGACCTTAGATCAGACTATCACCAGCTATGAGTATGGGATGAGGATATACCAAAGATGACCTTCATATGTTGTTATAGTCTCTATGAGTACTTGGTGATGCCATTTGGTGTGAGGAATACCCCGATAGTGTTCATGGGACTCATGAATCAGATCTTTCATCCTTACTTAGATTGTCTTGTAGTGGTCTTCATCGATGACATCCTAGTGTATTCGACATCTGAGGAGGAGCACACAAGATACTTGAGGATGATACTGGACACACTTAGAGAGCACTAACTTTAAAAAAATATATTAAAGTGTTAGTTCTGGATTCAAGAGGTCTATTTTCTGGGACACGTCATCTGAGAGGCAAGAGTTGTATTGGATCCAACAAATGTTGAGGCAATGCTTGCTTGGGATCCACCCAAGAGTGTTAATGAGGTGTAGAATTTACTTGTATTGAAAGATTACAATTGGAGGTTTATAACCGAATTCTCCAGAGTGGAAGCACCCTTGATAGTTTTTCCTCAAAAGGGTCATCCTTTCATGTGGACAGAAAAGTGCCAACAATTCTTTTAGAAGTTGAGATAGAGATTGATGAGCACTCCCATCTTGAGGTTACCAGAGGAAGGTATCGAGTATGTGGTATTTTGTGATGCATTAAGAACCGAGATTGGTTGTGTCCTGATGCATAGAAAAGTGGTGATCACCTATGGTTAGTGCCAGTTGAGATCGCATGAGTAGAATTATGTGACCCATGATATTGAGTTAATAGTGGTAGTCTTCACTTTAAAGATGTGGTGACACTACCTGATGGGCGAGCGGTTTGTCATTTACTCTAACCATAAGAGTATCAAGTATTTCTTCTCTCATAGGGATCTAAACTTGAGATAGAGGCGATCACTAGAGTTCCTTAAAGATTATGAATTTGAGATTTTATATACTCCTGGGAAGGGGAATGTGGTGTCAAATTCTATCAACAGGAGATCTAGTTTGTAGTTGTTGAATGAGGTTTCAGAGAAGTTGGCCTTGTTACAGTTATCCTTTGTGAATGGAGATGGATAAGATTACCTCCAGTCGATGGTTGTCACCCCTCCACTCTTATAATGAGTCAGAGAGGTACAACTTGGGGATATCGACTGAGAGAACCTACGTGCTTAGATGTCTACATGCATGATTCTGATGGATATTAAAAATGTGGGGAGAACATCGTTCTCTTTATAGGATGCATAATGGTACCAATGATGTTGTAGGAGGAGTTTTTGAGGGAGTTTCATATATCCCCTTCGGTGGCACATACAAGAGTGGTGAAGATGTACCAGGACCTCCGACGCCAGTTTTAGTGGCTAGGGATAAATAGAGGAGTTGCAAAGTTTGTTTTTTGATGCCTTACTTGTCAGTAAGTGAAGACTGAGCACTAGGTTCCAATGGGTTTAGCTCAACCCCTTGAGGTGCCGGAATGGAAGTGGGATGGGATATCGATGGACTTCGTGACTAGTTTACCATGTACGTCTAGGGGACATGATGCCATCTGGGTGATCATTGATCGACTCACCAAGTTGGCCCACTTCCTAGATATCTGAGAGTAGAGTTCAGTAGAGATATTTAGATTCCTCTGTGTTCATGAGATAGTTCGACTCCATGGAATTCCATCAATGGTTGTTTCTAATCATGATGCTTGCTTTAAATCCCGATTGTGGAAGGGATTACAAGAGGCATTTAGGACCTAACTACGTGTGATCATATCATTTCACCCACATATGAATAGTTAGACTAAGAGGACCATTTAGGTTCTGGAGGTCATGTTGTGAGATTTCATGTTAGACTTTGGAAATAGTTGGGAGGATCACCTACCATTGGTGGAGTTCGCATATAATAACAACCACTATTCCACCATCGGTATGACACCATTCGAAGCTTTGTATGGGTGAACCTATAGGTCACCACTTTACTGGATTGACCTAGGAGATTCAACACTCATGGACTTCGATTTGGTGTGAGCTACTATAGAAAATGTGTAGATCATCTATGAGTGAATGAAGACTACACATATTCGTCAGAAGTATTATGTTGACAAGCAACATAGGCCTTTGGAGTTTGAGGAAAGAAACCATGTGTTCCTTTGGAATTCACCTCTACAGAGATTACAGAGATTTGGCCGGAGCGACAAGCTATCTCTAAGGGTCATCGACCCTTTCTAGATACTACGTAGAGTTGGTGAGGTGGTGTACCACTTAACTCTACCTCTGCAGTTAGACTGAGTACATGATGTCTTCCACGTGTCATGGCCTGAGGAGTTATGTGCATGACCCATCACACGTTATCGATTGGGGAGATTCAGACATCGAGGATGGAGTGACCTTTTCTGAGTACCTAGTCTATTGGAGATTGAGGATTGGGAAGAGAATATCCTTTAGGGGCGATTGATTCCTTTGATTCGCATCCAGTGGCAACACAAGAATCTCTAGGAGAGAACATGGGAGTGAGATGCTTAGATTCATGCTCAGTACCCCCATCTATTTGAGTAAACCTTGTTTTGGATTTTCAGGGATGTAAATATCCTTGGTAAAGAGAATTTAACATTTCAGATTTTTCATGTATTATTTTTAGATATTATATGAATTATTTTTTAGATCAGGAACTAAGACGACATACAATTCTGAGGCCCTGTGTGCCCAAAATAAATGTTTGAAAAATATTAAAATATTTATTAACACATAAATATAGTTTTCCTAAAAAAGTGAAAGAACTCTTAAATAAGTTCCTGGATAAAAAATCTAAGGGTGCCATTGAGTTTAAAATAGCGACTTTAATCTAGGCACGACCTGACATTGGATGACGTGGGTTGTCTGTGAAAAAGTTATCGGGGGGTTCAAAATTGATAAAATAAATTAAAAGAAAAATTTATTTTATTTTTATTCAGTGCAACGACTTGATCCTATATAAGTATACATCTATAGATTTTGTATTATGGTTGGATTCTAAACACTGGATACCTAGACACCATTGGAGGAGAGAGTTCTTGGCAGATGACAACAGATCAGGATCAGATCGTGGATTGTCGTGCCGGCAGAGTTGGAGGATCTCATCAATGGTGAAAACACAACCGTTCTTCATCAATGATCGATACAAAATCTAGGTAGGGTGTGTATTTCATTTTTGTTATTCCCCATTCTTAATTTCTATGACGAACTCAAATCAATCAACGAATAGATTGATTTGTGGATCGATCACTTTGTAGAAGGGTTTTATTCTATGGGATTTATTTGATCCAGTTTTCTAACCCAAATCTATAATTCTTGATCATTGGCCAAGAACACTTGTCTAATGATGATAAAACTTTGTTCTTGTGCCTTTTATCCCTAAGTTCTTTGTGTTCTTCTCTATTGTATCCTTGTAGTCCTGATTTGACGTTTCCTGGTGGTTTCAAACTCAATCAGACCCTCAAATTTGTAGAAAATCAATAACTAAGGTTGGATCAATGTAGATCAGGACCTAAGGATCTTAGATCTATGATCATTTCGATTTTCAGGCATCGAAGGAGGTACGGTGGTCTACAGAAGGGACCATCGATACGTGACAATGGTGGCCAGCAGCGGCACACGATGGCGGCCCTGCGTGCGGGCGATAAAGCTGCGGGGTGTGGCTGAGAGTGGCGAAGGAAGACATGTCGGGCGACTGACTAAGACACAGTGGTGAGCACGGAGGATCCGTGAGGTGTGGCGGCTGTGGTAGAAGCAGAGTGGGTTGGGCCAGGTGGGTCACGTGCGAGAGGGTCGGGCCAGGTCGGTGGGCCATGACAGGTCAATGGGCTGGGCCAGGATGATGGTCCAGGTCAAACGAGATAGTCCCTGGCCAGATCTGGGGAAATCGGTGTAGATCCCAATTGCGTTCGACCATGATAGTTGACCCTGGAGTCACGATAGCTCGAGCTATCGTGGGTGCACTGACCGTGTGGTCGGTCCACGGGTGGTCGACTGTAATGGTCGATCATGCACGACAGGTGGAATGACTATGAAAGTTGGTCCATGGGCAGATGGTCCACACGATAGGTGGACCAACCATGGCAGTAGGTGGACCGACCATAGTGGTAGGCCCGTAGGCCCCGACAGGTCTGCGGGCAACTTCGTTCAAATGCTCATAACTCCTAAACGGAGCATCCAAACGATGTTCCATCAGTGGTAGCATGACCTTAATTTTAAGATGGTCTACTCAAGAATAATTTTGGGTGCCTTCTTCAGATTTTAGGATCTTCTATTTCCTAGTTTAGACCAGTATAGGTTAAGTGTGTTCCCTTGATCCTTTCGTCAAGGGTACAATGCGACATTACATCCACATCACTAGATTGTAATCCCCTCTAGAGGTAGAATCTTAGATAGAGTGGTGATGTCCCTCCATGAGACTGGAATATGATCCTCTATCATCCCTAGTGGAGTTTTTTGGAATCATCATGTCCTCCCTGAGTAGGACATTGATCCTCTATCTCGTGGGCCACATTAGTAGGGTGTGTGGAATTATTAGCATATGATCCACTATGTAGCGGGTTGATCTAGATTGAGTTCATAGTGTCCCATAGTATTTTTGGGCATGACCCAATATTTGTGTATCATAATCTTCTTAGACTAGTATGTTGTCTTTGGGTGGGGCCCAAATGATCTAGACCTCTTCATCGAGTGTCTCCAATGATAACATGGCTCATTGAGTGAGTTCTCCTAGAACGATCGTTGCTTCGAGCAGAATCCTATGGTTAGTAGTTGGTTATGATCGACTGATGGCATGGTGTCTTTCCTGAGTATATCTGAATTTTTGTGCTACTTATATTTGTGATATAATGTTATATCTTTTATTGAGCTGATTATACTTAGTGCTTCATGTTTACTATTTTTGGGTTTTCCTATTGAGTATTGTTATACTCACCCCTACATGAGCTTTGCCCACACATGTCGTGTCTTATATAGAAGGTGACCCTTTTTAACGGTATCCTAGGAGGACTAGGAGTGGGTGAATCATAACTGGAGCTGGGCATACTGAGGCATTTTTTGGGAGCGTACCTTTGACTTAGTCCTCACCCTTAGAGCAAGTTGGTCTTCTACAATTTCAGTTAGACTTGTGTTGTAGATTATTTGTGGTGGGATTTTATTTGGCCCTATTTGATTTTACTTTAATCCCTTTTTTACTTTGTTTGTGGGATCTTATTTGTATACATACATTCTTTCAGTTGTTTTACATTTCAGAATTGTGTGGCTTGAATATGGGTGTGTGTGTACAGGTAATTTAGGCAAATGCCTCCTATTTGTGGGAAATGCCTACTCAGTACTAGTCACCATCCTCTGACCTATCAGAGGTAGGCTTGGGGTAGTCGCGACATGGGCCCCTCTGGGATGGTTCATGGCAGGTATGGCATGAAATTATTTAATAAAGATATATGGAACACATCATGAACTTTAGAGAGGCTAGGTGGAATTTCCAAATGGTTAGCTACAACTCCAATTCTTTCTAGAATTTTAAAAGTCTCGATGTACCTAAGACTTAGTTTATCTTTTTTATTGAACCTTATAACACTCTTCCATAAAAATACCTTCAATAAAACATGATACCTCTCTTTAAATTCTAAATCCTTCATTTGGTTATCAACATAACTTTTTTCTTCTTTGATATGCCTTAATATGATTTTGAATAGTATTTACTTTTGATGTTGTCACCTCTATGAGATCTTGGCCTATAAGATTCCTTTCACCAACTTTATCCCAAAAAGTTAGAGTACAAAACCTCTTTCTATAAAATACCTCATATAGTGTCATTTGAATGCTTTAATTAAAGCTATTATTATATAAAAATTCCACACAAGTTAAATATTGATCCTACATACCTTGAAAGTCGATCAAGAATGACCTAATCATACCTTATAATGCCTGATTAGTCCTTTGATACTACCCATCGGTTTGAGGATGATAGGTGGTACTAAAACGTAGCTCGATGTCGAGATCTTTTTGAAGACTCTTCCAAAATTTCTATGTAAATTGTGGATCATGATCAAATACAATCGAAATAGGTGCACCATAAAGTCACACAACTTCATTAATATAGTGTTGTGTGAGGCACTCAAGTGGTAGATCTTACCTTATAGAGAGAAAATGTGAAGACTTGATAATTTGATCAATAATAAACCATATGTTATTATTCTTTATAGAAGTCTTTGGAAATCCAATGACAAAGACCATAGTAATATAATCCCATTTCCACATAGGAATAGGTATAAGTTGCATGACCCATTTAGGATTTTGTTTCTCAACCTTTACCTGTTAAAAAACCAAGAATCTAGATACATAGTCTACAATTTCCTATTTCATAATATCCTACCAAAAATGCTTCTTCAAATCCAGATACATTTTGGTTCTACTAGGGTGTATAGATAAATTTGATCTATGAGCTTTATATAATAATTTTCTTTTTATCTCAGGCATGAATTAAATACACAACATCTTTCCAAATTTAAAAATTTTATCTTCATAAATAAATTTTACCAACTTCCTATCATTTACAACTTTGATTTTATTTTGAATATTCTCATCATCAAGATTAGAACTTTTTATTTTCTCTAACAAGGATGGTTTGACAATAATTTAGAATATATATGATGTTCCCCCTTACTTGATGATTCCCACATCCAACTTTACTAAATCCATGAATATTGGATCATTGTTAATTCTCATTTTAGTTAAAACTCTATGTTATTTCCTACTTAATGCATTATCCACCTTATTTTTCCTCCTAGGGTGGTAGTGTATTGAGAAATCACAAGCCTTGAGTAGTTTTAATAGTATCCTTTACATTATATTGAGCTCTTTTTGTTAGAATATGTATTTCAAACTTTTATTATCCATATATATTTCATATATTTCACCATAAAGGTAATGGCTCTGTTGGAGTTGGTGGCCTAGAACCAACTAATTTGTACTTTATTCATTAATAATTACCTTATCACATCTTGATTGTCTTTCTGCATGACAATGCATGTGATAATGTACCGAGGATAACTATTTCACTAAAAGGTCATAGTGGATCCCTGATATAATGAGAACCCATAAGCTCCATAACACTATTATTGAATATATATTCTATGGTCGGATGATGTTATTTGAGGGACATAAATAATACATGCCATTAGGGGTGAGGACTCATAAAACTTTGAGGCACCTTCTCATGGTGTGCACCCTTGGTAATATCCAGGAGAATATTATGAGAACGAGACCCACCAGTAGGAAATCCACATTTCATAGTGTCATTGGATGTTCCTATCTGTGGACGTGTGTATTGGTCCTTAGACTTTAAGATTATTATTAATGGGTACTGCAACTTGTGCACTTAGATATATTCACAAAAACTATGAAGATGCACTATTCGTAGTGAGGTAGGATACGTTGGGTGTGTCATGAGTAATACTGCATTAATAGATAATGCGATAAAGTATTTTTCCCTTCTGTTCCATAACAGAAGTAGATATCTTATGCCCTTTTATGGAATTGATATAGCCTAAATAAATCTATGGCCATGGTAAGGAATGGGCGAGTTCAATTTCAGAAAGTTAAAGAAAGAATAATCGATCACATGGGTTGATGGCACTAGCATGCAACCCACTTGATTCGAGATATTGAGAAAAAGGGATTACATTACACAGTAAGCGTTTGCAGGAGGTAACATGTCATTAAGGCATTAACTTCTTTCTATATGGGTGGCTTGGCATATTTCTAGACACTAACCTTGGACTTTAGGTAGGCTCCGCCTAATTCCATTGAGAAAGAGTCCTAGAGGGTCACACACTAAGTGTGTCCAAGTATCTCAGTTAAATATTAATTTAACAAGTTGAATAAAGATTATTCCCAATTGTGGTTTAATAATTATTCAAGGATGTATAATCACATTTATTTCGACATTAGTTATTAGAGAGAATATATTGTGGGTGAAATAATATATTTATTAGCGAGTAATACAGTGATATTTATTTGAGAAATAAATATCCATTATTCAAGGTCTAATAAATGTGGTGGAGGAAATAAATAAAATGTAAAAGCAAAAGTACATGCTGTGTATATTAATATACATGCCATTTAATTTTTTCTAGGTATTTGTGAGAAATAATATTATTTATTTAATTAAATAATATTAGGTTTAATTCGCTAGGTGTATGTCAAGTAATAATAATAGTCAACTGTTATTATTAGAGATGAGGTCTTACTAAGAATTAAATGAAATGAATAAATGCTTTCGGGTAATTAATTCATTTTATTATTATAAGTAATTAAAATACCAATTATATAATTATCATTAGCCTAGACATTTTTGATGGTTGTGCACAACGGATCTAGATAAATCGCTCAAGCCAAGAGAGTTTTTTTTCTTCCAAGAACGCTCTCAAGGTACGAGAGAGATCCTCCTCCACCAGATCAAGGAGAGTTCTTTGCAAGCGGCTCTCAAGGCGATTGAAGACGGACATCACAAACGAAGGCTCTTTTGTGCTAGCACCTGAAGATCCCTTCGGTGACATCCATAGATATGTGGAGCATGTGTGGATCACTTTTAGAGGAATCCTACACTTGGATTCTACGATGCAATGATGGATCACATCGAATCGTGACCGGAAACATAAACAGAGAGAGAATTCCATCAATGTAATTATTGTATTTTAATTAAATTAATTATAACCAACATATGATGATCCTCTATATGGTTATAGGACTCCCTTTATTTCTTTCGTTCTTCATTATACTCCAAATATCCAGTGTTTAATTATCGCGACAGATCTCAGATTGATCGTTGTTAGCGAAAAAATTAAAGTTGGGAACACCCACTAACGTGATTCCGCTACACCCAGAACCTACATGATCCACATATTTAATGCAATGATTATGGATACCAACTCAAGATCATGAGTTGGATAATTTTGTTTATGAATATTTGACTATATTGATACATAGGCAACAAATCTATCATTCTGTATAAGGACACATCCAGGTCCTTTATTTAATGCATCACCATATATAAAAAATCCATCATTTCTTGATAATAAAGTCAATATCGGTGCATTGAACAATATCCTATTTAATTATTCAAAACTTTCCTAACATTATTCTAACCATATAAACTTAACCCATTTACATATCAAGTTGGTTAATGAGCTATCCAATCAAGAAATTTTTTAAAAAATCATCATTAGTAACCTACTAATCCAAGGAAACTACATACCTCAATTATATCCATTAGTGTTGGACATTCCATCACTGTCTTTATCTTTGAATGATCAACTAATATTATATCTTTAGAGACAATATGACCCAGAAAAAACTTCCTGAAACCATAATTTTTATTTGCTAAAATTTTTATATAACTAATTTTCTCTAAGAGTCTTAAGAATGATTCACAAATGAATCTTATGCTCATAATATATTTTAGATTATATCAAAATATCATCAATAAATATCACAATGAAATTATCGAGATGATCCTTGAATACCTTATTCATCATATCCATAAAAACAGAGGGTAAAAATTTCAATCCAAAGGGCATTATTGTAAAATTTTAATGTCCGTACCTTGTATGAAATGTCATATTTAGAATATATTACTTCTTTACTTATAGATGATGATACCCATAATGAAGATCAATCTTTGAAAAATATTGAGATCCTTGAAGATGATAAAATAAGTCATCAATGTGGGGCACTGGATACTTTTTCTTTATAGCAATGACATTGATTTCCCTGTAATCGATGCACAACCTTATAGATCCATATTTCTCTTTAACAAAAAGAATAGGGTATCCCCTTGGTGAAACACTAGGGCATATAAATCCCTTATCTCATAACTCTTGTAATTATTTCTTTAGTTACATTTATTCCACTATGTACATCTTATAGGGAGTATTAGATATAGGTTTTACTTTAGGGATGAGATCAATGAAAAACTCAAATTCACGCATAGGTGGGTGTCTAGGTAGTCCTTCAAGAAGCACATAAATGTATTCCTATACAATAGGTAAATCCTATATTATAAGGATGCCTTTATTATTCATATGTTGTTTATGCTCTTATTCTCTAAGAATTTAATTAAGGAGAGCTAATAGATGTGTATTTAGACATAATTCATATGATGTAGTCTCACTTTTTAAGACAAGTGATTCCATATCTCCATCACAAATCATAATATCCTTATCTCAGTAATAAATTTTCACATTATAATTTGAAATCCAATACATACTAAGGATTATATAAAAGTAAAACATAGGTATAATAATCAAATTTTCAAATAGGGAAAGTCTATGTGTCATATAGAGGACTAACTGACATATCATTCTTATAGTACAATTTCCACCAGGAGTCTTGATTTACAAATCCCCTATTAAGGAGTTAGAGAAATATATAATTTTATTGAAAAAATGGAAGATATAAAAGAGTGTGAAGATCCAGAATCAAATAAAGCATTAAATAAAATTGAGGATATGAACAATGTACCTGCCACTACATCTTTAGGAACTTTAACCTCAACCATAGTGATCACATAAGCATGGACATGATCCCTTGGAATTTTCTAAAGAAAATTCCCTTGATGCTTGGGGAATTTATTCGAATAGTTACCCATATCCTTGCAGTTGAATCATTGTATATTGAAAACTTCTTTCTTTCCCTTTCAATCACAATACTGATGTCCTTTCTCTCTACACTTGAATAAAACTCCCATTCACATCAATCATGTTCCTAAATGGTTCTCTACAAAATTATTACAAGTTGGAAATTTCACCCTTTCCTTTTTTCCTTTTTTCATATTTACTTTTACAAAGTACCCATTCACCTACTTTTTTTATTATTTTCCTTGTAAAACATAAGACTTGGATAATTATTTCTATATCTTTATGACACTTGATACTATGTCCTAATATATGGAAATGTATGAGATATTAATTCCCTTTCAAGGTTAGGCTTTATCCCATCAAAGAAATGATCAATCTTACTCCTTGGATTAAATACATAATCCATATCATAAGTTACTGACCTTGTAAAGTTAGCTTCATTTTAAGTAATATTTTCTCCTTCCTTTTACCTTAGATTGAGATATGTCCTCTCCATATTAGATCATTGCTCATGAGGAAAGTATTTTTTAAGAATATCACCTTGAAATTATTACACACCATACTATTTATTTCCTCTGACTCCTTGGTGTTTAGGACCAATGACTACCATTGATCACTGTATCCTTTAAGATTATAAACTTCCATGATAAATTTATCTCTTTTACTACTTATTAAATCAAGAAATATCTTCTTCAGGGTATTGATCCATTACTCAACTATTAATGTATTAGTAGTACCATTAAATGGTGGAGGTTGATGATGCATGAAACAATCCAACATTATTTCACCATATTGGGGTTCAGTAGGATACTCCATATGAGAAATATTATTGGTCATAACTAAAGTAATATTCCATGATATAGTTATAATTTGTTCAGCTCCAGCTCTAACTCCAGCTCCAGCTCCAACTTCATTATATTTCCCAAGAGGAAAATTCCTAAATAGATTATGTGCATTGATATAGCTTCCATTCCTTCCACTAGATACTATTTCTAAATAATGAAATATACTGAATTAGATAATAACATTTTTAATTTTAAAACATAGTATATAATTCTAAATCTGGTGTGACGCTTAACATAAATTAAAAATTTATTCATATATAATCTCAGAATCATAAACTTAGTATCTTTGGGAATATCCTTGAATCATAAAAATATTTTTAAATCTTTCATAATGGTTTGTAAAGAGTGTGTGAATCATCCAAATCATACCCTAGGGAGTGTCTAGCTAGGTGTGTAGTCTTAGGTCCACTCATATTGCACCGATGATGATAAATTTAATACCTAGTCCACCCATTTTAGAGTCATTACCCCTAGGTACATTTGTGCCATAACCACATCCACTTGATAATATCTAGGAAGAGATGTATTTTCTTGAGAAACCACAAAATCTATACTTTATAAAAACTTTATGATATTATCATATACTTAGACATATCATTAGAGTATTTCATAGGGTTATATTATCTAATCTATGTTTTCCAAAATCTAATTCCCAAGGTTTATACTAAACTTCCTTTGATACCAACCGTAACACCTTGAATCTAGTAACCTGAATCCAATGGTTATTTTACTACATTGACATAAGATATAAGGTATCACATCTTGAAGGATCAAATAGTTTATTAGTCTTGGGAGACTAGGTATATACAAGATTCTCATATTACGTATGAAAATATGAAATGAAACTTAAAAATTCCAGTGATAACTTTATTATTTCTTCTAGTAAATCCTTGAAATCATTCATAGATACATTATTGGTATCTTAGGGAAAGGAAAAAAATAATAAAGGGTGATCTCAAATTCTTAGTAAGGGAAAGCGTACAATATAAGATATCATAGAATAAATAAATCATGAATAATATGAAAGAGGTAAAGAATGATTAAATATGACATATATCTAATATAATAAAAGGGGAATATATCCACGTATGACATACCAACATACATAATCATATGAATTACAATAACTAGTTTCATAATGATAGAATGCATAATGTTGGATATCATAATCTTATTGACAAGGCCTTGTGCCAAAAAATCATACATAAATAGGTAAGGTGTACACCAACTACCCAAACTAGTTTGGATCATGTGACCTACCAATGTATCGAGGAGTCATAACAGGCCCCACCCATTACTTAATAAGTCCAATACATCCTTCATATAAAAGGGGTAAATGATCAATATAATACATAATCAATATAAATATTCGTATTTAAAAACTATCATATAGAATGTCAATAAATTTTCTCAGTCAAACATAGAACATCATGATAATAAGCCATCTAGAGTAATATGGTGGATTGTATTATTAGATTATATTACCAGTAAAGCATAATATTCTTCAAAGGATATTGATATATATTAAAATACTTTTAAAAGATCATCAGAACATTTCTTGAAGAAAATACCCTTTTATTTTTCAAATCAGTTATTTAAAATCTAAAAAAAACTTCTAGAATATTAGGGAAAAAAATTTCTTTGAAAATAAAAATAGAAACTTGTGAAGGAATCTTTAAGTCAAATAATAGTTATGATAGTGGGAAAATCTTCTTGTGCGGTAAACATTAAAAAAATATTTTTTTCACACCTTTAGTAAAAAGAACCTTATTAAAAAAATGATAAGAATACCCCTTTTAAAACTTCCTATATAAAATAAAACATAGGTAAAAATAAATTTAATAAATAATTAGATAATATTAAAAATATTCTTGATTTTTTTAAAGAAAATATAGATATGGAAGAAAAATATCTCATTTGAATAGAAAAACAAAGTTGGTTTTCCTTAAAAACATTCATTTGGTCTTTTTGAGTTCTAAAGATGGTAAAAATGTAACTAATACTTGAAAAACATATAAATAACCATAGAAGAAGAAAATATATGGGGTTTAATATAGAAATATCATATAATTACTCCAATGTAAACTTAAAAATAAATGATCCTGAATAAGGATGAGATTGTGAAATAACCCCTTAACTTATGTTAAACTAGATTCATAAGTGATTTTAACCTTTTGTATAATAAATTAAAATTTATTATAATTATATAACAGAATAATATTCATAAATATAATACCATAAAAGGTTTAATTATAACATCTTATCACCCTTTTATTAATAATCTTTCATTATCATCATCATTCAGGGTATTAACTACTTTGTTTTTCATGTATGTATCGATTTAATGGTTATGGTCCTTACATATTGATCATGGTTACATCATATAAAAAAATTTACTCATGATATTAATATAATATATATTCATTATATACATATTTAAAACCATCCATGAAATGTGGACATGAAAAATGAATCATATTGCTTTGTGGAGGTGATAGTTTACATGTATGCATGAACAACATTTTCATTTTTTAATGAGAGGAAGGGTAAAAGGTTAAATGATATATTATGTTTAAAGAATCAAAATTATGTCATAAATATCACATAAATTCATTATTTTCATATTTATAATCATCCAATTAAAGTGGTAATGAAAAATGAATTACACCGCTACGTAGAGACAGTAGGTCGTACGTACACACAAATAATGTTTTGATTTTTCATAGGATGGAAAGGAGGAGGAAAATGGTTGTTATATAATCATAATAACATCTTAGTTTATTTATAATTTTATATTAATTATTTCATGATGGGTAAAATATATTTATATGAAGTATAAGGAGAATTAAAATTTGATAGAGTCGGTAAAGACAATTAACTCTTCTTTGAGTGACCTCCTTGGACTTACACATTAAGCCTTCTTAGGGTGGTATTAAGATAATACAAAAAGATGAAGAAAAAATGGAATGGATATAGTAATGTTTTTTAGTAGGTTTTTTCCAATCCATAGGGCTGAAAGTTTTTGAATAATGGCAGTGAAGAGGTTCTCTTTTATAAGCGAGGGGAGATACACACATGAAATTACTTAAAATATTTAAATAATATAAAGTCATTTTTTAGTTCATGTGGATCCAAATGCCTAGGAATTAAAATTTTAGATATTACAGGGTCTAAAAATATTCAAAAAATAATATTTAGACAAGTTTAAGTGGAATTTTACCCTTATCTCTTAGTTTAGACCCCGATAAACTTGTTTTAACCCTAATCATGGTAACAATTTTTTACTATTTTTACTATTCATTATCACAAAAAAATAAGTTGAACTTATTAAATAATATTAATTATTATGATTAAAAATATGGAATAAATTTTATAATATTTAATTTTTTTGGAGTGACAAAAATTAATTTTAATACAAGTGCGCAAAATGCAACGAAAATATTTCTTAGAAAATTGTTTGTTTTAAGAATAAAAATGATTTTACAGAAAAATAAAGTATAATGTTGATTCCAATTGAATTAATTGGATAATGTTAAATAAAAAGAGACTTATTTTTCTTTAAGACCAAACCAAAACCAAAAGGAACCTTTTATATAATTGATTAATAAACAAGAACCAAAAATAGTTTTTATTTAAATAAAAACATTACTTAGATTTCCAAAATGTTAAGAATATATTTATAAGTTCAAAATTATATTTTTATATTAATTATATTAGTTATTAAATATATATTTGTTCTAGGAAAATTATTTCATAAACTTTCAAGTTATTCTTATATCATTATAATGTCATAAAAGTGATAGTTTTTGTAAAATCAGTATTTTTCACTATTCACCTATTAATCAACTATTTCTAAAAACACTAATGAAAATATAGATTATCCCAGTGGTTTCAAACCATTGGGATAGGACCTAGAACCATTGGGATAGACTATCCCAATGGTTTTAGCAACCATTGGTATATGAGCTTTCGGGATAGCCCTATACCAATAGTTTACAATGAACTATTGATATAGGGTGGTTGGAATTTGGTTTACCCAATGGTTCACTGTGAACCGTTGGGATAAAGATACTCCAATGGTTTAAAACCTTTGGAAAATAGGTATGGTAATGGTTTTAACTATTGGGATAGAGCTGTCCCAATGGTTTGAAACTGTTGAGAGAGGCCTGTAACAATGGTTCACAGTGAACCGTTGGTATAGGGTGGTGGACTTTTATTTTACCAACAATTCCTAGGAAACTATTGGAATAGATGTATAAAAATGGTTATGGAATAGTTGGTATAGACCCCCCTTCAACCTCCCAAGCCAAAAATATCCCACAACATCCCACTTCCCACTCCACTGTACTTGCACAAAGAACCTGTAATAAAAAATAACTATAAAACCTACAATGCCCACTCAAATGGGAACACTCAACATATCAAAACACCTGAACCTACATAGAGAACCTGGAATGAACACTCTAGTGGTAATACTCAACATAACAGAACACATGTACCTGTATAGAGAACCTACAATCAAAAACAACAAAAACAACAGAAAGAAAAACCTGTAAAACTTGTAATGCCCACTCCAGTGGGAATAATAAAATGAACATAACACCTAAAAATCATACAATTACCACTCAAGTGGACATAATAAATAGAATAAAACACCTTAAAAACATACAACGCCTACTCTAGTGTCAAGAAAACTTCCCACTACACCTATAATCAAAACAGAACACCTATAATGAAAATAGAACATCCAAAACCTACAATCAAAACAACAGAACATCCCCAAAACACAAAACCTATAATTAAACCAATAGATCATCCTAAAATAGAAACAACCCAATACATATATAATGATAACATTAGAAATAAATTGGTTCATTTAACCAATGATAACAAATATAAAAAATATCACATTTATTAATTCACACCAAATCATCAAACAATAAATGTCATAAATATCAGTAAAAAATGAAACAGATCAATATGTACCTCATCACCATCACTATTGTCACTGTCATCCTCAGCCTCATCCTCATCCTTATCCTCATCCCCATCCTCACCTCCGTCCTCGACCTCAGCCCTGCCCACTTTCTCGCCATCATCCCTGCCCTCTTCCTCGCAGTCAACCCCACCCTCTTCCTCATGGTCATCCTCGCCATTTCCATTTTCAGGAACATCATTGTCCTAAACACCACTAGTACTACTTCCTGATTCACTATATAACATACGCATGTTTGACATATATGCATCACAAGCTGTGACAGTCTCTAGTGGAAGTGATGGAAATAAAACTTCCATCAGTTTCATAAATCCAGTGTTTGCCCTTTGAGCATGTTCTTCCACTCATACGACCATTTTTCATCCTTTTCTACCTTATCCTCAGCCTATTCTACCCATTCCAACTCGTTGTTACTATAACCTACACCTGAAGTATACCAATAACTCATCGGTACAATACTCTTCCCTGGTCGGTAGTATACTCTTCCATGATTCTCATCTCCCAAAACTTGATGTAAGTGATTGTTTGGGCCAAAGTTGTTAGATTACTAGATATAAAGGTACTCCAAAGTAGACTGTTACAAATATAAATAGACTATTAAGTTAAAAAATAGATATTAAAAATTGAAATCAACAAAGTAAAACCTACAATTTTCTATTGTGTCAGTTCATTTATCACACTTCTATCTTTTTCCTTTCTTCTCAAGAAAAATAGTTTTGCTTGAGGTACATGTACTTAACTATTTAAAACCTCCCTCTACAATGAAATATGATATGAATCAAGTTAAAATAAAAATATTATCTAAAATTCATCCAATATAATGTTTCATGGACATCACTTCTATGAATATAAAGGATATTGAAGAAATAAGATCACAAGATGTTCATAAAGGGATATTAGAGGTGGAATAACCCACTAAAAGTTCAAAATTAAATCAAGATACAATTAAAAATTAACTTGAGGTAAAATCCACTAAAATTTTATATTTTAAGAACTTTACTATAAATGAAATTCAAGAAAAAAATTTCATTAAATAATTATAAAATTTGTTTGAATTTACTGTGTTTTTTTAAAAGGGAGATAGAAAATTTTAGATATCTTATTTTAACCATTGAAATATGAAAGGATGTGGATCATTTTTGGGTAGACCATTTTTGAGTTAGATCATTTTTTTAGTTGTGTCAATTTGGCTCACTTCACTTTATTTTTTTTAATTAATTTTATTTTTTTGGTTCAATTAGATTCATAAATTTTTTGGGTGGGTTAGGGATATTTGGGTAGGGTAATAACTTTTCCAATAAGGTTAATTCATATTTATTTGGTTCACTTTTATCTTGTTCCTTCAATCTAGTTTAGTTCACTTATAGTTATTTTATTTAATTTTTAGGTTATTTGATTTAATTTACTTTACATTAGTTCAGTTCATTTGGATTTTATACTAGTTGGGTTTGGTTGATTTTGGTAAATTATCTTTTGATTCATTTGATATATAGTTGGCCTATTCCATTATATTTTATTAATTTTTATTCGGTTTGGTTTATGTTTTTTAAATTATTTAGTTTAGTTTAGTTTTGATTTATTCATTGAGATTTCATTCAGATCATTTCAACCCCATTCATTATAACATGATTATGTTTTGTTATGTTTGATTTGAATTGGTTTTGATTTATTTAATTTTACTATGTTTAGTTTATTTAAAATATGTTGTATATGTTCTAGTTTAATTTGGGTCTATCGAGTTTTTTTCAATTTGATTTCATTAACCCGGGTTAAGTCTTGTATGTTTTATTTAGTTCTATAATAATCTGTTTCAGTGAGTTTGGTCTCATTTACTTTTATTACAATTTAAATGAAACATTAAATTATAATTATTATCTTATATGATTACCTTTTAATACCTTATATATATTTAAAATTCATTCCTTTAATTTGGATATTATGAATCTAAGAAAACAAAAATCTAATCTATATCCCCTTACTATATAGTTTCTATTTCCCTTGAATTTCATGATTTTTTCTTAATTGAAGTATTTATATTCCTTTCAAGGTGTTTTTATGGTTCAATCTAAAATTTATGGAATTATGGTGACATAAAATTCTTAAATTTATCTAATAACACAACCCAAAAATTATTACCCAACATGTATATGATGAATAAAAAATGGTAGAGTCATTACTGGAGTTAAAAAATATCACAATACATGCATATTCACACTTAATTTTCAGAATAATACATTATGTAATTTATTCATTGAAAACTAATTTATTTTTTCTATTAAACTCATCCAAATTTTATCTTCTTCACCTCATCCATGAGGTGAACCACTCCCTCAAAAAGTCATTGGACTCTCTATGAACCACTATAGAGTTTCTGTATGAGCTATTAGAAGAGAGTATGAGTGCTTGTATGAATTTTTAATGGTATAAAACTTTGTTGAGGATCCTTTTAGATTTCATGTGTATGTGTTATACTCTCGATCTTTGTAAGACATGATTCATATAAGAAGACCAACATGTAAGATATGTATTTCTCATAAGATATGCTGAGTTCCTAAGATTCCTATGATGTTTTCTTAATATATTAGTTTTATGTCAGATGATCCTTTCCATAATATTTAAAATGAATATTATATGAACCATTCTCATAATATATTCTTACTTCATATGATATTTCACTTTATTGAAAATTTGTTGAAGAAGATATTTATTTCAAATGATGATCACATGTTGTTCTTTTGTAAACTAAATATCACAATGAGATTGTGACTCATTGTGATTCATGCTAAGAATACAACATAAAACTGAATGTGATGATATGTAAAGGTTAAAGTGAAGGTTATCATGCCATAAGAAGATTTTCCACATCATAGTTCCATGAATAAATGAAGTTTTCCAAAATAATTGAAATTGAGGATTTCATTGAGATCAAAAGGATGTGATAAATCTATTACACAATGATGAAGGAAAGAGTCATGAGTCTTAATGAGAACCACAACCTAATTTAAATGAGATTTGATATGATAATTCAAAAGTAATAATCCTATCCCAATTCAAAGTAACTTATATATTGAATATGGAAGTATTATTCAAAAAATATTCATGAAGTATCTTGTGAATATAAAATATACAGGAGATAAAGAATAAATTTATGAGAATATGAGAGCCCGATACTAATGATTCCAAGAATATTTCTTGGCATCAATAGAGAAGAACCAACTATATTCATAAATTCTTGTTCCTCAAAGAAGTTTGAGAATATGAAAAATACTCTAATTATTGTGTTGGAGTAAGAAAGGCCAAGTGATCCAAGCAACAGAAAGATGGATAGAAGTACTTGAAGATGAAAAGTCCAATAGTCTTCTATAAAAATAGATATAAGATGAATACGTGTTCAAAGAAGGATATTTAGATATACCTTTGAATAAAAATTAGGTGGAAGTATAAATAATCTATTAGGTCATGGCCATAAGAATTTTAGGAGATATATTCAACTAGATGGAGATAATATAAAGAACCTTTTAAGAGGTGGTTACTGTAAGCACTAGAAACTAGAAATTTCAAGATATTTTCTGTTATGATTTTTAAGAGGTAGGTTTTTCTTTTAATTAGTGTTTTATAGAGAAAAAACTGCATCTCAGAACTCAACCTGAATATAGAGAGTAATGTGATTTCAAGGAATATCCTTGTAATGGATTTTTTTAGAAAGTAATATCTGAAATAATTTTTTTTGAAGTTATCCATACATTGGATATCATGACCCCTCCCCACAAAGTGTACCCCTCCTAGGCCAGCAATATGAGAAGGGAGATAGTGACCCCTGAGTCCCACCTCCAATAGGCCCCGGGTTGGTGACTAACACCGAGTGTATAGTAAACATACAAATGAGAAGTATTAAACTCTAAGAGAACACATGCGAAAGAGAGAGATAAGACAAACACCAACCAACTCCAACTCAGACTTCCATATAAAATAATCCTAAGTAAACATATATAATATCATGAAAAACTACTACAATTGAAATAGAAAACTGAAATTACCAAAGGAAAGTAAAACAACAGTGACCACAAAGCCTAAACAGCTCCTATAACCCCAAGCTAATAGTAACCAGCCTGATCTCCAACCTACTCCAAGTGACCTTAAAAATAGTTTATATATACACGGGGTGAGTATAACAATATACTCAATAGGATCCTCCCTGGATCCTCTCGTGTAAAAGTAAAGAAAGCATGCTAAAACACAGTGAACAACAAGTGAAACTAAATAGTCACCTAAACAAGTATACTATTTTCCCAGCCTCATCATGGATACTCTCACCAAGTATCACATACAAGAGTATATAATATAATAATGAATATCAAGGGTACCCCGATACTACTTCCCCACTAGTTTGCCACTTTGCCCCAACATCACACGTCCTAAGCATATCTCTCTAAAAAGGCTTTCCCACAAACACCTAGGCGAAGCACCACAACATACACCTCGTGCAGCAAAACCACCATCTCTACATAACCAAAGTAACCAAGTAGTTTTTGGGAGCCACCACAGCTTGTATAACATATATCACACGTCAGGAATTAAAACTCAAGACATCATAGCCCATACACCGAGTAAGAATCCTCAATCCATCACAGCCTATACACATTACACCTATAGTAGTCCATAAGAAACTATATCCAGAATATATGTGTGTGAATAACCATAAGCCATTACATCCCTCTACACACATATATGGGGAAAACTAACTGTTGTGCCTACCAGCACAAGTAACTACCAAGAGAAGAGAGTGGGGCCAAAGGGGGTAGTCAGACATCCATCCTCCCACCAGAATGTTGGGGAAAACACCCCTAGGGTTCAGAATCCATGGGGTATCAGTTGCCCTAAATGACGGGGTGGAGTAGCGTATAGAAACAAAAAAAGTATAGAATATACTATAGCTCACAACCAAACTATGAGAATAACCTAGTCTTAGACTCAACTGTATCTAACGTCTCTCAAAATCCCGGATGCTACTTTTAAGACTAGGAATCCTGTAAGTACACAACCATTTAAAGATATTTATTACATTACTTCATTCTCTTTTTATCAGTTTCACTTTACATTAATTAATTCTTTAAACATTAATTAACCATTAACAATTACAAATTATATTTTATTATCATCACACCCAAAGTCCACTGTTCCTTTAAATTGAAACCTTAGTATTTCATCCTAGTAAGCTCCAACCCCATGGGTTAACATAA
Organism: Viscum album; assembly: GCA_963277665.1. Taxonomy (NCBI): domain Eukaryota; kingdom Viridiplantae; phylum Streptophyta; class Magnoliopsida; order Santalales; family Viscaceae; genus Viscum; species Viscum album. The sequence continues at coordinate 438,017,294 of OY728157.1, read as the reverse complement.
TTTATTCAATCATTTATTAATAACATTATTACTTTCCCATATTTCTAGGCATTCTAGAAAAACATTATAATCTACTAAACAAAAGGGGGATCAATACGGTGAGTAAATGAACTACCTGTCGAGTCTTTGACAACTATAGCAAGATCATAGACCCATACTCCCTTGGGAAGCTAAACACGGAAAGCATGTGGCATATCCCGCACGTCTTCGGTTCTTTTGGTAGGAGGGTAAGAAAAACCAGATGCCTTGAGCAGTGGGGAAAGTAAAGAAGATAACACCCAACAAGATTCAACAAGAATCCAACATTCACATCCAACCCATTTCATCATCTTTGGTGTCCTCCCAAAAACCCACATGCATAAAATGATGCATCTCACCACTCTAGGTGTCAACTGCTGCTATAACCAATGGGCCTCCCTACCCCCACATATCACAATATCCATCCAAAATCACATCAAAACACAAGAAGCATGAAAACAAACATCATATCAATTGGGATTTTGGCCCTTAAACAATGCATCTAGCCTTCACACACAATGAACACTCACTGCTCCAAGCGTAAGGCTCTTGGCCTTTACAAAAAGAGGGTAACTCATGACCCTTACAGTAATTATCTTTTATCAACCATCCGGTTATTTAATACATCTTGAATTAACCATTTTATTATTAGTAGGTTCTAACTATGGAAAACCTAACCAGAAATCTATCATAGCTATCACAAATAATTAAACATGCTTACTGCATCAATTTGATTAACATCAAATTACAACAACAACAACCAGATTCATTTACATGACTCTTTATATTTATCCAAAATTATCAATTAATTCCATCTTTATGTTCTCTACCAATTTCATTGAGAACAACATGCTAACAAGAAAAGCATAAATAACATAATATCTTGAAAAAATGATAGGCAATAACATATGACCGATACCAATTTATTTATCTGGTTAACATCTACTATATATACTAATCCTAGATTTCAAACATCCACATGTCCAAACCCTGTTCTTCCATGTCATTTTTTCCAGATGTGTCACTCCTCCATATCTCTACGTCACTCCACCCCATGGGATCTCATTTTTTCTCCACCTCCCTCTCCCGCTCCCACTGAGATTATCGCGAGTCTTGACCTAAAGTACCCTCAGACACCCCCCTCTGTTGTCCTCCCTCTCCTGGTCTTCTTGACATCCATAGCCCTCTGTCTTTGATCTCCTTCTCTGAGTTTCCACTATAGTCTCCACATTTTTCCTTTTCCCAGTTGCGGTCGGGATTAATCTCTTCGCGACCTAGGGTTCCCGCAAACTCCCCACGCCGATGTCATCCTCCTACTATCTTTCTTATAGTTCGTCATGCTCGCATATTGTATTCCTCCTTCTACCAGTATCAGCATACCTCTCAATCATATTCAATCTCACCCTCATATTTCCATTCAAAGTTTCTCCACCACTCTCGTTCTCCCTCCACCGCTCACATTTTTGCCTCCCTCCACCACCACAGGCAATTTACCCAAAATCATCATTGCCTCACATGAACCCATACACTCCAAAAAAATCTTTGATCCCTACCCTAAATCCCCTATCATCTGAAATATCATCTCTGTCCTCGAAACCCTAGCTCTGTGGGTTAATGAAATTCCTATAGCAAACCAATCCTCTCGCTACGACAACTTGTAATATTGCGACGCCCAAGATCAACAACAGACTCATCCATCTCCCAACTAAGGTAATTTTCTCTTATAATCATCTCCAAAACATTAATCTCAGCCTTTCACTCTTTCATCTCAATATATTCATACAAAATTTTCATACTGTATTAAAATGTCTGCATTCCTGAATCTGGAATTAGGTATCCACTTCCTTCAGTTTCTATCAACAATAAGGGAATCTAATGCATTTCATGGTCATGTATTTTTTTACCTCTATGTGCCTTCACTGACCCTAAATTTCCACTGTGCTGCATAAGGTGTGTTATATGTACTCCCTGACAAAATTTTCTCTCTGCTCTACAATTTTCAGTATTTAGGTTCTCTTATGATGTTTTCGTAAGTTCTTACAATACATCTTCTATTATGATTCAAAAATTGTTATTTGTGTATATGCATACTCCAAATCTAGAATAACAATTGTTCTTTTAAAATTCTATGTGTATTATATTCTCTAATCCCTACAGTGTTCTTTTCAATTTTAGTAATTTTTTCTCTTTATTTGGATTTTTTTCCACAATCTACACTATTCAATTTTATAACTTATATAATCCATTATATCTAATTTTTTTCTATATGCATTAAATTTTTTGTTTCTTTAATACTCTATCTTTAGGAATTATGTTTACTAAATATCTCTCATCATCTTCCCTCATCCATATATTACAGACTCATTAAAGATATTCATTCCTTGTGGGTGAATTCCACTACAGCTATTCTTCACTTTCCCTCAGTCGGTTAGAATTCATACTATTCCAGTTAGGGGACTGAGAATCTTTGGAATTTTGATTATTCTATGTTTCTTCTTCCTTTTTAACATTGTTTATTCACCTTTTTTTAAGATTATACTACTTGAAAAGAAGTTGCAGGGGTAGTTTCAGACCCTGCAGGCTTTGGAAAAATTACTTGGTTGCATGTCTATTACATTTCACTACATTTTATTCATTCTTTCAGTTAAAAAAATAATGTAATGACTTTTATTGACCTTGTAAATAGGTCAATTGGTTTTCAATATTAACATGAAGGGTATGGAATCTCTTTACATTGTAATTAGTATCCCTTTATTTGTAATTTCTTCAGGTCTTGAATGGTATTCTTTACTACTTCTTAATGTACAAAATGAAATGTATAACATGTTATTATGTACTGGTCCCATAACATTGTTTTTAGAATGGAAGAGCTTTAATATATGTTTTCCTAATTGAATTGAATTCTATAAAAAATCATCTCCATCGAGCAATTGGAGTATTTCGTAAAACCATTCTTATATGTTTCTTCTTCCTTTTAAACATTAATTTCGCACCATCTGTTTAGATTATGTTTCCTAAAAAGAAGTCACAAGGGAAGTTTGAGCCCCAACATGATTTTGAGCAAGCACCTGGTTTCAGGTTAGTTGCTCCTCACTATAGTTTCTTCATTCTTTTGGTTCAAAGTGAATTATATACTGGTCACCAGGCAGGATACTAGGATATTATCCAAATCAATGAGAGTAGGAAACACTTAATAGATCACAGTTCAATGAGTTTCATGAGGGTTTCATATATAATCATGAGTACCAATGCATTATTACTTACTTAATAATCAGTATCACATAATGTTTTCATAATATATTCACTATCATTCAACTTATTTCACCAATATCTACTTACATTCACTATCTGTATATCATCTTCATTGTTAGTCTGTTGTAATCACTTTATGTGTTTCCTGTTTCTATGATTTTGTTTCCATCATTAATTTTTGGTTTATAGCGTTTCATAGTTTTATTTATTTATTCTATTATAATATTACTTATATGGATCAAATTATCATTAAATGTTTTTGGTTAGGTATATAATAGATTTTTTTATATTTCATTAAACTATGTTTATGCTTGAAATCCCTGTTTAAGTGGTATAAAAGTTCCTCTGATTTCTCTTCAACTATTCAAGATAAATACTAATGTTTTATTTATTCAATTGTAAATCTCTTTATTTTATATACATTTAAGTAAAATTTACAATTTTATGTTTCAATTGTTTATAAGGGATAAAAAATCACCAAAATATATGATGTGAAGGGTTTTTATACCTACAGTGAACCCTATTTAAGGTGACTGTAAATTTAGTGTACCTAATGTGATGTGTATTATCTGAACCAAGGTGGTTGCATTATCATTTTATAGTTAATTAATTATTGTTTTTTAGTTACTAGGAGTTATGTTACTTCATTAAGCGAGAACAAGTTGTTTTTAAAACTACTATATGTTGTTTTTATAGGCTGATAATTATAGTGAGTGGAGGCCTTCGCTGAACATGTTATTGGATACACTTGCAACCATTTATGTAGCATGAGTTCTCCCCTTACATGGCTTCACCTGATTAGATCATGAAAAAACTCTGAAGCTTACATGAAATAGGATTTTTATCCTCTCATACTGTACACCAATATATAACATTTCACATATATTATGCATTCCCATATATTTCAATTAATTTCCTTTTTTTAGATTGTTATGCTACTCATGTTTATTCATGTAAAACCAAATGCACATGTAATGGTTGAATATTAAATGGAGAATCAAGGTATTTAGAGTTACTATATGATGATATTTTCTACTGACCATGCATTCAAGGCCAGTATACCCACTCCATGTTAAATCAAGTTTCCACACGTTATTTCCACCTCATGGTCAATATAGTTACCACAAAATATGATTTTTTAAAAGGTAATTATCATTTAATATTTATTGAATTATTTTTTTAAGTTACCAAGAGTTAGGATACTTAATGAAGTGAGAACAAGTTTTTTTAAACCTAATGCATGTTTTTTTATATGCTACTACTTGCAGTGACTGGAGCCCTTCACTGAACATGATATTGGATACACCTGCAACCATTTATATAACATGACTTCTCCCCTTCCATGGCTTCACCTGCTTAGATCTTGAAAAACCTTTAAAGCTTACATAAAATAGGATTAGTATCCACTCATAATGTACACCAAAATAGAATATTTCACATATATTATGAGTTCCAAAATATTTCAATTATTTTCCCTTTTTTTATATTGTTATGAGCCTCATGTTTATTCATCAAAAACCAAATGTTCATATAATGGTTAAAGATTCAATGAATAATCAAGGTATCTAGAGTTACTAAATGATGATATTTTCTACTAACCATGAATTCAATATTTGTCTTGGTGTTTTAGTTCTCCTAAAATTAGCAATGCTTTGGTTAGCTTTAAGATTTAGCAGGTTATGTTTGAAATGAGCTTGATTAAAATTAGGGTAACATTAAAATGTCTGAATGGTTTGGTTTGTTTAATTTTCAGGACCATTTTGGCTGTCTCTATTTTCATGGTGGTGTTCTTTTTCAAGCATAACAGAGGCTTAAAGTGGTGCTATTGTGTATGTATGATATATAAAAATGTTGTCTGCATTTGTAACCTGTTTCTATTTTTCCAAATGTGATGTTTCAATTGGTGTTCTGTTTTCATGTTAGTTATCCTGTAATGGTTCCCACATCACCACAAAGTGGATTTAATTAGAGAATAATGATAGTAATAGTCATAATAATGATAAAGTTCATGCATTTTATATATTACTGTAATGATTGTTAAAAGCATTGTCATCACTTATAAATATCATGTTCAATCTGCAGAAAATCAAAGGAGATGGTTATAGCTTCCAGGTGGCTTGTGTTTGGGATTTTGATAGGTGTTTCTTTAACACTATTCATTCTTGAATTGGAACATCCATCCCTAATTTATCTTAATTCTTTAACTTGATTTTCATTATGATTAATACTCCTTTTCAAGTGATGAAGTCTTAGTCACCTAGATATCTTTAAACTATTCCATTCTTGACACACCCACAGGCTGTTACCAAAATATTTAACACCACCACATAGGTAATTCCACACATTGTTAATTTTATTTTTATTAGGTGTGATTTTTATTGTTGAAGTTAACTTAATCATAATAGAACATGCTTTATGTTTTTGGTTTGTCTTTTCAATTGAAAATATCTATCTATTTTTTATCAACAGTTGCAATGTTTCATATTTTTGTATTAATGAAGTTCTTATTTATAGATAACAGAACATGTGTTTTGTTGTAGTTTATTTAGTTGATATACAAAACATGTATTTTGTTTTTATTTTTTTGTTTCAAAATAAAATTTCAATTATAACCATTGAATAGTAGTTTAGGTCTAGAAATACGTTAATTACATGGGAAATTGATGGTCATGTGGGCAAGGATGTGATTGAATCCAATATAAAAACTCAAGACAATCACTTTTCTATTTCACTAATTTTGTGGAAATGAAATGATACTCAAATAAAATTTTTAACATTTGTCATCTATTCATTGAAATTCAATAAGTTTTGGACTGATTTTTAGACTATGGTTGTAGGTTTGTAGCTGAAAAACTGGGAAAGGGCCTGTCTCTAGCAATCCTATGGATCCATTTCAAACCTCTATGGAGCTCCAATTCACTATTTTTTAGGAGTTTGTATTAGAGGTAGGATATACCTCTTTTACAAATTCCCTCTCATTGAATAATTTTTTGATGCTCTCTAACTCCACCAGGAGTGGCTTCTAGAATTATGGATTTGTTTATTATCAATTTATTGATAAAATGGTGTTGTGTTATAATTGGTGATATAGATGGTGATGTTTCTACTAATTTGATTCAGTAGGTTCAATGTTTTATTGCTACGAATCTAGATTTTGGTTCAAAATTATGATATCCCTAGGGTGTTTCCAAATGGTGATTTCAAAGGGTGGATCTAGATGGAGTTTTTTATATTTTAGATTTCAGATGTTCAGTAACTAGAGGGTGTTGTCTTTTCTATTCCTACATTCATTTGATATTGTGGGTAGTTATTTAAAGGATATGTGTTTCCAATGTTTTCTCCCTATGATTATCAAGATTCCTATCTATAAAGTATTGTGATGTTTTGGAAAGATGTTTTGATGGTTTTCCTTTACTTTGAAAATGTTAGTTTATTTTTTAAACAACTATAACTAAAAAGAATTGTTTCCCTTTAAATTTTCAATTATTCTATATCCATGTGTTTCTTACAGAAGTTACTAAATTATTATAGGAGTTTATCCGAAATATCCATGAATCTGAGAGATGATGTGAAACATCAATGATTTTCACTACAAATGATCTTTTAGTATAGAAGTATTTCCCAAAGGGTATTTGAGTTGGTGGAGGGACAAGGTATGTATCTTTATAAATTTTATAAAATTTTAGTCATGTTTTAATTTCATAAAACAATAAATTTTTACATTTTATAATTTTAATTATACTTTGCATTTCCTTTTTTGATTTCCAAACTTTCTTTAGGGTAACACTTTATTTTCTATTGTTCTTTAAAGCTTCAGTTGACATCAAGCCCTGAAGGAGTAAGTGCCCAGATTCTATATATAACAACTCCTGACCATCTAAATTGTTTCTAATTAGGGATGAAATAGCATATAATGATTTCATTTCTTCTTCAACAAAACTGTAATTCACAATTTTTATTAGACTTGTCAGGGACCCCAGTTCCAGGATCTTCTTCAATACTACTAGGTTATTTTTACTACATTTATCAAGAACCCATGTAGTAATTCTTCTCATATCTAAGTCAGGGTTACTAAGTGCCTGAATAATCTCACCAAGTCCGCCAAGCTTACTGAGTTCATTAGCAGAGTCTATAGGTTCATTGAGTATAAGTAGTTATTATAGTATGAATTCCCTTCACTCATGACTATGGGATTTTCATACACTTATTCATTAATACAAATTTTTTAGTTCCATGTAAACAATTAATTTTTTTAATATCCATTAATAATAATATTATGTTTTGTTCAATTATTTATTCCAACAGGTTTTATTCTATTGATGGACAGGTTAAATGATTTATAGGAAAGGTATTATTTTAAATGTCCATTTTTCATATTCATGTTATGCATGATACACAGTTGGATACCCTATGTACTGTGAAACCAATATTTCATTTTAAAAACCCATTTTTATATGAATATTCATAATCTATATAGAATATTTGGGTTATGACTATTCTCTATACTATGTAGATGCACACCACATATGCTGCATATGAATATATCATATCCAGCACATCTATTATCTATACCCATTATATAGAATATTTGTCTCTTGCCATCAATTTTTTTGGGTATTTTTTAAATAACCCTTTGCATGAGATAGATATTTGTGATGGATTTGGATTTTTCTTCTGACTGTTATTTCATTTACCATGGAGAATTCCTTTGTTTCTGTTTGTATTTCTTGTGTGCGGCTAACCGGAGGGGATGCATTTGTTTTTGAAGGAATAACATAACTTCTTGAGGTCCTGTTTTTGAGATGATAGGAGGGAAATAAATGCGACGCCTCTTTGCAATGCTGTAGAGATGCTGAAGATAATCTAAATTCTAGCACAAAATCGTCCACCATGGCCTCTCGGTCCATCTAAAAGTGATTATTTTTAGTGCTTCTATAAGACTCAACATAGAGTCCTTATCCTATTTGACATTGAAACTTTATGTAAATAAATAATTTCATATTTACATATTATTATCCAACTGTTTGCCTCCAATAGTTTGTATATTATAGGAATGCATTTTATAAATTCCTACAATTAAACTATGGAATGAACTTCAGTGGCTGCATATACAGCTGTATGGATATTTTTTTAGTTGTATGATTAAATTTTAGGTAATGCATTTATATCTATGAGAGACTAACTCTTTCATATTAATTACTTTATGAATAAGACTTCACTTTAGAGTATGCAATATGTAAGTGTTTCAATATTCTTTAATTTACATATTTTTATAGTATACAAAAATATTTGCTATGAAAAAATATTATGCTAAGTGGTTTTATGTATATAAAGGCATGTTTATTCACATTATATGATAAAAATTTGTATGTATACAATCACATTGTTTCATTAATTCATTATGACATGTATATATACATTATGTATTCTATAGTCATGCATGTGTATATATTCTTTGAAATTACATTCAAATTGCATACAAGAAATCTAGAACTATTACCATTTCTTTCTTAATATTATGTATTCACATACCTTTATTTACAATATATAGGATACTGTTTTCTCAATTTCTTCAGACAAAGAATTGTTAATTAACTTATATGATTAACTAGGTTAAATAAATTTAATTTCATATGCATTACATGTTTTCACTTATATAGAAACCTTTATATGCATTATCAGTTTTCACTTACATAAAAAATAAGTGTGACATGACTACTATATGTGATCCTGTAATCAATGTTTTTCCATTATGCATTACTAGTATGAACTTATATAGAATATAAGTTCATTCTTGTATGCATTTGTTTTCTAGAAATTCATATTGGAAAAAATCCAAAATTATGTGTAAGTGAATGTGTAATTAAATGAACATTCCATGAAAATTCATGATTTGGGTACTAAATATAGATATACAACCCAGGACTATTGACATTTAGTGAAGAAACAACCAGATTCAATTTGTCTTTATTTATTTTTTTGATTCAATTTCATGTTGTCAAGTATTATGAAGTGGCTATCGAATATCTATCTTCATCTATTTATTTTATTCAATTGCATCTTATGTTTCATCTTTGTCTCTGATCTCTACATCACTCATTCCATATTGTTCCATATACATGATGAATAGTTTTACTCAGTTTTCTTTTTTTCCCGAACAGACCACTCATTCAATTTATTATTATTTCATTTATTTTCACATATCTCATTTTTATTATTATATCCACTATCTTATCTTCGATTTATCTTCAATTTTTATTTTAGTGCCCACATTACAATTATTGTTATCGAAATTGAAAATGAATTCAAATCTTCTTCCTCAAAATTTAAAAATTCATATACTTTTACTCTATCCTTTTTCTTTGTTAACTATTTGAATGGTGTCTTTATATTATATGCACTCATATTCCATTATCATACACCATTAATTTCTAATTAAAATTTATTCAACATTACTATTTCTTCTCAACTTTTATAAATATTAATCTCTTATTAAAAGAAAAACCAGTAATCGAATATGTTGTGCAATAGCACGGGTGAGTACTAGTATTTATTATGTCAATTCCATTGTGATACAATGGTATAAAACATGATAACTCTACAGTTTCATGTAAAAGAATAGATAGACCAAAAATTCCCTACCTCAAAAGGTTTTCGATGCTCTTTGCACGAGAATAGACCAACAAAATAGATCATGATAACCTCTCTTGGAGGATTACATCCACCTGAGGATACAGAGACACCACCACACTGACCAACACCCAAGAAAATTCCATTAGGAACATGGAGATAACATGCCATAATAGGGAAATGAGAAACAAAAGGAGATGAACCCAAAATAATGATGATAAATCATACCTTATATCGAAGATTGATCGATACTGCTTGGTTGCACCAAAGTAGGGGGTGTGCTTGCAGTAAGAAGAAGTTCAAGGGGAACCAATCCGAGGAGGAAATTTTGATTACACGACTCCTATGGGAAGGAAGTAAAGGTTCAAGCATATCTTACGAGGAAACAATAGTGAAGAACAAGGAAGGAAGATATCTCTCCCCTTTAGAAGATTTAATGGAGCAACGGTTTAAGATACGATGAATTTTCCATTAAAAGAGGATTACATTAAACCACACAGTTTGAACAAGTAAGGCATCCCGAGCCTTAGAAAAATTAATATTGGAGTTATGGGCTTTGAATTGGTCTTAAATCCCTTAAAATAAGGAATTGAATGTGTTTTACATCGAAGAAAACGTTAAATCGGAGAAACTGGAAAAATCTGGAAAATTAGGAAAGGAAAAGTGACACAGTTTCGTGAAACAGTTTAGAATTTTGGAAAAGGAAGTGTCACAGTTTCATGAAACAGTTCATGAAATAGTTTCATAAAACAGTTTGGAATTTTGGAAAAGGAAGTGACATAGTTTTGTGAAACAGTTTGTAAATTTGGAAAAGTGTTGGGGATAAGTCACCTTGACCTCCAAAAACACCCCAAACACTATATTTTATCAAAGGAATGGACTAGATAGGTTTGGGACATTACATCAGATACCTCTCAAAACATTCTCATCCTTGAGAATTCAAAACCAACCTAAAAGGAAACAGAAAAGGGGTTCGAACAACCACCCATCGAGATACCCCTCAAAAGAGATAAATCCACAAAAGCAAAAAAAGAAAGCCATCTCATAAACATGAAAGGTCTACAACCACAAATAGAACATTGTTATAAGAAAAGAGTTAAGCATAAAAAAACTCGGGGTACTGAGCACGTATCTAGGAATCACGTTCCTAGGTACTCTCCTCTACGCCACTATGCCGCCACAAGACATGAACCAAGGGAATAAAATGCCTGTGCAACACCTTCTCCTTATGGTCCTAGATCTCTATAGGCCGCTCCTCGAAGGTCCCATCATCTACAAAGTCGATCTCACCCCAATTGATGATGTGAGAGTCATCATAAAGATAATGAAGGAGCTGCGACAAATGAAAAACATCATGCATCCAACTCATCTTTGGGGGAAGTGATACTCGATATGCCACAACTCCAACATGATCCAACACCTCGAAAGGCCTAACAAACTGAGGAGAAAATCCCAAGACCAAACCTTTGCTGCCCAAGATAGGGAGTTACCTTCAAAAAACATGTGATCCCCAAAATCAAACTCTAAAGGTATCCTCCTTTGATCGGCATATGATTTCTAAAAATCCTGTAATGCCTTCATCCTATCACGAATCACCTGAACCATCTCTATCATATTATGCATTAGTTCTGGTCCAAGAATTGCTGACTCTCCAAACCCAATCCAGCACAACAGAGAATGGTAAGGTCGGCTATACAAGGCTTCAAATGGTGCCATACCGATGGTGGAGTGAAATCTATTATTGTAAGAGAACTCCACCAAGTGTAAGTGCCTCATCCACAAACATCCAAAATCCAATACACAAGAGCGCAACATGTATTCAAGAGTCTGAATAGTCCGCTTTGTCTGACTATCCGTTTGTGGATGAAAAGCAGTGCTAAAGCATAGCTGAGAATCAAAAGCATGCTGGAGACCTCTCCACACCCTAGAGGTAAAACTAGGATCTCAATCGAAAATGATTGTACTCAGGACTCTGTGGAGTCTCACCACCTCCTCCAAATACCGAGTCGACAAAACATCCATTGATCTCAACTCCTTGATCGCTATGAAGTGGGATGATTTCATCAAACGATCCACTATCACCCATATAGCATCATGGCCTCCTTGATCTTGAGGTAAACTAGTAAAAAATTCTATTGAGATGTCCTCCCACTTCCATTGAGGAACATCTAATGTCTAGAGAAAACCACTGGGGACACGGTGCTCGACCTTCACTTTCTGGAATACCAAACATCGAGACACAAAATCCACAACTGCATGCTTAATCCCAATCCACCAAAACTGACTCCTCAAGGCTCAGTACATCATTTTTACGCTAGGATAGGCCTCTAAAGGAGAACTATGGAACTCTCTGAGAACCTTCTCACACATCGCCAAAGGAACAAAAATCCATCCCTGATACAACAGTCGGTGGTGTTCATCCTCATACCAACCATCAGGGGCCTCAACATAAACAACTCAGTCTCTCTATACCTTCACCTCTAGATCCCCCAATTGGGACTCTTCCACCTATTACACCAGATATGCCTGAACCATTATCTGGAAAAGGCAAACTCTGCCCCCAAATTCTCCCATATCGATATGTAATGCTGAAAGTTCTTCCATTAATCTATAGGAATCACTAGATTCACCCAATTCATCACTACATGACTTCCTTCTCAGCACATCAGCTACAATATTCCCCTTCCTAGGTGTATACAATATTTCAAAGTCATATTTTTGTAAGAACTCCATCCACCGACACTATTGCAAGTTCAAGTCACGCTGGGAGAAAACATACCTCAGGCTCTTATGATCGGTAAAAACCACAAAGTGCTCTTCAATGAGGTAATTTCTCTAAAAATTCAGAGCAAACACCACTACCAATAACTCAAGATCGTGGGTGGAATAATTATGTTCATGGGGACAAAAATGATGAGACCCATAAGAAATGACTGATCTCTACCGCATCAGAACACAACCTAACCCTAGATGCAAAGCATCGCGAAAAACATCAAACTGAACTCCCTCTGCTGGCAGACAAAGAACTGAAGGACTTACCAACTTCTCCTTTAGATACTCAAAATATTCCTGACACTGATCATTCCAAAAGAATTCCTGATCCTTCATGGTCAATGCTATCATAGGATTTGAAACCCAAGAGAAATCGACTATGAACCTCCTATAGTAGCCTAAGAGACTAAGGAAACTTCACACATCTGCCACTGTCTTAGGGGATTCCCAAGACACAATTGATTATATATTTGATGGATCTATGGATAATCCCTATTGGGACACCACATTCCCCAAGAAACGAACTTCTCAAGCCCAAAACCCACACTTCAAAAACTTCCCAAACAACTACTATTGATGAAGAACTCCCAAAATGGCATGCAGATGCTCTGCATGCTCCTCCTCAGACACAAATTAGACAAGGATATTATCGATTAAAACCACCATGAACTTATCTAGGAACTCACGGAACACAGCGTTCATCAATCACATGAACACATCTGGATCATTCGTCTCACCAAACGGCATTACAACAAACTCGTAATGCCCATGACAACAACAAAAAGTAGTCTTCGGGATATCTTCATCCTTTAAACACATCTTATGATATCCTGACTGCAAGCAGATCTTTGAGAACCAACATGCACCCTTCAGTTGATTGAATAAATCATCAATCCATGGAAGAGGATAGCGATTATTCACTGTCACTTTGTTTAAGCGACGATAATCGATACACAACCACAAACTTCCATCAGCCTTCTTCATGAATAAAACCAGTGCACCCCACAGTGACACACTCAGAAAAGAACATACTATAATAGAATATTAATCTATATACAAATCTCCCGTAACTCAGAAGGGTCCATCCTATACAGAAACATAGAGATAGGAGATGCTCCTGGCTGTAGCTCAATCTCAAAATCGATCTATCATCGACAGAGTAATGCTACAACCTATTTTTTAAAGACATCAAGGTGCTCTTATAAGACCATGAGAAATACCAACTGATGAACCTTTGAAGAAATCAGTATTAGCTCATCCATCAAGTATGGTAAGGATAGAACACACCTTTGACCCATCCGAGGGTCTCTCTCACCAACAAACACTACTGGCTCTCCGTCAGCATTGAAGAACACCACCTGCCTCCTGAAGCAATCCATGATAGCCTACACCAAATACAACCAATCCATGATGAGGATGACATCATATGGTTGTATCCGTAAACATAGGAAATCTCCCTAAGAGCAGTGCTACCCCAACACTAGCTCATAGTCTCTACATACTTTAAACAAGTCATCTTGACCTCCAATTGGCATATTCAACACCAAGGGAACTAAAAGGCTCTGTACCTCAAGTCCTAAATCATGGACAAGGGTAGGTTATATAAAGTAGTGCATCGTCCTGAATTAAACATGACATACACCCAAGTATAAAACAAGAAAAGGGTACCTCGAACAACGTCTAGCTTGCCTGGAATTGGCAACGCTAAAGCATGAAGCTAACCACGACCTCCTCCACAACCTCTCTAACCCTGATGATGACCACCACCATGGCTATGCTCTACTCTCTAAGGATGGGGAGAATCCCAGGGATGTCCTCTACCTACCCCATTTGCCCTCTGCTGATCCAAAGCTGGTGCAACCTGCTGCTGCTGCCTCAGCTAGAGTTGACTCAATAGAGAAACCTGGAGAGGAACACCTGGTGCACGATGACCACTCTGAAAGGTAGGGCACTATCGCTACTGATGATCTCGGACTCCACAAGAAAAAAATCACTTGATCCCTTGGCATAGGCCTAAGATCCCCCCTAGGGAAACAAGATGCTGAGGGCTAAGACCTACCCCCGACTGAACGAAAACTCTTCTGCCCTGAAAACCAAGAACCCCAGACCACAACTCTACTTCATGAGGAATCATGATGAACTTTTACAATTTCCAATTTCCTCTCAAAAAACTTTTCCCTTTCCATCACCTCAAGATATGTCTTCAGCATAAACAGGGTGACCTAGCGCTGGATCTTTGGATGCAAAGCCTCCTCAAAATTCCTTGCCTTAGCCTCCTTATATGGAAATAGGTTTGAAGAATATCATAAGAGGTTCTTGAAGCAGATTCCAAACCCTCTCACATTAGAGCCCCCCTATCAAAGGGTAAGTAACTCCTGGTGATTGGAAACTATTGTGGTCAAAGAAAGAAACTCAGCTCTGAACTTGTCTTGGAACTCCTCCCACGAGATCATTGACTCCTAGTGATCCCCAAGGAATAAGAACCACCACTGCCTCACTACCCACACAGAATCTTCACAACCAAATACACCCAGTGCTTCTTCCGAGAATGAATCGAAATGAAGGATATCTAAACCTCCTCCAACTAGTCTTCTGTGACTGCATCTAAAATGGAGCCCTTATACTTTTGTAGACTCTAGTGTTGAAACTCTCAGAGTGTAATACTCCAAGTGTCATCATCGTCAACCTCTACCCTGCGGCGATCTGCTGGCACAACCTGCTAGACATATTCTACGTGAACCTAATGAGGAAGTCTACCTGGATCCATATCTGCAAAATAACAAATAGTTTAGAGATACTAAACCTGGAATATGGAAGACTCAACATTAATTAATTAATTGTTTTCTTTTATTCATTTTAGGTTAATATATCCCAAGGTCTACCCATTCAAACACAGACACAAAGAATAATGATGCATGATACTTTCCTAGGTCTCTACCCTGCAACTAGTATCACCTAGTTTAGTATCCACTGTAAACTTAAAGGTCCGTGCATCAGATCTGAGGGGGCCATAAACGCCTATGTCTCAGCTAGTCTCCAGTGTTTACACCACATTCTAAACTTAACTGACACCATTTCCCTACCAACACATGAAACCTTGCCTGTTCCTAACACCAAAATCCATCCTATCCCTCAACCAGACCTCTGATACCACTCTGTCATGACCCCCTCCCCACAAGGTGTACCCCTCCTAGGCTGACAATGTGAGAAAGGAGACAGTGATCCCTGAGTCCTACCTCAAGTAGGCCCTGGGTTGGCGACTAGTACCAAGGGTATAATAAACACACAAATAGGAGGCATTACCCTCTAAGAGAACACATGTGAAAGAGATAGATAAGATAGACACCAACCAACTCCAACTCAGACTACAATATAAAATAAATCCCAAGTACACATATGTAATGTCTTGAAAAAATACTACAACTAAAATAGAAAATTGAAATTACCAAAGGAAAGTAAAACATCAGCAACCACGAAGCCCGAATAGCTCCTGGAACCCCAACCTAGTAGTAACCAGCCTGATCTCCAACCTACTCCAAGTGACTTGAAAAAAAAATTATATATACATGGGGTGAGTATAATAGTATACTCATTAAAATCCTCCCTAGAGCCTCTCATGCAAAAGTAAATAAAGCATGCTAAAACATAGTAAACAACAAGTGAAACTAACTCATCACCTAAACAGGTATACTATGTTCCCAAACTCACCATGACTACTCTCACTAAGTATCTTATACAAGAGTATATAATATACTAAATAATATTAAGGGTACCCTGCTACTGCTTCCCCACTGGTTTTCCACTTTTCCCCAACGTCACATGTCCCAAGCATCTCTTTCCAAAAAGACTTGCCTGCAGACACCTGGGTGAAGCACCACAACATGCATCTCATGAAACAAAACCACCACATCTAGGTAACCAAAGTAACTAGGTAGTTTCTGAGAGCCACCACAGATCTTATAACATGTATCATATATCGGGCATTAAACCTCAAGCCATCATAGCCCATACATAGAGTAAGGTTCCTCAAGCCATCACAACCTATACACGTTACACCTATAGTATTCCATATGAAACTATATCTAGAATATATATGTGTGAATAAACACAAGCCATTACAACCCTCTACACACATATATGGGGAAAACTAACCATTATGGCTACCAGCACAAGTAACTACCAAGAGAAGAGAGAAAATCCAAAGGAGGTAGTCAGGCATCCATCCTCCCAATGGAATGTTGGGGAAAACACCCCCAGGGCTCAGAATTCCCAGGGTGTCAGTTTCCCTAAATGATGGGGTGGATTAGCGTATAGAAACAAAAAAAGTATAGAATATACTATATCTCACAACCACACTATGGGCATAACTTAGTCTTAGACTCAACTGAAACTAACGTCTCTCAGACTCCTGGCTGCCACTACTAAGACTAGGAATCCTATAAGCACACAACCATTTAAATAGATTTATTACATTACTTCATTCCCTTTTTACCAGTTTCACTTTACGTTAATTAATTCTTTAAACGTTAATTAACCATTAAAAATTACACATTATATTTTATTAGCATCACACCCAAAGTTCACTATTCCTTTACATTTCAACCTCAGCATTGTGTCCCAGCAAGCTCCAACCCAATGGGTTAACATCATTTATTCAATCCTTTATTAATAGAATTATTACTTTCCCATATTCCCAGGCATTCTAGAAAACATTCTAATCTACTAAACACAAGGGGATCAACACAGTGATTAGATGAACTACCCGTCGAGTCTTTTCCACCTATAAAAAGAGTGTAGACCCATCCTCCCTTAGGAATCTAAACACAAAAAGCACGTGACATACCCTACACATCTTCGCTTCTTTTGGAAGGAGGGTAAAAAAAACCATCTTCCTTGAGTAGTGGGGAAAGTAAAGAAGATAACAACCAACAAGATTCAACAAGCATCCAACATTCACATCTAACCCATTTCATCATCTTCGTTGTCCTCCCCTACACCCACGTGTATAAATCGATGCATCTCACCACTCTAGGTGTCAACTGATACCACAACCAATGGGCCTCCCTGCCCCCACATATCACAATAGCCATCTAGTCTCACATCACAACACAAGAAGCAGGAAAAAACATCATATCAATTAGACTCTTATCCCTTAAACAAGTCATATAGACTTCACACACAATGAGCACTCACAGATCCAAGCATAAGGATATTAGCCTTTAAAAAAAGAGGGTAACTCAGAACCCTTATAGGAATTATCTTTTATCAACCAGCCAGTTATTTAATCCATCTTGAATTAACCGGTTCATTATTAGTAGGTTCCAAATATGGGCAACCTAACCATAAATCTATCATAGATATCACAAATAATTAAACATTCTTACTGTATCAATTTTATTAACATCAAATTATAACAACAACAAACGGATTCATTTATATGCCTCTTTATCTTTATCCAAAATTATCAATTAATTCCAGCTTTACGTTCTTTACCAATTTCATCGAGAAAAACATTATAACAAGCAAAGCATAAATATCATACTATCTAGAAAAAATGAGAGGTAATAACATACGATCAATACTAATTTATTTATCTGGTTAAGATATTTATTATGTCAATTCCATTGTGATATAGTGGGATAAAACATGATAACTCTATAGTTTCATGTAAAATAATAGAGAGACCATGAATCCCCTACCTCAAAAGGTTTCCGATGTTATTTTCACAAGAATATACCAACAAAAAAGATCACGATCACCTCTCTTAGAGGACTGCATCCACCCAAGGTTGCAGAGACACCACAACACCGACCAACACCCAAGAAAAGTCCATTAGAAACATGGAGATAGCATGCCATAATAGGTCAAGGAGAAATAGAAGGAGATGAACCCAAAAGAATGATGATAAATCATACCTTATATCGAATATTGATCAATAATGCTTGGTTGCACCAAAACAGGGGGTGCACTTGAAGTAAAAAGAACTTCAAGGGGAACCAATCCAAGGAGGAGAGTTTGATAACATGAATCCTATGAGAAGGAAGAAAATGTTTGAGCATATCATACCAGGAAACAATAGTGAATAACAAGGGAGGAAGATATCTTGCCCATTTAGAAGATTTAACGGAGCAACAATTTAAGATACGCTGGATTTTCCATTAAAATAGGATCATATTAAACCACACGGTTTGACCAAGTAAAGGCATCCCGAGCCTTAGGAAAATTAATATTGGAGTTATGGTCTTTGAATCAACCTCAAATATCTTAAAAGAAGGCCTTGAATGCATTTTATTTCAAAGAAAACATTAAATCAACGAAACTAGAAAAATATAGAAATTTGGAAAAGGAAAAGTGATACAGTTTCATGAAACAGTTTCATGAAACATTTTAGAATTTTGCAAAAGGAAGTGACATAGTTTCGTGAGACAGTTTTATGAAACAGTTTAGAATTTTTGAAAAGGAAGTGACACAGTTTCATGAAATAGTTTCATGAAATAGTTTGGAAATTTGGAAAAGTGTGGGGGATAAGTCACCTTGACCTCCTAGAACAACTCAAAAACTAAATTTTAGAAAAGGAATGGACCAGATAGGTCCGTACCATTACATTGGAAATGATATAATAAATATTAGTGAATATAAAATATTCTTTAATAGAGGTTAAGGAAAAAAGAGTAAGATAGAATTTTAACTCCATTCAAGAATTAATAAATATTTATATAGAACATAAAATTATAGTATCACCCTTATATAATCCATCTTATAACTTTACATAGGATCACATCATATTTACTTATACTTAATAAATTAATGATAACAACTAAGTAGCCACTAAAACCCATAGATGAAATCTTCATTATAATGGGATTTCAAATTTCCAAATCTAATATACATTTAAATTTTTTAATAATAGATCCTTTAATATATTAACTATATCTATCTTTGTTCAACTCTATTTCATTGTATTGTAGACAAAACTAGATCTCTACCTTCATCAGTTTTCATATTTTTCTATGAAGACAAGTTTCTTCAATTGTCTAATTTAGGGAACAACCTTAGAACCTATCCAACTAGATGTTCTTTTTTGGTAAGATAATTTGTAATATGATTTACCCCCATATTTTCATGAGATATAAAAAATTAATTACATCTAAGTAAATGAGTGTTATACCTGCTTCCTCTCATGGTCTGACATCGTAGTCCACCCTAAATTGTGGATGTATGTCGTATAATACTTGTTTTTTTTATTTTTCCCTGACGATTCCTAAAAAAATTCAATAATAAAAAAGTAATTATTAATTAAAATCATGGTAATTTTCATTTTAAAACCTCAAATTTGATTAATACCTTGAACTCGGTACTCATCCAATGAGTAACCATTTCACGATAATATTCTACCAGCCAGTCATCCATGATAGGTGTGGACTCTAAATCCATTCCGACTCTAGCATACTAGAAACTATACAACACATGATTATAGCCTCTATAGAGCTCACCCAATTCCATAATCCATGCTGGCCTCACGGACTCACCATCAGGAAAATCAAAATGAACCTGGAACCAAAATATTTATTCAAATAAATAGAATAATAATATAACATTAAATCCAATAAATTTGTTTCCCCATATTTATGACCAATAATTATCCTTTAATAAATTTTGTAGGTGTCTCTAAAAGAATGGATGAATGAGAATGATGTCAAAGTATTTGTAAAGCATCACAAAAAAAACTCCTACACATCCATCCTGTTTTTCTAATCATTTGTCTGTCTTCATTGTACTCCACCATCAGCTGCGTACGGAGGTTCCAAACTATATGCATGTGTGTACACCCATGCCGCTTATTAGTATATCCATCTGTTAAAGAAGAAAAACAAATATTATATCAATACATATTATAATGAAAATAAATTATGGTAAAAAAATTTAATAGGGTTTCATAAATATACCTAAGGAAGTCTGAGTAGTGGGCATCGTTGGATCCCCAGGCACTGACGGAACATCAACCTGTATAGATGTAGTGGGTCCCTGTGTATACTCTACAGGCTTAGAATGTGTCATAGCAGTAGTCTAAGAAGTAGGAATGTAGTAGCATAGGGAGAAGGAATTAGAAGGAAAAGAAGATGTCATAGATGAATGTACAAATGCATAATAAGGTTGAGGAGTAGGAATCATTAGTGGATATGAGAAAGAGAGGTGAAGAGGCTCAGATGAAAATGGAGGTACAAACATGGGTGGAAAAAATATCCTGGGTGTCTGTGATGACACCACAATATCAAAAAGTTTGGTAGATGGTATTTTAGGGGGAGGGACAAGGTGTGATCAGGCACACTGACTAGAGCGCCTAGCTGTAGTATCACCCCCTCGAATTGCTAGCCTGATCACTAGAACCACTAGGATGGTCGGTGAATAACTAACACCTTGTTAGTGAATCCTAATTAGAAGTTAAAAAAAATTAACCACCTGACATTATATGTTATCGATATATATTTTTGAAATAAAATATTCACAATGATCACTAAATGAGGGACACCCATCTCAGTCATTGGACGATTATTGTCTGCCTTCTTTTTTTTTTCATTGCTCTTGAGTGTTTTTGAATTCATTAATTTGAAAACAAATATGTAATTAATTATAAATCCATAACTAATGTGTAACTGAAATAATAAAGAAGACATGACATTACTTAATTAAGTAATACCACTTGTTAAACCAAATACGACATATACAGTGATATAACACAAATATTTTATATCTTTTGGGGGTAATATAAAAACATAAGATATGTCATAGAAAAAACAATACACTCAATTTAGCATGTTTAGATGACATGCCTGAAAGGTGTTGTTAATTACTTTAGGTGTGAGTCAAATTTGAAATTTATATTGTCCCAAACCATACTAACTACAAAGGTGTAGTATGGTAGAAGTATGGGGTTGAACCCATAGAGTGATGGCAACACAATGATGAAAACTCTAGACTAAAGGTTAGGTCACTCCAATTTCCGATTGTTTTAATTAAACTAATGGTGAAATCGAAATAAATAAATTAAAATAGAGAAACAAAAGAGAGTGGAATCGGTTTCCAAGGGTGGTTTTTATAAATAAATTAATTCAAATTTACTTGAAAAATAATTATATTAAATAACTGCACAACCAAATAGTTTCATTGATAGAAGAAATGTTCATTTTCTATCAAATTACCTTATAATCCCAATTCATCCTGGCCAGATGAATCAAAATATCTAAAGTGCATTTAGTTTAGATTGCCAAAAAAAGAAGAGTAATTCCATTCAATGGTCATGAATGAATCATATCAATCATGTTAGGGTTCATTCATTATTGAAAACATGTGGTCAATGATTCAATGATGAATAAAATAGACAATTAGAAACAACATGATACTATCAAATAAAATCATATTTACGAGCAATGAAAAATCAAACTATGATGGTATGCGCCCCCTTTGACTGATTCTGCTCTCCCCTATGGGGTTTATCTAATCACCATCAGGTGGTCACTGATGATGAATTAACAAATACCCATAGTAGAGATATTAGAAAAGAGTGAAGAAGAATAAAAGTAATTTAAAGATAGACTAAAATTAAAATAGGAAGCATTAAATGATTACATCAAATAAAGGAAAACAAAACCGAAACAAGAACATATCTATGACGACCTCTTGGTGTTCATGCCTCCAACGTCAAATTGAATGCTTTTCTCATGGTTTTTATCCACATTTTATAAGCCTCATGGTCATCCATAGAACCAGGTCAATTATGGCATTAAATGGTTATCTGGGTCAAAATATTTTAAGAAATACCAACGGAAGATACACTAGAAATCAATGTTTTTTTTTTCTGTATCGTGATTTTACACAACGCGTAATATGATTACATGTTGTGTAATCATAATTCATATACATAGTTAACAAATTGAAATTTCACATCGTGTAATGACTTTACACAACATGTAATTGTGATTTTAGCACTGGAATCTCCATTTTATCCTGCTTCTTTAGTTTTGTGCCTCTAGAAGTGCTCCATGATCATTATCAAAATCCAGTGTCATGCTGCGAGTGAAGTGAAGTGATGCAAATTGGTTTTTTGTTCTTTTATTTCTTTTTTCCTTCATATTGCTCCAAATTTCAAACCTGTATCATAATACACAAAAACATTGATATCAGGAACATATATTATATTAAATAAATTAATATTCAATGAATTCAAATATAAAAACACATCAAAATATGTATACAAAATAGAGTTATCATTAACATGAGTATGATATGGTTTTCTTCTATTTTCAATTTGATCCAATTAAATTTTGGTTAGGTCGTTTGGTTTATTCTGGTCAATTGATTAGTTATTTTGTCTGTTTTTATTTGTCTTAGGTCATTTGGTTCATTTTTATCAATTGATAAGGCCATTTATCCATTTTTATTTGTCTTAGGTCAGTTGGTTCATATCTTGGGTAGGTCATTTTTTCATTGTTTTTTGTCATGTCATTATTTTCATTGGATTTTATTTTCATATCAATTAGTTTAATATGTCCAATTCACTTCATCTTGTTTTTTTATAATTTAACTATTTCGGTTTTGTTTGGTTTAGTAGTTTTGAATACCATTTAATTCAATATTAGAAAATGAAACTCAAAGAAAAATACAACCAGTAAATATTGAAAATGCACATGAAGGTCTAATTGGATATAAAATATTTATAATTAATAGTAAATCAATTTTTATACCACCAACCTCAACAACCCAAGTCGATCTAAACCAAAATAACTGAGAACATAGATGGATGATTCTATATATTTCCCACCATAACTTCAGGTTCGCAATCAACTTTGACAATTAAAGTATTGGATTAATCATAAGTAATAGATGGATCAGGCCCAATTGGAGTAGTTATGGTGTCAATTACATCATCATCATCATTAAAAATATTTCTTGGGATTAATTTAATAATGAAACCAAATTTAGGTCAAATATGACCTTTGACATAAAAAATTTATTTCATCATTGATGACAATACATATGGTTCATTAGTAGCAAGAGTGTGATTCATGTCAATAGCTCAAAATCCATAGTCATCAATAAATTTTCAATGCCTTATCATCGAATCAAACCACCATCATTTCATTAGAGTGACTCTACCATGAGAGTAATAATCCAATATGAAAATTTTCTCAATGACTCCATAATAGGATACATTTTCAAATTGAGGTATACTATCTAATGAACTAGAATAATAATCTATTGTGGTAGTTAACATAACACCATCATGTTGTTTTCTCATGTTCTTTGCTCGTTTAGTGATAATAAATCTATACCCATTGATCATAATTGATTTTTATTCATGAACCATGGAATTATGACCAAAAGCCAAAGATTTCATTTCCTTAGAGATAGAGTCAACATAAAAACTCAATACCTAAAATATAAATGAATATTAAACTTAATTAAATATTGATTTTATTAATTTATTATAGTAATATTTCTACCTTCAATTTCAACCAAGCAAAAAACTCTTTGCTATGCAAAGTCTCTCTTCTTCTAAATGATAAAGAATGATGCTTTATATTTATCAGTTGTTTATGCCCCTTACTAAAAAAAGTAAAAATAGCTTAAAATATATGTAAAATTACAGGATATTAAATAATATATACATTTTTAATTTACTTACTTGATGTAGTCATCGAACAAATCATAGTTAAATAAAACTGTGCGATGTGCCATATCCCACCCTTCAAGGCTTAATATCGTCAATGTATATGATCTGAGAATTCCTCCTATTTGGGGAAGTGATGGAAAAATGGTTTCAATTTTCTCATACTATTATTCTTCATTTCTCATTGGTCTATTTCATCTTGTACTTAGATCAAATAGATACACTTAATAGAAATCCATACATTCTTGAGCCAAGTAACCTTTACGATCAAACTTTTGGGATGATTTCTGTTCTGGAAATAAGACTTCAATGTGAACATGTTTCTTTCAGTTGGATATGTCCAATGAAAAGAAACTGGTCCTCCAAGAAGTATTTTGATTGGAATATGGACATTTAGATATAGCATGCATGTAAAAAATGATGGAGGAAATATTTTCTCTAACTCACACAAAATTAATGGTTCCTATGCCAAAATTTTTTACAAGAAAGAATTCGAAAACTTCTTATCACAAAGATCTATAAAGAAATAACACAACTAAATAACTTACATCCTTACATTATCAGACAGAAGATGATGGATTTCTATTAGAATCAACTCATGCAGAAGGATGTGATAATCATGAGTCTTCAAATATTTTAGATTCAACTCTCTTAAGTTGACCCATTTTGATATGTTTCTTGAATATCCATCAATAACTATAATATTCCCTATTACTTCCAGAAATTGATTTTTTCTATAGGTGTCATCACATAAGAAGTACTTGGAACTTTCCATTTATTTTCACTGATACACATAGGATGCAATTCTGGTCTGATGCCCTAATCCATCAAGTCATGCCAAGATCATAAATCATAT
Organism: Viscum album; assembly: GCA_963277665.1. Taxonomy (NCBI): domain Eukaryota; kingdom Viridiplantae; phylum Streptophyta; class Magnoliopsida; order Santalales; family Viscaceae; genus Viscum; species Viscum album. The sequence goes on along the minus strand of OY728157.1, from coordinate 437,992,098 downwards.
TTTGTCTTTAACTTTACATTTAGAAGAATTGAAAGCAAAATTTCACATATATTCTTTTTAATGTGCATTATTTCTAAGCAATGACGTAACAAATTGGTTGATATTTCATCAGACATAAAAACATTCTGGAGTCCGAGGATTAATGGAAAATGCTACATTACTTTTTGTGGCACACAAAATGGTGTTCCATAATCTTTTATCTTCCATCGGGATGTACCACATTTTATACAATCATTCCATTTAATAGTTTCCTCCTAGTAAAAGCTATAATCTTTCAGGCAAACATGGTTTTTTTTGAAAATTCAAGTTCCTGAACTAACTTCCATGCCATATAGTGGTTTGAGGGAATATCTGTATCATCTGGAATCAATTCCTTCAAAAAGTTAAGAATGTAATCAATGATAGTATTAGAAATCCCATACATTATTTTCCCATGAAACAATTAGATTAAAAATTCCATCTTCTTCATTTTACCACATTGCTGATATACTGGAGTTATAGAAGCATCATTCAATTTTTTCATTCTGTCAAAATCATAATTTTCATTAAACACATCATGTGTTATCGTATCAAAGTCTTCTTAGGTCGACATCCCTTATTTCTCATAATGATGAATAAATGGAAACCGATAATCTAAAAAATTCTCAAATCCAGTCTTCTCATTTGTATCATGGTCATTTTGAGTTTGTATTTTCTCCCCATTATGATACCACACACAGTAGTTTATTTGAAATCCATATTTGGTTATATGGTAGATAACTTTTTCATGGCTCAACTAAGGTCTTCAAACACAATTATAACATGGGAAATGTATGTGACCACTATCTAAAGAATTGTTAAATGAAAAATCTAAAAATCTCTCCAACTTATTTTGAAAATATATTGAGATCAGTTTGGTTCCATACATCCAACTTCTATTCATTCTATAAAAAAATTTATATGCCATTTCATGAAAGCAATTAAATAATATTGAAGTTTAATTGAAAATATATCTAAGGAAATGAGAATTGGTCAATTTATATGAAACCACAACCAAAACACTAATCGATATGAGAATCATAATATAATTGAAAACAAAAGACTATATATATAAGAAAATACTATAAATATAAAACCATGATATTGAATTCCATTATATTAATGTGTAATAACTATAAATAGTACTACATAAAATTGTGTTTATAATTGATGTTTTTATTTTTTCTCTTATTATATTCTCTTTTTAACTAATGTTATACTTATTCAATAAATTCATGTATAAAATATTACTAGTTCTAGGTAACCGTCTTCTATTTGATTCGGATCAATTTTGGTCAGTTCTGTTTATATATGATTAGTTTAGTTCTGGTCTATTTAGTTTGGTTGGCTTTAGTTTTTTTATTTGGATAAGGTCAGTGCATTCCTATTAGGGTTTTATTAAAGATTGTTCAATTTAGTTCATTTTTTATCATTATTATATAATTTATTTTAGTTAGGTTAAATTTAGTTCACTTCTTTTTATTTTAGTTTAGTTTGATGTATTTTAGTGTAGTTCAGGTCTACTCACATCTGCTTGGGTCAGATCACCATATCATTTTCTATAATTTTTACTCACATTCTATAGGACTCCCATTGCCTGCTCATATTTTTCTATCTTGATAAAAAAACAACCCCATATACCTTTTCAATACTGATGTAGAATATTAAAATATTCATAAAAAAATTGTATAAAATTTTAAAAAATGATTTATTATTTTCTATAACAAGAATAAACTCTTTTCAATACAAATGTAGAATATTAATTCACATTTGGATTAATAAATAAAATAAAAATCTATAAACAAATTCTTTACACATATTTGACATCAGAAAGGTATTTCCCAAAAATAAAAAATACAATGGATTCCTTTTCCAATACAAAGAATTTAATGTTTAACCCCCATTAGTAAAAAACCACCACATCATCCATCTCCAAATCATACAATCATCGGGGAATGTGACTTCCCTTTATACCATAATGTCATTAGGGAATGAAATATTAGAGTATTCCATATCTCTATAAAATGGTGGGTAGAATAGAAATAACCATATATCACTATGATTACAACATAAATAACCATATATGATATCTATATTGTTACAATAATAAAAGAAATATAGTTATACTAATATAATAAAAACAACTTCACTTATAAATAACACTTATTCACATCAACCACCATATTCAAAATATTATAAAAATCCCAAAAATTATACCCCAATTCAATCACATATTCAATCTCTTAAAAATTTTACATATGAAAAACCATTTTGAAGATTTATAAAAACCAAAATTTATTATATATTTTAAAGACTAATGAAACTCATAATTATATTCACATAACAAATCAAATTATAAAAAATTCAAATTAAATAACATAAATTTGAATATCACATACTTTAACAACTATGTGATCAATGTTAAATCAATAAAAATACTAATATGTCATATACTAAATTATATGTGATAGTGTGCCACATATGAATTATTTAGAACATGCCAATTTCACATTAAAAAATAATCAAATGAAACCATTAACTAATAGATTGAAATATATGTGTAATGAAACTAAATATTGTTGATAACAAGGAAAAATAAATATAGATAGAAGATATAACTCATTTCAAACTCACTAGTTTGAAGTGGAAGAAACCAAATCACTTCAACCAATAATGAATCACTGGGTAGGAAGAAGAGAATCAGTCACCGACTGGGAAGAAGAGGGATGCATGTCGCTATGGTCTTGGTATTGGATTTTAAGGGGAGCACTGTAAGTGATCAGTATGGGAGGAGGGGAGTAGTGTGATAGGGATAGGAATGGGATGAGGAGAGTGTGGCTACTGGGAGTCAGAATGGGATAAGGTGCACCGCATGCTAGGGCTGAGAATGGGAGGAGGGGAGCGGGGTTGCTGGGAGTCGGGATAAGAGAAGGGGAAGCGCGTGGGGAGTGATGTATATAGGGGAAATTAGGCACCTCTATTATAATGATTTTAAAAAAACATTGGAATATAATACCATATGCCAATGGTTTTTAAGAAACCGTTGGGATAACCTTCTTTATAATACCCTATCCCAATGGCTAGAGAAAACCATTGGGAAAACCCGAGTTTCCAGTAGTGAAAATATCAAAAATTCACCCTAAGATAATTTTTGATATTATGAATTAAAAAATTAAATTAATTTATTCAAATTAAATTTATAAAAATTTTGAATTTAGGTTTTAATCACATTCTTTAATAAAGCTATGTGTATTGTGATATTGTTTCTCTAGAAATAAAATCTTAATATAATTGAATCTTAGGTATTATATATATTCATTAGGTATATTTAAATCCAATTGGTATATAATTTTTTAATTAGAAATTAAAAATAATATAATTCACAACTATAACAAATCAGTCTGGGTCGTCCCTCCAACGGATGCCCAAATCGGCCCGCCACTGGCCCCGATGGGCATTCCTAATCCCCATGAGTAGACAAATAGTGCATGGAAATCATAGGAACACACTTGAACATATTTTCAACCAATAATTTGAGTAAAATAAAGTAGCATGAATATAATTAAAATATATACTAACCCATTCTTATACCTAAGATCCATGATGAAACAAAAATGCAGAAATAAACAACCTAATATAAAAACCAGGAAAGTAGTGAAATATAAGTGATCACTAAAAACCTCCCTTGCCCTCTGAACACCCTCTCAATTAAGGAAAATATACCCACATCCAATGAATTTTCTTATAACCCTAGAAACTATAGTTACCCTCCATCCATATAAAACAATAAAATCCCAATTGTCCAATATGATAAAAGAGACTAAAACAAAAAATAAAATACAAACATACCTATCTCCTTATGAATATACGAGTCACCACCCAACAATCAAGAACCACGATGCCTAATGGTAAAAAATAAAGGATTTTTTGAACCTACAACTAAAAATGATAATATAGGTGTGAGTACAGAAGCACTCAGTAGGCCACCACTACTAGCCTAATCTATGGAAATCCCTTAGTAAAAAAGGTTACAAAATGCTATTTTGAACATGAAGTATAAAATAGATTTTCATATAATTTACAAAACCAAATCATAAGAAACATTTCAAACAACTATCATTTTTATAAACTAAAAATGAGGATAGTTATAAAATTTAAGTCAAACCTTTAAATAGAGCAAAACAAATCAAAACATTTATTCCACCTTCCAAACATCTATTGAAAACCCCATTTCAAAAAAAGGAAAAACCATTCCTTTAAACTCTTAAAGAAATTCAAAACATTTCCCTTTTTAATATCTTAATTTAAAACCATTTTTAAAACAACCCATTTGAAAGTAATCCAAACACACAAAAAGGGATACTATACAAGTCAGAAGGAGCAGCAAGTCCATCACAACATAAACCATATAATGTCAAAGCTCAATCATAAAATAATCAATATGACAAAACATTCATAACATAACAATCAAGAAATTCACACGATCAATATACAATAATAAAGACATAACATACCATAAATATCATGAGGCAACATGACAGGGACTAATGGGAAAGTGAAAGACATGTAAAGTGGACCTACTACTGGAAGGTTAACGATCACATGTCTATCAACTGAATTGCTCTAACCAGTATCTTCAGTGACCATCCCACTAGCTAGGTGTTATGTACAACTAGGGGGGACTTTCCAGAGTATAAATCTCAACTATCCTAACACCATCTAACTAATCCCCACTTAGTAACCCCGGGTTTCTTATGTAATAAATTAAGAAGGTAGACCACAAACAAATCAAATATCATCACATGACAATAAAAAATCCCCAAGGTATAACACCACAATCACGTCCTTACCACCACACATACTACACTTTGAAAGATCCCCAATACATAAGCACAACATGATTCACATCGCAAACATCCATCACATGGATTAATATAACATCATCAATAAAATAAATGGTGATCAATAAGGTTACAAAAAAAAAAAAAATCAATCAATATATCATAAAGTGCCACCTAATCCATTATCTTATCACATATAGAATATAAATTTGGAAATCCCTTTTAAAAAATTGGAATCCAAACAAAATTCCAAAGAAAATCATGATTATAAACAATTATAAACAAACAACCAAATAGAAACTCTATCTCATTTTATAAAACAACACCACCCTTTCAAAACATGGAAACCCTTTAAAATAAGTCACACCCATTTCAAAAAAACAACAACATCCAACATATTTTTAAAATAATGAAACCCCTTTTTTTAAATCTAAACAAATAATAACAACCACTTTTCTTGTGATCTGAGTCCATTCCAAGTCTTTAAACATATTTTAAATCCATTACAAAACCAACTTGGTTATGCTGAAAATTTATAAATCCTCAAAAAATATTGCATGTTTCTCTAAATAATTTTAAAGAGCCATACATACATTTGTACAAGAACTTGGCATGCAGCCTAATCCCATGCCAAGCTTTGAACATCACTTAATACTACTAAGACATACAAGAATAATTATAATTTCACAAGAAATAATTTAAAACACACCAAGAAAGTTATAACATGCAATACAAGGGGGTTCTATAGAAACACCTACCTCAAATGGTGGTGAGCAAGCTAAAATGGAATGAAATACTTTATCTTCAGTGGTGGATGCTAAAAAACATAAAAGGGTAGCCTGAGAGACCCATCGTATGCCCTAACAAAGAGGAAATCACAAAAAATTAGGTTAACCCTTGACATAGGGTTTGACCAAATGAACGGGGAAACAAATAGAAGATAAAAAGGATAAAAAATGGAAGGATAAGGGAAGTGGAGACCTTACCTTGAGGGACTGACCAATAATGTTCAAGGAATTATAGAGAAACTACATGGATAGGGAAGCTCGAGAGAGGGGGTGGCACACAACATAGAGGAAGGGATGGGTCTGGTCACATGACACACAATATAGGGAGGGGATAAAAGAAATAAAAGAGGTATGGAAAAGAAAATAAATAAATAAATAAATAACAATAATTTTGAAAAAACTAGATATGATGCACGGTTTAAGCGCATAATTTACCAAACTCTATGCCAACCTTGCTATCAGCAATGTACAAGCAAAAGACACCCAAATGGTTACCCCTAATTAGTCACATGGTTGAGATAACCATGCTCAAACAGTGTGAATCATCTCTATCAAGGATAGAACCCTCATGCATGGTTATCACATGGTTACTTCTAACCATGTGAAAATTGTGATCAATACCACTTACCTTATTTTTTTTTAAAATTTCCACAAAAAATTATTAGGAATCCATAAAATATAAAAATCAATTAACTTATTTAATTAATTTATACCACTGTTAAAGGATGAGTGCCAAAAATTCCCCAACATACCACTTGTTTCCCCTAGAAAGTCTCAGGTTCAAAGTAGAGGTCAAATAAGAATAGATTTCAAGACAAATCTCCAAGAAAAATAGAATCCTTAAACAAACATCAATAAAAAAATGATCAATGGAAGGATCTGAAGAAATGTGACCATATCTCCCCACCATTTAGGAATTAACTAAAATGGTGTAACACCAAACAACCTCTTACTACAAAATAGGAGAATGTCACCGAGCAATTATATTTTTGAAATCTCCAAAGGGAATAAAAAAACTTTATCATCTAAGGACAACCAATACAAAATCACAAGGAGATAATTAATCTGAGAAATAACCCAAGGGATAAACAAAAGGGGATCACAAAAACTCAATGTGTCTAAAAACTAAGGAGCGTAAGAATAAGAGACATGCCTCTTTAAGAAATTATTGGGCTCTAACTTAAGGGTCACATCCGATATACGAGGGTGTTTAGATCCAATTCCTAGGAATACCATACCATGGTTACTTAAAAAAAGAAAAATCCAATGTAATCCACATCCCAACTGATAGTAAAACTACACCCCATGTATCTGTACATGCACCCTAGGTTTATTCCCTATCCAAGGAACAAGATTAATAATTTCTAAAAAAAGGAACCATCCCACGATCTACTCTACATGAGGGCATCCAAAAACAATTTCAAGCGATGAGAAATGAGAAATATCCAAAAGAAAATCCTCCTATAATAGGAAATAAAATAATAACCTAAGAAATACTAATCCAAAGCCTCCTTAATCCAAAACTGTTCTTAACTCTATGAGCAAAAATCAAAAAATAGTTTATCATCTAAAAGAGACACAACCTAAAAACTAAAGTATACACTAAATGATGTAAAATTACCCATAAAACCTAAAATTATTCCAAAAAAAAACAATAAGTTTCACTAGCTTAGATAAACCCAAATCAAGGCACTCTGATAAGGAAACAACACATTCCATTCTATTAGGATCCTGGGTAGTGTTAAAAAAGGGAGGAAGAACCCATAAGATGAATGCTATAATTTCACACAAGAACTTTCTAGGAGAGAGGAAGGGGACCACATCATATAATATGAGACATGGAACCTTGCATGGTCATGTCCCCAAAAACACACCGAGCTATCCCAAAACACATAAGGGACAAAAAAACAACACCAAATTTACTAAAACAAACATGATTTTTCAAAATACCGATTAGAAAACCAAGAAACCATTAAAACTGGTCCTTTTTTTTCTTTTAAAATTAAATGTAAACAATTTTAATAATTCAAACCTAAAGCCCTTAAAAAACTTGATAAATTTTAATACATTTCCAAAACTAATTTAAAAAAAACTACTACTTGTTTTAAAACCAAAACACCAATCTGAGTTTCAAAATAAATAAATAAATTTTCTTTTTGAAACTATTTTCAAATCCTTTACCCCTTTTAAAAAAACTTAACAAGGGTAAAAAACCCAATTCGAAAACCACCAATTTGCCTTAAGATAGGGAAACCATCCTGAAAACACTACACACTTGACTTAAAGGAATCAAACACACATAAAAAATTTTCTAAATTCCAAATGAAATCAACTATTTAAAAAAATTATATAAAGCCATTCTCAATTTAAAAATTGGCCCTAAGGCCTTTCTATAAAACAAAAATATTTTTCTTATGAAATCCATTTTTTGCACACAAAAAATGAATTTAACATCACATATAAAAATACATAACAAAGGCATAACATAATCCTCAATCCAAAACTCCATCCAAATATGCCAACATATCACAAGAATAACCATGAACATTATCCCATTTACCTTACACATTGGGCAATCTAAGGGTCAAGCGGTCTAAATAAAAAATTCAACCAGGATGAGGAACCATGCCTAACTTCTCCACATGTTTGATAACCACATGAAAATTTCGTGTTGGTCCCTAAAAAATGTCCAAAATCAAGCATTTGGTTTTCATATGGTTTTTTAGACCCTATGAACTAACATCATCTCTTAACTTCATTCTTCAACACCTCTTAAAACAACACATATGATCCCCAAGGAAACTCTAATTTGAAAAATTAGGATCAACACATCACTTCTATAGGAATCAAATAATACTTAAAGAAAAAATCTTAACTACCCATGGAAACTTAAGGCTTAGGGTGAGAAAGAGCTCACGAAACTCTTCCCCGCACCTACCTTCCGAGTCTCAAAAATCTAATTTTCAAGTTACTAACACCCCAAATAACATGGGGTGTTCTAAGGGATTATTCTCTTATGGAAATAGGATAACCCAAAGCCTATGATACCATTTTTAATGAACTATTCTAGGTCATCCCTCTGATGGATGCCCGAACCAGCTTTCCATTGGCTCAGAGGGCGTTCTTGATCCCAATAGGCTGGTAACTAGTACTTGGGAATCATAAGAACACACATGGTAACTATTTCACCTAATAATTAGAGTAAAATACAATAGTATAAATATAACATAAATCTATCATGACATGTCTGTATATCAAAAATATATGATGAAAAAAATATAGTAATAAACAACCCAATATCAAAACTAGGAAAGAAACTAAACAACAATGAGCACCAAAAACCTACCTCACCCCCAAACACCCTGTCCTACATGGTAAGGACACCCACCTCCAATGGATATACTTCACCCACTAGTAACTATTGTTACCCTCTATCCGTAGAAATAAATAAAATCCTAATTGGAAAATGCGATAAAAGAAACTGAAATGAAAACTAAACTACAAATATACCTGTCTCCTTGTGACTATATGTGTCCCCACACAATGATCAATAACCACAATACCCCTTTGTAAATAATAAAGGATATGATGAACCTATAACTGAAAATTATGATATAGGAATGAGCACAAAAAAACTCAGTAGGACACCATTACCCATTGAATATATAGAAATACATTAGTAAAATAGTTTACAAAATACTATTTTGTACATAAAGCATAAAATAGGTTTTCACTTGATTTGTAAAACAAAATCACAAGCACACTTTTACACAACAATCCTTTTTATAAAATCAAAATGAGGAAATTTACACATTTTGAGTCAAAACTTTAAATAGAGGTAAAAAAAAAACAAAAATATCTTTTCACCCCTTCTAAGCATATATTTAAAATCCCATTTACAAAAGAAATTTTAAGAAAAACCATTCCTTTAAACTCTTAAATAAATCCAAACCATTTCCCTTTTCAAGTTATATAACAACCCTTCTCTTTATTTGATATTAATACATGATTTATTACATAAGATTACACTTAATACAAGATAGAAGATTTATAAGTCTAGTGTATTTGAGAATTAGTTATATTACATAAAAACTTAAAACAATGAATACATCATCTTTATTGAAAACTTCCTTAATATTTTCATAATATTCCTTCGTACTTAAAACTGCATGGGATAACCTCAGGACATACATAAGAAAGGGGTGATATATAAAGCCCAATAAGGGAATAAACATGGCATAACATGAATAAGGTAATACTTGATAGAAAATAGGCATATCAATAGGTAATAAAAGGAGTTAGAATCATAAACATGAACAATGAGGAATGATATAGCATGATAACATAAAGGCTACATGGGAAATGTGGCAATAACTTAAAACACTGCATTATAAATATAGGTCAAGGATAAATGCCAAGACATTATGATGGAAAAATTCCCATAAAGGAATCAGGTTTACTCTCTATTCCAACATGATGTATCATAATACTAAACATTACCCAATGCATTATAGTGAAATATAATTCTGAGCGCACCCATCACTTTCATTTCATTCTCACGCTTAAGTGTGCCATATAAATCATACAATATGGATTCATTCATCGTCATATTTTATTCCATGATCAGGGAGTGTGTAATAAATATATGTAATTCCCAATTAAAATAAGTATAAGTGTATACATTTTAACACCCTTGATAGTAAAATGGAATGATATTCACTATATAATTGTTTTGGCATGGAGAATCATGGTGAAATTTCAGCAGCATAAAAACGTCACTAAAAAATTCATAAAATGGGTTGATGAGAAAAAAATGGGTCTATCATAATTTTTAAATAAAATGGGAAGTAGTAATGACATTTAAAGACATACCACAACATTATTTATTATAAATAAAAGGCATAAGATAATAAAGAAACCTGAATAAGGAAGATAAGGCAAGGATCCCTTACCTCGAGAGTGTGACTCCAAATGCTTGTGAGGAGATTCTTGAGAGATCGGGGGAACCTTGTGATGGATCTAGAGAGGTGAGGTAAGAGTAAAGACATTATTAAAGTATTTTTAGTGAAGATAAATGGGAGATTGGGTGGGTTTATATAGTAAATGAGTAGGTATTTCTTTATTTTTTCTCAAACTTAGGTTTTGGACTCTATATAATAAAATAACCAAAACCAAAAACCTTCCCATGGTTTTTTCCCATGGTTTCTAAAAAATGGGAGTGGTTTTTATTATTTTATAAGTATAAGGTACTAAATTAATAAAATAATACCCCTGATTATCTGGAAGTGAGTCATACACTTAAAGAAATGATTTTAAAACCTTAAAATATATTATATGTTTTGGAGGATTCAAAATGGATTTATAAAATAAATAAAATATGATTAAATCAAATTATTTTAAATTTAAAACATTTATTTGGTTGTTTATACCATTTATAGTATTTATTACATCACTTTTGGGTCATTATGATTTCATAATACACACCATATATTTATACAGTATTTAATTTTTACCTGAAAATTCGATTATCACAGATAATTTTGAAAGATTCAATATTGGAAAATTTAAATGTTCTAATTATAAAAATAATATTAATTTTATAAAAATAATTTTCTAAATATGTGAAATTTCACTTTTAAAATAATAATTTTCATTTATTGAGAAATACTGGTTTTTTGACAATAATAAATTTTGAACCCATATAAAAATTACATTTGAATTCATAAAAATTATATGATCATTTATATTTAATACATATTATTTAAAAATAATATTTTATTAAAATAATATTTATTACAAAAATATATTAATTCATTAAAATAAATTCCTTAATTGAATTTGAATATTACCCAAAAATACTATTTGTGTTTTATTGTATCAAAATAAAAATCCTTTATAAAGTAACAATAATAGGATGAAAATATATTCATTATTATATAAAAAATAATGTATATACCAATATCACTAGGGTCTTGATACATGTCCCTTTAATACACTAGAAAACACTCTAAGAGTAAGGTTTGCAATGACGAGACTTTCATGGGGTGGTTCAACATACATGGTTTGGGCCGTGATCCCGATGAGATTGAACTTCTCCCATAAATGGTTTCTCTCATGAATAAGTTGTTGGATCTCAGCTTGGGCTTGGTCAAGGGAAAATCCCAGTGATTCTATCTCCCTTGGAAGCTCTGATAAATGGTCTTTATAGGATACATTCCTACTGGTTAAGGCCATCACTTCCTCTGTCTGCGTCAATTGGATTTGTTAAAACCATATATTTATACTAATCATGTGATAACTATTAAATTTATATATTACCAATGATAATGTTGATTAAAATTCATTTAAATCTGATAGGGTATAATAAAACCAAGGAAGCACATGTTTTTTATAACCATATTACATAATAATACATTTAATTAAATCACAAGGGGAATTTTATTTATAACAGTTTGGGTCATTACAATATTCCCCCTTTAGAATTTTCACCCTCAAAATTTTCATTTCCCACACTAAAATAGATGAGAGTAACTCTATTTCATCACTTCCTCTAGTTTCCATTTTTCTTCTTCAATATTTTTTTCTCAACAACACTTTGACCAGGTGCATTGTATTATTTCATCGAACTCTATCTCTATGATCTAAGATCTTAACCAACTATTATTTATATGAGAGATCATTCTCCAATGTTACCACCTTTGTATTGAGTACATATTATAGGCATACGTTATACTTTCTCAAGATGGATACATGGAATACATCATGTACTTGAGATAGGTTAGGTGGTAGTGCTAGTTGGTAGGCCACCACTCTGATGCAATCAAGTATCTCAAAGGGGCCGATGTATCTTGGAATAAGCTTTCCCTTATTCCCAAATCTAATTACATTATTACATGGTGATATATAGAGGAATACCATGTCTCCAATGTCAAACTATAGGTATCATTGATGATTTTCAACATAGCTCTTTTTTCAACTTTGAATAGCCTTGACGTGATGTTGAATGATCTTAACCTTTTCCACCATTTCCTAGACCATTTTAGGACCTAGTAGTTTTTGTTCCCAAACTTCATCCCTACATGATGGTGTTCTAAACCTATTCCCAAAAAGGGATTCATATGGATCTATTTTTATTCTTGAGTGAAAACTATTATTGTATAAGAATTCTATGAGAGGAAGATGTTGATATCATCCTCCTTTGAAGTTAATTTAGAATACTCTCAGAATGTCCTCAAGTGTTTGGATAGTCTACTAATATTAGACATTAATTTGAGGGTGATAAACCACATTAAATTTTAAATTAGTATTCAGAGTGCATTGGAGACTCTTCCAAAACTTAGAGGTAAATCTTGGATCTCAATCAGATATAATCGATAGTAGTGTTCCATGCATCCTCACCACTTCTCTAATGTATATCCTTGCAAGTTGACTGAGTGATAAATCCTGTTGAATCACAATGAAGTTTGAATTCTTTGTATGACAATCCATTGCAACCCATATAACATTATTACCTCTTGATATCTTCATAAGATCAGTGACAAAGTCTATGGTGATGTATTCCCATTTCCATGAAAGTATGGGTAGTGGTTGCATCATCCCCTTATATTTTTGCCTTTCCACTTTCTCTTTCTAGAATAAAATACATCTTGATGCATATTCTATGATCTTCTTCTTTATATTGTCCCACAAATAATTCTCTTGGAGATCTCAATACATCTTTGTGCTTCCTGTGTGGATGGATAAGGTTAAGATATGTTCATCATCCAATAGACCATTCTTTAATTTAGGATTTGATGGTATACATAATCTTAACCCAAATATTACAAATCCTTCTTCATTAATATTTAACTATAATGATTTAAATTTTTTTATAGTTTTAAATTTCTTCTGAATTTATCTCTTTTATAATCCTTTATATTATCCATAAAGGATGGTTGAGCAATCATTTTGAAAGGATTTATATTGTTCCTTTCTCTATGATTCCCATGTCTATCCTTTTCAAATCTAAGAAGATCAGATCCCTCTAAATTATAATCAATGATATAATTGATGGATCCTTTCTACTTAGATCATCTTCCACTTTATTCACTTTCCTAGGATAGTAGTGAATTTTGTAGTCATAGTCCTTGATTACCTCTAACCATCTTTATTGGTTCATATTCAACTCTTTCTGTGTGAATATATACTTGAGGATTTTTTGATCCATATATATTTCACACTTCTCCCAAAATAAATAATTGCCCCATGTTTTCAAAGTGAATATCACTACAGACAACTCCAAATCATGCATTGGGTAGTTCTGTTTGTGAACTTTCAACTGCCTTGAAGCATAGGCTATCACTTTGTCATTATGCATTAACACACAACCCAATCCCTTATTCGAAGTATCATTGAATACCACAAAAAGTTCTCCAATTGTGGGTAGTGTGGGTATAGGTGTATTGATAGGCCTCTTTTTCAATTCCTTGAATCTCTCTTCACATTCATTATTCTAAGAAAATTTGGCTCTCTTCCGAGTTATCTTGGTAAGTGGGTTTGAAAATCATGATAAATTTCTGACAAATCGACAATAATACCCAGCTAATTCAAGGAAACTATGGATATCTTTCACAGATGTTGGAATTGCCCATACTTCAATTGATTATATTTTTTAAGGGTCCATATATATCCAATTTATTGTGATGATATGGCCCTATAATGAGAATTCATTCATTTATAACTCACATTTTCTGTACTTGGCATAAAGCTTCTATAACGACCTAGTTTTTTCTTACATGACTATTACATAATTTTAAAGATAAACAACATGATAGTGCTACAAAACTAGGATCAAAAGGTTTAGTGTGTTGGTAAAATTAGGATCACACATAAATTTTACATAATAAAATATAAAAGTTTATTAAACTCCTTTTTCTCTAGATTCTTATTGGCTCTTGTGTTCTCCTTAGTACAAGTATTCACCCGAGGATATAAATAAAGAGAAGTGGTGATCTAAAATCCCAGTAAGAGGATGAATAAGAGACATGAAACATGGGTGAGAATAATCAACATCATTAAATCATCATCATATTCATGAATGGAATCATTATATTAAGGCATGGAATGTGACAATGCATACAAATGAAACATCATGTCTTAGTGGTCAAATACCACACATAGTTGTGAACAAATATAGCATCATGTTCATTCATATTTTAGTTTATATCATGAGATACTTCACATTACCTAATGAATTGAAGCACTATATAATTTTAGGTGCACCGGTCACATCATAAAATTTACATGTGCTATATAATTCTGAGTGCACCCATCACATAATAACATTTACATTATCATGTATTCCACATAGAACATATATCAATCTTGGAAATAAAATAACCCATGGAAAGGAATGAGTTTCATTTCATAAATCATACATTCATGAATAAACCTTGTGGTTCTTAAAATAAAAAGGAAATAACATACTTGGTATTATAATCATTAATATTTAGTGAAGAAGAAATAATCTCAAGAGTATGAGGAATAACCTAAAGGAAAAGAGTTGTGTCCCCTTACCTTATGTCCGAATGATTTATTCAATTTAATACCCTAGATAATCAAATCAAATTAATTATTTAACAAATAAAGAACCTTTTATACATTAATTTGATTCATTATAGTTTTATTACATTCATTTATGGTTTTTTCTATGAGTTATAGAGTTTAATTTCATCGTTCGGGAGTGTTCATTTTCTTGGTTTTCATGATTGGTTCACTTGTATATGAGTATTAAAGTTTATGTAAAATTGGAATAGTCATCCAGAATTGAAATTATATGTTATTAATTAACTTTTAGAAGATTAAATGATCTTATATATTATTTTATAATATGGTATGAGGATTAATCATTAGATAAATAGTTAATGAAAATGATTTAGTTTATTTGGTGGATTTTACGACCATCACAAACTCATATAATTTTATTTAATATCATGTTTATATATTTCTTCCAGAATATTATATAACTTATAATATGAATAATAAAATATTATTTAACCATAATTATGCTTTTATGACTAGACATGAAGGTGGTGGTGAAAAATGAAAACGCATCATCCATGGTGGTGGTAACTCGACACACCACATATGATATTTTCATGTTTAGAAAAAAGGAAAAGGAAAGAGACTTGAAGATGAATTATTCCATTAACATAAAAAAATTCAATTATATAAATCATGTCTCTTGGATAGGTTAAGGTGAGTATAGGACATGAAAATAATGAAATTGAAAAGAAAATAATAGAAAAAGAAAGAGGATTTTACCCCTTGAATTTATCCTCCTTGAGAACCTCCTTAGGAGAAAGGGTTTGGCCTTTTATTAATACCGAATGATCCTAGACATGGGGGAGGGTATTGGTAAGAGTATTGGTTAGAAATTGTAAAAGTAACAAATCTTGGAAGGTGTGAGGAGAAGTGGTGGCGAGGGGTGGTATTTATAGGGGAGGAGAGGGGTGTTTTCTCATTATTTTATTCATTAGTTTATTATTTGGTTTAAAACTATGAATAGTTTGAGAATTATCACAAAATATATTAAAATAATGAATTATAGTTTGATATTTTGTGCTTAAATCATCCATACATCATCTATTACTCAATAATTCATGCATTTAGATTTTATTGTAAATTATCATATTTTACTATTCACCAAAAATTCAAGTATTTTTGAAAAATCCAAAAAATTCACCCTAACCATTTTTCAAAGTGTATAATTAAAAAATTAACTTCATTTTAGGAAAATAATTTTATAAATATGAGAAATTTATTTTTTAAATAAAATCATCATTTACTTGGAAAATACTGATTTTAAAATTATAACTGATTTTATAACACTTTGAAAAATTAATTAAGGTCTAATAAAATTATATTATAATCATAATACAACAAAATTTTAATCTATACAATTATAAATAAACATTTATGTTTTATAAAAATACCAACACTTAATTAATAAATTTTAAAATATTTATTTACTTATACCATGATATAATTATATCATATTATCATTTATAATATGCCTAAATTTTATTTATATTTTCATATATGAGGTTACTATTATATTGGCCAAATTACTATTCCTAATGGTCATGTTACTATTCCTAGGGCCAGGTTACTATTCCATCGGGATATGTTTCTTAATTTCTAGAAATACCTCTTATTTCATTCATTCTTAATTTATAAATTTTGTATTGTGTTCTCAAAGTGATTTTATGTGGTTTATACTATAATACATAATTATAATAAGGTAATTTCCATTGATAAAATTTTTGGTCGTTACATTCTTCCCCCTTATGAAATTTTGACCTGGAAATTTCATTTTACATGCTATGGTGAAAACAAGTGAGGGTAATTCTCCTTCATCGCTTCCTTCATTTCCCATGTTGCCTGTTCATACTCATGGTTCTGCCATAATACTTTGACCAGGTGATTAGTCTTGCTATATAGAACTTTATCTCTATGGTCCAATATCTTCACTGGATGATCCTTATAAGAGAGATCATTTTCCAACTGTACCACCTCTAGATTCAATACATGTGAGGGATATGGTATGTAATTCCTAAAGAGGGATACATGGAATACATCATGTACTTGAGACATGGTAGGTGGAAGTGATCATCTATAGGCCACAACTCTTACATGATCAAGAATATCAAAGGGGCCGATGTACCTAGGACTCAACTTTCCTTTCTTCCCAAATCTCATGATCCTCTTCTATGAAGATATGCAAAGGAATACCATGTATCTGACCTCAAACTCTAAGTCCTGTTAAATATTGTCTGCATAGCTCTCTTTGGGTTACCTTAATGTGCTGCTGAATGGTTTTCACCTTTTCCACTATTTCTTCAACCATTTCATGTCCAAGTAGCTTACGTTCACCTAATTCATCCCAAAATGTCGATTTTCTACATATTTTCCCATAAAGGGATTCATATGGAGACATTTGGATGCTCGAGTGGAAACTATTGTTGTAAGAGAACTTGGCCAGAGGTAGATGTTTATCCCATCATCCTTTCAAGTCCATAGAACATTCCCTCAACATGTATTCCAGTGTTTGAATAGTCTGCTCAGATTGACCATCAGTTTGAGGATGATAAATAGTACTGAAGTTTATCTTAGTGTTTAGATCATGTTGGAAAATTTTCTAGAACTTCATAGTGAATCTCGAATCTCAATCAGATACAATCGATAGTGATACTCTATACAGCCTTACCACTTATCTGATGTTTATCCATGCAAGTTGATCTAGTGAGAAGTCCTCTATATTTGTGATAAAGTGAGTTTTCTTTGTAAGATGATCCAGAATGACCCATTTAGAATTATTTCCTCAGGATTTTTTGGATGTCCAATGACAAATTCCATGGTGATGTTTTCCCATTTCCATGTTAATATGGGTAATGATTTCATCATCCCCTTATAATTTTATCTTTCATCCTTTAATTTTTGAAATACCAAACACTTTGATGTATATTCAACGATCTCCTTATTCATATTGTGACACCAATAGTTATCTTATAGACCTCGATACATCTTTGTGATCCCTAGATGAATAGATAAGGTTGACCTATGTGTGTCATTCAGAATCAACTTCTTTATCTCTAGATTGGATGGTACACATAGTCATGATCCAAATCATAAAATTCCTTCCTAATCAATTTTAAACTCTGAGGATTTCCCCTTTCTCATAGTTTCCACCTTCTTTTAAATTTCCACATCATTTCTTTAAGCATCCTTTATTTTATCCATGAGGGATAGTTGAGAAATCATTTGAGAAAGGATTGATAATGTTTGTTCCTTAATGATTCCCATATTTATAATTTTAAAATCTAAGAAGATTGGATCCTTATCAATTCTCATCATTAATAATGTTGTAGGATCCTTTCTACTTAGATCATCTGCCACTTTATTTGCCTTACCAAGATGGTAGTGGATTGAGAAGTCATAATCCTTAATGATATCTAACCATATTAGCTGGTGCATATTAAGTTCCTTCTATGTGAATATATATTTGAGGCTCTTATAATCAATATATATCTCACACTTTTCCCCATAGAGATAATGATTCCAAAATTTCAATGCAAAGATCACCGCTTCCAACTCCAGATCATGCATGGGATAGTTTTTCTCATGGATTTTAAACTATATTTAGGTGTAAGAAATCACTTTATCATTTTTCATCAGTGCATATCCTAAGCCATTCTTTTAATCATCGCTATATAGTACAAAGAGTTCCCCACTTTTCGGAAGTGTGAATACCAAGGTAGTGATAAGACTATTTTTAACTCCTTGAAGCAGTCTTCACAATCACTAGTCAAAAAATATTTTCTCCCTTCTGATACAACTTGGTTAGTGGGTTTGAAAATTGTGAGAATTTCTTCAAAAATCACCTATAATACTCAAATAGACCAAGGAAACTATGAATCTTGATTAAAAATATTATCCTGGGCCACTCTTTGATTTCCTTTGTCTTGGAAGGGTCTACATATATTCCTTTGCTGGTGATAAAATACCCCAAGAATAATACTTCCTCCATCCATAACTCACATTTACTGTACTTTTCATAACATTTCTTCCTTTGCAAAGTCTTTAGCAAAAAATTCAAATGCTCCTTAGATTCCTCCTTTTTCTTGAAGTATATCATAATATCATCAATAAATACTACCAAAAATTTGTCGAGGTAATATCTAACAACTATTCATTAAATCCATGAAAATTACGAGAGCTTTAGTGAGTCCAAAGGGCATCACTACAAACTCATAGTATCCATACATTGTTCAAAAGGTAGTCTTGGAAATATCTTCCTTCCTCACCTTTAATTGGTGATATCCTGATCGAAGGTCCACCTTAGAGAAATACTTGACACCATGTAGTTGATCGAACTAGTCATCTATCCATGGTAAAGGATACTTGTTATTTATCATGATTTTGTTGAGGTCATGATAATTAACGCATAGGTGCATTGATCCATCTTTCTTCTTGACGAAGAGGACTGATCCACCCCATGGTGAAGCACTCAGACATATAAAACCCTTATATAGATTCTATTGTAAATAATTCTTCAGTCCTTCTAACTCAATGGTGGATATTCTATAAGGTGTATTTAATATATGTAGAGATCCAAAAATAAGTTCAATTTATAACTCAACCTATCATTCAGGATGAAGATTAAACAATTCTTCAGGGAACAAATTAGTGTAGTCCCTCACTACGGACATGTCTTCGAGCATGATTCTCTCTTTTATCATAATCATTTGACCTAGATATGATTTCTCATAAGGAAATAATATACACACTTGAGATGATGGATCCAAAAAAGATTCATCCTCCTCCTTACACTTTTATAGAATTGGAGGATGGTTCCGAATGTGAAGAGTGATCTCCCTTTCCCGACAGTTGATGTTTTATTTTTATAAATATAGCCAACCCATGGCCAAAATAGCATCGAAATCCACCAAATAAAGTAAGAAAAGATTTGATGGGAGGTTTAGTCCACAAAAATTAACCGGGGAGGAGTTATATACTTTTTATGAAATAATTTCTCAATTTTCTATTCTCACAGATAACTGAACCTTCATATTTTTAAGTGGTGTTTGAATAGTTCTACTAAAATTACAAGATATGAAAGAATGCGTAGAACCAGAATCAAATAGTATATTCAATATTCTTGAATTAATAACCATCATACCTATCATCTCATCATTTTCGGGATCCACCTCACTAGTAGTGATGGAATAATATTTCCATTTCTCTTTTGGCTTTGGTGGCTGCTGATGCTGATTTCCTTCAAGGAGTTTAGGTTTAGTGCACTAGCTTACATAGTGCCCTTATTCCCTAGGATTAAAGCATTGAACCATGGGAAGTTCTCTCCTTTACTCCATCATATCATCATAATTCTTTATGTATCTTCAACCTTCATGAGCTTGGTGGCTTTCTCTCCCACACTTATATCATTTCCCTATCCCTTTGAGGCAGTTCCCATGATGATTCTTCACACAATTTTGACATGTGAGTGGTTGAGAATTCTTTCCGCCTTTCTCATTAGATCATAATATTTAAACTCCATCTTTAATTTCTTATCACCATAGCCATGATACCATTCTCCAAACTCCATATCCACTTTGAGAGCACATCGAATAACTTCTTCATAACTCCCAAAGTCTCTAATTTCTAGATACTTTTAAAGATTTGGTTTTAAACCACTAAAGAATATATCTATTTTATCTATCATTGGTGATTAAAAAACCTTAAGCATACCTTGAAATCCTTGTAAAATTTTATTCATAGGATGTGGAAAATTAACCTTCCTTTTGATTTAGCTCTATGAATTCTCTCTCCATCTTTGTACAAAGAGTCTAAAGGAAATACTTGTTAAGAAACATTATCTTAAAGTCTTCCCACTCCATATATTTAATTTAATCCTTTATCTTGGTGTTTTAATCAATGAACACCATTGATTGGCCTCTCTATCTAGATGATAAATAGCCAGATTCACCTTCTCCATCTCAGAACAGTAAAGCACAGAAAAAATATTCTCCATTGAGTGACCCACTGTTCCATGACTAGTGAATAAGAAGATCTACTAAATGTCGGCAGTCATTTCCACATAAAAGACTCGATAGCCAATTTATCCCTTTTAGTTTAAGGAGTACGTTCCAAATTATTCAGGTTATTATTCATATCCTGAGACAGTTGGGTAAGCATTGCCATGAAATTTTGAACTCCGCCTCCCAAATCATTGGGGATATCATTCAAGAAATCAGTGAATCACCCCTTACACGTGTTATTGGCCTGATTTCTCTTGGTTCCCACCATTTTATAAAATAGAAAAGGTTATAACAAAACATAATTCAAAAATTCATGAATATATTATTACTTTATGCAATTAACTCTAAAGTTATATCTTGTGGGATCCCCATGTTTAGCATTTTTCTAAAACAAATCTTTTTGGGTGATTACTTATACATAGTCTCATACTAAGGCTTTTCACTAAGGTTCTATAATAATATGTCACAAATTAACTAAATCATGCCCTGATACCAACTATAGTGACCCTGTTTTTCTTACCAGACTATTACACCGTTTTAAAGATAAATAATATAATAGTTCTACAAAACCATGATCAAAAGGTTTAATGTCTTGGGAAAATTATGACCATACATAAATTTTACATAATAAAACATAAAAATTTATTGAATTCATTCTTCTCTAGATTCTTATTGTCCATCATGTTCCCCTTAGTACAAGTATTCACTTCAGGATCACTACTGGAAAATTACTTTATACCCATGGTTTATAACCATGGGTATAACCCATAAAACTGTGGGTATAAGATATAACCATGGTTCAGAGAACCATGGGATCTTATACCATCGATATAGCTATGAGCTATAACCATGGTTTTAAAATGATATACCCATGCTTATGAACCATGGGAATAGGTGTATGGGAAATAGTTCACCATTTCAATAACCCTATACCCATGGTTCTAAAACTATGGCTATAGGATTTAAAAAAATTCTTACCGCTAGATTTGAACCCTGGATCGCCTCTATACAATCCACACACCTGACCGATACCCCACATACCGTTATCACTATATAAATATATATTTAATTATATATATTTTTTCTAAACCATGGTTATAGGTGAAAAACCATGGCAATAGGTTTTACCAAGGATTTTTTCCCGTGGAATTTTTTTCCCGCACTTATGCGGGAAAGATATAGCCAAAGTTTACCAAAACCGTGGCTATAGGGATGACCTATACCAATGGTTTTTGGAGAAATGTGAGTATATATTTTGAACCAAATCCTATACCCATGGTTTTGTAAAAACTATGGGTATAGGTCACACCTATACCCATATTTTTTTGGATAACTATGGGTATAAGTCTTGAACAAAACCATGTACCCATGGTTTTTGAAAAATCATGGGTATATGTCACACCTATACCCATGGTTTTGAAAAAATCATGGTTATAGGTTTTAAATTCCCACCTATATCCATAGATTACCAAAACCATGGAAATAGGTTCTAAACGAATCCCTATACCCACGGTTTTTGGAAAACCATGGGTATAGCCTTGTTTTCCAGTAATGGATATACATCAAAATACAAGGTGAACTAAAAGATTAGTAAGAGGATGAATAAGAGACATGAAAAATAGGTGATAATAATAATCATCATAACATCATCATCATATTCATGAGTGGAAGAATCATATAAAGGCATGGAAGGTGGTAATGCATAAAAATGAAATATTATTTCTTAGTGGTCAAATACCACACATAGTTGTGAACAAATCTAACATCATGTTCACGCATATTTAACTTTATCTCATGATATACTTCACATTACCCAATGAATTGGAGTGATATATAATTCTGAGTGCACCCATCACATCATAACATTTACATGTGCTATATAATTCCAGGCACACCCATCACATTATAAAATTTACATTATTATGCATGACACATAGATTGTATATCAATATTGGACATAAAATAACTCATGGAAAGGAATGTGTTTCATTTCATAAAGAAAAAGTTCATGAATAAACCTTGTGGTTCCCAAAATAAAAAGGTAATAACATACTTGGTATTATAATCATCAATCTTAAGTGAAGAAGAAACGATCTTAAGATAAGTAAAACATGTGTTTTTATAAAGAAGAGTTCTTTTGGAAAAATATTTTCATCATAAAATAAGATTAGAAGCATGTATATACCATAAATCAAAATTAAAGGACAATGAAATCATGTTTGAGGAATATTAGAATAACATCCACATTGAAATTTGGAATTAAATAGGAATAACCCAAAGAAAAGGAGTTGGGTCCCCTTACCTTATGTCTCAATGATTTCTTTACTTTAATATCCTAGATAATAAAATTAATTCCTAATTAAAAAATATATAACCTTTTATACATGAATTTTATTCATTATAGTTTTATTTTGTTCATTTATGGTATTTTTGATGAGTTATAGAGTTTAATTTCATCATTCAAGAGTGTTTGTTTTCTTGGTTTTCATGATCAGTTTGCATCTATATGAGTATTGAAGTTTATGTAAAATTGGAATAGTTATCAAAAATTTAAATTATATGTTATTAATGAAATTTTATAATATTAAATGATATTATATATCATTTGGTAATATGGTATGAGGATGAATCATTAGATAGATAGTTAATGAAAATGATTTAATTTATTTGGGGGATTTTACGACCATCATGAACTCATATCATTTTATTTAATATCATGTTTATATATTACTTGAATTTTTTTTATAACTTATAATATGTATAATAAAATATTATTTAACTATAATGATGGTTTTATGACTAGCCTTGAAGGTGCTAGTGAAAAATGAAAATGCATCATCCATGGTGATGGTAAATCAACACACCACAGGTGATATTTTCATGTTTATAAAAAGGAAAAAAGGAAGAGAATTGAAAATTAATTATTCCATTAACATAAAAAAATTACAGTATATAAAATATAATAGAGTTATCATTCCTCTTGGATAGGTTGAGTTTAGGATAGGATATGAAAATAATGAAATTGAAAAGAAAATAAAAGAAAAAGAAAGGGGATTTTACCTCTTGAATTTCTCCTCCTTAAGAACCTCATTAGGGAAAACGGTTTGGTATTTTTTGAGACAAAAGGATCCTGAATGTGGGGGAGGGGATTGGTAAGGGTATTGAGTAGAAATTAGACAAGTATAAAAGTTAAGAAGGTGTGAGGAGAAGTGGGGATGAGGGGTGGTATTTATAGGGGATGAGATGAGTGTTTTCTCATTATTTTATTCATTACTTTATTATTTTGGATCAAGACTATGAATAGTTTGAACATTATCACAAAATATATTAAAATAATGAATTATATTTTGATATTTTTATCTTACATCATCCATACATCATCTATGACTCAATAATTCATGTATTTTTCTTTTATCGTAAATTATCGTATTTTACTATTCATAAAAATTCAAGTATTTTAGAAAAATCCCAAAAATTAACCCTAACCATTTTTTTACATTTATAATTAAAAAATGAAATTAATTTTATTAAAATAATTTTATAAATATTAGAATTTTAATTTTTAATTAAAATCATCATTTACTTGGAAAATACCGATTTTAAAATTATAATTGATTTTATAACACTTTGAAAAAATAATTAAGGTATCATAAAATTATCTTATAACCAAAAGAAAAAATATATTAATTTATGAATCTATTTTATAAAAATAAAATTTCTTTTAAATAATTATATTAATTCTAAAATTATAAATAAACATTTATGTTTTATAAAAACACCAACACTTAATTAATAAATTTTAAAATATTTATTTACTTATACCATGATATATTATATCATATTATCATTTATAAGATGCCTAAATTTTATTTATACTTTTATATATAAGGTTACTATTCTATTTTCCAAATTACTATTCCTAATGGCCATGTTAGGAAACTATTCCATCGGGATAAGTTCCTTAATTTCTATAGATACTTCTTATTTAATTAATTATTCATTTATAAAGTTTGTATTGTGTTATCAAAGTGATTTTATGTGGTTTATACTATATTACATAATTATAATAACGAAATTTCCATTGATAAAATTTTGGGGCGTTACAGCTTCTCCTTTCGCAAGTTCTTTAACACAATGCTCAGATTCTTCTCATGCTCCTCCTTGGTTTTGGATAATATTATAATATCATCTATAAAGACTACCAAAAATTTATCAAGTTAATACCTAAGGACTCTAATCATCAAGTCCATGAAGATTTATAAAGCATTAGTGAGTCCTAATGGCATTACTATGAACTCATAGTGCTCATACCTTGTATGAAAAGCAGTCTTGGGGCTGTCCTCCTTATTCACCCTTACTTGATAATATACCGATCATAGATCCACCTTAGAGAAGTATTTTGATTCACTTATCTGATCAAACAATTCATAAATACATGGTAGAGGATACTTTTTCTTTATCGTGATCTTGTTGAGATCACAATAATCAATGAAAAGGCGCATTGACCCATCCTTCTTCTTAATAAAGAGGACCAGTGCACTTTATAGAGAATCACTTGGGCGTATGAAACCTTTATCTAGATTCTATTATAGTTGTTTCTTCAACTCCTCATATTCCACAATAAAAATTCTATATGGAGTCTTGGATAATGGTAATTCCCCGGGAATAAGCTCGATTGAAAATTCAACCTCTTGACTAGGAGGAAGACCATGAAATTCCTTGGGAAACACATAAACATATTATCTTATAATCAGAATGTCTTCAAGGATGATATTTTCCTTAGACTCAATAATTTTATCTAGATATGCTTACTCATATGAGAATAATACTCATGCTTGAGATGTTGGTGCTAAAGAAGATTCATCCTTTTACTTGCACTTGTATAGAATCGGGGGTCAATTTTCAATATGAAGAGTGATTTCCTTTTCACATAAATTTATGTTGGATATATACAAGGAAATACAATCCATGCCCAAAATTGCATCAAATTACACCAAAGGGATTATGAAAAGGTTCAATGGGAAGTTTAGATCACAAATTTTTATAGGGGAGGAAGTATATACTCAGGATAAAATAATTTCCCCATTTTTTATTTTCACTAATAGTTTTACTTCCATGCTTTGTGGTGGTGTTTGAATAGTTCTACTAAAGTTTCTTGATATGAAGTAATTCATAGAACTATAATTAGAAAGTACGTTCACTATCCTTGAATTAATAACTAGAATACATATCACCACTTTGTTGTTGGGATCCACCTTAGTGGTTGTAATGGAAAAATCTTTCCCTTGTTGCATTGGAGGTTGTTAGTTGTCTCCAAAAACCCTTGGATTAATGAATTGGTTTGGAAATGACCTATTTCCTTATAGTTGATTCAATTAACAATAGACTGAGGGTTTACTAGAGCATTCCTATAATCCAACACATTAGTGGGTTTCTATTATCGAAAATCACTAGATAGGTTCCCTTCCTTCCTGAACATAAATTATTTACTCTTCCCCCTTAAGAAATTTCTGAGGTGCTTATTTCCACACCTTTAACAAGTTGGATGTTGAAATTTCTTAGCAGCATTAGATTTCTCCATTGGACCACCTAAATGAAATTACACTTTCTTCTTATTTTCCCCATGATACCCTTGATATTTTTCAATATTCATTTCCACTTTGAGGGAACATCATAAAATTTCTTCATAGTTATCAAAGTCACAACACATGAGGGATTTTTAGAGACTAGTTTTTATCCCACCAAAGAAGTAGTCAACCTTGAATTTAGGGGTAACGATAAAGATGGAGGTGTATCATTCCAGTCTTATGAAGTTTTCCTCGTATGCCCTGATAGATTCATTGTCTTTTTTACTTGAGGGCAAGAAAACACATTTCCATTTTATATTGGATAGTGTGAGGAAAATATTTATCAAAAAACATTTTCCAAAATTCCTTCCACCCCATTTCTTTGATCTATTCCTCAGGCTTCATATTCTTTATTAATGTACACCATTGATTAGCTCATACCTCCATATGATAAATAGCTAGTAGAACCTTCTCTTGTTCCGAACATTAAAGGATAGAGAATATATTCTCAATGGAGTTGATCCATTATTCCAATATTAAGGGATCAGACAATCAATTGAAAGTCAAAGGCCTTTGTAACATAAATGACTTAATTAAAGATTGTTATTTCTTAGGGGGATTTGGGTGCTCCTCCTGATCTAGGTTTCTATTTAGAGACTGATTTAGTTGAGAGAGTATCATCAAAATTTTTTCAATTCCTACTCCCATCATGTTGGGCATCTCATTGGTGTAGTCATCACATTGCCCATCACATTGATTTTTTAACCGATTCCTCATATTTCCGTCCATTGGATAAAATAAAGAAAAAAATAGGGATGAGTATTTGTTTAAACTATTAAATGAATAGAATGGAATCTAATGACATTAAAGAGATAACTTATAAATTACATGTATTTCCTTAACTTATGAATTTATAAGCTTCAATCTATGTTATCCATGATCTATTTCCTAATATATACTCTTATGATCATTTTTTTGTTCCCCTAATAATGGTTCATAATGAGATTACGAATTTACCAAATCATATCCCCCAAGAGTGTAAAACTAGGTGTTCAACAAATACCATTATCATGTACCTGTTCCTAGTGAAGTCTAGCTCAATGCAGTGTTTTTAGGTTTTACCCCTATGTACATCATTGCCAAAGCCACATACACTTGTAATATCTAGATAGGAATGTATTTGTTTGATAAACCACTTAATCTATACTTACCAAAATTTAGGGATGTTTTATTATACTTATTATTATCCCTAAGGCTTTTACTAGACTTTTCTAATACTGATCCAAAAAATAACTAAACTTTTCCTTTGATAACAACTATAACAACCCTTCTATTTATTTCACATTAATACATGATTTATTACATAAGATTACAACTAATACAACCCGAAATATTGAGAATTATAGTGTCTTTGGGAATTAGGTACATTACATACGAACTTAAAATAAGTAACACATCATCTTTATTGAAAACCTCCTTAATATGTTCATAATATTCCTTCGTACTTAATACTGCATAGGATAACCCGGGGACATACATATGAAAGAGGTGAGCTATAAAGTCCAGTAAAGGAATAAACATGGAATAACATGAATAAGTTAATACATGATAGACAATAGGAATATCAATGGGGAGTAAAATGTGTTAGAATCATAAACATGAATAATGAGGCATGATATAACATGATAACATAACGACTACATGACAAATGTGGCAACAACTTAAAACACTACATCATAAACACATGTCAAGGTTAACTTCCAAGACATCATGATGGAAAAAGTCACATAAATAAATTAAGTTTACTCCATATCCCAACATGATGTCTCATGAGACTAAACATTACCCAATGTATTAGAGTGCTATATAATTCTGGGCACACCTGTCACTTTCATTTCATTCTCATGTTTAAGTGTGTCACATAGATCATATAACATGGATTCATTCATCATAATATTTTATTCCATGATAAATGAGTGAAGAATACATACTTATAAGTCACAATTAAAATAATTATAAGTGTTTAAAGGTGAACAACCTTGATAGAAAATGGGTATGGTATTTACTACACAATTGTTTTGGCATGGAAAATCACGGTGAAATTTCGGCAGCATAACGATGTCATGTAAAAATTCATAAAATGGATTGATGGGAGTAAAAGGGGTATATAATCATTTTAAAATAAAATTTTCAGTAACAGAGAAATAGAAATACATATCCCAAATTTAGGAATTGGAAATAAAAGTCATAAGATAATAAATAAACTTGAATAAGGAAGAGAAGGTGGGGATACCTTACCTTGAGAGTGTGACTCCAAATGCTTGGGAGGGGCTTCTTGAGAACTTGGGGAAACCTTAAGAGGACTCTAAAGAGGGGTGGGAAGATAAATGATGTGATAAAAGTATTTTTAGTGAAGATAAATAGGATCTTGGGTGGGTTTATATTGGAAATGAGTGGGTATTTATTGATTATTTTTCAAACTTAGGTTTTGGACTCTATATAATAAAATAACCAAAAACAAAAATCTTCCCATGGTTTATTCCCATGGTTTCTAAAAAATGGGATTGGTTTTAAATATTTTATATGTCCAAGGTCTGAAATTAATAAAATAATACCATTTCTTATGTGTAAGTGAATCATACTCTTAAAAAAATGATTTTAAAACCTTAAAATATATTATAAATTTTGGAGGATTCATAATAAATTTATAAAATAAATTAAATAAATTAAAATCACATTATTTTAAATAAAAAATATATATTTGGTCATTTATTCCCTTTATATTATTTATTACATCATTTTTTGGTCATTATGATGTCATAATACACATCATATATTTATACGGTATTTAATTTTTACCCAAAAATTTGACTGTCTCATAAAATTATGAAAAATTAAAAATTAGATAATTTTAAAATTTTGATTCCAAAAATAATATTCATTTTATCAAAATAATTGTATTAATATGTGAATTTTTACTTTTAAAATAAAAATCATCATTCATTGAGAAATGATCAGTTTTTTTTGATAATAACAGTTTTTGAACCCTTACAAAAATTACATTTGACTTCATAAAAATTATACGATCATTTATATTTAGTAAAAATTATTTAGTAATAATATTTTATTAAAATATTATTTATTAAAAAAATCCATTAATTCATTAAAATAAATTCCTTAATTGAATTTGAATATTACCAAAAAATACTATTTGTGTTTTATTCTATCGAAATAAAAATCCTTTATAAAGTAACAATAATAGGATAAACATATATTAATTATTATATAAAAAATAATTTAAATAATAATATCACTAGGGTCTTGATACAAATACCTTTAATACACCATCAAATTCTCTAAGAGAGAGGTGTGCGATGGTGAGACTTTCATGGGGTGGTTCGACATACATGGTTTGAGCTATGATATCTATGAGCTTGAACTTATCCCAAAAACAGCCTCGCTCATGCTTAAGTTGTTGGATCTCATCTTGGGATTAGTCAACGAAAAATACCAGCAATGATATCTTCCTCATAAGCTTTGATGAATGGGATTCATAGGGTACAACCATATTGGTTGAGGACATCACTTCCTTTTCTTATGTCAATTGGATTTGTTAAAAGCCTATATTTATACTTATCATGTGATCACTATTTAATGGATATATTATCAATGTTAATGATTCTTAATGGTAATTTAAATGTGATGGGGTATAATAAAACCAAATAAGTGCATGTGATTTCTATAACCATATTATATAATAATACATTTAATTAAACCACAAGGGGAATTTTATTTATAACAGTTTAGGTAATTACAAGATCTAACATTCAAACCATTTTTAAAACAACCTATTTGAAAGTAATATAGACACACACAAAGGGATGTATTATAATTCAAAAGTAGAAACAACACCATAAAAATTAAAACCATATAATTTCAAATATCAATCATAAAATAACCAACATATAGACACATGCATAACATAAAAAGCAAGCAATTCACATGATCAAAATATAATAAGGAAGACATAACATACCATACATATCATGAAGCAACATGAAATGGAATAATAGAAAATTGAAAGACACAAAAATTGGACCTAATTCCAACATGTTAACTATTACACATCCATCAACCAAATCACTCCAACCAGTCTCCTCAATGACCATCCCACTAGCCAGGTGTTACATAAAACTGAGGAGGACTAGCCAGTGTGTAAATATCAACCATCCTAGCACTGTATCACCAATTCCCACTTAGTAACCTAGGGATCCTCATGGAATAACTAAATTAGGAAAGAAAAAAAAACAAATAAAATTTCATCACATGATAATAACAAATCCCTAAGGACTAACACCACAATCACGTCTTTTACACCCTATACACTACCCTTAGAAAGATCCCAAATA
Organism: Viscum album; assembly: GCA_963277665.1. Taxonomy (NCBI): domain Eukaryota; kingdom Viridiplantae; phylum Streptophyta; class Magnoliopsida; order Santalales; family Viscaceae; genus Viscum; species Viscum album. The sequence continues at coordinate 437,960,897 of OY728157.1, read as the reverse complement.
CACAAGAACAACATGAATCACATGAAAAACATCCATCACATGGATTAGAATAACATCATTGATAAGATAAAGAGGTATAAACAAGGGCATGGAAAAAATAAATCAATAAACACATCATAAAGTTCCATCCCGGATTTTATCTTATCATATATAGCATATACATTTGGAATCCCTTTTTAAACAGTTTGGAATCCAAAAACAATTCTAAAGGAAATCATGATTATCTATAATAAAAAAAATCAACCCAAGAGAAACTCCATCTCATTTTATAAAACAACACCAACCTTTTGAAACATGTAAACCCTTTAAAATAAGTCACACCCATTTACAAAAACACAAACCAACTTGTAACATATTTTTAAAATAATGAAATCCCTTTTTGAAAATCCAAACGGGCACTAACAACCACTTGGAATGAGATCAAAGTAAATAAAAACTATTTAAAAATATTTTAAATCCATTACAAAACCAAATTGGTTATGCCAAAAATTTATAAATCCTAGAAAAATATTGTAAGTTTCTCTAAACAAGTTTAATGGGTCACACAAGCATTTACACAAGCACTTGACATGTGGCCTAATCCCATTCAAATATTTGAACATCACTTAAGCCTACTATGGTATAAAAATAATTATTATAATTTCACAAGAAATCATTTAAAACACACCAAAAAAGTTATAACATGAAATAAAAGAGGTTTTTATAGAAATACCTACCTCAAACGACATCGGACTAGCCGAAACGGTCTGAAATGCTTCTCTTTTAGTGGAGAATGCCTAAACACGCAATAGAGTATCCTAGGAGATCTATCACATTCCCTAGAAAAGTGAAAATACCAAAAAAGTGGGTTAAAATTTGACCCATAGTTCGACCAATTGAACGTGGAAATAAGAATAATAGAAAAAGGCCAAAAAATGGAAAGAGAAGGGAAGAAAAGACCTTACCTCAAGAGATTGACCAATAATCTGCAAGGAATCATGAAAAAATGGCATAGAGAGGGGAGCTTGGAAGAGGGGGTGGAAAGTGGCCTAGAAGAAGGGAGGGGGATGGTCACATGACACACATGAGAGTGAGGAGGAGAAATTAAATAAAAGAGGGAGGATAAAGAAAAAAAGTAAAAAATAAATAAAAATAATTATTTAAAAAAACTGGAATGACACACACTTTACCAAACCATGCACCAACCATGATATTCCTACCAAACAAGAAATAGGCATACACACAGTTACCCCTATGAAGTTCCATGTTTGAGATAACTATGATCAAACCATGTGAATCTACTCTATCAAGGATAGACCCCTCACACACGGTCGACACATCATTACTCCTAATCATGCGCAAACCATGCACAACACCACTTCCCTTAAATTTTTTAAAATTTTCACCTGAAATTATCAGGAATCCATAGTAGATCAAAATCAATTAAATTATTTAATTAATTTATACCATTACGATATGATAGGTGTAATAATAATACTCATATAATTATTAATTTTTATGAAATACATTAAGAACACTTAATGTTTTAAATGATTGTTTTTCCATAAAAGCAGTTTTTCTATAAATTTTTAAAGACAAATTTCTAAATTTTAGAAATTTAATTTGATAAAAAGGATTTTTTTATCATATTAAAATTATCTTATGATTCATTTTTGGTATTTTATATAAATTTTTTATTTTTGGGCGAAAAGTGAAAAATGTCGATTGACAAATAATGTCACATTTATGACAACATCATGATATAATAATGACTTTAAAGTTTATAAAACCTTTTTAATATATCAAATATATATTTACTATGTAATATAATGCATAATTTTTAACTTATAAATCTATGTTTGACATTTTGGAAATCTACATAATGTTTTTATTTAAATAAAAACTATTTTCGGTTCTTCTCTTTTAATCATATTTTCATAAGTTTAATTTCAATTTTGGTTTGGTTTTAAATTTAAATAAGTACCATTTTATTTAAAATAATCCAATTAATTCCATGAGAATCTAAATTATACATGATTTGGTATAAAATCTTTTTTATGCATAAAATTGACATTTTCCTAAAAATAGGGCTTCATTGCATTTTGCAAACTTATGTTAAAAGTAATTTTTATTAATATAGGAAATTAAATATTATAAAATATATTAAATAGTTATAATAATAATATTGAAATCATTTAATAAGTTATATTTTATTTTTTGGTCATAATGAATGGTAACCAGGTAAAAGTTTATTACCACAATAAAAGGGTAAAATGAGGTTAAAACTAGGAGATACGGTCTAAAAATAAATCCAAAAATTACTTAATTTTATGATTTTTTTCTACCATTATCATCATATATTTGAAAATATGTCATATCGGTGCCACTTTACGACCTTTATATTATTTTAAGTAAAGGATAATTACAAAACATCACTCTCTCTCACTTGTTATGTTGTCATAGTATGGGTATAGATAAAAATGATATATGAATGAATATATATTATATAATTGATGAATAATAAACTATATTTATGATATTAATTTATTTTTAATTTTTAGATATGGTATAATTACCTTGAACGCTTATGCAACGCTGATGCAGCGCTTGTGCAAGCAATAGAAAAATCAAGTAAATTATTTAAAAAACATTAAAAGTAATATATTTTTGGTGAAATATGTTCTTACATGAATTTAATGAATATTTAAAAAGTATAATCATTTGTTAAATTTTATATATTCGAATTCCAATATTATCTTGATGCCTTTAAAGATAAGATATGTGAATAGTCTTGAAAATGACATTAAATGGTATTGAATGTTTGTTTTTTTTAAAACATTATAAAATAATAAAAATCTTATAATAACTCAATTATATGATAAAATATATATTATATCATTAATGTTTCATTTATTTTCCACTTTAAATTTTTAAAATTACTTTCATGACCCTTAGAAATTGAAAAATGTGCTACAATGGTTAAAGTTAAAAGAGTCAATGAGGGGTTAAACCAAAATATAAGGTTTAAAATGAAAATTAAACTTTTATAAATTTTATTGGTTGAATATATTTAGACCATATACTCTTTATAATATAATATATGGAACTTTTTATACATTTTACATGATATAGAAATATATTATATATTAATATTTCATATATTTACAAGATCACCACCCACCTCCTAATAAAAGGGCACCTCCTCTCCTCACTTTCACACAAATCTTGATCCATTTAACTCAAAAAATATCTAAAAACATTCCTTTAAATACTTAATAACCACTTATTATAGGTTTTATTCTCACAAAAATACCATACTATAAGGCTTAAAGTGTAAACCAAAGGTGGGTTTCTAAAGAAGAGGTATAACACTTAACCAAGTGTTTTCATGTGTATTTATTCTTCCACCTCATAAAAATATTCTATAAACATGATTATATGATATAAATAGTATCTTTAATACACATAAATGTTATTATGTTTATTCAAAATCCCTTTTTATCACCATTTCCATCCTATGAGAAATAAAAATGTCACTTGTGCGTATGTGTGGACTACCACTTCCATGAAGTGATGTGTTTCCTTTTTCATCACCGCCTCAAATGGATGATTATTATAATGGATTTAATAAATATATATGATATTTATGACATAATTATAATTATTTAAATATAATACATTACTTAACTTCTTACCCTTCCATTTGTTGTAAAATGATAATGTTGTCCGTGTGTACGTGTGGACTATCACCTCCATGGAGCAATGTGATTCATTTTTCCTGTATTCCATTCATGGATGACTATAAAATTTTATTTAATGTATACATATGATAAATATATAATTATTAATATTATAGATATGACTTAACAATAATACCTTTGACCATGATCAATATACCAATGTTGTTTTGGTATTGTGAACTAAATGTCCTAAAAACGTTCGACGAAAAGTTAAGTGAATTAGTAATTAAATAAGTCATGGTAATAAATGAAGTAAACTGAATTATGATAATGGAATAAATATAAAAAAAATCTTAAGAAAGTATAAAACCAATATAATTTTATTATTCAGGAGTTAGATAATGTATGAAATGAGGAAGGACTTGAGGTAAGGGATTTTCCTTTAAAACCTTGTTTTAAAGTTTTCCTTTCAAATTATTTATCCTCCATGTCGATGTTTTTCAAATGTTTTAAAAATTTTCTTATTAATTATTTAATTATCATTGAATATCAATTTAAAATACTTTTTTTTAAATTTCTTTACAAATGATTAAAAATAACATTTCAAATGTTTTACACAGAACTCACTTTTGACTTTTTACAAGTGTGAAAAGAATATTACATTTTAACATATAATGCACGCACATATTTTCCTGATATAATGAAAATTATTTTATTTGAATATTTCTTGATATGTTTCCATGTTTAATTTAAAATAAAGGAATTTTCTCAATATTCTGGAAATTTTTATTTAAATTGTTATAAAAAGGATATTTTCTCATGTTTTCAAAGAAAGGCCTGAATGCTATTTTAAAGAAATTTTCATCTATGTCAATATCCTTTGATAATTATTATACTTTAATGATGATATAATATAATTATAGCAACATACTTATTTATCTGGATGTATTATTATCAGGTTTTTCTATTTATTGACTAGTAAAAATATTGACATTTCATGCACAAGTTTTTTAGTATGAATGTTTATATTGATTATATATTATATTTTTATTCATTTATTTCATATCATGAATGAATTGGACTTAATTTTTACATAATGGGACTAATATATCCTCTTGATTCATTAGTAGGTCTCATGAGACAAACTAGATTGGGTATTTGGTGTATGCATTACCTATTAATGTATGATGTCTTGGTACAAGGTCTTGACAGTAAGATTATGATGTCTGATATTATGAATTGAATTATTATGAAATTAATTATTATTATATATCTTAATATTTACATTATCCATGGATATATTTAATGTTTATATTATTGATTATATATTTTTTATTTCATAAGGTAAGAAAATGATCTTATGATTTAAAGGAATGTTCATGATCTTATATCAGTGAAAAGTTGTTTTCAATGAAATGTTTTCATGTTTTCCACTGGACTATCAAATTTATTTTATTTTTTATATACTTTACCATGATTTTTTTTCTTATCTCACATTTTCAAATATTTTTCATAGGTCTTAAGGATGAGTAAGAACTATATCAAGGTATATCTTTCCATTATAGGGTATCATCTTAAAAGAAGTGAACATATTTTGAATGAAACATGAGTTTAAATTTAATAATACTATTTTTCTAGAAAAAATAGACATTGAGTGGAAGTTTCAACTTTTTATTGTAAGGTTTTGATATGAAATAGTTTTTCCCAATTCTCTAAAAATCTAACAAAAAAGATACTCAAAATTTAATAAAGTGAAACTATTTTTATAAATCATGTAATTATGGATGGTCACATGACACACATGAGAGGGAGGAGGAGAAATGAAATAAAAGAGGGAGGACAAGGAAAAAAAGTAAAAAAGAAATAAAAATAATTATTTAAAAAAACTAGAATGACACACACTTTACCAAACTATGCGCCAACTATGATATTCCTACCAAACAAGAAATAGGCATACACAGAGTTACCCCTATGAAGTTGCATGTTTGAGATAACTATGCTCAAACCATGTGAATATACTCTATAAAGGATAGACCCCTCACACATAGTCGGCGCATAATTACTCCTAATCATGCACAAACCATGCACAACACCACTTCCCTTAAATTTTTTAAAATTTGCACCTGAAATTATCAGGAATCCATAGTAGATCAAAATAAATTAAATTATTTAATTAATTTATACCATTATGGCATGATAGGTGTAACAACAATAGTTATATAATTATCATGTTTTATTAAATACATTAAGAGCACTTAATGTTTTAAATGATTGTTTTTCCATAAAAGTAGTTTTTCTATATATTTTTAAGGACAAATTTCTAAATTTTAAAAATTTAATTTGATAAAAAGGATTTTATTTTTAGTTTTATCATATCAAAATTATCTTATGATGCATTTTTGGGATTTTATATAGATTTTTTATTTTTGGGTGAATAGTAAAAAATGTTGATTGATAAATAATGTCACATTTATAACAACATCATGATATAATAATGACTTTAAATTTTATAAAACCTTTTTAATATATCAAATATATATTTAATATGTAATATAATGCATAATTTTTAACTTATAAATCTATGTTTAACATTTTGGAAATCTAAGTAATGTTTTTATTTAAATAAAAACTATTTTCGGTTCTTCTATTTTAATCATATTTTCATAAGTTTACTTTTAGTTTTGGTTTGGTTTTAAATTTAAATAAGTACCATTTTATTTAAAATAATCCAATTAATTCCATGATATTGTAAATTATATATGATTTGGTATAAAATATTTTTTATGCATAAAATTGACATTTTCTTAAGAATGGGGTTTCATTGCGTTTTGCAAACTTATGTTCAAAGTAATTTTTACTAATATAGGAAATTAAATATTATAAAATGGATTAAATAGTTATAATAATCATATTGAAATAATTTAATAAGTTATATTTTATTTTTTGGTCATAATGAATGGTAACCATGATAAAATTTTATTACCACAGTAAAAGAGTAAAATGGGTAAAATGAGGTTAAAACTACGAGATATGGTCTAAAAATAAATCCAAAACTTACGTAATTGTATGATTTTTTTCTACCAATATCATCATATATTTGAAAATATGTCATATCGGTTCCACTTTATGACCTTTATATTATTTTAAGTAAAGGATAATTACAAAACATCACTCTCTCTCACTTGTTATGTTGTCATAGTATGGGTATAGATAAAAATGATATATAAATGAATATATATTATAAAATTGATGAATAATAAACTATATTTATAATATTAATTTATTTTTAATTTTTAGAGATGGTATAATTACCTTGAACGCTTATGCAACGCTGATGCATCGCTTGTACAAGCAATAGAAAAATCAAGTAAATTAGTTAAACATTAAAAGTAATATATTTTGGGTGAACTATGTTCTTAAATGAATTTAATGGATATTTAAAAATTATAATCATTGGTTAAATTTTATATATTCGAATTGTAATATTATCTTGATGCCTTTAAAGATAAGATATGTGAATAGTCTTGAAAATGACATTAAATGGTATTGAATGTTTAATTTTTTAAAACATTTTAAAATCATAAAAATCCTATAATAACTCAATTATATGATAAAATATATATTATATCATTTATGTTTCATTTATTTTCCACTTTACATTTTTAAAATTACTTTCTTGACCCTTAGAAATTGAAAAATGTGCTACAGTGGTTAAAGTTAAAAGAGTCAATGAGGGGTTAAACTAAAATATAAGTTTTAAAATGAAAATTAAACTTTTATAAATTTTATTGGTTGAATATATTTAGACCATATACTATTTATAATATAATATAGGGAACTTTTTATACATTTTACATGATATATAAATATATTATATATTAATATTTCTTGTATTTACAAGATTTCCACCCACCACCTAATAAAAGGGAACCTCCTCTTCTCTCTTCCACACAAATATTGAGCCATTTAACTAAAAAAATATCTAAAAAAATTCCTTTAAATACTTAATAACCACTTCTTATAGGTTTTATTCTCACAAAAATACCATACAATAAGGCTTAAGGTGTAACCCAAAGGTGGGTTTCTAAAGAAGAGGTATAACTCTTAACCAAGTTTTTTCATGTGTATTTATTCTTCAACCTCATAAAAATATTCTATAAACATGATTATTTGATATAAATAGTATCTTTAATAAACATAAATGTTATTATGTTTATTCAAAACTTCTTTTTATCACCCTTTCCATCCTATGAGAAATAAAAACGTCACTTGTGCATATGTGTGGACTAACACCTCCACGAAGTGATGTGTTTCCTTTTTCATCACCACCTCACATGGATGATTATTATGATGGAGTTAATGAATATATATGATATTTATGACATAATTATAATTATTTAAATATAATACATTACTTAACTTCTTACCCTTCCATTCGTTGTAAAATGATAATGTCGTCCGTGTGTACGTGTGGACTATCAGCTCCATGGAGCAATGTGATCCATTCTTCATGTACGCCTTTCATGGATGACTATAAAATTTTATTTAATGTATACATATGATAAATATGTAATTATTAATATTATAGATATGAATTAATGATAATACCTTTGACCATGATCAATGTACCAATTTTGTTTTGGTATTATGAACTGAACGTTCTAAAAATGTTCGACATAAAGTTAAGTGAATTAGTAATTAAATAAGTTATGGTAATAAATCAAATAAAATGAATAATGATAATGAAATAAATATAAAAAAATTCTTAAGAAAGTATAAAACCAATATAATTTTATTATTCAGGAGTTAGATAATGTATGAAATGAGGAAGGACTTGAGGTAAGGGATTTTCCTTTAAAACCTTGTTTTAAAGTTTTCCTTTAAAAATATTTATCCTCCATGTCCATGTTCTTAAAATGTTTTAAAAATTTTCTTATTCATGATTTAATTATCATTGAATATCAATTTAAAATACTTTTTTTGGATTTCTTTACAAATGATTAAAAATAACATTTCAAATGTTTTACACATAACTCAATTTTGAATTTTTAAAAGTGTGAAAAGAATGTTCTATTGTAACATATAATGCACGAACATATTTTTCTAATATCATGAAAATTATTTTATTTGAATATTTATTTATATGTTTCCATGTTTAATTTCAAATAAAGTAATTTTCTCAATATTTTGGAAATTTTTATTTACAATTTTATAAAAAGGATATTTTTCTCATGTTTTCAAAGAAAGGTATAAATTCTATTTTAATGGTATTTTCTTCTATGTAAACATACTTTGATAGTTATTATACTTTAATGATGATATAATATAATTATACTATCATAATTATTTCTATGGATGTATTATTATTATGTTTTTCTATTTATTGACTAGGGAAAATATTGACATTTCATACACAAGGTTTTTAATATGAATGTTTATATTGATTATATATTATGTTTTTATTCATTTATTTCATATCATGAATGAATTGGACTTAATTTTTACATAAGGGGAATAATATATCCTCTTGATTCATTAGTATGTCTCATGAGACAAACTAGATTGGGTATTTGGTGTATGCATTACCTATTAATGTATGATGTCTTGGTACAAAATCTTGACAGTAAGATTATGATGTCTGACATTATGAATTTAATTATTATGAAAATAATAATTATTATATATGTTATTATTTACATTATCCATGGATATATTTAATTTTTATATTATTGATTATATTTCTTTTTATTCAATAAGGTAAGAAAATGATCTTATCATTTAGAGGAATGTTCATGATCTTATATCAGTGAAAAGTTGTTTTCAATGAAATGTTTTCATGTTTTTCACTGGACTATCAGATTTAGTTTATTTTCTATATACTTTACCATGATTTTTTTTCTTATCTCACATTTTCAAATATTTTTCATAGGTCTTAAGGATGAGTAAGAACTATATCAAGGTCTATCTTTCCATTATAGGGTATCATCTTAAAAGAAGTGAACATATTTTGAATGAAACATGAGTTTAAATTTAATAATACTATTTTTTTTGGAAAAAATAGACATTGAGTAGAAGTTTCCACTTTTTATTGTAAGGTTTTGATATGTAATAGTTTTTCCCAATTCTCTAAAAATCTAAAAAAAAAAGATACTCAAAATTTAATAAAGTGAAACTATTTTTATAAATCATGTAATTATAGATGGTCACATGACACACATGAGAGTGAGGATGAGAAATGAAATAAAAGAGGGAGGAGAAGGAAAAAAATTAAAAAAGAATAAAAATAATTATTTAAAAAAACTGGAATGACACACACTTTACCAAACCATGCGCCAACCATGATATTCCTACCAAACAAGAAATAGGAATACACACAGTTACCCCTATGAAGTTAAACATTTGAAATAACTATGCTCAAACCATGTGAATCTACTCTATCAAGGATAGACCCATCACACACGGTCATCGCATAATTACTCCTAGTCATGCGCAAACCATGCACAACACCACTTCCCTTAAATTTTTTAAAATTTGCACATGAAATTATCAGGAATCCATAATATATCAAAATCAATTAAATTATTTAATTAATTTATACCACTATGACATGAAAAGTGTAACAACAATACTCATATAATTATTAATTTTTATGAAATACATTAAGAGCACTTAATGTTTTAATTGATTGTTTTTCTATAAATTCAGTTTTCTATATATTTTTAAAGAAAAATTTCTAAATTTTAGAAATTTAATTTGATAAAAAGGATTTTATTTTTAGTTTTTTTATATCAAAATTATCTTATGATGCATTTTTGGTATTTTTTATAAATTTTTTATTTTTGGGTGAATAGTGAAAAATGTCAATTGACAAATAATGTCACATTTATGACAACATCATGATATAATAATGAAATTAAAGTTTATAAAACCTTTTTAATATATCAAATATATATTTAATATGTAATATAATGCATAATTTTTAACTTATAAATCTATGTTTTACATTTTTTAAATCAAAGTAATGTTTTTATTTAAATAAAAACTATTTTCGGTTCTTCTCTTTTAATCATATTTTCATAAGTTTACTTTCAGTTTTGGTTTGGTTTTAAATTTAAATAAGTACCATTTTATTTTAAATAATCCAATTAATTCCATGAGAATATAAATTATATATTATTTGGTATAAAATCTTTTTTATGCATAAAATTGACATTTTCTTAAAAATGGGGTTTCATTGCGTTTTGCAAACTTATGTTAAAAGTAATTTTTACTAATATAGGAAATTAAATATTATAAAATGGATTAAATATTTATAATCATCATATTTAAATCATTTAATAAGTTATATTTCATTTTTGGGTCATAATGAATGGTAACCATGGTAAAAGTTTATTACCACAGTAAAAGGGTAAAATGGGTAAAATGAGGTTAAAACTAGGAGATAAGGTCTAAAAATAAATCCAAAACTTACTTAATTGTATGATTTTTTTCTACCATTATCATCATATATTTTAAAATATGTCATATCGGTGCCACTTTACGACCTTTATATTATTTTAAGTAAAGGATAATTACAAAACATCACTCTCTCTCACTTGTTATGTTGTCAAAGTATGTGTATAGATAAAAATGATATATTAATGAATATATATTATAAAATTTATGAATAATAAACTAAATTTATGATATTAATTTATTTTTAATTTTTAGAGATGTTATAATTACCTTGAACGCTTATGCAACGCTGATGCAACACTTGTGCAAGCAATAGAAAAATCAAGTAAATTATTTAAAAAACATTAAAAGTATTATATTTTGGGTGAACTATGTTCTTACATGAATTTAATGGATATTTAAAAATTATAACCATTGGTTAAATTTTATATATTCGAATTCCAATATTATCTTGATGCCTTTAAAGATAAGATATGTGAATAGTCTTGAAAATGACATTAAATGGTATTGGATGTTTATTTTTTTAAAACATTATAAAATCATAAAAATCCTATAATAACTCAATTATATGATAAAATATATATTATATCATTAATGTTTCATTTATTTTCCACTTTACATTTTTAAAATTACTTTCATGACCCTTAGAAATTGAAAAATGTGCTACAGTGGTTAAAGTTAAAAGAGTCAATGAGGGGTTAAACCAAAATATAAGGTTTAAAATGAAAATTAAACTTTTATAAATTTTATTGGTTGAATATATTTAGACCATATACTCTTTATAATATAATATATGGAACTTTTTATACATTTTACATGATATAGAAATATATTATATATTAATATTTCATGTATTTACAAGATCACCACCCACCTCCTAATAAAAGGGAACCTCCTATCCTCACTTGCACACAAATCTTGAGCCATTTAACTCAAAAAATATCTAAAAAAATTCATTTAAATACTTACTAACCACTTATTATAGGTTTTATTCTCACAAAAATACCATACTATAAGGCTTAAGGTGTAAACCAAAGGTGGGTTTCTAAAGAAGAGGTATAACTCTTTACCAAGTGTTTTCATGTTTATTTATTCTTCCACCTCATAAAAATATTATATAAACATGATTATATGATATAAATAGTATCTTTAATACACATAAATTCTATTATGTTTATTCAAAATCCCTTTTTATCACTGTTTCCATCCTATGAGAAATAAAAACGTCACTTGTGCGTATGTGTGGACTACCACCTCCATGAAGTGATTTGTTTCCTTTTTCATCACCGCCTCATATGGATGATTATTATAATAGATTTAATGAATATATATGATATTTATTACATAATTATAATTATTTAAATATAATACATTACTTAACTTCTTACCCTTGCATTCGTTGTAAAATGATAATGTTGTCTATGTATACGTGTGGACTATCACCTCCATGGAGCAATGTGATTCATTTTTCCTATACGCCATCCATGGATGACTATAAAATTGTATTTAATGTTTACATATGATAAATATATAATTATTAATATTATATAGATGACTTAACAATAATACCTTTGACCATGATCAATGTACCAATGTTGTTTTGGTATTGTGAACCAAACGTCCTAAAAACGTTCGATGTAAAGTTAAGTGAATTAGTAATTAAATAAGTCATGGTAATAAATAAAATAAACTGAATTATGATAATAGAATAAATATAAAAAATTTCTTAAGAAAGTATAAAACCAATATAATTTTATTATCCAGGAGTTAGATAATGTATGAAATGAGGAAGGACTTGAGGTAAGGGATTTTCCTTTAAAACCTTGTTTTAAAGTTTTCCTTTCAAAATATTTATCCTCCATGTCGATGTTCTTCAAATGTTTTAAATTTTTTCTTATTCATGATTTAATTATCATTGAATATCAATTTAAAATACTTTTTTTAAATTTCTTTACAAATGATTAAAAATAACATTTCAAATGTTTTACACAGAACTCACTTTTGACTTTTTACAAGTGTGAAAAGAATGTTCCATTGTAACATATAATGCATGCACATATTTTACCGATATAATGAACATTATTTTATTTGAATATTTCTTTATATGTTTACATGTTTAATTTCAAATAAAGTAATTTTATCAATATTCTGTAAATTTTTATTTAAAATTTTATAAAAAGGATATTTTCTCATGTTTTCAAAGAAAGGTCTGAATGCTATTTTAAAGGTATTTTCATCTATGTCAACATACTTTGATAATTATTATACTTTAATGATGATATAATATAATTATACCATCATACTTATTTATCTGGATGTATTATTATCACGTTTTTCTATTTATTGAATAGGGAAAATATTGACATTTCATACACAAGTTTTTTAATATGAATGTTTATATTGATTATATATTATGTTGTTATTCATTTATTTCATATCATGAATTAATTAGACTTAATTTTTACATAATTGGACTAATTACCCTCTTGATTCATTAGTAGGTCTCATGAGACAAACTAGATTGGGTATTTGGTGTATGCATTTCCTATTAATGTATCATGTCTTGGTACAAGGTCTTGATAGTAAGATTATGATGTCTGACATTATGAATTGCATTATTATGAAATTAGTTATTATTATATATGTTATTATTTACATTATCCATGGATATATTTAATGTTTATATTATTGATTATATTTCGTTTTGTTTCATAAGGTAAGAAAATGATCTTATGATTTAAAGGAATGTTCATGATCTTATATCAGTGAAAAGTTGTTTTCAATGAAATGTTTTCATGTTTTTCACTAGAATATCAGATTTATTTTATTTTTTATATACTTTACTATGATTTTTTTCTTATCGCACATTTTCAAATATTTTTAATAGGTCTTAAGGATGAGTAAGAACTATATCAAGGTATATCTTTCCATTATAGGGTATCATCTTAAAAGAAGTGAACATATTTTGAATGAAACCTGAGTTTAAATTTAATAATCCTATTTTTGTGGAAAAAATAGACATTGAGTGGAAGTTTACACTTTTTATTGTAAGGTTTTGATATGTAATAGTTTTTCCCAATTCTCTAAAAATATAAACCAAAAAGATACTCAAAATTTAATAAAGTGAAACTATTTTTATAAATCATGTAATTATGTATTGTTTTAGTTACGGGTCATTATAGTTGGTATCAAAGGAAAGGTTTAGATAACTTTAGAGGTTAGGATGTTATTTCAGAAAAATTAACAATTCCTCTATAACCTTAAAGGTTAATATGCTATGATATTGAATAAGAGATAACATGGTTAAAGATATCTTAGTATTTATTTTTATCATAAGATGGTTTATTATGATTTTATTGGATATACTCACACTATCTATTTTGGTTTTAGTAAATGGATAGAACTAGAAAGAACCAAGTTAACAATGGATATAAATGGAAATCTGGTGGTTTCCTGAATGAGCAAGAAAACAATATAGGAGATGGAGTAAAAAATATTATGGTAATAACCAACAAACTATCTAGATATATGATTAAAAAAATCAACCTATATGTGTTTCCTACTGCACCAAGTAGAATAAAAATGGAGTTTCATAGAATTTTAGAAGGTAAAGATCATAAAGATAAAAAGATAAAACTTCCTATATATCATGAATGTGGGAAGAATCACCGAGATAAATGTATAAAAGGAACAATAAGATGATTACAATGTTGAGAGTATAGGAATTGTTCCAAAAAATGTCCTAGGAGGAAAGTTTGTGAAGTAGAGCAGTAAGATTGTATGAATAAAGGATGTTCATGGTTATATACTGAAGATAAAGAAACTTAAAATAACATATAAAAGTTATGTGTTATTTTAATAGTTTTTCTTATGTTTAAAGTATGAAACATGATTAGATTGAGATTAATGAATCTTAGGACATGTTTCATTTTTTTGATTCTATGAAAGAAGTGTTAAGGAATATTATGAAAATTCTTGGTTAAATAATTACAAATAAATTTGATTGATTCAAGTTTATACATATAGGATTTTAAGAGTTATGATGTAGTTGTATTTTTTAAGGGTTGATAAATTTAAGGGTGATCACAAGGCATTAATGATATTTTGAAGTTTTATGCGATGATAGTACTTTGGGATAAATTTATTGAGTTTTAATAGATGTTTTAGGAATATGTAATCCTAAAGTTTAACTTGAATTTTAGTGAAAATGTTATTTGGGGAGAATTTTTTTTATATTTCATGGGAATAAGTTGAAATATATTGATAACCTTTAGGTTTAATATGACCTTTGATGTTGGGGAAATTATGGATAATTGGGATAAAAGGGTTATTAAATTTTGGAAATATAATTTTTATCATATAGATAACCATGGGATTGAAAAATGATTTGGTAACTAAGTGATTAAAGACATTTTTTAATAAGTTAACTATATTAGGAACATTATAAGATTAATAAAATGGATATATTTTTGACTAATATGGGATTTTATTTGAATTATAAAGGTTGAGTTATCATTTGGAAGCATATATGATTTTATTATGGCTTTATATTGATTTAGGTTATTTATGGGAAATATTAGCATATTTTAGAGATTATATGATTAGGTTATATACATTTTTGGTATATGAATTTATGAGTGATTAATTTTGTTTAGAGATAAATGTCAGGTTGATCTTAGAAAACCAATGATCAAATATTTATTATTTTTGGGCTTTAAACCTGGTATGACATATTTAGAATATTTTTAAGGTTAGTTATTTATGGAATGATTTATGTTTATCTTTGGGTGTTATTGTTGAGGATCTGAAGATTAATGTAGTATTTCTTTATATATTGGATATTATCATAACTTTTTTTTACCATTTTTTTTGGTTTTTATTAATGGATAGGAACAAGATAAATGACATTTCATATTTTTTTAGATATTTTGATCCCTTATAAGTGGAATTTAGTACTTCATGCATGACAAATTCTTCTTGAATATTCATTACTTGGAGTAAGAGATAAGATAGAAGTGGAAATTGATTAAAGAACTAATGAAGGATGAAATTTTACTTCTGTAGTAAAAATCAATCAAGTATGTATATTTTTTTAAAACATCTATATCGATGGTAAAATAATTTTTAAAATTTATTGAGTCTTATGTAGAAAGTATCACTCAAATATCAAGGTAAGATTTTTGAAACTCATCTATAAGTATGAATCTAATAGAGGTATATTATTTTATGAAATAATAAGTTTCCAAATATTGACCTAAAAATTAATGTTCATGATAAAATCTATATTTGATTTTATTACTATTATAAATTCATTTTGGAGAGAACAAATTTAAATTGCGAGGACAAAATTTTTATAAGAGGGGTAGAATATAACACCTTGATATTTTGATATGAATTTTCCCTTTAAATGAATATTATGTTTGATAGTTTTTGATACATACAACATTAAACTAAAATGAACTGTGATAATTTTATTGAGATAAAATATTGCAATGAAATATAAGCACTAATACATTATGAGGTTGTAATATGAAACAACACAAAGAAAATTATAATTTGAGTAAATAAAAATATATACAAAATATTAAAAAATAAAATCTTTATCCTCATAGTTATCCATGAAGATTATGACCCAAAATGAAACTATAGAAACAATGAAAATAATTAGGAATATAATAGACATGATGAGAAAGAAGTAAATGAATAAAATGAATAAATTTTAGTAAATAATATAAAGCTATATAATGGAATGTAATATGATAGTTATATATATGTGTATTGGAAACATAACCATTGTATATATATAGTCATTAGATATATTTAAATAAAATTGGTATATAATTTTATAACAACAAATTTAAAAAAATATAATTCGCAACATTCATATAATTATTAATTTTTATGAAATAGATTAAGAGAACTTAAAGTTTTAAAGGGAAATTTTTCTATAAAAGTGGTTTTACTGTATATTTTAAAATCTAAATTTCTAAATTTTATAAATTTAATTTGATAAAAAATATTTCATTTTTGGTTTCATCATATCAAAATTATATTTGGGTGATTTTTTTGTATTTTTTAGAAATAATTTATTTTTGAGTGAATAATGAAAAATACCAATTTTACAAATAATGTCACATTTATGACATTATCATGATTTAACAATGACTTGAAATTTTATGAAACATTTTAGATAAATCAATTTTAAAATTAACATTTTCTTAAAAATGGGTTTTCATTGCATTTTGTGAACTTGCATTAAAAGTATTTTTTAAAACTTTAGGAAATTAAATATTAGAAATTGGATTCCATATTCAGAATCATAATATTCAAATTCTGTTATATGGTCATTTTAATTTTTTTCATGATTAATAGAAACCATTTTAAACTTTTATCACCACAACAAAAAGTAAAATGGGTTAAAAAATGTTAAATCTATGGGATAAGGTCTAAAAATCAATAAAAAAACTTAAGTTTACTTCATTGGACGAGTTTATATATAAAAAAATAATTTTAGATTATAAAATATGATATATTGGTTCCATTTGACTTTAATTACGACCTTTATATTATTTTAAGTAAATGATAATTAAAAAATGTCACTCTATCTTACATATTATGTTTTTATAATATAGATATAGATAAAAATAATATATGAAAAAACATATATGATAAAATTTATTAAGAATAAACTATATTTATGATACTTTTTTTATAGAAGGTATAATTACCTTGAACACTTAAGAAATGTCGATACATCGCTTGTGCAAGCAATAGAAAACTAAAGTAAATTATATTAAAAATATTAAAAATAATATTTTTTGGATAAACTATAGTGTTCCAAGAAATTAATGGATTCTTAAAAATTATAATTGATGGAAAAAAAATTTAGATTAAGATTCCATTATTATCTTTTTGCCTTTAAATTCAAGATATCTGAATAGTCATGAAAATGATTTTAAATGGTATTTAATGTTTAAAAATTATTTTTAAATCATTATAAAATAATAAAAATCATATAATAACTCAATTATATGAGATATTTTCGAGTATATAATTAATGATCCATTAATTCACCACTTTAAATTTTTAAAATTACTTTCATGGCCCTTAGATATTGAAAAATTTGTTACCATGGTTAAGGTTAAAAGAGTCAATGAGGGGGTTAAACTAAAAGATAAGGTTTAAAATGGCACTTAAACTAATATATATTTTATTTTTTGAATATTTTTGGATCTTATACTACTTATAATATAATTTATGGTACTTTTTATCCATTTTACATGAGTTATAAACATATTATATTATAATATTTCATGTATTTACAGGATTTCTACCCACCTCACTCAAAAGAGTATACCTCATATTCTCTATTTATCACACATATTTAAGAATTTATATCAACAAATATCCTACCAAATACCTTTTATATATTACTCTCCATGTATTATATGTTTTTTTCTCACCAAAAAACCATCCTATAAGGCTTAAGGTGTAATCCAAGGGAGGTTTTCCAAAGAAGAGGTATAACTCTTAACCAATTATTTTCATGTTCATTTATTCTTCCAACTAATTAAAATATTCTATAACTATGATGATATGACAACATAAATATCTTAAATATACTGAAATTTTATTATGTTGATGAAACTACCCCTTTTCACCTCCTTTTCCATTCCATGATAAATGAAAACATCGCTCATGCGTACGTGTGGACTACCACCTCTACAAGAGACGTGTTTCATTTTTCATCAACACCTAACACATATGGTTATTATGATGTATTTAATAAATATATATATATTATATTTATGAAATAATTATGATTTTTAAAATATAATATATTACTTAACTTCTCACCCTTCTATCTATTGTAAAATGATAATGCCATTCATGTGTACATGTGGACCACCACCTCCATGAAGTGCTGTGATTTGTTTTTCATGTATTTATTTCAAGAATGATTATAAAATTGTATTTAGGGTATAAAAATTATATTTATTTCATGATGAATATTCTTTAGATGATTTATACATAACCACTTTGACCATGTTCAACCTACCAAATTTGTTTTGGGATTATGAATTGAACGTTCTCAAAATTTCCAGCACAATAAATAAATCATGGTAATAAATAAAATAAAAGGAATAATGGTATTTAAATGAACATAAAAAGGTTCTTAATTAAGTAGAAAACTAATATAGTTTTATTATTCAGGATTTAGAGAATTCATGAAATGATATGAGAATCAAGGTAATGGATTTTCCTTTAAAACCTTGTTTTAATGTTTTCCTATCAAAATATTTTTCTCTATATCCACATTCTTTAAATGTTTATAAAATTTTATTATTTATAGTTAAAATATTGTTAAAGTTAATTTTCAACTACTTTTGAATTTCATTACAAATTATTAAAAATAATCTTTTCAAATGTTTTATGTACAACTCGCTTTTTCCATTTTACAAAAGTGTAAATAAAATTTTCTCTTTTAATGTATATGACATGAATAGATTTTACCACCATCATGACCATTATTTGATTTGAATATTCCTTTAAAACTTTCCATATATATATATTTAAGGAAATGCATTTTATAAATATTTTTTAAATTCGTAATTAAAATTTTATCAAAAGAAAAGTACATTTTTCTTATGTTTTCAAAGAAAGGTTTGGATGGGTTTTTAAAGGTATTTTAATCTATGTCAACATCCTTTGATTATTAACATGTTTTTCTGGGAATATACTCTAATGATACCATCCAAATTATTTCTATGAATAAATTATGACCATATTGTTCTATTTATTAACTACGAAAAATATTGACATCTCGTATGCTAGATTTTCAATATGAATGTTTATATTTATTATGTATCATGTTTTTATTAATTTCTTTTATATGACGAATGAATCAGAATTAATAAGTTATGGTAAGAGCCTATTACAGCCCGTCGATGCATAGGTAGGTCTCATGAGACAAAATAACTTGATTATTTGATGTATACCCTACCTATTTATGTATGATGTCTTGGAATGAGGCCTTGATGGTAAGAGTATGATGCCCATAATTTTTCATTACATCATTAGGAAATAAATTATTATTATTCATATTATTATTTATATTGTACATGGATATATTCTATATTTATGTTATTAATGGGGTTTTATGGAAATATTTTGATTTCATAAGGTAAGAAAATAAGTTTATAATTTAAAGGAAAGTTTATGATCTTCTATAGGTGAAAAGTTTATTTTCAAGGAAACATTTTCATTTTTTTACTAGTCTATATGATTTCCTTTATTTTTTTATATACCCTATTGAGATTTGTTTTCTCATGCCATGATTTCAAATGTTTTTTCACAAGTATTATGGATTATTAGGAACTATAGTAAATATTATCTTTCCATTATGGGGTTTTCTCTCAAAATAAGTGAATGTGTTTTAAATGAAACATGAGTTTAAATTTAAGAATCCTTTTTTTGGGAAAAAATGGGAATTAAGTGGAAGTGTTCAATTTTTATTTTAAATGTTTTATATTGAATATTTTTTCCAAATTCTCTAAAACTATAAACTGAAAATATCCTCAAAATATAATAAAGTGTAACCCATGTTATAAATCTTGTAATTATGGGATGTTTAAGTTATGAGGCATTGTAGTTGGTATAAAAGGAAAAGTTTAGATAGATTTAGAGGTTATGATGTTATTTTATTATAATTCAGAATTCTTATATAACCTTAAAGAGTACATAATATAGAGAACTATTATTATTTAATAGAATATGTAATGGATAAGGATATATTAGTATTTATTCTTCTCTTAAGATAATTTATTACGATTTTATTAGATATAATCACAATAACTATTTTGGTTTTAGTAAATGGATAAAACCAACATGAAGTAAGTTAATAATGGATGCTAAGGATAATTTGGTGGTTTTTTAATTAATAACTAAATAGGATAGGAGTTAGAGTGAAAAATATTACTTTTATTCCTATCTATACATATAGACACATGATTAAAATCTTGAACATAGGTGAGTTTCATGACATAAAAAATAAAAGAAAAATATAGTTTTATATAAGTTTAGGTGATAAAGATCATAAAGGTAAAAAAGATACAACTTCTTATATGTTAAGAATGTGAGAAGATACACCCGAGGAAATGTCTCAAAGGAATAGGAAGAAGTTTCAAATGTGAAGAGTATGGGCATTATGAAAAGTAATTTACTAGGAGGAAAACTTATGAAGTAGACTAATAAGATCATATTAATAAAGGATTATAAAATTTATATGCTATAGATGAAGAAACCTTTAATAACATATAGAAGGTATGTGTTATTTTAATAGTTTTACTTATGTTTAAAGTACGAAAAATGATTAGATCGATATTGATGAATCTTAGGACATGATTTATATTTTTTATTATAGTAAGGAAATGTTAATGAATAAGATGAAAATGATTGATTAAAGAGTTATGAATAAATACGATTGATTGAAGTGTCTACATATAGTATTTTAGGAGTTATGATATAGTGATCTTTTATTTTAGGGTTGATAAATTTAAGGATGATCATAAGTTTAAAGTAACTAATTATATTTTGAAGTTTTATGTGATGGGAGTACTTTGGAGGAAATTTATTGAGTTTTAATAAATGTATGAGGTATATGTAACCCTTAAGTTTAACTTGTGTTTTAGTGAAGAGGTTATTTGAGGAAGAATGATTTTATATTTTGTGGACATAAGTTTAAAGATATTGATAGCCTTTAGGGTTAATATAATCTTTGATATTGGGGTACTTATAAATAATTGGGATAAAAGGGTTATTATATTTTGTGAATATATGTTTTATCATTTAGAGAACCATGAGATTGAAAAGTGATTTTGTGACTAAGTAATTAAATCTATTTTTGAAGAAGTTCACTATATTTGAAACATTATAATATTAAGGTAAATGAAAATATTTTTGGCTAAGATGATATTTTATTTGAATAATAAAGGTTGAGTTATATTTTGGAAGCATATATGACTCTATTGTGTCTTTATGGATATTTAAGTTATTTATGGGAAATATTAACATATTTTGGAGATTATATGATTAATACATATACATTTTTGGTATGTGGATTTATGATTGATTAATGATATTTATAGATAAATTTCAGGTTGATCATGGAAAACATGTGATAAAAAATTTATGATTTTTGTGTTTTGAGCTTGGTCTAAAATATTTAAAAGAGTTTTAAGGTTAGTTATTTATGGAATGGTTTAAGTTAAACTTTGGGTGTTATTGTTAAGGATTTGGATATTAACATAGTATTTATTCATATATTGGATATTATCACAACTTTTTCTAACCATTTTTTTGGTTTTGATTAATGGATAGAGATAGGAGAAATTCCTTTTCATCATTTTTGGATATTTTGATATGTTATAAGTTGAGTTTAGTGTTTTAGGAATGAAAAATTTATCTTGAATATTCATTTATTGGAGTAAGAGATATGATATAAGTGGAAACTAATCAAAGCAAAAATGAAGGATGAAATTACACTTATGTAGTTGAAAGAAATAAATTATTTATTTTTTTAAAATCTATATATTTATGGTAAATAATTTATCAAATCCATCAAGTCTTATGTGGAGAGTAACACTCAACCATCAAGATACGATTTTAGAAAATCATATGTAAGTACGAGTCTTATAAAATCACATTCTTTTATAAAATAATAAGTTTCATGATCTTGACCTAAAAATTAAATTTCATGATAAAATATATATTTAATTTTATTAATATGACAAATTTGTTTTGGCGAGAACAAATTTAAATCACAAGGATGTAATGTTTGTAAGAGGGGGAGAATGTAACACCTCAATATTTCAATATGAATTTCTCATTTAAATGAATATTATGTTTGATATATTATGATACACACAACATAGAAATAAAATAAACCATGATACTTTTATTGAGATAAAATATTGTAGTTAAATATAAATACTAATACATTATGAGATTACTATATGAAACAACATGAAGAAAAATACAAGTGGAGTATATTCACATATATATAAAAATAAAAAAAATATAAAATAATTACCCTCATGATTATACATGGATATTTTAAACCCAAATAAAACTATGTAAACAATTAAAATAATTATTAATATAATAAACATGATTATATAAAATTAGATGAATAAAATGAATAAATTTTAGTGACGTATTTAAGGCTATATATAAGAATGTAATATGACAGTT
This sequence comes from Viscum album, assembly GCA_963277665.1. Classification (NCBI taxonomy): domain Eukaryota; kingdom Viridiplantae; phylum Streptophyta; class Magnoliopsida; order Santalales; family Viscaceae; genus Viscum; species Viscum album. The sequence continues at coordinate 437,937,531 of OY728157.1, read as the reverse complement.
GTATATATAGTTGTTGACATAAATATAATGTATATATATAAATATTAGGTGTATTGAAATATAATTGGTATATAATTTTATGGTAAAAATTTACAAAATATAATCCACAACTTTCATATAATTAATAATTTTTAGGAAATAGATTAATAAAATTTAAAGTTTTTAAAGGCCATTTTCTATAAATGAGATTTTGCCGTATATTTTAAAATATAAATTTCTAAATTTTAGAAATTTTATTTTATTAAAAGGATATCATTTTTGGTTTCATCATATCAAAATTATCTTATGGTAAATTTTTGAATTTTTTTTAGAATCAGTTGTTTTTTTGGGTGAATAATGAAAAATACCAATTTTACATATAATGTCACATTTATGATATTATCATCACATAATAATGTATTAAAAGTTTATGAAACATTTTTAATATATCAAATATATATTTAATAAGTAATATAATTCATAATTTTGAACTTATAAATATTTGTTTTACATTTTTTAAATCTAATCAATGTTTTTATTTAAATAAAAACTATTTTCAGTTATTATATTTTAATCAAGTTTTCATAAGGTTAATTTCAGTTTTGGTTTGGTTTTAAAGTAAAATAAGTATATATTTATTTAAACTAATTAAATTAATTCCAAAATAATCAAAATTATAAATTATTTTGGTATAAAATCATTTTTATGCTTAAAATAGTCATTTTCCTAAAAATGGATTTTCATTGCGTTTTGTAAACTTATGTTAAAAGTGATTTTTAACACATATTTAAATTAAATATTAGAAAACGGATTCCATATTTGGAATCATAATATTCAAAATTATTTAATAAGTTCCATTTAATTTTTTGGTCATAATGAATAATAACCATGGTAAAAGTTTATCATCACGGTAAAGGGTAAAATGAGTTATACATGGTCAAAACTATGAGAAAAAGTCTAAAAATAAATCAAAAACTTGAATTTAATTAATTGTATGAGTGAATTTAGACCAATATAATATTATATTCTAAAATATGGAATATTTTTTCCACTTTCATTTGGTTATAACCTTTATAATATTTTTAGTAAAGGATAATTACAAAATATCACCCTTTCTCACTTATTTGTTGTTATAATATGGATATAGATAAAAATGATATATGAAATAATATGGATGATAAAATTTATTAAAAATAAACTATATTTATTATATTGTTTTATTTTTTATTTTTTATAGATGATATAATTACCTTGAACACTTATGCAACACTAACACGACCCGTGTGCAAGTAATATAAAAATAAAATAAATTATTTTAAAAACATTAAAGTAATATGTTTTTGATGAAATATGGTGTTATATGAATTTAATGGATAATTAAAAATAATAATTTATGATTAAATTTATTATATTTTAATTATATTATTATATTTATGCCTTTAAAGTTGATATATGTGAATAGTCATGAAAATGACTTTAAATGGTATTTAATGTTTAAAAATTATTTTTAAATCATTATAAAATCATAAAAATACTATAAAATCAATATAATAATAATTTTTATATGATATCATGAAATTTTCATGCATGTTCTACCTGTAATTTTTAAAATTACTTTCACGACTCTTCGAAATTGAAAATCTTGCCACCATGGTTAAGGTTAAAATGGTTACAAGGGGGTTAAACCAAAAGATAATGTTTAAAATGATACTTAAAATTCTATAAATTTGATTATTTTGAATATATTTAAAATTTATATTCCTTATAATATAATATATTAAACTTTTTATCCATTTTACATGAGTTATACACATATTATATATTAATATTTCATGTATTTACAAGATCACTACCCACCTCACTTATAAAAGGGCACATTCTATACTTGATTAATAACACCTCTTGAGACATTTATATCACCCAATATATTAATAAATTTCTTATAAACCTTACTACCCATTTAATTTTGTTTATATTTAGACCAAAAGACTATACTATAAGTTTTATGGTGTAAGTAAAAAGAGGTTTTCCAAAGAAGAGGTATAACTATTAACCAAATGTTTTCATGTTTATTTCTTATTAAACTTACTTAAAATTTTATATAACCATGATGATATTATAAAATAATTATCTTACATATAATAAAATGTTATTATATTTTTTTCACAACACTTTTTTATCTCCCTTTCCATCTTATGTGAAATGAAAACATTGCTCATGTGTACGTGTGGACTACCATCTCCATGAAGCAATGTGTTTCATTTTTCATCAATGCCTCACAAAGATAGTTATTATAATAGATTTAATTAATATATATAATATTTATGAAATAATTATAATTATTTAAATATAATATATTACTTACCTCCTTACTCTTCCATCCCTTTTAAAATGATAATGTCGTTCATGCACACATGTGGACTACCAACTCCACAAAGAAACATGATTAATTTTTCATATCTTAATTTCAAGTATGATTATAAAATTATATTTAATGTATAAATATGAAAATAATTTCATGATTAATATTTTGGTGATGATTTAACTAGAATCTATTTGACTATGGTCAACTTACAAAAGTTGTTTTAGGATTATGAACCAAACATCCTCAAAACGTCTGACATAAAATTAACTGATTTAATAATTAAATAATTCATGGTAATAAATGAAATAAAATGAATGATTATAATAGAATATTTTTTTAATAAAGTATAAAACTAATATAATTTTATTATTTATGATTTATAGAATATAAAAAATGGGTCAGGACTCAAGGTAAGGTATTTTATATTAAAACCGTGTTTTAAGTTTTTCCTTTCAAAATCTTTATCTTCAAAGTTCATGTTCTTAAAATATTTCAAAAATGTTCTTATTTATGATTAAAATATTTTTAAAGATCATTTTAAACTACTTTTGACTTTATTTAAAAATGATTAAAAATAATCTTCTCAAATATTTGCATAGGACTCACTTTTGAATTTTTACAAAAGTGTGAAACGAATGTTCTCTTTTAATATATATAGAATGAATGTATTTCACCAAAAACATGAAAATTATTTTCTTTGAATCTCACTTTACATTTTTCTGAGGTAAATTTCAAATGAATTTCTCAATATCCTAGAAATTTTTATTTAAAATGTTATCAAGAGAAGATGATATTTTTCTCATGTTTTCAAAGAAAGGTTCAAATGTTCTTTTAAATGAATTTTCATCTATTTAAATATCCTTTGATAATTATTATGATTTATAGGGGATATAATCTAATGATATTATCCACATTTTTTCTATATGGATTATGATTAAGTTTTTATATTTGTTGACTGGGGGAAATTTTAACATTATGTATGCTATTTTTTCAATAAAAATGTTTATGTTGATTATGTATTGTGTTTTTATTTATTTATTTAACATGATGAATGAATTGGACTTAGTAAGTGAATGTAATGACTTTTTATAGTACCTATATGCATCATTAGGTCTCAGGATCTTGGGTATTTAGTGCATGACTTACCTATTTATGTATTATGTCTTGGAATGAGACTTTGATGGTAAGAATATGATGTCCGACATTATGTATTCCATCAGTATGAAATCAGTTATTATTATACATGTGATTATTTAAACATTCCAGCAATATATTTCATGTTTATATTATTTATTTGTTTTATTTTTATTTTATAAGGTAATAAAATGATTTTATTATTTAATATAAAGTTCATGATCTTCTATTGGTGAAAATTTTATTTTCAATAAAATGTTTTCATGTTTTTTTCTGGACTATCATATTTCATTTATTTTTCATCATCCCATACTGAGATTTATTTTTATCATACCACATTTTTAAATGTCTTTAATAGATCTTAAGGATGATTTGGAGTTATAGAAAAGACAATATTTCTATTATGAGTTTTATACTTCAAATAAGTGAACATGTTTTTAATGAAACATGAGTTTAAATTTAAGAATAATATTATTGTGGGAAAATAGACATTATATGGAAGTGTCCACTTTGTATTGTAAGGGTTCTATATGTAATAGTTTTTACCAATTCTTTAAAACTCAAAAATGAAAATATACTCAAAATATAAGAAAGTTCAACCATTTTTTATAAATAATGTAATTATGGGTTGTTCAAGTTATGAGGAATTATAAGGATAACCTATATAAGGGAAGAGTTTACTTCATTGGTTTTACCCTAGATTCATATGAACATAGCCAAAGATCTCTCCACTTGATTCTTCATTTTTCATTAAATAATTCACATGCACCACTTTTAACGATTGAGATCCTTATGTTATGAACAAAAGGATCCACTAGTTAATTATTATAATTTAAATGAGTATAATAAGAATTATTAGAACATGAAGAAGTGATAAAATTGATTACTCGAGGATATCCATGTAAGAAAAATGAAAAACTACATATATAAATTGAAATGAAGAAAATTATAAATACTGTGTATCATTCACTGAAGAACCTTCCTTTACTATCTTGATATTTTTCTGATATGTTTGTAAAGATCATTAGAGTAAAAGCCGAAGGATGTCCCATATCCAGAGGTTTCCACTAGAAAACTAAGATGCTCAACTTTTAAGTGGGATTCACCTATCCTTTGGGACGTTCTAGCATCTTATAGTGCAAAAAAATAAGATTAAGAATGCTTTGGGTATCAAGGATCTTTAACAAAAACATCTACACCATTTCCACCATTTAGAAATAGTTTATATAATCACTTGAGGAAACTCCTTGGGTGCTGATGAATTTATCAATGCATTATAACACATGAATAAATGCCACACCCAATGCATTCATCATATGAATGATTCCATTTTAATTATATCTCATATAATGCCTTAATAAATGACAAATAATGTGGATTATTTATCAAAACTATATGTGACATGAAACAATACACCCATAATGAATGAAAATCCTAATTTTCATGCAAGATAACATAACACACACACACACATCATATACTATAAGGATTTAGGTAATATCTCCTTTAATATACTACTTACACTAAATCCTATTAAACTTCATGCCATTTCACCTTATATTGTATCATATAAAATAATTTGTGAAGTCGTATCTAAAATTACTTTTAGATATTTTTCCAAAAAACTTTATAAAATCTATCATTTACATCCACCTGTATCAAATAATATTCAATACCATGTGAATACACATTAAAAACATTTTTGGATTATCTTTAAAACATTTTTATTGTAGCACTCTAAGTCAAAATCAATCCTCATTTAGTCAACCATAAAGTGTGACCCTAGGGAACTTTATAGAATTGATACCAAATATGAGTCATCAAATGCATAAATATAGGCAAAGATTGGCCTTTAGTAAAGTATCAGTGCTACTCAAGATATAAATATATCTGATATTATCTTTATCAAACACATGTATCTCTATACCTATTTCCATTGGTTTAAATCATAGAAAAACATGCATTCCAACCCCTTTTCCCAATACATCGAGTTATTATAAGACAAAAAGTTTTTCAATCCCATATAGCTTACTCATCTATTATTTATCCTTATAGTATAGACTCACATAGTCGATGAATATATCACATTTCATTGATCCTTATGAATAAGTAAATTACATACCCCTTATCCAAATAGATAAGAATATAATATATACTATCTAGGTGTGGTTTCACAATCCATATCCTATATCAATTGAGGGCCCATATTTCATACTTATCACACAAGAGGAAAAATACCATATATAGTTGATCTCTAACTAGAGACATGATCAAAAACAGACCGAACCACCCCTATATTATCTAAATCAACATGTAGAATTTCATAAGTATGATATCAATGTATAAGGGTTCTTATGCTAGGTATATCACCAAAATTAGGTAGTGGGGACTCAAATACAATCCATTCACCCCTAATATACCAAATACATATATATAACACTCCATGTGGTAAACCTAGTAGGATATCTAGCGTACAAAAACCCATTTTATACCTCATGAGAATATTCCATATCTCAATACAAGAATTTTACTCATTCTAACCATAACATTTCATCATAATCTATAATACTCCATGATTAACATTGGTTAGGGATAACTCAAAGTCGTACTTTGATAGGTCATTTATCATTACACTTCAAGAAATATACATCTATATATACATTTATGCAACTAATGTTAAATAATGATAAAATAGGTATTACCCCAAATATGATACATTTTATTATTTTTAAAAATCCTTTAATAATATTTAACAAAACCAAAATAAGCACCTATCTATTATATCATATATAAAATTCTACAAGAAAGACTTATATATGTTTCACTTTCTATGGTTTTGTTAACTCATTACATCATATGTAATTTCTACCACATATACTTATGACCATATGATACAATCCTCCCACCAACTCTTTAGCAAGAAACATCTATGAAGAAATACAGTTTTAATAATGGTGAGATTTATGAATCATATTATTAACATTCAACTCTTTGAACATATCCAAACTTCATAACTTGATAACAAAAAATTTTATGATGTTAAATTCTATTGTCTACTTATAACTCTTTCTAAATACATTATTATATTCCTTGTAGCTCTTTCCATCAAACTTTTTCCTATATTATTTTAAATAATGAAACTTTTATATGATTACTTTACTATCATATCCTAAACCCTTTTAGGATAATGTAAAATTTAATCTATTATGGTAACTAATGAAACTCTATACATTTATATTTAACTCTATACCCTAAAATCTTTTAGGATTTTAAGAGTAATTCACTTTTTAATTTTATTGGTACAATACTATAAGAAAAAATGATGTTCATTTATTCATAATAATTAAATGAAACTCTTTACATTTTTCTTTATCATAACATATATTAAACTATTTAAGATATAAAGTGAAAAAAATTTAATCTTAGACTGGTATAATCCTTTATTTATTAACATTAAACTTATAATGTCCAAACATACTCCAACTAGCTTCTTAGGCACTATATTATTTCAGAATAACTTTATATGATATTAAAATACTTTTGTGTTAGGAAATAAAATTTATTTCCTCTTATTATGAATATTTAACAAATAAACTATTGTTTCCATTTAATATATGTCATTATATGTGTTCAAGGAATTTTTTTAAAAGAATATAATTCTTTAAAATATTTCAGTGATGGGTGGAGGAATCACATTCCTTCATATTTTAACAAATAGTTAGATAAATAATTTTACCCTTATCTTATTTTAAAGTATATTAAAGAATATTATGAATCTCAAAACATTTATACAATCAATAATTTCAATTTTTTTGTAATAAAAATTTGTTATTTAGCCAATTATATTATCATATATTTTTTTATAAAGATACACATACTTTAATTTGATTCATCTGATATCGATACACACCTTTAAATTCAAATTTCATATAGAAACTATTTTTTTATAAAATGAATGTAAAATACAATCTAAATTAATTATTATTTGATTTTTGAACTCTTATATATTTAAAAAACTTGTAAAATATACATTCAGTATCACATACCCTTCAAAATTAAATAATTTATTTTTGTAACACCTATACCTAACATGGACATTCCATGGATTTTCCAAAACTTATTTAGGCATATATTTTATAATACAATCATATTTAATTGCTAAATTTCCTTCCAAAACAACCCTAGGTTTCAATTCCCTTTACTAGATACTTGAAAAAATACTGAATAATTCAAAAAACTTTTCTTCTTTCAGTTTGAAATTTTACACAATAGCACTTGTCAATACAACACCGGTATCTGAACATCATATGTCCAGTCCATCAATCCTCAACATTTTAAAATATCAAGTAAAATTTAGTTGAATTCAATCATATTATCAGAAAATTTTCATAAATAAAAGAGAGATGAATTAATTAACGAGAACAATTTATTTTAAAGTCTCCCTTGAAGCATGTTGTAGAATTTAAAAAATCATAAAATATGTGTATTATAAACACCCATCTCATTTAATTTAAGCAACCATTTTTTACACGATCTTCTCAAGAAAAAAAATGAGAAAATAAAAATCTTATGAAATATTCATATAACCCTAAATCATATAATACATCAATGAAACAAATCCTTTTATACATTACTTAAAGATACAATATTAAATCCTTTTAACTTTTCTGACCTTCTATATATTTACAACACTTTTAAAATAGATAGTTGATATCATATATAAACCAGGATATCAGAATTAAATACTATAATATTTATACCTGGTATGGACCTTCCACTAGGTTTCTTGTAACCTTTTAGGTAATTTGGATAATTTCTTTTTCCAATGTCTAACATTTATGCAATGAATAAATCATTCTCCCTTCTTCTTTATTGAATTTAAAAGCAGTGTAGACTCTCCAAAATATATTTTCTTACCCTTTTGTCTAGAAACTTTATGTTAGGACCCAACTATAAAAATAACATAATCTTGAGTTTTAAGTTAATAATTAATTCTCTTACATTTAAGGATATTTTTAGGTTTAGAGTTTTAGATAATTAGGTCATAACTCATACATAACAAAACCATATTTTATAAAGTGGAAAATTCTAATAAGTATATATTTTTCTCACAATATAAAACTTTTAAAATAAAATATGTTTTATTTTCATGAAAAATCTTCATGAAGTTAAACTTGACTTCTTCTTTATTCTTATAAATCCTTAATCCCTATGATTTTTTAGAAACATGGGATGAGCATAAAAAAGTCTATTAAGGGACATAAAAAGAAGAAATATATTAATCTAGTGAAAAATATGAAAATTATTGAATTGTTTACCTTTATCTCAATTTTATTTGAGTGAATGAAATAAATATTTTCTATATGAAAAAAAACTTTTTTTTTCTAAAATAAAATAAATAAAACCCATAGAAATAAAATAAAAACCCTTTTAGAAAACTTAGGTAATCATATTCATTACCCATTTTAAGCCCATGATAAAAATAACTAGATCCTAATTAAACATATAGGAGAAACCCTCAGATAACTCCATACTTACCTATTAATACAAGGAATATTACCCAATACATTAGAGTGCTATAATGGGTCTCACCCTTCTTATAAGCTATATCGGGCTCACCTAATCTTTATGATCTATAATGGGATTCAATCCATCATATAAGCTATATCTGGCTCACCTGTTTATCACATATAACTCTAAATAACCATATCAAGAATAATTTTTTATTATTACACATTTTTATCATGAATCCTTTAAAATACTCTTTGAAACCTATATGCAAAACACTTAAATATCAAAATACCCTTTTCTTTTCAAAACCCATTTTCAACACCAAAATACCCAGAAAAACAGAAATATGGTTTTTCTTAGAATAAAACATAAAATATTATAAAGGAATATAAACATAAAATAATAGTCATAGTGGTGTTAAAATTCATTATTTCCATATACATTAAAATAGAACATTCCTTTTTTTCTTTTTGTAAAGAAAGTTAAAACATTCTGTAAAAATATTTATTTTGAAAACCTTTGAAAAAGGTCAAGAGATACATAAAATTTCATTTAAAATTATTTTATATCAATATAAATTCATTAATAATATATTTTTAAAAATATGTACAAGGGATAAAAATATTTAGAAAATAAATCCTTAAAATATTTTAAAATAAGGTTTTAAAGTGAAGTGTCCCTTACCTCGACTCTGACTCATCACGTACATTGCTTATATTCCTAAATAATAAAATTATGTTAATTATTTACTTTATTAGGAAATTTTTTCAAGTTTATTATTCATTTTTATATTATTTATTACCATTTTATATTCAACAACCCAATCATTTGATTTTATATCATATGTTTTGATGATATTCGACTCATATTTCCAAAATGACTTTGGTAGGTTGAATATGGTCAAAGAGGTCATTATTCCATTATATCAAAAATAATAATCATTAAATAATAATCATTTTTATATGTCAATTATACTTTTAAAACCAATCATGAAAGATGATTATGAAAAATGAACTATGTTACAATTATAGAGATGGTAGGCCGTACGTACACATGAGTAATGTTTCTATTTTTCAATGATCATTATGGAAAGAAGGTAAGAATTATTTTATCTTTATATAATTATAATAATACAATTAATATCATATTATAAACTCATATATATCATCCATGTTATATGGTGATGAAAATTGAATCACATCGCTTCGTGGAGTTGGTAGTCCACACGTACACACGAATGACGTTATCATTTTTTAGTGAATAAAAAGGTAAGAAAAATATGTGTTTTAGTATATTTAAATAATGATAAATATTTCATTAATATAATATATATAAATTAAATCCATAATTATAACAAAACTTGATAGGTGGTGATGGAAAATTAATTACATTAGTCTGTGAGGCGGTAGTCCTCCGTATACACAAATGATGGATTACTTTCCCATTTGATGGAGGTTAGAGATGGATATTGATTATGCCATTAAAATAATAAAATATCATTATATATGAGATAATTATGTTATTATATTATCATGTTTAAGTGATATTTTAAGGATATAGAATAACAAATAAAACAAAAATGCTCAGTTAAGAACTATACCTCTTCTTCAGACAACCTCATTTTCTTTACACCTTAAGACCTCTAAGGTTGGTATTATGCAAAAAATAAGGCCTATAGAACATGAATATGAATGTAAGGAATGTATTTTGGTAGGTATTGGATAAACCAAAATATTTTTTTAGTTTGGAAATATGAGAATAAGATGTTCCCATTTATTAGAGAGGGGAGGGGCACTCTTTGAATTTCTTAAAATATTAAATTAATATAAATTATTTTTCATGTTTAAATGGATACAAAATTATTTATTTATAATATAGGATTATATGTGTTTAAAGAATATCATAAAATAAAAATTTTACAAGTTGAGATAAGTTTTTTAGCCTTATCTTTTTGTTTTAACCCACTTTAACCCTTTTTGATGATTACCATGATAACAAGGTTTTTACTCTTTAGGGGCTAAGATAATTACTATAAAAGGAAAATTGGCCATTAAATGAAGCATTTTTGATATTTGAAATCATATAAAAATAAATTTTCCAAATATAGGATTTTTAGGAATTTTAAATCATTTAATAAAATATTATTTATTATAAAATATCATTAATGTAGATTTTAGAACTATTAATTTACTTTAAATTTAATAACGTCAAGAAAATAAGTGAATTCAAATAAAATCAATTAAAACTTCCCTAAAATGTTATTTTTTACAAAAAATTATAGGATCATAATAATTATTTTAAATTATATTACTTTTAATATTTTTAATATCATTTATTTTATTTTTCTATTAATTGAATATTTACTCCATCAGCGTTGTATAAGATTTTAAAGTAATTATTTCATTACTAAAAATTTAAAATAAATTAACATGATAAAAAATCATTTACATTTAAAATTAATATTTAAAATCATGTTTATATCTTTTGTTGAAAATATTATAGTTATTAAAATCAAGAGTGTGATATTTTTGGCTTTATATTCACATAAATATTAAAAGGGTCAAAATCATGTCCAAATGTAAAAAAGGCCACATATTAGACTTTTGGAGGATTATGGATGAAATAAACTCGTAAATTAAAATAAATTCAAGCATTAGGTTCATTTTTTAGTCCTTATCATTTTATTTTTAACCTTAATTATATGATTTACCCTTGATCGCGGTAACAAAAATTACTAAGGATACTATTTATAATTTTTAAAAATAAGAGGACATTATTTACCAAATTTGAAAAAATGATTCCAAAAATAGAATCCATTTTTAAATATTCAATTCAAATAATTTTCAAAATTTTAATTTAAAATTAAACCCATAAATGTGATAGAAATTAGTTGTTCAGAAAAATGTCTTTTTTAAGTACAAAAGTGTTTTTATACTAAATTTAAGTATAAAATTCATTTAGAAAACCTTAATTAGATTATTTAAAATAAAAATTAACTAATTAAATTTAAAAAATAATCTAAAACAAAATTTTAATTTATAAATACTTTAAAAGAAAATGCAGTTTTTCAATAAAAATTAGTATTTTTCACTATTCATTGAAAAATCAAACTTTTTAGAAAAATATCCAAATTTCACTATAAGATAATTTTAATATTATGATTTCAAAAATTATTTCCTTTTTATAAAATAAAATTTCTAAAAATTTTAGAAATTAATTTATAATATTTTCTCATTAAAGCAATAAAAACCATTTAAAAAAACATATTTTGATAAATAAAATGACTACTAAAAATCGAGTGATCATTTTTTAATAATTAATAAATAAATTTATATTGAGTAAGAAATTTATATATATTTTATAAATTAGTTAATTCTATTCTTACCTTCTAATTTAATGGATTATTTTATAACAATCATATTTAAATAATAATATTTCATGAACCATTCAGGCTCAGTGTTGTGTATCATACGTGCTATCCAACATAGTTTTTTATTTTTAAAATCTCAGAGATATTCCATTCTCCACCCTTAAGAAATTTTATCCTCAAAATTTGAACTTGATATTGTTAATAAAAGGTTTAACTTTTGAAAGTACCATTCTTGAAATCCCACATCATAAAAAGGGTTAATAAAACTTCCTATTGATAAGAGAGAGAAAATTACAAAGATCATCTAGAATAACACACAACTAGGTTTCCAAGTAGGAAAAAATTGTTGGGAAGTGAAAATATGGACATGGAAGAAAAATTTAATGTCCAAATAATGATAGAGATCGATAGAGTTCATTGATCATAATAAAGTGAATAATCATGAGAAAGTTAATGACCACAAAACCATAAACCAAAGAGGTGTGAAAAATACCATTGATTCATTATTAGAGGTAATTTGATAACATTTACATTTCAAGATCCTTTTATTAGAGTTGAATAATTACTTACCATCTTGACTAAGGAGATATATATAATATACTTACTTTACAAGTATAATTTCATCCTTTAACAAATTTCTACCACAACCTCGCATCTTGCTCCAAAATATGAATATTTAAGATGAATTTTTACCTAAAGCACTAAAATAAACTTCTTATGAATCACATAATTCCGAAAAAGGATCACAAGCTATTATTATTATCTTTATATATTAACCAAAACTGAAATGGTTAGTATAAGGTAATTACTAAAACGAATGAACCTTTATACAAAGAAATAATAAATTAATCTCCAAAATTCAATAATAATACCCAAAGTTAAAACTAAATAATTCCATAAATAAATATCCTTAAGATTATTCCAAATATTCCTGACTAATATTGGGATAAAAAATAAGAAGGATTTGATCACATATTCTTCCAAGATAAATTAAACATTTATATCTAAATAACACTAATCACTCTTAATGTCTCATACTAAAAAGTATATGCCATAATCATATAATATACAATATATGATAATTATTTCCATATATAACCTAAATCACCATAAATCCACATTAAAATCACATATAATTCCAAAAATATATTTCAAACTTTATTTATAAAATTAAAATCCCATAATGTTCCATTTTCTTTAATCATATAAGGCTCTCAAAACATAGAATCAAATAATCACCGAATTACTTTTCAATCCCATGGTTATTTATATGAAAAAAACCTATGTTCCCAAAATTAACTTAACCATGATCTATCAAACCATTTAAGTAAAAACAATGTCATACTAAATAAGAAATTACTTTGGTCAATGGTAGGTACTACACCGTTGTCTCCATTCAATTATGGGTTCAAGCCCTATGGAATTTTTGTATACAAAAAGTTGTCACCCAAACTACATGCTGTCCTTTTACTAAAACTATATTAATATAATTACTATAATGTTTCCAAAAATATGATGAACATCATAAAAAATAACCTTAATCATCAAAGATCATATAAAACCAAAAGGTTATCAATACCTTTAATCTTATGTCCAAAAAATAAAAAGAGAATTATTCCTCAAATGATACTTCATGTTGATACTAAGGGTTATATATACCTCAGACATCTATCAAAACTCAGTAAATTTCTCCCAAAGTACTTCCATAATATTAAACATCAAAAGAGAACTAATTATTTTAAACTTTTGATCATCCTTAGATCTACCACTACATTATAACTATTGAATACCTATATGTATAAACCTAAATAATTTAATGTTTTTAATTATCCATTAACCATTATTTCTCAATACCTACTTCCTATAAAATAAAAAATGAATCATTTACTAAGATTCATCAATTTAAAGACATAATCCAAGATATAATTCACACCTTTCATATGTAATTTAAAGATTTATCATCTTCAGTAGTAATGAAATTAGTCATTGCTAGACATTTATTTGTATGGTATTTCTGATCCCATTCTTAAGTGTTTCCCCTATGAAATCAATTTTTATAATGCCCATACTCCCTAAATTTAAAACATTCAATTGATACCTTGGGAATAATTTTATCCCCCTTCTTGAAATTAACTAAATCCTTCCTTTTCCCTTGGATTATTATTTCTTTATTCCCTACTTTACTATATACAAAGCATCTTCTTGTACTTTTAATACATTTTATTGGGTGTTTCTTTCCACATTATTGAAACATAGGTCATAAAATATTTTTACCTTTATAATATCTATCACCTTAACTTACATGGAGCATCATTTCTATCTTATTTGATGTGTTAAAAAACTCACCTAGGTTCAAGTAATTAATCATAACTCATGGTATCTAGTCAAGAATAACCATACAAGTTTTCACTATAGATCCCAATCTATTTGGTTACTCATTCCTACAAGCACCACATTTTCCATCACATCCATTGTTAATTTAGTTCTTACTAGATACAACTATTTAGTAAAACCAAAAAAGGTTAGTGTGAGTATGTCAATAAAATCATAATAAACCATATTATGAGGAGGATAAACACTAAGATATCCTTAACAACTTTATCTTAAACTCTTTATATTTATCCAAAATAACTATAATCCTCCAAAACAGACTAGCCATTATGGTTATATATAACTTTTAACATAAGCTCAAGTAACACCCTAACCTAAAAAATTGTCTAAATCAACCTTTAATACCAACTTTAAGGACCTAACCTTAAACATTACATAATATTTAGTTTTAAGACAAGAATTAATTCTCTTATATTTTAAGGTATTTTATGATTTAGAGTTTTAGATAATTAGTTCATAACTCATACACAACAAAACCGTATTTTACTAATTAGACACTTCAGAATAGTATCGATTTTTACCATAATATAAAACACTTAAAATGAAACATGTTTTCTTTTCATGAAATATATTCATGATTTTTGACTGAACTTATCCTTTTTACTTACCAATCCTCAATCCCCATGATTTTTTTAAAATGCGGGATGAACACAAAAACCTTAGTAAGGGATATAAAAATATAAAGTTTATTAGTCTAGTGAAAAACATGAAAACTATCAAAATATCTTCCTTTATCTCAATTTTATCTAAGAGAATGAAATAAATCATTTCCATATAAAAAAACCTAATTTTTTTTCTCAAATAAAACCATTAAAATATATAGTAAGAAAATAAAAACCCTTTTAGGAAATTTAGAGCATCATATTCACAACTTGTTATAAACACATATCATAAATAATTAGAGCCCAACTAAATCCATAGGCGAAACTTCTAGGTTACTCCCTCCTTTCTGATTATGATAATGAAAATTACCTAATGCATTGGAAAGATATAATGGGGATCACCCTTCATATAATCTATATTGGGATCACCCATTTTTCACGAGCTATAATGGGTCTCAACCCATAATATAAGCTATATTAAGCCCACCTGTTTATTATATATAATTCTCAAGTACCATATCTAGAATAAAAATTTATACTTTTTCAATTTTTTAACATAAAGCCTTTAAAAACTCTTTTAAACCCGTATGAAAAACACCTTCGGATATCAAAATAACATTTTCTTTTCAGAACCAATTTTCAATACAAAAATACTTAGAAAAAAGTAAATAGGTTTTTTCATTGAATAAAACATGAAATCTTATAAATTAATCCATACATAAAATAACAGTCTTGGCAGAGGGAAAATTTGTTGTTATCATATACATTAAAATATAACATTATTTTTTATCTTTTTGTAAAGAAAGTCAAAACATTTAGTAAAAATATTACTTTTCAAAACCTTTTGAAAAAAGTAAAAATAGACATAAAATGTCCTTTAAAATTATTTTAGGTCCATATAAATTCATTGATAAGATATTTTAAAAAATATGGGCATGAAAGAAAAGGATTTAGAAAATAAATACTTAAAACATTTTAAAACAAAGTTTTAAAGTAAAGAATCCCTTATCTTAAGTTTAACACCCTAAGATGTTAAAAGAAGATTTTTTTTTCAGTATTATAAATGATACGCAACACCGACTTAGCTTTCATTACACACAAACCTGATATTTTTATGTTCAAAGGCATATTCAATATGAAAAATCGAACTTAAATGACCCATGATATATATTATCGTTATAACCTAGCCGTTGGAATGATGAGAATGAACCAGATTAAATGAATTATAAAAACATGGTTTAAAATTTTTTATATAATGAATTATTTAGTGACCAATTAACTATAAATGAAAATAAAACCCTTTTGAAAATAAAAAAAATCTTTTTCTAAAAACTATTTAAACGTGCACAAGTATGATTTATACCAATAAAATAAAAAAATAAATATTATTGGATTATATTAATGAAATTTATATGTAAAATATTTGATATATTTTTTAAAATTCATCCTATGTGTTTTATAGAAAATAGATAAAAAAAATCCAATTTTACACTTAAAAACTATATTTTTCTAAAAATTAGTTTTTTCATTTTTTTATGACGCACTTATTTTAAAAATAATATTTGAAAATTTGAAAATTTTTATTTTAAAAAAAATGTAATTTTTGAAATCATAATATTTAAATTCGCTTAGGGTGAATTTTTGGTATTTTTATGAGAAATTTTATTTTTTGATTAATAGTAATAAATAATTTATTTTAATCGAAAATTGCCATTTCATCTAAATAATTTATATTTTTAAATTATATTTTTAATTAGTTTTAAAGTCAAAATAGTTTAATTCTAAATATATTAATATAATATAGTTCATTGGAATAATTTTCATATTAAATTTTGAAATAAAAACATTGTAAACCTTTGAACCTTTTAATTTAAATGCTTAAGAAACGCCAACACATGAGTTATTTAGTTAATAATAAAATAAAATAAATGATACTAAAATATTAAAATTGAGGTAAATAGAATGATTTTTTTTGTGTTCCAATATTTTTTTGATGAATATATCAATATACACATATTTTAACTGAATATATTTCAATTCCATTATTGTATTTATATTTTTTAAATTCAAATTAAACAAATAATGTCAAAATTAACATTAATGTTATTTTATAATAAATGATATTTTATTAAATGATCTAAAATTATTAAAAATCCTATCTTCAGTAAAATGATTTTTAAATGTTAAAAATTATAAAATATGGTCAATTCATAGACCAATTGATTTTTTATAATGAACATACTACCCTAAAATAGTAAAAACATTATTGAAATAGTTAGGGTTAAAGTAGTGTTTTTGCACGTTACATCACTTCTGTTAAAATTAATTTCCAACACACATGAGTTTTTTATTTTATAATTTTTATTTAATATTTGAAATCAATGGGTATAAATTTTCTAATAAGTATCACTTTAATTTAGTCTTGATGGATGAATTACATAGGTTAGAAAACTAGTTACCTTAACGGAAAACCAAAATGAAAAAAATAAGGAAACTTAGGAGTTAAAGAAAAAATGTTTAAAAATGTATTTTTGCTATGTAGTGGAGGTTTTTTTCGAAAAAATAATCACTAAAATTCTTTATTATTTAATATTTGAGGCACATTAGTTAAGTAAGATCTCCCAATAGTAAATAATTTTGAGTATTTATAATAATGCACTCCTCCTCAACTATAAAAGACGCTCACTCTCTCCACTTCTTCAAAACTATCAAGCCTTTTGGATAATCCAAACACTAAACAAATCACCTCCAAAATTACATCCCCCCATATTAAAAGATTTATTTTTTCTAGAAAGAAAAATTTTCAATGTTTTAGTGAAAACCTAAGGAGGATACCCAAAGAAGATATAATGTTCTTCTAAAAGTGTTTTTGTTTTATTTCCTCCTCCACCTCTAAAATTATTCTTATAACATGATTATATAATAACCTCATTTTCCTAACTATAATTATGTATTTTTATGTTAATTTTATGACCTAAACCCACACACAATTACATTAAATAGGTTATGAAAACATCATCCAAGTGTACGGCGGACTACCGCCTCACAAAATGATGTCGTTTATTTTTCCATTACCACCTATCATGGTTGGGATTAATGATGGAAAAAATATTTATATATTATATTGATTATATTTATAAAATAATAATACATTTTTAGTAATTATATAATATAAAAACGTTTTATATTACATTAGGTAAGAGAAATGATAATATCACTCGTGTGTATGACGGATTACCGCCTTGCGAAGTGATGTGAATAATTTTCCACTAACGTGTTACATAGAAGGAAATAAGGGTAACTATAATGAATATATATGATATAAATGACATAATTACGATATTAATGACATAATTATATTCATTTAAATATAATATATCATTTTATTCTTACCATTTCATACACCAAAAAAGTGATAATTTCTTTCATGGATGTATAGACCACCGCCTCCTCGAAGTGATGCGATTCTCCTTTTTTCATCACCACATAGAAGGAATGATATATATAAGCATATATAATTAAATATTATGGTATTTATGATATAATTATCATTATATAATTATAAATCCCACTTACCTTCTCTCCATAATGATCATTGAAAAAATGGAAACATTACTCATGCATACGTATGACCTACCGTCTCCATGATCGTAACATTAGTTCATTTTTCATAAACGTATTTCATAATTGGTTTTAAAAGTATAATTTATGTATAAATATGATAATTATTTTATGATTAATATTTTTTATATGTTTAAATAATGACCTCTTTGACCATAGTTGACCTACCAAATACATTTTTGACACATAAATCTAGTATGGTCAAAACATCCGACTTAAACTTAATTGATTAAGTAATTATATATAAATTATTTATAAGTGAAATAAAATTAAAAATAAACTTGTTAAAGGTTCCAAATAAATTATATAATTAACATAATTATTCAATAAGGTAAAGAAAAATCATATTGAATTAGACTCAAGGTAAGAGTTTTCTCATCTCACTTTTATTTTTGTGAGATACATGCCATATCCATCACTTATTTTTTTGTGTGGTGTATATAATAACCATGAATGTATTTTATGATTATTATAATTAAATTTATGTGGATTTACATATCTCTTTTAGGATCTATATTTCATGGGGTTTACAGTTTCAAAGTTACCAAAGCGGTAAGAGATTTTTGTCTCAATTTTCTTTCTTTGAGATGTTTGTTATGTTATACACCTATCTTACTTTATGAGGTGTATATACTAACTCTTTGACATGTTATATAATAAATATACTTATTTCCATGATATTATAAGTTTTATTTAATGTCATTCTTTAATGGGGCTTAAGATTCAATGTTGACAAAGTGATAAGAGTTTCATGTTATAATCTCATCGTTTATCGAGATTGTTTGTGATTAAGTATCTAATGTTGGAATGTTATGATATAAATCTAAATAATTATCATGAATTTACTTATAATATTTTTATTTCATGATAATAAAATTTTCACCTTCATTTTCTTCTCTTTATGTACTCAATAATTCAAAAGAATATTTTTATAAAAAATTATCTTTTTCGGTCAAAAAATCTTTTTATTCAAAAATAATGTTTTCTAAAAATGTTTTAAAAAGTGTTTTTAAAACATAAAAGTATATTTTCATTAAGAAATGTTTTAAATGATTTTTAAAATCTTAATTTATAATCTTTTAAGGTTGTTTTTAAATAAAAACTATTTTTAAAATGTTTTATGTTTTAAAAAGTGATTTTCAAAATGAAAAGGGTATATTCCTCAAAATTTATATAATGATATTTTAATGGAATATCCATTAATAAACATTAGAAAAAGTTGTTATTTATTATGAACCAATGGGTATATTTTTCATTGATTCCATCCTCATTCTTTCTTTTTATGAATTAAGATTTTTTCAAAGAGATTTTTATGGAACCCATTTCTTTCCCATGGGTCAATCGTGTTTCAAAGAAATTATTATGGAACCCATTTATTTTCCATGGGTTAATAATGTTTCAAATAGATTTTTATAGAACTCATTTCTTTTTCATGGGTTAATCACGTCTCAAAGATATTGTCATGGTACCCATTTCTTTTCCTTGGGTTAATCATGTTTCAAAGAGATTGTTATGGAACCTATTTATTTTCCAAGGGTTAATCATGTTTTAAAAAGAATAAAGGTTGTTTCAATGAGTTATGATGAAATTAATTATATATGTTCCTTATTCATTATTTGGTTCTTGTACATTATAAATGATGGGTTCACCCAGATTGTGTCGAGTGAGCCCATTATAACTTATACGATGGGTGCATCCAAATAGTGATCCAATGAATTGAGTAATGATTATGTTCTCTGGAGAATTATATTTAAATATGACTATATGCTTATTCCAATTTTTAATCAATAGTGAAAAAACTAGATTTAACATTGGTTTTTTCATTTTTGATGTCGGTTTTTCAAAACTGATGCTGAAAATGAAATGGGATTAGTTTTCAGTGTTGGTTTAATAAATAAACGATCCTCGAAAATACATTATAGAATTCTTTTCTATATTGGTTTGTGACAAATCGATGAAAAAAACCACACAAGTTTGGTTTTTGGTGTTAGATTAATAATGAAGAAGCTGATGCCAAAAACCACTTTTTGGCATTGGTTTTAATGAAAACTAACGCCAAAAACCGGGTATTTTTTCTAAAATTATTTGGCATTGGTTTTCATAAAAATTGATGTCGAAAGTTATTTTTTTTAGAAAATGAATATTACATTTCCAAAATAATCAAAATCCCTGTAATAAAAAAAAGTTTATAGAAATCAAACAACATGTATCATTGACTAAACATCTATAAAATTTACATGCTTTTATGTAGTTAACCAAAAAATTATCTATGCATTTGTACTATAAAATAGAATTAAAAAATACATACATGAAATTTACAATATGGTTATCGTTAGTTATTGTTAAATCATTCATTTGATATCATTATGTTCAAACACCTATTATAATAAAAGAATTAGTTTTCTAAACCCATGTTATTCAGTAAATGTGATATTATTCATAGTTAGAATATACATACCTTAAATCATAATCAGACTTAACAAATAGTTCCCAAACAAAGATTGAAGATAGGTAAGTTCAGTTTGGGTATAAGTCTAGTCATCATTGAATATCTATAATAACATTGAATGATATGTGATTAAAAAATAGATTATTATGACAAAAAATGTAAATTAATTAATATAACCAACCTTATTAAATTAGTAGTTACCCTAGTTGTGATTATCTCATACATGAATCATAGAACATAATAACCACATTCAACATGTACTTTTTGATGATGGAACTGTGGTTATAAAACATTAACTTGATAATAAAAACCAATATATATATATATATATATATAAAAATCAGAATAATATCTAATATAAAAAATAATTACCTTTACTACCACATATTGGATTGCATTTGGTTTCTTTATCAATATGTATTCTTTGTTAAATTTTTTCCATGAACTAAATTTTCCTATATATGAACTAATAATACATGTATATACAATGAGAATTAAACATAATGATCTTATGGAAAACAAAAAAACTCACCTGTATAATAAGGTGGAAAATATTTTACGAACACTCCCTGATAAAGAAAAAAACCAATATAAGGTGCATTCACCTAGGTAAAATATGCCTAACATTCAATCCCCCCTACAATACAAAAAGTTCACAATTAATGACATTATAATGATCATTATTTCATAATTACATTTCTGTTATTACTTATCAAGAAATGGAAAAAACCAACACCCAATCTCCGCATGTGATAATCTCTCACATATATATGCTACTCTATCAGGATTATTCACATGTTTCACTTCCATGGAAATTTATTCTAGATCTATAAAACCATAAATTCACGTGCTTTTATTTTTTATAAAAATCATGTGTAGATACCTAATTTAAAAAGGAAATATAGTTAGTCAATTTAAACCATCTTTTATTAATTAAATAAAAATTAAAATGTCAGTTTACTTACATAGAAAACTACTGCAACACATTCAGGCTGATGTCTTCAAAATAAACTAGATGCATGATATCTTATTTGATTAATATCAATGAATAATCTCTTCTATATATATCAAACATCATCCAAAACTCATATATATTATTCAAGGAATAAGAAGCTTGAGATAATCTTTGTACCCCATAAGAAATATCAGAAATATCAGGAGTATCTACAGTTGATTGTTTCTGAACATTTTGTTTCATTTGTGAAATTTCTTTTGCTTTTAGATAATCCTATATAAGTTAAATGTTAGAAAATATTATAAGTAATTTTTAGTCATATGTAATTAATATTTTAAAAAATACATACCTCATATGAAATACAACAAATAAGACCAGTTATCCAAAGTAAATAATAACCCAAATAATCCCCAAATCTGGTAATATCCTTAGTAAGAAATGGTAGTAGAGAATTATGATCAATAATATCAAGTATTAATACTCTAACCTGACCTATCTTCATAGGCTAGTGATGTAAATAATACCCCAAAAAAATACACAAGTATTAACACAATAATATGTATATGATGATCTCCAACAAACAACTCACAACATACAGTTTGGTCCGAGTAAGGAGGTGAAGGATCAGATTAGGTAGGTTGTGAAGGGTAGTTTGGTTAGGATGGTTGTAGAGGATGCACGACCAGATGAGCATGCTGGGAAGGCTGCACAGACTATGATTGTCTTGTCAAGTATTCAAACAAATCCTTCTGCACTACTGCTTTAATTTTCTAACCCATAGACTGTTTCATATATTTCAACTCATATTTTAAGGATTCTATTTCTGAGTCTCTTGATTTCTTACTCTGATAAAAAACTTTCTGAATACTAACACCCACCTGATATCCTCTAACATGGCTGAGGTGTTCTTACTTTCCTAAAGTAGTGACTAGGATTTCCATTCTACCATTAGGGATAAAAGAGGCTTATGTCTATTTCTCCTAAAGTTCACCCTGAAATGAAAAATTAAAAAGTTATATTAGTGTTTATAATTTATAAAATAGAAAAATTCATGACAAATAAATAATATTTACTTACAATTTTATCAGCTACTTCCTTATCTTTCTCTGTAAGATACTTTTAATTTCTTCTTATTCTCTCTCTTTTCCATTTTTCATGATGAGTGGGGGAGGATGGAGGACCGAATTGGACCTCATTAGAACCTCTAGTGGAGTGAGATCTTAGTGATTTAAACTTTTCCTCAATCATTTTTTTCTCCAAAAGATGATACACTCCACGTGATAAAGTATGAGGATATACATTCTACAACTGAATGTCTTGATAGGCTTTCCTGTAGGTCTTTTATATGAAAAATAAACTAATAAGTTAATAGTTACATATATATATATATATATATGAAATTTTATAGTTTAATATAATTATCATACTATAAATGATTCTTCATATCAGCTGGAAACAAACTTCTTCCACGTATCCACATCTATAAAATGATACTTGAGGCATGGGTTTTCATTTTGTCTTTTTCCAAAAATATATTTTTTTCAACTTCATTTTGAAATATATCCATCTAACCGCCACAAAAGTAAGAAATATTTTCTTAATTTCTTTTGTTTCTTCAAAAATAAATGTCATCTATAATTGAATAAAATAAAAATTAGTCATTTAAAATATATCATATTTAAAAAATATGAGAAAATAAATCAACTGAGATATTATACCTTTACAACCTCCCAAAGCCGATCTTTCGCTATCTTTTCGACGACCTTACAATGTGGATATAATATGTTAATCCTACAATAGCTTTGAATAGAGATATAACTAATAAATTGTGTTTCATTTGGTTCAGTTGCATTATTATTATCATATAAAGTAATATGTGATCGTTCATCTCCATGAGCAAGTGAAAGTTTTGGTAAACATGTAATGACATGTTTACCAACTTGAGAACTTGATTTCGTAAAAGTAAAAGTATAGGAATCCACTGATGAGGTCTCATTAGTAGTCCTACAATTATTTTTTATAAATTAAAAGTTTTTTTCATTAAATAATTAAATTAATGGATATTTAATAATATGAAAAAAGACAAATACCTCGGTACATGCTCCTCTATCTTTGTATCAGTGTCCATCATTGAAATAGACAATTGTAATGAAATTTTTGTGGACCTGTATTTTATTAGCCAATTGAATAATTATAAAATAAGAAAACTAAAATATATAAGTAAAAAATGGTCACACATGTGTCAGTTAAAGAAAAAAATAATGATGTTATAATTCTTTACCCAAAATAAATATATAAGGTAAACTATTAAATATATACATTAATTCTAAAATCATAAAAACATTTATAAATATAATATTTAATATTTATTAAACAATATAGTTTTTACACATATAAATTTCAAAAAATGAAAATAATATAAATAATTACCAGATTAATTAGGATAGTAATTTAGTGTTTTCTCATATCCCTTCAACGTGATCATTTCGTACTGCATGCACTATGTCTATGTTATAATCATTATTATCTAAAAATCATGTAATAGATGAAGAAGTGTCATATAAATCAATAATATCATCATCACCATCATCCTCATCATCCAAATAGATTCTTTTACCTTTCAAAATGATGGACCACTGATCATTCAATGGATCACTGATATAAAATATTTGTTTTGCATGTGTGGCCATGATAAATGGTTCCTCATTGCAATTATTTTTTTTCAAATCAACTAGTTTAAACCCATATTAATCATGTTTTACACTACTATTACTTGCAACCCAATTACATTTAAACATAGTGACTTGAAATTTAATATAATCAATTTTTCATTTGTCTTCAAGAGCTCCAAAATATGGAATTAATGTAGAAATTGAGTTTTTATCTTTGTAATTTAAAAAATACAATGCTTCAGTGAAGACTATTACACCACTATTCTGAATGGTACTCTTGTCATCGATATTTTTTGTGTAAAAAGTGTAGCCATTAATATCAAAACCAGACCATGTGATCACATTAAGAGATGATCCCCCTAACAACCACTTTAATTTTTTTGATGTAGATATATCTGTGGTGACTTTCTCTTTAAACTATGAAGCAAATGTCTTTTAATGCTCAATCATCAGCCACTTTTAATTTATTTTCTAATATCGTAACTTTAATTTAGATATATGTGATGATATATATGATTGAACCTCATCTGTGTTGTTCAAAATGTATAAAGTTTCTTGTATCACTTCATCACATGGAATTAAATTTACCTTTAAGACTTGAATCCCTCTACCTTCACTATCGACTATCATATGTCGAGATATAGGGAGACCAATATGCTCCACTTCATAAAAATAAATAGTATAGAACTCAATCACCTCTTCAAGTACATATTTTTGAAAAATAGAGGCCTCTGATTGATAAGCATTTTTAACATATCCATTCAAAATTTTCATATATCTTTCAAAAGGATACATTAATCGTAAATAAATAGGCCCACATATTCTTATCTCATGCACCAAATGAACCAATAGATGAACCATTATATCAAAAAATGTAGGTGGGGAATACATTTCTAGTTGACAAAGAATAAAAGATACTTCATTCTCCAACAAATCTAATAAATTTGTATCAATGAATTTACTACAAATGTATTTGAAAAAATCAAATAACCTGATGATAGTTTTTTGATAGTTTTCAGCAATATACCATACAATCTAACTAGTAGAAGTTGATGTATCAATATATGAAAATCATGATATTTCATACCTATTAATTTACAATCATTCAATAACACCAAATTATTCACATTTTAATAATAACCACTGGGTACTTTAATACCATGAAGACACTGAAAAAAATTCATCTTTTTAATCTTGCTTAATATGTGACAAGTTGGAGGTAAATTTGTTATGTTTTCTTTCATAGTGGGAGCTAACTCCAAACATATTAACATTGATATCAAGTATAAACTAGCATGCAATCTATCTTTTGTATTTCCTTTTATGTCTAAAAAATTTCTAATAAAATTGTCACATATGTTTTTCTCAACATACATAACATCGATTTTATGTTTTATCTCTAAAAATATCTAATAAGGTAGTTTGAAAAAGATAGACAGTTTCTTCCATATTTTTTTTGAAGACCAGAACTTCTTTTCTTTCCAAATATCGAATAAAAAATTTTCACCCTATCATAATATTATTCAACTGAAAATAACTGAGGGGGAAGTTTGTATTCCTATAAACCATTAAATTCTTTTTTCAATATACGATAAGGATGATCAATTCACAAAAATCTTTGATGTCCCATATACGCTTTCTTTATTCCATTATATAATTGATAATATGAAGTCCCTTATTCAAAAATTGGACATGCTTTATATCCCTTAACACTATATCTAGATAAGTTTCCATATGAAGGAAAGTCATTTATAGTGAACATTATCATAACATGCAAAAGAAAATACTCTTTCTTATTTGCATTGAAAAATTTAACACCTGTCTCCCATAGAAGTTTCAAATCATCAATCAATAGTGAATGATACACATAAATATCATTTACCAACTGTTTTGGTCTAGAAATCATCTATCTTATCATAGCATATTTTTTTTATTTATACATGATGCAAGGAAAAGTTGTAAACTACCAGTAAAACTGGCTATGAACTGTGTTGGATACTGAGGCTCCAATATGGATTCATTTCATTAGTACACAATACCATTATGATATTTCTAACTTCACTTCAAAAATCACAAAATTATTTATCAAATCTCTCCCACTGTGGTGAATTAGCAGGGTGACGTAAGTTACTATCAGATATGTGCTCATCTAAATGCCATCTTAAGCTTTTTTCATTAATTGAATTTGCAAATAGACACTTCAAACGATGAATTACTAGAAGTTACCAAATTTATTTAGAAGGAGATTTGATTCTGGTACCTAAGAATGCATAATAGTTGAATTATCAAAATAGTATGAAAAAATTATTGGATGCTATCATTAGAAAGTACAAAATTGATTTTTCATGAGGTTAGATGACGGTACTTGACAATGAATTTGAGTTTACCTTTTCATCTATCTTATAGCGTGATGTCCCACATGTAGGAAAACTTGATAAATATTCATATTCTTTTCTATACAATACACAATCATTGGGGCAGGCATATGTCTTTTTATGCCCTAATCTCATTGGGTATAATATTTTCTTTGCCTCATAATTGGAATCTCGAAGCCTGTTGCCTTCTGGAAGTATCTCTTTTAAAAGCTCAAGTAAGTTGGAGAAACTTTTGTCACTCCACTAATTTCTTACTTTCAAGTTAACTAATCTAAAAACTATTGATAACACTCTATATTTACTACAACTTAGAAATAATGTTTTCTTAGAATCTCTATACAATCATTCAATAGTTGCTATTTTTTTGATGGTTTCAACACCTAAATCACGAATTAATTCTTCAATATGATCATTTTCCTCATTATGAATATTTTTATCAACATTAGATATTGAATATTTAGTTCTTTCACTATGCCAGATCCAATGTGTATAATTAAGGATAAAACCATATCAAATCAGACAATCCTTGATTTCTCTTGAGTTTAACTTTCTCATATTCAAACACTTCACACATGGATAGAAAATAAAATCAATGTCTTGAAGATTTTGTTTAGAAAATTACAAGAATTCATTAAATCTTTTTTTATATTCACTAGTGGTTCTTCATAAATTTATCCAATTATGATCTATTTAATACCTAATATCACAATATGATCGGTGAATATATTAAAACATATAAACATTTAAATATATATATATGAAAAGATAATTTTAAAAAAAAATACAAATTCAATAAAAATGATTGGTAATCAAATTATAAAGTCTTGGTTCTCACAACATCATAAATAGGGAATACAACATCTCTCAAGGAATACAAAATGACTTCATACCACATAAATATCAAAATATAACATCAATGTGATAAAAAAAATAATTACATCAATAATATATAATGTAGTGATATTTTTAGATCACATCATCAAATTATACCCAAATCACAATATCATATCAATGATTGAATAACCTTATCAACAAAATAATTTACCATATAATTATATAAAATCACATTAACCACCCATCAAAAATTATCATAATATTATTTATCAAGCCACATTTTTATTTCAACATTTCATTCTAACTATTCATATCATCATTATTAAGAAAATATCCAAAGACAAAAATTCTACTTCAAATCACATGATTTAGGTGAATTTATTAAACTACCACTATTTTTATATTTTTTCTATTACAAATTCATCTACATTCATCATCATCATCATCTGACCAACATCCACTTATCCTTGGTTATCTAATATAATGAAATAGTACATTTATCTATAACCTTTTCTAGCATCTCATCATAATAGATCAAATTTAAAAACTTTATTATAAAAGTTTTATGAAACCATTAATCAATATTTAACACACATCACAATGTCAAAACAAAAATATGAAAAAAATACATTTTATATATTATTGCTACATAAATACATTAATCAATATATATCATCACATTGATGATTTCATCAATAAATTTTTTTATCAAAATAAACATGCTTTAAGAATAACATTTATAAATAAGAATCAACTGTATACAAATAACTGAAATAATAACTCAACAATAAAAGTAAATGCTAAATAATTTTACTTCAAAATTAAATAAAAGCTTAAAAAATTTGGATTTCACCAAGGAAAATAGATACCTAATTTAAAATTTCTCCCTCAAATTCATTGGAATAATAAACACTAAAACAAATAAAAAAAATGTTTGTATAAATGGACAATAAATAAGAACAAACAAATAAAATCAAACTGTATTTTAATGTTGCCCTAAAAATGGCTTTCGAAGAGAAATACATCCATAGATGATAAAATAATGATAGATAATAAAGAATCAAACCAAAAATCATAAAATAATGATAAATATGAAATAAAATAATCAATAATATCTATTGGGATCATGGGTCTCTGCCATAGAATTTGTTGCAAGGGTTATATAGGGTTTCAACATTCTCAAAAAATGAGGGTTTCATGATCCGGTATAATTTTTTAAAACTTTTCAGTATTAGTTATTAGAAAAACCAACACCGAAGTATTTTTTTTGATTTTTAGCATCAGTTTTACTTAAAATCGATGCCAATTTTTTTTTTCATTTAACTCATCAGTTTTATATAGTAAACAAAACCATAAATGAAACACAACAATGTTTTTCATGTCGATTTTTAGAATAACCGATGCAAAAAAGAAAAAAACTTTGGCATCGGTTGATGTTAAAACCGATAACAAAAAATTCCCAAACCTATCTTTTAAATCAGTTTAATGAAAACTAAAACCATAACTTCAATGTTAAAGATACTATTTCTACTAGTGAATGGTTATGTAATGGTTCTATGAGATAATGTTCCAAGTTACCAATATGTTTTATCTATTCTTGTTATGGGTTTATGACATTTCATTTGGTCAAGATCGATATCACATAGCACATGATTATTGATTGTTATTAATTTTGTCCTTTGTTAAAGCCTTATTTCATGTTTTCATGTTTGATGATCAATGTATTTATGTGTATAAATATTCATATTTTATACTCATGCACTTTGATTATGTCATCATACCCTTATTCACCTCTTATTCTCATTGATGAAATTCAACTTCTAATGCTTATGTTTACACTTACTAAGCATTTGAGCTCACCCTTATTATGTTTCCTTTTCTCAAGGTTATAAAGAAAGTGGTTGAATGAATTATTTATAGAATGTATTTCATATGTATGATGATGCTATCTTAACATGAAAAATAAAACCTGGGTTAAATGGGGGAAATGATCATTTAAATTCATGTGAATTGCTTATCTAGAAGTTTATCCTAAGTTTATATAATTATAAACCTCAAAGGTCCTATAGAATGTATATGATCCAATTTTTCCTTTTGATGTTGTAAGGTTTGGATAGAAAAAATGGGCCACCCTTATTGACATCAAATCCAAAAATGTAAAGTTCATGATTCCAGCATAGGATCCGGGAGTGCATGTTCTGCGATATTATAGTTGTTATTAAAGGAAAGGCATAAATAACTTTGGAGATTAGAATGTTTTCATATGAGGTTATCTTAAGAGTTATGGATACCATTATAGGTCTATAAGATTAAGGATTATAATAATATCAAAGTTTTAGAAACCCATTTTAGGTTTTAAGTGATGAGATCTTAAACTGATTAACGACATTTTAGGATACAATTTAATAGATTGTAGTATTTTTAAAGCTATGGTTTAACGTGAAGCATGAATTTAATTTTTTTGTAAATTAAATTTAAGGTATTGATCACCTTTAGGGTTAATATGATCTTGGATATTGATAACACAAGTTTTATCATATAGATAACCACATGATTGAAAAGTGATTTGGTGACTAAGTGATTAATGTTACTTCAAACGAAGATCGCCATAGTTTTTGTCTTGAAATATGGAAGGTATGAGATAACATTTGAGGTTAAAAAACTCTTTAATTTTTGATTCTATTGAGGTAATTTTAGATATAGGGTTATGTAATGATTTAGTTTCAACTTTGAGTATTACTATTTAATTTTAAAGATTATTTTATTATATGAAGTTTTATTCATTTTGGGAATTATATTACTATGTGCTAAACATTTTGGTTTTGGTTAATGTTTAAAGATAGGAGGAAATTTTTTTAATTATTTTTTGTATTATGTGGTCCTTTAAAAGTTTATTATAGTTATTAAGGAATTAAAAATCCATCCTGAATAAACATATTTTGGAGAAAAAAATGAGGTTGTGGAGGAAACTGATTAAAGGATTAAATTTCACTCATCAAGTATGTATATTTCCATATTCTATTAGTCTAGGTAGTAAAAAAAATTCCTTAACTCTAGGAAAAGGATCTTGAAACAAAAAAATTATCCTATTTCCTTCATTTATGATTAACCAATGGTCTTTTTGATCTACACAGATTTATGGTTTTGAGTCCATTAACTTTCTATTGATCATTCAATTGCTTGTGATTAATGGCCTCAATCACTCTCTATAATTGTTTACAATTTTCCTCAATTTACACATATATTATCCTATTTGTAAACCTAGTTATGTGTTATTTTATATGTACTATGTAATTACCTTTCTATTTTATTAAGATGATGTTTTAATAACCCTTTTTATGGTGTGGGTTGACAACACCACTATTTTCAAATGTCTAACATTTGATTACCAAGATAAAGTTAAAATTGAGAAGACACAATTTATTAAATGGGTATGGATGTAACATCCTGAGATTTTAAAATAAGAAAATTATTTTTATTACTATAAATGATATGCAACATCAACCTATTTTGAGTTACACACAACCTTGATATTTTTATGTTTGATGGCATATTCAATACGCAACACCAAACTTAAACGACCCAAGATATATAATATCGTTATAACCTAGACATTGGAATGAAGGGAATGAAAATGATTAATTGAAATATTAAAATATAAAAATATGGTTTACACATGTATATATAATGAATTATTTGGTTACCAATTAATTATAAATGAAAATAAAACCGTTTTGAAAATAAAAAGGATTTTTTTAAAAAACTATTTAAATGCTCACAAGTGTGTTTTATACCAATAAAATAAACAAATCATAATTTTTGGACTATATTAATGAAATTTATATGTAATATATTTAATATAATGTTTAACATTTATCCTATGTTTTTTCTATACAATAAATAAAAATAGATCCAATTTTACACTTAAAAACTGCATTTTTCTAAAAAATAGATTTGTCGCCTTTTTATGGCGCACTTATTTTAATTTTTTTAAATTTTATAATTTTTATTTTAAAAAATAAACTTATTTTTTAAATCATAATATAAAAATTGTCTTAGGTAAATTTTTGGTATTTTTCTTAGAAGTTTCATTTTTGATGAATAGTGAACAATACTGGATTTTAATTGAAAACCACCATTTCATCTAAATAATTTATAATGTTAAATTATATTTTTAATTGGTTTTAAAGTTAAAACAGTTCAATTATAAATCTATTAATACAATATATTTAATTTTAATAAATTCCATATTGAATTTAATATAAAAATATTGTAAACTTTTGAACTTTTTTCACTTTAAAACCCCGCTTTTTCATCATGGCTACGAGATTAATTTTAAATAAAATTATGCCACTTATATGAATTGAATTTGGAAAAATAAATTTCATATTTGGAATAATAATAATTTATAGTATATAATAAGTCCAAATTAATTTTTATCAAAGTGATTAGTAAAAACAATTAAAATCAATTACAATGATTAAGGTAAAAATGAGTTTACTTAGCGGTTAAAATTACAATATAAGGTGTGAAAATAACCCAAAACTTATCCAAAACCCATTATATAGACACATTTATACTATCAAGACATTATTATATAAATTTATAAGTTTTTGGGATACATTTCCATGAAGGTGACCCATATAATAATTTACGAAAAGAAAAAGACAAAAAATGCACCTTTCTTCCTTTTAATTTATATAATGCTTTTGGGGATAGGGAAAAAATAAATAGGTTAAGTTATCAATATTATTTTTAAATATAAATGATTTTTTATCATAATAATTTATATTTAATTTTTATAGATGATATAATTACATTAAATTCTTATGAAACACCAATGCATGGATTATTTAGGTAATAATAAAATAAAATAAATGATACTAAAAATATAAAAAGTGAGGTAAATAGAATGATTTTTTTGTGTTAAATTATTTTTTTATATGAATATATAATTATAAAAATATTTTAACTTAAAATATTTTTATTTTATTATTTTATTTATATTTTTAAAATTCAAATTAAATAAATAATTTCAAAATTGACATTAATGTTATTTTATAATAAATGATATTTTATTAAATGATTTAAAATTAATAAAAATAATATATTCTATAAAGTGGTTTTTAAATGTTAATAAATATCAAATATGGTCCATTAATGGACCAGTTTATCTTTTATAATGAACATATTGATCCCTAAATAGTAAAAACATTATTAGCATAGTTACAGTTAAATTAGTGTTTTTGCATGTTACATGCACTTCTGTTAAAATTAGTTTCCAACACACATGAGATTTATAATTTATAATTTAGATTTAATATTTAAAACCTTTTTTTATAAATTTTAAAATAATTATCACTTTAATTCGGTCTTAATGGATGAATTATATAGGTTAGAAAACTAGTTACCTTGATGGAAAACCAAAATGAAAAAAATATGGAAACTTAGGAGTTAAGGAACAAAATGTTTAAAAAATGTATTTATTTTGTGTTTTGGAGTTTTTTCTATACCAAATAATCCCTAAAATCCATTATTTTTTAATTTTAGGTACATTATTGAAGGGATACCTCCCAATATTAAATACGTTTGAGTATTTACATGAATACCACTCCTCAACTATAAAAGGCACTCGCTCTCCCCACTTCCTCAAAAATATCAATCCTTTTGGATCATAAAAAACCAAAAAAGAATCACCTAAAAAACTTCTTAAACTCATCATTGAATCCTTATTTTTAGTATATATAAATCCTTTTAAAGTTTTAGTGCAGACCTAAAGAGGATACCTAAATAAGAGGTTATATTATTTTAAAAGCATTTTTGTTTTATTTTCTCCTCCACCCCATTAAATTATTCTTATACCTTGATTATAAAATAACATAAATATTTTAAATATACATATATGTTTTTATGTTAAGGGTAAAACCTACACCCACACACACTTCCATAAAATGGGTTATGAAATCAACATTCGTATGTATGGTAGACTTCAGCATCACAAAATGGCGTTTTTTTTTCTATCACTACCTCTCATGGTTGGGAATAATGATAGACATACCATTTATATATAATATTCATGATATTTATAACATAATAATATATCTAGATTAATTATATAATATTAAACCTTTTTATATTACATTCGGTAATGGATACTATAACATTGCTCGTGTGTATGGCAGACTACCGCCTCACAAAGCGATGTGAAGCGTTTTTCACTAACATGTTACATGGAAGGTAATAAGGGTAAATATAATAAATATATATGATATAAATTACATAATTATGATATTAATTACATAATTTTGTTTTGTTAAATATAATATATAATTTTATTACCATTTCACACACTAAAAAGTGATAATGTTGTTCATGGACATGTGGACTCTGCCTCCTCAAAGCAATGTGATTCCCCTTTTTTCATCACCAAATCAAAATAATGATATATATAAGTATATATAATTAAATATTATGTTATTTATGATATAATAATAATTATATAATTATAAATTTTACTTACCTTCTTTTCATAATGATCATTGGAAAAATGGAAATGTTACTCATGCGTACGTACGACCTACCCTCTCCATGATCGCAACATTAGTTAATTTTTCATAAACATATTTCATAATTGATTTTAAAAGTATAATTTATGTATAAATATGATAATTATTTTATGATTATTATTCTATATATATTTAAATAATGAACCCTTTGACCATAGTCAACCTACCAAAGATGTTTTTGACACATAAACCAAATATGGTCAAAACATATAACTTAAATTTAATTGATTAAGTAATTATATATAACTTGTTTATAAGTGAAATAAAATTAATAATAAACTTATAAAATGTTACCAAGAAATTAAATAATTTAAAAAATTTTAATATCAAGGAAGTTAAAGAACAAGCGTGTTGAATCAGACTCAAGATAAGGGTTTTTTCTCACCTCACATTTATTTTTGTAAGATACAGCCACATTCACCACTTATTTTTGTTGTGCGGTGTATATAACACCAATGAAAGTATTGTATTATTATTATACTTAAATTTATTTTTATTTACATATATATTTTGTATATATCTTTTATGGGGTTTATGGTTTCAAAGTTACCAAAGCGGTAAGGGATTCTTGTCTCAATTTTCCTTCTTTGAGACATTTGTTATGTTATACACCTATATTACTTTATGAGGTGTATATAATGAAAATTTGACATGTTATAACAAAAAAATTAATTATTTTAATGATATTATAAGTTTCATTTAATGTTATTATTTCATGGGGTTTATGATTCAATGTTACCAAAGTGGTAAGAGTTTCATGTTACAATATCATCGTTTATTAGTTATTGTTTGTGATTAAGTCTACAATTTTGAAATATTATGATCCAAATATAAATATTTCTCATGAATTTCTTTATAATCTATTTATTCCATGAGAATAAAATTTGTTACCTTCATTTCACTCTCTTTATGAACTCAAGAGTTCAAAATAATTTTTTTATGAAAAATCACATTTTCAGTAAAAAAATCTTTTTTTTCCAAAACCATGTTTTCTAAAATAGTTTACAAATTTTTTTTTCAAAGAAAAATTATATTTTACTCAATAAATGTTTTAAATTATTTTTAAAATCTTAATTTATAATATTTAAAGGTTATTTTCAAATAAAAAGGAATTTCAAAATGTTTTTTATTTTAAAAATTGATTTTTAAAATGAAATGGGTATTTTAATAAAAATTCATTTAATTATATTTCAATGAAATTTAAAATCATAAAATTCAATAACTATTGTTTTTACTTATGAAAAAATAGAGATATTTTTCAATTATTCTATATTAATTCTTTATTTTTATGGATTAAGATCATTTCAAAGATATTTTTATGGAACATGTTTCTTTTCTGCGGGTTAATCATGTTTCAAAGAAATTATTATGGAAACTATTTATTTTCTATTGGTTAATCATGTTTCAAAGAGATTATCACGGAACCCTTTTCTTTTCCACAGGTTAATCATATATCAAATATATTATCATGGTACCCATTTCTTTTATAGGGGTTAATCATGTTTCAAAGTGATTGTTATGGAACCCGTTTCTTTTCCATGGGTTAATCATGTTATAAAAAAAGGTCGTTTAAATTAGTTATAATGAAATTAATTTTCCATGTTCCTTATTCATTATTTGGTTATTAGAAATTATAAATTATGGGTGCACCCAGAAAGTGCATGGTGAGCCAGTTATAGCTTATACGATGGGTACACCCAGATAATGTTCCAATTCACTGGGTAATGATTATGTTCTCTAGAGAATTATATTGGAAGTTGTCCATATGATTATTCCAATTTGTAAGGGTTATATAAGAGTTATATGAGATGATATTCCAAGACACCAATATGTTTTATCTTTACTTTCTATGGGTTTATGATGTTTTATTTGGTCAATATTAATATTACATGGCACATGATTATTGATTCTTATGACTTTTTACTTTACTAATTCCTTATTCCATGTTTTCATGTTTGATGATCCAGGTATTTATGCACATTAATATTTGTATTTTATACTCACACACTTTGATTATGTCATCATACCCTTATAGAATTCTTAAGCTCATTGATGTCATCAAATTTTTAATGTTTATGTTTACCCTTACTAAGAATTTTAGCACACCATTCTTATGTTTCCTTTTTCATAGGTTATAAAGAAAGTGGTTGAATGAATTATGTATAGAATTAATTTCATATGGATGATGTTGATGTCTTAATGTGAAAAAGAAAAGCTGGGTTAAGTGGGATAAATGATCATTTAAAGTCACGCGAATTACTTATGTAGAAGTTTGTCCTAATTATCTAAAACTCTAAACCTAAAAGGCTATATAAGATATATATGATCCAACATTTCCTTTTTATGTTGTAAGGTTTGTATGGAAAAAATGGGTCACCCTTATTGGCATCAAAACTAGTTTGTAATGTAACATCCTAGGTAATTATAGAATAAGAAATTTTCATATATATTAATATTTATTAATTAGATATTACTTTTAATTTAAAAGGGATGATTTTTCTAATAGCATAACTGACATGTGATAGTGGGTTTCTCCAAAATCTTATGTTTCACACAAGACTGAGATACACTGAAAAATAATACATTATTAATATTATTATATTAAATGGTAGTTAAAATATAGCCGTTGTATTGGCGAGAATGAACATAAATACCTATATTATGTTTACACATGTTTATTAAATATTTTTACTTTCTTCTAATAAACTTTAGATTCTTAAAATGAGATTAAATCCAATTTTAAGCATAAAAAACTCTAATATTTTTAAAAGGTAGTTTTACCACCTTTTGATGGAAAACCCTTTTTAAATATAGTTTTTCTTCACTTTTGTATGTTATATTTTAAAAAATAAACTTATTATTTAGAATAGGAACATAAAAATTTACTTTGGTTGAATTTTTGGTATTT
Organism: Viscum album; assembly: GCA_963277665.1. Classification (NCBI taxonomy): domain Eukaryota; kingdom Viridiplantae; phylum Streptophyta; class Magnoliopsida; order Santalales; family Viscaceae; genus Viscum; species Viscum album. The sequence continues at coordinate 437,899,799 of OY728157.1, read as the reverse complement.
TTCTGATAAAATTCATTTTTAATGAATAGTGAAAAAATAATGCATTTTAATTCAGAACTGCCTTTTCATCTAATTTAATTATATTGTTAGATTATCCTTTTACACGGTTTTAATTTATAATTTGATTAAGTTTTTAAAATTTAATCCAATGTGGGACATTATAAGTAATTTCACATTTAAATTGGATATAAACACATGTTAATCTTTTGGTGTTTTTTACCTTTTAAAAACCTATTTCCCTAATCCATCAATGAGATTAACTGTCAATTAATTTTTTTCACTTTTGTGAATTGAATTTTCAAAAATGGACATACATGGTTATAATAAGTATGATAATTGTGATAGAATATGATCAAAATATTTTTTGGTGAATGTTAACTTTAGTATTTTATTTACCACGATTAAAGGTAAATCAGGCAATTAAAGGTAAAAATAATATTATAATAATATAAAAATATTGTAACACTTGTCCTAATCTTATTGGATGAGTTATGGTCGAACTAGATAATCCGTGAGTCGAAATGGTAGCCTTTTGAAGCCACTTGGGCGTGATTATGACAATTACAACATTTAATTTAAAGTAAAGGAAAAAATGTCATAATCATGTCTCTTCTTATTAATTTTTTTACATGGGGTTATATAAGTGATCTCTTTGACTGTAAATAGTCATTAGAAATATAAAAATATTAAATAAATCTTGGTAAATTATTTATAATTTTTAGTAAATAAAAATTAAATTTGATTATGACATAATGATAATGAAATAATATATTTATTAATTAAATAATCAAATAGATGATATTATAAATATTAAAATAAATATTATTTGATATAATTTATTCCATCCATAAATTTTTTATGTGAATATGACATGTTATAAGTCTATTAAATGCTTTTATTCGAAGTTATATCTCTGTTTGGATTTTATTTAAATTCAATGAAATGAATAATGTAAAAATTGACATAATTGATATTTTATAAAAATAATAATTTATTAAATTATTTTAAAATTATAAAAAATATTTTAAAATTACAAAGTGGATATGATAAGCTCAAAAAGTTCATTAAGTGTCCAATTATGGTAAATTTATCCCATATAAGTAAAATTTATAACATCTTAATATTTAAAATGTTATTACCATAATTAAAATTAAAAGAGAATAAATAATGGAAAACTGAAAATATAGGGTTTAAAATAAAATAAATATATGTCTAAAAATTATTGGATGAGAGGATTTCGAACTGTTCTAATATTATCTTCTATGTATATCATATTGGATTTATTTGGATTAAAAAATTAATTTATATTAATTTAATATTTTAAGAGTTTCTAAGGGTGCCCCTGCCCTATCCTATAATAAGGTACCCACTCTTCTCTAATACTCACACTTCAAGAACCATTTGGTTCATAAAATATCTAACCAAACCCCTTCCTAGAATACTTCCCCAATTTCTTAAGGTCTTAGTTTAGGTAGAACACCCTTCTTAAAGATGTTAAGGTGTTCTTCAAAGGTGATCAGCGAAAGAAGAAGAATATAAAGATTATACATGATGAGTTGGACTCACGGTAAGAGACTTTGTCTCAATATTCTTTCATTGGGGAATTTTTTGATAATATACAATACCTTATTTTATATGGTGTATAATTAACACATTTGACTTATAATTTCATTCAAAGGTTTTCGAAAGGAATCTTTTTCTACGAAGCATTCTACTAAACGACAAAAGGAATGTTTTTTAACGTACGTGGTGAAAATGACTTTTACATCACTATAACCATTATTTGATATTTGGATTCATCTATAAGACTTAATGTTTGAAAAGGAAAATAAATACCATATTATCTTTTTAGGTATTTTGGTATTGAAAATGGTTTTGATAATGGATTGATTATGTCAATATCTTGAAATGATATCTTGTGATTTCAATATGAAAATGTTATTTTTCCTTTATGCTTGTTAATGTTTTATGATTATGTTTTGGTTCTTGGAGATTACTTATGTATATGGGTTGTTTCATGATAAACTGAAGGTAGGTGAGCCCATGATATCTCTCCAATACATTGTGTAATGAGACAAAGTTAAAAAATAAGGTTTCTCCTAAGAGATTTAGGGAATATACTATGATGGGTATTCCAAAAGTAACCATAAAGGTTACTCCCCATGTAGTTGTGAAAGCTAAAATGTAAGTATGATATGGATGCCACAAGTTACCTTAATGATTTTATGATTGTTAAGAAGTTTTTCAAGAATCTTATGATTTAATGAGGTATGTTAAAGAAATTATGTTTTATGGGTGAAAAGTATAATTTTGTGATAATGTTTTCACAAGTTTAAAATATTCATGGACTAATGGTTTCATTCCTTATTTATATTACTTACTGAGCTTTTTTATACTCATCCTAAGTTTTTAAAATGTTTTTCATAGGGTATAAGGACGAGCAAGAGGAAGTAAGAAGTCAATATTAATGTTATGAAGATTTTTATCAAGAAAAAGAAATCATGTTTTATTTTAAGGAGTTTTATTTTTTGAAAAATGGACAGTGAGTAGAAGTGTCTACTTTGTAATATTTGAGATATTATGTAATAATTATGGACTAATTATCTAAAAATCTAAACCTAAAAACACCCCAATGTAAAATAAAGTAAATTATTAATTAAAACTCAAGATTATGAAATGTATAAGGATGGGTCCTTATATGTAATGTTCATGATTTCATCATAGGATCTAGGAGTGCGGGTTCTGGGATATTATAGTTAGTATCAAAGGAAAGATTTAGATAACATTGGAGATTAGGATGTTTTTCATGTGAAGTTATCTTAAGAGTTATGGATACCATTATAGGCCTATAATATTAATGATTATCATAAGTTAAAAGTTTTAGAAACCCATTTTAGGTTTTAAGTTATGATATCTTAAAGTGATTAAAGACATTTTAGGAGTCGTTTTAATAGGTTAAAGTACTTTCAAATCTATGGTTTAACATAATGAATGCATTTAAATTTTATTTAAATGATATATAAGGTATTGATAACCTCTAGGGTTTATAATATCTTAGATATTTAAAACAAAAGCTTTACCATATAGATATCTTCATGATTGAAAAGTGATTTGGTGATTAAGTGATTAATGTTACTTCAAAAGAAGATGACAAAATTTTTTGTCTTGAAATTTGAAAGGTAAAAGATAACTTTTGATGTTAAAAAAATATTTAATTTTGAGGTTATTGAGGTTATTTGGGATATAGGGTTATGGAATGATTTAGTTTCAACTTTGGGTATTACTGTTGAATTTTGAAGATTATTTTATCATATAAAGGTTTATTTATTTTGGGAAATATCTTACATTGTGATAACCATTTTGGTTTTGGTTAATATTTAAAGATATGAGGAATATCTTGTTATTATTTTGGAAATTATATGGTTCTTTAAAAGTTTATCCAAGTGCTTCAGGCATTAAAAATTCATCCCTAATACACATTGTTTGGAGAAAAAGATGAGGTTGTGGTGGAAACTAATTAAAGGATGAAATTCTACTCATCAAGTAAGTACATTCACATATTCTCTTAGTCTATATGGTAATATAAATTCCTTAACTCTAAGAAAAGGATCATGAAACAAAAATTTTATCCTAGTGCCTTCATTTATGATTAATGATTGTCATTTTGTTCATTATAGATTTATGGTTTCAAGGACCTTAACTTTCCATTGATCATTCACTTGCTTGTGATCAATGACCTCAATCACTCTCTAAAATTATTTATTATTTTCCTATACTTATACCTATGTTATTCTATTTGTAAACCTAGTAATGTGTTATTCTATATGACCTTTGTACTTCCCTTTCTTATTTCTTAAGAGGATGTTTTAGTAAAACTTTTTATGACATGGGTTTAAAACAACAGTATTTTCAAATGTCTAATATTTTATTATCAAGATAAAGTTCAAATTTTGAGGACACAATTTATTAATGGGGGGGGGGATGTAACGTCATAAGATTTTAAAATAAGAAAATTATTTCCATTAGTGTAAATGATATGAAATATTGACTTATCTTTGTTGAGTCAATAAGGTTTTCCTTATGACTTTTCCATTCCTTCATACTTGGGGGAGATTGTTAAGTCAATAAGGTTTCCTTATGAATTTACAAATCCTTCTTGTTTTGAAAATCACAAACACCTTATCTCAAGGAGAATCTCCTTTTACCCTATGTTTTACTTCTATAAGGAAAAATTTCCTTCCCCAAGGAAGTTTATTCTTACCATATTTTCATTGTTCATATCATAATTTTTTTAAGTATAAAATTCGGTTTGAAACCAAAACCTCGGAATACTATAATTACCCAGATATGAAGCATTCTGTTTTAGAATCCAAATTCTCAGAATTCTGTTTACAAATTCTGGTTACGAACTCTTGTGAGTTATGACTATGAATTCTGATTACGATTTCTAGTTACGAACTCTTGTGAGTTCTGACTCCGAATTCTAATTATGAATTCTGGTTACAAACTCTTGTGAGTTCTGACTCCGAATTCTGATTACGAATTCTGGTTACAAACTCTTGTGAGTTCTGAATACGAATTCTGAATACGAATTCTGGTTACGAACTTTTATGAATTATAACTCCGAGTTCTCTGAATTCAAACTCCGGACTCTTATGAGTTCTGACTCCAAATTCTCATGAACTCTGACTCCAAACTTTGTAAGTTCAGGTTCCAAATTATTATGAATCCAGATTCTGAATTTCCTTGAAATTCAAACTCCAGAATTCTATATAATTCTGGTTCCGAATTCATAGAAAACAGAATCTGAATATCCTTGTACTATATACTCCGAATTAAATTTTAGTTAGACTCCAAACTTGCATACTTGATTACATTCAGAATATTAGATTTTATTTATGTAACCATATTTTTTCTTACACTTGTTTTGTTATAAAATGATGTTGTGCTTTCATTTACTCACTAACTGTTGTTTGAGTGACACGTGTATAGGTACCTTCGAAATTCAAGGAAAAATATGACCATTAGAGGAGGGAGACGACCGTTGAAGACATGCCTATAAATAGGAGCTCATTTGAAAGAGATCAGGACTTTTGGAAAACTTTTGATCTGAATTGATTTCTAGAGAGAGATACTCTCATGATTAGTGTGTACTGAACTTCTAGTCCAGATTTTCTTTGTGTGACTTCGATTGTTACTGTGTACAATCAAGGGCTTCCGGGGATAAGAAGACAGAGGTGCTGACTACCTTGAAGTTTAGGGCTTGCGGGGATAGTAAGATAGACTCCAATATTCGTATCGAGGCTTACCCTAGTGTGGGTAAGATAGACTTTCTTGAAAGTATAAATCAAGGGACCTTTATCCAAGGATGTTGGATACCCTTCTCTTTCGGTTAAAATATTTACTACTTGTTTACTTTTTTTGTTACAAGTTTTCTGTTGCATTTTTATTGTTGAGGAAAGTATAACTATTCTATACTTCCTTATACTTGTACACTGATTTAGTAAGATTCTATATGCTTTAAGGTAGAATCTTTGTTGTTGTAAACTTTTATTAAGTTTTATTTCCAGAATCACTTTTCTATAATTTCTTCTCTCGGAATCATATTTCCTGAATCAAGAAAGAGTGTATAGAACTTAGAGGTTTTGTGAATTACCTTGTTTAACCTTGTTAAACATAACCATATTTAAAAGTTCCAAAGGATTTTTTAAAGTATTCAATTCACCCCCCTCTTGTATATTGAGCATCATTAGATACTTTATTCAGTATCTCTATTATTTCAATCCTATATTTGGTATTATAAAGTATATCATACTCACATACCATCTCAACAATTGGTATCAGAGGAAGGTCTCTAAAATACTTGTACTCACATATAAGTTTTTCTTGCTCAAATTTTCATTGTTCTATATTTTCCTTGAATCCTAATTTTTTTTCTAACAAGTTTGCGTGGAAATATTTTTTTTCTATAAGATGGTAGGAATCAATGTTGGTTCCATAGACAATATCAATCCAACTAGACCACCTATTTTTGATGGAAATGATTACGAATATCGGAGAGATCACATGAAGACTTTCATTATCAATAATGGTGTTGATAATTTTGTTATACTTACTGGAGGATATAAAATCCATAACAAAGAAGTAAGTACCTTCACCAATCAATAAAAGCATGAATATCAACTGAATTATAAGGTACGCAATACTTTTCTTTTCTCCATGAATAGAAATATATATAGCCAAATTTCATCTTGTAAAGCAGCAAATTTTATATGGAAGAAACTAGAAGTTACTCACTTTGGAACTTCCAAAGTTATTGAAACCAGAAGAGATATGTTGAGAGATGAATACAATGACTTTAACTTTCCTTATGGAGAACCCATATGTAAGGAGCAACAAAGATTCATGAATATTGTGAATAGTTTACAATCCATGTGTGAGAAAGAATTAGATGATGAAGATATTATTGATAAGATCATAGACATCATGCCCAATGAGTGGGAATCCAAGAGAATTGCTATTGATGAGAACAGAAAGGTTACTCATATTTCCTTAGATGAACTATTTGGAACTCTTCTTTAGCATGAGACTAGAATGAAGAGAGATACTAATAATATAAAGAAGAAGAATGTGAATGTAAGTGTTGCTTTTACTACAACTTCTAATCATATGAAAGCTAATACTCCTGAGAGAGTTACTAGATCCAAGTCTAAGAAGGTTGTTATCCAATCTGAATCTAGTAGAAGTGAATCCTCAGAGAATTAATTATCCAATCTTTCATGAAGGATGAAAAATATAGCTGGAAAGAGAAACTATCAATCTAGATATAAGAAGAAAGAAAGGAAAGATAAGAAAGATTTAGAGGTTACATGTTATGAATGTAAGAGATCTAGACATATAACACATGATTTTACTATGCTCAAGAGAAAAGAAAGAAAGGAAAGGAATTCTGAGAGAAATAGAAAGAAGTATTACAAGGAGAAAGCTAAGAAAGTATTAAAAGCTAATGACACCTGGAGTTCCCGTGGTGGTGACTCTTTAGATGAATCTTCAGATTATGAATCTTCTAGACAGAAGAATCTTGGTCTAATAGCCAGACTACCTATTAAAAATCATTGTTTAATAGCCAAGGTACACAATGCTGAATCAATGAACAATTTTTCTTTAAATGCAAGTTATAGTAATGATATATATTATAACTCTTCATATGAAGAATCTTCTTCTGATGAAGATAATACTTTACCTTTCTATGAAGAAGTTTCCAAGTTTGCCAAACTCCTTGAGATTGAGAACTCAAAACTCATGAAAAAACTTGATAAGGAAAAATCTAAGAATACTATTCTTACTAAGGAAATATAAAAGCTTTCTAAAGATCTTGATAAGAAAAATTTTGATTTTGAAAATATTTCAAAAAATATTGAGGAAGTAAATTCTGAGAAGAATAAACTTTCTAAAGATCTAGAAAACACAATTTCTAAGAAAAATGTTTTTGAGCCTAACTCTAGTTCCAAATCAAATGTTTTAAAAGACAAGAACTTTTTTATCAAACTGAAATCTGAAATTTTTTCCTTGAGGAAGTGTTTTTCAAACTTTACCTTAGGTAAAGAAAATTTTGATAAAATGTATTCACAAATCTGACCTCTAAGGAATAGTTCTAGTTTTAGTTATAATGGTTCTAAACTGTTTTTTAGTAACAATTACTTGGTTCCTCAAAGTGCTCCATTATATACTAAGTGTCAGTGTGGTGGACACTGGGCAAAAAATTGTTCCTTAAAAAAACCAGTCTTTAGGATTTCATAAATCCTATTTTTCTAAAAAGATGTGGGTGCCTACAATTTTTCTTTCTGAGATTTCCGGATCCAAGCAAGTTTGGATTTCGAAAACCTAACTTTTTCTTATTTTCAGAAAAATAGAGAAGGTACCAACAACAATACATGGTACATGGATAGTGGATGTTTCTGGCATATGAGTGGTAACAAAAACTATTTTAAAAAGATTATCAAGATGAAAGGAGGAAAAGTAACTTTTAGAGATAATGCTCATGGAGAAATTATTGGTATAGGTAACATTGTTCTTCTTAGAAAAACGTTTATTTCAAATGTTTTATTTGTTAAGGGTCTTAAGAACAACCTCATTATCATAAGTAAATTATGTGATGAAGGTTACCTTGTGAATTTTAGGAATGACAAGTGCCTAGTACACAATTCCAAGGAAGAGTTTATTCTTTCTACCCATAGGCAAGAGAATGTTTACACACTAAACTTAGAAGACCTTAAGATCCAAGATCTAACTTGCCTTAGTGAAATGGAGGATCATTATTGGTTATGATATAGAAGGTTAGGACACTGTAACCTTAGTAAATTATGCAAAATTTCTAATAAAAGATTAGTTAAGGATCTACCGGATCTTAGATTTGATTCTTCAAAAGTTTGTAACCCTTGTCAATACGGAAAGAAACATAAATCAAGTTTTAAATCAGTCAGTGAAGTCTCAACTAATGAAGCATTACAGTTAGTGCATATGGATCTCTTTGGTCCTACACAAACTGGAAGCATTGGGGGAAAGTATTATGTATTTGTCTTGGTTGATGATTACACTAGATTTACGTGGGTCTATTTTCTAGCAATGAATTCTGAAGCTTTTTCTTATTTCAAAAGTTTTAGAGCCCAAGTTAAAAATGAGAAAAATCTTCCAGTGAAAACTATTCATAGTGACCATGGTGGAGAATTTCAAAATTCATATTTTGAAACTTTTTGTAGTAGAAAAGGCATTACTCATTACTTCTCAGCACCCAGAACACCTCAACAAAATGGTGTTGTTGAAAGAAGAAATTGAATTATTCAAGAGATATCTAGAACCATGTTGAGTGAGTATTCTATAACCAAACATTTTTGGGCTGAATCTATAAGTACCACTTGTTATACTATAAATCGAGTTTTTATTAGACCTTTTCTTAATAAAACTCTTTATGAGTTATGGAATGGTAGAAAACCTAGACTTTCCTACCTTAAGGTTTTTGGTTGCAAGGTATTAATTCGGAATACTAAAGATAATCTTCATAAATTCACACCAAAATATGATGAAGGAATTTTACTAGGCTACTCCACAACTTCTAAGGCTTATAGAGTTTTCAATAAAAACACTTGTATTGTTGAAGAGACAGTGCATGTGAAATTTGATGAAACCGATCCCTTTGTTTTTAAAAATCCCCAACCTACATCTTCATATTTTTTTCAAAAACTGATTATCAACCTTTGATAGAAGATCCTTCTGATAAGGAAAATGTCTAAGAAGATACTTCTTAAACATTTACCCCAGAAGATTTCCTACCCTATGTTGATGAACATATTTTACAAAACCCAAATAAGTTGTTTATAAAGAATCATCCGAGTGATAGCATCATTGGTGATGTGAATCAACCTGTAAGGACTAGAAGTTCCTTAAGAAATAAAGTAGAACATCTAGCATTCCTTTCCCAATTAGAACAAAAAAGCACTAATGAGGCTTTAGGTGATGATGATTGGATTAAATCCATGCAAGATGAACTAAATAAATCTGAAAGTAATAAAGTCTGGACCTTGGTTGAAATACCTAAGGAAACTTCTGTTATTGGATTAAAATGGGTCTTCAAAAATAAGTGTGATGAAAATGGAATCATTGTTAGAAATAAGGCTAGATTGGTTGCTAAAGGCTATAATCAACAAGAAGTAATATACTATGAAGAAACCTATGCTCTAGTAGCTAGACTTGAATCTATTCGTATCCTACTTGCCATTGCAGAATTATTCAATTTCGAACTTTTTCAAATGGATGTGAAATGTACTTTCCTTAATGGTTATGTTCAAGAGGAAGTTTGTTGAACAACCTCCTAGTTTTGAAGACACAAAATATCCTGATCTTGTTTTTAGACTTACCAAAGCTTTGTATGGACTTAAGAAAGCCCCTCGATCCTGGTATGATAGAATTACATGATTTTTGCTTCAAAATAATTATGTTAAAGGAAATGCAGATCCAACCCTTTTTATAAAGAAATATAAGAAAAATGTTTTGATTGTTCAAATTTATTTTGATGACATTATATTTGGTTCAACTCAGCAATCTTTAACTGATTACTTTACGGATCTAATGAAATCTGAGTTTGAAATGATTATGATGGGTGAGTTAACATTTTTTATTGGTTTTCAAATCTCTAAAAAACCAGAAGGAATGTATATATCCCAACATAAGTATATTAAATATATTCTTAAAAAGTATAGATATGACAACACTAAGAGTATAAGTACTCCCATTGGTACCTCAAACACACTTGATCTTGATGAAGCTGGGAAACCAGTAGATCAAACATCTTTTAGAGGTATGATAGTAAGTTTACTTTACTTGACAGCTAGTCATCCAGACTTAATGTTTTCAGTATGCTTATGTGAAAGATATCAATCTAATCCTAAAGAATCTCATTTAAAGGCAGTGAAAATAATTTTTCGCTACTTAAAGGGAACCATGGATTTATGACTCTTTTATACTTCTAGAAATGATTTTGTTTTAAAAAGTTTTTTGGATGCTGACTTTGGTAGATGTGGAATGGATTGAAAGAGTACATCCAGAACTTTTAATTTCTTAGGAGATTCATTAGTTTCTTTTTCATACAAGAAGAAACACTCAGTAGCAATTTTCACTACTGAATCTGAATATCTAGAAGTTGGAAGTTGTTGTGTTCAAGTGTTGTGGATGCAACACACACTCACAGACTATGGTATGAGTTTTACCAAAACAAAAATTTTGTGTGAAAATACAAGTTCCATTTACCTTATTAAAAACCCTACATACCACTCTAGTGCAAATCACATAGATATTAGGCATCAATTTCTTAGGGATCACACACAAAAAGGAGATAGCATTCTTCAATTTATCAGAATGCAAGATCAACTTGCTGATATTTTAAAAAAATATTTACCCTCTGATAGATTTGAATATATTAAATAGAAGTTAGGAATGATAACCATAAGGTAATATTTCTCATTAAATTCCCGTTGAACCAATCTCTTTACAGTAATAAACTCCTTTTCATAGGGGGGGTACATTTTCTTGTTAGTATTCAAAATTTTTGTAGTGAAATTTTTCGTTGTCAATTTTGTTTTCAAAATTTTCATAGTGAAATTTTTCGTAGTCAGTTTTGTTTTCAAAATTTTTGTAGAGAAATTTTTTAAAGTCAGTTTTGTTTACAAAATTTTTGTAGTGAAATTTTTCGTTGTCAGATTTGTTTTCAAAATTTTCGTAGTGAAATTTTTCGTAGTCAGTTTTGTTTTCAAAATTTTCGTAGTGAAAATTTTCATAGTTAGTTTTGTTTTCAAAATTTTCGTAGTGAAAATTTTCATAGTCAGTGTTTTTTTCAAAATTTTTGTAGTGAAATTTTTCTTAATCAGTTTAGTTTTTCATATTTTTTATAATAAAGCTTTTCTTATTTTTTGTAACAAAGCTTTTCTTTTTTTCCTAATAAATATTTTCTTATTTTTCATAATGAATCTTTTTATATTTTTCGTAATGAATTTTTTTCGTAATGAAGCTTTTCATATTTTTCGTAATGAAGTTTTTTTTTGTAATGAAGTTTTTTATATTTTTCGCAATGAAATTTTTCATATTTTTCGTAATGAAGTTTTCAAAAATTTTCATAACGAAGTTTTCAAAATTATTCGTAATAAATATTTTCGTACTCACAATTCTTGTAATGGAGATTTCTACTCAAAATTTCTTTAATGAAAACTTCTGTACCCAAAATCTTTTATAGTGAAGTTTTTTTTTTCATTTTAAATTTTTTCATAATAAAATTTTTGGAATCAAAAGTTATTCAATGAATATTTTTCTCAATACTAATAATTCTGTTGACAATCTGAAAGGCATGACTCTTTCCTAAGTTTTCATAATCACCTTTTACTTGCTGGTAGTTTCTTTTGAATTTTTTAAAAATTTCTCGGATTCTAGTTTCCTTAAATCCAAATTCTTTCTTTTAAAAAAACCTCAAAAGATCAGATCCTAGCAAAGTTTTCCTTGCAGCTATCATTTCAACCGTCAGATCTGACCTGAAGAATTATCAACCATTTGATTGAGATGGGAAGTTGAACCGTCGCATCAACACCTATAAAAGGATACCCCTGATAGTTTTCCCACATCTGTTTTCAAATATTTTGCGTGTGGAAGCTCTGACCAACTTCATAATCTCGTTCCATATTTTCAAAGTTTTCTCAAGTCCAAATGTTTGCTGAAATTCCTTCTCAAGATATGTGTTCTGTCAAGCTGATTTAGGAGTTGAAAATATACAAGGAGAGGTTGGTGCATACAAACTTTTTCAACAAGTATGACTCTATTATTTCAAATAATATCAGGCTTAATGGGTGGGAGAGTGTATCCATATCAAAGATAGGATCTCAGGATGTTGTGTATCTGGATCTACTCATAGAATTTTATGAATCAGTTTGTTTTTTCAAGGAAGATGGCAGAGAAAAATTTTCCTTCAAGAGTTATGGAAAATCCTATGCACTTTCTTATACCAAGGCTGCTAGCTTGGTAGGGCTGTCTTATGAAGGGGAATCTAAGTTTTGTTCCCACAAACTGCCAGACGTTCAAGGAAGTTTTATAAAGGTGAAGGCTTTGGAATGTCTTGGACTTTCAGATGTTAAGACCACAAAGATTGCTCACTTGTCTACCAACAATCGGATCCTTCAGTTATGGGTTCAGGGTTTTATCATACCAAGAAATGGTGACAAAGACACACTAAAGAAAAGTGATATGTATATCTTGGTTTTTTTATAAATATAAGGAAGATCAATATGATGCAGCATATTCTCATTACGATAGAGAATATCAAGAATGGGAATTTTAGAGCATAGATAATCATGTATCGTGCCCTACTCTCCAAGTTGATTGTTCGATGTCTTGAGTCCATCAATATTCCTTGTAGTTCCAAGATGAGGAATTGAAAAGTTACGCTAGTAAGTGATGAAACTTTGAAAATAATGAATGCCAAATTTTCTAAGGAATCAGAAGAGTTTTATGATCTACTAGTGGAAGAAGCAGAATCTGATCCAAAAAATGTAGTAGAGGATGAACCGTCGAAGAAGGCTGGAAAGAAAAGAAAATTGAAGGAAGTAGAAGTTGAAGGTGAAACCCCTAAAGCCAAGGAATCTCAAACCGCACCTCCAAAGCCTAAGAAGAAGAAAGCCTATCCGGATGAGGTAGTTTCCAAATAGAGGGAGGATAAAAAGAACCAGAAAGAAGAAGAACCACAGTTTGGTCTAGATCCTGCTAAGGCCAAGGATCTAAAAGAGAAGACTACTGAAGAGCTTGAGAAGTAAGCCAAAGAGAAGAATCAGAAGAAGAAAATGTCAGAGGTTGAAATTGTTCAATCCCTTCTAATGGATACTGAAATTGCATCCGAGAACATTCTTGTTCTGAAAACTTTCTTAGTAGAACCATTACCTGAGACACCGGGGAAGAAGTTCATGACTCTGGAAAAAGTACTAGATAAGGTTTTCAAAGAAAAGGAAGCTATAGAACAAGTAAAAGAAACTGAAAGTAGTTATGATATAGTAGATCTGATAAATCAAGTTGAAGACTTTCATGAGAAGGAAAGTCCTTCTGAAAAATTGTCAATACGGACTTCTCAAGTCGGATCTTCGAAACTTGCTACCCTTGGAATGTATGAGAAGGCTGAAGAGGAAGTGAAAAAATTATCTGAGGAAGAGAGTTTTAATCATCACTTCATACACCCTGAGGATATTGAGGCAGGAGCCGAGAAAGAAAAAATTGATGAAGGAAAAATTGGTCAGTTATTTGAAAGTGAGCATGAGTCTCCAGATGAGGAAGCTATTCTGAAAACTGACAAGGGAAAACAAGTTGTTGTTGATACCCCAACAAAATAAATTTTAAGGAAGAAGGAAGCTGGTGGATCCTCTAAGAGGAAGATGGTCGAGCTAGAGGAAGAACCATCACCAAGAAAAATGTCAGATTCAGAATCATTAGCTCTAGGACATGATTTTGTTATTCAATCTCTGAAGAAGCTTGTTAATAATATTCTGATATTTCCAACTATTGACTCAAGATGTCAGATGCTTAAATATAGAATGAATCAGAAATTGGATTCTGTATCTATGGTGATGGATAGGTGTGTAAAGATTAAGGCTGATAACAAGAACTTCCTTATCAACTACGATGGCCACATAAAGTCTTGTAATAAAATGGTAAGCTGTTCCAAGAATATAGTTGAAGATCTGAGAGAGCTTGATAAGTTTCAAGATGATGTCAAGGAAGCTTTTGATACTGAAGATGTAAAAATCAAGGATCTCACAAATAACTTTGAGGAAAATATAACCCTATAATAGAATACTCGGATTCAGGAGGTCAAGGATCTGAATGGGAAGTTGAACTCTATTTCCCAAAGTTGGAAAAGGGAAAGGGATCTCCAGATCGAGATTGAAGAGAGGATAGTAAATCAAGATGATTTTTTGAAAGCTTAGGCAGATGCTCTGAAGGCTCAGAATGATATGATCAAATCCTTAGAGAAGCAAGTAGAGGAATATCACAAGGAGCTAAAGAAGATGAAAACCATTGTGAAGAAATTCATACCCAAGGAAAAGAAAGGAAAATGAATCTGATCTTTTGTTTTATTTTTTTACCTAGTACAAATCCTTCAAATCTTAATGAAATTATGGTTGAATGTTTTTGTTTTCATGTTTGTACTAATATTTTAGGTACCATATTTTTTCCATTCCCTCAAACTCTTTTTTAAAATCACAAAGGGGGAGAAGGAAAAAGATTTCTAAGTATAGAAGAAATATCCCTAAGGGGGATTTTATCTAAGGGGAGTTTTCATAAAGATATTTACATACTCAATATAATGAAAAATATCATTATGTAAATCTAGAATACGATCCTTAGTGTTCCAAAGCTTAAGGGGGAGTTAGTCGTATTCATCTTTGCCAATTTAAAAAGGGAGATAAGTTTTATTTCAAAGTCTAGAAAATTTTTTCTAAGTCCTTATATTCTTTTTTGTAAGGATGTTTGTGCTTTCCAAAAAGGGGGAGATTGTTGATTCAATAAGGTTTTACTTATGAATTTTCCGTTCATTCATACTTGGGAGATATTGTTAAGTCAATAAGGTTTTCTTATGACTTTAAAAATTCTTCTTTTTTTGAAAATCACAAACACCTTATCTCAAGGAAAATCTCTATTTACCCTATGTTTTACTTATATAAGGAAAAATTTCCTTCCCCAAAGAAATTTATCCGTACCATGTTTTCATTATTCATACCATAATTTTTCTAAGTATAAAATTTGGTTTGAAACCAAAATCTCAGAATCCTACAGTTACCTAGATATGAAGCATTCTGTTTTAGAATCCGAATTCTCAGAATTCTGATTACGAATTATGGTTATGAACTCTTGTGAGTTCTAAATCCGAATTCTGATTATGAATTCTAGTTACGAACTCTTGTGAGTTCTGAACCCGAATTCTGATTAGGAATTCTGGTTACACACTCTTGTGAGTTCTGACTCTGAATTTTGATTACGAATTTTGGTTATGAACTCTTGTGAGTTCTGACTCTGAATTCTGAATACGAATTATGGTTACAAACTTTTATGAGTTCTGACTCCGAGTTATCTGAATTTAGACTTCGAAATCTTATGAGTTCTAACACCAAATTCTCATGAACTCTGACTCCAAACTTTTTAAGTTCAGGTTCCAAATTCTTGTGAATCCAGATTCTGAATTTCCTTGAAATTCAGACTCCAGAATTCTATAGAATTTAGGTTCCAAATTCTTAGAAAACAGAATCTGAATATCCTTGTACTATAGAATCCGAATTCAATTTTTGTTAGACTCTAAACTTTCATACTTGATAACATTCCAAATATTGGATTTTAGTTATGTAACCATATTTTTTCTTACACTTGTTTTGTTATAAAACAATGTCGTGCTTTCAGTTACTCACTAACCATTGTTTGAGTGACACATGTACATGTCCCTATGAAATTCAAGGTAAAATATGACCATTGGATGAGGGAGCCGACCATTGAAGCTGTGCCTATTAATAGGATCTCATTTAAAATATATCAGGACTTTTGGGAAAATTTTGACCTGAAGTGATTTCTAGAGAGAGATACTCTCATGCATAGTGCGTACTGAACTTATAGTTCAAATTTTCTTTGTGCAACTCCTATTGTTACTGTTTACAATCGAGGGCTTCCAAGGATAGGAAGACAGTGGTGCCAACTACCTTGAAGTTGAGGGATTCTTTGCTGAGGAAGACAGAGGTGCCGACTACCTTGAAGTTGTTGGCTTTTGGGGATAGAAAGACAGACTCCGATCTTCATATCAAGGGCTTACCCTAGTGTGGGTAAGACATACTTTCTTGAAAGTATAAATCAAGGGACCTTTATCCAAGGATGTTGGATACCCTTCTCTTTGGGTTAAAATATTTACTACTTATTTACTTGTTTTGTTATAAGTTTTCCGTTGCATTTGTATTGTTGAGGAAATTATAACTATTCTATACTTCCTTATACTTGTACTCTGATTTAGTAAGATTTTATATGATTTAAGGTAGAATATTTGTTGTTGTAAACTTTCATTAAGTTTCATTTCCGGAATCACTTTTTCGGAATTTCTTCTCTCGGAATCATATTTCCTGAATCAAGCAAGAGTGTGTAGAACTTAGAGGTTTTGTGAATTACCTTGTTTAACCTTGTTAAACATAACCATCTTTAAAAGTTCCAAAGGAATTTTTTAAAGTATACAATTCACCCCCTCTTATATATTGAGCATCATTAGATAATTTATTTAGTATCTCTATTATTTCAATCCTACATTTGGTATTATAGAGTATATCATACTCACATACCATCTCAATAATCTTACGTTACACACAACCCCAATATTTTTATGTTTGATGGTATATTTAATATGAAATACTGAACTTTAAAGACCCATGATATATATTACCATTATAACCTATCCATTGGAATGAAAGAAATGAACATGATTAACTGAAATATGAAAATATGGTTTACACATGTATATATAATGAATTATTTGGTGACCGATTAATTATAAATGAAAATAAAACCCTTTTTAAAATAAAAGGAAATATTTATATAAAAAACTATTTAAATGAGAAAAAGTGTGTTTTATAATAATAAAATAAAAAAATCACTCGTTTTGAATTATATTAATGAAATTTATATTTAATATATTCTATATAATGTTTGACATTCATCATATGTGTTTTCTAGACAATAGATAATAATAAATCCAATTTTATGCTTGCCTGAATTCCCAAAGATTTTTTATATTTTTTTATTAATTTGATAATCCCAATTTTAAAGGTTGAGGGGTAACCTTTACATATTATTTATGCCTATAGACACTAAGACTTAATACATGTCCAATTCAGGCCTAAGGACCCAATGCCCAAAAATAATCCCCACCTAAATGATGCTAATTTTTAACCACAATAATCAATCTACAAAGCTTCTCAGCAAGTAATCCCAATGCATGACTGCAAGGTCTTTGTACTAATGGAAAAGCCATACCCTCTTATTAATCCAAATATGAACACATTGATGGTGATTGATCTTTGCTATAACCTTGTTTGGGACTGCACCTTGATATCTGACCCAAATAAAATGATGAGAACATCCATCCATCGAAACCCAAACACTAAAGTACTGTCCCATAGATATTCCACATCCCACCCACCCAACATCTCACTATATACCAAATATCACCTCTCTATGCTAATTGATCTGACACCCCTATCATCAACTGATGCCGACTGAGACATCTCTCACCCCTGCCGTCAACCATTCATCATGCCGCCCGCTGAGTCCCATCATCGTTGTCCCATGGACCTGTCGCATCCCACTCACCCAACACCTTTCTCCTCACTGAATTCTCACTGAGTCCTGTCACCATCCACAAATAACCAATGACCTTTGCCAACCGAGCTACCCCCGTGACGCCATCAACCACTACCGTACATCCGCCTCCGTTCCGCACACCCCATTGTCCCTTTCGTATCGATACCAAAATATTTTAGGCTATTTAGATTTGATACTAGGTTGATAAAGTATTACAAGGCTACCTATTTCACTATACCAAACCCCAACAGCCAATTTTATGCTTAAAAACTCTATTTTTCTAAAAAACAGTTTTGTATCATTTTTATAGCGCACTTATTTTAAAACTAATTTTTAAAAATTTAATAATATTTATTTGAAAAAATAAAGTTAATTTTTTAAATTTGAATATCAAAATTATTTTAGGTTTAATTTTTGGTATTTTTCTGAGAATTTTTATTTTTTTACGAATAGTGAAAATACTGGATTTTAATTGAAAACTGTCATTTAATATAAATAATTTATAATGTTAAATTATATTTTAATTGGTTTTAAAGTCATAATAGTTCAATAATACATATATTAATCCAATATAGGTCATTGGAATAATTTTCATATTGAATTTTGATATAAAAACATTGTGAAATTTTGAAATTTTTCACTTTAAAAACTTGCTTTCTCGTCATGTCTACATGATTAATTTTAAATTAAATTACTCCACTTATATGAATTGAATTTTAAAAAATGGTTTCTATATTTGATATAAAAATAATTTATATTATCAAATAATGTCATATTAATTTTTTACTAAAGTGATTAGTGAAAATAATTAAAATTAATTACATCGATTAAGGTAAAAACGAGTTTACTTTATGGTTAAACTTAGAATATAAGTTGTAAAAATTACCCAAATTTTTTCCAAAACCTATTATATAGAAAAATTTAGATCCTAATGACCTTATAATATATTTTTATGTGTTTTTGGGACACTTTTCCATGAATTTAACCCATATAATAAGTTAAGAAAAGAAAAAGATGGAAAATGTACCTTTCTTCCTTTTAATTTCTATAAAGATTTGGGGATAGTGAAAAAATACATAGGTTTGGTTATAAATATTATTTTAAAATAGAAATATTTTTTTATCATAATAATTTATATTTAATTTTTATAGATGATATAGTTACATTAAATTCTTAAGAAACACCAACGCATGGATTATTTAGTTAATAATAAAATAAAATAAATGATGCTAAAAATATAAAGTGTGGTAAATAGAATGAATTTTTGTGTTAAATTATTTTTGTAGATTAATATATCATGATAAATAGCTGCAAAATTAAAATATTTCAATTACATTATTTTATTGATATTTTTTAAATTCAAATTAAATAAATAATGTCAAAATTGACATTAATGTTACTTTATAATAAATGATATTTTATTAAATGATTTAAAATTACTAAAAATAATATATTATGTAAAGTTATATTTAAATGATATTAAATTTAAAATATGTTCCATTAATGGACCAATTGATCCTTTAAAATGAACATATTGAACCCTAAATAGTAAAATTATTATTGACACAATTAGGGTTAAAGTAGTGTTTTTGTGCATTACATGCGCTTCTGTTAAAATTAATTTCCAACACACATGAGATTTTTATTTTATAATTTTGATTTCATATTTAAAAGAAGTGGGTTTAAATTTTCTAATAATTCTCACTTTAATTTAGTCTTAATGGATGAATTACATAGGCTAGAAAACTAGTTACTTTAATGAATAAACAAAATGAAAAAATAATGAAACGTAGGAGGTAAAGAACAAAATGTTTAAAAAATGTATTTATTTTGTGCGGTGGAGCTGTTTCTCAAATAAAGAATCCATCCAATCCATTATTATTCAATTTTGGAGGCACATTAGGGGAGGGATACCTCCCTATAGTAAATAATTTTGAGTATTTATAAGAATGCCACTCCTCATCAACTATAAAAAGGCACCACTCTCTCCACTTCTTCACAACTCTCAAGCATTTTGGATCATACAAAACCTACCCAAATAAATCCCCAATATTCCTCCCTTAATATTAGAAGACTTATTTTTAGTATAAATAAAACATTTCTTGGTTTTAGTGAAAACCTAAGGAGGATTTCCAAAGAAGAGAGAATGTAATGTCCCCGACCTGGAAGCCACTAAACTGGTGCCCTGAGTTGGTTCAACACATAACCTCAAGTGGGACTCCCTATATTCTAGTGGTTGAAAACTAGTAGTGAGGGTGTAATAGGTCATGTGGGAAGAATATACCCTATTTTACAGAGTAATCCA
This sequence comes from Viscum album, assembly GCA_963277665.1. Lineage (NCBI taxonomy): Eukaryota > Viridiplantae > Streptophyta > Magnoliopsida > Santalales > Viscaceae > Viscum > Viscum album. The sequence continues at coordinate 437,879,584 of OY728157.1, read as the reverse complement.
CAATAAATAATGTATAAAATAAATGATCAATAAGAATTAAACCAAAAACATGCATTACTGAACAATTACCAAATAGGGTACAACCATTACCAAACAATAAGTATGCCATGTCATGATAAAATTTCCAAAAGTAAAGAAAACACAAAATAAATACCAACAACTAAATCTGAAAAATGGGTCCTAACTCCAAGTCTGAATCCTCAACCACGCACATCTCAAGCCCAACTAAACTCCCTAGCATAGGGTCTTTACCCTTGTCCTGACCTGAAACCATGAAATCTTCTCGGGTACCCAATGGTGGCCCGAGTAGGGTGTGATTACAACTCAATAGGCCACCACCAATAGTGTATAAAAAATATCCAGTCTAAATATATAGCACATGAAAGTACTCAGTAAATTACAAAGTAAACAAAATACAAATTGGGTTCCATTAGTTACTAATATTTACTTTAACCATTTCCATTGTTATTTAAATTTTCATCACTTATACCATCTTCATGACTAAATTCATTTCCATCACATGTTCCATGGGTTATGAATTTACAACATTTACACAACGACCTAAGCTAGTTAATTATCATGCATAAGGGAATAATTCAAGTTCCCTATATCACTAGGGATAAACATTTCATAATCAAATACATCACACTTACCATGGAGACTTGGTCTAGGTAATCTCATCAAATGCAACCGTTAGGGGTATAGAGCCTCATTACCCTTACCTAACACATACATTATGGGGTGGGTTTTAGAGCCTCAGTCTAACCTGGACCATGGGTGTAGATACTCAAGTCTAATACCCAACAACTACCAAGTCATGTGCACATGATTATTTATCCATTTACCACATATACCATATCACAAACCACATGCAACCAATACACATAACATTCAAAATTCACATTTTATACAAAATGTGTATCACCATCATGCCTTAACCCATTACCATGTTTAACATTTACTAGCATAACCCATTTAACCCATTTACATTTTTATACCACAACACATTAGCATGATCAACAATTCAAATACATTATCCTATTTAACACATTCATCAATTCATAAGAAATTACCCATTTATCATGTTCATCATTTTTACATTTATTAACCACTTCTTCATCTCAAGAAAAATTCATAATCCATTTGACACATTCACATTAATCCATTTAGCCTTTTTTCACATAATGAAAAAAATACCTTATGTTAATGCCAATGACTAGAAACAACCACCATTAGTGTATATTTATAACTAAACCAATCATATCAACATATTTATCATGGGATCTATCTCAACCTAAATCAATACAATGCTTAACCTTACAATTTTCCATATTCAAGAATGTTAGCGCACCCCATGGGTGGATATAAACTAGTCAAATCATCCTCAATGCATACCATAGGGACCATGATGGGTTCATTTCATCATTTTCTAACCATTTTACCAAACCCTATAAAAGACATCAAATGCACAACAAGAGAGAACCAAGAACACAACCTCACATCTTCAAATCAACTTCAAGACTATAGCATATAACTTTTAGACCACCTACCTCAAATCTGTAGATGAAAACTCAATTAAAATTATTCTTAGATCCGAATTAAATCACCCCTTGAATCCAAAACCTAAGATCCATTGGAAAAGAGGGTTTTAGGGCTTTTAAAGAAGAAGAAAAAAACCAAATGCCCTAATATGGAAAGAAGAAGAAAGAGGAGCATTAGACTTACCCAAATATTTGATCAACACCCAACGACTCTACAAATGGATTAGAATTGAAGGAGATCGACCCTTGGGAAGTTTTGGGTGTTTTAGGTCATCACTAGGGTTAGAGGAGGAAGAATGAGGAAGAAACTCGGGTGAGAACCTTAAAATATCGAGAAAAAAAAGTAAATTACAACTTTTAATGAGGTGTATGGTTTAGCCGCATGATTTTCCAAACCATGTGCCAACCGTGTTCCAGCCTATTTCCAATAGGGGTCCAAGTTGAATGGTTACCTAGGGATTCCATACAGTTTGGTAAACCATGCGCCAACCATGCGAAATTCCTTTATCCAAGGTTGCATGGTTTGACCTTCCCCCTTGTATGGTTTATACTAACAATAGACCAACCCTGAAACATACATAGGATGACAAATTTTCTCCTCTATTTCATGTCCTGAGCCTCAGGGACACCCATGAGCTTCTTTATACACCAGAAAAACATTTAATTAGCAAACCTTAAGAGATTTTAACCAAAATTTAAACAAGGACATACCTCTACAAAGTAGGGGATCTTACAACCTCCCCACTTTATAATGGATCGTCCTCTAGATGCATCTACAAGCATCATTGAGCTTCCAGAGGAAAGGGATTGGACCAATGAGCCTACATATCAGACTCTATCTCCCAAGTTTCTTCTTGAACATTACCGTGCTACCAAAAAACTCGAACCAATGGCACAATATTTCCCCAAAAGACTTTCTCACTATGATCCAAAATGCAAACTATATGCTACTCAAAGGAAGAATCAACCCCAATATCAAAATCCTCAATATATATCACATGAGATGTGTTAGGGTGATACTGCCGAAGTTGTGACACATGAAAAACATCATGCATACCACTATACCACTGAGGAAGATCTAATCAGTATGCCACTAGTCTGATCCTCTCCACAATCTCGAATGACCCCACATACCGGAGCACCGACTTACCCTGATTTCAAATTTGATGGTGACCCAACCTTGGTGTCACCTGAAGAAACACACAATCACCCAACATAAACTCAAGAGGTCGAAGACACCGATCCACATATGACTTCTACCTGATCTAAGCTATTTCCATACGTTTCCAAATCAACTAAACCTATTTCTAAGTATCTTGCATGAGACTGGATCCCAATAACTCTGGTTCCCTATCTTCTAACCAAAATAATAGGGATCTATATGGCCCACCATAGTGCACCTCATACAGTGCCATCTGAATTATATATGGGTAGCTATTGTTGTAGGAAAACTTAACAAGAACTATATTCTTTTACCATGATCTACTAAATTCTAGGACACAATACCACAACATGTCCTCTAGTATCTGAATAGTACGCTCCAATTTACTATCCATCTATGGGTGGAAGGTTGTACTCAAAAACACTTAAGCTCCTTCTGTAAGACCTACCAAAAGTGTGATGTAAACTGAAAATCATGATCTGAAACTATAGTATGTGGAACCCCATACAACTATACTATCTTCTGAACATACAACTCACCCAACTGGTTCATGGTGAAAGTCTATTGAATTAGTGAGAAATGAGCCCCCTAAGTCAATCGATCCACAAAAAACCAGATCACATCATTCTTACAAGGCATACTCTAGAGACCCACCACAAAATCCATCATCACATCATCCCATTTCGATAACAGAATAGAAAATGGATGTAGCATACCACCTGATCACTGGTAATCAGCCTTTACCTGATGACAGGTAAGGCATCGCTCCATGAATCCTACAACCTATTTCTTTTTCCCTGGCCACCAATACTTCCTATGAAGATCATGATACATTTTGGTCAAAAAATGATGCATTTCCTACTTCGATTCATGAAACTCTCACAAAAAATCTTCTCACATACATGTTGGAACAACCACACATCCACAAACATAAAAAATCCAATCATCACCAACCTTCCATCAAGAAGGTGACTCCCCAACTTTAAAAATTTACCTTAAATCCAAACATTCTAGATCCTATCACTGCCTCTCTTTAATCCATATTATAAGCGCGTACTCAACTGCCAAGGATGTGCATGTCATCTACCCTTGCCCATCCCGCACCTCCAGATGCATCTCAATAAACAAAACCATCATTCCCTACTCAGAACTATATTCCTGAACCACTTGATTTTGAGTTTTCTAGCTCAAAGCATCCACAACACTGTTCCCCTTTTCCAGTGTATAGACCAGCTCAAAGTTGAAGGATTGCATGTATTCAACCCATATTCGTTGGAAAAGATTCAAATCATGATAAGAGAATATGTACTTTATTATTTTATAATCGGTATACATAATAAATATCTCTCCCAATAAATAGTAACTCTATCACTTCAAGGCATAGAACACGATGACCAACTAAAGTTCACGAGTAGGGTAATTTCTTTCATGAGGGGTCACAAACCAGGTTAGAATACCATCCGACCCAACATATGACCTGGGCCAAGACATGGCCTGAAATAAATTCCCAATCCCCATAGGCTGACAACTAGTGTCAGGTATCAAATATAATATAAGTGGGAACAATTTCAGCCCAATAAACTAGGATAAAATAAATAAACTAAACAAACTGAGCACACAACAATAACAAACAACTAATCATAAATAAATATATAAAATGATCCAGATACAAATACAATTGAACAAGACTAAAACACAAACAAAACAAAACCAAACTTCTACCAACATGATCTCTATGTGACCTAAATGTCACCACCATCCACAATACTGAACCACTCCAGGATCCAACTCGAACCAAAAAACCTAAACAGGAAGATGAACTTGCAAAACAGTTTAGGTCTATCGACACCGAATCATACAAATAGGGTGTGAACTTCATATATCAGTATAAAACCACCAAATAATCCATATGTTTCCTTTCCCCTAATTAGTCCATAAACACTAGTTTGAGATACATATTTGAAAATAGGTTTTTCTCATTTTAGTAAACAACACTGATTTTCCCTTTTAAAATGTTACACACCACATCACTAATTTTCAAAAAGATGATCATTTTAAAAACCCAAGTCCAAGCTAAAATATAGAAAAAAATACCATACTATACTAAAAAATAAATAGGTAGAATAAACAAGGAAACAAATGTATAAGAAATTAAACAATAAAATACAGATAATAAACCATGAGCATTTTCTAAATATCCCTAGAGTGATCCCTGGACGTTCTCAGTTTAGAACCACCAGCTGATGTATAGTGAAACTCCAAGGTCTATAACCAAATGAATGCCCTAAACTAGATAATCTAGTGGCACTACCCACTAGGCCTTTAAATCCATCCAATGAGTGTTAACCCATCTAATCAGGGTTGAAAAGCAACTATCAGTCAACTCTCTAATGATTCATTGGAAACCCATGGTAATAGTATACTGTATAAGTAGGAGGCCCTCACACATGTGACTCACCTTACCTTCTGTCACCACACTCACCTACCCCAAACACTAACATCGCCAATACAATAACCCATGTAAGGAAATATGTCTATAGGGGTGACCATTATATAAAAATTCATTCATAGGTGCCAATTGGGCCGTCACATCATACAAGCTTTCAAAGATTTTTTCAAAACATTCCAAGATGCCAATTGGGAAATTTTATTTCCAAAACAATATAAAGTTCCAATCGGGCCTTAAAGGCTATCAATTCTAATAAAATTTATAAAACTATTTATAAACTAAATTAAAATATGTAAAATTAATAAATGTTCCAAATAGGCCTTTACCTTTCATGTTCAATCCCGTTTCTCTTCCCATTGAAAACCAAGATGAAAAAACATAACATGTTTAAAGGTTCCAAACAGAATTTCATTTACTTTTTAAATAAAATAAACCATTTATCCAAAGTACCAAACATTACATAACCACAACACAAATTTTAAACCATCCTTGATCTATTTGAAAACCAAGGGACCATTAGTAAAGAAACAATAGTTTGCATAAGAATCATGAATGAGTGGCTAAAGTGTTTTAAAGTGCCATCTTCATTTGAATTTATATCCATGTGTGCAGATTATGCACCCATGGATGTGACAAAATCAAATGGAACACTCTAAAAATACATTAAAACACCCAAAAACTATCTTTAGAATCACCACTAGCTTTCAAACCAAATCCAACAATTTCACATAATTTAAAAAGCTGTAAACAAGACTTTAAAAACCAAGAGAGCCTTCCCAAACAACATAAAAAACACACTACAAGAGTCACCATGTCCCACATGTAAAGCCCAAGTAATAACCCAACCAATTTAATAAAACATTTATAAGGGAAAACACTACACTAATCATCTAATTTTACCTTTAAATCACAATTGACATTTTATAAAACACATTTGGGGATTATATACTCAGGCGTATTTGAGGAATCACTTCAAAAACCATTTTTAACAATTTCTACCAAAAAAATAAAACCATGATAAACTAAAAAAGTGCATCACAAACATTTGAATCATATTTATAAATTAATTAGAAACACAAAATCATCAACGAATTGTGACAGAAAAGTAAATAACGAAAACACCTACCTCAATGGTGTCTGAATACAATAAGACTTTGGGAGAAGATAGATCCAAGTCCGAGACACAAATAAAACACCCTAACCTTCAAGAAATAGAACCAAACATCAAACCTAGCCATTAGGATTTGGCCTAGAGAGGAACCCTCCAAGAGGGAACCAAGAAATCAAGAGAGAGGAAGAGGAATGAGAGAAAAATGACTAAAAACCCTAAAAACATACCTTAGAAGCTTGGATATTGATCCATAGAGGGAGGATAACCAAGGGGATAGGGGTTTGGTAACCCTATTATGTGCAAAAAATGAACCAAGGGGAGGAATCCTTAATTTGGGATAAAAGGAGGGGAGAGAGAAAAAAGTTTTTTAATTTTTAAAACTTCTGGACAACTTCCATGATTTACCAAACCATACACCAACCATGCAGTAGCTACTTCCCAAGAGGAGAATGATCAGTAAAGATCCAAATTCCTACTTTATATGGGTAGCTAACCCCATTCCTTCTCTCAACATCAACCTTGGTCCTCCATCTATACTCAATTATCGAGGGTTCCTCCTCTACACATTCAATATTATTCTGTATGCTCGACACTCAACTGGTGGGTGGGGGAACTAACCTCGCATGTGACCATGCCTACAAAATTTACAGAAAAACACCTGGTAACCACTATAAGAGGTTGATCCTCTCTTCTTACTACTCTTCACACTTACACCCTACTAAAGATTCCCTAACTGACATTTCCTGCCCTTGGAGGTCGCACCAATAGTCCATCCAACTGGAACCACAAACCCACTACCTGGAGCCTCCTTTAAGTTTCCTTATGAAATAAGGGCCTGATATATTAATTATACAAACCTATTTAAACTAAATATGTTTACCTGGGACTTAATCTCATGTCTAAGTCCATCTTAGAAATGTCTTACCATAGCTGCCTTGTCCCCTGCCAATGTTGGGACAAAGCATTTCAAGTTTATGAATTGACCCGTATAATCCATCACTAACATAGATACTTGATTCAACCTCATAAAATCCATATCCTACTTCTATATCAAGGTATCTGGGTATAAATTCTCTAAAAACATTTCCTACGAGTCTTTCCCAAGCATACCATCATTCTATAGGGTCTGAACCAAAATGTCACACCAGCACTTCGCTGGTCCCCACAATATATATTCCACAAACTTAACTCTATTCTATATAAGAGTATCTAAGTGATACAAATTTTTTTGGATAAAATCTATTAAGAACTTTTTAGCCTTAGATCCACCTTATATAGCAAACATTGGAGGGTTCTATAACTAAAACTCTCTAGTCAGATCAAATATACTCAGCACGAATTGCCCTAGGTCCCATTTTATCACATGAATAAAAGGAATGAAGTTCCCATAGAACTGCTCCTCTCCTTGGTTATCTTGAACTAATGAGTTTTCTTGCTCCATTAATGGTGGAGAATTCTCATCGATATCCTCTTTTAACCCAACTGGTACACATTGTCATGGTGGCATTCCTCTATAATTCCAAACACGAGTCTTAGAACACTTAACATAAGGCTTCCATTTTTTTTTCATAAAATAAGGATATACACTATCCATAAACAACCCATTTCACATAAAATATCCCAATAGACATTATAACACATAGAACACTACCCTAAACCATCCCTACCATAGGTTATAGATAACCTGGGTTAAACCAACCTACATAGTCACAAGCCTTTCATTAAACACCCACTTGTTTAAACCATTCCCACATTCAAAATGTAAATTATTCCCTCTTAGGCACATTTACCATTTCAAAACTCATTACAACAAATTTTTTTAACTCATTTACAACCATTCATTAAGCACAATTATTTAACCATTCTTTCATATTCTCTTCATTTAACCATTTTCATCATCATTATTAGATACCATTTTCATTAAAATTTTCAAGAAATAAAAATGAATCCTACTATTCATGCACCACACACCCATACCATGAGTGCCTATCATGATACATGACACCTATATCCCTAGGTTCCTATAATGATGAATGAATGTGCATCCTCATGCCATTCTGACCATGAGTAAAATATCATAAAATAGTCACATCACACAACAAGTACATCACCCAATGGTGAAATATCAATCAACTATAACAACACAAATCAAGAAAAATAATTCCCACCCTGGGTACTTGGGTCTTCCATCATACATGGGTTAGTTACTCCCATGAAAGAGTTCATTTCTAAGGCCCAAAACTTCCTATTCTCCCATCTACCATTAAAAAATAGTAATAAAGAGAAAATAATTCCTTTGAAACCACTTTATAATGTCCCTAACCTAGAATCCACTAAACTGGTGCCCCGAGCCGGGTCACCACATGACCTCAAGCATGCCTCCCCACATGCCAGAGGTTTCAGACTTGCAGCTAGGGTCTAACAGATCATATAGGGAGACAATACCCTCTTTACCAGAGTAATTCACAATAGATAACATATAAAATAAAGGATCAATAATCTATAAAATAGAAACATGAATTACTGACCAATTCCCAAATAGTGTACAACCATGACCAGACAATAAGTATGCCATGTCATGATAATAGTTCCAAAAGTGAAGAAAAATAAAAATAAAGACCAAAAAATGAATCCCCAAAATGGGCCCTGACTCTAAGACCAAATCCTCAATAATGCACATCCCAAGCCCAACTCAACTCCCTAGCATAAGGCCTTTACCCTTATCCTGATCTGCAACCATGAAATATGCTTGGGTACCCAATGGAGTCCTGAGTAGGGTGTGAGTACTACTTATTAGGCCACCACCAACCTTATCTACAAAATATCCAGTCTAAAAAGATAGTGCATGAAAGTACTAAAAAATGAAAAATTAAACAAAAGACAACTTGATTTCCATTAGTCAACAATATTCACTTTAACCATTTCCGTTTTTATCACTTATACCATATTCATTAATAAATTAATTTCCATCACATGTTCCATGGGTTAGTCATTTACACCATTTCCACAATGGCCTAAGCCAATCAATTATCATGCATAAGGGAATATGTCAAGTTCTCTATCTCATTAAGGACAAACATTTCATAATCAAATACATCATACTTACCTTAAAGCCTTGGTCTAGGTAGTCTCATTAAATGTAACTTTTAGGGGTATAGAGCCTCATCCCCTTACCTAACCCATGCATTATAGGGTGGGGTTTAGAGCCTTAGTATAACCCAATCCATGGGTGTAGATCCTAAAGTCTAATACCCCACAACTACCAATACATGTAAACATTCTTATTTATCCATTTAATACATATACCATATCACAAACCATATACAACCAATACACATAACATTCAAAATTAACATTTCATACAACACATGTATCATCATTATGAATTAACCCATTAGCATGTTTACCATTTACTAGCATAGCCCATTTAACCCATTTCCATTTTTATACCATAAAAAATTAGCATGATAAAAAATTACCATAAATTATCTCAATTTACACATCCATAAATTTATAAGAAAATAACCATTTATCATGTTCATCATTCTCACATTCATTAAACCCCTTATGCATCTCAAGTATAATTCATAAGCCATTTGACACATTCACAATAATCCATTTAACCCCTTTTCACATCATTCCAGGAAACCCCTTATATCATTGCCAATGACTAGACACAAACACCATTAGTGTATATTTATAACTAAACTAATTATATCAACATATTTATCATGGGATCTATCTCAACCTAAATCAATGCAATGATTAACCCTACAATTTTCCATGTTCGGAAATGTTGGCACACCCCATGGGTGGTGCTAAACTAGTCAAATCATCCCCAAAGCATGCCACAGGGGTCACAAGGGATTTATTTAATCATTTTTAGAACCATTTTACCAAACCCTATAAAATTAATCAAATTCGCAACAAGATATAACCATGAACACAACCCACACATGCACAAATCAACTTCAAGACCGTATGATATAACTTGTATTCCACATACCTCAAATTCGTAGATGAATGCTCACTTAACCTTAGCCATATATATGGATTTAATAAAACCTTGAATCCCCAACCTAAGATCATATAAAAAAGAGGGGTTTAGGGATTTATAAGAATAATAACAAAATCACAGTCCCTAATCTGAAAATGAGAAGCAAGAGGAGCATTAGAATTACCAAGAGATTCGATCTGCACACAACGACACTCCAAAAGGACTAGAATTGAAAGATATACACCCTTGGGATGATTTGGGTGTTTTAGATTGTCACTAGGGATGGAGGAGGAATACTGAATAATAAAATCAGGTGAGAACCTTAAAATCTAGAGGGGGAAAATAGTAAATTTCCACTTTTAATGAGGTGCACGTTTTGGCAGCATGGTTTACCAAATTGTGCACCAACTGTGAACTAACCTCTATCTAAGAGGGTTACAATTCAAATGGTTACCTAGGGATTATGCATGGTTTGATAAACCATGTTCTAACCATGAGTAATGCCTCTGTATAAGGTTTCACTGTTTTTCCTTCCCCCTTGCATGATTTACACTAACCGTGCGCTAACCGCGCTACATGCACATGATGACCACTTTTCTCATCTATTTACTATCCTGAGACCTTAGGACACCCTTGGTATTACTCATAAACCAAATAAACATTTAATTATCTAATTTTTAATGGATTCAAACCACAATTTAAAAAATAATATACCTCCACAAAGTCCAGGATCTTATAGATAATTTTCTTCTAAAATCGTTTTTGTTTTATTTCCTCCTCCACCCCTTAAATTATTATTATAACTTGATTATATAATAACATGAGTATCCTAAATATATATATATATATATATATATATATATATATTTTATGTTAAGGGTATGACCTAAACCCACACACAATTTCATAAAATGGGTTACAAAATCATTATCTGTGTGTACTGTTGACTACCGCCTTATGAAATGATATCGTTCATTTTACCATTACCACCACTCACGGTTAGAAATAATGATAGACATACTTTTTATATATGAAATTTATGAAATTTATAAAATAATAATACCTCTGGAGTCATTATATTTTATAAACCCTTTTTATATTCCATTCATTAAGGGATAAAATAACATCACTCATGTGTAAGGTGGACTACCACCCCACGAAGCGATGTGAAGAGTTTTTCACTAACGTGTTACATGTAAGGTAACAAGGGTAACTATAATAAATATATATGATATAAATGTCATAATTATGATATTAATTACATAATTATATTTATGAAAATATAATATATAATTTTCTTCTTACCACTTCATACACATAAAAAGTGATAATGTCGTTTGTGGATATATTGACTCTGCCTCCTCAAAGCGATGGGATTCTCCTTTTTTCATCAGCACATCACAAGAATGATATATATAAGTATATATAATTAAATATTATGATATTTATTATAAAATTATAAATATATAATGATAAATTTTACTTACCTTCTTTATATAATGATCATTAGAAAAATGTAAATGTTACCTATGTGTATATATGACCCACCATCTCCATGATCATAATATTAATTAATTTTTCATAACTATATATCATAATTGGTTTTAAAATTATAATTTATATATAAATATGATAATTATTTCATGATTATTATTCTATATATATTTAAATAACGACCACTTTGACCACAATCGACATACCAAATACGTTTTTGACACATAAACCGAATATAGTCAAACCATTCGACTTAAATTTAATTGATTAAGTAATTATATATAAATTGTTTATAAGTGAAATAAAAGTAATATTAAACTTTAAAATGTTATAAATAAACTAAATAATTAACATAAGTTTATTATTCAGTAAGGTAAATAACAAGCGTGTTGAATCAGACTCAAGGTAAGGTTTTTTCTCATCTCACTGTTACTTCCATGAGATATATGCCATATTCGCCACTTATTTTTGTTGTGTGATGTATATATTGACCATGAATTGATTGTATGATTATGATAATTAAATTTATGGGGTCTTAAATATCCATTTTAGGATATCTATTTCATGGGGTTTATGGTTTCAAAGTTACAAAAGCGGTAAGGGATTTTTGTCTTAATTTTCCTTCTTTGATACATTTGTTATGCTATACACTTATCATAATTTATGATGTGTATATAATTCCCATTTTACATGTTATATCATGAATCTAATTATTTTAATGATATTATAAGTTTAATTTAATTTTATTCTTTCTCATGGATTATGATTTAATGTTACCAAAGTGGTAAGAGTTTCATATTACAATCTCATCGTTTATCAGGATTGTTTGTGATCAAGTCTCCAATGTTGAAATAATATGATATAAATATAAATATTTCCCATGTATTTCCTTATACTCAATTTATTTAATGATAATGCATGTTTTCCCTTCATTTTCTCCTCTTTATGTACTTAAGAGTTTAAAAGATTTTTTTTATGAAAAATCATCTTTTCGATCAAAAATTATTTTTCTTCCAAAACCATGCTTTATAAAAATGTTTTAAAAAGTGTTTTCAAAGAAAAAAATATATTTTCCTCATTAATTTTTGTATTTTTTTTTAAAATATTCCTTTATAATATTTTTAGGTTATTTTAAAATAATAAATATTTTAAAAATGTTTTATGTTTTAAAAAGTGATTTTCAAAATGAAAATAGCTATTTACCTCCAAATGTATTTAATGAAATTTTAATGGAATTTCCATTAATCAATGTTAATAACCCTTTTTTACTTATGGAATAATAGAGATATTTTGAAATTATTCCATCCTTATTCTTTCTTTTGATGGATTAATATTGTTTTAAATATATTGTTATAGAACCCATTTCTTTTCCACGAGTTAATCATGTTTCAAAGAGATTATTTTGGAAACTGTTTATTTTCCATGGGTTAATCATGTTTCAAAGAGATTGTTATGGATACTATTTATTTTCAGTGGGTTAATCATGTCTCAAAGATATTATCATGGTATCTATTTATATTCTATGGGTTAATCACATTTCAAAGAGATTATTATGGAAATAGTTTCTTTTCCATGGGTTAATCATTTTCTAAAAAGAATAAATGGGTTTTCAATGATTTATAATGAGATTAATTATATATATTCCTTATTAATTCTTTTTTTATTGCACATTATAAATGATGGGTGTGACCAGATAGCATTGAGTGATCCCGTTATAGCTTATACGATGGGTGCACCCAAATAGCACTCCAATGCATTGGGTAATGATTATGTTCTCTGGAGAATTATATTAGATGTTGGATATATGGTTATTATAATTTGTAAGGGTTATATAAGGGTTCTATAAGGATTCTATGAGATGATGTTCCAAGATAAAAATATGTTTTATCTATGCTTTCTATGGGTTATGATGTTTCATTTGGTTAATATTGATATCACATGGTACATGATTATTGATTCTTATGATTTTTCCCTGTTAATACCTTATTCCATGTTTTAATGTTTTAAGATACTAGTATTGATAAGTATGACTATTCATATGTTATACTCATGCACTTTGATTATGTTATCATACCCTTATGCATTTCTTATGCTCATTAATGACATTCAATTTCTAATGATCATGTTTACTCTTATTGAGAATTTAAGCGCACACTTCTTATATTCCCTTTTCCCTAGGTAATAAATAAAGAGGTTGAATGAATTATTTATAGAAGGAATTTCATATGGATGATGATTATGACTTAATGTGAAAAATAAAAGCTCAGTTAAGTGGGAGAAATGCTCATTTAAATTCATGTGAATTATTTATAGAGGAGTTTATCCTAATTCTCTAAAACTCTAAACTTAAAAGGAACTCTAGGATGTATATTATCCAATTTTTAATTTTATATTTTAATTTTTGGATAAAAAAAATGGTTCACCCTTATTAGCATCAAAGTTGGAGATTTAAAGTTCATGCTTTTAGTATAGGATCCAGGAGTGTGGGTTATGGGCTGTTATATTCAGTCTAAATCATAACATATATTACTTATATTACCAAATAATAAACTTATATTAATTATTTAATTTATTAAGAACCTTTTTTTAGTTTATTATTTATTTTTGTCTTATTTATTACCATGTTATATTCAACTACTTAATCATTTGAGTTTATGTTAGAAGTTTTGATGATATTCGATACATATGTCCAAAATGACTTTGGAAGGTTGAATATGGTCAAAAAGGTCATTATTACAAAACATCTAGAATAATAATCATGAAATAATTATCATTTTTATAAATCAATTATAATTTTTAAAACTAATCATGAAATATGGTTATGAAAAATAAAATATGTTACAATCATAGAGACGATAAACCACACGTACACATGAGTAACATTTCCATTTTTCAACAATCATTATGAAAAGAAGGTATGAATTATTTTATCTTTAAATAATTATAATTATATCATGAATATCATATTATACATTTATATATGTCATCCATTTGATGTGGTGATAAAAAACAAATCCATCGCTTCATGGAGGTGGTAGTCCACACGTATGCACATACGACATAACCATTTTTTAGTGAATAAAAAGGTAAGAAAAATCAGTGTTATATTATATTTAAATAATGATAAATATTTTATAAATATCATATATATACCTTAAATCCATCATTATTACCAACTATGAGAGGTGGTGATGGGAAAAAATAACATCAGTCCGTGAGACGGTAGTCCGCTGTACACACGAATGATAGATTCCTTTCCCATTTAATAGAGGTTAGAGATGGATATAGGTTATGAAATTAAAATAATAAAATCTAAGTATATTTTATATACTTATATTATTATATCATCATGGTTAATTAATATTTTAATGATATGGAATAATAAATAAAACAAAAATGCTCATTTAAAAACCATACCTCTTCTTTGGGAAATATCCTTTGATTTACAACTTAATACCTCTAAGGTTGGTATTTTTCCCAAAATAAGGAATCTAAAACATGTATAGGGATGTAATGAATGGATTTTTATAGGTATTGGCTGAACTAAAAGGATTTTTAATTGTTAATAAATGAGAATAATAGGATCCCTTTTATAAGAGTAAGGAAGGGAATTTTTTGGAATTTCTTAAAATATTAAATTAATAAAAATAAAATTTAATGTTAAAATGGAACAAAAACGATTTATTTATAATATATTATGAGTATTATTATAAATAACCTCAATTAAAAAAATTTGGACAAATTTAGATAAGGGGTTTATCCTTATCTTTTTTTAACTCACTTTAACCATTTTGGATGATCATTGTGATAACAAGGTTTTTTATTCTTTGAGGGTCAATATAGTTACTATAAAAGGAAAATTTCCCCTTAAATGAAACATTATTGATATTTTAAACCATATAAAAATCACTTGTATTAATATAAGTTTTCTAATAATTTTAAATCATTTAATAAAATATTATTTATTATAAAATATCATTATTTTCTATTTTAGAACTATTCATTTACTTTGAATTTAATAACATCAAGATAATAAAGAAATTAGAATATAATCAATTAAAAATTAAATAACATGTTATTTTAATCTACAAAATTAGTATATCACGATGATTATTTTGAATTATATTACTTTTAATATTATTAATATCATTTATTTTATTTTTTTATTAATTGAATAATTAATACATCAGCGTTGCATAAGATTTAAAGGTAATTATTTCATAAATAAAAATTAAAAATAAATTACCATGATAAAAAATAATTTATATTTAAAATGAATATTTATAATTGAACATATAATATATTTATCCCTATATCAAAAATATTATATTTTTAAAAGAAAGAGTGTGACATTTTTTGCTTTATATTCACTTAAATATTATAAAGGTAAAAATCATGTCCAAATAAAATAAAAAGACATATATTTTACTTTTGTATTATTAGGGATGATATATACTCATAAAAAAATTAAGGTAAGCATTAGGTTCATTTTTTCGTCCTTATCATTTTATTTTAAACCTTAATTACATCATCTACCCTTGACCGTGGTAATAAAAATCACTAAACTTACTATTTACAATGTCTAAAAAAGGGAAATATTTAACAAATTTGGACCCAATGATTAAAAATATGGAATACATTTATCAATATTTGATTCATATAAGTGGAAGAATTTAATTTAAAATTAAACCCATAAAACATGATGAAAGATAGTTTTTTTTTCATAAAATGCCTTTTTAAGTAAAAAATGTTTTTATAATAAATTAAAGTATAAAATTCATTTAAAAACCATAATTGTATTATTTTAAATCAAAACTAACTAATTAAATTTTAAAAATTATAAAAAATATAATTTTACTTTATAAATACTTTAAAGGAAAATGCAAATTTCAATAAAAATTCGTATTTTCACTATTCATTGAAAAACCAAACTTTTCAGAAAAATTTCCAAATTTCACCATAATATAATTTTGGTATTATGATTTATATTTTTTTAATTTTTATAAAATAAAATTTCTAACATTTTGATAAATTAATTTATAATATTTTCTCACCAAAACCAATAAAAACTATTCTTGAAACAATTTTTTTTGACAAATAAAATGACTTCACTAAAAATCAACTGATCATTTCCTAAGAATTAGTCAATGAAGTTATGTTAAGTAGGAAATTTATATATATTTCATAAATTATTTAATCCTATTGATACCTACCAATTTAATTATTTATGTTATAATGATCATATTTAAATAATAATATTTAATGGTTTTTTGAGGATCAGTGTTGCATGTTGTACACAATATCAGACATAGTTTTCTTTTTAAAATCTCAGGGATATTACGATTTCCCTTCTCATTTTGTATCATAATCATGGTACTTGAGCTTGGACCGCCCATGTCCTTATAAAAAATCTTCAATATATTAAGGAGGTTGGAAAGATGTTTACAAAATTCATTCATATTATAATTTAAAATAAACTGCTGTAACATTTTCAATAGTGGATGTAAAATGAAATATGTGGTTAATTTAAGCTTATGGGGTATACTTATCTTATCCAAATAATTGAAATACCTAATAATATTTATAACATGGGTTTATATTAATGTTTCTTATATCATTTACACTTAAAAATAGATTTATACACTTTATACCATTAATGAATTACTTTCTCCTGATAGATCCTTTTTAGGTTATCAATCATTTGATAGGAATACAATGTATCATTTTTTTTGAAATTTAGACTCCATGGTAACTTGAATGAGTGTTTATAATTCTTTTTTATCTTATATATTTATATTATAGACATCCAAATCTTTTTTTTCAACACCTCCACCAGTTTGTTTCTTAGGAAGGGGTTGTTCCATCACATAGAATTCTTCTTCTTATTTGAGAACAATTCTCAAATACCAGTACAAGTATAGAAAATTTATACCATTTAGTTTATAATTTTCCAATATTGATCTCAAATCCAATCTTGATGATGATGCTGCCATTTATCTAAAAAAATATTTTATTAGATGAGTATCATGTTTTATAAATATTTAATAAGGACTTTTATTAAATGGGATCTTAGTAAAATGATGAATCATTTTAAAATCCATCATATCCATTAGTGGACCAAGATATATATTTCACTAAGAAATGAGTATGATTTGGAATTTATCTCTCCACTTAGATATTTGGGTAGGCAATCATCCCAATCAAGTCATATATGACTCTTGGATAATCAAACATTCATCTCTTTGTCCAATCCATCATGTGGATAAACCCAACTATATTCCTTTGGTATAATTCCCAAGGGTTTACCAACTAAGTGTAACCCAAAGTGAATTATAATAATATACTAACAAAAGATAATCCATAGGAACTTTTATTTGGTATAACCTACCCGAGGATGATCCAATTTTATCTATTACTTATTTTCCTTACACAAGATAATCCAGGGGCACCCTAATTTAGTAGAACATACCCAGTTGGGTGATCAAGGTTTTGAAAAATATTTATTTGGAAGGAATATAACATTTATTATTTTAAGGATATTTAATCTTACCATCTTATCTCATGTTATTATCTTTTATATATTCATGATTCTAGTAATTTTTAGTTCTTAATCTTATTCTCACTAGTACTTAATCTTATTCTCACTACTTAATTAATATGTTCAAAACATATTGATGTGTAACTCTTTTCAAAACCCAGAATTTTTTGTCACTTACCTAAAAGTCAAGTATATTCATACATATATGAATGCATCATATGTATAAGGAAGATAAAAGTTTCATACAAAGGCATAAAGTTATATAAAATTATCAATCTCCACATGAGTAATCTTAGAGTGGCATATAGCTAAACCCATTCACCTTTCTAGACAAAGCATAAAACTTCTGATCGATAGGTAGTCTGACCCCAAGTTTCTCTACATGGGTAGACTTTACTCAAGAGAGAATTCAATTCATCATAACTCTAAAACCTACTATTCATAAACTATATCAAATAACTAAATTTAATTTCATAACTTCAATTACAAAATGAGGTTAAAGAATATAAAAAAACTAAATTCATTTTCACACTAAGAATGTAATGCAAGGTTCTTTTTCTAGAAGTAGTTTAACATTTAAAATAAAGAATACATGATTCATAACATAAACTATTTATAATAATGAATAAAATAGGGAATAACCTTTTAATAAATGAACAATTCAAATATTTAAACATGAGATAATCATTTATGAAAAATTCATAAATAAAATCTAATCATAAACATTTTATAATTTTAGATTTAACATTATGGATATTACACAATTTTGAATATAATTTTTTTATTCATTACAATATGAACTCTTTCACATTCTTCATTATATTAAATTTTATTATAAAAACATGAAATTTAATGAATTATAAATAATGTTATAACCCAATTAATATTATGTAAACTTTTTACATAATCTAAATATAATATACTCAATATTTTATTTAAACCAAGAT
This sequence comes from Viscum album, assembly GCA_963277665.1. NCBI lineage: Eukaryota > Viridiplantae > Streptophyta > Magnoliopsida > Santalales > Viscaceae > Viscum > Viscum album. Next base: position 437,860,345 of record OY728157.1, on the reverse strand, counting down.
CAACCCTTTGATGTGATTCAAATAATCCCCAAATAAGGATTATTTAATTTGAATAATTCAAAATAATTGATTATAAATAATTTATAAAATTAAATATAAAAATTTTATATTATAACCTATTTTTTTTAATTTATAACCACTTTATAAATTACTCTTATGATTTCAATATAAACACTTCTATTTTTATATTATAAGACATTCTATATAATTTGTTTAAAAGGTATTTCAAATTTTAAAATTTAATGTTTAAGAAATATTTAATAATAAATTGTTTAAAAAATTTTATTAATAAATTATAGTCCCTTTATAATTTCTAAATTAATTTAAAATTTATTAATTAATAAATATCTACAAATACCTTTTTATTATAATTTATAAAGAATTTATAAATTATAAGAAAAATTAGAAAAATATAAATTTTTGAAAATTTTCTTTTACCATTACACAACAAGGATTACCTGCTGGTCATGTATTGGACATTGTGCCTCTGGGCCTTTGGGTCATGTACTTGGACTTAGGGTCGTGTTTGGGACTTATTCCTTGGTCCTAAAGGTCATGTAAGGGTTCCCCTTCAACCCTTAAAAGGGGGATTATACAAAATAAATAAAAAATAAGGCCTTTGAGCCATTCAGGTAAAGGTAACACATGACTTACCTTTATGCATCTGAGCTACGTAAAGGTAATAAAAAGGTTACCATTACAAAACATAATGTTGTAAGGGGAATTTATCTATTACCTTTATACATCTGGGCTATCTAAAGGTAATAAAGTTTTCAGGAAAACCTAAAAATGAAGATATGTTATCCATTTTTATCTTCATTTAATGTAATTTTTTACAAATATAACACATGGGATGCCTGTGATACCACCATTAGGATTTGAATGAGTAATAAAAATTATTAGAATATATAGAAGCAATCAAATCCTTTACCTAAGGATCTATCTATAGGAAAAATAAAAAATTACAAGAACACTATAAATATTTCATATCGTTCACTGAAGAAGCTTCCACTACTGTCTTGATCTTGGTTTTATATTTTTGATAAATATCACTAGAGTTATAGCTAAAGGATGTATTAACTCTAAAGGTTTTCATTGGAAAATTGAATTACTCGACGTTCGAGTGAGATTCAACTATCCTTTATGACATGTTAGCATCTTATAGTGCAAATAAGGAATTTGAAGAAAGACTCAGGTATTAAGGAGATTTGGCTAAAACATCAACACTACCACCACCATTTGGAAGTGGTTTATATAATCACCCAAGGATAATCCTTGGGTACTAAAAAATTTATTCATGAATTATAATTCACGAATAAATGATATGTCTAGTGAATTCACCATATAAATGTTTCTCTTTTCTTGAAATATATCTCAAATAATGCCTTAATAAATGATAGTCAGTGAAAATGATTGACCAATGATATAAGCATCATGTAATGATACATCCATAATGCATGAAAATAAATATTTTCATGCAAGACAATACAACACACACACATATAATATACATATAATGCTTTAGGGAATATCTCATTCATCAGTGTACCACCAATAAATGAAGGAAGTGTTTTTTGGATTCAGTGATATTTATCAATCATACTTCCTTGAGAAGAAGAAGATAGAAATCACTACATTATAGGAATGATAATAGTGTTCTTAATTTCCATGAACATTTGATCAATTGAATATAGATTAAATGTTTTATCTCTTAAAGATATATTGGGTTTATATGGGGTTATTTCTGCTACTAATGATCATTAAATGACCCCCTTAAAACCATCAGTGGTATCATAGATTTTTTATTCAAGAGATAAATGTTTAATTCCACTAGTTTTTTGAAGAATTTAATATCATAAGTCATTTCAAGTCATACCATAAAATACAATATGTTATATTTCTTCTTTTTTGGTCATTCACAATGTACAATTGGATTATATCATAAGGTATGATATATAGAAAATCTGAGAAATCAAAATGTGATGAATTATATGAAATATGTTATCATAAAATATGACTCAATCCTATTTTTTTAAAAAATAGACCATCAAAGCATAAATATGATATCATATCTATTTTTAAATATGATAGGATCTTTATAATAGGGCCTTTAATATTTTCTGATTCCAATCATAGCATATGATTGAAATTGTATCATAGAATATGATTACTACACATGTTATTTTTCTTCTATATCAGTTATATTTTACGAATGATGGTAGGATTATTAGTTGTAAAATAAGAAATACCTAATTTTTTTTTAAAAATTAAATTTTTATAAATTTAATCATATTTTATAAAATGTTCATAAAGTATAAGTGTTATGAATTATAAAATGAAATTGTTTACGCCTACATTAAATATGAATAGCTCATATTTGTATCCTATGTTTCCAAATTAAATAAAGTGTTTATTTATTAAATCAATTTAGTATATTCATGATTATAAAATATTTATAGAATATGAATATCATGTATTCTTAATTTATATGATAAATTAATTTTTGGAGATAGTTACCTACATTTCTTACTAGTTACAATATCATAATGTTAAGTTTTAAATTACCTTAACCTTGATTTGTTATTAAAGTTATGATCTTGAATATAATATCGAATATAGTTTATATATATTAGGTTTTAGAGTTATTATGAATTGTATTATCTCTTGAGTAACGTCTCCATGGGGAGAGGGACTTGGGTTTGGACTACCCACTAGCCTGGAGGCTCATGACTTATTCTAGAAATGTGAGGGGTTAACTATCAATCACCCCGTGATTACTCATGTGGTGATTTCCAATATCATATAACTCTTATACTTTATATAAATAATACATATACCTAATACATGAGATAAATATAGATATATATGAATATTTTTGACTTTTATTTTTGGGTGCATAACACAAAATTCCAGGCTGTGTAAATATTTACACATTAATATGGCATGAACATATTAAGTTGTTGTATGGAATATGGATTCCAAAACTAAATCATTAGAATAATGTATACAAAAAATAATGAAATGTGAGATAATAAAGATTTCATGAGATGTAATTGGTTTAATATTAATTTGATGTATATTAAATTGGGAGACCTCTAAAACAAAATTTCTTTAAATACCAAGTGTGAGATTCCTTCCAAAGCATACATTTTGAAGACCTTGATCATCTAACCAAGTAGTTTTGTGTTGTAACTAGGTTCCATTGGATTATCTTATGTATGTAAATAAATTTATAAGGCTATACTTATGGTTAGGTCCTTATTCATGGTTTTTTCTTTGGGTTACACTTAATTGGGAAACCCTAATGGTTGGGATACTAGAAGAATAGAGTTGAGTGAATCTATATGATACATTTAGAAAAAAAGAGTTTATTTTCTCAACTATCCAAGAATCATAAATATTATGATCAGGGTGATGCCCTACCTAAATAACTAATTGGTAAGATAAATTCCCTATTAGATTCATTAATTAGTTAAATATGGATACTTTATCAGTAAATAGATATGATGTATATAGTTATAATTTTTAGTAGGAGTACTTTTAAAAAAAGTCCTTGATGAAATGATATAAAACATAATAGTCACTCATAAATATGTATTTGCTTAGAATATGTCTTATCTCATGATTATAATTTTATAGTACTTATATGTATTACTTATAAAATATTATTAGATTGGTATATAAGATTAAAAAGTGTTCTCAAAGAGAAGAATTCTGAACATTTGAATGTGAATATTATTGAGGTCATTTTGACTAACTCTGGATCTAGAGTGTTAGATATCAGGTGTGTAGCACACATTTTTCCTGATAAAAAATGACTCAAAGATCAAAGGGAAATAAGAAAGTGTGAAATATATCTTCAAATTAACAATGAAGTAAGTGTTACTGCATTGGAATTCATCACTTATGATCTGAATTTACCAAGTGAATTAATTCTTAAATTGAATAATTGTTATTTTGTTACTGTGATAAATAAGATTTTTTTGTATATATTTTTAGACAATAAGGGATTTTCATTCACTATTAAGAACATGATTTTTTCTACATATATAAATGAAATTCTATATGGAATTAGGAATATGGTAAATAGTTTAAATATTCTAGATATGTATAATCTTGTTTATAGAATTCAGAATAAGGCCCTGATTGATTCTAATCCCACATATATTTAGAACTATTGACTTAGAAATATAAATGAGAAACACATTCAAATACTCCATATAGATGGATTTTTGGAACCATTTGATTCTAAATCATTCAATACATGTAGATATTATTTATTAGGAAAAATGATCAAAGCACCTTTCAGTACAAATAGTGAAAGGGCTAGTGAAATAATGGATCTCATACGCAGTGATGTATATGGACCAATGAGAAATCAAAATGGGGGTGGTTTTAGGTAATTTTTTCATTTTACTAATTAATTTAGTTAGTATAGTAAAGTGTTTCTAATGAGACACATGTATGAAACCTTTTAAAAGTTCAAAGAGTTTCAAAATGATGTATATAATCAATTGAAAAAAAGTATTAAAATCTTCTGATTAGATTGGGACGATGAATACTTGAGCCAAAAATTCATTGATAATATGAGGAATTGTGGAATTGTTTCACAACTCACTCATCCTAGAACACTATAATATAATTTTGTGTTTGAGAGGAGGAATCATACCTTTTTATATGGTTCAATCAATGATGAGTTAATGTGACCATTTTATTTCATTCCGCGGTTATGCCAAAAAGACCACTACTTCATACTAAACCACATTATATTTAAATCATTCATTAAGATAATATTTAAGATATGGTATGTGAAACATCCTATCTTTTATTTTATGAATATTTGGGTTTGTGATTAATTCATATTCTAATTGGATTTTAACAAAATTAACCCTAAATACGAAAAGTACTTATTTTTTGTTTATCTCAAGGAAACAAGGGGATATTATTTCCACAATACTACTATGAAACAAGTTTTTATGGTCTTAAATGATGATTTACATGAAAATAAACACACAATTCAAGGTGCTAGTGGGAGGGAATTTTAATTCATAGAAGTTAAAAACCAATAAATAGGAAGTTTTCATGAGGTGTAAGTTGAGTTAGTTCCGTAAAGAGTTGTGAAACAGGAACCGAATCAAGTTAAATAATAACCTTAAAGGTCTAGTAGAATTTTTCAAGATCCCAAGTGATATGTATTTCTCATAGAAAATTAAAGTTAAGTAATATTCATAAATGATGAACCTATCACCTATCGAGAGTTTATAAAGAGTTATAATTCCATGAAATGATTAAAATCCATATAATCTAAAATTGAATCCATGAAAACTAAACAAGTTTGGAACATAGTGGATGATCCTCAAGGGGTGAGACCCATTAGCTAAAATTGTGTTTTTTTAATAAAAATAACATTTACGGTATAATTCCTACCTATAAAACATTCCTTGCGGAAAAGGGTTGCAAGAAAATTTATGGTATTTACTATGAAGAAACCCTTTCACCTATTGTAATGATAAATTCCATTCAGATATTTCTTTATCTAACATATAATTTTGATTATTGGATATATAAAATGGATTTAAAAACAACTTTCATTAATTACAATTTAGTTAAGGATGTGTATATGATACAACCTGAAGGTTTTGAAGTGCCAAATTAGTATGCTAAGATAGGAAAGTTGTAATGATATATTTATGGATTGAAGTAAGTTTCTTAGAGTTGAAATATCCAGTTTGATATTGTGATAAACGTGCTTGTTTCCATAAAAAATGTTGATGGTTCTTGTGTATATAAGTATATTAGTGGGAGTGTTGTATTATTTATAATATTGTATGTAGATGACATACTTTGTATCAGAAATGACATCCTGACTTTTCATTCTATTAATATTTTGTTGGGTAAATTATCCTTGATGAAAAAATGGATGAGTAGCCAATATACCAGGTATAAATATCTATAGAGATCGATCTAAGAGTTTTCATGGAATTATTCTATATATATATATATATATATTGGTAAAGTGATAAAGAGGTTTATCATGTAGAACTACAAAAGGGGTCTTTATCAGTATTGTATGGCATGATTCTTATGAAGATTCACGATCCCTCTAAGGAGATATAAAGGATGGATACAAAATCTTATGAATATGACATAGGATATATCATGTATTATAAGATGACCCAAACTAAACATGAATATATTTTAAATAATTTAAATAATTTAAAACATTACATCTCATAATAATATCATAATCCCATAATCCAAAGGTTTAGTTTCTTTGGATATCTGCTACATAAATATCTTACTACTCATTATTTATTCAAATTCACCCATATAATTCCCCACACATGACTTATTTATAATAATAATCCAATATATAATTCCCTTAGGAAGTATAAAACAAAAGGATAATTGATTTTATATGCCCAATAATAGAAAAATTATCAATGATTCATAAATGATTATATCATAAGCATGTGAGAAAACATGATCATATGAGAAATATCATATTAAAAGGACCATCGAACCATAAAATTTATCCATCAAAACATGATAAAAGGACATAAAACCTCAAAATATAATAACCATATCATGATATAAGAATATATAAATAAGATATAATAATAATGATATATATATCATAACACATGAATGAGACATATCATAGAAATGTGGCATAAGTATAAACATAGGTAATCATAACATCATGAGAAAACAAAATGATTCCAATAAATTATGTTGTGAATAAACCCATGATTTATATTCATTAAAGTTGTGAACAAACACATGACATACACAAATTAAAATTTATGAACAAACCCAATCATTTCCATGCTTTATATTGTGAACAAGCCCATGATGTTCACACATTAACATCAATATTTCATGAGATATAAAACTTTAACAGATTCATTGGAGGGATATATAGGAATCCACCCATAAAATAATAATAAATCATAAATATGTGTGTCACATTAAATCAATCATATTAATATCATATAAAAAACCATAAAAATAGAATGGATTTCATAACATTTTCAATGGTATCACATAAAATTTCATCAAGAGTTAAATAAGCTGATACCAAAAATTAATCTCCCAAAGGAATTATATCATAAAATAAAAAAGTGATTGACCATGAAAATAAACATATAAGAGTTATATCTTTTTATTAAAGAGAATAAAATGGAATTAGAATTGTAAAAAGATATTTTATAAAACATTTTCAACATTATCGTAAAAAGATGAAGTTAAGGGCCAATTTCAAAAATTCCTTTTGAGAAGGTGAAAATAAGATTTTTTTAAAACATTATTTTTAAAGAGTCCTCAATAATGAGACATTGGAAAGAAATAAATGTCAATTTATGAATTTTATAGTAGAAGATATAAAATTAATTAAAGTGAAATGAAATTCCTTTTTATGTTTTTAGGTATTTTTTAGAGAAAAACACACATTGATGAAAAAGTTATAAAATACCCTTTTGAAAAGAGGAAAAGTTAGATATGAAGATAAAAAGTGATAATACATATTTATTTTTCAAAATAAGAGAGGAAATCATTTATGGAAACAAATAATAAAGATATGGAGGAGAAAGATCCATTATAAAGGATGTGAATTGTACTTAAGAACATTTTTTTATGAAGAAATAAATCCATCAATGAATAAGACCTTCATGGTAAAATTTAAATTCCCTATAAAATAAAGAGGAAATAAAATATGACAAAATATTAGGGTGGAATAAACCAAAGATAGAATAATGAAGTTCAAGAATGAATATTATGACTCAACAAAAGGGAGTTGAGTTTATAAAAACCCTTACAACTTTGGTGGAATATAAATTAAAAGAAAATGTAAGATAGATTATGGAATAGAATTTTAAATAAAATTATAAAATGCGATTTATGATAAAATAATTAAATAGGGTAGTAAATATACCATGTTAAATAATAATAGGTACATAATATGAAATCATGCCTCAATAAAGGGGAATTGAGATGAAAACCCTTACATAAATCATAATTTATAAAGTAAGAATCATTTTGAAAAGTGGGTTTGAGAAATATTTTTAAATAATTAAGATATAATAATGAAATAAAATAAAATATACCACCATAAAATAGAATAAATCAATCTTTTAAGACCATGGTCAAAGATGAATGATTATGACTCAAGGAAATGGGTCGAGTCATGAAAAACCCTTACCTTGGATTCTCACTTGACCGAACACAATCTAACCTACTATATAATAAACATAAAAATATTCATAAATTTTTTAAGAGCCTTATTATTATATTTTACCTTTTATAATCTTCATTTATAATTACTTACTCTCTCTCTCTCTATATATATCAATTAGTTATAGTTTATTTTCATCATCAGATGTTAGTAATTTTGTTTGTTTCATACAAGTTTTGTAATAGGGACATTGGTTCTTGTTTATTGATAACAAGTTCATCATTAAAAAATTATAAAATATAGTGGAATAATTCAATGTAAATGATTTATTTAGTCCCATTTTCACTTGATATAATGCATGGGTATGGTTTGTGAAAATAGAATTTATAATGAACTTCTTTCTAGTAATTTGGTGATAACGAGTTACCTAATATAAATCTTTAATTTTTTTGTGTTACCCTTAAATAACCAAAATAATAAAAAAATTTACCACTTAATATCATATATTAAAATTAATTAAGTTTACGTAGCCATCCATGATATAAATTTATAGAATCAATCATGTAGGTGGTTAAACCGATCCAAAAAAGAACATGCTATAATCTATAGCTGAGTATGACTATGAAAGTTATTATTTTATTATAATATAAATATTATAGAAGTATAATGATATTATTTAGGTGTTATTAAGGTGATTAATCTTATTTTAGGATAGTGTAATGAAAAATATAGATAATTAAAGGTTAGTTAGTGGATAATACTCACGTTGAGGGCTTGATTCTTCTTTTATAGGGCCTCTTGGAAATGGAGTATTTGGGCACCTTCTTGTGGATAGAGGATTAAAAAAATGAAATATAGATATATGATATAAAAAATTTATAGGTATTCAAGAGCAATTAAAATTAATAGAGTGGTTTATGATAGGTAGAGGATAATTTCTTTTATAGATGAAAATGAGGGACATTTTCATGTAAACTTAAGTTCGGTGAGGGGTAAAGATATAATCACATGGGAGTTGAGAGAGTTAGGGAAAAAAACCTTTGTGATACATTTGGGTATGAATTACATACCTAAAAAGGTCTTATATAATTTCTAAGTGTCAATTTTATTCAATAAAATTAGATCCATGGTAGATTAACTCTTTTTATATTTTGTTAACTTATTTAATTATTACCATGGGAATTATTTTTTTAATAGAAATATAATATAGAACCTCTTACCAAATTTTGATGTGATGATTCAAAATTTATACTCCATTTAATATAATTCAATTTCTAAATATGATAAAGTTAACTTTGAAATTAAAAACATAGAATATATATAAAAAAGTGTTTTTGTTGAAAAATGATTTTTTAAATCATTAATAATTCTTAGTATTATTTCTTATAAATAACTAATTTAAATAATTTTTAATATATATCTTTTTATATATTTAAACAATACATTAGATTTATCATTTAAAATATATCAATTTAATTTATTTATATAAAAATTACACAACACTTATAAAAATAATTTATTTGAAAATAATCCTTTTACCTTTACTTTGGTAACCAACTTTTACCTCGGTAACTTAATTTCATGTATAAAAAAATTAACTTCTCACATAATTTATAAAATATAATTTATCATATTCAATTTCTAAAATTCATTTTAATATAAAAATTCACAACAATTGAAGAATAATTTTTTAAAAAATACATCTTTTAAGCATAAAAAGAATTTATTATTATTTATTTCCAATTAAAAAACCTTTATATGAATATTAATTTATTTTTTATTTATATTATAAATATATTTCATTAATAACATTATTAAATAGTGACCAATTTAGTTTATTTAGAAAAAAGTTACACAACTTAAAGAAAAATTATAATTAAATGATTTTATTTCTAGTACTTTAAGATTAATTAATTTTTTTAAAAATCATAAATTAAATTTCATTAATTAATTTTTTATTAAATAACAAAATCTATTATTTAATTAAATATATTCTTTAAAAGTATATTTTATTGAAATTCCAAGCCTATAATACATGTAATAATGAAAATATAAATTTTTTATGTTAGTAATGACAAGTTTATATCATCCTAACTTATAATTAAAACCCCCCTAGAAACTCCATATAAGACCTAAGGGTAAGATAAGAAATGGTGGAAGTTGTGGGTGGTGATTTAGTTATCATGGATCACATAGTGATTTCCAAAATCTTTAACTTATCCCATAACCAATTTCACTCAAGCCATACTTGTTGAAGTTTATTTTGAGTTTGGTCTTGGGAAAACCCTAGTGATTCTACCTCCTTTTTAAGATAAAAAATGAACCTCATAAGGAATAAATCTACTACTTGTTTCCATTACTTATTCCTTCTACAAATATTTCACAATGAAATTATTTTTATTTATATGAACTTACTGAATGACTATGTTATGATGATCACATTTTAATAATTTATCTCCTTAAATATTTATACACCTCATAATGATATCAATATATTTATAAGACCAATGACTATACCAATATCCATATATAAAATATCCATATAATCCCAATGACCATATAGGGCCAACAACCATATATTCCCAATTGCTATATTTATTTCTACATATAACCTTATATTCATTTCTAAAACCATTCATCCTATTAATTTACTTCTCTACCAACATATATATTATTTTTATAATTCTTTTTCTTACTTCCATTATTATAAATAGGGTGATTATATTCATGAAAACCCATGAGGATAAAGATTTTATGTTCATGGTATTATTATTTAATTGTGTATTTATTCAACTTGTACTTTTTTTAATGTTTTTTATATTGAATTATTATAATTTATTAATGTTTATATTTTATTTTAATTTTTTTATCTCAACAAAACGTATCATGGTTTTTTTAGTGTTGTGTGCAAAATAAGCTATTCAATATAGTATTTTTTTAAAAGAAAAATACATAGTAAAATTATAGGCAGTTAAATTTTACCCCTTTAAATAATTAATCCCTCTAAATTTTTTACCCTAATGAAAAAAATGAGGGTACTTATTCCTCATTACATCTTTAGGTTCCCATGTATATTACTCAAACTTACGATTTTTCTATAGAAATTTGACCTGATGGGTTATCTTGTTTCACTATAATTTATCACTATAATGAAATATCTTCACTCATTGTTCCTCATAAGAGAGATTATGTTCCCATTAAAATACATTTGAGTTTAGTGCATGTGATTTATTTGATATGTAATTCCTAAAAAATTGATATTTGTAACACATCATATACCTAATAGAGTTTTGGTGAAAGCACTAAGTGATATGCCACAATCCTTATATAACCAATATTATTAAAGGGACCGATTTATCTGGGGCTAAAATTTTCCTTCTTCCTAAATATCATTACCCTTATATAAGGATGTATTCAAAGGAATAAATTTTCACCAAATTCAAACTTTATATCTCTTCAACAGTAATATTCATAGCTCTTATATTGAATTTGTACTACTTTGATATGTTTTTTAATGGTTTGAACCATTTTATTAATTTCTTATACTAGACCATATATTAATATATTCTTCTCCCCAACTTCATCCCAGCATGTTTGGGTTTTACATCTCTACCCATATAGAGCATCATATGGTTCCATTTGAATTATATAGTGGAAACCATTAATATATGAGAACTCAAATAGAGGAATATTTTGATCCCAACTTCCTTTAAAATCCATCAAATAGGATCTTATAATATCTTCTAATTTCTGAATGGTTCTTTCATATTGAACATAAATTTGAGGATTATAAGTCATACTAAAGCTCATCTCTATATCTAATGCTCATTAAAACCTTCTGATTTTTTTTGTGAAAATTTGATCTCAATAATACACAATTGAAAGTAGAACCCCATGAAAATTTACCAATTAATTTATTAATACCTTATCAAGTTAATTGAGTGAGAAATAATATTGAATAAAAATGAAGTGTTATAACTTTTTAAGTCGATCTACCACCACCAAAATGGAATTATTTTCTTTATAAGTCTTAAGAATACCAATGATGAAATCCATGGTGGTGTTCTCCCATTTCTATATTGGTATAGGCAATGGTTTCTTCATCATCTTATATTCACTATTTACTACCTTTACTTGCTAGAATAAAAAGCATCAAGATATATACTCTACAATCTCTCCCTTCATTTCATCCCACCATAAGTGTTTCTTAAGATACCTATGTGTTTCTTAGGTGAATAGAGAAGTATGTGATATGAGCATCATCCAAACACACTTTATTCAATTTTAGATTTCAAGGGGAACATATTTGTTTCTCAAATATTATAACTCCATAATTTCCAAAGTTAAACTCCAAAATACTCTCTACCTTATTTTATAAATTTATGTTATCTTTTTGGGCCTATTTGATATTTTTATAGATATATGGTTGAGAAATAATTCTGGAAAGGTAGAATTTCAACCCTTATTTTATGATTCCCATATCTATACTTTGAATATCCATAAAAATTGGCTCCCTTTTAACTCTCATCAAGGATAAGGTAGCGTGATATTTTCTACTTAGATTATATTCCACCTTGTTTTCCTTTTTAGTATGGTAATTTATTGAGTAATTATAGTATTTTATCAATTATGACTATATAATTTGGTGCATGTTCAACTCATTCTATTTGAATACATACTTTAAGATCTTGAAATCATTATATATATAACACTTTTCACCATAGAGATTATTTCTGAAAATCTGTAATTAAAATATAACTACTACTAGATCAATATCATGCATCATGTAATTTTTCTCATGGGTCTTAAATTGATGTGATGCATAGGAAATTAACTTGTAATTTTTCATCCGGATACATCATGAGCCCTTCTTTGAAGCATCACTATATATAACAAACCCTCCCCCACCATAGGGTTATGTGAGTATAAGTCTAGTGAACAACCTCCTATTAATCTCCTTGAATCCATCTTAACATTGTTCTATATAGATAATCTTTACCCCCTTATGTATTAAATTATTAAGATGATTTTAAAATCATGAGAATTTTTTCAAAAAACATAGAAAGTATCCTGATAATCTAATAAAACCTTATATCTCTATCACAATGGTCAGTCTAGTCCATTCTTCAATCACCTATGTGTTTTATGGATCCATTGATACAACTTCAATTGTGATTACATGATCCAAAAATGATACTTTTTGTATCCAAAATTCACACTCACTGAACTTGGCATACAATTTATCCTTTTATAAGGTCTTTAGAACAATATTTATATTCTCTCTATGTTCTTCTTAAATATTGAAATATATAAGGATATCATCAATAAAGACTACCAAAAAAATTTAAAGGTAGTCTCTAAAGACTCTTTTCATCATATCCATGAAGATTTTAGGGGTATTTATAAGTTTTAAAGGTATCACTATGAATTTATAATTTCCATATCTTGTGTATAAATTAATCTTGGGTATATCCTCTCTATTTACCCTTAATTGATGGCATCCAGATTGAAAATAAACCTTTGAGAAGTATTGATCTCCTCTAATTTGGTCAAACATATCATCAATACATAGTAAATGATATTTATTCTTGATCATGATTTTATTAAGTTCATGATAATCAATACTAAAGTGTATTTATCCATCATTCTTCTTAATAAAGAGAACCAGTGCACCCCATGGTAAAGTGCTTGGGTATATAAATCCCTTGCATATATTCTCCTAAATTTTCTTGTTTAATTCCTCTAATTCAATGAGTGATATTATGTAAATACTCTTTGATTTTTTCACATAACTAATCATGTGTTCAATTGAAAAAATCAACCTCACATTTTAAGGGAATACTATACATTTCTTTAAGAAATACATCAATATAATCGAGTATAATTAGCATGCCTCCAATTTTAAATCCCCCCAAAAAATTTGAGTTAATAATACTTCTTTATTGGGTATCATGACCCATATTATATAATTCACTTATAAAGGGAGTTTATAACTATCCTTACCTTGATATTTGATAATGGGATGATTTGTAGTAAGAAATGATATTTTTCTTTGCCTAATAATTGATTTGATCTCTATATAGGGAGAGTTAATCCATGCCCAATATCACATAAAATTATAATAAGGGGATAATTACTATATTTTTAGGAAGTATCTTCCCAAAAACCTCAATTGGGAAATAGTTTTATACCTTGGACATAATCATCGCACCACCAGTTATTTTCATCAATAATTCACTATCCAATGTTTGAGGTAGTGAATAAATATTCTTAAAAAAAATTATGATATGAATGAATGTGAAAAACCATAATAAAAATATACATTCATATATTTGGAGTGGAGAATAATTGTACCTTTAACCACTTTATGATAATGGACCACTTTAGTGGTGGTGATTGCATGGTCTCTTCCTTATTCCTTTGGTTTAAAATTTTATTGAATGTTATTATCCTTATTAGACCCTAGATTAGTGAATTGATTTGTGTAATTTACAAACTCATTGCATTTGAAAAATTGAATTTATTGGGGTTCATTAGTTTAGATCTTCTTATACAATATTATGTTAATTGGACTCTTTATATTTCTTCTATAATTGCAAGTTTGGTGTCCTACTTTACCACAAGTAATTTACTCCCTTGACCCCTTGAGGAAATTTACTATGTGACTCCTTTCACATTTTTTTCATGTAGATAGTGGGACATTGTTTCCTACATGTGATTTACCCTTTGAGTCAAGATGAGGCTTTATTTTTATTTTCCCATCTTGAAATCCATTTTAATAACAAGAGTCTCTAGTATCTATCTCCACTTTAAGTGAACATAAAAAAATTTCCTCATAGATACCAAATTATCTTATGGATAATTATTTTTAAAGGCTTAGTATTAGGACACTAAATAAACAATTTATATTTATTTTAGGATTAATAATAAAACCGGAGGCATACCTTGTGAGTCTTGTGAAGTTCAATTTTATAAATACTGATGGAATCATCCATAGTTTGTTTCTACTCTAGGAATTCTATATTTTTTTTTTTTAAAATAGTCCGAGGAAAATATTTTATGAATAATATTTTATTAAACTCCTTCCATTCCATTTAGTAAAATTATTACCTTTTCATTATATTCATAACGATTGTATACTATTGGTCATATTCTCCTTCGAGTTAGTAAATGGATAAAACCTATTTTTCATGCTTCGAGCACTAAATAATGGAAAATATATTTTCTATGGTGTCAATAAATTTCTTTGAGATTAATGGATTGAAAACACAATAAATGAGGGTGGACATTTCTAGATGAATGACTCAATTTAATGTTGCTCCTTCCATGGTGTAGTTGGGATAACCACATGATTTATGTTATTATTCTTAACCTAAGAGAGAATTTCCATGAATTTTTGAACTCCATTTCTCATCCCATTAGATTAATCATTTGAAAAACCACAAAACTATCCTTTAAACCCTTTGTTAACTCAGTTTCTCTTAGTTTTGGACATTTACTAAAATGAAAATTTGTTAACATGAGAGGTAAACAATAATATCTCAATAAATTAGAATAAAAAATGAATAAAATTGAGATTTCCATCTTATGATGTCTTACTCTATGACACCTTCATTTTTGACTAAGATACTTTTGGTTCAACTAAGGATGCTTTAAGTTGAGTTAACTTAACCTAATACCTAAAAGATAACTAAACTCCACTCTGATACCAATTTATATAACCTGAACTAAACATGCATATATTTTACATCATTTCCATAATTTAAAACATTACATCTCATAATAAGCTCACAATCTTAGAACCCAATGGCTTTAGTGTCTTTATAGATTAGCTACATAAATATCTTATTACACACTATTTATTCAAAATATCCTACATAATTCTTTACACATGATGTCCTTCTAATAATAACCCTTAATATAATTTCCTAATTAAGTGGAAAAAAGGAAGAGTGAGATCAAATGATTAGTAAGGGAAAAATTATCAATGATACATAAAGGGTTATATATTAAGTACGTGAGAAAACATGGGAAGAGGAGAAATATATGATTAAAATAATCATGAAACCATAATATTTGTCCATAAAATCATGATAAAATGACATATAAACTCAAAATATCATAATCATAATATGGAATAACAATAAAAAACCAAGAAACAATAATCATTATCCATGGATCATAACATAGGAATATGAAATTTCATAGAAATTTGGAATAATCATAAGCATAGGTTATTATAAAATAGTGAGAAAACCTAATGATTCCCACACACAGTGTTGTGAACAAGCCCATGATGTCCATGAATTAAAGTTATGAGCAATCCCATGATGTCCAAACATTAAAGTTGTGAGAAAAACCAATCACGTACACACATTATATTGTGAACAAACCCATGATGTCCAAAAATTAAAGTTGTAAAAAAACCCAATCACATCCACACATCATATTGTGAATAAACCCATGATTTATATGTATTAAATTTTTAAGCAATCCCATTATTTCCATGCATTAAAGTTATGAACAAACCCAATCATGTTCACACATTATGTTATGAACAAACCCATGACGTCCATGCATTAATATCATTATTTGATGAGATATAAAACTTTAACCAATGAATTGGAGGGATACATAGAACCCCACCCATAAAATAATTATAATATATACATATGTGTGTAGTATAAAATTAATCATATATAATACCATGTAAAAATCCATGGAAAGAAAATGGATTTCATAACATTTTAAAAGATATCACATAAAATTTCATCCAGATCTAGATCGCTTGATACCAAAAATCAATATTCTAAATGAAGTATATCATAAAATAACATGGATATTGATTATAAAAATTAATCCATAATAGTTATACCATTTTAGGATAGAGAATAAAATGGAAATGAAATCATAAGATATTTTATAAAACATTTTAAACATTATTATAAAAGGATACAGTTAAAAAAAATCCTTTTCAAGAAGGCGAGTAAAATAATTTTTTAAAATATTATTTTTAATGATTCCCAAATAAAAATACATTGAAAATAAATAAATTTCATGTTAGTAAATGTGTTCAACCTAGAAATACCTTAAGAGGAGAGGGATGGATTAGTGTTTCAACTTTTTATTTTGATCTAAGGATCTTGTTTCCATAATGGTAGGAAATAGATAAACCTATTAGATAAAATCGTATAAAAAAATATAGAAGTATAGAAAATTAAATAATAACACAACAAATTTAACTTATTTCACCACAAAGGGATACATACATGGAGAACACACCGATGATGTGTTGATGCGCCAAGATCCATTATTCTTCACTAGTTTTTATTGAATAAAAATTTTGGCCATGGTCACTCTATTCCAGACACACAACCTTTAAAATGTATTCAAGGATAAAAAAATACCTCAATCAAATAATATATGTTTATTCCTTCTTATGCACTGATTTAGATGAAGTCTTACTCATTTTAACAACTTGAAGATAATATTCTCCTAATTAAAAGTATGTTGTATTTTTTTAATCATTAACACTCGAATATGATGCTTCAATATGTTCACTATTCCTCATAATATCTTAAGAACCCACTTCCTTCAGATTTTAAACAAATTTGTCTTGAAAAAATTGTGCACCACATAAACCAAGTGCACAAGTTTTTCACATAAACCCAAGAATAATACCCCCATCGTATAGCCACAGTCGTAAGACTCCTCTATAAGATCAACTAGCATGTAACCCTAGTCATGAGAGACCAAGTGCATAATTCCCTCACAAGACCTTATTTCATGTAACATCGGTCACAATATCTCGATCATAAAACCTTAGTGCATAAACCCTTTGCAACACTTGCTGATGTGTAACCATAGTCACAATATCCTGTGCCTTATACCCCTGTACATATCTCCTTAGTTGAAAAATCCTAATCAAAATACCCAAACATGCATCTATAAATTGACTATGAGATAACGATATTGATTCCCAATAATACTCCCAACTCCCAATTAAATCCTTAATTTACTCTTAATTATTTTTAAAATGGTGAATAATGGGTATTTATATGACAAACCCACCAACTTATCATCCCAAAAACACATCTACACATTTTTTACACCACCTTAGTTATGTTCTCTTAACCTAAGGTAGAACACCATTCAAAAGATTCCAAGTGCATGTCCTTTATTTCCTAACACTTTCCATGAGAGTGAATCCACATAACTCTATCAAAAATTAAAAAATACATAATCACATGAAAACACCATCATTTTTAGTGTTTCACCCTTCATGGTATTTTCATGACCTCGTCATAAGAACTCTTCATGAACACATGTGGATGCATGTTCCATTTTGGATTATGTGATTTCATGACCATTATAAGATCATGTGGAAAACCTTTCCACAATCCACAATTTAAGACCAAATAATTGGTAAACAATTGGAAACAAATCCATCTTCTCCAACATTATTTAATGTTTCAACTAGATTTATTCTTCACAAACATCAAATTATTTATGCCTCAAACTATATGAACATACCAAAATCATACTGACAACAAAAACAACACCATATTTTTAGTATAGATTACATTAATCAAAACATTCTCCCATATTGGATTTATTGACAATCCAAAGTGAAATTCACTTCTGTACACCCTTCAAATGGTCATAAAACATCTCTTTCATCACTATAAGTCTACGAGAACAATGATCAATGTGTAAAATAAGAGTTTGAGAGAGAAATACATACCATGAGACAATAAAAAAAATACCAATTTTCTCCATGCATTGAACAACTTTTATACCTTTAACTCACATCACATCCCCATATATTATATATCCCTCTGAATTCAACACCATAAATCCAATTGTATAAGAGAGTTTATTGAAGCTTAAAATAACATTGAATTTCAAAAAAACATATCTCCTTTGATAATAATCCCAAACTATATAAGGCTTATAAACATGAAAAAACAATTAAAGAAATGTATATAATGGGGATAGGGGAAGATTTTTTAACCTCCTCATACCAAGGAAGGTATTTGAACACTAAGGTTCAACCGATGCTTCTCGAACACCAGAGCGGGCCAAGAATTTATCATTATATCTATCAATTTATTAGTTTTTTTTAAAATAATCCATTTTTATTAATTATTATTCAACCTTATCCTTGATAAATTTATATTATATTTAAATATTCTTGGTACAAGAGTGTTGTACAAGATATTTCCTGAGATTTGACTGCACTTTTATTATCATAGAAGATCACCATGGTATATTTCACTTATTCATCAATATCATATAGTTTTTTCTTTATCCACAATATTTGATTTCATGCTTTGGTTAGTAAAATTTATTCCTCCTTTTCCATGTTGAGCAAATTGATTTTTCGATTCTTACTCAACCAACCAATACACTTACTTATAATGAATAATGATCCACCACTTGTGAAATTTAGGTCCATCACATCTCTAGCACAGTCTAAATAAAGTAATGTAGATAATTCATTATCTTTTATATAATGAAACAAAAATCCACAATTTAGAGTACCTTGAATATATCACATAATACATAACTTCTATGATATTATATTCCTTCTGATCACTTTGAAAACAAGCTGCCAAACATTTTCCAAAGAAAATATTCATCTGTGTTGTAGTTCAGTATAATAATCTTCTGATTATTAATCTATATTAGGTGGTATCCATTGATTTTATGTCTTTATTATTTCCATGTTTTTTTTTCTAATTGAAATTGGCATGGATATTAGTTTGGAATCATGCATATTGAACTTTTTCAACAGATCTCATGCATACTTTTCTCGAGAGACAAAAGAATATTTCTCATTCAAAATCACTTACAAACCTAGAAAGTATGTTAACTTACCAATAAGAGACATCTCAAATTCCATGATCATTAGTCTTGAAAATTCTTCCTCTAATTTTTTTAAATCCACAAAATATGATATCATCCTTATAAATAAGCACCATGAAATTTTCTTCCTAAGAGGAATTTACATAAAGGTTGTGATCTAATCTATGTAACATACCACATTTACCTTAGGTATGAGACCTTTAAAGTATATATTTTTTGCCTATTTTTAGGTTTTTTGAAACTTATTTTGAGGTTTCAGAATGGGAATTATTTGTTCAGAGGATGAGGGAAACCAAATTAGGTAGAATGCTAGTTAAAGAAGGCCACCAACTAGCTGGTGGAACACTGGTAGATTGGATTTACTTTAGAAAATGCACCATCCAGCTAGTGTAAGGAAACCAGTACCCCTGGTGAGACTTCCATGGGTGTAGGATCACTACTTGGATATCAAGAACCAAGCCGGGGTGCCATCCAACCTAACACACAACCCAACCTGAGACAATGAATGAAGAGTATTCCTGATCCCCATGGGCTGGAAACTAGTTATTGGGTATCAAAAATACACTTTGGGAATGATTTAACCCATGAATTTATATAACTAAAACAACCAACAAGAGTAAACATCACATAAATGATAATCATAACCAAACGAGGTACAGAAATTTTCATATTCAAAGTTTACAACATTAACCGAGACCAAAAGTAACACAATAGAATGGGAATGAATAAAACATACAAAAAAACTCAGTGTAAAAAGAATACAATCACCCTCAATCCACCACCACCAACACCTAATAGAAGTTGAACACTAGAAATCAGATCCACCATCACCACCATGAAACATTTTTCCTTTACCCTGGTCATTTATTACAAAGTTTACATACACCCAAAGGTGTATGTAGGGTGTGAGACAAGTCCTAGTAGGATGAAAACCAAAGAAATATTCCATGATATAACATTAAAAGATAATTTAACATGTATATTTTCATAAGAACATTTGAAACATTTTCAAGAAAACATTTTTAAAAAACCATTCTCAAGAAAACACCTTTAAGAAAAACCTTTTCTCAAAAGAATATTTCTTTGAAATTAAAATATTCACGAGGTATACCATATACCAATGGTTAGAAACACATCACATAAATGTCATGCCACAAGAGAGAACCACAGGTAAATACCTATAGCTAAATAGCAATAGTGGAACTCTATGAACCTTGTACCTTATTGATCAAGATCCTCCAACCAAAACCAACAACGTTCCCATGCATGATCCACTAGAGAGGAGTCAATCCAAAGATCATGTATTATCCATATCATAATCCAAAACCAAAAGTGTTCTCATGCATGAGACACTATAGGGGATCCCATCCAAAGATTATAGTGGTCTCTGATCATATCCCATGTTTAGTTAGTGTTGTATCATCAATACTACCAGAAGAATTTGGGTCTCAACCTCTTCCGAATCAACTAGTGTACTAGTTCTAGTCTACCCACCTAGATACATAAGGTTCCCTTTGTGCTCAAATCCCATTTCACATATAACATAAACCATCACTTTCACATACACATGCCAAGAATCATGAACACACAAGAAAATCCCTGCTTTCACAATCCACATTGATCCAATTATCAAATCTCATTTGTAAACCACCATTTTCCATAAACAAATCTATTTTAATTTCACACGTACACTAAAAACATTTAGAAACACATTTTGAACCACTTTTTGCAATTCATAAATCTCACTTGGAAAACACAACAAGAAGTGTACATGATAAATCTAACCATTTACATAGGTGAAGAGCCTTTTAAATCCATACACATGCCAAAACCATTTAATAACATGTCTCACATTTCTTTCCCAATGCACAATACACATTTAAGGTGCACAATAAAGAATCCAACATGCAACAAATCCATTTATTTTGGAGAACAAACTTTCAACTCATTAGCACCTCAAGTGCCTTTTTAAAACATATTTATCACCACACAAATAATCAATAGAACACATTCATAACACCAATCATGAAATCCAAAATCATCTAATAATTTAAAATCATGGAAACACCTAACTAACACTTGAAAGATTCTAAAAACTGATGAAAATCCACAACCAAACCTTAAAAAGACCCTATAAAGGCAAGATCAAACCACAAAAATAAGTATTTCTACCAAAAACACAAGATAAACCCCTCATTAGGTCAAAAAACTACTGGAAAATGAAAGACCCAAGAAAGTGGAAATAGAAACCCTAGAATAAGGGAAAACTAAAGGAAACAAGACTTACTTGATGATTTATTAAAGAAATGGGGCTAAAAACACCCAACGATTGATGCTTAAAGGCTCTAATAAGGTTTTGAGGAAGCTTCCCTGGATGAAAATCCCATAGTGTTTGGATTAAAGGTACTTTAGGGTCAAATCAAAGGAGGGTAGAAGAGTAATTTTCCACTTTTTAATGACTTTCATATGTTGCATGATTATTATGCACAATTTTCCAAATCATGAGTCAACTATGTGTCCCTCACTATCCAAGAGGAATAAATACACACAGTTTCTAGGGGGAGGGTGCATGCCTATGCGCCTAGCCATGCAACCTGGATAGTGCCACGATCTCTTATACATGATTTATTTTGGGATGGCACATAGTTTCCCTAACCATGTACCACCTACCACCGATCCCAAAAACTCCATTTTTCTACAAAAACTCATGATGAACCCAAGGGATAAATACCAAACCAAAAATAAACAAAGGAATACCTAAAAAAATCATAGATGTGAGAATTCTCCCCACCATGAAAACTTTCCATCCCTATAAAGTCACCTCGAAGTCTGATCAGAGAATAAGAACATATATTGCTCCTCAACCCAGGACTTAAAATAACATGTCTCATTCACATCCATACCATGCTTCCAAAGAACTTAGACCAATGGTATGGACTTCCCATAAATCACTTTCTCCTGAGAATCCATAACCCACACTAACCATTCAAACACAGGCAAATCAGGCTCTAACTTCAACTCCTCCCAATTCAGTACATGATACAAATATGGATTGTACATTTTTAGCTGAGATATATAGAACATGTCATGTATTGACATCAACTGGGAAGTAAAAGATAACCTATATTCCACCTTACCAATCTTCTTGATAATCTCAAAAGGTATAACATACCTTTGCATTAGCTTCCCTTTCTTACCCAAACGATGGTGACCTAAGCAATGTGCCACTTTCAGAAACACCAGATCACCCATGAAAAAATCCAAATCTTGGTACCTATGATTAGAATAATATTTATAGAGACTCTGATATATCAAAAAATGATTCTTAATCAAATTAACATTATCATAAGTTTCTTTCACAAAGCTCAGACCCAATAATGAGGTCTCACACACCTCAGCCCAACACAAAGGGGACTGACATGGAAAACCATAAAGAACCTCAAAAGGATCCATTTAAATTAATTATTGGTAGATATTATTATATAAAAACTTCACCAATTCCAAATGTTAATACCATGAGCCTTTGAAATCCAACACACATGTCCGAAGCATCTCTTCCAAGATCTCATTATACTTCTCCATATAACCATCTGTTTAGGGGTGGTATTCCGTATTCAACTTGACCTGTGATCCCATATCCTTCATAAGACCTACCCAAAACCATTAGTTAAAGAATGGTTCCCTATATGAAACAATTTCTGATGGAACACTATGAAGCCTCACTATCTCTTGAATGTACAACCAACCTAACTCATCCACTTGGGATGAATCTCTGATTGAAATGAAATGAGTAGATTTGGTTAGAAAAATAATCACTACCCAAATGGAATTACATACCCAAGGTGTATGAGGTAATCTAACAATAAAGTCCATGACAATATCATCCCACTTCTAGGTATGAATGGGTAGTTGTTGAAGCAAATCAGAGGGATTTTAGTGCTCTTTTTTAACCTACTAACATGTATAACTATATGATACAAATTCAGATACATCCCGCCTAATACTTGGCCACCAAAACTACCAACACACATCATAAAAAATATTGGTAGTACTAAGATGGATGATCCACTAAGACTGGTTAGTATCTTTCATCACTACCTTCCGTAGTGACAACAATACCATAAAACGACCTCTAAAGAAAAAAAATCCATCAGGAGACAATGAACATTCATAAGGCACATCCCTACCATTTAGAAACTACATATAACTTTGGATCAACTCATCACTAAACTTATCTTGGAGAATCAACTCCATAAGATAAGGTGTCAATTGAGCACTAGCCAAGAACACACCCCCGCTATGCTCCTTAGCTTATAGATGCATCTGAGAAAAAATCTCCATCAAGGTCCACTAATCACTAGAATAATTCAATGATTTCACTGAAAATATTCTACAAAAGGAATCCACAACCGCGTTTCCATTTCTTGGGGTGTAGAAAATATCAAATTTGAACCCCTGAAGTTACTCAACCCAACAACGTTTCCTCAAATTCTAGTATTTTTGGGAGAAAATATAAGACAAGATCTTATGGTCCAATTAAACAAAAAATTTCTCCCCTAAAAGATAATGGATCCATGGATTCAAGTAATACATTATCGTCACTAACTCTAGGTCATGGGTTGGGTAATTCATTTCATGTGGTTAGAGTTGGCGAGAACCATACGCCACCATGCGGTCAAACTACATCAACACACACCCAAGACCCATACCAAATGCATCACAATAGACCATATATCCCTTTCCAAATTCCAGCAATATCAAAATAGGGGCCATGTTAAACCGATTCTTAAGTGCCTCAAAGGAATATTGACATTCTAGGCTCCACTAAAACTTTAACCCTTTCTGGGTAAGCGTAATCATAGAAAAATCAAGCTGAGAGAAATCCCGAACAAACTGCCTGTATTAACCAGCTAGTCCCAAAAAGCTTATAATCTCAAAAACATTCTCCAACTATTCCCATGACATCACCACACTGATCTTCTCAGGGTTCCCTGAAACCCATCATTTTCAGATTACATAACCTATAAATTTAATCTCCTTGATTCAGAAGGTGCACTTGGAAAACATCACATAGCGAGGATAGTCCTGAAAGGTTCCTAATACAATCCTGAAATTCCACTCATACTCCTCATTAGTCCCAGAATAGACAGGATTTCATCCAAAAATACCACAAAAAATGAGTCAATATACTGATGGAAAACCTTATTCATAATCACCATAAAGACCACTAGAGCATTCATCAACCAAAAAGGCATGACCAAGTATTAAAAATGGTTGTACCTTCTTTGGAAGGTTGTTTTTGGAACATTCACCTATCTAACTTGGACCTAGTGATACCCATAATACAAGTAAATATTGGAAAACCAGAGTCCCCCTTTAAATGATCTAAAATTCCATCAATATGGGGAAATGGGTACTTGTTCTTGATCATCCCATTATTCAGATTCTGGTAATTGATACACAACTGGTGAGATCCATAAGCCTTTTTCTTAAATTGGACTGGGGTAGCCCAAGGTGAGATGTTCAGGTGAATGAATCCTTTAGATTCCAAATCTTCCAGCTATACCTTTAATCCCCTCAACTCAATGGGGTCCATACAATATGAGTGAAGAGATATAAACTGTGTTCTCAGCATCAAATCAATGGATAACTCTACATCCCACCCTATAGGAAAACCTAAGAATTACTTCAGAAAACATCTAGGAACTCACCCACCACAGGAGGTAATACAATCTTAGGAGTACCATCATCATACTCCAACATGAGCAATGAGATCTAGTAAACAATATTTCCTAATTCTGGAAGTGGAGGTCCAGTGCGTCCCGATCAAGGATCCCATTCACCTTGAAAAACCTAGGTACTACCACCAAGTGCCACAAAACCTACCCATTGTCAATATAAATAAATATTTTCTTGAAAACTCACCATCCAATGCATATCAATAATAATGTCAAAGAGGTCCATTTCCAAAACCATAAAATTCCATTCCAACTTGACCCCTAAAAAGGTAATTTCAAAAGACAGCCACCTAAAACTCTATTATTTCTTCTTATCAAGTAGCATTAGCAACTCCATCGCATAAGGCATAAGCTCGGTTGATAACTTTAACACATCCACAAGATGTTAAGAAATAAAATAAATAGAGGTACCAGTATCAAATAGAACAATAGATAAAAATGATGCAATAAGAACAGTACCTCGAACTATCACATGCCCTATATCTGATTCCATCGAAGCTCGATCCAAAGCATGAAGTTGCCTCACCTTTTCGTGAGCCTGCAAATGACCAATATCCTATGGATCTACCCTAAAAAATGAATCTTCCTAGAAGATGATCTAGCCCTTCCACCATAACCTACAAACTGAGATTCCACTAACCTACATGGTTCTGATCATGTTGACATTACCTTGTAAGTCATAGATCTTTCACCACTATGATATGTATGTTCCCTCCAGTGAAACCATTGCAAGTGCCCCATGGTTCCACACTAGTGGAAAGGCCTGATTGGAGATTAACACACCAATCACATGTTCACTACCTTCCCACACATATGGCACACAATTAATATAGCATCATAATCCATAGAAAAAGATATCCAGGAAGGATGGCCTGAACTACCACTTCCCTTTTCCCTTGCTCGTCCCACTTCCTATTCCACTCAGATGAAATCACACCACCCACTACTGAAAATGAACCATAGAAACCAAAATTTTCTCTATGATCAATTTACACCATCATAGCATGATCAACCACCTTAGTATAAGTCTTCAAATTGAACAAGAATATTTAGGATTGGATTTCCAGTCATATCCCCATCACAAAATTTTGAGCCTTTGGTTGCTCATTGGAAAGTACCTCAGGTGGGAACTGAACTAACTCAAAAAAATGGTTAGCATACTCTATAATAGTCTGATACTCCTGATGAAGATACAAAATCTCCCAAGACTTGGTGAAGGCCAAAATATCAAGAAAATAATGCTCATTGAAGATGAACTTAAAATCTTTTCAACCCATATACTCAAGATTACCATCTTGCACCAATGAGTCCCACCATTTCCGATTGGGACCTTCTAACATAAACGAAGCACATTTCACTCTAACTACCCCAAGAGTGTTAAAAAAATAAAACATCCTTTCAATATTATGAAGAAAATTCTAATATTCCTAGGGATCCATGCTACCTCAAAAAGAAGGAGGCTTATTCTTGAGGAACTCCTAACCTTTATCATTTCTAGGACCTAGTTTAGCTTCTTTAAGCTGAGTAGAACCAAAGCCCACTCCTTGACCCAAATATTGGAAAGCCTGAACCACAAACTCCACTAGTCTCTGATCAATTAGTGAGAGAGAACTCTCTTCAACATATTCCTATGGTTTCAAAGGAGGTCTCCAAGGAGGCATATTTCTATAATAAGTAACAATCACAAGGAAAGACCATCAACACAACATTCTGAAAATTTTCAACAATAGAAAAAAATATAAAACACTTCCTTAAATAAAACCATAACCAGATCCATTAGAATAACAATACAAAACAATCCAATCCACCCCCACCCAATATACACATATATTATATAGCCTGCACATCTCACCTGGAGGATAATTCAACCAAAATTCCAATATTCAATGGGGACTCGAGTCTTTTCACAAGGTGTGTTGGACAGAAACCCCACTCATAACCAGAACCTCAAGACATGAAAATAATAGATATATTCTATCAAGAATCTTACCAAATAATTTCACTCAAAAATATTGAAACCTCCCCCTGATACCTTTTTTTTCACAAACCAAGTTGGGGTTTCATCCAACCCGACACCCGACCCGGCCTGAGACAAGTCCTGAAGAGCATTCCCAATCCCCAAGGTCTAGAAACTAGTGCAAAGGTATCGATAATATTATTTGGGAATGATTTCACTCATGAATTTATATAACCAAAACAACCAAAAAGAGTAAACATCACATAACTGATAATCATAACTAAATGTGGTACACCAATTTTCAGATTCAAAGTTTACAACATTAACCAAGACCAAAAGTACTAAAATGGAAAGGAAACTAAAACATCCCAAAAAAACTCTACGTAATAAGAGGTCCATTGTGACAACTAGGTCCTAGTGACAGCACATACACCCTGACTTAACATGGTCGTTGGGTCCTGGCCCACCAGGTACCACCAGTTTCCCCGTAGACACGTAGTCCCCACCCTGGGGCCCACCCACATGCCCGAATGCGTCATCTAACTAATGAATGTCCCCAAAAGCCAACACATATCCTTTTAAGTGTGCTTTGTCTTCACCCACACACACCCTGGGAAATTTCCCAGAAGGTCACCCATCTTGGTCACTACTCTAGGCTAAGCATGCTTAACTATGGAGTTCTAATCAGGTAGGATCCCGAAAGGGAAGGTGCACCTTGCTATCTTTATGGGGTGTTACAATCACCACCATTTAGAGCCCAACATCCTCATTGTAGGCCCTACATCCCAAACCAGGAAGTGCACCACACTTAACGATGGGTTCCTCTTTTGATACCAAATGTGAAAAATGGGTCTCAGTGACAGTACACCCACCCAGCCTTAACATGGTCGTCGGGTCCTGGTCCGCCAGGTACCACCAGTTGACCCATAGACATGTGGTCCCCAATCTAAGGGCCACCCACATGCCCAAACGGGTCATATGACTAATGATTGTCCCCACATTCCAACACATGTCTTTTTAATTGTGCTTTTTCCTCACTCACACACACCCTTGGAAATTTCTTAGAAGGTCACCCATCCTAGTCACTACTCCAGGCCAAGCACACTTAATTGTGGAGTTATAATCAAGTAGGCTCCCGAAAAGGAAGTTGAACCTTGTTATCATTACGGGGTGTTATATCCATCACCATCAAGATACCACCAACAACACCTGTAAGAAGTGGAACACTAGAAACCAGATCCACCATCACCCCCATGAAACATCTTACCTTTACCATGATTATACATAACAAAGTCTACATACACTAAAAGGTGTATGTAGAGTGTGATCAAAATCCCAATATAATTCCACCCAAAGAAATATTCTATGATAAAACATTAGGAGATAAATTAACATGTATATTTTTATAAGAACATTTGAAACAATTTCAAGATTTTTTTGAAGAAATCATTCTCAATAAAACACAGTTAAGTGAAACCTTTTCTCAAAATAATATTGATTTGAACTTAAAATTTACAGGAGGTCTAATATATTCTAATGGTTAGCACCACATCACACAAACATCATCTCACAAGAGAGAACCATGGGTAAATCCTTATAGGTAACTTGCACTAGTGAGACTCTATGAACCTCATACCTCAGTTATCAAAATCATCCAACCAAAACCAAAAATGTTCCCATGTATAATCCACTAGAGAATAATCAATCCAAAGTTCTAGTAGTCTCTATATCATAATACAAAACCAACAGAGTTCTCACGCACAAGACACTAGAGGGGATCCCATCCCAAGATTCTAGTGGTCTTCGATCACATAAAATTTATAGATAGTGTTGTAGCATTAATCCAATTAGAAGAATCTGGGCCTCAACCTCTTCTAAATCAACTAACATACTAGTTATAGTCTTCCCACCTAAATACCTTGGATTCAATTTGTTCTCAAATCCTATTTCTCATATCACATAAACCATCACTTTCACATATACATTCCAAGCATCATGATCACATAAGGAAATCACCACTTTCATAATCCACATTGATCCAACGATCAAATATCCCATGGAAACCACCATTTTCCATAAAAAAATTCATTTTCATTTCATAAAAACACCAAAACCATTATGAAACACATTTCACACCACTTATATAATTCATAAATCTCATTTGGAAAACACAACAAGAAATGAACATGAGAAATCTGACCATTTCCATGGGTGAATCCCCTTTCAAATCCATATGCATTCTAAAACCATTTAATAACATGGTTCACAATGCTTTCCCAAGTAAAAATCCACATTTAAGGTACACAAGAAATAATCCAACATGAAAAAAATTTATTTCTTTTGGAAAACCAACTTTCAACACATTAGCACCTCAAGTTCCCTTTTAAAACATATTTCACATCACACAAACAATCCAAAAAACACATTCATATCACCAAGACCACAATCCAAAATAATCTAATAATGTAAAATCATGGAACCACATACCTCACACTTGGATACTTCTGGAAACCGATGTGAGACCATAACCGCACCTTCACAAGATCCTATAAAGGAAATATCAAACCAAAAACATCAAAATTCCCCCAGAAAACACAATAACAACCCCTTATTAGGTCAAAAACCCACTAAAAAAGGAATACCTAAGACAGTGGGAATAGAAACCTTAGTAGAAGGAAAAAACTGAAGGAAACGAGACTGAATTGATGTTTTCTTGAAGAACCAGGGCCAAAACAACCCAAATATTGATTCCCAAAGTCTCTAAGAAGGTTTGAAGGAAGATACCATGGATGAAAATTTTGTAGGTTTCAGATTATAGGTAATTTAGGGTTATATAAGAGGAGGGTAGAAGAGTAATTTTCCAATTTTTAATCACTTGGACTAGTTGTACGGTTATCCCGCATAGTTTTCCAAATTATACAAAAACTATGCATCCCTTACTATCTAATAGGAATAAATCTGCACTATTTTCTTAGGGAGGGTGCATGCTTGTACACCTAGATGTGTGGCCTGAACAGTGACACTGTCCAAAACAAATAGTTTCCTTTGTACTGATGCATGATTTCCCTAACCATGTGCCAATCGTGCACCACCTATTGCCAATCCCCAAAAATCTATTTTTATTAAAAAACTCATGGGAAAACCAATGGATAAATAACATCCAAAAAATAAAAAAAGGAATACATGAAAATAATATCAAGTATGTGACACTGGAACTACCGACTGTCCAGTGGTAGCCACCGAGTAGTCAGTGTCCTCGAGTTGGGCCGAACTAATCAATGGAATATTAGTCTTTTTCTTCATCAAAACCCTTGTTTAACACCTATAATCACCCCTTAAACACTATTCAACTTGTAAAAATCTAGGGGATCTCTAGGGATTTCTTAGGATCTATCCATCATCTTCACTTCATGTTTTGATCTCTGGTCAATCAATTGTTCCTCCTTTGGTAAATACATGATTTTTGGGTCTTCCCTTCCATATAGTGGGAGTTTATGTAGTGCACATGGGTATAAGACGAAATGGAATAATAGTTTAAATAGTGGTGGTGGTAGATCTTAGAATTAGGTTTTTTCTACTCCATTATAAATGAACAGTAGTCTACCCTTGACTTTCTACCCATGTGGTATGTTAGGGAACACTCGATGGACTTTCCATACACCTCTAAAGAATTCTTGTGCATGTGGTTGATGATGCCATCAATGTAGAGACCCAAATCATGACGTACATGGACATTCACTACTTTTGTAGAATACTTAATATATAACAAAAACCAACACTCTAGGATCGTAATAGTTTAGTGTCTTTGGAAACTCAGAACATAATCTTCTAATCATGGTCAAAGATCTTCAACATCTCCCATAAAGATCTTCCCCTTTTATTTTCTTACCTAAAACATTTATTTATATACTGGGGAAAATAAAACATACAAAGGGTGAGCTCAAATGCTCAGTAAGGGTAAGCATTGAGAAAATAAAACAAACCATATACATTTGAACTTAAAAACATGAACATAATGTTTAAACATCAAATTCTTGATCAATGACATAAAACATAGCAGTACATAAGGAATAGATCATAAAGAAACATTAATCATGATAAAATAGCATGGGAATAAAACATGTAATTGTGAAAACCATTAAGCACTTGATATGATTTCCATAGTAGCCAAGACAATGCTGCCAAGACCATCTTAGTGAACAAAGTCCCTTACTGAATCGAGTTCACTCCTCGTTCCAGTCCAGTATCACTGAACCAGATTAACTTTCTATTCCATCCATGTCTATCTCATGAGATATAAATCTTTACCCAATGCATTGGAGGGAGATATAGGTCCCAACCATCTCATAATGAAATCATTCTTATGTGTTCCACAAAATCATAAATCATATAGCATAAACCATGTAATAAAAATGGGATTCTTAAACATCATTCCATCATAAAATAAACCATATAAGATAAAAGGACTTCATAAAAATAATTCCATCATAAGATAATCAAATCAACGTAAAAATAGGGATAGAAATAGAACCCTATATTATCTTAGATGGAAAATAATTTTGATAAAACACTTGAACTCCATTCTTGAGGAAAATATCATTTCTAAAACATTTTTCCTTTCTTAACATGTCATAAAATTTTTAAAAAAAAGAAGTTAATTAAAAATAAACTTGAAATATTATAAATGAATATTCAAGAAAATAATGTTCTATGAAATCATAAAAATATATTCATGCTGTATAAGTTAAAAAAAATATTCTTCTTGTACTTTGGCCGAAAAAGTCAAAAAGTATCTCATACTGAAAACGACAAAAGATTCATTTCATATATTTTACTAAAAATTCACCAAAAGGTAAAATTGTATTTAAATAATTTTAGGAGGATAGAAATAATATTACATATTGAGGAAACATGGACGTGGATGATAAATATTCCCTAGTAAATACCGAATTATAAACAATCTCGAATAAAAATTGAGATTGCGAGATTTTGCCTTACCTTATGTCCAATATGATTTGTATGTATCTAAAACTCCTGTATAATGATTTAAATAATGTTATTGAATTATTAAAGAATCATATTCATTGTTATATGGTTCACTTATGACTTTATATAACCTGTTCTTTAGTAAATTCCATGTTAAAGCAGCGTTTTGGGTAAAATCGTTTCATTTATCGTACGTGTTTCGATTTGTTGTTCTTGATATTATTACTTATATCCTGATTTAAATAATTCCAGAATGTAAAAAATGATTTATATATAATATATATTTATCATATAAATATATATGATAGATCGATAAATGAAATGAAATACACCGTTCATGGAGACGGTGGGCCGTACGTACGCATGAACGCTGTTTTCATTTCCTTATTAAATTGAATGGAATTAAGTAAATGAAACATATATGTACATAAATCCAGTATAATTATTATCTAATATATTTCATGATTATTTATTATATATACTTTATAATCATACTTTAATGGTTAATCATGGAAAATGAATCTCATCACGTTCGTGGAGACGGTAGTCCGTACGTACGCACGAGCGATGATATCATTCCCATAATTATTGAATAGAATTGGAGTAGATGATATAATATCTAAGAATCCATATGTTGTTATAATAACCATATATAGTTATTCTTTACACCAATATACCCATCCAAGTAAGGTGGTGGTGGGAAAAACTGATTACACCACGGCGTGGAGACGATATTCCGTACGTACGGATGTGCGGTGATTTCGTTTTCCGTAGGATGGATAGAAGGTGAAATGGGGTTGTTTCATATTTATAATAACATATCAGTATATTAGTGACACTGATGTTATTACTTTATAATGAAACAACTAAATAAGAAGAAGTTGAAGAAGAAAGGAACTTGAAATAATCGGTAGAAGAGATTACCTCTTCTTCGACGCGGCTCCTCTTATCCTCCTCTTAGGGAACTAAAGTTGGTCTTTAAAGAATACCAAGACCTATATTAGGTTTATATAGAAGTGTAGAAGTGAAATGTTCAGGGTTTGGCTGAGTTTGAAGTCTCAAAGTTTTGTGAAGAGGAGAGGGAAGGAGGTTCCCTTATATAGGAGAGGAGAGGGGCACTTTTGGAAACCTCAAAAATATTAATTAATAATAAAATGAAACCCCACTTAAAAACCTACAAAAATGAATAAATTAGAATATTAGATGATATAGGGTTGTAATATCATAAAAAAATAAAATTTATACATGTTTTAAGTTTATTTTAAACCTTATCAAGGATTTATCATTATTTAATCTATTTAATTTAATTTTTGGTAATAAAATTCTAAATTTTAAATTGTTATAAATACATACTTAAATGTTGTCAATTTTCCATAATTGGATACTTTATAAAATTTTAAACCATATAATTTTAAATTTGTAGTTTTTAAATTTTTTTGTGATTTTTAAATAATTTAATAATATGTTATTTTTATAAAATATCAATAGTGTCAATTTTGACACTATTCATTATTTGAATTTAAATAAAAACCACACAGAAGATATTTTCGAAAACAAATATATAATAGATTCCTAACATGTCATATTAATCAAAAAAATTCAAGGGGCACATTAATTTGTTCATATATTATTTATTTTAATATTTTTAAAACCTTTTTTTTGGTATATCTCTTAATAAAATAATTACTACAACATTTTTGTACAATTATTTAATATACTTATTTGTTGCATAAAAATTAAAAAAAATTCTATGATGAAGATAAATATAATACCTTTCATAATAATATTTTTAATCGAATTTATCCTCTTGAAATCATAACATTTAAATTGTTATATTTATTAAATTATGATGGTGACATCTTTGACATCATTTAAAATAAAATAATATAAATGTCATAATCAGTTCTATAAGGCTCCAAATGGTCCAAAAATAGACCCTTGGATTCTTAGGGTATAGATATACTCGACCAATAATGTTTGGTCAAGTTTTTGGTCCATTTGATAGATATTTTTATTTTAATAACAACTATATTATTGATTTTTCACTAAATAAATAATTTCTTCATCATTAATGTATAAGATATTAAAATAATTAAATATTTCTTAAAAATTGAAAATAAATTACCATGATAAATAAAAAAAATTTATATTTCAAATGAGTATTTATAATTTAATTTATATTTTGTATAACTTTATATTAAAAATAATCTAATTATTAAAGTTTGAGTGAGACATTTCACTTTCATTTAAATAAAATAAATAAAAGGTCATAATCAAATACAAGTGGGTTCCATTAGATTCCATTTCGACCCAAGTATGATATAGGGTAAAATATAATCATCCAATTATATTAGGAAAAGTGTTAGGGTAATTTTATAATATTATATTTACCCTTAATTACCCGATTTACCTTTAACTATGGTAAATAAAATTTACCGTAGTTACTATTCATAATGAATAAAAATAAAAAAGTATCTTATTAACATAATTTGGACCTAATGATTCTAAATATGTAATCCATTTTTCTAAATTAAAATCACAGAAGTTGCAGAAATTAATTTAAAATTAATCCCGTTGTTAAGAAAATGAGTTTTAAAAGTTAAAACATTGCAAAAGATTGAAATGATTTTACCTATGAATTCAATGTAAAATCAATGATAATGAAATAAATTATATTAAATGGTAAAAATATAGTCTATTTATACTTTAAAACCATTCAATATTATAATTTAACCATATAAATTATTACGATGAAAAAAGTTGTTTTGAATTAAAATATAGCGTGTTTTTACTATTCATTAAAATATGAAAGTTATCAGAATAATATGAAAAATTTATCCAAAGTAAATTTTTATATCCTGATTAAAAATAAGAAGTTTATTTTGTAAAATTGAACTTATAAACTTGTCAAAATTTATATTTAAAATGGGTGCACCATCAAGAAGCGGCAAAACTGCATTTTTTTTGAAAAATACTTATTTCACCCGAAAAATTTATTTTGTTCTCATACCATGTTCTAGAAAATGTGTAAGATGAATAATAATATTATAAAATTCAAAATTTAGTTAATACTATTCATAACGTCTAGTTCATAATAATATTATAACCATATATCATTGTTTAGTGAAACCCAGTATTGCGTACAACACACGCTATCGAGGAAGGTCGCGATTGCGTGTAATGAAATCCAAGTTAAGAATGCGTGTAGTGAAAGAATCCTTTGTTTTTTCATATAACAAAATCCAACCATATTTCATTTATACATTGAATATATATACACTCAATGTTGCGTAGAATAAATACTATCAAACAAACTTGAAATTGTGTGTAACACGATCCAAGAATAGTGTTACATATAGTGAAAGCTAATACGGTGTTGCGTATAGCGCAAGATAATCTTGGTGTAGTGTAAAACAGAAGATATGAAAGAAATTAAAAAGAATATATCTTATAAAATCTCAGGGTGTTACATTCTACCCCCCTTAAAATGAATTTCTCCCTCAAAATTCATCGGGGGTTATAAATGGTTTATTACATGAGAGTTTCTTTCAAAGAAACCCAAATCGTAAATGGGAATACCAAAACTTATCTTTAAAAACTAAAGTATGAAATGTAATGGTTACCCAAATTAACTAATCACTGAGTTTCCACATAGGAGAACATAAGTGAAAATATGGATATGGAAGAGAAATCTAACCATCAAGTTCTGATGGAGAGTGGTAGAGAACATGACTATGAAAAAGCCAACAATCAAAAAGCCATAAATTTGTGATGATCTAAGGTACCATCTAGGACAACGTTTTTGGTTTTCAAGATCATTTCCTTAAAGTTGAAAAAATTGGAATTAGAAGAAATACTAAATTGATTTTGGTACAATCTCACCGTTGGTCGTTCCTTGAAAAATTTCCACTTCATCTCTTAAGGAAATGAAGTTGAATTTTTTATTTGTGAAGTGTTAGCAGATCATGTGATAGAATGATAGGTCATTCCATCTATTTCAAACAAAA
The DNA here is from genome assembly GCA_963277665.1 of Viscum album. Lineage (NCBI taxonomy): Eukaryota > Viridiplantae > Streptophyta > Magnoliopsida > Santalales > Viscaceae > Viscum > Viscum album. Next base: position 437,823,616 of record OY728157.1, on the reverse strand, counting down.
GGTTAGCAAAAGTTATTAAATATACATAAGTCCATCTATGGTGAGATTAATCATATATGGTTCTCAAAATGAACTTATACTTCATATATCATACCACTTAATAAATTAAAACGGATTTATACTAACCAGGGACTTCTTGTAGGCCAGTGGTAGGAGATAAAGGCTTGTAACACTTCAGTTGTGGGTTCGATTCCCACAACCTTGTCCGACGCGACGAGTTGTCGCCTGTCATGAAGGTTTTCCTTTTTCTAAAACTACATTATTATAACATCCCATCAATAATATCGAAAAAAGTTCTATCCTTAAACAATAATAACTTATGTCCAACATAATCCATTCCAATCTTTAGGCTTATCTAAAATACTTCTGTCCAAGATCATAGTATAAAGAAAACAATTAATAGAAATTTCTTCTACCGAGCATGTGAATACCATCATTTATCCCCCACATATCATACGATATATCTTGTTGGTCACATTCCAAACATGTGAATACCTTAATCATGTATTCTCTTGAAAAATGAATACCCATTGAACCTTAGTGAAAACATGAATGCTGTCAAAAGTTAACTCTTTCTAAATACCAAAATCCCAAAATTTATATATACTCAAACCATTATATAACTTTGTCCTTATATCAGTCATGAACTCATTTCATTTTCTATTTATCCCTTAATTACGTGCATATCATCTTCTTTCCAAAAATATCTGAATACCCTTTCATGGTTACCAGTACCATTCAACATATATATTCAAATACTTTAGAAAAAACAGTAGTGTAACAATCCTTAGATGTATCTTTATTCCATAGTACCATTAAATTACCTATACAATATAACTCTTGATAAACATACAATCATTCCACTACCTTCTTAAACCATTGACCGAGCTTCATCATTTTATTCCTCAACACTTCTTTCATCTCATATATCATTTGTAGTCTCTTCATCATCATAAACATAAATACAACCCATACGACCATCATGATTCTCTTCATGAAATTTTCCCCTAGAGCATTGGTTTGAATAATGCCCGTACATTCCACATTTAAAACATTTAATTATTGTTGATGTCTTAGAAATACCATTATCCTTGTCCATGGAGTTAACTGAACCTTTTCCTTTGCAATTAATAGCTTTGTGTCCTTCTTTTCCACACCCAAAGTATCTTCCAGTTCCTTTGAAACATTCTCCATGATGCCTCTTACCACATGATTTGCATGAGGAAAATTGAATTTTATTCCCTCTATGATCATCAGGAAACGCCATCTTTCTCTTATTAGCCGAGTCAAGAAACTTACCAAAGTTGATATTATTGATCATATTATGAGATTGCTGATTAGGCATAATAACGATGTTTGGACATCTAAATCCCATTTAATTTGGTTTCTCATGAAGAATATCATTCCATTGTCCATCATATTCTCCATTAACATGAATCCTCCCATTTCCTGCCATTTCTTAAAACCCAAAAATAATAGTATGAGAGGAAAAACTCGTACTAGAAAAACAACATAATCAAGGGGAGTAATTTCAATCTATAACATCTTAGGTTTAATTATTTGATCGTTATCATAATTCTAGGACTATAACCTATACTTATACTTAACCTTAGGGACATCCATAGACATACCTTAGAAATATCTCCAGGGATCTCACTAAATTTTTCACATCCTAGTTTCCAATGGTTAACTAAACCTCCCTCTAATACCAACTGTAGAGACCCAAAGCTTGACGTATATGGACATTGCATTAATTTTGCGTAATAATTAATACATAACAAAAACCAACACTCAAGGATTGTAATAGTTTAGTGTCTTTATAAACTCAGAACATAATCTTCTAATCATGGTGAAAAATCTTTAACATCTCCCATAAAGATATTCCTCTTTTTTTTTCTTACCTAAAACCTTTCTTTATTTCCTGGGGAAAATAAAACATACAAAGGGTGAGATCAAATTCTCAGTAATGGTAATCATGGAGAAAATAAAACAAACCATATACATTTGAACTTAAAAACATGAACATAATGTTTAAACATCAAACTCTTGAGCAGTGACATAAAACATGGTTGTACGTAAGCCATAGACCATAAAAAAACATTAATCATGATAAAATAGCATGGGAATAAAACATGTAACTGTGGAAACCATTAATCACTTGATATTATTTCCATTGTAGCCAAGTCATTGCTTCCAAGACCATCTTAGTGGACAAAGTCCCTTACTGAATCGAGTTCACTCCTCATTCCAGTCCTGTATCACTGAACCAGATTAACTTTTCATTCTAGCCATGTCTATCTCATGAGATATAAATTATTACCCAATGCATTGGAGGGAGATATATGTCCCACCCATCTCATAATGAAACCACTCTTATGTGTGACACAAAATCATAAATCATATAGAATAACCCATCTAATAAAAATGGGATTCTTAAACATCATGCCATCATAACATAAACCATATAATATAAAAGGACTTAATAAAAATAATTCCATCATAACATAATCAAATCAATGTAAAAATAGGGATAGAAATATAACCCTATATTATCTTAGATGAAAAATAATTTTGATAAAACACTTGAACTCCATTCTTGAGAAAAATATCCTTTCTAAAACATTTTTCCTTTCTTAACATGTCATACAATTTTAAACTAAAAGAAGTTAATTAAAAATAAAATTTAAATCTTGTAAAGTAAGCTTCATGGAAATAATGTTCTATGAAATCATAAAAATCTATTCATGCTGTATAGTTTAAAAAAACATTCTTCTCATACTTTGGCCGGAAAAGTCAAAACGTATCTCGTACTGAAAACGACAAAAGATTCCTTTCACATCTTTTACTAAAAATACACCAAAAGGTAAAATTGTATTTAAACAATTTTAGGAGGATAGAAATAATATTACATATTGAGGAAACATGGATGTGGCTGATAAATATGCCCCAGTAAATACAGAATTATAAGCAATCTCAGATAAAAATTGAGATTGCGAGATTTTCCCTTACCTTATGTACGATATGCTTCATATGTATCTGAACCTTCTGTATAATGATTTAAATAATTTCATCGACTTATTAAAGAATAATATTAATTGTTATATGGTTCACTTATGACTTTATATTACCCTTTATTTTGTAAATTCCATGTTAAAGCAGCATTTTGGGTAAAATCGTTTCATTTATCGTACGTGTTTCGATTTGTTGTTTTTGCTATTATTACTTATATCCTGATTTACATAATTCCAGAATGTAAAACATGATTTATTTATAATATATATTTAGCATATAAATATATATGATAGATTGATAAATGAAATGAAATACACTGTTCATGGAGACGGTAGGCCGTACGTACGCATGAACGCTGTTTTTGTTTCCTTATTGAATTGAATGGAATTAAGTAAATGAAACATATATGTACACAAATCTAGTATCATTATTATGTAATATATTTCATGATTATTTATTATATATATATTATATGAAAAGACCTGTAAATTTCAAGAATTTTTTTTTCTTAATTTTCTTTGGAATTTTACAAGAACGCAGCTTCTGACGGCACCTGATTCCGAGGCCCAGTGTGCCCGGAATCATTTTCTGAAGTTTGGCTTGGGTAAGTTCAGTGAACGGACGAGCGGGTTTTTCTAACTTTTGAACCGGTTCTCAGAATCGAATTCCGAGGGCACCGATGGAATCACAACACCGGTATTTGCTTAGAAACGCCTCTTCCGGAGTTGCGTTTGCTCGGTTGTGGTTTTTAATTTTTGGGTTTTAAGTTAAGAAATAAAATAAAAGTTGTGCGACAATTTTATTTTTATTTTTTCACTTAAGCCGCTTAAAGACCACTTCAAGCTGTTTAAGCTGAGTTAATGCAGATAGGGTGCTATCCAAAAATATCCTACCCTCTTGGTAGGATATTTGTGAGGTGGGGCCTGCACGAGCCCCCACCGTTTCTTTTCCGCTAAGTAACTCACCCACGAAAACCCGTCATTATGAAAGTCAACTGACGCGTTTTCTTAAATTCTTAACGCACCATTTAATTGGGCGGTTTTATTCGTTGAATTAATTCTAAGAATTAATGGGTCGTTACTTACCTCTTTTTCGTTTGTTGGCATGTTAATAAAATAAGACCAATGCTCTTTCTCCTTAAGTCTTGTTCGTTGAGAGGATTTGACAGAAACAAAGAATTCTTCATCCTCCTTCGTGAAGAACGCGAAGAACGCGAAGAATGCGAAGAACGCGAAGAACTCCGAGCCCTCGGAAATCGACGACGCGAAGCCGTGTGCCGCGACGCCAACGTTTCCTCTCCCACGACGTTCTTTGGCGACGTTCCTTAATCCGCAACAAAATCTTCGATCATCCGTTGAGGTGAGAGATTGCGGTTCTTTAAATTTCTTTGTGGATTAAAACAACAATATGGATTTAATTATTATTAATTAAATATATATGTTCTTGAACCTCGGAGTTCGTCAACATGCACCTTATTCCGCGACGACGCGATGCCCTTCCGCGACGATGCGACGCCCTTCCGCGACGCGACGATCGCCTCCTTCCGCGGCGATCAATTCCGCGAAGAACGCGCGTGCGACAACTTGACGAGGTAGGGGTTTGTTGTGATATAATTTATTTATATTCCCGTGATCGTTTCTTTTAAAATAAAGAATCCGGTTTCATAAAGAACAATTTTAATTTATTAAAATTGTTATTTGATATGTTGAATTTTCTTCCCTATTGTTATCACCTAACGCGGAGGGTGAAGGCCAAATGAACACGGCCCGACAACCCTCCGAAGTTCTTCGTTGTTGTGCGGATTTGGCGGGCGACGAAAAAACGTGACGCAAGGGCGATTTGATGTTTCCGCAGTGAAGAACGGAACCCGGGAGGAGCACCGGCGCAGACGAGAAGGAAAACGGACCACCGGAGCGACTCCGGTGGCCCGCGGAAGCCTCCGGCGGCGCCGGAGGCCGGAGGCGACGGCCAGCGGACCCGCGGCCGCGCGGGTCCGGCTCACATGCATGGGACGCAGCAACATAACGCATCCGCTGAAGTCCAGCGCGACCCCTCGAGGGCCGCATATCTTCCATCCCGCGGGGGCGGTGCCCCGCGGCTGCCACGCTCGGCCGCTCGGCCGGCCGGGTCGGGCCGCGCCCTGGCCGGACCAGACCGGGTCTGGCCGGGTCGGCCCGGGCCCAGACCCCCCGTCTTCGGACCGTTTCGGTCTTTTGCCGTAACTTGAGATACGAGCCTCCAAACGACACGCCGTCAGCAGCGATGCGGTCCTTGGATCGAGACGGTCGTTTTGGTATATCGCACTCAGGGTTTCAGAATACTTTGGGTTCGGCCGGGTTGGTTCGTACACGAAACCAACTGGGCCTTCGGAGCGGAAACGCTCATATCTTGAGCTTCGGACGTCCGATTGACGCGCCGTCTGCGACGTTGAGTTCCTGTTGGTGATACGGAACTTTTGGATACATCAACTATGGACTATGCGTCAGTTGATGTATGAGCCTCTCGGCTCATGGAGCGGACCCTCCCGAATGAGCTTGCTGTGTGCGGGAACCCTAGAGCTGGCTGCTACTGCTGCTGTGACGACGATGACTGTACAGAGATCCTCAGTGGATTTGACTGCGATGATGATGAAAACCGTACAGGAATCCTCCGTGTTTTCGGAAGTGACTACTACGGTATATCTTGGGATACATCAGCTCCGGACTACATGTCAGTTGATGCATCGACCTCTTAGCTTGTGGAGTGGATCCTCCCGGAACGAGCATGCTGTGTGCGGAAACCCTAGAGCTGGTTGGGACTTGACGACTGCTGATCGAACGACTCGGTGTGTTACGGATAGCCCAGTGGGGAGTGCTTGGTTGTAGCGGCAGACCCACGACAGAGGTGCGCTTGGTTGTAGCGGCACATGGGAGCGCTTGGTTGTAGCGGCAGACCCACGACAGAGGTGCACTTGGTTGCAGTGGCACATGGGAGCGCTTGGTTGTAGCGGCAGACCCACGACAGATGTGTGCTTGGTTGTAGCGGCACAGGGGAGCGCTTGGTTGTAGCGGCAGACCCACGACAGAGGTGCGCTTGGTTGTAGCGGCACAGGGGAGCGCTTGGTTGTAGCGACAGACCCACGACAAAGGTGCGATTGGTTGTAGCGGCACAGGGGAGCGCTTGGTTGTAGCGGCAGACCCACGACAGAGGTGAGCTTGGTTGTAGCGGCACATGGGAGCGCTTGGTTGTAGCGGTAGACCCACGACGGAGGAGCGCTTGGTTGTAGCGGCACGGGGGTGCGCTTGGTTGTAGCAGCAGACCCACAGTACCCGATAGGTGGAGTACTACAGCAGTCCAAGGTAAGAGGGAAGCGCTTGGTTGTAGCGGCTTTACCACTGTACTTGATAGAGAGGGAGTTTCCCAATAGCTGGGTTCAACTTCATGATCGATCCTGTGTGGGCCTTTGCGAGGGTTAGTACCTACAGATCCATTGTGGGTCCGACGGTTTAGATGAATCAGTGGTTACATCTGATCATCTCTAATGTCATACGAAGAAGTACCTGTGTGAGATGAATCCTGTTTTGCTTTTCTTTGTGGATTGTGTTGTGCTATCCTGTGTGGATTTACGTTTTGCTTTCCTTTGTGGATTGCGTTGTGCTATCCTGTGTGGATTTAAGTTTTTCTCCCCTTTGTGGATTGTGTTGTGCTATCCTGTGTGGATTTACGTTTTTCTTTCCTGTGTGGATTGGGTTGTGCTTGGGCTCGGATGTTGGAGCCAGACGGAAATTTATGACTTAGGTATATGTATGGGCATATACCTAAGCAGTGTCGGATGTTACTTCGTGATTGTATCTTTCCTTTTGTGGATTCTAGGAGACCTTCGGGGGTCTCGGGGTCCCTACTGAGTAGCTTATACTCACCCCTGCACGAGCTATGTCCGCACTACGTTGTGTTGGTTGCAGACGACGGACAACGCTGATCGTGGTGGAGGCTTGCGGAGCAGGACGGTACCTGGAGGTGGACCACTGGGCGGGGTGTACTCTGAGCGGATGGCTGGACCGAGGAGCTATGGAGGCTATTTGTTCTCACCCTTCAGGTGGGACTTCCAGACGACGGCTCGACGCTGCAGATTTTCTCTCCAGTTGCTGTTTTCCCCTTTCAGTTGTACTTTATAGTTGAGCTTGTATTTCCGGCCCATTTTACTTTCAGCACAGCTTTTTACAGTTTTTACTTAGTGTTTACTTTTCCGCTTGCTTACTCTGTGGTGTTTTTTTACTTTACAAAGGCAATGGCTTCCCTGTTTATCGGGATTTACGCCTTGGTGCTAGTCGCCAGCCCCTGGCCTATGGAAGGTGGGCTTGGTGTAGTCAGGGCATGGGCCCCGAGGAAGGGTCGTGACAAATTGGTATCAGAGGAGTTCGGTTCTACCGCAGACTCTGATCTTTCTTCTATGTGAAGCAATAGTGTTCAGCGTATTGGGTGTGGTTATCAGTCTAGGGAGTCCAGTGTTGGTGCGGCGGCCGACGTATCCGTACACCAGGACCCTGACTTCTGATTTCTGATTTAATGCACGAAAACATTGATTGCATGTGTGTTCAAGTTTTCTTTGTGATTAGTTGTGTCAGATCACCAGGTATACAGTTCTGACCGTGGCGCACCTGTTTCTTTTTAGGATGGTCCCACGACGGCATCCAGCTAGGGTTCCGAGAGTGGAGCGTGATGATAGCCCACCGAGCGACAAGGCCTCGGTGTAGAGCTCCGTGTTAGTAGAGGCACCGGCGGTACCTCTACCCGCTGAGCCACCGATGCTTCCAGCCCCAGCCGCTGACGATGCATGTCGCCTTAGTGCACTGCATGAGTTCCAGCGCCAGCGACCGCCCAGGTTCCGCGGGGAGACGGACCCTCAGGCCGCCGAGGATTGGATGGAGGCAGTTGTACGTGTTTTCAGATTAGTGAGGACACCAGCATACCTCATGGTGGTCCTTGCAGCGAGCCTCCTGCACGCGGCAGCAGGACCCACCACTTTCCAGCATGCGGCAGAGTCTTCTGCAGTGGGCAGTAGACAGATGACATAGGGGTCCAAGAGGACTAGACCTACAGGTGGTCGACAGCATGACTCTGGATCGTTTGTGCGAAGCACTCAGGGTGGAAAACGACTTGCCATGAGAGGGCAGTGTTACTCCTACGGCGGGATTGGTCACATGGCTCATGACTGTCCGACCCGCCATACGGATGACCATCAGATGAACGAAGGACCCCCCAGGCAGAGGCAGAGGTTCGATCAGGGCGGGCTGCAAGGAGCGGGCGGCCATGGCAGGGGAGATGGCCGTGCAGCTGGAGGTGGACGACGCTTCGGGGTTTTTCCACCACCACCACCAGGAGGTCCACCCCGACCGCAGGGGACATGAGGACATGGGAGAGCTCAGCTTCAGGCAGCTGAGGCCTACGATCATGGAGCTCCGGGAGCAGATGGACTGGAGCAGAACTAGTGGATACGTCTTTTGTACTTCTAGTTCCTTGTTGTTGTTGTGTAATGTCTTTGTATTATGAGCTACAATAGTAAAGGATGCTTACCTTTGTGATGTTTTCATTCCTATCCTCTTTTGTGTTGTTACTAAGAGGTTCCAGTTAGACTGTTGACTTGACCCTCACTTGTGAGACATCTACTGGAGGAGACCCAGTTACCACACACTGATGCCGACAGTGTTACTCAACCCTTGGAGGCGAGAGTAACAGTTGGATCTCTTGGTAGTAGCGTCGAGGCCTTACGACGTCATCTTTGGTATGGATTAGTAACATCCATATCAGGATTGATTATATTAGGCAAAGGAAGTGGTTCATCCAGGGGATGAGACCAGATTTCTCTTATCGGCAAAGGAGAAATCTTAGCAGCTCTTGTGGGACCGGAGATGGTCCAGGCCACAATAGAGAAGGTCCAGGTCATCCAAGAGCGGATGAGGACAGCTCAGATCCAACAGAAGTCTTTTACTGACAGGAGGCAGAGGCCACTAGAGTTCGAGGATGGTGACCATGTCTTCTTACGAGTCTCACCTCGACGGGGTTTACAGAAATTTGGCGAGGCGACTTATCGCCTGGCTCTACCACCTCAGTTGCACCGGGTGCACGACGTTTTCCACGTATCTCAGTAGAGGAGATATGTGCACGACCCGACGCAAATCTTTGACCATGGAGAGCTGTTCTTTAATGATGGGGCGACTTTTGCGGAGGTCCCAGTGGAGATCGAGGATCGACAGGAGCGGGTCCTATGTGGACGATCGATTCCTCTAGTGCGCTTCATATGGAAGCTTGGGAACCTCCAGGAGAGCACTTGGGAGCGGGAGTCTCAGATGCGTGCTCAGTACCGCCTTTGTATCCCAAAGTTTATGGTGAAGCTTTACGGGGACGTAAAGCCCTGTGGTGGGAGTAATGTAAAGACCCGTAAATTTTAATGAAATTTTTTTTCTGAATTTTCTTTGGAATTTTACAAGAACGCAGCTTCTGACGGCACCTGATTCTGAGGCCCGGTGTGCCCGGAATCATTTTCTGAAGTTTGGATCGGGTACGTTCAATGAACGGACAAGCGGGTTTTTCTAACTTTTGAACCGGTGCTCGGAATTGAATTCCAAGGGCACCGATGGAATCACAACACCGATATTTGCTTAGAAACGCCTCTTCCGAATTTGCGTTTGTGCGGTTGTGGTTTTTAATTTTTGGGTTTTAAGTTAAGAAATAAAATAAAAGTTGTGCGACAATTTTATTTTTATTTTTTCACTTAAGCCGCTTAAAGACCACTTCAAGCTGTTTAAGCTGAGTTGATGCAGATAGGGTGCTATCCAAAAATATCCTACCCTCTTGGTAGGATATTTGTGAGGTGGGGCCCGTACGAGCCCCCACCTTTTCTTTTCCGCTAAGTAACGCACCCGCGAAAACCCGTCATTATGAAAGTCAACTGACGCGTTTTCTTAAATTCTTAACGCACCATTTAATTGGGCGATTTTATTCGTTGAATTAATTCTAAGAATTAATGGGTTGTTACTTACCTCTTTTTCGTTTGTTGGCATGTTAATAAAATAAGACCAACGCTCTTTCTCCTTAAGTCTTGTTCGTTGAGAGGATTTGACAGAAACCAAGAATTCTTCATCCTGCTTCACGAAGAACATGAAGAACGCGAAGAACGCGAAGAACGCGAAGAACGCGAAGAACGCGAAGAACGCGAAGAACGCGAAGAACGCCGAGCCCTCGGAAATCGATGACGCGAAGTCGTGTGCCGTGACGCCAACGTTTCCTCTCCCGCGATGTTCTTTGGCGACATTCCTTAATCCGCAACAAAATCTTCGATCATCCGTTGAGGTGAGAGATTGCGGTTCTTTAAATTTCTTTGTGAATTAAAACAACAATATGGATTTAATTATTATTAATTAAATCTATATGTTCTTGAACCTCGGAGTTCTTCGACACGCACCGTATTCCGCAACGACGCAACGCCCTTCCGCGACGATGCAACGCCCTTCCGCGACGCGACGATCGCCTCCTTCCGCGGCGATCAATTCTGTGAAGAATGCGCATGAGACAACTTGACAAGGTAGGGGTTTGTTGTGATATAATTTATTTATATTCCCATGATCGTTTCTTTTAAAATAAAGAATCTGGTTTCATAAAGAATAATTTTAATTTATTGAAATTGTTATTTTATATGTTGAATTTTCTTCCCGGTTGTTATCACCTAACACGGAGGGTGCGAGCCGAACGAACACGGCCCGACAACCCTCCGTAGTTCTTCGTTGTTGTGCGGATTTGGTGGGCGACAACAAAACGTGACGCAAGGGAGATTTGATGTTTCCGCAGTGAAGAATGGAACCCAGGAGGAGCACCAGCGCAGACGAGAAGGAAAACAGACCACCGGAGCGACTCCGGTGGCCCGCAGAAGCCTCCGGCGGCGCCCCCGGCGCGCCGCGGCTGAAGCCGCGGCGGCTCTGGCCAGAAAAACCATGGCCGCGCGGGTCCGGCTCACACGCACGGGACGCGGCAACATGCCGCGTCCGCTGAAGTCCAGCGCAGCCCCTCGAGGGCCGCAGCTCTTCTATCCCGCGGGGGCGGCGCCTCGCGGCTGCCACGCTCGGCCGCTCGGCCGAGCCGAGCCGGGCCGGCCGGCCGGGTCAGGCCGCACCCTGGCCGGACCGGACCGGGTCCGGCCGGGTTGGACCGGGTCGGGTCGACCCGGTTCGCTCGACCCAGGGGGGGGGGGGGGGGGGGTCGGGCCGGGTCGGCCCGGGCCCAGACCCCCCGTCTTCGGACCGTTTCGGTCTTTTGCCGTAACTTGAGCTACGGGCCTCCGAACGACGCGCCATCTACTGCGATGCGATCCTTGGATCGAGACGGTCGTTTCGGTATATCGTACTCAGGGTTATGGAATACTTTGGGTTCGGCCGGGTTGGTTCGTACACGAAACTAACTGGGCCTTCGGAGCGGAAACGCTCATATCTTGAGCTTCGGACGTCCGATTGACGCGTCGTCTACGACGTTGAGTTCCTATTGGCGATACAGAACTTTTGGATACATCAACTCTGGACTATGCGTCAGTTGATGTATCAGCCTCTCGACTCGTGGAGCGGACCCTCCCGAACGAGCTTGCTGTGTGCGGGAACCCTAGAGCTGGCTGCTACTGCTGCTGTGACGACGATGACTGTACAGAGATCCTCAGTGGATTCGACTGCGACGATGATGAAAACCATACGGTAATCCTCAGTGTTTTCGGCAATGACTACTATGGTACATCTTGGGATACATCAGCTCCGGACTACATGTCAGTTGATGCATCGACCTCTTAGCTCGTGGAGTGGATCCTCCCAGAACGAGCATGCTGTGTGCGGAAACCCTAGAACCGGTTGGGACTTGATGACTGCTGATCGAACGACTCGGTGTGTTACGGATATCCTAGTGGGGAGCGCTTGGTTGTAGCGGCAGACCCACGACAGAGGTGCGCTTGGTTGTAGCGGCACAGGGGAGTACTTGGTTGTAGTGGCAGACCCACGACAGAGGTGCGCTTGGTTGTAGCGGCAAATGGGAGCGCTTGGTTGTAGCGGAAAACCCACGACAGAGGTGCTCTTGGTTTTAGCGGCACAGGGGAGTGCTTGGTTGTAGCAGCAGACCCAGGACAGAGGTGCGCTTGGTTGTAACGGCACAGGGGAGCGCTTGGTTGTAGCGGCAGACCCACGACAGAGGTGCACTTGGTTGTAGCGACACAGGGGAGCGCTTGGTTGTAGCTGCAGACCCACGACAGAGGTGCGCTTGGTTGTAGCGGCACATAGGAGCGCTTGGTTGTAGCGGCAGACCCACGACGGAGGAGCGCTTGGTTGTAGCGGCACGAGGGTGTGCTTGGTTGTAGCAGCAGGCCCACAGTACCCTATAGGTGGAGTACTACAACAGTCCAAGGTAAGAGGGAAGCGCTTGGTTGTAGCGGCTTTACCACTGTACTTGATAGAGATGGAGTTTCACAATAGCTGGGTTCAACTTCATGATTGATCCTGTGTGGGTCTTTGCGAGGGTTAGTACCTACAGATCCTTTGTGGGTTCGACGGCTTAGATGAATCAGTGGTTACATCTGATCATCTCTAATGTCATACGAAGAAGTACTTGTGTGAGTTGAATCCTGTTTTGCTTTCCTTTGTGGATTGTGTTGTGCTATCCTATGTGGATTTACGTTTTGATTTTCTTTGTGGATTGCGTTGTGCTATCCTGTGTGGATTTACGTTTTGCTTTCCTTTGTGGATTGTGTTGTGCTATCCTGTGTGGATTTACATTTTTCTTTCCTGTGTGGATTGGGTTGTGCTTGGGCTCGGATGTTGGAGCCAGATGGAAATTTATGACTTAGGTATATGTATGGGCATATACCTAAGCAGTGTCGGATGTTACTTTGTGATTGTATCTTTCCTTTTATGGATTCTAGGAGACCTTCGGGGGTCTCGGGGTCCCTACTGAGTAGCTTATACTCACCCCTGCACGGGCTATGCCCGCACTACGTTGTGTTGGTTGCAGATGACAGACAGCGCTGATCGTGGTGGAGGCTTGCGGAGAAGGACGGTACCTGGAGGTGGACCACTGGGCGGGGTGTACTCGGAGCGGACGTCTGGACCGAGGAGCTGTGGAGGCTATTTGTTCTCACCCTTCAGGTGGGACTTCCAGACGACGGCTCGACGCTGCAGATTTTCTCTTTAGTTTCTGTTTTCCCCTTTTAGTTGTACTTTATAGTTGGACTTGTATTTCCGGCCCCTTTTACTTTCAGCACAGCTTGTTACAGTTTTTACTTAGTGTTTACTTTTCCGCTTGCTTACTTTGTGGTGTTTGTTTACTTTACAAAGGCAATGCCTTCCCTGTTTATTGGGATTTACGCCTTGGTGCTAGTCGCCAGCCCCTGGCCTATGGAAGGCGGGCTTGGGGTAGTCACGGAACGAGCCCCGAGGACAGGTCGTGACATTATAATCATTCTTTAATGGTTAATCAAGGAAAATGAATCTCATCACGTTTGTGGAGACGGTAGTCCGTACGTACGCACGAGAGATGATATCATTCCCATAATTATTGAATAGAATTGGAGCAGATGATATAATATCTCAGAATCAGTATGATGTTAAAATAACCATATATAGTTATTCTTTACACCATTATACCCATCCAAGTAAGGTGGTGGTGGGAAAAACTGATTACACCACGACGTGGAGACAGTATTCCGTACGTACACACGCGCGGTGATTTGATTTTTCGTAGGATGGATAGAAGGTGAAATGGGGTTGTTTCAAATTTATAATAACATATAAATATATTATTTATACTAATTTTATGACTTTATAATGAAACAACTAAATAATAAGAAGTTAAAGAAGAAAGAAACTTGAAAGAATTGGTAGAAGAGATTACCTCTTCTTCGACGCGGCTCCTCTTATCCTCCTCTTAGGGCACTAAAGTTGGTCTTTAAAGAAGACCAGGACCTCTAGTAGGTTTCTATGGAAGTGGATATGTGAAATGGTCAGGGTTTTGCCGAGCTTGAAGGCTCAAAGTGTTGTGAATAGGAGAGGGAAGGAGGTACCCTTATATAGGAGAGGAGAGAGACACTTTTGAAAACCTTAAAAATATTAATTAATAATAACTGAAACCCTGCTTAAAAACCTCCAAAAAAGAATCAATTCGAAGATGAGATGATATAGGGTTGTAATATCATCAAAAGTAAAATGTATACATGTTTTAAATTTATTTTAAACCTTATCAACTTGATTTATCATTATTTAATCTATTTAATTTTATTTGTGGTAATAAAATTGTAAATTGTAAATTGTTATAAATACATACTTGAATGTTGTCAATTTTTCATAATTGGATACTTTATAACCTTTTAGACCATATAATTTTCAATTTTTAGTTTTTAAATATTTTTGTGATATTTAAATAATTTAATAATATGTTATTTTTATAAAATATCAATAGTGTCAATTTTGACACTATTCATTATTTGAGTTTAAATAAAAACCACACAGAAGATATTTTCGATCAAAAAATATATAATAGATTCCTAACATGTCATATTCATCAAAAAAATTCACGGGGAACATTAATTTGTTTATATATTATTTATTTTAATGTTTTTAAAACCATTTATTTGGTCTATCTCTTAATAAAATAATTACTACAACATTTTTGTATAATTATTTAATATACTTATTTGTTGCATAGAAATTAAAAATAAAATCCTACGATGAATATAAATATAATACCTTTCATAATAATATTTGTACTCGAATTTATCAGCTTAAAATCACAACATTTAAATTGTTATATTTATTAAATTATGAAGGTGACATCCTTGGCATCATTTAAAATAAAATAATATAAATGTCCTAATTGGTTTTATAAGGCTCAAAATGGTCCAAAAATAGACCCTTGTATTCTCAGGGTATATATATACTCGACCAATAATGTTTGGTCAAGTTTATGGTTCTTTTGATAGGTATTGTTATTTTAATAAAAACTATATTATTGATTTTTAACTAAATAAATAATTTCTTCATCATTAATGTATAAGCTATTAGGATAATTAAATATATATTAAAAATTAGAAATAAATTACCATGATAAATAAAAAGTTTTTATCTTTCAAATGAGTATTTATAATTTAATTTATATTCTGTATAACCTTATATTAAAAATAATCTAATTATTAAAGTTTGAGTGAGACATTTCACTTTCCTTTAAATAAAATAAATAAAAGGTCTTAATCAAATACAAGTGGGTTCCATTAGATTCCATTTCGACCCAAGTATGATATAGGGTAAAATATAATCATCCAATTATATTAGGATAAGTGTTTGGGTAATTTTATAATATTATATTTACCCTTAATTACCCGATTTACCTTTAACTAAGGTAAATAAAATTTACCGTAGTTACTATTCATAATGAATAAAAATAAAAAGTAACTTATTAAAATAATTTGGACCTACTGATTCCAAATATGTAATCCCTGTTTCCAAATTCAAATCACATAAGTTTCAGAAATTAATTTAAAATTAATCCCATTGTTAAGAAAATGAGTTTTAAAAGTTAAAACATTGCAAAAGATTGAAATGATTTTACCTATGAATTCAATGTAAAATCAATGATAATGACATAAATTATATTAAATGGTAAAAATATATTCTATTTATAATTTAAAACCATTCAATATTATAATTTAACCATATAAATTATTATGATGAAAAAAGTTGTTTTGAATTAAAATATAGCGTGTTTTTACTATTCATTAAAATATGAAAGTTATCAGAATAATATGAAAAATTTATCCAAAGTAAATTTTTATAACCTGATTCAAAAAAAGAAGTTTATTTTTTAAAATTGAACTTATAAACTTGTCAAAAAATATATTTAAAATGGGTGCACCATCAAGAGGCGGCAAAACTGTATTTTTTTTTGAAAAATACTTATTTTACCCGAAAAATTTATTTTGTTCTCATAACATGTTCTAGAAAATGTGTAAGATGAATAATAATGTTATAAAATTCAAAATGCAGTTAATACTATTCATAACGGCTAGTTCATAATAATATTATAACCATATATCGTTGTTTAGTGAAACCGAGTATTGCGTACAACACACGCTATCGAGGAAGGTCGCGATTACGTGTAATGCAAGCCAAGTTAGGGTTACGTGTAGTGCAAGAATCCTTCTTTGTTGTATATAACAAAATCCAACCATATTTTATTTATACATTGAATATATATATATACACTCAATGTTGCGTAGAATAACTACTATCAAACGAACTTGAAATTGTGTGTAACACGATCCAAGAATAGTGTTACGTATAGTGAAAGCTAATACAATGTTGCATATAGTGCAAGATAATATTGGTTTAGCGTAAAACAGAAGATATTAAAGAAATTAAAAAGAATATATCTTATAAAATCTCAGGGTGTTACATTCTACCCCCCTTAAAATGAATTTCGCCCTCAAAATTCGTCGGGGTTATAAATGGTTTATTACATGAGATTTTATTTCAAAGAAACCCAAATTGTAAATGGTAATACCAAAACTTATCTTTAAAAACTAAAGAATGAAACGTAACGGTTACCCAAATTAACTAATCACTGGGTTTCCACATAGGAGAACATAGGTGAAAATATGGATATGGAAGAGAAATCTAACCATCAAGTTCTGATGGAGAGTGGTAGAGAACATGACTATGAAAAAAAGAACAATCAAAAAGCCATAAATTTGTGATGATATAAGGTACCATCTAGGACAGCATTTTTGGTTTTCAAGATCATTTCCCTAAAGTTGAAAAAAATGGAATTAGAATAAATACTTAATTGCTTTTGGTACAATATCACCGTTGGTCGTTCCTTGAAAAATTTCCACTTCATATCTTAAGGAAATGAAGTTGAATTTTTCATTTGTGAAGTATTAGCAGATCATGCGATAGAATGATAGGCCATTCCATCTGTTTCAAACAAAAGGTTAGAAAAAGTTATTAAATATACATAAGTCCATCTATGGTGAGATTAATCATATATGGTTCTTAAAATGAACTTATACTTCATATATAATACCACTTAATAAATTAAAACTGATTTATACTAACCAGGGACTTCTTGTAGGCCAGTGGTAGGTGATAAAGGCATGTCACACTTCGGTTTTGGATTCGATTCCCACAGCCTTGTCCGACGCGATGGGTTGTCGCCTGTCCTGCAGGTTTTCCTTTTTCTAAAACTACATTATTATAACATCCCATCAATAATATAAAAAATGTTCTATCCTTAAACAATACTAACTTATGTCCAACATAATCCATTCCAATATTTTGGCTTATCTAAAATAATTCTGTCCAAGATCATAGTATAAAAAAACAATTACTAGAAATTTCATCTACTGAGCATGTGAATACCATCATTTATCCCCCATATATCATACGATATATCTTGTTGGTCACATTCCAAACATGTGAATACCTTAATCATGTATTCTCTTGAAAAATGAATACCCATTGAACCTTAGTGAAAACATGAATGCTGTAAAAAGTTAACTCTTTATAAATACCAAAATCCCAAAATTTCTATATACTCAAACCATAATATAACTTTGTACTTATATCAGTCATGAGATCATTTAATTTTCTCTTTATCCCTTCATTACACGTATATCATCTTCTTTCCAAAAATATCTGAATACCCTTTCATGGTTACCGGTACCATTCAACATATACATTCAAATACTTTAGGAAAAAATAGTGTAACAATCCTTAGATGTTTCTTTATTCCATAGTACCATTAAATTACCTATACAATATAACTCTTGATAAATATACAATCATTCCACTACCTTCTTAAACCATTGACCGAGCTTCATCATTTTATTCCTCAACACTTCTTTCATCTCATATATCATTTGTAGTCTCTTCATCATCATCAACATAAATACTACCCATACGACCATGCTGATTCTCTTCATGAAAATTTCCCCTAGAGCATTGGTTTGAATAATTCCTGTACATTCCACATTTAAAACATTTAACTCTTGTTGATGTCTTAGCAATACCATTATCCTTGTCCATAGAGTTAACTGAACCTTTTCCTTTGCAATTACTAGCCTTGTGTCCTTCTTTTCCACACCCAAAGCATCTTCTAGTTCCTTTGAAACATTCTCTCTGATTCCTCTTCCCACATGATTTACATGAGGAAAATTGAACTTTATTTCCTCTATGATCATCAGGAAACTCCATCTTTCTATTATTAGCCGAGTCAAGAAACTTACCAAAGTTGATATTATTGATCATATTATGAGATTGCTGATTAGGAATAATAACGATGTTTGGAAATCTAAATCCCATTTCATTTGGTTTATCATGAAGAATATCATTCCATTGTCCATCATATTCTCCATTAACATGAATCCTCATGTTTCCTACCATTTCTTAAAACCCAAAAAGAATAGTATGAGAGGCAAAACTCGTACTAGAAAAACAACATAATCAAGGGGAGTAATTTCAATCTATAACATCTTAGGTTTAATTCTATGATTGTTATCATAATTCTAGGACTATAACATATAATTATACTTAACCTTAGGGACATCCCTTGACATACCTTAGAAATATCTCTAGGGATATCAATAAATTTTTCGCATCCTAATTTCCAAAGGTTAACTAAACCTCCCTCTGATACCAACTATAGAGACCCAAAGCTTGACATACATGGACATTACATTACTTTTGCGTAATACTTAATACATAAGAAAAAACAACACTCAAGTATTGTAATAGTTTAGTGTCTTTAGAAACTCAGAACATAATCTTCTAATCATGGTGAAAGATCTTCAACATCTCCCATAAAGATCTTCCCCTTTTGTTTTCTTACCTAAAACCTTTGTTTATATCCTGGGGAAAAGAAAACATACAAAGGGTGATCTCAAATGCTCTGTAAGGGTAAGCATGGGGAAAATAAAACAAACCATATACATTTGAACTTAAAAACATGAACATAATGTTTAAACATCAAAATCATGAGCAATGACATAAAACATGGTAGTACGTAAGGCATATATCATAAAGAAACATTAATCATGATAAAATATCATGTGAATAAAACATGTAATTGTGGAAACCATTAATCACTTGATATGATTTCCATTGTAGCCAAGGCATTGCTGCCAAGACCATCTTAGTGGAAAAAGTTCCTTACTGAATCGAGTTCACTCCTCGTTGCAGTCCTGTATCACTGAACCAGATTAACTTTCCGTTCTAGCCATGTCTATCTCATGAGATATAAATTATTACCCAATGCATTGAAGGGAGATATAGGTCCCACCCATCTCATAATGAAACCATTCTTATGTGTGCCACAAAATCATAAATCATATAGCATAACCCATGTAATAAAAATGGGATTCTTAAACATCATGACATCATAACATAAACCATATTAGATAAAAGGACTTCATAAAAATAATTCCATCATAACATAATCAAATAAATGTAAAAATAGGGATAGAAATAGAACCCTATATTATCTTAGATGAAAAATAATTTTGATAAAACACTTAAACTCCATTCTTGAGAAAAATATCCTTTCTAAAACATTTTTCCTTTCTTAACATGTCATAAAATTTTAAACTAAAAGAAGTTAATTAAAAATAAACTTGAAATCTTGTAAAGTAAGCTTCATGGAAATAATGTTCTTTGAAATCATGAAAATATATTCATGTTGTATAAGTTAAAAAACATTCTTCTTGTACTTTGGCCGGAAAAGTCAAAACGTATCTCGTATTGAAAATCAAAAAAGATTCCTTTAATATCTTTTACTAAAAATACACCAAAAGGTAAAATTAGATTTAAAAAACTCTAGGAGGATATAAATAATATTACATATTGAAGAAACATGGATTTGGATGATAAATATACCCCAGTAAATATAGAATTATAAACAATCTCGGATAAAAATTGAGATTGTGAGATTTTCCCTTACCTTATGTACGATATGCTTCGTATGTATACGAACCTCCTGTATAATGATTTAAATAATTTCATTGAATTACTAAAGAATCATATTCATTGTTATATGGTTCACTTATGAATTTATATTACCTGTTCTTTTTTAAATTCCATGTTAAAGAAGCATTTTGGGTAAAATCATTTCATTTATCGTACGTGTTTCGATTTGTTGTTCTTGATATTATTACTTATATCCCGATTTACATAATTCCAAAATGTAAAACATGATTTATTTATAATATATATTTATAATATAAATATATATGATATATCGATAAATGAAATGAAATACACCGTTCATGGAGACGGGAGGCCGTACGTACGCATGAACGCTGTTTTCGTTTCCTTATTGAATTGAATGGAATTAAGTAAATGAAACATATATGTACATAAATCCAGTATCATTATTAATTAATATATTTTATGATTATTTATTATATATACTTTATAATCATTCTTTAATGGTTAATCAAGGAAAATGAATCTCATCACGTTCGTGGAGACGGTAGTCCGTACGTACGCACGAGCGATGATATGGTTCCCATAATTATTGAATAGAATTGGACCGGATGATATAATATCTCAGAGTCAGTATGATGTTATAATAACCATATATAGTTATTATTTACACCATTATACCCATACAAGTAAGGTGGTGGTGGGAAAAACTGATTACACCACGACGTGGAGACGGTATTCCGTACGTACGCACGCCCGGTGATTTCGTTTTCCGTAGGATGGATAGAAGATGAAATGGGGTTGTTTAAAATTTATAATAACATATCAGTATATTTGTGATACTGATGTTATGAATTTATAATGAAACAACTAACAAAGAAGAAGTTGAAGAAGAAAGAAACTTGAAAGAATCGGTAGAAGAGATTACCTCTTCTTCGACGCGGCTCCTCTTATCCTCCTCTTAGGGCACTAAAGTTGGTCTTTAAAGAAAACCAGGACCTCTAGTAGGTTTCTATGGAAGTGGATATGTAAAATGGTCAGGGGTTGGCCGAGATTGAAGGCTCAAAGTGTTGTGAAGAGGAGAGGGAAGGAGGTGCCCTTATATAGGAGATGAGAGAGACACTTTTGGAAACCTTAAAAATATTAATTAATAATAAAATGAAACCCCACTTAAAAACCTCCAAAAAAGAATCAATTCGAATATGAGATGATATAGGGTTGTAATATCATCAAAATTAAAATGTAGACATGTTTTAAATTTATTTTAAACCTTATCAACTTGATTTATCATTATTTAATCTATTCAATTTTATTTGTGGTAATAAAATTGTAAATTTTAAATTGTCATAAATACATACTTAAATGTTGTATATTTTTAATAATTGGATACTTTATAACCTTTTAGACCATATAATTTTCAATTTTTAGTTTTTAAATATTTTTGTGATATTTAAATAATTTAATAATATGTTATTTTTATAAAATATCAATAGTGTTAATTTTGACACTATTCATTATTTGAATTTAAATAAAAACCACACAGAAGATATGTTCGAAACAAAATATATAATAGATTCCTAAAATGTCATATTCATCAAAAAAATTCACGGGGAACATTAATTTGTTCATATATTATTTATTTTAATATTTTTAAAACCATTTATTTGGTATATCTCTTAATAAAATAATTACTACAACATTTTTGTATAATTATTTAATATACTTATTTATTGTATAAAAATTAAAAATAAAATCCTATGATGAATATAAATATAATAGATTTCATAATAATATTTTTACTTGAATTTATCATCTTAAAATTACAACATTTAAATTGTTATATTTATTAAATTATGAAGGTGACATCTTTGACATCATTTAAAATAAAATAATATAAATGTCCTAATTGGTATTATAAGGCTCCAAATGGTCCAAAAATCGACCCTAGTATTATTAGGGTATATATATACTCGAAAAAAATGTTTGGTCAAGTTTCTGGTCCTTTTGATAGGTATTGTTATTTTAATAAAAATTATATTATTGATTTTTCACTAAATAAATAATTTCTTCATCATTAATGTATAAGCTATTAAGATAACTAAATATTTCTTAAAAATTACAAATAAATTTCCATGATAAATAAAAACTTTTTATATTTCAAATGAGTATTTATAATTGATTTTATATTCTGTATAACCTTATATTAAAAATAATCTAATTATTAAAGTTTGAGTGAGACATTTCACTTTCCTTTAAATAAAATAAATAAAAGGTCTTAATCAAATACAAGTGGGTTCCATTAGATTCCATTTAGACCCAATAATGATATAGGGTAAAATATAATCATCCAATTATATTAGGACAAGTGTTAGGGTAATTTTATAATATTATATTTACCCTTAATTACCCGATTTACCTTTAACTATGGTAAATAAAATTTACCGTAGTTACTATTCACAATGACTAAAAATAATCAGTAACTTATTAAAATAATTTGGACCTAATAATTCCAAATATGTAATCCATTTTTCCAAATTCAAATCACAGAAGTTGCAGAAATTAATTTAAAATTAATCTCGTTGTTAAGAAAACGAGTTTTAAAAGTTAAAACATTGCAAAAGATTGAAATGATTTTACCTATGAATTCAATTTAAAATCATTAATAATGACATAAATTATATTAAATGGTAAAAATATATTCTATTTATACTTTTAAACCATTCAATATTATAATTTAACCATATAAATTATTACGACGAAAAAAGTTGTTTTTAATTAAAATATAGCGTGTTTTTACTATTCATTAAAATATAAAAGTTATCAGAATAATATGAAAAATTTATCCAAAGTAAATTTTTATATCCTGATTCAAAACAAGAAGTTTATTTTTTAAAATTGAACTTATAAACTTGTCAAAAAATTATATTTAAAATGGGTGCGCCATCAAGAGGCGGCAAAATTGCATTTTTTGAAAAATACTTATTTTACCCGAAAAATTTATTTTGTTCTCATAACATGTTCTAGAAAATGTGTAAGATTAATAATAATGTTATAAAATTCAAAATGTAGTTAATACTATTCATAACGGCTAGTTCATAATAATATTATAAACATATATCATTGTTTAGTGAAACCCGGTATTGCGTACAACACACATTATCAAGGAAGGTCGTGATTGCATGTAATACAAGCCAAGTCAGGGTTGCGTGTAGTGCAAGACTTCTTTGTTGTTGAATATAATAAAATCTAACCATATTTCATTTATACATTGAATATATATATATATATAGATACACTCAATGTTGCGTTGAATAACTACTATCAAACAAACTTGAAATTGTGTGTAACATGATCCAAGAATAGTGTTGCATATACTGCAAGCTAATACGGTGTTGCGTATAGCGCAAGATAATCTAGGTGTAGCGTAAAACAGAAGATATGAAAGAAATTAAAAAGAATATATCTTATAAAATCTCGGGGTGTTACAATCAACATAGATTTTGTCTAGATTTTCTACACCTCATTATAGTCAAGGATCATCATGTCTAAAGGCCACTGAAGTATAGTCATAAGATTCAAAGTCAATAGGGAACTAGCCACATGCCTCCAGAGAAAAGAAATTTTATTAAATGTAGGAGTTTCTGGAAGAGGTTTATGTGAGACCGACTACACTAATAGGTATCATTTTTGTTTCATCTTCTATAGAAACTTATTTGTTTGATACCAGTGCCTCGCACTATTTTATATTTTTCCATTTTGTGGATATGTTGAAACTTTTGGTGGAGATCATGTCTTTTTTATGGAGATGGTGATACCTCTTGAAAAGAAGAATGATCAGGGGTTTCATTGTCTATCATGTTCTCTCTTGATAGATGATGCGAAGTTAGTTTGGTATTTTCTAGTTCATGATCTGGATCTTTTAAATGTCATCATCATGATAGATTGGATAGTTTCTCACTGAGATGAGATTTATTGTTATCATCAATATGTTTTGTTCTTTATTTCTAAGGGGAGCTCCCATGTGTTTCAGGGAGACTGGGATCTATGGTCTAGTCATAAAAGACCTACCTACCCAGAGACTTGGAGTCTATTTTATACTATTGTGGTTGATCCAAATAATTTTTGTTCTCATGATAGTATTCCCTTAGTTGTTTAAGATTTTTCTAAGGTTATCCTAGATGAATTCTATAATCTTCCTCCAGAAAGGGAGGTAGAGTTCTGTGTTGATCTGGTGCTGTGCATGCAACCAATTTCTATACCCTCTTATAGAATGACACCAGTTGAGTTAAAAGGGATTAATATTAAATTAAATGACCTATTATAAAAGTGATTTTTTCTCCCTAATGTTTCATTATGGGTATTCCCCATTATATTTAACAAGAAGGATGGAAATTCTCTTCATTTCTATGTCGAATATTGGAAGCTAAACTGGGTAATTATTAATAATAAGGAAGAATGAGGATCAAATTGGAGAACGCACCCCACGCACCCCTCTTTTTTTAAAATTTTCTACCCATTTATCCCCTGTCATCGGTCTCCGCTGCGACTCCCCCTGGCTTGCCCTCTACCTCAGGTGTGTCCCATGCTGTCCCGACTGATCTGCCTGACCTCGGCCTGTCCTCTGGTGCTCCTCGGTGGTGTTCCTTTAAGGAGGACTTGTGCGGCCCTTCTCCTGGTCCCCAAGGCCCCCTTTTCCCGATGAACCCCTTCCCCCCGGTAGTCTCTCGTGACGTCTCATGTCTCTCGGTGGAGATCCCAGCAGAAGCCTATGCCCAAGAGGAGTCCTGCCTGAAATGGACCTTGGTGTCATGGTTCAGGGTGGAAAAACCCTCATTGGTGGCCTTTCAATGATTCATGCACTCTTGGGGCCTGGCTGCACCGGTGTCAATTTTGGAAATTCACCTCTTCGCCTTCTGCGTAGTTCTTGGATTAGAGGACGACTTCGTTCTACCCTGGTGTAAAGCCCCACACTTCATGGGAATGTGGCAGTTCAATATTTCCAGATGGTCGCTGGATGTTCACAAGGGAAAGGACAGTCCCCTTCTGGCTCTGTGGCTGTGTCTCCTTGGCATCCATCTCCCATTTCAGAATGAAGGTTTCCTCAGAATTATTGGTGACTCTCTAGGGAGTTTCTTATGATCAGATGACTGAACCCGGTGAGGATTGGCTATCTCAGAGGCCCAGATTTGCGTGGAGCTGGATACCTCTCGCCCTCCCCCTGAAAAGATTTTTATTAGGGTGAAGGACTACTTTTCATGGTCCTAAGACATCCTTTACCCAGCTTACCCGAAGTACTTCTCTTCTTGTCTCCTTTAGTGTCACTCTCTGCAGGTATGTAGGAAGCGTCATTAGGGTTTCCCTCAGAGCCTCACCCATGTAGCTTTGGTTAGGCCATAGGTGCCTAAGCCTCTCCCTTATCTTTCTGATCCTCAGCCATTTCCTCAAGAGGTTATCAAAGACTCTTCTTTAGACCTTGTTCCCAGGGTTGATCCCCCTCCAGCGGCTCAGCCCTCAGTGCACGATGTGGAGTTGGGTCCTCTGGTTCTTTAAAAGCGGAGTAGACCAGTCTCCCCCTTAGGGCCAATCTTGCCTCATTTCCTCAACATTCTTGTGTCCCCCAAAGTGTTTGACATGGTTCGCATTCTTGGGCTCTCCCTTAGCCTACTGCCTTTTGTTTCCTCCTCATAGTCTCCCCTGGCATGACATGTAGTACTCATCTCCATCCGCTATTGGAAGCAGAGGGCCTTCATCCAGATATGCCTCAACCTTCTAGCCCCAAGCCCAGAATTGTCTCAGGCTCGGTCTCCTCAAACGTAGTTCCCTCCCCAGCTCGTGGCAAGATGAATGATGATTCTGACCCCCAATCCCCTGTTGTTCCCCACAGTTTACCTCATCCCCTATCCATGGGGAGTCATGCTTATATGGTGTCACCCCTCTCCAAAAGCATAGGCATGCACACTAGATCTCATTCAAGGAATAAGAGGTCATACTCTCCTTCCTATCAGCTGAAGGCTGGTAGTCCCAAGGCCAGGGCTGGGTCTTGTCTCGTTCGATGATTCCTTTGATCATTTGGAATGCCCTTGGTCTTAGTGCCCAGGTGAAGACAGATTTTATGGTTTCTGAAATTCGGAAACATAAGCCTCTTTTCGCTGTCATCTTAGAGCACAAGCAGGACACCTCTAAAATCTCTGTTTTTTCTCAAAGGCTAAAAATGCAGCCCTACATGGATGCCAATCCTATGAATGGGAATATTTGTATTTTCTAGAAGTAGAATCTACAAGTCGATCTTATCCAGGAGGGTGATAAGTTCATCATGACTAGGGTCACCCATGATGGGGGCTTCTTCTCCCCCTCATTTGTTTATGGAAGCTGTGATTCTCAACATCGAGTGGATCTTTGGAACAAACACAATGGATTTGATCCTAGTAACTATCCATGGATTGTGGGAGGATATTTTAATATCATTGTAGATTCTGAAGAGAAGAAGGGTAGGGGACCCTTCCCTAGTCAAGATAACATGGAATTATGCTGCTTCATAGTTGGAAAAGGCCTTATGGACTTTGGGTTCACTGGAGATTTATTCACCTGGTGTAACAATCAGCACATTACTCGACATTTATGGAGCTGGTTGGATCAGTGCCTATAAAACATGCAGGCATCACTCTCTTTCCCGAACATCAAAGTGTCTTATCTCGTGTGAGGTATCTCAGACCAATCTTCAATCCTAGTTTCCCTGGATCTGTCTCAAGTTGTTAGAGACTCCTTTAGATTCTCTCAACACTAGTGTGGTAGGCCAGATTACCAGTAGATCATCATTTCAGCCTGGTCTGAGCCTGCCCAAGGAAATACTTGGATCGTGCTTTACTCAAAATTGTGCAGGCTCAAAAATCACCTACATTCTTGGGCTAATAACATTCCTTCAGATGATTTGGACTTAAAAATTACCATGTAGAAGGTGGAACACCTTGAGAGTTCCCTTGAGGTGGCATGAGATGGCCGGGTGTTTCAGGTTCTGTCAGTCAAGAAGGAATTATTATCTGACCCAATCCTTTGGAAGGAGAAAACGGTGAGGGAAACATTGAGGATTTGGTGGATGGAGGAGGGGAAAAAGAGAATAGCCTATTTCCATGCGTGTATTAAGGAAAGGAAGCACTCATTTTCTCCAAACATTATGATAGAGGATGGGTCTTACTTGAATGAAAGAGATGTGGTGGGTAACCTGGCGTGAAAATATTTCAAGGATCTTCTTATAAGCCCTAACCCGTCCATGTAGAATGGATACACTAGGGGTGCAGTGGAGGACCTTTCTATTGTTTCGAATCTTGTGTCTCCCCAGGTCAAAGAGATGTTGATGGCCTTGCCTAATGAGGATGAGATACACAAGGTTCTCATGAACCTTAATGCCGACAGCGTGATTGGTCTGGATGGGTTTCCTAGTTTCTTCTATAGGGACTCCTGGGGGGTGGTTAAGGGTGATATCTCTAAGGCCATTCATGGTTTCTTCTGGGGTGTCCACCTCCCGCGGGTTGCAGCGACCACTCTGCTCTTCCTCCTACCTAAGAACAAGAACCCCTCCTCCATCCTCCAATACCGCTTGTTTATTATGTGAAACTTTACATATAAACTTCTCGTGAGAATTATTAATACCAGGTTGGTTGCTCATCTTCCCCATTGGGTCTCTGAAGAGCAGCATGGATTTGTGAAAGGCTGAACAATTTAGGGTGCTATTACACTTTCTCGGGAGATGTTTCATGATCTCAACTACAAGACTAGAGGATCTAATATGGAAATAAAACTTGATATGTCCAAGGCCTATGATCATGTTGAGTGGAGATTTATCAACAACCTGCTTATAGGCATGGGATTCTCCCCTGCTTCCACTGACCTCATATTTTTCTGTTTTAGTTCCTCTTGGCTGGCAGTTAACTTCATGGGTAAAACTCATAGTTTCTTCAAAGCAACCCGTGGACTGAGGCAGGGTGACCCTATCTCCCCTAGCATCTTCATTCTCACACCAGACTTCTTTAGTCGTCTCATCCATAGAATCCTTAATAGAGGTGAGATTCACCCCTTCCACAGGAAAGGGGATATCTCTGTTGTTTCTCACCTCATGTATGCATATGACACTTTAATTTTTCTCAACGCCAGCAAGAGGTCCACCTGCATAATGCTAAAAGAAGTCTAGAATTACTATAAGTGGAGCGAAAAATCCATTAACCAGTCTAAGAGTGAGCTCTTCCTCTCCAAAAATTATCCTCCCAGTCAGGTGACATGGATCTATAACACCCTGACCATGCATCGGGGCATCCTACTGATGAATTATCTAGGCGCCCAATCTCTTCAAGATGGCTGTGGATCGGAGACTTTGACCCCATTATTTCCAATATAGAAGATATAGTCCTCAATTGGAAAAATAAATTCTTATACTTTGGAGGTCATATTATGCTCATCAACAGTGTCCTCTTAGCCATTCCGGTGCACGCCCTATCTGCAACCATGGTCCCAAAAGGTGTCATAAAATGTATTGACAAGGTTCTCTATCACTTCATCTAGAATGCCCACACAGATGGGAAATTCTACTGGGTGGCATGGGAGAATATTTAAAAGACCATTAGAGAAGGTGGGATCAATGTCAGTAGTATGACAGACACTCTATTTTTCAAGCATGCGAGGCTGTCCTGGTATATTCATGAATTCCAAACCCTCTAGGGTAATATTATCAATGGGACTATGGAATGAAACTTGGCAATGGAGATGAGTCACATTTCACCCTTCCTCTCGTCACTTCTTCCCATCTTCTCTTCCCTAAATCCATTGGCCCGCTGGATCATTAGAGAGGGGTCGATATACTTATGGCACCAGAACTAGATGGTCTCATGTATTTGTTTCCCTGGGTGCCCTACCTTTGCAATCACATTCAAGGAGGCCCACAGGTACCATTATTTTATCAAGGCAGTCCTCTAAGATGATCAAAAGAGGTCCTTCCATCTTATTGAGACCTCCACGGACCCTAATTGGTGCATGTTTACCCTCTCCAATTCGGGGGCCTTCTCGGGCATCATTTTTTGTCAGTCTTTGGACCCTCAGGTGTAGGGGGACAGCTAGAAAGAGGCTTTATGGATCAATAATATGCCAAAAAATATTAACTTCCTCACCTGGAGGATCCATAACATCACTGTCCCCACTAATGAGAATGTCAGAAAATGTGGCATTCCTATAGTCTCATGCTTCTCTTACTGAAAATGCTATCAGGAAGATAGAATAAACCACCTTTTCTTTAAGGGATAATGGTAAAGGGATATCCGGTCACTCTGTGATTTTTTACCGCCTTCTCCTCCTTATCCTCCCTGGATTCCCCCTTCCTAGACCTTTGGTTTCACAACTCAGGTGACAAAGGACTGAAGCATCTAGCCTGCACCCTCATCCTCGATGTTGGCTATTGGTGTCTTTGGAAAGCCCATAATAAAGCCTACTTTAAGGGGGAATATTCCACCTTGAGGGATATCACAGTGAGGATCTAGAACCTTATCATAGACTTGGTTAGGCATTTCTAGTTCTGGAGGGATGCCCCCTCGCTGCACTTCCTTCAGCCGCAACTCCCAACTCCTGCCTATAGGGGCACTCTGAGAGGGGTATGGGTTCACTGGATCCCTCCCCTGTAGGTCCTAAAACTTAACTCCAATGGTTCCTGCATATCAGGTACCATGCGAGGGGGTGGTCTGGTACATTATCACAGCAACCTTGTCAGGATGGCGTTCACTGCATTCTTTGGCCCCAAATCTACTATCCAAAAAAGGCTCTTTCCCTTCTCACTAGCCTCTACCTTTGCCAATAGGGAATAATTTTCATTGTGGAAGCTGAAACTAATTCCTTGATTCTACCGAACTCCCTACATGATTCTACCACCCCCTGCTCCATTACTTATGCCATCAAGAAGTGTCGTGTGTTGATCTCCAACAATGTTCATCTGAGACACATGTGGTGGGAAGGTAACATGGAGGCTGCTCATCTGGCATCTATTTTGGGTCTTGGTCCCAGTGTTTTATTTTTTTATAACTTGAATTTTTTGAAAGCAGAGGGTGTGAACATCATTAGGGGGATTCCATATACCTCTATTACTTCAGACCCCCATAGGTCCTTGTCCCCTTTTCTTATCCATCTTGTTGTTTTCTATGGTTTTCTTTAAAATAAATAAATAATTTTGATGATTAATAATAAGCATCCTTTATCCTATTTGGATGAATTTTTCGATCAGTTAAAGAGGGAAAGATGGTTTTCAAAATTGATCTTTATTCGATTTATCATTAGCTTTAATTTAAGGAATCTGATATCCTGAAGACCACTTTCAGGATTAGATGTGGACATTATGAATATTTTATAATTCATTTTGTCCTAAATAATTCTCATGTAGTGTTTTTGGATTTTATAAACTGGATATTCAACCATTATCTTGATATATTTTTTGTGGTATTCATGGATGATATCTTGGATTATTCAAGATTAAAACCATGATCAAGAGAACCATATGTATTTGGTTTTGGGAATCTTGAAGAGTAACAACATTTATGAAATGCTATCAAGATGTAATTTATAGAAAGGAGAGGTGAAGTTCCTAAGGTATGTGATTTCAGAACATGGTCTCTCAGTTGATATTGAAAAGTTTAAAGCTATCTTATCAGGGGAAGAAACACAAAATTTCTTCAATATATAAATATTCCTAGGCCCATCTATAAATTATTTGTGGTTCTTCAAGGTTTTATCAAAAATAATATCACCATTGAATGCTCTACTAAGAAAGGGGTGAAATTATATTGGGATACTAAATTTTAGGATTATTTTGATGAAATGAAACAATGTCTGAAATTGGATCATATTCTAATATTTTCAAAGCACGGTAAGGTATATATAGTTTATTATGTTTCTTTTGGTGTTGTTTTGGGATGTGTGTTTATGTAGGATAGTCATGTGGTGGTGCATGATTATCATCAACTTCAAACAAATGAGAATAGTTACCCCACTGATTACTTGGAGCTCACTATTGTTATGAATTATCTTAAGTATTATCAACTAAATATTTTCTAGGAGAGGCTTATGGTCTATTATGATCATAAGATCTAAAGTTATATCTTCTCTAGAATTATCTGAACCTTAGGTAAATGAAATGGTTGGAATACATCTATACATTTAACTCTGACATCGATTACACCCATAGAAATGGGAGCATTATTACTAATACTCATAGTATTAAATTTACTTCTTAGAATGTCTTGAAAATTGAATGAGGAGTGAACCATTATAGGGATTCTTAGTCAGTTGAATCTAGACCTATGAGAGGATGATTTAGGTATGGTTATGACCAATTTTCAATACTCATCATCTTTCCTTGAGTATATTCTTTAAGTTTTACATCAATATTATGATTTTAGAGGAATCAAATAATCCTTATATGGTGGTTGTGACTATTCCTAGTTGGTCTCTCCCATAAGATGGAATTTTCATATTTAGGGGTTAGTTTGTTGTCCCTTATTTTTTCAGGAATTCTATATTTCATGATTGTAATAGCTCTTTATGGGTTGTTCATAATAGTACTATGAAGATGTATTATGAAATGAGATAGTGTTTTTGGTGTCTAGGTATGAATATTGACATTGATAATTATGTGTCTCACTGTTACACCTTCCAATAGATTAAGGTAGAGCACCTGAAGCCTTCTATTTTTCTCCTACCTCTTTTGGTGATGATATAGAAACTAGAAAAGTTTTCCATGGAATTTATAGTGGTATTAACATGGAATACATGAGGAACTAATTTTATCTAGGTGGTGATCAATCGGTTGAAGAAATAAGATAATTTCATTCCGATTAAGAAAACCATCAAGGTTGAGGATCTGGGTAATCTATATGTATTGAAGATTACGAGGTTTCATGGGGTTCCCTATACCATTTTATCTAATAGGGATCCCAGTCTTACCTATTGATTTTGAAAAACTCTCTAAGAGGTGTTTGAGACTCAGGTTATATTGAGTACAACTTACTATTCACAAACATATAGCCAGAAGGAGCGCACCATTCATATTTTGGAGGATATGATCTATGTTTGTGTCTTGGATTTTAATGGATCTTAAGATAGCCATCCAAGACTAGTCAAGCTTGTGTATAATAATAGTTACCAATCATTAATCAAAATGGATCATTTTGAGGGCTTGTCTAGTCTCCCATGAATATCCATTATTTTTTTATCAGAGGTGGGTGAGGCCTCTCTCATGGGACATAGTATCATTCATGATATTTTAGTGAGGATTTAGGATATATGTTGATTCTTGGTTACAATTCAGAGTCAATAGAAATCTTATGTATATCTTCAATTCCATACTTTTGAGTTTTATGTTAGTGATTGAATCTTTTTAAAGGTTTATCCTTGGTTGGGTAACCGTCAACTTAGGAAATAGGGAAAGTTGGATCCAAGATATGTTGGACCATTTTAGATCATTAAGTTGGTCATTAATATTTCTTATTGGTTAGAAATACCAGTTTAGTTGATAAGTATCCATGATGTTTTTCACATATCTCAACTCAAGAAGTACCATCCCAATCCTTACCATGTTCTGAGTTGGAAGGAAATTGAATTGGGTCTAGATGTCTCAGTTGTTAAAAAAAATGGAGATAATTTAATTTTAGATGAAATTATTACATAAAAATATATATCATTAGTTAAAGTGTTATAGAGAAAAAGATCATATTCTCATGATACATTGGCACATGAATCATCAGTGAGTGAGTAGCGGTCTCACTTTTTTCTAGAGCATCTTTCTTATGCATGGATTTATGTGGATATAAATTACTATAGTGGGGTGAATTTTAATATCCTAAATTTACCTTAGATAAAATCTCTTTAAATTTCCTTTTTTTCCTCCCTCAAAGTTTTTAAATCTTTTGTATAGTTTTGAGAATGGGTGTTAAATGTTTGGAGGAGGGGGGAAACGAAAGTGGACAGAACCGTGGCTATAGAAGGCCATTGACTAGCTGGTGGGAGCCACCAGCTAGCTGGTGCCACCCTGGTAGATTGGAGTTCCTATAGAAACTCTAAAAAATATCCAGTGTAAGACTATTATCCCACTTATGGGACTTCCAGGGGTGTAGTCTCACTTCCTGGAACCATAGGCTAGCCAATGGTAGCCACTGGGTAGATGGTGTCCTCAGGCTGGGCCGAACTAATCATGGGAAGATTAGTGTTTTTCACCCCTAAAACCCTTTTTAACACCTATAATAACCCCCTTAAACTCTAATTACCTTTTATTAATCCATATACTCTTTAGGGATGAATTGGCCTATCTCTACCATATTTTCTTGGAAATTTGATCTCTAATCGATCATTTATTCCTGCTTTGGTAAGTTTGATCGAATACTTCCCATTTCCACAATTTTTCATGGAATTGTAAGCGGTTCTTGGATGATTTAATGGAATATATTAATCATGTTATGAACCCTCTCAACCCCTTATAGATTCATTATGTGTTTGTCTCTTAAAGGCCAGATCTCTTGTTTATTGTGGTGCGACACATGTAAACTTTGAGATATGTGTTGATCTATCTTCTTCACTAACATTTTTATTATATAATATCAATTATAATATTTTAGAATTTATTTATAAGGATTACTATTGATTGATATAGCGTTTCATTTCCTTCAGGGGTGTGGGTCCCATTGTGGTTGATGCACGACCCATGTTCGGGGTGGTTGATTCTGTATCTAGCCTTCATTTGGTGAACCATGAATTCTCTTGTTCTTTTAAATGGGTTTCTAAATGATAATTTTCATGATTATTAATTTTATTGATATGAATGAATAAATTATCTTTAGATAAAATATGTTTCTCCCAAAGTTTTGGCAAAGAAAATGTGTTTTAAAATCACATCTGAAATGATTTATGAAATTTATTTTCTAAACATGATTTTGATGAAAAGGGTTTTAGATTTTTTTATGAAATATAATAACCCCCTTTGAATTATTTGAAATATGCATCACATGGGAGCCTTGATTACCTAGGAGGGGGTTTAGCATTTGGTATTATCATTATTTTCATAGGTGGTTCACTCATGGAGTGTTCCTCTATTCCCTAAGAACTGTGTCCTAGGGGATAGATTATCTAACATCATAAGGGGTTCACTCATGGGATGTTCCTATGTTCTATAGGACATGTTATTCTATTAAACTTTTATAGTGAACACTAATATTGATTTTTTACTGTGGTATGAGAGACCTAACAATCAAAACTATGTTATCCTAGGTGTATTATCTACTATGATTTAACTTTTCATTATTTGGATTTTATATTATATGTAATGAATTATTTGTTAAATGTAATTTGTTTATTTAAAATGTGATTTAAAACTGTATTACCTAGATTCTATTTTAGAACTATAAAAGGGGAAATGTTTTACCATTATTTTTATGTAAGTTGTGATTTTTTTATCATGGAATGTTTTTCATATATTGATCATAACTAGATTATTTGGCATAGACTTGTTACGGAATGCTTAGGTGGGATCCTATTGATCCTGTTTATCTCACACCATGCACACTCCCTTGGGGGTGTATAGACCTTGTTTTTTATGAAGTAGAAAATTGAAAGGAGCCACAATGAGCCAATGTGGTTATGTCAGTTCGGTATGGATAGTTAATGGTGAGACTATGGGATGTTACCCACATGTCATATGAAGTATCTTTTGATAGTTTGGATTATCCTTTTTGGTTACCTTTGGACATGTACCTTGGTTTTTTCACTACTTCCATTGTTTTATTTGACTATGGAATATTTATTTTTTGGTTATCTATCTATATATATTTTCCATGTATCCCATTTTAGGTTATGAAAATCACTCTATATAGCTATTTTTGGATGATCAGGTGCATGTCACCAACCCGTGGTGATTGAGAATTCCCTTTGGGTTTTATCACTATCCAGTTTAGAGCCTAGTTTGATGAGTTCTCTAGGCTAGGTCATGACATTGTACCTCTTTTGAATTTTATCTTTCTGAAGTGTAAATGTAGATATGAATACCACACATGAGGAGATTAATTTAGTTCATACAAGTCCTTACTCAACTTTCACACTTTATTTTCAACATTTCCAATCAAAAAATGCACTATCTATTCAATATAAAGTTTTTATCTAAGAATAATATTTAATAATGAAAATTTGACATCCATTAGAAATTTTTTATATCTTCTTTTGAATTTACATAGCCAAAAAGAGCCTAATTAACTCCATAAGGTCTACTAGTGAAAATGTTTCTTTAACGTCTATTCTTTCAATCTGAGCATAACCTTTAAAAAATATCCATGCTTTATTTATGATCACATTTCTATGATCACAAATTGTTTTCTTGATGATCCATTTTTTCAAAATATATTTTAATTTCAGGTAATTTCAATAGGTTCCTAAGTTCTATTTTTAATAATTTTATACAATTATTTATTCATGGATTTAATCTATGAATCTTCTTTTATTGAATCTTCAAATAAAGTTGGACCCACTGTAGAAAATCGATCTTCATGCTTTAGAATATTCATCCTCCTTTTTTGAGTTGGAGAAAATTGTTCCCCAATAATGTTAGAAGGATCAATCTCTATTCTTCAATTTATTTTTTTGTGGCACATGATGGCTATTTTCAATAATACTTTACTCCTCTAATATAGTCTCTAAATATTCATCATTTGGGGAGCCATGAAAATTTGGTTTATCTTTAAAAATATCAATAATTGAATGAATTTCATGATCTACTTCATCTTCTTCCTCACCAAACATAGTAGAAGTTTCATTTCTATTATTATTAATAGATTTATCCTAAATGGTATTAACATAATTTCTCTATAATTTCTTTCAACCTATTTTTGAAGCATTTTTAGGACTTAATTTTCATATAGTATCTAAGGAAAACTGATTTATCTTCTGCATGTCCATACTTTCTCTGATTTTCTTATTTGTTTTGGATATAACACTAGCTTTTAAAAATAAGAATATGCTTTATCGACGTATTTCTTCCACACCACATTTAATAGGGTGTTATATTTTCTTATAGACTCATCACTACCTAGTTATGGGTTTACATAACGACTTGAATAACCTCTTTCTAGTAGTGATGAGAAACACCACTATCAATCAGTATAGTTTTGGCCATATTTTTCACTTTCTGATTTATTCATTCTACAACCCCATTTTTTCATGGGGTTTTGATCGATGATAACTCATGTTAAAATCCATGCTTCTTGAAATAGTTCTCAAACTCAATGGATGTGTACTCTATTCTATTTTTAGAACATTGAATTTTGATAGTACACTTAGTCTCATTTTGAACTCTTCTTAGATATCTTTTTATGCACCACTAAACCTCTCACTTTCTTTGAATCAACATGAAACATGAAATTTTAATGTAATAATATTGAAAGAGAATTAAATATCCTTCTCCATATGTCTCAGATATATTCATTGGACCACACACATTAGTGTGAATAAAACTGATTAAATTTAACACCCATTTTTTCTTTGGTCAATATCGATTTCAGACTATTTTCCCCACATGAAAGAATCACACATATTTTCACAACCATGTTTGAGATTTGGAATATACACTATAACTTTTAACTTGTAAAATTTCTCTATGATATATTTGTGAATATGACTAAGCCCCCGATTCTACAAGTTATTTTCCTCTTCAATTATCATTAAGAAGATATTCTCTTTGCTTTCTACCAGGTATAGGTTACTATTGGTCCTATAGTGTTTCATGAAAGAGTTTCTATATTTTCCTTTGATAATGAATACCTTTTATTTAATGATACTTCAAGTATTGAGTCACATATCTGACTCAAACCGAAGAGATTGTGTCATAATCTATCCATATAGAGAAATTCTGTTCTATTTAGTTCATCTCCATCCAACCATTTATTTACACTACATTTGATTTTCAAGGCCCCATCATTATTGAAACACACAATTCCATTAAATCTTCCCATCACATTATTCATAATATTCTTATTATTAATCATATGTGATGATCACCCACTATCAAGAATCTAGATGGGGTTATTCTTTGTCTCTTTAAGAGTATTTTCTACAACATTATCCTTCTCAATATTCCTATTTTCTTTCCATAAGATTTA
Organism: Viscum album; assembly: GCA_963277665.1. Taxonomy (NCBI): domain Eukaryota; kingdom Viridiplantae; phylum Streptophyta; class Magnoliopsida; order Santalales; family Viscaceae; genus Viscum; species Viscum album. Next base: position 437,786,472 of record OY728157.1, on the reverse strand, counting down.
TGGTAGAGTTGGATCATAATGAGGGTTTCCTTATTTTCTTCATCATAATATATGTTAGCATACTAATATTCATTTTCCAATGGTGAATATCTATTTTAAATGAAATTTTACAAGGTTGAATTGAATTTATTTATCTTTTAATTATATGGTAGGAATAAATTATTATCTTTTCCCTACATTCAACTAATTTGTTCTTAAAGTTATATCAATGAATGAAATATATATAGAATGAATTACTTATATAATATGGTGGATATAGTCTTATTATACTTCAGTAACTTCAATATGTTTCCCAATTTAAATAGATTATTTATTCATTAAAATATGACATGGTGTGACTAAGGTGGCTATAAAATTGAAATTTTATAAGTGGAAATATCTTTTCTCATTTATTCCTCCACACGTCTCTAAGATTTGTAGAACCATTAAGTTTTCAGTTCACCCTTGCAGGTTGATAGGTGTCTCTAATTCTCTGATTTTCTTTAACAAGAGTAACCTATGTTATCATAAATATTGTTTTAGTTTTGATAGAAATATTACTAACCTTCCACTTTTTCTTATCCTATTCCATCATAGTTGGAACCTTTGATGTCTCAACATCATAGAAAATACCTCCTTTATCTGATAATATGGGTCTTTTTTTAATATAGAATGATTTTGACACATTCTAAGACTCACTTGACTCTTTTTATTAGTTCAACTTATGTGAAAATCCCTAAATGAATTGTATTATATAGATTTATTGATTTTATTTTTATCTCTAATTTTTTTCTCAGAGAAAAAATATCTTCTCCTATAGATTATATCATTTTATTTCACTCTTTTATAAAAAAATAAAGGCCATCAATGACCTTATTCAGTTATTTTATATTCCTATCTAAGTTCACAACTTCTTCCGCATTAACATGTCAGGTCAACTAATCATTCAAATCTTCTTGGAGATGATCAATATATACTTTGATCTGATCCACATATTTATAGGATCACCTTATAAATACATTAATCTTTAAATTTTTATTTCTTTGAATATCAAGATCTTTGAGAGTACTTTCAAGTTTTACATTGAGGTAAACTATTTCCTTTAGTTAATTGAATTTTTCTAATTTAGGTTCTTTCTTCTCAATAGTACCCATAATTTCATCTTCAATATCTGATTTGATTTTTTATAAAATTCTTATAAAAAGTCTTCATTATTGTTCTCTTCTTTACTCACGAGGCTCTCTATTTGAAATTTTCTTCAATATGAACTCCCAATTTTGGATGGGAAGCTTCTTCATAGCTTCTATAAATTTTTTGAATCACTTTATTCACCAAAAAATATCTACAGGAATCTTGAAGAAATGTTCCCAAATTTTCCACTTCAAAATCATGAAAGTGGTATCTTTCCTTAGATTCAACCTTTTACACTTTTAAATTTTCTATCCACTATAGTGATAGAAGATCTTCTTCCTCATCATCTTCATTTTTATCTTTATTTATGTTAAAATTTTCCTTTTACATGAATGTAATTTCCTTACTAGTATGGGTTTAAGTGTCCTCTGGTTCAATTAACATTTAATATGCCACAAGACTGCTTAAAATTTCATCCAAATATACTTTGGTCAAATCCATTTTTTCAAGAGATAAAACTTTTTGATTTCACTGGGGAGGAAGTCATCATAAAATATTTTTGATGATGTTAATATATGTTATTTCTTATCTATGTCCTTGGAAAGATCCAATAACCTATATGATTCAATTAAATAAACTATATACATTTTTATCTAGATGCATTTTCATATCATCATTTTTTTTGGAATAATTAGAGCTTCTATTCCTTTACTATGTTATCCCCTTCATATATATTGAAAAATTTATCCCCCATGGTATTGTCACTAGTGTATCTCATCACTTTGTTATATATTTGATCTAATAAAGCTCCATTTAATGAACTTAAAGCCTTGTAATCCACATATAAATATTTTATATCAGTTTCAGTCATAGAAAGCCATGTAATATCACTGATCTGAACCCTATTTAAAGGAGAAAAAAAACCAATTCCATCATGAGAGAATGAATATGTGACTTCATCCTATTTTTCCATATCTGACAGTTTCTCCCATCAAAGAGAGGAATCCCTCTAACATTAAAAATTTTCTATATGAGATAAAAATTCTGAAAGTAGGTTTAATTCTAATAACCTTCCCTTTAAAACCACTTATTAGACCTTGAGATACCCTGAGAGGGGAGGGGTGAATCTAGGTGTCAAATTTTTATTTCAATTTAAGGACTTTTTCCCATGATGGTAGGAATTGGTTAAACCTATTAGATAGTACTGAAAAACAAAAAATATAGAATTTCAGAAAAGTAAAGTATAACAAAAAAATTTTTACTTGGTTATCCAAAAAATATTCATATCTAAGGAGTACACATGGACGATGTGTCAATGTTCCAAGATCTACTATGCTTACCTAGTTTTTGTGGATTATAGATTTTATCCATGGTAACTCCATTCCAGGCACACTACCTTTACAATGTATTCAAGGATAACATACTACGTCCATTGGCTCACCTCTATTAACTCCACCATATGAACTACTCTAGTTGAATTATTCCTTAGTTTAATAGATTTAAGGTATGTATTCTACCCATTAAAAGTATGTTGTATGTTTCACATCATTACTACCTGAATATGGTGCTTCAATATGTTCCTTTTTCTTCATAATATCATCAGAATTCACTTCATTTAAAGTTCTAACAAATTTTTCCTGAAAATATTTTTCATTTTATAAACCCATTGTATAACATGTTCACATTACCCCAAGTACAGGGCCTATATAACATAAATTAGGTCACAAGAATCCTCCACAATAACAACCGGCATGTAACCCTAATCACAAGAGACAGAGTGAAAGAATATACTCACATAACATTCTCACAAGACTTGATTTCACATAACCACAATCACAAGATCTCAAGAATATGACCTCAACATGTATCTCATTCACAAGACTAGATGGAGCACAACCTTGGTCAAAAGATATTTAGTTAAATCCCCCTGCATGTATCTCTCTAGTTGCAAGATCCTGAGCATATATCTCTACAATGATTATGAGACCATGATACTAATTTTCAAGAATAATCCCAATCTAGATTATAACCTTAACCTCATATTCATTATTTTTAATATGGTGAATAGTGAATATTTATAAGACAAACCCTTTAACTTATCATCCAAAATATGCTACCATCCATCCATTCCACTAACTCGGTTATATTTACTTCTCCCAAATGAGACCTCCTTTTATGAGATTCCAATAAAATTTCCTCTATCAGCTAATGGCTATCACAATATTGAATCCTCATAACTCTATCATGGAATAAAAATATATAATCACATCAAAACACCATCATTTCTAGTGTTTCACTCTTTATGTGCTTCACTTGACCATGTTGTAAGAAATCTTCATTAAAATATATAATCTCATAATCCTTTATAACTTATATGATAACATGACCATTATAAGGTTATGCAAAAAGCCTTCATACAATCTATAATTTAAGGAAAAATAATTAGAAAACCCTGGGAAAAAATATTATCTTATCCAATATTCTTCATGGTGTCAACTAACCTTCTTTATAAAAAATATAAAATTAAATAAGCCTCAACCAATATGATCATAAAAGAATAAATTGATAAAAAACAACAAATTTTCATAATAGATCACCTTGGTTCGAAACAAATATAAAGTAGAAGATTCAAAATTAATGAAATTGAAATGAAATTCCTATTTAATAATTTTAGGTATTTTTAGAGAAAAAACTACATTGAAGAAAAACTTAAAACTTACTTTTGAAAAGAGAAAAAGATAAATATGAAGAGTACATGAGATTTTTTATATTTATCTTTCAAAATAATAGTGAAAAAAATTTATGGAGAGAAATAACATGGACATGGAGGAGAAATATCCATCTGAAAGGATGCATATTATTCTTAACATCATTATTTTTTTATGAAGAAAGAAATCCATCAAAGAAGAATAATTTTATTTGAAAATTTAAATTAGCTAGAAAATAAGGATAAAATACAATATAAAATAATATCAGGGTGTAAGAAACCTATCATAGAATAATGAAGTTCAGGAATGAAGATTACGACTCAATGAAAGAGATGAGTTAATAAAAACCCTTACAACTTTGGTGGTATGTGAATTAAAAGAATATATAAGAGAGATTATTTAATGAATTATAAATAAAATAATTATAAGTGATTTATGATAAAATAGTTTAATGGTGTATTAAATATACAAATTCAAATTAGAATATTTCATAATATAAAATCATGCCTTAATGAAAGGGAATTGAGATGAAAACTTTTACAGACACCTTAATTTATGAAGTAAGAATAATTTTAAAAGTGGTTTGTGAAAATGGAATTCATGATGAACTTGTTTTAGGTAATTTGGTGATATTAATGAGTTACTTTATATAGATCATTCATTTTTTTGTTAATATTAAAAAACCATATTCATAAAATAATTTAACACTTAATATAATATATTATTAGTAATTAATTTTACATAGTCATCCATGATATGAATTTATATCATAGTACATACAGGTGGTTAAATCGATACAAACAAGAACATGCTATAATCTATGGGTGAGTGTGACTATGAAAGTGATTATTTTATTATAATATAAATATTAAATAAATATAATGATATTATTTAGGATTTATTAAGGTTATGAATCCTATTTAATGAGAATAGGGTAAAAATTATAGAGAAGAAAAGGTTAGGGAGTGGATAATACTCACATTGAGGGCTTGATGCTTCCCTTAGACAACTTCTTGGAAATAGAGGATTTGGGACACCTTATCATGGTTAGGGGCTATAAAATGTGGAAGAAGGATACAAGAGAAGACAAATGTTTTGTTATTAAATAATAATTATAAGGAATAATGTGGTTTGGAATGGGTATATGATATATCCATTTATAGGTGAAAATGATGGATATTTCCAAAGAAACTTACGTTAGGTGAGGGGTAAAGATAGAATCACATGGTAATTAGGTAAGTTAAGTAAATAAATATTTTAGAGACATGTGTTTATTAATTTTAAAACTAAAAAAGGTTTTCTGTAATGTCTTTTTTTCAAGTTGATTTATTAAAATTCAATCCATGTTAGACTACCTCTTTTTGCTCTTTACTAACTTGTTTAATTATTTACTATGATAATTATCTTTTTACTAAATATATAAGATAATGCTTTTTAAAAAAATTCAATGTTATGATTCCAAGTTTGGAATCTATTTATTCTAATTCAATTTCAAAATATTATAGAATTAACCATTAAATTAAAAACACAGAATATGTAGAGAATAATTTTTTTTTCAAAAAATAATTTTTTAAAACATCAAGCATTCTTAATCTTATTTACTATAAATTACTACTATAAATAAGTGTTAATATTTTTTTATATTTAAATGTTAAATTTTATATATTATTTAAAATAGATCATATTAATTTATTTATATAAAAATTACACAATACTTATAAAAACAATTTCTTTGAAAATAACCATTTTAACTTTTTCATGAAAACTAACTTTTACCTTAGTAACATAATTTTGTGTCTAAAAATAAAATTGAACTTATTATATAATTTGAAAGTGATGATTAAAAATATGAAATAAATTTTATTACTTTCAATTTATAATAGTAATTTTTAATATAGAAAACATATAACACATAAGAAACAATTTTAACATTAATTTATCTTTTAATCATTAAAATAATTTATTCTTATTATTTTTAAGTAAAGGTCTTCATATTAATATAAATTTATTTATTTTATAAATACATTTCATTAAAATTTTTATTTAATTATGATCAATTTAGTTTATTAAGGAAAAATACACAAGTTATTGAAAAATTATAATTAAATGATTTCATTTCTGGTTTTTTAAGATTAAATACTTGTTTGATAAGAATTAATTAAATTTTATCAATAAATTTTTTAAATAGAAACTTTATTTATTAATTAAATCCATTATTTAAAATTAATTTTTATGGAAATATCAAATGTATAAAATAAATTTAATAATGAAACTATAAAATTTATTATACTAATAATAACATGTTTATATCATCCCAATTTATAATTAAAAATCCTCTCGAGACCTCTAAATAAGACTTAAGGGTAAGATAATAAATGGTGGCAGTTATAGTTGGTGATTTATCTAGCATGAATCTCATAGATATTTCCACATGCATGAACTTTTACCACAATCGATTTCATTCAAGGCACACCTATCAAAGTTTAGCATGAGATTAGTATAGGGAAAACCCTAATGGTGTTACATCATTTTAAAGCTTAGATAAATGAGACTCATAAGGGAGACCTTTACTTCTTAATTAGATTTATTCTCCTTTCTATATAGATTTTATAATGTGGTTACTTATATTTATACATTCTAATTCAATGGTTATGTTATAATGGTCAGATTTTAATAACTTATCTCATTAATTATTAATTTGTATAGTCATGATATTAATATCTATATAATCTCAATGTCCGTATAATCCCAATGAACATATATGTCGAATGACTATATAATACCAACAACTATATACACCCAATTAACATATTTTACCAACAACTATATATATTCCTATATATAAACTTAAATTCATTAATAAACTATTTATCTTATTCATTTACTTATCTACCAACATGTTTATTATACTTCCAATTCTTTTCCTTACTTTCATACTTGCAATCAGGGTGATGATTTTCATAGAAAACCATTAGGATAAATAATTTATGTTTGTGGTTTATTTATTTACTTGTTGATTTATTCTACTTACACTTTTCTTAATTTTTCTACACATTTCATTCTCATAGTGTATTAATTTTTATCTTACATTGTAATATTTTTATCTCAATAAAAAGTATCACAATTTTTTATTATTGCCTATGAAATAAGTGATTCAATATAGTATTTATTTAAAGGAAAAATTAAAATTAAAATCATGGGGTGTTACATATTCCATGTTGAGTACCTGACCCAATATTTCTTCCTCTCTTATAATTACAAGTGGATACCAATCTAATCCTTGTGAGAGTCACTATATTACTATAAAGAAAATCCTTAAGCAATTTAGAAGAACAAAGAATTTGTTCTGGGTCTTTAGAGGAGATGGTGAGCTCCATGTAAATGGTTACACATATATAAGTTTCCAATCTAATAGAGATGATATGAAATATCAATTTGGTTTTTTTTTCCTGAAAGGTGGAGATATCAGTTGGGAGAGTTCCAAACAAGACCCTATGGTGGATTCAAAAATAGAAGCAGAGTACATTGTTATATTAGATGTTGAAAAGGTGACTATTGGGATCTTGAGGTTAATTTATAAACTTTATGTGGACCCTATAATTGAGGTATAAATATAGATTTATTATGATAATTATAGATCCATTACTTATGTTAAGAAACCCTAGTATCACAGAAGGACTAAATACATACTTTATAAATACCATCTCATATGAGATATCATTTACAGGGATGATTTTAGGATATTTTGGTTGGATATATATGAAAATTAAATGTATCCACTAATTAAAAAATTTACATAGTAGAATAATGAGGGTCATGTTGAGTTTCTTGGTATATTATACAAAAGATATTTATGTAATGGTTTTATAATGTATCATGATTTTATGATTAAAGAAAATATTTATTTATCATTTATTCACGTGTGATTAAATTTAATTAATATGAATAATGGAATGATAATATCACCTAAAATAATGAATTTTAATTATCCCTAATCGATTATCACTATAATGTATTATGGGTTTTGATTATATGATAATAATGGAATGAGTAGTGGATTTTGTACCTCACTCTCTTAGATGTTTTTTAATAATTAAAACCATCTATTACTAATATAACCATTAAATTCCATCATATTTTAGTATTTATGATTGATAATAAAGATAGTTTTTTAATGAACCAAACAAAGGCTTAAAATTGAATGGAGAAGACCAAGAGGAAGTTTTAATTAGTTTGTCACTACCAGCTACCTGGTGGAGTGTAACTTGTTAGCTAGTGGCATTGGTAAAAGCTCCCTAGATATTATAATTCCACCAGATACTTGGTGGAGTGTCATCAGCTAGTTGGTGGCATTGGATAGAATCTTATTAGTAATAGGAGGTCCATAGACTACTCAGTGGATTGTCACCGGCTAGCCAGTGGAATTGGAGAAAATATCCTTAGTAATAGGAGGCCCACCAGTAACTAGGTGGAGTGTCATCAACCATTTCATAGCATTAGATAGAAGAAAAAGACTTACTATAATCTCACTAGATATCTAGTTGATCTCAGTGACTACTTAGTAGAATATTCATAATCTAGAAATCCTATAACAATCCCACCATCTAGCCAGTGGCATCAGATGACTAGTCAGCGATGTCAAGTGAGAAATTCAAAATACACATTAAAGGCGGTCTTCAATGACTCCCTTAACCTCTTTACAATTCCAACTCAAACCTTGGGACCCTATAGTATATAAATACATCCCATGGGAGGATTTATAAGTAATTGTTCTGAATAATTTTGAACTAAAATCATCCATAGAAAATGACAAAAATCTTCAAATACATTTTTTCTTCCATTGTTCTTCCTCTTGAGATCTCTTTGTATTTATTTATTATAAATATTTGATTTCCATATCACTATATATCATTATATAAATTTAATTTTCTCTATAATTCTAGATAATTAAGAGATTTTCTTTAAAGGGTTATTTTATATGAAAATAACTTTTTTCCCTCTCTCTTTTTAGGCTCTTGGTAAACTGCTAAAACCAAGGACTTTATCTTCAGGTTTTGGAAAACTGCTAAAATAAAGGTTGTTTTCTAGGTTTCTTGGATACCACTAAAGTCAAGGATTTATGTTATTTTCAAATTTCTTATGTACCACTAGTGTCAAGGTTTATTAATTCATAAACCTTCAATCCATTAAGGTGGGAGACGTAGGGGATCATAATTGTGATATTTTTTGAACTTACTTTACAAATTGTGTGCCTTGTATTTTATTTACTTTTTGAATATTTTTATTTTCAATTTATTTATTTCATTTAATAAATTAATTTTTAATCATATCAATCACTTAATATATTAATTTATATAAATCAATATCTCACTTAATTATTATTTTATTTATCCTATGTTTATACTTTTGTATTTTGCTATGTTTTTTAATTCTATTTCACTTATTTGACATTTTTAATTTATCACTCTATTTTATACTTGTATTTATATAAAATTTAGGTTTATTTTTTGAAAGTAAAATCACCCCTATTGAAATCTTACTATGAACAAAAATTGATATCATAAGAGACCTTTTTTTCAAAATTTTGTTTAGTCCCCACTTTCAAAATTTTATTGGAACCATGTTTTCAAATTTTTTTGGTTATAATTTGTTTTCAAAATTTTGTTTTAAAAATGATAATAAATTTCATGGAATTTAAAAAAACAGACTCTACCTATAACACCTAAGGTTATACCAATGGAAACTCAATTGGAAAGCCCATTTATTTAATGGAACCAACTATAGTTATTAGAAAACTTGCATTTCTAATTTTCCTAAAAGAATTGGTTATCCCATTTGGAAAATTATTATGCATGGTTATAAAACTAATATAGAATTTAAATACAAATTCAATCCCGATGATATTGAAACTTTTGAATTTTATGGAAAATCCATGAGTAATATTCATTGGGGTTTAGATAAAAATTAATTTAATCATGTTTCCACATGTAAAACTGCTTATGAAATTTAAAAATTACTTAAAGTTACTCTTGAAGGAAATAATAAAATGAAATAAATAGACATGATATGTATATACATGTTTTTGAATGTTTTAGTATGCATCTTAATGAATCTATTACTTAATTTTTTACTCACTTTATTAACATTTATAATGGTATAAAATCTATTTGTGATGAAGTTTTTACATAAACTATTATGACTAAGATACTTTGGGTTTTTTCCAAGTTCTTGGGAACCCAATGTAAAGATGATTTATTAAAAAAATACACTAAGAAAATTCCAGTTGAATAACTTATTGGATCTCTCATGAATTATGAGATCACTATGAAGGGAAAAGTAGAAAAAAAAGAAAAGGAAGTGAAGGAAAAGAAGTCAATTTTTTATAAATAAATGAAAGATAATTATTCCAGAAGAATTGATAAGATGACACATCTATCCAAGAAATTAAACAAATTCATGAATAAAAATAGATCCTTACACTATGCTAAAAATGAAAATCAAGGGAAATAACCTGAGGTATTTTGTTATCATTGTAAAAAAATGGACACATAAAGTTATATTTATCCTTTCTTAAAAAGGAAAATATGAAAGGAAAGAAATATCTCAAAGATTATACTTGGAGTGTAAGTGATGATTCCATCTCCTATTTTGAATAAAGTGAGGATATTTATAAATTACTCATGACCTAAATTGAGGTCTATGATGAAGTTAACTCTCATATTTATTCCACTTCTGGTTCATACATATATTCTTTATATTCAAGATAATTAGATTATTAAGAGTTAGAGAATGGATTTGTTGAACTTACCAAAAAATTCAAAGATATCAAAAATAAATATAATCAAGTTGTTTTTGAAAAGAATCATCCTTTAAAATAAAATGATGATTTATATTTAAAATTAAAAGAATAACCTAATATATAAAATTTGAATCAACTATTAAATATATCAAGAATAATATTTCCAAGTTCACCCAAGGTGACAAAAATTTAAAATTTATGGTTCTTAATGATATTACAAAAAGTAATTTTGGAATTGGTTTTTCAAATTAAAATAGTTTTTTAAAAATTAAAAAAATACTAATTTTGTAAAGGGATGATATCATGATAAATTTTTGTAATTATTATAGAAAAATTGGGTATCTTATTTATGAATGTGATTTTAAAAATTATTATTATGGTAGGTCTAAGACAATTCATCTATCTTATAATTATTTATTTATGAATTATTATGGAACATAAAATATTTAAAAAGTATGGATTTTGAAAAATCTTTTAGCTAAAACTTGTAGACCCAAAATTTGGTTACCCAAATCTTTAGTTTATTGATATTTTTATAAGAAAAATGTCTCAAGATAAATTACTAGGGAACCAAATAGTACATGGATATTGGGTTCTTGAGATACATGTGTAGTGACTACTTCAATCCCAATCATCTTGAAAAGGTCAATGGAAGCCATGTCACTTTTGGTGATAAATCAAGGAGTATTATAATTATTATAGGTATTATTGGTTTTTCAAATTCATTTTATTATAGATGATTTATATATTAAATTTTGAAACACAATTTTATAAGTATCAGTCAACTATGTGATAATGGTTTTAAAGTCTCTTTTGTAAATGAATTTTGTAAAGTCTTTGATTGAAAATGAAACTTTTTATTTTTAGATTCTCATTTACAAAAATATTTATTTTGTTGATTTAAAATATATTTTAAGTAATTTTTTTTAAATATTTAAGTGAAAAATATAGTGATTCCTGGATTTGAAATAGGCACCTTGGTTATTATATCACCCACACACTTTTAAAAATCAACCAAAATCATATAGTATGATATTTACATAAATTTCATTTAGAAAATAACATTGTTTTTAAACCTTTATAACTAGAAAATAAATGGAAAACTTTATTTAGATCTAAAAATACATATCCACATCTAAGGCCCTTGAGCATATTCATATTGATCTTTTTTGACAAACCCAAGTTACAAGTATAGGAGGTAAATCTTACACTCTTGTAATTATTTGTGTTTATAAAAGATTTACAAATGTTTATTTATTTTTTATTAAAAATGATTCTTATAAAGACTTTATTAAATATTATAAAATTGAAGAAAATGAAAAAGGCTATAAGATCTTATCCATTTAGAGTGATCACATGGGAGTGTTTGATAATAAATACTTTTATGAACTTTTTAATTTACACAGTTATAATCATTCCTTTTTGGATTTAATGACTCTACAAAAAATGGTCTTGTTGAGAGATTAAATTGAACTATTAAAGAGTTTTAAATAATCCTTTTTAATGAATTTAAACTCCCTCAATATTTATAAATCAAGGTGGTTAACACTACTTATTATAAATTGAACAGTGTTCTCATAAGACCTTTCCTTAGAAATACCCCCTATGAACTTTGAAAAATTTTTCTTTTAAAAGTTTTATTTTTAAAGTGATTAAAAAAAATCTATATTATTAAAACCAAATAATACCTAGGAAAGTTTGTGTAACATACTATGTTTTTGAGCGGGTTGAAATTCCTCAACCTTTTGATTTCGTTTGCGGGCCAACTCTTCTATATAAATTAGAAACCCAATTTTGAGAGTTTTATTTTCCCAATGAATTGTTTTTAGATAGGTTTGAGGAAAACAAAGTGCCTTGGTGTTTTATATGAGTTTCATCTACATCGGGTCCCATAAAATCAGTTTCTGGATATGCTGACAGAGGCACACAGTTTGATCAAACTTTGAAACCTACAAGTGGAAATTGCACGACCCAATTTTTTACTGGACATGGTTTTTCAAACCATGTGGGTGGGGGTGCACAGTGATGTGTTATGCCTATTGTTTTTGAAAGAGTGAATACACATGGCTTGTTCATGGTTTGGAAAACCTCATGCCTAACCATGAGAGGTGAGGTGCTTAGGTAGTGAAGACCACATGATTGGCACATTGTTATCCAAAACCGTGTTTCCAAACCATGTGTGTCATTTATTGGGGAGAAATGACAAAAATTACCCTACCTCCTATTTATTATGCTCCTCATCCCTTTTCCTCCATTTCACAAGTAGTAGGGGGCTCTCTTCCTTTTCTTCTCCCGCCTAGGCTTTAGCCTCTTTTCCTCATTCAAGCTTCAATTTGAGCTCCTTTGGTCCCATTGGAAGTGTATAGGTAAGGCCTTCAATCCTATTTCTTAATTTACTTGTTTATCTATCCTAATTGAATGGTAAATCTATGCAAGCTCTTTTCCTCATTTTCAAGTAATTTGTCTAAATAGACAATTTCTCTTGTTTCAGCTTGATTTAGAGGATAATATCAAATGAGGGGGTGCCTATGAGTATAATTTATATGGTTCCTAGATTTATCCTTAATTTTATAGGTATTTTTGGGTGCATAACTAAATATGCATGTTAGGTTGTTTGAGTGAGACCCTTAATTAATTAATGATTGTCTTTAAATTGATCAATAAATGTCTTAGGATTCCATTAAGAATGCCCTAGTTTATTTATACATTATAAGCTGGGTAAGGGGATTTTGACCAATTGGTAAGGTTACACTGGTTATCTATTTTAAATTAATTAAATTGTTATACAACTGATATGTTTTTATGGGAATGTTACAGGCATGGCCTAAGGATTTGAGGTGATGTTGGACACTGGGACTAAGGAAACATGGTTTTTTAGTTTAGGATCAACTTGAGATACATGGAGTGATGATGAACACCAGGATGAGGTGCCACAGTCATCAATTTGAGGCAACAAGGTCGTCAAGATGAGGGAATGAATATCAGGAATTGGGATGCTGTTGAACATTGGGATTTTAGTGATTTGGTCATAAGGGAATGAGGTTCTAGATTTGTGGTTTAAGTATATGTTGGTGATTTTTACCCATCATTGGTGGACGAAATTCTATTGGAGTCATGTGCACATAGATAGGATTTAGTTGAGGTGGTTTTGACCACTTTTTTTGGGTCGATACCTCCATATATATTGTGGATAAGGGGATGGTGTTGACCATCGATTATGGAGGAGGTGATCACCATAAAAATTCATGATGGATAGTGATAGACTACCAGAAGATGGTGTTTAGACCATTAATTGGGGGATGAGATTTTTTGTTATGCTTGATTCCAATGGGTTGAGATTATTGGAGGATGGATATCACCATGCTTTGGTACATTGAGCTGTTGAGCTAATGGTGATTTATTAAATATTAGATGATAGATATCGCTATGCCTTAGGACGACTGTCTATTGAGCTGATGGTGAATTTATGAGTGGAGAGGGTCTTGGGTCTTATTGATTGGTAATGTAGTTAGGATGAAAGATACTTAATTGATAGAACAAAATATGTTAGATGGAACAAGGTACCAGGTGGTATATTTTTAGGTATAACCTGAGGGTTCACCTAGTATCATATTCTTCCATGGATGACTGGGAATTAAGCCATGGGTCCTCACCACTACAAATATATATATATGAAAACATGTATTGTATTCCACACACACACACACACACATATATATATATATATTTGGGGGCACATTTTTAGGGATATAACAACATTGGATGAAGCAGGTAAATTCTTCCTTAGGGATGTTGAGCCCAAGGGAAGTGGTCAAAATTATTAAATGTGCATGCATCTATTTTTTATTTATATTTTTCATACACTATAAAATCCTTGGTGTAATATAGGAACATGTTGGTGGTGGACTACTAAGTTCATACTCACACCCTACACATTCCAATCAAGATTCAATTATACTTTATGTTTTTGAGATTAGTTAAGGGATTAGGGTTGGGAGATGAACCTTAATGACCGTAGATGTACCTTTTTCATAGGATGGATGACAGTGGACTTGGTGTTTCCTCTACATCAAGCTGGAATTTATTTTGTGATTTTATTTATATATGTACTTTTATAGTTAAACATGAGTGACCTTTCTTGTCCATTTTTTATGACATATTTTTCATGATTTATCATCTACAAATGGTACTCGAGTGGGTTCTTTATTGGTGTTTCTATACAGTATCACAAGACCTGGGTTTAAACTGATAGAAACATTTGACTGGATACAAATCATATCAGTAGAGTTTATTTTCTTTTTTGGTATTACTATTTAGGCTATGGTAGACTGAAGACTTAGATGTTGTGAGAACTCGATAAGGAAATCATTTTTGAGTGCTTATAGCCCCATTAGTGAGGGATAAACCAAGTTTCTATGGGAGGGAAATTTATGTTCTACTGTGCGCTTTTATAGATGATTTGATTTCCACCTCGAATGGAACACTTGGGTGTGATATTTATCTATTATTTGGATTTCTAACCTTGGACTAACATGGAAAGGTATGATTTTTATACATCATGGTAGGCACATAGGGTGACATAATATATGTATGTTCCTTGTAAATAATTTATTGGAACCCATAATACACGAAGAGGGGTTGGGATATTTAAAGTGTTAACAAAGAAGTTGAAATGTTTTTTTCCTAATTATCCTTTGTGGTTGAATTCTACTCAGCTACCCCAGATTTATATATATATATTATATGTGATTCCTGACTCTATTATGGGTAGGAAATGAGTAATTAATCTGAATTATATGAAATGAAAAACTTTGTTACGTGTAGGAAATAAGGTCATGGGGCTAGATTATACATGATACTTGACTCCGATATGTGTAGGTAAGGGTCCATGAGGCCGAATGTTATGTGAAATGGTGCAGTATGGGAGTATAAAGGTAGTGAGATGTTATAACCGTTAAATATTTCCCAATATATAATATATACACTGTTATGGATATTTGACCATGATATTTGGTATTCCACATGATTCCACATAGACATATATATGTGGAGCTTTAGGAGTGAAGAGATATAGTGATGCTATAACATGCATGGGATAAGGTCCCTGAGGACTAGTATGTGGCCCTAGAGGGTTTGGATGGTCATGATCCATTGGTATATGCTTTGGTACAGGCAGTTCATCTATAAAAGATGGTAGATTTTGGGCCATGGTTAAATGAGAAGCTTAGGGTAATATTGGTTTGTGTCATCTAGGGTATTGATAGGGGAGCTCAGATTATGGAATATTTGAATCGTGAATTCAAGTTTCAGTACCTGCCATTATTTCAGGTTGATGGTGGACCATAGGCCACAGAAAACTGAATCGAGTTGGTGAAGAAGAATTTTGATCATCTTAAGACACCCCTAGGTCAGTGGGTGAATATAGAAACTTATATGATCAGAGCATAGGAAAAACAGTGGTAGGATGTACATGTATAGGATGGAAGACATTAGGGACTATCTTGGAAGGATTTCGAGGTCTGGTTCTTTGATAACTTCTTCCCAAAGATGATGAGGGAAGATAGATCATATGAGTTCATGAACCTCTTGTAGGGAGAAACATATGTTATGGATTATGTATCCAATTTTACATACCTATACCAATTTTCACTTACTATGGTGGGTGAAGACATCACCTAGGTGAGGTGTTTTGAGGATGGTTCATGACATGCCATTAGGGTGTAGGTAAACATTTTCCGGCTGACATCATTCTCTAAGGTGGTGAATTAGGCACTGATAGATGAGGTAAAATTTAAGGAAAAGTCTTATTAAATATGTATAATGAAGTTAGGTGATTTAAGAGGTGGTGATTTAGGTATCTGAAAGTGTGATCCTAAGAAGTTTTAGCAAGTCAGTCAGGCCAGAGACTCGGTCAGGCCACCAAGGAGTGGTTCTTCGATAGTGTGATTTCAGTGTGGGTAGATGGGGAATGTTTAGAATAAGAATGAGTGGAATACAAAGGAGTGATAAGCATGTGTTCATATGGGTCATCTTAAGATGTTCCAAAGGAATCCTTCTTAGATAGCCAAGAGTTTGAGATGGGGTAAGACTCAGGGATATAAGGTAGGACTGAGAGTGGTACTAGGAGCTGGTAGTTTCGATTCAACTATACGTGGGGGTAGTAGTGGAGGTAGAGAGTCCCAATAGTGGGTTTAGTGGTTTTTAATTGGTATATCTCCACTAAGAGGATAGGTATCAGGTAGTCGGGCTTCAGTCAAGTTTCATGCTATTGACCTAGAAGGTTTAGAGCAAACCCTGGATCCAATAATGGTTAGAGGTACACCATAGGTGGGATTGAGTTTTTTATGTAGGCATGGATAGTTTTGGTGTATGAGGTGCACATGTGTTGTTTTTGGACTAAATATAAGTTAGTTAGTATATTGGAATCGATAATGATACATTATATATATATATATAAGGTGCATATGAATCGAGACTTATTGTGGGCATCAGTATGATACTTGTTTCATATGAGGTGCATAGGCATCGAGACTATGATGGGAATGAATATATATATATATATATATATATATATATATATGATGTGGGTTTATTTTTGAGTATCGGTTGTGATGTAGGATCTTTGGGTATTTAATGAGATGCGGTTTTTGATGAGTGTTATGTATGACATGGGTACTGCTGATCATCTGATGAGATATGGGACTTGATGGGTGTTAGGTATGACATGAGAATGAATTAAGAAGCATATGAGGTGTGATAATGATGGTATATCATGGTAGGAATTTTATTTTCAAGGATGTTCTGTGGAACCATCAAATATTTCAAATTTTGGGTTAGGAAGTGACTGGGTAGGTAATTCCGAAGGTGGGGACAACCACAAGGGGAATTCACCGTAACTATTAACCAGGGTAGACTGGGTTAATGTAAATGAGATGGGTATGTTCGGTACCATCTTTGGGTAAATCCTAACAGCTTAGGGAAAAGCTATTATAATATGGGGTGACTGTAATGTCTGAGGTTTTTGAGAAGGTAGAAATTCCTCAACCTTTTTGAACCTTTTGTTTTGGTGAGCAGTCCAACTCTTATCATGATCATTAAACCCTAATTATGAGAGTTCAGTTGAAAGAATGCCTTATTTTTATATGGGTTTTAAATACTAGAAAGTTACTTAGGGTTTTAGATGAGTTTTAGGCGTGTCAGACCCTACAAAATCAATTTGAGGAAGTGTAGATAGAGGTGCACAGTTTGATAAAACCATGTGACCTATATGGGGAAACTGTGCATTCTGGACATGGGTTTTCAAATAGTGTGGATGGGATCTTATGTACAAGTGTTATGTATGAAATTTTTTATAGAGGGGATATACATAGGCTATGCATGGTTCGATAAACTGTGCGACTAGCTGTGTGAGTTGAGGTGATTGGGTAGTGAACACTACATAGTTGGTTCATAGTTAGCCAAACCATATGGCCAATATTATTAGAGGATGGATATCATTTTTCTTTGGGACATCAGGCTATTGAGACAATGATGATTTATTACATATTAGAGGAAAAATATATTTGTTCCTTGGGACATAGAGCTATTGAGATGATGGTGAATTTATGAGTGGAGGTCTAAGGGACCTGGGACTTATTGACTGGGTGTGCCGTTAGGATGCCAGATACTTGATTTATGGAATGTGGTGATTCAGATAGCAAGAGTAACTAGGGGGTATATTTTTGGGTGGAACCTAAGGGTTTAACTGGTATGATATTCTTCAAGGGACACTTGGGCATTAAACCATGGGTCCTCTTCACTAAAAATATATATATTTAGACATATATTATAGTCCATATATGTATATATATTTGGAGGAATGTGTTCAGAGATATACCAGCATTAAACGAAGTCGGTAAATGATTCCTTGGGACTATTGAACACAAGGTAATTAGGTTAAATTATTAAATGTGTATGCATTGAATTTTTATTTTTATTTTTCATACATTGAAAAATTATGGGTGTAAGAGAAGAACATGTTGGTGGTGGACTACTGAGTTCATAATAACACCCAAAATGAGCCCCTCAGGACTTGTTTATAATTTATGGTTTTGAGATCAGGTATGAGATCATGCTCAGGAGCTTGACCTTATTGATTGTAGATGTACCTTTTTCATGGGATGGATGGAAGTGAACTTGGTGTTTCATCTATATCAGGCTGGAATTTATTTTAGGATTTTATTTATATATGTACATTTATGGTCGGCCTTGGGAAACCTTGACTGTATATTATTTTTATGACCTATTTTGGCATGATTTATCATCTATAAATGGTTTAAATTTTGGGATTGTTATTATTACTCTTGCTATTGATTATGCTTCTGCTGTGTTTTATTATTACTTCTACTATAAGGGTCCTTCTTCCATTGTGTTATTTATACACATGGACCACTGTTATTATCATCACTAGAGGGTATAGTCTCTAAAATATCACCTGATCAAACCCTTGCTACTAGTTGGCAGCCTTTGGCATATGAGGATGCATGCCTAAGGCCTAGTGGCCAACTAGCCTAGAGAACAATTTTATGTGGCTTATATGTTAAGATGCTATAGTTTGAACCTAAATCTGATGAAGGTATTTTTATTTATCACTATAAGTCATGTAAATCATACAATTCCTTTAATAAAAGGACCAAAACCTTATAATAATCAATTCACATCAAATTTGATGATATTTCCCCCAAACATCATCCCAAATTGTTCACGTTGAGGTTGAATTAGAAAATTTGGACTTAAATAAACCACATAAATATAAATAAATTGAAGTTGTTGAATAAAACCCATCTATTAATTTACCAAAGAGATGGGTGAAATCTATAAATCACCCCTTATAAAATTTTATTGGTGGTTTGCAATTTGGTACTCATACTAGAAGGTCAATTTTAATCAAGGTTGAATATCATGATTTTTTTCACATTTAGAACTACTGAAACTTGACGATTCCATTAATGATGTAAATTGTATATTTTTAATTTAATAAGAGTTAAACCAATTTAAATGGAACAACATTTAGACTCATATTAAATGACTTTATGATTAGCCAATTATTGGTACTAAATGGGTTTTTAGAAACAAATTAGATGAGAAAGGTAACAGAACTCATAAAAAATATTCATATCCAAATTATATAATTAATATAAAGTAATTGATTACAAAAGAACCTTTTCCCTCATCTCCAGGCTTGAATCCATTTTAATCTTATTATAATTCACTGCTCATTTTAATTTTAGGCTATTTTAAAAGGATATTAAAAGTCATTTTTGAAAGGTTTTATTTATAAAAAAAGTTTTTATTGAACATAAACCTATTTTTAAAGATTCAAAATTTATAAATCATTATTTTAAGTTAACAAATGATATTTATGGTTTAAAAAAATCCCCTCGGCCTTGACATGAATGATTGGCTTAATTTATTTTTAAAAATGGGAAAGGATGATTCGATTTTTTTTCAAATGATTTATTAATTGTTCAAATTTGTGTTGATGAATTCAGTTTTGGTTTTACTAAGTAATATCTTTATATTTATTTTTTTATTTAATGAGAAAAAATTTGAAATGGGTTTTATAAGGGAAATACATTTTTTCTTGGTTTCGAAATTCTCAAAATAAAGATGGATTTTTTATAAGTAAAAGAAAATAAACTAATGAACTTTTATAATGTATTGAAATGGATCAGGTAAAGAAAATATGTACACCTATGAGTACTTATTGTATGCTAACATTAGATGAAACTGATAAATTAGTTGACAACAAGATTTATTGAGGTATGGTTGGGAGCCTTTTTAACCTTACTATGAATCAACCATGCATCATGTTTAGTGTATACCTTAATGATAATTTTCATTAAAATCCTAAATAATAAAATTTAAAAGCTATTAAAAGGTTTTTTTTATATATTTAAAAGGTTCTAAAAATATTTTTTTATTTTATCCAAAAGGCACCTCTTATGAACTTATATATTTTTTGATATTGATTTTGGTGGATACCAATTATATAAGAAAATTAAAATTGGGACATGTCACCTACTTTTAAAATCTATTATCTGTTGAAGTAGTAAGAAGAAAAATTCTATTGCTTTTTCTATAGTTGAAGTATAAGATATATCCACTAGGAGTTATTGTATCCAAATTATTTAGATAAAACACACTCTCTTAGATTATGGGATAAATTAAAATCATGTACCTATTAAGTGTGACAACACTAGTTCCATTAGTATCTCTAAAAATCCAATTCAACACTCTTTCACTAAGAACATTTCTCTTAGAAATTACTTTTTGAGTGATTACTTCTAAAAATGTGATATCTTGCTTGAGTTCATTGGAACCAATATTTAGTTGGATAAAATATTTACCAAGATTATTGATTTAGATAGTTTTGATTTTATTAAGTTTTAGTTAGGTATGGTAAAATTTTGAAACTTATTCTTTAAATTTGTAAAGATTGAACCATCTCAAATTTTTTAAATATTTTATTCTTTAAAAATTTATTTTTAAAAATAGATTTTTTTTCAAAATTTATAACTATTAATTTTGGAAAAGTAAAGTGACTATAATATTCATAGTTAAGAAATTACTATCTAGATAGAAGTAAGTGGATGTGATTCTAGAATATATACACATATAGGTTATATCCTTGAAAGGGTTAGTTGGGTTTTCAATATGATCTTCACCCCAGGCATGATTAGTGGGCCTTTATTGCACACCTAGTTTGATACTCTTGGAGAATATGTTTTGGATTATTCAAATAACCTTTCAAAACCATAATTATGGATTAGAAATGTTTTCTTAATGTTAAAATATTTTATTTATTTTTATTTATCTCTTTAACTTCATTGTTTCATGCCTAACTATATTTTTTTATCCATCAATTAAGGGGGAAATTATCTTGTTAATTATGAAATGTTCCTTGAGAAAGAACCATTTTTATCAAAAATTTTATCTTATTGAAAATAAAATTTGTTCTTAAAAGTTTTATTTATGATATCATTATGATATTTATAATTTTCATTATCTTAATCTCTTTTAATTTTGGGTACAAATTTATAGTGAAGAAAAGGAACTTTATGGTTTAAAAGTTTTTTTAAATATTTTAAATTTATTTTGAACTTGTTTTATGTTCAATCCTTTTAAAATATATTTTTTAATCTATTGAGTATTAAAAATAATTTTATTATCTCATTTTTATTTAATTATAAAATATTTAAATCCCTTTTGAATATTTATTTGGTTTATTCTAAGTTTTTGTGATCATAAAAAGGGAGATTATTGTACCCAATTATCTTAGATAAGTTCTAATTATCCCAAAATCTATTATTTATCCAACCATTACTTTTCATGAGATTTAATTATTTATTTTTGAGCATAAAGATATGTTTTAAATAGAACAAATAAAGGATTAAAATTGAATGGATAAGACCAAGATGAAGTCTCACAGAGTTTATCACCACCAGCTACTTGGTGGAGTGTCACCCGTCATTCAGTGGAATTGGATAGAAGTAGTAGAATTACTGAAATATCACTAGTGACCTGATGGATATTACCATCTACTATGTGGAATATGAAGTATCCATGAATCCTACAACAAACCCACTAACAAGCCAGTGGAATTGAGTGTCTAGTTGGTGGTGTTAAGTGAGAAAGTCAAAATACGCATCCAATATGGTCTTCAATGACTCCCTTAACCCCTTTACACTAATAAATCAACCATTGGATCATTAGAGGCTATGAATATATCCCATGGGAGGACTGGAAAGTAAAAATTATAAACAATTAAAAACTACAACGATCTATAGAAAACATAAACATGATTAAACTACATTTTTGATTTAATTGTTCCTCCTCTTGAGATCACTATGTATTTCTATCTTTTAAATAAATAAATAAATAAATAAATAAATAAATATATACATATCATTATATAATTTTAATCTTCTATATATTTATAGTGAATTTATAGCTTTTCATCAAAGGGTTTGATCCTAATAAAATCTCATTTCTCTCTCTCTTTTCATGTTTTTAGTAAACTGCTAAAACTAAGGTCTTTCTCTCTATGTTTATATAAAACTATTAAAACCAAGGTATTTTTATTAATTTCTTGGTTATAGAAAAATTGAAGGGTTTGTCTTATATCACAACAAACCTAGATATCTTGGATCTGGTGTCTTCTACTAATTACATTAGCATTATTACAAGGAATAAAATCTTATTGAAACAAGAGTTTATTAGTCTTGGTAAACCCGATACATACATGGGATTTTATTAAAAAATAATACACTAAGAAAAACATAATTTTTTCCCTCTTTATAAATAAATAACTTTGAGGATAAATCTAATCCATCTAGTAAATCTCTACAATCTTTCATAGTACCCTTATTGGATTCTTAGGAAAAGAAACATAATAAGGGTGAGCTCAAATTCTTAGTAAGGAAAAAATATAGTGGAAGAAATAATGAATCAATAAGAATAATAATTATTACATGGTGAATAATTGAACTCAGATGCCATATAATAAATAAACTGAGAAGGAAGTGCATGAACAATATAACAAGGTAATAAATTGAAACACATGCCACTGGAATAACTAGACAAGGAAAAATAAATATGGAAAGGTAAGAAACTAAAAAAGATGAAATTGTATCAATGAACTGAAAATGAAATGTTTACATGGATATGTCAACGTAAAATTTTATGGATGAATAATAACTAAAACTAAATGAGGTAAATGAATTCTTAATGGATGTAATTTATGAGGTATATGAAAAACTATACTGTCATGACATTTCACAAGTTTGTTTAAGCTATTCTGATTTGTGCAACAAATTTGTCTCATGAGAACATGTCAATGCATCGAGGAGATATATAAAGTCTAGTATCCACCCATAAATACTAGTCAAAATCATTCCTTATATTTAATAAAAAAATAAATAACATGCCTTATCAAATATTCATATTGAATAAAGAATACATAATTATCAATATTTCCCCAAATAATCAAATAACTATTAATGTAGACACCATATGTAAAATTGTATATAGTTTAAGAAATAGTAATATCCATGATAAATGAAATGGTTAATTTAGGGGAAATTCAATGTTCAATGATCATAGGAGATTGAATATTTCTAGAGTACTAAAAAATAAATCAAGAAAGTGAATGTGAATACTATCATTTTCCAAATCAATCATAAACCATCAGAGGAAGAATAAGGATGGTATCAATACAATATATCCCAAGTGGTATAAAATAAATGGTTTTTTTCATTAATGAATGGAAATTTTATAAAAAGGTATTATAAAAACATTCTTGAGGAAAATTTATTTTGTTTTGAAAAACCTTTTCTTTTGAAATCAATTTTAAAAAAAAATTCTTTAAAATTTTCCCTTTTAAACATGAAAAATGAAGCTTCATAGGAATAATGGTAGGTAAATCCGTACATACTGTAAAAGATCATTCCTTTTGTACTGTAAAAAGGTTATAAAAATACCTTGTTTGGAAAATAATAATAAGATCCCATTGAAAAAATTAGTAAAAGAAAAAAGGGTAAAAATGTATTTACCAAATCATTTTACAAATATTTTAAAAAACATTTGAATAAAACATTATTTTTAGAAGGAAATAGGTTCTCTGAATAAAGAGAGAAATAAATTCGGGTTTTCTTACAAACAATTTCTAAAACATTTTGAGTACCAAAGAGTAGAAAATGGTAATAGTACTTTAAAATGGTTATGAATAACCATAGGAGTGAAAATTAATGGTTTTATTGAACAATGGTCATATAATTTCCTCAATTGGAAATAACATTAAAAGATCATTAAAGTTATTATTGATAAAAATAATCTTTAACCATTCCAAATTGTCCCATAAAACTTTGAAACATTTTAAATAATAATCCTTATGAATGAATAAAATTGTGGTGAACATGACATTTATCTCATGGATGTAAAAAGTGAGATGCGAATCCCTTACCCTGTGTTTCCTTTTGGGTGAATGTTCTTTAACCTCATGTATCAGGGGTTTAAACATGTTACTAACTTTTAATAGAACTATATTAATATTTATGATATCATATATGATCCTCTTATAATATTTTATTACCTTCTTGTTAATGAATTTTCATTATTTTAACTATTTTGAGTGTTAATTGCCTAGTTTGTTGAGTATTTTTAACTTGTTATTCATTATTATTATTAAATATTTCATGGTTTCATCATCTTAAGAATGTAAAATATTATTTTAATATCCTATATATCTAGTATATATGTATTTATAGTATTATATTATATTTTTATATTAGAAATTAATATCACCATTCCTATAGATGGTAGGCCGTACGTACACATGAACACTACTTTCATTTCTTTGTCGTATAATAAGAATGAAAGATAAATGATACATATGCATATTATAATTCCAGAATCATATCTATGTTATATATGTTACATAAGATTATTAAAATCTTAATTTATACATTCCATGTATGTCATGAATGAGTCATATCACTTTGAGGGGACAGTAGTCCACACTTCCTCAAAAAAAATTATTGTATTTAGACAAGATGGAATGAATAAAGGTATGTTCTAAATAAAAGTTACAAAATCATAAAGAAATTATAAATATTATATATAACATATATTAATATTGTGTCTATAATAATGGCCACCATGAGAGGTGGTAAGGGAAAAATGAACAATCATCATTTCGTGAGGCAGTAATTCACTGCACACAAAAACAATATATTCGTTACCCATTAGATAGAAGTGTGTGTAAGTGTAGGTATAAAACTTTACATAAAAAAATAATAGTATATTTAGGATATTGGTGTTTTCATACAATAATATAATAATAATATATGATGTGTTGGAGAATTCAAATAAAACTAAAAATCTTAATGAAAGACGTTACCTCTTAATCAAAAAACTTCTTTTGGTTTATACCAAAATGATTTCTTGGGATGATTAATTTAAAAAGGGATACTTCAAGGTCTAGGGGAGGATTTTTGGGAATATATTTAGGTAGAGATTGTTATAAACAATATGGATTTAGATGTGTGAATAAGTGGTAGGAGATGGGGCCTTTTTATTATAGAGAAGGAGTGACACTCTTGTAAATTTTGGGAAAGGGAATTCCACCCACATTTTTACCATTTAAAGTGGATAAAATAATAAATAAAATTCTATAAAATGGAGGATATGATCGAAATATTTCCCTAAAATGCATCTTTTATAAGTTTATAAGTCATTTTGGGCCCTAAAGTTATGGTTTACTCCCTTATTAATCTTAATTTGACCTTAATCATTGTAATTATTTTTAATCACTTTCACTATTATTTTTGGTAAAAAAGTTACTCTTATTAGAAATTATAAATTATTATGATTCCAAATATGTAATCCATTTTCTCAAATCTCAATAATATGAGTGGCCAAAATTAATTGAAATTTAATCCCGTAGGTGGGACAATAATATAAGTTTTTAAAGTAAAAACATATGAAATTTAGCTATGTTTTTATAATCAATTTCAAAGTGAAATTTATTTAAATGACCTAAATTTGATTAATTGATAAAAATATTATATAATTGAACTTTAAAACCAATATAAAACATAATTTAACCTTATAAATAAATTAGATGAGAAATAATTTTTGAATTAAATATCAGTATTCTTTGCTATTCATTAAAAAATGAATATTCACAGAAAAATACCAAACATTTACCCTAAGCTAATTTTTAAGTTTATATTTAAAATATTAGGTTTATTTAGACATATAATATTAATAAAAGTGTCAAAATTGGATTTAAAATAGATTTTCTATTAAAAGGGCGGTAAAAGTGTCTTAATAAGAATATAGGTTTTTATGTGTAATATTGAGTTTATTCTTATCTTATGACTATCAAATATATTGGATGATTATAAAAAATATTTATTGAATATATAACATATATATTTCATTAAAATCATTAACTAATTTTAATCAATTATTTTTATTAAGAAAAAACTCCTTTGGAAGTATATATATAATAATATTTCTTTTTATATCCTATTGGCTCTTATTTTTATTTCTCATTAATTGGTAACCAATGTATTAATTTTATATTTATATAAACCATATATTTTAAAATTTTAGTTAATAATAATCATAAATTCTAACATAACATCTAGGTTATATCATAATATAATAATATTTTAATAATATATTATTATTCAGTAATACTCAGTCTTATGTGTAACGCAAGCCATCGAAGAAGCTTGCTCTTGCATGTAACAAAAGCTATTAAGGAAGGCCACTCTTATGTACTATGAAAGATATAAAATATATTTAATTCATTTAATATAGTAAATATATTATAAATTATTCAAATATTATATTACCTTACATGTTTGGTGTCACGTGTCATACATGATATAGAATACCAGGTTCTTACTTTATATTTTCAAGGCGTCACATTCTACCCAACTTATTTAAATTCCATCCTTTTAATTTAAACTCAATCATGTGATAGAGTTTTTTTTAATAATTCATATTTTTTAAATCCCACATCATGAGAAGGGTTCATAATCCATCCTCTATAAAAGAGAGAATGGAAAGTACAAATGTCACATGGACTACCACGTAACTAGGTCTCTAAGTAGGAGAACATAATTGGAATTTAGAGATATATACTTGGAGGAAAAACATAAATATTCATAGGTAGTGAATGAGTTCATCAATAAAAAACTAGTTAATGATTAATATAAAGTTTAAGGCCTCAAAACCATGAATCTGAGATGATTTAATCGACCATTAGTTCAACATAAATTAATGTATTAGGGAATTTTTTTATTTTTAAGTCATTATAATAATTTTGTGTAATTATTTTACTACCTAATTATATAAGGAAATATTATTACTTTATAGGTTTTAATTTCATATGAACAATCATAACTTTTGTTTGTGATTAAATCAAATTCTAATTCATCCCTTTACTCCTAGAAATTAATTACTAATAATGATTTTTTATTCCTGAAGCACTAAAATAAACTTTTAAATAATCAAAGGCCTATAAAAGAGTGAAAAGTCTAACTATTTGTCTTTAAATATCTTTCAAAACCAATATGGTTATTATATTAATATCTAATCCTAAAAATTGATATTACTGGATCATCATTAACATTTATTCATAAAATTGTTTACCTAAAAACAATGAAAAATTAACCAGGGAATTGTGTAGGTCAGTGGTTATTGTGAAACCCTTATCTTCCTTAGGTCATGGTTTCAAGAACCACAACCTTTCTGGAATTGATTGCTTGTCACCTAGCTTACAAGTTTTCATTTTCTAAAACCATTTTAATATAATTTACAAAATAACTATGATGTACATCCTTGAAATTAGGTTAATCACTAAATATCCTTTTATCCAAGGTTTTCAATACAACCCCAATACATAAATACTTCATCCATTTATTTTCACATAGATCCTTACATGGTATAATGTTTATCCATAATATCATTCATATAAATTCTAAATCATAAAACCTTATCTTAAATCTAAAATACCTTTGGTTTAACCTAGGTTATTCATTGTAATTATATGTTAAAATCCTTCATAATTATTTGGAAAGAAAATGTGAATTATCCTAAGTGTATCCCCTGAGAGTTTCAAACTAGGTTCACAGTAAGACCCATTTTCGTATACTAGGTTACCCAAGTCAGGACTAGAACACCTAATTGGAGTTGATACTCCTAGGTACATCTATTCCAGAACCACGTCCACATGTAGTATCTATATAGGGATGTATTTATAGGAAGACCCATATGATCTATACTTTACCAAAATTATAGGGTTTTTTTAATACTTATCCTAAAATTCTACATTATCATTATGTTCTCTAACCTACATTTTTCTAAATATAGTTCCCAAGGTTTATACTAAACTTACTTTCATACCAAATATAGTGACTTAATCATAGATAGTCGTGAGACAATGTCTGCTACTAATTACATTATCATGATTACAAGAAATCAAATCTCGAAGGAATGAGAGTTTAATAGTATTGGTAAACCAGATACATACATGAGACATTTATTACAAAAGAATAAACTAATTACAATATAATTTTCCCTCTTTCTAAATAAATTACTTCAAGGATAAATATAATACATATAGTAAATACCGGAATATCATTCACAGTATTCTTCTTGGATTCTTGGGGAAAGAAACATAATAAATGTGAGACCAAATTCTTAGTAAGGAAAAAATGTAGTTGAAGCAATAACGATTTAATGAGAATAATAATTATGACATGGTGAATAACTGGACTAATATGACATATAATCAATAAACTACGAAGGAAGTGTATAAAAAATGAAAAGTTAATAAATGGAAGCACATTCCATTCAAATAACTAGATAAGGTAAAATAAATATAGAAGGGTAAGAAACTAAAACACATGCCATTTAATTAATGAAATGAAAATGAAAAGAATCCAAAGATACATCGACATAAAATCTCATTGATGAATAATAACTGAAACTAAATGAGGGAAATGAATTATTAATGGATGTCATGTCTGAGGCACATGAAAACCTATACAATCAAGACCTTTGACAATATATTTTAAACTATTCTGATTTGCATAACTATATTTTCTCATGAGAACCTATCGATGCATCAAGGAGCTATATAAAGTCCAAGATACACCTATCAATACCAGTCCAAAGAATTCCTCATATAGAATAACCAAAATAAATAATATTTCTTATCAAATATGCATGTTAAATAAATAATAAAAATGTATCAATATTTAAAAAAATAATCAAATAACTGTCAATGTAGAAACCATATGTAAAATGGTATACATTATAGGAAATAGAAATATCTATGATAAATAAAATGGATAATTTAGGGGAAATTCAACATTCAATAATCATAAAATATTGAATATTTCAAGGGGACTAACAAATAAATCAAGGAAATGAATTTGAATACTATTATTTTCTAAATAAATAATAAACCATCAATAGGAAGAATAAGTATGGAATCAATAAAAAATATCTAGAGTGGAGTAAAATAAAGTGTTGTTGTCATTGATGAATGTAAATATTATAAAAAGATATTTTAAAAACATTATGGAGGAAAATATACTTTTGTTTTTATTTTTTTGAAAAACCTTTTATTTGAAATTAAAATTTAAAAACATTTTCTTTAAAAATTAAAATTTAAAAAATGCGAATAAAGCTTCATAGGAATGACAACGGGTAAATCTATACATTCTATAAAATAAAATTCCTTTAGCATGATAAAAAGGTTAGAAAAATGCCTTGTTTAAAAAGAGATAAGAAGATTCCATTGAAGGAATTAGTAAAAGAAAAAAAGGGAAAAAATGAATTTACCAAATCATTTTGAAAACATTTTTTAATAAATTTTAATGAAACATGGTTTTTAGAAGGAAACAGGTTCTCTGACTAAAGATAGAAATAAAGTCAGGTTTTCATAAAAACATTTTATAAAACATTTTGAGTACCAAAGAGTGGAAAATGGTAATAATACTTGAAAATGGTCATGAATAAATAGAGTATAAAAAATTAACTATTTTATTGAATAATTTTCATATTATTTCCTTTAGTAGAAATACTATTTCATGATCATTAAAGTTATTATTGTGGAAAATAATCTTTAAACATTCCAAAGTTTTCCATACCACTTTGAAACATTTTAAATCATAATCCTCATGAAAAAATAAAATTTAATGGAAGTTTAGTATACCATGAAGATATAAGTATTAATTACATAATATAACAAAATGGGTAGTAGATACACCATACAAAGGATTTAATTGGTGACCATGACATTTATCTCACGGATGTAAAAAGTGAAATGAAAACTCCTTACCATGTGTTTACTTTCAGATGAACATCCTTTAAACTCTTGTATAAGGGGTTTAATAATGTTACTAACTTATAAAACAACCATATTAATATTTATGATATCATATGTGATCCTATTATAATATCTTATTACCCATTTTTAATTACTTTTCATTATTTTAACTATTTTGGGTGTTAATTTCCTAGTTTGTCGAGTATGTTTTAACTTTTTATTCGTTGTTATTTTTAAATATGTAATTTTTTAATCATATATAGAATGTAAAACATGATTTTAATATCATATATATATAATATTTATTTATATTAGTCTATAATATTTGGATATTAGAAATGAAGTTCACTATTCATAGAGACGGTTGGCCGTACGTTTGCATGAATGCTACCTTCATTTCTTTGTCATATTAAAAGAAAGAAAGATAAATGATAAATATGGATATTATAATTACTATATAATATATATGTTATATATGTTACATAGGTTTATTAAAACCTACCTTTATATATTCCATGTATGGAATGAATGATTCATATCACTTTGAGGGGGCGGTAGTCCACACTTCCTCAAACGAAATTATCATATTTAAATAATATGTAATGAATACAGGTTTGTTATAAATACAAGTTAAAAAAGAATAAATTATTTATAAATATTATATATAACATATTTAAATATATTTTCCATCATAATGGCCACCATGAGAGGTGTTAAGGGAAAAATAAACAATCATCATTTTGTGAGGCAGTAATTCACCATACACAGAAACAATATGTTTGTTGCCCATTAGATAGAAGTGTGTATAAGTGTAGGTATAACCATTTTCATAAATATATACTAGTATATTGAGGATACTGGTGTTATTATAAAATAATATAATAATAAGATATGAGGGGTTGGATAATGGAAATAAAACTAAAAAGTTTAAGGAAAGATGTTACCTCTTAATCAGGTAACTTCTTTTGGTTTGTACCAAAAGAATTATTTGGGAGGATTTCTACCCAAAATTAATCTTAAAGGTATAGGGGAGGATTTTTGGGAATATATTTGGGTATATATTGGTTGATATATAGTGTCTTGAGAGGTGTGAGGAAGTGGGAGGAGAGGAGGCATTTTTATAGTGGAGGAGGAGTGACACTCTTGTAAATTTTGGGAAAGGGAATTCCCCCCATGTTTTTCCCATTGAAAGTGGATCCAATAATAAAACAACGTCTATAAAATGGAGTATAGTGTAAAAATATAACTATTAAATGGATTTTAGGCAAGTTTATAGGTCTATTAGGTCCCTATAGTTAAGGTTTAGTCATTTATTAATCTTAATTTAACCTTAATCATTGTAATTAATTTTAATAAATTTCACTAATATTTTTGGAAAAAACAAATTTTTTCTAATTATACAATATAAATTATTCTGATTCAAAATATTTAATCCATTTTTCCAAATTTTAACCATATTACTAGTAGAAATTAAATTAAATTTAATCCCGCAGGAGAGACGATAATTTATGTTTTTAAAGTAAAAATGCGTGAAAGTTAGCTATATTTTTATAATCAATTTTAAAGTGAAATTGATTACAATTACCTAAATTGGATTAATTGATAAAAATATTATCTAATAAAACTTTTAATCCAATATAAAACATAATTTAACCTTATAAATAAATTAGATGAAAAAGAATTTTTGAATTAAATATCAGTATTTTTCACTATTCATTTAAAAATGAATCTTCACAGAAAAATAAAAAAATTACCCTAAGATAATTTTTATGTTTCAATATAAAATATTAAGTTTATTTATACATATAATATTCATAAAAGTTGCAAATTTTTTTTATATTTAAAATAGGTTAACCATTGAAAGGGCGGTAAAAGTTTCTTAATAAGAATATAGGTTTTTACGTGTAATATTGAGTTTATTCTTATATTATGTCTATATAATCTATTGGATGACTATAAAAAATATTTTATTGAATATATAACATATATATTTCATTAAAATCATGAAATAATTTTGATTAATTATTTTTATTAATATAAAACTCATTTGGAAGTATAAATATATTAATATTTCTTTTTATATCCAATTGGATCTTATTTTCATTTATCATTAATTGGTAACCAATGTATTAATTTCATGTTTATATAAATAATAAATTTTCATAAGTTAGTTAATAATATTTATAACCACTAACATAATGGCTAGGTTATATCATATTATAATAATATTTTAATAATATATTATTATTCAGTAAAACTCGGCCTTGCGTGTAACAAAAGCTATTGAAGAAGGTCACTCTTGAGTGTAATGAAAGCTATCAAGGATGGTAACTCTTTAATGTGATGAAATATATAAAATATATTTAATTAATTTAAGATATTAAATATATTATAAATTATCTAGATATTATATTACCTTATGTGCTTGGTGTTGCGTGTCATACATGCTATCAAATACCAGGTTCTTACTTTAGATTTTTAGTGGTCACATGTTTTATTTTTTTTGTTTATTTTATACCACTAATTTCATGTTATATTAATTTATAAACCCTTAATACAACGAGGTGGGATAAATAGGGTCTCATAAATGAGCTTATGATGAACCTACTTAACAAATCACCTACCTTGTATTTTATTTACTTTTTGTATATTTTTCTTTTAAATTATTTTATTTAACTAAATCAATTAATATTTAATTATATTAATAAATTGGTCTCATAATTCATATAAATAAATCACTTGTTTAATTATTAATTTTTTTTTCTATTATTATACTTTTTTATTTCAATATGATTTTCAATTCTATTGAACTCACTTTGATCTTTTAAATTTATTTATCTACTATATACTTATATCACCATATTATTTTAGTTTATTTTTTTAAAAAAATTCTCCCCCTATTTATATATTACTTTTACCAATAATGGAAATATGATATAATAAGTGGAGACTTATTATTCGGGCTAACCCACCAAGTATAACCCATTGATTTTCATGAAATCATTGATATACTTAGGGGTGTGTTTTTATTATGAATCCTTTTTACCTGAGGTTTTTTAGATATTTTTCATGATAAAGTTAAAACTTTGATACCTTTATTATGAAATTCATTGAGTCTTATATAATTAGGGGGTTTTGGGTATATTGTTGGTCATGTTATTAGTTATATCTCAACCAAGACAGGAATTTTACACTTATATGATGAGAAAAGAATTTGATTCCTTGATTTAATTAGACTAAGGAAATGTATATACTTACTTATTTGAGTCACATATGATGTGTTCATTTACTTATATTAGGTATATCTGATTTTATCATCCTATAGATGAATTATGTGTGATGTATTCATCGACCAAGTCAGTATCATTTAAATAGTAAATAAATTTTGAGATAACCATTACTAGATTAACATTATTTCATGTCTATTGGTCACTAAATTTCATGGGTAAAGGGATTATATAGTATAAATAAGATATATATGACACATATTTTAGTGGATATGTTTATAAAGAGATATGATTATATTTTCTAGAAATCACACAAGGCCCCTTAATACCTTGAGTATTAGAGGACACTCGGATTTTAGTGTAAGTGGGAGATTGATAGAAATGTGATAAAACAAATTATTTGTATTTTATGATTGCATTGAGTCTTAATATATGATATGAATGAGGTTTACATTATGATTTAAAATTTAAATGAATTGTAAGACATAATATATATAAGATTCATATTTTTTCTTACGATTATCTTATTATGAATTGGTAATTCCTTTTTATTGTTAATTAAATTTAATTTTTTTAATATGCATTAAATACCAGGCCAATACACCTTCACTCTAGAATGTTTTTGTTCTATTGGTTCTTAAAATATAATTGTTACAATATAACTTTTTTATGATTCTTTGGTGAGATGATTAGGGAAGGCACAATGACCAATCTATACTGGTAGTCACACCTTCCTGCATATCCACTTCAACCTATTATTTAGTTTTTGTTCCATTTAATTTATGTAATACTCATGTCTCGGAGTATGTACACACTCATATTCTAGTTTATTTATTTCCTCCAATTAAATTTTCAAAGAAAATAATGTCTGGTATTCAGCAAGGTGAACCCATTTCTTTAGGTATATCATTTTTGTAAGAGGGAGTTGAGAGGAGTGGGACCTGACAAGGGGAATCCTTTCAATTCTTTTGGGCTCTTAGATATTCATCTTTTTGTTAATCAAGAGAGGGTAGCTATAATAACCCAAAATTATCAAACATATATATTACATTTTAATATATTAATATTCATTATATAACATAACAACCCATGCTATAATCATTTAGGTATAGTTCCTTTGGAAACTTGGATACCTAAAAAACTAGTCCATAAGTGAACTACATCACCTCCCACTAAGTTCTTCATAACTAGAACCCTTCTTAGAAATATAATACATAATAACTTTCTTCATAACCCAGGGAAATAAAACTCATGAAAGGGTGAGCTCAGATGTTAGTAAGGGTAAATAAGGGATATATCAACATAACATGAGCATAAGGGTACGAGAACATGAGAATAGTATTTGAAGATTATACCCTACATTTTATATATCATAAAATTGAGTCATGGAATAAATATTGGTAGTTCATAAGACATGAATCATGAAGGAATAAAATAAAATAATCTATGATATTATAACATTGTCATAATAAATAGATTTTTGGAATACACATAAGCATAGATAATATTATGTCAAGTATACCCACTAAGACATTTATAACATTTTAGGCTTGGGATAATTACTCGGGTACCTACTTAGGGATTGGGATAACCTCCTGTGTATCCTCTTTTGGGATTAGGATAACCTCTTGTGTAACCTCTTATTTCAGGCTTGAGATAACCTTCTATGTACCCTCTTATTTTGGGATTGGGATAACCTCCCATGTACCCTCTTGTTTTGGGCTTGAGATAACCTCCTATATACCCACCTGTTTTGAGCTTGGGAAAACCTCTTATGTACCCTCTTTTTTTAGGAATGGGATAAAATCCCATGTACCCTTTGATCTCATAGAACATTAATATAACCCCCGACCCTAGAAGCCCAGAGTTGGTGCATTAATTTATTACATTGAAATGATTATAAGGAATCAAATCCTGAATGAATGATCAGTTTAGTTGTCTTAAAGAAACTAGATACATATATGTAACTTATATTACATTAGGAAAGCTAAAAAATACAAAACATAACAAAAACCAATAAATTGAATCCAATAGAACTCCATAAATGACCTACTATTAATAACCTATTGAAGGTAAACAAATGAAAGGGGTGAGATCAAATGCTCAGTAAGGGTTAAAAATAGTGGAAGCATGAATCAACAATAATTGAATCATAATAAAATTGGAATGGTCAATACGGCATGGTGAATAAATGAAAAACACATACCATTAATAAACTAAGAATGAAATTGCGTCCATAGATTTTTACATAGTAAAAACCTCATGTATAGTAATAACTAAAAATGAATAAATAGAATGATTATTAATTGGATTTCATGTATCTGGCACATGATACCACTCTACCATCGAAACAGTTTAATATTGTGGGTAGATACATGTCTGATTCTATTTTGGAAACAAATTCAAAGGATTTATCGCCAACTAACTTGTCTCATGAGACATATCGATGCATCGAGGGGATATAACAGGACCCAAACATCACTAAAATTCAAAATAATTCTTTATAAATAGATTTAATACAAGTAAAATATTCCTTCTTAATATCCGTATAGAGTAGAGGATACATATTCATCTATATTTCCATAGTTAAAACAACATTCCAAATAAACACCGTATGTAAAAGGGTATACAGCTTAATAAAATAATCATATCCATGAAAGAAAAATATGGATATATAATATATTTAAAATTTAAAATGAATAATGATATCAAAGGGGTAGTAGGTACACCACATAAGAATGATTAGGTTCACGATACCAAGTAAATCACAATGAAATGGAAACCGAAACAAAGTCCCTTACAACATTATAGTCAATTGAGTTAATAATAATCAAGTGAATCACTAAATACAATGAATATAAAGATAATCATGATATTATATATAAAATGACATTAAAAATACACCACAATCAAGAAATATGTGCCGAATAATGTAAATCTCATGGAAATAAAAGTGAGATGAGAAACCCCTTACCTTATGCCCGAATGTGTTCTCGATTGATCTTAATAACATGAATAATAAAATTTAGATTCATTAATTAATAAATACATAACCTCCTATACATTTAATTTATTTATTATAACCTTATTAGGTTCATTCATGTCCCATTTTACGGGTTTAAGAGGTTCAATTTTATTGTTTTCGAAGCATTTTCTTCCTTGGTTTTCATGATCGGTTTACTTGTATTCATGAATGGAAGTTCGTTTGAAATGTGGTTAAACATCCATAATTGTTTATATATATTATTAGTGATGTTACAGATATATAAATTATCTTATAATTATTTTGGGTTATACACCATGAGGATGACTCATTAGTTAAAAGATAATGATAAATGCTTGGATTAACTTGGTGGTTTTGGGCATAATGAATTTGTTTTATATTATTATTGTATATTATGAGTGTGTAAAGATTATAGAACATTGAATAAGATAAAATACATATATTATGATCTGATTCAACCATTTAAAAGTTTTCATGACTATTCCTAAATATTTTAATATAAATTGAAAACCCATCTTCCTTGAATGTGATAAATTAACACATCTCGAACAGTATTTTCATTTTTAGTGTAAGAGGAGGGGGAAAAGAGAGACAATGATGAAATATTACATTAGAATAATAAAATTAAATTTCATATAAGGTAATGTAATTATCATATAATTTGGATGTGGGGAGGTGAGGAGAGAGAAAAAAATAATGTAACTTGTAAAAGAAGTTGAAAGAAAAAGGGAGAGAAGTTCACCTCCTGTGTACTCCTTGAGAATCTCCTTAAGGCCTTTGTTTTTGGACTTTTGGTGAGACCAGAAGGTCTTAGATGTATGAGGATGGATTGGGAAGTGTATTTAGAATAAATTAGGCAAGACTCAAGGCATTAGTGGTGTGGGAGGAAGAGGGGGTGAGCGGTGGATTATATAGTGGAGGGGAGGAGGGTTTTCTTAATAGTTTAATCATTAGTTTATTATTTTACACTAAAACAAGAAATAGTGAGGATTCCATGAACTAGAATAGTAATAAGTTCATGTGAGTTTGATATTTGGGTTCTTACATCACTCATGATGTTAGTAATAGTGTATTTAAATTATAATGTATTTATAAGGCAAATTAATGTATTTTACTATTCACAAAAAATTCAAATATTTCAGAAAAATCTAAAAAATTTACCTTAGCAATTTTTCGACATATAGAATCCCAAAATGAAATCCATTTTTCAAAAATAATTTTATAAATATGATAAATTTAATTTTTAATTAAAATCATCATTTAATCAAAAAATACCAACACTTAAAATATTCATTTTCATTTTTAAGGTGCCTAAATTTTATTTACACTTTCATGGGTAAGGTTACTATTCATAAGGGTAATATTACTATTTATAAGGTTAAGTTACTATTAATGAGGGTTTTTTACTGTTGATAAGGGTAAGTTACTATTCACCAAAAATTAACTTGATTCTATCATACTCCAAATATCACCCTGATTGTAACCGTGTATGTATGTCTTTCAAAATTCAAAATAGAAAAGTGGAAAATTTGATTTTAATGGATAGGTTATGACTATCTCATATAATTACCAAGTGTTGTATCATAGAGACACCTATGCTTCATGAAATATAAGCTATCTAATGAATTTAAATTATTTAAGATAAACATACCATAAAATGTTTAGGGTGTTATAATTAATCATTACCTAATACATTGGAAGTTTATATTGGTACCACCCATAACATAATCTATAAATTTTTGTTCCATAAGATCATAAAACATTCATCATATCACAACCCATGAAAAATGGCCTGGTTTTCATAAAAATTTCACCATATCATAACCCATGGAAAAGAAATGGGTTTCATAAACATGTTTTCATTATATTCATAACAATAAACCATACAGAGAAGGAATAAGGATGGTATAATTTGATTATACACCTATTAAAACATAAAAAACACCAATGGTTGTTGTCTTTGATGAATAAAAATTCCATAAAAATATCACTAAGACATTCTAGAGGATAATATAATTTCCATTTTCAAATTAATTATTTAAAATATATAAATTTTCCAAATATTAAAGAAAACATTTTATTTTAAAATAATATTGAAATTTTTTAAAGTAAGCTTTAATAATTGAGTGTTCATGATGGTGGAAAATCATGTTCATTCTATACACATTAAAACAAATATTCCATTCACACTTTTTGTAAAAATACAAAAGTACCTTATTTAGAAAACAATAAAAATATTCCTTTTAAAACATTTAAAAAAAAATTTAAACAAGGGTAAAAATGGATTTAAATTTATATATATTAATAATAAAAATTTCTTGAAAACATTTTTAGAAAACGTAGATATGAAAGAAAAAGTATTTTCAACCGATGAAAGAAATAATGTCATTTGTTGATAAAAATATTCATTTATTATATATAATTCTTAAAGGGAGGAAAATAAAAGGACAATATGTATTCTATATAAATAATTAGAGGAGAATAAAATAAATTATTTCCTTTAAAGTTATATCCTAAAATTTTATCATCTGAAACTTAATCATAAACAATCCAGATAAACAATGATATTGTAACAAATTTTTTTTACCACTTTGGTAAATTTTGAATCATAAGAACTGTGAAAAAGAGAGCCTTATATGGATATGTATATCCCATAATTTTTAGGAGAATAATCATAAAATATATTCATGGTTAGTATATATACCATAAAAAATAAACAAGTGGTGTATAAGGAATACGCCCTACAAAAATAAAAGTGAGACAAAAATCCATTACATGCTTTGGTAACTTTTGAATCATAATCCCCATGAAAGAATAACATTAAATGAGACTTAAAATATATTTATAATAAATTAATTCATGATATAACATGTCAAATGGTATATATATAAACCTCATAGAATAATATAGATTCATAATATAACTTATGTCCCAATGAAGACAATTTGAGATGATAAACCCCTACCTCAAGTCTCAACATTATTTTTTAAAAATTAGAACCTCATATATAATAAATAAAGGTTTACTATAAATATATTATAAAAAAATAATCATATATATCATGTCATATATGACTTACTTATGACATTTTATTACCCATTTATTAACAATTCCTTGCTAAAATCATGTTTTTGGTAACATCTGCTTCATTTTTATTATATGTTTTGGTTTGGTATTTTTAGTAATTTTTAATTGATCATGGTTACATTATATAAATAATGTTAAATGTGATATAAATATAATATATATTCATTATATATTTATTTATATTAATCCGTAACAGTTATAGATTGAAAATTAATTACACCATTCATGGAGACGGTAGGCCGTACTTATGCATGAACACTGTTTCCATTTTCTCGATAGATGAAATGAAATAAAGGTAAATAATATATTAAATTTTAAAAATATATTTTTTTATTTCATATATATCATATATATTCATTAAATCTATCCTTATTACCATCTATTTCAAAATAAAATAGAAAATTAATCACACTGCTTTGTGGAGCCGATAATCAACACGTATGCATGAGCGATGTTATCGTTTTCCAAAGGATTTGAAGATATAAAGGTAGACATTATATTATAATTTAAAGATTATTAATATATCATAAATATCAAATATAAACATTAAATACATCATTATATCCATCCATGATAGGTGGTGATGGAAAACTAATTTCATCAGTTCGTGAGGCGGTAGTTCACTATACACAAGATCGACAGTTTTGTTTCCCATTTTGTGGTGGAGGATAAGGATATTGGTTATTAAATTAACATAATAACCTATTATTATATGGTATATACTTATGTTATTATATAATAATATTTTAATAATATTTGAGTGAGTTGGAAGAATAAGTAATAAAAAACGCTTGGTTAAGAATGATACCTCTTCTTTAGATAACCTCCTTAGGGTTTCACCAAAATACTTATTAGGAGAGATTAATAATAAAAATGATGCATATATGATGTGAGAAATGAATTAAGTAATATATTTGGGTAGGTATTTATTGAACCAAAAATTATTTGTTAATGTGAAAATAATATGATAGGGGATTCCCTTTTATAAGTGGGGGAGAGGACACATAAAGAATTTTTGAGAATAAAAAGTTGTACCCATGTTTTAAACATTATAAAAGGCTTAAAAATGAATAATTATATAAAATTAGATAATATAAGGTCTAAATGTGGCCATAAAATATGATTTAGAAAAGTTTTAGGTCATTTTAACACTTATCTTTTTAGTTTAACACTAGGTAAACCTATTTCAACCTTAACTACTATAATTAATTTTTAATATTTTTACTATTCATCATGAAAAAAATTAATTTGAAATTATTTTATAATATTAATTATTATTATTTAAAATATGGAATCTGTTTTTTCATATTCAACTCATATAAGTGGAATAATTTCATTTAACATTAAACCTGCAGACACGATGAAAAAACAGTTTTCCAAATATTTTTTTAATAAATATAGGAAGTTTTAATATAAAAATTCAATATGAAATTTATTCTAATGACCTAAATTGGATTAATTATGATATAATTTAACTAATTTTTCTTTTAAAACTATATTAAAACAAAATGGAATATGTAAATTCTTTAAACTAAAAGGTATTTTTTAATAAAAATGAGGATTTTCACTATTCAATAAAAATTGAAAATTTTCATTAAAATATAAAAATGTTAATGTAAGATAATTTTAAAATTTTTATTCCTTAAATAAATTTAATTTTACAAAATAAATTTTAAAAAAATGGTAAAAGTTAATTTTATTTTTTGTTCACCAAAAGAAATAAAAATTATTCTATGCGAAATATGTATTTTCTAAGCATATAAAGGCTTTACAAAAAATTAAGTACTTACATATAAAATATTCATAATTATTTTCTAAAAATGTGGTTATTCCTATTCATACCTCAAATTCTAAAGTCCTGGTTGTAACACTATTGTTTAAATAATAATATAAATAATATATCATGGTTTTATAAAACATGGTGTTTCTTGTAATGAAAGATATCAAAGAAATTAAATATATTTTTAAAATATAATTCATAAAATATCTGGGTGCTATAGTAGTGGAGAATTTGGGTGACGTATTCTAGTTTCACCAAGGGGGATTACAAAAATAGAATCCCTGAATATGTGTTTCTTGCTCACTGGAGGAGTAGTAGCGAAGGCTCTTAAATTCAATATTACTGCTCGAGGTAAAGATGCAATGAGCTCTTGGAACCCCCTATATTGTCACTTGAAGAGTTTGAACATGAAGAAGAAATATTTTTAGTCTTTAAAATAGGATAGTGATGATGAAATTAGTGAGATACTGGATTATGGAAATAGGATCTAGTTCATGTAAATGGACATGAATAATAACATTTATCATTTAGAATCAGACCTTCAGAACTGAATAATAATGACTTTAATGATTCAACACAAGCTTATTCCATGACAAAGGTAAGATCGA
Source organism: Viscum album (assembly GCA_963277665.1). NCBI lineage: Eukaryota > Viridiplantae > Streptophyta > Magnoliopsida > Santalales > Viscaceae > Viscum > Viscum album. The sequence goes on along the minus strand of OY728157.1, from coordinate 437,744,258 downwards.
TCCCTAGTAAGAGGGTCTTTATCTAGTTATAATTTATCATGTTAATTTTTTCACAACCTTTGTGTGTGATTCTTGTTTAATTACATCATCTATATGTGTCCTTGTATAGTCTTATTCTGGTCTCACTGCTTCTTATACTCATTTTCCTATTTCATAGTGAAACCCTTAATGATCCTCCCCCATATACGTAGTCCAATTAGCTAAATCACTTAAATGTATATGTTCTTTTACTTCTTTCATTTTTCTTCTTTATTCAACCATTTTAAATGATGAATGTAATTTCTTTAATTAATGAAAATATGGTTCAAATATGGTTTTGAATTCTATAGTTGATAAATAAACTATTTTCATTTTTTTATGCTTGATTTTCATTAGTGCTGCCACTATTACATGTTTCTTTCATACTATATTTGTTCTCTCTATACTAGATATTATAGTAAAAATTTTGGATATGTATACATATTGAATATAGAATCTTAATTCTCATTTTTGATTCTAGGTTTTTATGGAATTTTCATGTACAAAATTTTTCTATCATGATATGAGAATTATTTTAGGCTTATTTGTTTTAATTTCTACTATTATATGTTTTTGTTCACAAATTTTGTAATAATTTATGAATTCTGATTATTATAATTTCATTTAGATAAATTATTTATGTTTATTGGATTATTTTTTAATAAGACTGGAGTAATATACATTAGATTTTGATTTATAATTTTGGGTTTTATGAAGAAAAATTCATACCCTTTTCCATTTTGTATTGACTACCATGAAAATGAATCCCATTGAAATTATATCATAACAAAACATGGGATGGTTATTTTTTGTGGCATCCAGACTTGAATTCCACTAAACGGTGCCCTAAACTGGTGGATCACATGGCCTTAAGCGCACCTTATTTTATGCCAATGGTTGTTGACTACCAGGAAGGGTCTAAGGTGGTATAGTGGGGAGAATATACCCTCATAATAAAATAGCACAATGGTGAAATGAATATATAAATAGCAAAAGAATAATGAAATAACTGAACGAATAAAGAATAAACATCCATCAAATAATTAACCCTATAATATCATCTAATAGTGTCATATACAAATGATGATCATGGAATACTATAGAAAAGACAGGTAAGACATGGAAACAGGAATCCAGTAAAATATATGCATCAAAATTATAAAAATACCAAAAAAGAACTATCCCTAGATAGCATCACAACCCATAGTCTAATCTTGTACTCCCCTTCTCTTATGCAACAATCAATCAAGCATTAGGAATTGGGTGATTTCCCTTATCCCTACCCATATCTATGAAGTCTATCCAGGTACCCAATGATGGCCCAAATAAGGTGTGAGATAACACTCAGTAGTCCACCACCGATAATGTCTATAACAATTCGAGTCTGTTCATGATATCTGAATAAGTGTGCAGATATAATAAAAGTATAAGTGAATATAATAGAAGTAAGATTTTATAGTCTATAAAGACTCCCAATGATCAAGCCACTAAATCATAAAGGCTATATATAACGCATGTTTAACAATATCAAATTCCTATTCCATGTAATCATGTATCAGGCCTACATGGTCCAGGGTTTAAGGAGTAGAAATTTCCAAGGAAATTGAGTAAGTAAATCAACTAAACATGATCTAGGGAGTAGAAATGTCTAAGACATCCTAATCAGTCAAATACAAGGAGTATAAATGTACAATGAATCCTAGAATGTCATGTAAATTAGTTGATCTTGATCCTTGGAGTAGAAATGTACAATGTAGCCAAGTAAACCAGATCCTCAGAGTAAAAGTGTCCAAGGCATCCAAGTAATTCATGTAACCAGTATCCAAGGAGTAGAAATGTACAAGGTATCCTAATGATTCATCAGATCCAAGGAGTATTAATTTCATAGGCATTATAGAAAATAAAATAAATCAAGTAGTCTGGATTCAAGGAGTAGAAATGTCCATGACATCCAAGTAGTCTAATTAAATAGGATCCATGGAGTAGAAATTACTAAGGTGTTCTAATGAGTCATCAATGCCATAAAAAACCCTTTGTTATCAACATAACTAATTCCTACCTTTCATATACAAATGAAAAGGTGTAACAAGGTGCTTACAACCTTTAAAAATTCACTTTATTAACATATTCAATATCTATTATTACAAAGCGTGCTCAAGACACCCCAAGGGTGGAATGGTTGCTATAAAAATGTATAACCCACCCCATGGGTGGTTCAAGTTGATTTCAACCACCTCAAACCCTATATAAGAGTGTCATGACATATCCTAGACATGAATTTATCATTTAACTCAAGGATAAATTAATTTAGGTAGCATCAACTAAAAATTACGGCATGAGAAACAATAGAAACTAGTAATAAACATCGATACTTTTAGATAAAATGTATATAACACCTACCTTATAACCATTAAAGAACACTCATCTAGTATCATTCTCTGATTTGGACTAGATTAGAAGAAAATGGAAGAAAAAATTAACACCATGAAAATAGGGCATAAGAGACTACACAAAAATTGCATTACTGACATCAAGATAGACAATGACAGGCGCAAGAGGAATAAATAACTCACTGACGTGCATCCAAAGAGACTAATGAATCTTGAATCATATTTTAGATGGAGGAATTGGATTAAAGTCTAGGTTGAAGGCTTAAGGATCTCAGAAGGGAGGAGAAGAAGCTATCCATTAGAAATGAGAAATAAATTGGGGGTGAGGGATTTAATGAAATAATTTCAAATTGGTCATTACCCCTTTAAAATATGGGTCACATGGTTTGTATTCATAGTTGGATAAACCATGTGCCAAAAATCCACTCCTCTCTACCTCAATACCTCCATCACATGGTCATGGTGCATAGTTGGAAAAAATGAATGCTGACCATGCATTTTCCCTATATCAAAAACTCTGTAGCAAATAAACAGGTGTGAACCATGGGTCACATGGTTTGGGAATACCATGAACCCTCTGATGTGAACTAAAATTCCTTACATAGTTCATCTAAACCATGCGGCTTGGGCTACATAGTTTTCCCTAACCATGTGGACCAACTGTTTTCTCCAAAAAGCGAGGATCTAGGCTCTGAAAAAGCCCCAATCACATTTTTTTCTTCCATATCCTCACTAGGTATTCACATAAGGATTGATTAAAGGAATTATACAAAAAATAAAAAGGTTATGTACCTCATGAAAAAATCAGGTTCTTACAATCTTCCCCCTCAAATCAATTTATCCCTGAATTTCCCTTACGAGGGTGGTAAATCATCATCTAAGAATATATCTAGCCATTGGGAACATACGTCGGCCCCCTATTCCCATGTCTCATCCTATAAAAGACCATGATACTATAAAACCCATACCATAGAAACTGACCAACCTCATATAAACTTCATGCCGCTATCAATAATATAGATATGATTATTCTCAAAGGATGCATCTAACTCCAACTCATCCTTCTTAGGCTGACTAATATTCGATGGATTAAAATGATATCGATGAAGTTGAGATATGTGGAAGACATTTTGCATGGATTGTTACCTATGATGTAACTACAACTGATAGGCTACAAGACTGAATCTCTCTATAATCTTGAAGGGCCCAATGTAATAAGGTGATAACTTCCCTTTCTTCCAAATTTATCTATGCCCTAATTGAGGCGAAACTTATAAGAAAACCCAAATCTACCCCTTGAACTCTAGTAGTTGGTGGTGATGATTGGCGTATGACTTATGTTTAGATTGAGCTGTAAACATCTACTTTTGAAGAATTTGAAACTACTCCAAAGTCTCATGAACAAGATAAAGACCCAGTAACACTACCTCTCCCACCTCTAACCAACACATGGGTTAATGGTACAACCTACCTTATAAATCCTCATAAGAAGCCATTTTTATTATCTCATGGAAGATGTTATTATAATAAAACTTAGTAAGAGGTAATTATTTCTCCCAAGAACCACTAAAGTCAAGGATGCATTCTCAATGAATATCCTCCAAAACATGTATCATATGCTTGGACTAAATGTTGATCTGTGGGTGATAGGCTATACTTAGAAGTACCTCTGAACCAAAATCCTTTTGAAAGACCTTCCAGAATCATGACTTTAATCAAGTATCCCTTTTTGATATGATAGAATTTTGAACCCCACGGAGGCATATGATCTCACCAAAATAGAACCTCCTGAGTTCATACACTAATATGTTCTCTCAAATAGGTAGGAAATGGATGACCTTTTTCAGCGTATCTATAATCACCCACACTGAGTTATTTCCCCAAGGTGATCTTGGAAATACCATCATAAAATATATGGTTATGTTGTCCAATTTCCACTTGGGAATAGACAATGGCTGTAAGAGTCCTTCCAGTCACTATTTCTCTACCTTCTCCTAATGATAGGTGGAACACCGAGCAATAAACCCAGATTTGTCATGCTTCATCCTCAGCCACTAGTATTGACATCTTAAGTCACGATACATCTTGGTATGGTTGGGATACACAACCCATATAGAGCCATGAAACTCCCACATCAAGTCCTATCAGATGTTTTTCTGAACCCATATGTGTTTGTGAATATTCAAGATCTCATCCTCATCAACAAACCATCCAGGAGGCGAGTCATCCTCTCTAAGGGTCTCCTGTAGGACCAAGCCCTCATAATCTAATATATGTATCATCCCCACCCTATCTAGAAGTGTGGAAGTCATGTATAAGGATGAGAGAAAAGTATCCCCAAGACTATTCCTCACCTCTAAGTGCATCTCTAAAAACAAGTCTAGAAGTTTCCACTCACTAATGAACTCCTAAACCACCTATGTCTAAGTCCTCCTACTTAGATTATCATAAACAAAATTTCCTTTACCAGGAGTATAGACAATATCAATGTAGAAATATGTCACGACCCGTCCTCGGGGCCCGTGCCGTGACTACCCCAAGCCCGCCTTCCATAGGCCAGGGGCTGGCGACTAGCACTAAAGGCGTAAATCCCGATAAAAGGGAAGTAATTGACATTATAAAAGTAAAATAACACAATAGAGTACGAAAATTAAATAAGCACTAAGAAAAACCGAGTACAAAAGTAAGTGCTAAAAAGTAAATGGGCCAGAATACAAACCCAACTGAAAGTACAGTACAACTGAAAAGAAAGTAAAATAGCAGTAAAGTAAAGTAGAAACCACCGAGTCATCATACGAATATCCCACCTGAAGGGTGGGTATAGATGATCTCATAAGCTCCTTGGGTTCGGCCGCCCGCTCCGTGTACGTCCCGCCAAGTTTTCCAGCTCTGGGTACCGTCCAACTCCACAAGCTCCCACCCCGATCAGTGTTGTCCGTTTTCTGTATCAAACACAACATATTTCAGGAATAACCCATGTAGGGATGAGTATATGATACCCAGTAGGGACCCCGAGACCCTCGAAGGTCGCCCAGAATCCACGAAGGATAAACCAAAAAGGAAAGATACAATCACAAATTATCAACACAATCTACTTAGGTATATGCCCATACATATACCAAAGACATCAATTCTAGTTCGGCTCCAACTCTTGATCCCAAGAACAACCCAGTCCACACAAGAAAGTAGTCAATCACACTGATGGTAATGATTGTTAGTCAAGACTCAGCTCACACAGGTATAATACTTCTGAAGAGGGGTGGAGATGATTAGATGTAGCCACTGAATCATATCCTCTGCCTAACCCATGTAGGATCCTAGTACAGAAGTCATCATTGTCGAACCCACATAGGATCCAAGTACAGTAACCATTGTTGCAGAACCCATGTAGGATCCAAGTACAATCGTCATCGCTGCCGAACCCATGGAGGATCCTAGTACAGTCTTCATCGCTGCCGAACCCACCGAGGATCCTAGTACAGTCATCATTGATGCCGAACCCACAGAGGATCCAAGTACAGTCATCATCATCATCGAACCCATGAAGGATCCCAACATGGTAGTCGTCGCACTTGCATCCAGCTTTAGGGTTCCCCCACACAGCGCGCTCGATTCCGAGAGGGTCCGCTCCTCGAGTAAAGGGTTCGATACATCAACTGTCATGAAGTCCAGAGTTGACATATCCCAAAGTTCTGTCTCATCAAAACGAACTCAACATGATGGACAGTGCGTCAATCAGACGCCCAGTCTGATAGATATTGGCTTTTCCGTTCCAGGGGCCCTGTTAGAAATATGCTCGTTTCTAACCTGACCGTTATCCAAAGTCGTCCAAAACTCACTGCGATTATCGCAAAAGGACCTATTCCTCTATAGGGTCCCAGTGCCGCAGACGGCGTGTCGATAAGATGTGCGGTCTTTAAGTAATTCACGTTTAAGTGAAAAGGGGCCCGACCCGTTAGGCCCAGTGGGTCGACGGGTCAGGTCGACCCGATTTTGGAGGGTTCGACCCGACAAAGGGGTCGGACTGACCCGGTGAGTCGCACGACCTGGCCCGAGGGCGCATCTTGGCGGGCCGTGGCTCGGCCCTAAGGCCAAGCGGTCTAGGGGGGGGGGGGGGGTGGTGCGCCCCCCCCGACTGCCCAAACCGGCGACGCCGCCCTCCAAAACCGGCCGAATGGAGCCGGCCGACCTTATGGCGCAAGCAGGCCAATGGTTCTCTAACATGGTGCCCTCCTGGCGCCGCGGATTTCCTCCGCCCGGCTGGCTGACGGGATGGCCGGCTCTCCAGCGTGGCACCCTCCCGGCGCTGTGGCTCTCCTTCGCCCGGTCGGCCGACGGGCCAGCTGGATCTTCCGCTGAAGCAGCCTACCCAATGTGGGCTGCAGTTCCCGTAGCACGGTGCCTTGGGGTGCCGCGGTTCCTTCCTTCGGCCCATTCTTCTTCGTCGGTCGAGCAGCCTGTGGTTACGGGCTGTGGTTCCTCCACATGTGGCCATCGCGTGGCCGCTGCCTTCGAACGTCGCCACTTCCCAATTCCAAATAAGACAAGAAACAACGGAGGGTCATCAGGTTGTGTTTGTTCGGCCCGCTCCCTCTGCGTTAGGCAGTAAAAATCGGCCAAGTTGCTCACTTGATTATAATAAGAACGAGGGAGTAATTTATTTAAAATAAATTAAGCAAACCCCCTACCTCGAAAAAGATTCGCGGTAGCTGAGCATCGTGGATGATGGTGTTGATTCCATCGTCGTCGGAGTGCACCCGAAGAAGTGGCATCTCCACTCTTGTCATATAGAAAATAAGAGAATTAGAGAACTGGGGAGAGTTCTTCGTTGAAGGTGGGTGTTCTTCGTCGGAGAAGAAAATCGTTCTTTGTTTGAGGAGATGAATACTTCTCTCCCTTTTCTCAAGAGCTCTCACCCAAAGCTTTTCCAACAGAACAAAGCTCCCAAAATAAAATATTAGGCTTGGATAATATTTTATTAACACATCCAATTCAAAATTCAAATCACTTAATTAATTAAATGAAGAGTTGTTTAATTAATTATGATATGGGTTGACAAGAATTAATTAAGAGATGGGTTGGCAAGAATTAATGGAGGGAGGGGAAGGTGGAGAGTTTACACAAATTAAGAGGAGTTACAAATTAATGAAGGGGAGGTTTAAGGGAGTTTAGTGAAGATGAAAGGTTGAGGATCGTGTGGGCCTCACCTCTCAAATATCCACACATGGGAAGTTGGGTGGGTGTGGGCCCCACCATTAACTTTCCATGGGAGGAATTAACCTCCTTAGATACATAAAATTGTTCTAACAATTTTATTTATCTTTTTTAATTAAACCAAAATTTATAACTTCAAAATCACATAAAATGCAACTGCGGCAAAGGTCCCCTTAAGAAATTACCAGCACTGTGAGTTCATCGGTGCCCTCAGATTTCAATTCCATGAACGGGTTCAAAAGATAGAAAAACCCACTCGTTCGTTCACTGAACGTACCCGAGCTAAACTTCAGAAAATTATTCCGGGGACACCGGGCCTCGGAATCATGTGCCGTCAGAAACTGCATACTCGTAAAATTCCAAAGAATTTACAAAAAAAACTTTTCCTTGAAATTTATGGGTCTTTAAATTACCCCCACCTCAGGGCTTTACGTCCCCGTATAGATACAACATAAACTAGGGAAACAAATGGGGATACTGAGCACGCATCTGAGCCTCTCTCTCCCATGTGTTGTCCTGGAGGTTCCCGTGCCACCAATGAATGCACACCAGAGGAATTGACCATCCACATAGGACCCGCTCCTGTCGATCCTCGATCTCCACCAGGACCTCCGTGAACGTCGCCCCGTCATCGATGTCCATCTCTCTGTGGTCGATGATGTGAGACGGGTCGTGCACGTATCTCCTCAGCTAAGATACGTGGAAGATGTCGTGTACCTGGTGAAACTGAGGTGGAAGGGCCAGGCAGTAAGCCACCTCGCCTACGTTGCTAAGGACCTGAAATGGTCCGATGAATCACGAAGATAAATTGCCGCCCCGACCAAATCTTCATAGACCCCATCGAGGTGAGACCCATAAGAATACGTGGTATCCATCCTCGAACTCCATTGGTCTCCGTATCCTATCAGCATAGGACTTCTATTTGCTCTGTGCAGTCCTCATCTGCTCCTGGATGATCTGCACCTTCTCTGTCGTAGCCTGAACCATCTCTGGTCCTATAAGTGTTGACTCCCCAGGGTCAGTCCAACACAGAGGTGATCTGCAAGGTCGGCCGTACAGTGCCTCGTAAGGTGCCATCCCGATGGTGGAGTGGTAGCTGTTGTTGTACTCAAACTCCACCAAGGGTAGGTGATCCTCCCAGCTATGACCAAAGTCAAGGACACATGCACAAAGAATTTCCTCGAGAGTCTGAATGGTCTTCTCCATCTGGCCATCTGTCTGTGGATGAAAGGTGGTGCTCAGGCGTAGCTGCATCCCAAATTCCTCCTGCAACCACTTCCAAAGTCAGGAAGTAAAGCGAGCATCTCGATCGGAGACAATAGAAGATGGAACACCATGAAGCCGTATGATCTCCTGAATGTAGAGGTGTCCCAATCTCTCTACTGAGACCTTCTCTCTGATCGGTAGGAAGTGGGATGACTTGGTGAGCCGATAGACGATCACCCAGATGGAGTCATGTCCTCTGGAAGTACGTGGAAGCCCCATCACGAAATCCTTGGATATCCTATCCCACTTCCACTCTAGGACCTCTAAGGGCTGTACCAAGCCTACTGGTACCTGGTGCTCCACCGTCATCTGCTGGCAGGTGAGTCATCGTGAAACGAACTCTGCTACAACCTTCTTCATACCCAGACACTAGTGTTATCTTCTGAGGCCCTGGTACATCTTTGCCACTCCTAGATGTACCGCTATAGGGGAAGTGTGAAACTCCCTCAACACTTACTCCTGTAATGAAACTAGTACCATGGTACGTCCCCTAAAGAGGATGACGTTCTCTCCTCCTTCAGAAAATCCATCAGGTGCCTGTCCTGAGGATATCTGTGCATGTCGCATCTCACATTCAATGTCACCACACTGTGCCTCTCTAACCCACTGAAGTTGTGGAGGAGTGACTATGAGTGGCTGTAGAAAGGTTTCCCCATATCTATCCACGAAGGATATCTGCAACGCGGCTAGAAGCTCCATCTCCTCTCCTAGAAGTTGTATGCCTGATCTCCTACTGAGAGCATTAGCTACTATGTTCCCCTTCCCAGGAGTATAGACTATATCAAAGTCATAGTCCTGGAGGAACTCGATCCATCACCGCTGTCTTAGGTTCAGGTCCTTCTGCGAGAAGATGTACCTGAGACTCAGGTGGTCAGAGTAGACTGTAAAGCGCTCGCCCATCAGATAGTTCCGCCACATCTTCAAAGAGAAGACCACTACAGCTAACTCTAGGTCATGGGTAGCATAGTTCTGCTCATGCTACCTCAACTTTCGTGAACCATAAGAAATCACCGCCTGCTCTTGCATCAAGACACACCCGAGTTCGGTCCCTGATGCGTCGCAGTAAACTACGTAACCAATGCCCTCTTTCAGTAGCCTCAAGATGTGCGCACTGGTCAATCTCTGTCTAAGCTCCTGAAAGCTCTGATGACATCTATCTGACTACACGAAGGGTTTTCCCTTCTTTGTCAATGCTGAAAGTGGTGCTGCAACTCTGGAGAATTCTGACACAAATCTTCGATAGTACCCAGCCAGACCTAGGAAACTCCGCACCTCTGTCACGCTCCTGGGTGGATCCCAAGCAAGTATCGCCTCGATCTTTGCCGAGTCCAATGCAACCCCAACCTCTGAGATGATGTGTCCTAGGAAATGAACCTCTCTAATCCAGAACTGACACTTCAAGAGCTTTCCATAAAGCTGCTGCTCTTAGAGTGTGTCTTGTACAACCCGCAAGTGGTAGGCATGCTCCTCCTCAGTAGTAGAGTAAATCTGTATGTCGTCGATGAAGACTACGACAAAACGATTGAGGTAAGGCTGGAAGATCCTGTTCATGAGACTCATGAATACTGCTGGTGCATTGGTTACGCCAAAGGGCATAACCGAGAACTCGTAGTGGCCATACCAACACCTAAAGGTTGTCTTCTGTACATCCTCACCTCGAACTCTGAGCTGGTGATAGCCTGACCTGAGGTCTATCTTCGAGAACCATCGTTCTCCCTTGAGATGATCAAAGAGTTCATCAATACTCGGGAGTGGGTACTTGTTTTTCATGGTCACCTGGTTCAGGTGATGGTAGTCGACACACAGTCACAAGCTCCCATCCGCCTTCTTGGTGAACAAAATCGGAGAAGCTTGGGTGAAACACTAGGTCGAATAAATCCCTTTCCCTACAAGTCCTCCAGCTGTACCTGCATCTCAAAAAGCTCAGCAGGTGCCATCCGATATGCTGGAGTAGATATCGATGATGTCTCGGGGTACATGTCTATGTAGAAGTCTACCTCTCTACGAGGAGGTAGTCCTGGAACGTCGTCAGGAAATACGTCTGCATACTATTCCACCACAACAGGAAAGCTCAGACTCTACAAATAAACCGCTCCAAGGATGAGACTAGCCAACTAATGTGCGATCGACTGCCCTCTCTTCTGCATAAGTCCATCCTGTGCTACAAAGGCTCCCTTCTCGCCAGTGAAGGTGAACCTGGTCCCATCTGTGCGGACACGACACACTTTACGCCTAATATAGTTGATCTAGGTGTGGACTGTAGATAAACAGTCCATACCCAAGATGACGTTGTAAGGCCTTGATGCCGCTACAAGAAGATCCCAACCGAAGCTCTCACCTCCTAGAGTAAGCTCACACTGTCGGCACCAGTGCGCAATCGTCGAGTCTTCTCCCGTAGAAGTATCTAGCCATAAGGATTGAGCCAACGGCTTCGTCAAAATCTCCAAGCTCCGAAAAAGGGCAGCGACAATAAAATAATGACTCGCTCCTGTGTCTATAAGTACTGCAGAAAGGGTGGATTAGACACAGATAGTACCTCAAATCATCTCAGGTGCGCTGTGGTCATAGGCCTCGACTGCCTGGAGCTGAGCCTGCCCCTGTCTACCAGCTACTTGTGGTCGGGGTGGTCCTCCTGGTGGTGGTGGTGGTAGAGCCTCAAAGCATCGTCCACCACCCACTGCTCGACCATCTCCTATACCTCGTCCACCTGCTCCCTGTGGACCTCCACGGTCAAACCTCTTCCTCTGTCTGGGAGGTCCCTCTACTATCTGCTGCTCATCTGCATGGTGGGTCGGGCAGTCCTGAGCCATGTGGCCCTGCCTGCCGCATGCATAACACTGTCTGCCTCTCGTATAGTTGGCTCTACTCCGTGTTCCCCACACATCCAAACTAGTATTCTGAGGTCACCCACCTGATGGCCTGGTCCACTTGGACGTTTGCGACATCTGTCTACTTCCGGATGCAGAAGACTCCGCTACGTGTCGCCCTGTGGTGGGTCTCGCTGCTAGCATCGGCTCATCAAGAAAGCTCTCCATAAGAAGCACTCGCTCCAGCACTCCTGCCTGCATCAGAATATTGAGGGAGATCATCGAAGCCCTGATCTCATGCATCAGTCCGTACTTGAAGGTCCAAGCCTGGAAGAATGGGTCTCATACCATGTTCGTGGAGTAACGTGAGAGATCAGTAAATCTTGCTGAGTACTAAGCTACTGTCATGCTGACCTGCTGCAGATGTAGTAACTCCTGGATGCGCACCACACAGAGGGTGGCTGAAACAAACTCCAAGCGGAAGAGACTCTTGAAGTATGTCCAAAGTAGAGATGCCTCATCGTGCACCTGGAGCATCAAGCTCCACCATCTACCTGCTGCTACATGCAGGAGACTTGCAGTAAGGATCACCATAAGATCAGTTGGTGTCCCTAATAATCTGAAGACTCTGACGATAGCCTCAAGACAATCCTCGGCTACCTGAGGGCCCGTCTCTCTACGGAACCTGGGTGACCTCTATTGCTGAAACTCATGAAATGTGCTTAGTCAGCGTTCACCCTCTTCTACTGGGGCTGGTAGTATCGGTGGATCAGCTGGGAGTGGTACCACTTGTGCCTCCGCTGTGATGGAGCCCTACACCAAGGCCTTATCGCTCAGTGGGCTGCCATCACAACTCGAAACTGTAGCTGTCTACCTTCATGGGTCTATCCTGAAAATAAACAGGTGTGCCATGGTCAAAAAGTATACCTGGTGAGGTGACACAAAGTAATCACAAAGAAAAATTTTAAAACACACATGCAATTAGTGTTTTCGTGCACTGAGTCAGAAATTAGAGATCAGGGTCCTGGTGTATGAATACTTCAGTCGCCGCACCAACACTGAACTCCCTGGTCTGATAACCACACTCAATACTCTTAACACTATTTCTTCTCAGAGAAGAAATAATCAGAGTCCTGAGTTCTGCGGAAGAACCGAATCCTCTGATACCAATTTTTCACGACCCGTCCTCGGGTCCCATGCCGTGACTACCCCAAGCCCGCCTTCCATAATCCAGGGGATGGAGACTTGCACCAAAGGTGTAAATCCGGATAAAAAGGGAATACATTGCCTTTATAAAAGTAAACAAACACAATAGAGTATGCAAATTGAATAAGCACGAAGAAAAACCGAGTACAAAAGTAAGTGATGAAAAGTAAATAGGCCAGAATACAAACCCAATTGAAAGTACAGTACAACTGGAAAGAAAGTACAATAGCAGTAAAGTAAAGCAACAACCACTAAGTCATCCTCCGAATATCCCACCTGAAGGGTGGGTAAAGATGATCTCCTCAGCTCCTTGGGTCTGGCCGTCCGCTCCGTGAACGTCCCGCCAAGTGGTCCACCTCCGGGTACCATCCAACTCCACAGGCTCCCACCCTGATCAGTGCTGTCCATCATCTGCATCCAACACAACGTAGTGCGGGCATATCCCGTGCAGGGGTGAGTATACGATACCCAGTAGGGACCCCGAGACCCCTGAAGGTCTCCCAAAATCCACGAAGGATAAACCACAAAGGAAAGATACAATCATGAATTATCAATAGACTCTACTTAAGTATATGCCCATACATATACCTAAGTCATCAATTCCAGTTCGACTCCAACTCTCGAGACCAAGCACAAACCAGTCCACACAGGAAAGTATTCAATCACACCGATGGTAATGATTGTTAGTCAAGACTCAGCTCACACAGGTATACTAATTCTGAAGAGGGGTGGAGATGATTAGATGTAGCCTCTGAATCATCTCCTCTGCCGAACCCACGTAGGATCCCAGTAGAGTAACCATTGCTGCTGAACCCATGTAGGATCCAAGTACAGTCGTCATCGCTGCCGAACCCACGAAGGATCCTAGTACAATCATCATCACTAACGAACCCACCGAGGATCCTAGTACAGTTGTCATCATTTCTGAACCCACATAGGATCCAAGTATAGGTGTTATCGTTATCGAACCCACGAAGGATCCCAGCATGATAGTCGTCGCACTCACAACCAGCTTTAGGGTTCCCGCACACAGCGCGCTCGATTCCAGGAGGGTCTGCTCCTCGAATAAAGGGGTCGGTACATCAACTATCATGATGTCCATATTTTATGTATCCCGAAGTTCCGTATCATCAAAAGGAACTCAACATGACAGACAGTGCGTCAATCAGATGCTCGGTCTGAGAGATATTGGCTTTTCCGTTCTAGGGGCCCTGTTAGAAATATGCTCGTTTCTAACCCAGACATTATCCAAAGTCATCCAAAACTCACTTAGAGTATCGAAAAAGGACCGCTTCCTCAAGAGGGTCCCAGTGCCGCAGACGGTGCGTCGATCAGACGCATGTTCTTTAAGAAATTCATGTTTAAGTGAAAAAGGGCCCCGACCCGTTAGGCCCAGTAGGCCGGCGGGTCGGGTCGACCCGATTTTGGTGGGTCCAACCCAGAAAAGGGGTCGGACCGGCCCGCTGAGTTGCATGACCTGGACTGAGGGCGCGACCCTGAGGCCGAGCGGTCTGGGGGGGGGGGGGGGGGGGGGTGGCGCGACCCCCCCGGCTGCCCGAACCGGCGACGCCGCCCTCCAAAACTGGCTGGCTGGAGCCGGTCGGCCTTCTAACGCAAGTGGGCCAGGGGTTCTCTAGCGTGGCACCCTCCTGGTGCCACAACTTTCCTCCGCCCAGCTGGATGATGGGCCGGTCGACTCTCCAGCGCGGTGCCCTCCTGGCGCTGTGGCTCTCCTTCGCCTGGTCGGCCGACAGGCTGGCTGGATCTTTGGATGAAGCGGCCCTCCCTATGCTTGCCGTGGTTCCCACAGCGCGACGCCGTGGGGCGCCGTAGTTCCTTCCTTCAGCCCGATCTTCTTCGTCGGTCGAGCGGCCCGTGGTTGCAGGCCGCGATTCCTCCACATGCAGTCGGCGTGCGGCCGCGCCCTTCAAACGTCGCCGCTTCTCGATTCCATATAAGACAAGAAATAACGGAGGGTATTCGGGCTGTGTTTTTTTGGCCCGCACTATCCATGTTGTATGGTAACAATCAGCCAAGGTGCTCACTTGATTACAACAAGAACGAGGGAGTAATTTATTTAAAATAAATTAAGCAAACCCCCTACCTCGAAAAAGATTCGTAGTAGCCGAGCGTCGTGGATGATGCTGTCGATTCCGTCGTCGTCGGAGTGAACCCAAAAAAGTGGCATCTCCTCTCTTGTCATGGACAAAAGAAGAGAATTGGAGAACCAGGGAGCGTTCTCTGTTGAAGGTGGGTGTTCTTCATTGGAGAAGAAAACCGTTCTTCGTTTGAGGAGATGAATACTTCTCTCCCTTTTCTCAAGAGCTCTCACCCAAAGATTTTCCAACACATCAAAGCTCCCAAAATAAAATATTAGTCTTGGATAATATTTTATTAACACATCCAATTCAAAATTCAAATCACTTAATTAATTAAATGAAGAGTTGTTTAATTAATTAAGAGATGGGATGGCAAGAATTAATTAAGAGAAGGGTTGACAAGAATTAATGGAGGGAGGGGAAGGTGGAGAGTTTACACAAATTAAGAGGAGTTACAAATTAATGAAGGAGAGGTCTAAGGGAGTTTAGGGAAGATGAAAGGTTGGGGATCATGTGGGCCCCACCTCTCAAATATCCACACATGGGAAGTTGGGTGGGTGTGGGACCCACCATTAACTTTCCATGGGAGTAATTAACCTGCTTAAATACATAAAATTGTTCTAACAATTTTATTTATCTTTTTTAATTAAATCACAATTTATAACTTCAAACCCGCATAAAACAAAACTATGGTAAAGGTCCCCTTAAGCAATTACCAGCGGCGTGAGTTCATCGGTGCCCTCAGATTTTAATTCCGAGCACCGGTTCAAAAGATAGAAAAACCCGCTCGTTCTTTCATTGAACGTACCCGAGATAAACTTCAGAAAATTATTCTGGGCACACTAGGCCTCAGAATTAGGTGCCATAAGAAACTGTGTACTCGTAAAATTCCAAAGAATTTACGAAAAAAAAATTTCCTTGAAATTTCTGGGTCTTTACAAAATACATCATATATTCAACCCACCTTTATTTCCTGAGATTCAGATCACACTGTGTAAAGATGTACTTGAGGATTTTATGTTTCTTAAACCCCATAAAACATTGTCCCATTAAATAATTCCTTCAATAGTAAAAGACATGAACTATTGTGGCTAACTTGAGATTGTGTGTTGGGTAGTTATTCTCACATTTACTTAACTGATGAGGCCTGTATGTAAGAATTTCTCCTCCTTCATAAACAAATGATCCTATCCCAATACCTAATGAATCATAATATACTATATAGATTCTACCAAATTCTGGAAGAATCAAGATTTTTTTGAAGTTAGTCACTCTTTCATCTCCTAAAAGTATATATCGTAGGCTTCTGAACTTATAAACTTCACACCCTTCTTAGCCAAGCCTATAAGAGGTGATTATAAATGTTAAAAGTTATATATTAAACACCTGTAATAACTAGATACCCCTAAGAAACTCCATATATTAAACATTTTATCAGGATACTCCCAGGAAAATACAACTCTCACCTTCTTTGGGTCGATTAATACTCCTATCTCTAAGACAGTATGACCTAGGAATTGAATCTTATCCATCCAAAAGTGGTAATGTTTGGGATTATCATATAACTAATGATATCTTAGTGAATTCAATACGATCTCAAGAATTTTATCCTAGTGATGTATAGTGTGAGAATACACCAATATATCATCCATAAATACCAACACAAATGAATCTAGATAAGGATGGAAAACCCAATTCATTAGTGAAATGAAATCTGCTGGCATGTTCATGAGACTAAACAATATTATCAAATACTCATACAAGTTATATCTACTATAGAATGTTGTATGTGGTATATCCAATGGTATAACATGAACCGGATGATAACTCGATCTCATAATAATATTCAAGAACACCTGAGATCCTCAAAGCTCGTCGAAGAGATCATCTATCTAAAACAATAATAATGATTCTTAATCATCAACTAGTTCAATTTTTAGTAATCCAAACCTAAACAAAGGGTTCCATCCACCTTATTAGAAAAAAGACTAGAAAACCCCATGGATAAGTACCCATTAATATAAACCCCTTTTCTTTCAATTCCTATAGCTTCCTCTTGATTTCCTTTACCTCAGTAGTAGCCATCCTATAAGGAGTAATGGATAACAGAGAAGCTCCTGAAACTAGCATGATGGTAAAATAGACCTCTCTCTCAGGTGGTAGTCTTGAAAAGTTACATGGAAAACATCCTTGAAATGATCAACCACTAGAGAGAAGTCAATGTGATGCATTCCCTGATCATCCAGATATAAGCTAACAATCTGGGTTGTCATCCTACCTAGCCCACAATTCTTGGGTCCAGCTCAAATTTCCTAGAAACCCAATTAACCCTTGTGAATACAAACTCTGCCCATATTGATGTGAAGGTCACCCTTTGGTGATAGAATTCAACATAATCATGGAAGGAAAACAACTTTTCTATCCTAAGAATGATTTCAAACCCTATCATCTCAAGGAAAAAGAGGTCCTATATGAATTGAAACCCACCTATCTCAATGGGGAACTCCTTACACTATCATACACTCTCCAATCATATCCCCAATGGATTATCAAGTTTTATCATGCCACATGAGAATTGGAAATTGATCCGTAGGATCTCCACAGTAGGTAAAAATATGAAATAATGAGATGCACATATATCAAAAAGAGAAGATACTAACATAGAGTATACCAGAATAATACATATCATTGTAAAAGTTCTGACACTCCACTCCTCAGGTATCAACTGTACTATATACATCTAGCTGAATCTTTGGCCTTGAGATATAACCTGACTACCCCAAGTAGGTATGTTCTACCTGATCATCCAGTTTTACTCTAGCTCTCTGCCTAATAAGAATCTCCAAACCACTCTCTTGAACATGGAGTCAATATAGACCCTCTCTCACTAGATGTTGGTGGAAATCTCTTACAAAACCACTATAGATAACCCATATTTCAACATGATCAACACTTGAATGGGTTTATATCAGACTATATCCTCATGTGTTCCTACCTCCCGCACTGATGACAAAGAATAGAACTACCAATAATCATGATTTAGCTGGTATTCCCATCATGAGTGACCGAAAATCATCTCTTCCATCCCCCTGACACAGATCCACTGGTTCGAGAAGCCGATCTACCCCACTCTATGTCCCCATATTCCCTTTGGTTATATTTAGTAATCAATGAATGATATACTATTTCTAATATGGTAGTAAGAAAAAAACATTCACTTGCAATCAGATTTTATCCCTAAGAAAATCCTTAAATTGCTTAGATTTAAATAACTCATCACCTAATAGAATAGGTATGAAATGATAGATCTCTGTGAAATGGAAAGTATAGTCCATGACTGATAATGTTCCCTACTCTAGATACATAAACTATATGGACCAATCTTCCCTCTACGTATCAGGATATAAATAATCATATAAGGCTATCTAAAAATCCCTCAAAGCTATATTCCTATAAAAATCCATCTTAGTAATAACTTTCAATCATTTATTAGAAGTATCACAAATAATATATGTAGATATATTCACTCTACTATTAGGGGGATGCTTGAAAATTGATAGCATGTCCTCTAGCCATGACTATCTAGCCTATGTTCCTCTATCCTCCAAAAACATGGGGGAATGAAGCTATTGGAACACTTGCATTAGCTTTGATATAGTCGGGGTAGGTCACAATGATCCCTGAATGGTATGCATGAAACTTTGGAAGCCCTCTCAAAACTAGGCCTCAACACCCATATCGGTCATAATAAGCAATTCCACAAGAGGCACTATTGGTGGTTTTACTAGTGGACTAGGGCCCACCACATCTAGAGTATTGTCGTCACAACCCTCCTAGCCCACAATTGGAGGACATCATGGTGACATATCTCTATAAATTCAAAGAACATGCTTCAAGAAAGATTTTGAAACAAAATGATCACAAAGATATGATAGGACATGTAAACATGTAAAACCCTTTCTATTTACAAGTCACACCCTTCCGCCTTCTCCTAAATCCATGTTTGGGTGAAATACATATCATAAGATAAGTATGAGACACTGCCTACTTCCCAATACCAGGTTAAGTCATGGTTAATTTCTCTGCTATAAGTTAGAAGTTTTGGTATACTGAGTTTTAATTTTAATTTATAGATGAAAAAACCTTTTAAATTATATTTTTAATCCCCATTTAATAGAAACCATTTAATTTTATAATTCAATTCCATATAAATTAATTCTTATTTATATATCAATTCTCTTCAAAATGTTGGACTATATAGATCAAAAATTCCAATTTATAAGGGCCCATACACCTTATATATTTAAGTGTGTATTTAATTTAATTAAAACCACTCATTTATCAAGTCCCTACATGAAATGTTAACATAATTTCATGGATATATAAATAAAGGAACCTAATCATGATTCAATCAATGAACATGGTAATACATCTGTGGAATGGAATAATGCATGACATATAAACGTTTAAGTGCCTATAATGATGCATGTTGAAATACTTCCTTCCCATATCAGGACAAGGTCAAAAATCAGTAATCATAAGGAACATCAAACATCAAGTGCATCACCCAACAATAAAATCCAAACAACTATAATAGGCACAATCCAGAACAACATGTCCTATCATAGGTGGTTTTTCTTTTCTATGTATGTGGGTTAGATAATCCCATCCAAAAATAATTACAAAATAAAAAACATTCATAATCTCCTATCTAGTACTCCCAAATGATAAGAAGGAAAATAAAGTGCTTTAATACCACTTTTCGACTTCTTGACCTATTTTCCACTAAACGGTGCCCCAAGATGGTGGGATACATGGCCTTATGCACACCTCCTCATATGATAGAGGCTTCCAACTAGAAGCGAGGGTCCAAAGTGATATAGTGGGGATACTATAACCTAAGGATCAGAGTAACACAATAGTGAAATGAATAGATAAATAGATAAAGTATAATAAAATAACTAAAAAACTAAAGAATAAAAATCCATCATATTGATAAATGAGTAATCTCATATAAAAGTGTCATATACAAATGGTGATCATGGAATGATATACAAAAGATAGGTAATACATGTAAATAGGCATCCAATACAATACATGTATCAAAAGTAAAAAAAAGGACAAAAAATAAGCTATCACTAGATTACATCATGAGCCATATACTGACCGTGTGATCCCCTTCTCCTATGCAACAATCAATCCAGCATCAAAATGTAGGTGCTTTCCCCTGTCCCTATCTGTATCCATGAAGTTTTCTGGGTACCCAATGACTGCCCAAAAAGGCTGTGAGATAACACTCAATAGGCCACCACCAATGATGTCTATAACAAATCCAGTATATGCATAATAGATGAAGTAGTGTATAAATATAATAGTAGTATAATTGATAATAATAAAAGAAATATTATCTATTCTATCAAGAATCCATCTGATCAAGCCACTAAATTGTAAGGCATATATGTAAATCATGTCAAATAACATCAACATCCTATGCCATGTAATCATGTTTTAGGGCTACATGGGCCAGAGTCCAAGGAGTAGAAATGTCCAAGGAAACTGAGTAAGATAATTAAATCAATTAAATAAGATCTAGGTAGTGTAAATGTCAAGGGAATATTAATGCGTCGAATCCAAAGAGTATAAATTTACAAGGAATCCTATAATGTCAAGTAAACTAGTTGAATTTGATCCTTAGAGTATAAATGTCCAAGGCATCTAAGTAATCTGAATCCTTAGAGTATTTTCGTACAAGGCATCCAAGTAAGTCATGTAACCTGGATCCAAGGATTAGAAATGTCCAAGGAATCATAATGAGTCATTAGATATAAGGATTAAAAATATCCAAGGAATCCTAGAAAATCAAATAAATCATGCAGTATTTATTGAAGGAGTATAAATGTCCTTGGAATCGAAGTAAGATAATCAAACAACATCTAAGGAGTTGAAATGCCCAAGGCATCCTAATGAGTCATTAGTTCCATATCAGTAACCCTCTTTTATCAACATAACCAATTCATACCTTTTATATACAAATGAAAAGGTTCTATAAGGTTATTAAAACCTTTAACAATTCACTTTTTTACCATATTAAATCTCCATTATTACATAGAAATATCAACACACCCCAAGGGTGGCATAATCGTGATAAAAAGGTATAACCCACCCCATGGGCTATTGAGGTTGAGTTAAACTACCTATAACATTATATAAGAGTGTAACAACATATCCTAGAAATGAATTTAACATTTAACTCAAGTTTTAATTAATTTTTGAAGCATCACATGGAAAGTTAGGTGAGTGACACAACAACAACTAGCTATAAACATTTAGAATTTTAGGGAAAATGTATAGACCATATAAATTATACTCATAGAAGAATAATCATCTAGTATTAGCATATAATTTAGTATAGATCATAAGAAAATGGATGAATGGATACACTCCTTGAAAATAGGGCATATGAACCTACACCATAGTAGTGCCGACGATAGAAAGGAAAATGATGAAAGGTGTAAGAGGAATATAGAACTAACCGGCATGAATCTAATAGGACCGATAGATCTTGAATCAAACTTTAGATGGAGTAACTATTTCAAATACTAGGTTGAAGTCTTAAGCAGCTCTCAAGGGAGGAGAAGAAGCTGTTTGTTGGAAATGAGAAAGAAAGAGGGGTGAGAGATTTAATGAAATAAGGGGAAATGATCATTTCTCCTTTAAAAATTGGGTCGCACAGTTTGGATGCACCATTGGAAAAACTGTACGCCAACCATTCGCCCCTATATTCCTCAATACCTCACTCACATGATCATGGGGCATAATTAGAAAAATCATGCACCAACCATGCATTTTCCCTTTTTCTAAAACTTTGCATCAAATGCACAGGCATGCGGCTTGGGTCTCATAGTTAAAAAAACCATGAACCCTCTATTGTGTACCAAAACTCCCTAACTAGTTTACCCAAACCATGAATCCTAGGATGCATGATTTCCCCTAACCATGCGGCCCAACTATTTTCTCTAAAAAGCTGACATCCGGGATCTGAACAAGCCTTGATCACCCTCTATTCCTCCATATCATCACTAGGAATTCACATAAGGATGAATTTAAGTAATTAAACTAGAAATAAAAAGGTTCCATACCATATGAAAAAACAATGAACCTCTATATGCCTCAATACCTCCCTCACATGGTCATGGTGCATGGTTAGACAAACCATGGGTAGACCATGAATTTTACATTTGTCACAAACTCTATAGGAAACACATGGGTGTGTAGCTTGGGTCACATAATTAGAAAAAACCATGAACCATATGATGTGAATTGAAACGTCCTTCATGGTTTATCCAAACCATACAACTTGGGTGTCATAGTTTCCCTTAATCGTGCAACCCAACAATTTTCTTAAAAAAATGGGGTTATGGTCTCTAAAAAAGCCCTGATAAACCTATTCTCCTATATATCTTGAATAGGAATTCATATAAGAAAGAATTTAAGGAATTAAAATAGAAAAAAATGATCTATACCCCATGAAAAAACCAAGTTCTTATAATTTTACTCTATCATAATGTTTGATAAAAATTTCAATTACATAATGCATGCTCATTAATCTAACCTCTACATCCCACATGGTTTATTCAGTTTAAAATTAATGAATATTGATTCATTTAAGGATTGTAAATTCATTAACAGAGTTCAATGAATAAACCAACATGAAGCAAAATATGGGTGCATGAGATTCCACATGATAAAACCAAATCTATTCATTCACTGAAGATCTTAGTGGACAGACTGTATAAGGGAAGTTTTACCTTAATTGTCTTCACCCTAGATGGTTGTAAATATAGAATAATATATCTCCACCATATTGTTTATTAATCTTCAAATAAGGTGATAACACCCCTTTGATGGATCAATATTGTCACATTATGAATGTCAATCCACTAGGCAATGTACCACCTATGGAGGTAAGAAGTGTTTGTTTATTGATTTAATGATCTTTATTAATCTTGTTTTATTAAGAAAAATAATATGGAATTAGTTTCATTTCAACTATAAACATGGTGTTTTTTGTTTCCATCCACATTTGATATCTTAAAGATAGATTAGGTTTTTTTGGGTTTATTTCTATTGTCATTGATTATTAGATTATCACCCTAAACCTATCACTATGGAGACTAGATATATACATGATCAATACATTACATGAGAATAATCATTGAAATATATGAAACATTGTTATTTATTTTTTGTTTTATCCTTAGATCATGAATATTATTCTTCATGGTTTCTAGGAAAAATGGAGAAACAATATAAATGGGTGAGTTTAGATTATTAGAAAGAAGTAGTGTAAAATGAATTATATCCTAAAATAAACAATAAATATATAATATGGAATGAATAATCAATCAAATAATACCATTTAATCAATAAATTTTGTATAATATATCCATAGATGACATAACAATGAAAATAAATAATCTAATAGGTAATAATAAATAATATTTTAGTGATAGAATACATAATGTTAGACATTATTATCACATTGTTAATTCATTTTGTCATGAAATCATACATAAATGGGTATAGATACACCAAATACCCAATCTTGTTTTCCTCATGATACCTACTGATTCCTTGAGGGGATATATAATTTGGGTCTCACCTATCACATAATAAGTATAATGAATCCATCATGTGAATAGAGTGGTTAATCAATAAAATACATTATATTACCTAAGTGGCCTATTATATACACATGGATAATAAATCAATCATTATCTATATAGAAATAATGGATATACAGCTCTTAAAGGTTTCCCAAGTTGATGGAATTATCTTGTTATCCTAGTGAATGTCCATCATTCAAATTAAAAAATATATGATATTCATAATGTAATGAAAAAAACCTTTATTAAGGAATGATATTATCATAATAGGGTTAATGCTACCCGACCCACTTGGACCCAACCCAGGTTAGCGATATAATGAGTGTGCCACCCCAATCCTAACTCTAATAGATCAAGGGCTAGTAATTATAACTGAGTAGGCATATCACATAACATGAGAGGCCTTAGCTTATAAAAACCTTCAATAGATACACAACAATAATATAAAAAATAACTATAAATACATGTAACATTCATAAAATAACTATTGAACTATATTCATTTCCTGAAGGAGACATCATCAGATAAGTAAAACACCACATAGGAAATCTTAAGGGAGAAATAAAACTATAAAACACTACACCATTAGGTACGAAATACTTGAGTTAAGGGAATAAAACTCAAAATTGTAATAAATCTAGGATCATCATCTATAAGAAATCATCTTCACTGTTGACCATTGAATGCTGCCAAGTGTTAGTTCCGAATAAGCCACACCAACTCCATATCCACTAAGACTGTCTTTGAACTATGTCTTATCTCTAAAAAACAACATGTGTGGGAACAAAGCTTGTACAATAGTGAATATAAATATGCTTATCATGATTCTATAAAACCAACAAGGAAAGGGAAAAAAATATTCTAACTGAGATTATAGAATAATATAGGAACTATAAAGAAGGAGAGAATCCTGATATTCTATATAACTATAAATCTCAATGACATCCTATCCATCCAAGATTTATTACCCAAAGGATAGTATCCAATGATTATATTGGGGTGATTATAGTATTAAATGGATAAAAAATTCTATATTTAATAGCCCAGATGCAATTAGTATCCCAAGGTAACCTTAGTGTGTCTGAGGTGTCATAAGGCTCAAGATATCCAAACCACTCAACCGTTGTAACTGATGTTTCTACTCTAAACCGTAGTGGGGGACCCTATCCTTGATGAGGTATGCACATCAGTAAAGTGAGTGTCATACCTTATCATATGTTATTATAACATCTCTATTCTAGAATCATGTTGGGGAAAATCACACCTTGTCTAAGAATATTTTTTATCAATAGAGCACCAACCATTATTTCCATAACTACCCATCCATGTGAAAACTCACGTGCTTCACATAATCAATAGTGAAGGACCAGTACCTCTCCAAAGGTAAGTTTTGGTTGAGGGAGAAACTGAACTAGGTAGAGGACCCATTCTTTATTGAGTAAATAACATCAAACGTGATAGTACCTAACTCTATGGATATAGGACCCACACTTTGATTATGAAGGGGAGCATAAAACTCTATTAGTTTTCTGGGGAACCCACACCGTGCCTATGCTAAGGGGGTTACCAACCTTATGATTGATCTAAAAAAATTTATTTTTATATATTTTACTTTGTATTTTAATGATTTTAATTCCATCATTTTATCATTTAATAGTAGTTTTCACATATTTAATATACATGAATAATTTGGATTTAATTGTGAAAAGACTTAATTATTGATCAATTAATTATATTCACTTAATTTTGGATTTATTTAGAAAATATATACATTTATTTAACATTATTATTAATTTATAAGGTTATGTAATAATCTTTAATAGATTGGAAGAGTTGTTTTGACTCATTTATTAGCAATAAGAGAACGTGGTTGCAGTTGTGGAGTGAGATATGGACAAGTTTTACATAAAATGAGTCACTATCTAAATTTGTATGAGTTACTCCAACACTTAGGATGAGTCATAAAATATTTGGATGAGTTATAAGGTAATTAAAATGAGTCATTGGTGAATTTGGATGAGTAATAAGGAAGTTTAGATGAGTCCTGGGCCACATTGAATAAGTAAAATGGAATTTTGGATGATTAAATACTACTTAAGATGAGTCAATGCCTTTGAAATTTTGTCTATAAGGAGGAAGCACAGGTAAACTTCAGAAGAGTGAAATGCTAGAATTTGTAATGAACATTTTCACTGCTACCTGAGGCCTTGTGGCACCACATCAGCATACATACAAGGTAATCACATGAGATCACATAGATTATGTTGAATAACGGCAATAAAAACTATGGAAACATGAAACTTATTAAGAAACAATATATTTCATTAATATATTAAGAGAATTAAACTTAAGGAGGTCCCAAGAGAAAAGGAGACAATGAAGAATTCAAAGAAATAAAAAACTCAAGAGGTGTTTGACCAAGACGAAGAAGAAGAGAAGGAGAAAAATATATAAAAATAATAAGAGAAATACAATATAGAGGGGAGTTCATTAATTGAGTATTTAATCATGTATGGTTTGACTAGGTAGTTTTGATAAAATATTTTGGATTAGTTTCCCACTGTATTTTTATTTTCCTTTCACTCTATATTTACACTTGATATTTTCTAATAAACTATTCCCACTCTCTTTCTCTCATTTCTCTCTCCATTCACTATGATCTCCCACACTCATGTTACTAAGTGCCTGACCTAGGGGATCTACCAGGGCATGAATCCAGTGTAAAACCCAAGTCTGTTCACATTCATATTTTACATGTTTCTTATCTTTGTAGAGTTATTCCACAGATGATCATTAGTAGGGAATATTGATAGTGTTCCCACACTACGATTATATTAGAGGTATCTTCTCCTAATGAAATTTTTTCCCTCCCTTTAATAATCATCAAGATATACAACAGTGGTATAACAAGTTAGTGGTGAATTAGTATGATCACATACCAAGAAGGTGATTTTGGGGGTGCTCTTGATGGAGAATATCTCTAACTTACTAACCATAGAATAGGTGGATATAGGGTAAACTTAGTGATAATTATGTGAACTAAAAATTCACCACTAGAGTATAATAGGATGATCATACATACAATGGAGTGTTTTCATTAATTAGGTATGGGATTAATAATAAGACAATGAAGGTTCAATCTAGATGATTCTCTTGGAAGAAATTCCTTTCTTACTAAATTCACCCATTATGTTTACATCTAAATTTTCATGTTTCTTACAAAAATTTCATTAAAATTATAAAAAATCATCTCTTTATTTAGTTTTAATAAAATATAAAAACTCAAAAAATAAAATAAATTATTTAGGAGTAGTGAGTGTTTTAATTCCAAAGATCCTAAAGGGAAATGACCTTGGTTAGCCACTATTCACATCAGGGAAAATATAAATAATATTTTTCACACCACACAATAGGTGTGTAAAAATTTAGTCAATGTTAATATTTTTATATATTTGACCTTTTATTTTAAGGATTTTAATTCCACCATTCTAACATTTAATGGGTAATTTAAACATATTTAGTATATAGAAATAATTTGGATTTTATTGAAAAAATGAATTAATTATTAACTAATTAATTATATATTTATTTAGAAAATCCATACATTTATTTTGTTTTCATATTAATTTCTTAGGTTAGGGAATCATTTTTAGTAGTTCATAAGAGTTATTTCAACTCATTTAGTGATAATAAGAGAATATAACTATAACTTTGGAGTGAAATATAGCCAAGTGGTAATTAATATAAGCACTTATATAACTTAATATGAGTGATATATGCACTTTAGATGATTTAAAAGAGACTTTAGATGAGTCAGATGGTAGTTCAGATGTGTCATTGGTGATTTCAAATGAGTCATAAGGTAGCTCAGAAGAGTCCCAAGACACATTAGATAAGTCAAATGGAACTTTTGATGAATAAATCCCACTTCTAATGAGTAGATGCCTTTGAAATTATTTATATCAAGAGGAATTAAAAGTAAAATTTGGAAGAGTGAAATTCCAAACTTTATAAAGAACATCTTCACTACTACCCAAGTCATTGTGGTACCACATCAACATTCATATAATCCAATCACAAGTGGTCACATGGATTATGTTGAATAACATCAATCAAAACTATATAAACATTTACATTTGAAAGTAATTATGGATTTAATGTATTTTTAGACATCATGACACTTGGAATTCCTAATAGAAAATAAGACTTTGAAGAATTTAGAGAAGCAAGAATCTGAGGAGGTGTTTGACCAAGATAAAGAATATGGGACATAGAAAAATATATAAAATAAAGAGGAGGAATCCACTATATAGTTTAGTTTGGTCACTGAGGATTCAGTCTTATAGGGTTCAACTAAGGAGTTTTTCTATGATATTTTAGATTAATTTTCCTTTGTATGTTATTTTCCTTTCTTGTCGTATTCTCACTAGATATTTTATAATAAACTATTTTCTCTATATCTCTTTACTGTGATCTCTCAAACTCATTATGGTGAGTGAATAACCTAATAAATCTCCCAGGGGATGAATCAATTTTCAAACCCAAGTCTTCACACATTCATATCATAAATGATTCTTATCTACTTAGAGGTATTCATTGGATGATCAGTAGTGGGGAATAATGACAGTGTGACCCCACTATGGATGTCTTAGGGGTATATTCTCCTTATAAAACATTTTATGTTCTTTCCATGATCATAAATTAATATAACTGATCCTTTTTTATTTATTTCTATATTTTTATGATGTCATACTAGGAATGTGAGTTCAGGGGTGCTATAAGATGAGGATACCACTAACTTACTAACCAAGGAGGAGGTGGATGTGAAATGTAATTATTTTTTAGGCGAAATATATATTCAGAACAAAAAAAAAGGATGATCACACATATGGTTGAGTGTTTTTAGTAAGTAGGTATGAGACTAAAAATAGGACAATGAAGGTTCAGTTTGGATGATTCTCTCAGAATAATTTTCTTTCTTACTAACTTCATCCATTTAGTTTTCATTTTCAACTGTATGATTCTTTCCTATCTTTCATTCAAATTATCAAACCCACATCTCTTTATTTAGTTTTCATAAAATATAAAAACACTAAAAAATACAATATTTTGTTTAGGATTAGTGAGTTATTTAATATAAAATCCCTTTAAGAGTGATGAACCTAGAGATACATCATGCTATATTATGAAAAATATAAATAATCTTTTTCACACTCCATGTTAGGAGTGTCAAAATTTATCACCATTACTAGGGATACAACCAATCATTCAATCATTATTTATTTTCAAATTCCATAAATAATTTTCATTATCTTCATAATAAAAATAACATAAAAAATCTATGTCCATGATGTATTCAAATTTATATTCTTAATGGAATAACCACTCTTATGTGTAAGAATCATAAAAAGTTTTAGAAGAAAAAGAATCAAATTTTCAATAGATTAAATAAGTCACACAAGAGGTGAGAAACCAAATGAAATTTCTAATTGAATACCTCTATATATCCAATGAGTAGTAGTTAGAGAATCAAGAACTAAAACCAGTGGAGGAATATCACTCCCCACTCATATTTTATATTGAATAACCCAAGGAGTCCAAGAATAGATTACTTAAAAATATACTACAAAGCCTCACTCTTCCATTGATAAATGTGATTCATGAATCTAAATTTCCTAGTGATATACATATAGGAGATAATTGTTTTAAATAATTATATATTTACCTTTTAAAAGGTAACTCAAAATATAATCCTATTATCTTAGAAGAAGAAAATTCATCACCTTTTTATATTTCTTTGTATTTGGAAGAAGACACCATTAATGTGGTGGTATTTGAAGAAATATTTGTGTAGATTGACCCCTTTCCTCTATCTATTATAGTCCAATTCCAAGAGGAAATCATCATTGAAGAAGAAATTGAAGCTGAGCCAACTCAGGGAGATAATCATTTCTTGAACTCATTTTCATATAATTTTATTGAAACTGAATTTATCATTACCACAAATAGTTTAAAATATTAATATTTAGTTGTAAAAATTACCTTAGATGATGAAGTGGAAGATTATGATGTAGTTAATGAGGGATACATCAAGATCCTTGGACCCATTTAACAATTTCATGAGGGAGTACATGGGGGGATTCTAGTCTCTTTTCATGAATAAACTGAGTCACAACCTATCCACTTCAAGGGAGAATATTTTAATATTGATTCATATTGTTTTAATTCTATTCAAATTTAATTATTCTTTGACTTTCACCTTTTAATCCATCACAACATGAGTAATCCTAAAATATTGAATAAGTGGCTGAAGAAGTTGTGGCTAAATTAAAAGATGACCCATATTTTCTCTTACACCCACCATCAAAATTATACCTTATTGTAATAGAGATAGATCTAATATACTATATAAATGTGATATTATATAAGTAGTGAAATGTGAATAACATTGGAAGGAAATTTATGTGATGGTTTATCTCAAAGAAATCCCACCCACCAACAAATTTTTGGTGATCATAGGTACTAACTTTATAAGGGTATTAAAATTATTGGCATCAAATAACTTGTTAATAGCCACATTATAAGACATTTATCTCTCTCTAACTTTATCTAGAATAAATTTCATGAATATGGTTTAACTCAAGTGTGGAGAGGTAGAATAATATTTTTATGATATATATTGAATCTATTTTGTGGTTGCAATATCTTACTGCTACTACTGGGTGGTAAGAAAGCACATGTTGTGAAGATGTGATGATGGACTAGATATAATTCAAATATGGGTTGCGAGTTCATCACTACATGATGAAAAAATAGACTTGTCATTAAATTTAAAATTAAAAACCAAAAATAAGTTCCAAATATGAAATTAATTGGACAAAAGTACTACAAAATAGGGTATAGGGAAGAAAATATTGTTGATGCTTAAATTTCCACGAATGGATTGCCAAATAAAATCCAGACGTATTCATAGGTAAACTTTTTGAAAAAATGGGAGTGATCGAGGATCCATTGTTTAGTTTAAACAATTTTCATACATTTTAATTCATATTAAATCCATAACCCTCCTCATTCTACATTAATATGTTTTTATATTTAAAACCTACCAATTCTTATTCTAGGGGAAAACCTAGGTAAAATTCCTCATGATTGAAAAAATTTTATGACTTGGTGAAGTGAATATTCAAGGAAGGAATAAATATTATGAAAATATTGCATGCACTTAAGAATGAGGAAAGATCCACTTTTATATCATTGGGTGAATATAAATACATTTTTGGGGAGGTAAGAACAAAATTCATATGATAATTAACAAGATATTTAATGAATTTTTTATATTCAATAAGGAAAGAGAGAATTGATATCCATATAAGAGGAATGATATATTTTTGGTTCTTTGATTTGAAAAGTGATTTCATTAATATCTTAAAAAATATAAATTGACCTTAGTATAAAATGATTACTTAGAAGTGAAATATTTAAGTATAGAGGAATTGAAAATGTTAATATTTCTATATATTTCATTTTTGTATTTTAATGATTTTAATCCCACTATTTTATGATTTAATTGGTAATTTCAACATATTTAGTTTATAGGAATAATTTTATTTTAATTGTAAAATTGGATTAATTATTGATTAATTTATTTTTTTATTAAATTTTGTATTTATTTAGAAAATAAATACATTTATTTTGTTTTATGATTAATTTCTTAGTCTAAGGAATCCTTTGAATCAGTTTAGAAGAGTCATTTTGATTCATTAAGTGATAATTCATGATTTTTTTTGTATTTGGGGAGTGAAACCTTTCTAAGTGTTACTTTTAATGGGTTATTATATGACTCTTTATGAGTGAAACTTTCACATTGAATGTGTAATAAGAGACTTTATATGAGTTATAAGGTAGTTCAAACAATCAATTGGTGATATTTTATGAGTTAAAAGGTAGTTTAGATGAGTCCTGGGTCACTTTAGATAAGTGAAATAACACTTTTTATGAGTAAATCATACTTTAGATGAGTCAATGCATAAAAATCTTAGTTATCTTGAGGAAGTATAAGGAGATATTGAAAGTGTGAATTGATAGACTTTGTAAGGAACATCTCCACTAATACCCAAGGATCTTTGGTGCCACATAAACATGAATATGAGCCAATAATATGGAATATGTTTAATAAAATCACTCTCAACTATATAATCATGAAAATTATTAAGAAAGTAAAAATTTAATGAATATTTAGAGAACAATACACTTAATGAGTTCTTGAGAGAAAATAAGACTTTAAAGAATTCAAAGAATCAAGAATCTCAGGAGACATTTGACCAAAGTGAAGAAGAAGGGAAGGACAAAAATATATAAAAAATAATAGGAGGCCACTACTATAGAGGGGTTTTTTTTCTAATGATTAACTTATTTTGGGTTTATACATGGAGGTTTTCTATGATATTTTAGATTAACTTTCTTCTATATTTTATGCAATATCCCTGACTCTAGTAACTCAGATCCAATGGTCACTTTATTACATTGAAATATATATAAGGGTTTAAATCCCAAAGGACCGATCAATTTAGTTGTCTTGGAGAGCTAAATACATAAATGATACCCATTTTACATTGGGGATAACATATAAAACATATTAATGGAAACATTTAAGCATCCTTAAACTTATTCAAATAATTATTCTTCATATCTAGGGGAAAGTAAAAAAAATAAGGGTGAGATCAAATGATTAGTAAGCGTTATGTACATTGGAAGCTATCATGAATAAATAATACATAATCATAGAAGGGTAAAACAAAAATATACAAAAAGAATAGGAGGCCAATACTATATAGGGGAGTTTTTTCATTTAGGATTCACTTATTCAGGGTTTAGCAATGGAGTTTTTCTATGGTATTTTAGATTACCTTTCCTCTATATTTTATGTAACAACCCTGACTCCAGTAACCTAGATCCAGTGGTCACTTTATTATATTATAATAGATATAATGGGTCAAATACCAAGGGAGCAATCAATTTAGTTGTCTTGTAGATACATATACATAAATGATACTCATTTTACATTAGGTGATAACATATAAAACATATTGATAGATAACATTCGACATCCTTGAACTCATTCAAAAAATTCTTCTTCATATCCCAGGGAAAGGAAACCAAATAAGGGTGAGATCAAATGCTTAGTAAAGGTTATGTACATTAGAAGATGTCATAAATAAGCAAGACATAATCATAGAAGGGAAAGACAAAAATATACAAAAAGAATAGGAGGCTACAACTATAGATGGGCTTTTTTCTCTGAGGATTCACTTATTCAAGGTTTAGCTATGGAGTTTTTCTATAATATTTTATATTACCTTTCCTATATATTTTATGTAACAACCACAACTCTAGTAACCTCGATCCAATGGTCACTTTAATACATTGGAATAGATATAAGGGGTCAAATCCCAAAGGACCGATTGATTTAGTTGTGTTGGAGAGCCAGATACATAACCGATACCCATTTTACATGGGGGATAACATATAAAACATATTAATGGAAAAAATTTTATATCCTTGAACTCATTCAAATAATTCTTCTTCATATCATGGGAAAAGGAAACAAAATAAGGGTGAGATCAAATTATTAGTAAGGGTTATATACACTGGAAGCTATCATGAATAAATAATTCCTAATCAATAATTAAAGGCAAATAACTGAACACACAGTCCATTTAATCTATAACTTGACCATCATGATTTGGTAAGGAATAGTCAATATGAAAAGGTAAATAATTTTACACACATTCCATTTAACCAATATCTTAAGAACAAAATGAATCCATGGATAATATTAATATAATAATCTCTGGGATAATAATAACTGAATTATAAATGAAGGAAATGATTAATATTGTACATCATGATCTCAAACATCACGATATCTATATCATTAATACCTTACTCTAAGATAGTTTAAAACTATGGGTAAAAACCCATTTAACTTGGACAACTGGTATATCTCATGAGACCTACTAATGAATTAAGGGGATATATAATTCTGGCCCCCACCCATCACTACATGTCTAATGAATTCATCATATATCAAATTTTTGATTTAATTTGTGAACAATATTCCTTATAAAAAAATATCTGTATTGAATAAAGGATAAAAATTTATCAATATTTCCCTAGTTAATCAAAATAATTTCAAATTAAACATTTTATGTAAAAAATGGTATATGATTTAGGAAATAATCATATCCATGTTACAAAGAACATGAATGTTTAAGAGAAATTTAATGTTAATGAAAATTGATCACAAGATAGTGATTGTCTCAATAAAATGTTAACAATTAAAAAATTAATCAAGAGAAGAGAGGTGACTATAGGTACATCAAGAATATATGTTTTTACAACAAAATCATTTACTTTAGAAGAATAATATAAATTGAAGTGAAATATTAAAATAATCTTTCATAAAATATTTCTCTTTGTAAAAAAATTGATTTTTTTGGAATAAGCTACATTTCATGAAATAGTTATGGCGGTGGGGAAATACGTTATCACTGTATACGTTAAAAACATCCATTTTTTACTTTTAATTGAAAAATAAATTTAAAAAAATATAATAAATATTACTTTAAAACCCTTTTTGAAAGTAAAAAATTTCTGTAATAAACCATTTGAGTATATAAAATGACCTTTATAAAACAATTTTGAAAAACATGGACATGGAAGAAAAACATATCTAATTAAAAGAGAAATGAAATAAGTTTTTATTTTAAAAATTTATTTTCTTGAATCATGTACTGAATAGAGGAGAAGTTGGAATAAAATAAAGAAACTCATAAATTATCAATCAAATAAGAAAATTATTTGAGCTTATGAAGGATAAATGATAATATTCCTTCAACATGAGTAAATGAAATCCAAAAAGAAAGTGAGATTATAAAATAGATTCTTACCACTTTGGTAAATTTCAAATTGAAACCCCTTGAAAAAATAAAATTGAATTGAAAAATTAACCATAATTAATAAAAATATATTAATGTTAAACACATCAATGTTTTAGTATATACATAACATAAATGTGAATAGGTGCATAATAAGAATATGTTTTAATGGAACAGAAATTTAGATGAAATCCATTACCTCTCACTTACCTTTAGTTGAAAATTATTTAACCTATAGTATAATGGTCTTAATTTGGTTATTAATTTATAATATAAACATATTTATATTTATAATATCATATATGATCTTCTTATAACGTCTTACCACCCAATCTTTAACAATATTTTATTATTATTATTATTATTTTGGGTGTAAATTTAATTGTTTTATCATTTGTGTTTTGTCATGAAAGTACTAGTTATTATGTATGAGATCAAGATACATAATATAAATAATTATATTATTTTCAAAAATATCATATTTACTCATTATTATATTTTTATAACCATTTTTTAAAGTTGTGCATGGAAAATGAATCGCAGCGCTTTGTTTAGATGGTAGGTTGTACATACACATGAGAAAAAATATCATTCCTTTAATGGGTGAAATGGTAAGTAAGTTTATGATATATTAATTTTTAATAATTAATATCATTTTATATGTATCTTATATATCCATTATTTATATCATTATGACTATCCATATAAGTCAGTTATGGAAAACAAATTACATCAGTTCGCGAAGCGGTAGTCCTTCATACACATAAGCGATGGATTTGATTCCAATTTGATGGATAAGAAGGTGGATAAATATTATTACAACAAAATTATAAAATATTAGTATATGATAAATATTGGTCCTATTATATTTAAAGTTTTAGTGCATAATTTAAGGTGGTAAAATAAGAAATAAAAAAAGATCTTTGTAAGATGATTACCATAAATTAGAGAAACCTTCTTTAAATCACTTCTTAAGGACCCTAGGGTTGGTATTTTGGAAATAAAAATAGCTCTATAATGTTTAAAAAGATTATTTATATATATGTTTAAGGTTTTGGTCTAGAAAATGGTTTTATATGTGTGAATAAGTGAGGGGATGGAGTGTCCTTTTATAATTGAGGAGGAGTGTTATTTTTATAAATACCAAAAAATATTCAATAATAGGAAGTCAATTTCAAAAAAAGTCCCTAAATAATTGATAAATAATGGATTTTATGGAGTATAAGGTCAATAAAAACCTCCAAAACATAAAAATAATCATTTTTAAACATTTTCCCCTTATCCTCTATGTTTACTTACTTTTACCATTTGAGTTTTCACTATGGTAACTAATGTTTTTACCCTAGGAAAATTATCCTTTAAGTATAAACATAAAATGATCCCTATTAGAATCTTTATAACCACTAATTCTAAATATGAAATATATTTTTTCAAATTAAAATTAAATTCATGTTTAAGATTAATTTTCACACAATCACATGTAACATGCAAAACATCGTTTTAACCTTAACCGCATTAATTATTTTTATTATTATTTTTACTAATCATTATGACCAAAATGAAGCTGAAATAATTACCTAATATTAATTATGATGATTAAAAATATATAATCTAGTTTATTAAATTCAATCCACATAAATGGTATATTTTTTAAAAAAAACCCTAAAAATTGTGTCGAAAGACGAGTTTTCATGAAATTTATTTTTCATGTATAAGATGATCTTATATTAATTATATGACTTGTAATAATCATTACATGGATTTAAATTCATATATTTAGATATATAATCTATAAATTCTATTAAAATCAATCATAATTAAATATTACTTTAATTAATTAAAATGGATAGACATTATGGATTTTAAGAAAAAATTGTTTTCTAAAAAAAATAGTTTTATGAAAAATACCCCTTTCTACAATCAAATTATATTAATTTTATTTATATAAAATTATTAGTTAATAAGTTTTAAATTATAAATTATTATTAATAAAAGGGTGAATAGTTAAATACGACATTTTTATTCTTTATAAAATCTTATTTCTAAGAGAAAATTTTAAAAAATTCATTCTTGGATTATTTTGACCAAGTTCCAAATTGATATTAATCCTATAAAATTTGAAAATTTGTTATATGAAATATTAAAATGTGTATCATATTATATTTTTATTAAAATATATTGTTCACTTACTATAATTGAGACTCGGGTGTTACATTCTCCTCTCCTATAAAAATTTCATTCTCCAAATTTTCATGGATATTACCTTCTAAACAAATAAGGGTGGTTATTCATCATAAAATACTCTAGTTCCCACATTTATTCTTCAATTTTATGATTTATACAAAGTAAATAAACCATTTGAGTCATATTTTTCATCAACACTTACTCTCTAGTATTAAGAATCTGGATAGGCTCTTCACAATAAGATAGACCAGGTTCCAATTCCATTTCTTCATAGGTGAGACCATGTGTTCGGTCTAACATGTACTTCCTTAATAGAGATATATGGAAGACATAATAGACTTTATAAAGT
Organism: Viscum album; assembly: GCA_963277665.1. Classification (NCBI taxonomy): domain Eukaryota; kingdom Viridiplantae; phylum Streptophyta; class Magnoliopsida; order Santalales; family Viscaceae; genus Viscum; species Viscum album. The sequence continues at coordinate 437,707,122 of OY728157.1, read as the reverse complement.
CTTTTTGGAATTTCTAATCTATAATCCATAACTCCAATCCTTTACAATAGTTTAAAGGGTCCGATGCACTTAGGGATCGGTTTTCACTTCTCAGTTGACCTTATGACACCCTTACATGAATATAATTTCAAGAAAACATTATCTCCCACTTGAAATTTCAAATCTTTCATCAAATTGTTAACATAACTCTTTTTCTTTATTTTATAAGCTTTAATGTGAGCTTGAATAGTTTTAACCTTTTCATTTTATCCTCAATTAGTACTGGGCCTACAAGTTTCCTTTCACCAACTTCATTTCAACAAGTTAGTGTATGTCATCTCTTGTCGTATAATGCTTCATACAGTTCCATTTTCATACTTGAATGAAAACTATTATTATAGGAAAACTCTACCAAAGGTAAATATTGTAGGATCGAAATACCGATGTATATGCTCAATATACATGAGGGGGGGGGGTGAATTGTATACTTTAAAAATTTCATTAAATAAGGAAAGATCTAAGTTTAACAAAGTTAAACTAAGAAAATTCACAAAATCTGTATTACCAATTGAAGGATTGGAATAGGGTATGAAGTTACAAACTTCTAGTTCTATTCACTTACTTAAATCTGGAAAGTGATTCCGAAAAAGTGGTTCCAGAAATATGGATCTGGAAATTTAAACTTAACCAAAGTTTACAAAATGAGATTCTACCTTAAAGTGTATAGAATCTGAATGAATCATAGTACAAGTGTAAGGAAATATAAGAAGATTATACTTTCCTTATAATACAAAATGCAGCAGAAAAACAAGTAGTAAAACTACAAGTAACAAGATATAAATCTTTTAACCCAAAGAGAAGGGTATCCAACAACCTTGGATAAAGCTCCCTTGATTTATACTTTCAAGCAAGTCTGTCATACCCACACCAGGGTAAGCCCTCGATACACAGATCGGTGTCTCTGTCTTGCTATCCCCGCAAGCCCTCAACTTCAAGGTAGTTGGAACCTCTGTCTTCCTTAGCAAAGAAGCCCTCGAACTTCAAGGTAGTAGGCACCTCTGTCTTCCTATCCCCGGAAGCCCTCGAATGTAATCACCAACATTTGGAGTCGCACGAAGCAATATGAACGAGCGGTTCAGTGCGCACAAATCATGAAAAGATTATCTCTCTAGAAATCACCTTAACAACGTGTGGTATCTAGAGTGATCAACTTGTTGTTGAGATCTTTCAAATGAGCTCCTATTTATAGGCTCGGTTAGAACGGTTGGCTCCCTCCTCCAACAGTCATATTTTCCTGTAATTTCAGAGGGACCTGTACACGTGTCACTAAACCAACGGTTTGTTAGAAACAAAAAGGACGACATCATTTTATAACAAAACATGTGTAACTGAAAGCATGAAATCGTTTTACAGTGAAACAAGTGTAAGCATAAGAAAAACTAGAATTCGGAATGTAAGTAAATAAAAGTTTGGAGTCTAACCAAAATAGAATTCAGAGTCCATAATAAAAAGGATATTTGGATTCTATTTTATAAGAATTCGGAACCTGAATTCTGTGGAAATTCGGAGTCTGAATTTCTAAGGAAATTCAGAGTCTAGTTTCACCAGAGTTCAGAATATGAACTTTCGGAGTTCAGAGTTGAACTTTTAGAAGTTCAGAGTCGAACTCAAAAAAGTTCGGAGTCGAACTAATAAAATTTCAGAGTCAAAATTAGTAAAAGTTCAGAGTCAAACTTAGTAAAAGTTTGGAGTTGAACTAGTAAAGGTTCTGAGTTTAACTTAGTAAAAGTTCAGAGTCAAACTATTAAATGTTCGGAGTTGAACTAGTAAAAGTTCAGAGTCGAACTAGTAAAAGTTTGGAGTCAAACTAGTAAAAGTTCAGATTCAAACTAGTAAAAGTTCAGAGTCGAACTTATTAAAAGTTTGGAGTTGAACTAGTAAATGTTCGGAGCTGAAATTAGTAAAAGTTTGGAGTTCAGAATTCAGAGTTTGAACTTTGTTAGAGTTCGTATCCAGAATTCAGAGTGGAACTTTATTAGAGTTCAAATCCAGAATTCAGATCCTTAAACAGAATTCTTCATACCTTAGCATTATATAATTCTGAGGTTTTTGGGTATGAATCCAATTTTTATACTTAAGAAAAAATATTTCTATGTATAATAAAATCTGGGTTAGGGTAAATTTCTTTAAGGAAATTTTCCCTATAGAAGTAAAATATAGATTTGCTTACATGTTTGTGATTTTCAAAACAAGAAGGAATGGAAAAGTCATAAGGAAAACCTTATTGACTCAACAATCTCCCCCTTTTTGGAAAGCACAAACATCCTTACGAAAAAGAATATAAGGACTTTGAAAAATTTCATTAGACTTTGAAATTAAAACTTATCTCCCTTTGTTCATGGATGAAAGTGAATACAACTAACTCCCCCTTAGGCATTGAAACTCTAAGGATTGTATTCTGAATTTCGGGAGTTGAGTTTTCATTATCATGGAAATGAAAAACTCATTAATGAGAAACTCCCCTTTCTTTAAGGATATTTCACTTAGAAATTTTTCTTTATCCATTTTAAAATTTTCTTTCTCTTCTTTTGAGTGGTTATTTTTCCTTCTCCCCCTTAGGAGTGGTTCTTTTTCCTTCCCCCCTTTGTGATTTTCAAAAATAATTGAAGGGAATGGAAAAGAAATAAGGTACCTGTAACATTAGTGTATAACATAACAAGATATAACCAAGCAAAAATTTCATTAGGATTGAGATAATTTTTACAAGGAAAGAAAAATACAACAAAAGATTGGAGTGGATTTATTTGTGTTCCTTTTCCTTTGGGATCATCTTCTTCAACAAGGTTTTGAGCTTCTTTAAGTCTCTTTGGTCTTCCTCAGCTTGCCTCTCCAAGGCTTTTATCCTTTCTTATTGGGCTTTCAAAGCTTCTTCTTGAGCATTCATGGACTCTTGTTGCATCTTCACTAGCTCATCTTTCTTTACCAGTCTTTTATCAAGCTCAATCCGGAGATTTCTATCACTTATAAAATTTTGAGCAAGAGAGTTAGTCTTATCATTCCGTTCATTCACTTGTTGACTCCGAGAACTTTGCTCAATGATCAGCTCATCCTGAAGATTCTTAATCTTGTTATCCTCGGTGTTAAAAGCATATTTCACCTCATTCTGAAAATTATCATACACAGCCAAGTCTTCTTCAACTTTCTTAGAACATAGAGTTATTTTTCTGTAATAATTTCTATGCACATCATAATTGATAAGAGAAATTTTATGGTGGGCCTAAATTTTTATACACTTATCCATCACCATGAATAAGGCTTCTGATTTCTGATTCAAACTATGCTGCATCATCTGGCATCTGGAGTCTATGGTGGGGAAAATCGGAATGGTGTCCACCAACTTTTTCAAAGATTCAACCACAAAATCATGACCATGTGCTGATAACTCCGAATCTGATAACCTGATTGGATATTGTTCTTCTTCAACTTGCACCAATTTCCTTTTAGAAGAACCACCAACCTCATTCTTCCTGAAAATATCTTTTGTTGAAGTATCAATTAGAACTTGCTTCCCCTTGTCAGCTTTCGGAATGGGTTGATCATCTGGAGATTCTTCCTCACTTTCTGATAACTGAACAATCAGATCTTCATCTGGTTTCTCCTTTTCTGCCCCTTCTTCAAGGAAATTATTTTCATAGGATTATTCCTCATCATATAAAACATTTTCCTTCTCTTCCTCTTTCTCATATTCATCTTTCCCACTTTCTTTCTCAACTGCCTTTCCCGGAGTGGGTAATTTTGTGGATTCAGCCTTTTCTTTATACTTTTCTACTTGTTTGATCAATTCATCCAGATCATCACTTATTTCTTTCTTCTTATTCTTCTTCAACAAAATCTTCTTCTACTTCTTCCCCAGCTTGTTTTTCTACTTCTTCAACTACTTCTTTACCCTTGTTTTTCTATTTCTTCAACTACTTCTTTACCCTTGGATTTTTCTGGAGTGACATAGTTCTTTCCTGGAGTCTCTGGTAAAGATGGTTGAACATAAAAGGTTTCTGGAATGGGAATATTTTCAGAGGCTATTTCAGTATCGCTTAATAGAGATTGAACACGCTCAGCTTCAGACACTTTTTTCTTCATCTTTTTCTCTTTTTCCTATTTTTTTAACACATCCGCAGCTTTTTCCCTTAAGGCCTTAACCTCAGAAGGGTCCAATCCGAACTTTGGATCCCGTTCTTTTCTTTTCTCTTTGTCTTCCCTTCAATTGGCTGCCACTTCATCTGTAAAATCTTTCTGTTTCTTTGGCTTGGGAGGTGTGGATTGAGTTTCCTTAGATTTGGGGGTTTTGTCATCACCAACCAATTCCTTAACACTCCTCTTCTTAGAATCTTTCTTCACTGGTTCAGCCTTCTCGACATTTTCCGAAATGTCCTCAGCCTCTCCCTCTGGTAAAGGGTAGAATTCTCCGGATTCAGCAGAAAAACCCATCTTCATCCTTTTCAAAGTATCATCACTGACAAGCATAAGCTTACAATTCCAAACTTTTGACTTATAAGCAACTTTGAAAGAATCTAAGCACCGAACTATCAGATTTGATAGTAAGGTAGGGTACATAATGATTTGAGCTCTCAAGTTCCCTTATTTTATATTATTTATTGTAATCAAAACATGCCTCATCAAATTTATCTTCCTTAGATTTACAAGGAAATCTAGGACATAGATGTCACTATTCTTCAGATTATCCTTGTCACCCCTTCATGGTATGAGAAAGCCTTGTACCCACAACTGTAGAATCCGATTAATTGGAAGTGAGATGAGAAATCTTAGCAGTATTGGTATCTTTGAGTCCAAGACATTTAAAAGCCTTCACCTTGTTGAAACTTCCTTGATCATCTGGAAGCTTATGTGAGCAAAACCTGGTTTCTCCTTCATAAGATAAACCCACAAAGCTTGTAGCCTTGGTGTAAGATAATTTTTAAGTCTTACCATAAGACTTTAAGGAAAACAACTCTCTGACCTCTTCTTGCTGGAAGGAGACAAACTCGTAGAACTCAACCAGTAAATATGTATAAACCGGATCCTATTTTTATGACCTAGACAAGCAAACATCTTCCCAGCCATTCAATCTGATATTCTTGGTTATAAGGGAATCAAACTTTTAGAAATCTGTATGAACTAACATTTCCCTGAAGACTAACCACTTTGAAATTGGATTTGTAGTTGATATATCTTGAGATATATCTTCAACAAACATTCTAAGTGGAGAGTTCTGGAAGATTCAGAATGGCTTTGACAAAGATTAGAACGGTCCTTAAGAAGTGAGTCAGGGCTTCGAGATGCGAAATCTTTGAAAAACTGATGTGGGACGACTCTTAGGGTCCCCTTTATATAGGAAATGGAGGTGAAATTTGGTCTTCTAAAAACCATCTAACGGTTGAAAATCCTTTTGATCTGATCTGACAGTTGAGAACATTCCCGTAAGGAAAACTTGACTCCGATCTTTTGAGGTTTTAGGAAAAAACATTCATATTTAAGGAAAACTAGAATCCGAATAATTTTAAAACTCAGGAAAATAACAGCAACCAAAATATGATTACAAAAATTTAAGTAAGGAAATCATACCTTTCGAGTTGGCTAGAAAGGTTGTTCGTAATTGGTGATATTCTTCTTGAAGGAATTTTTTTTTTAAAAAAAAATGAAAAACTCATTATGAAAATCCTCATTACGAAAAACTCATTATGAAAAATCCTCATTTCGAAATACTCATTACGAAAAATCCTTATTACGAAAAATTCATTACGAAAAATCCTCATTACGAAAAATTCATTATGAAAAATCCTCATTACGAAAAATTCATTACAAAAAATCCTCATTATGAAAAATTCATTACAAAAAATCCTCATTAAGAAAATTCATTACGAAAAATCCTCATTACGGAAAATTCATTACGAAAATTCTCATTACAGAAAATTCATTAAAAAAATTCTCATTATGGAAAATTCATTATGAAAATTCTAGGTCTGAAAAATCCATTACGAAAACTTCGGTTCCAGAAATTTCCATTACAAAAAATTCAGTTCCGAAAATTTCCATTCCGAATGTTTTGATTCCGAGAATTTCAGTTCTGAAAATTTCTATTTCGAGAATTTCCATTCTGAGAATTTCGGTTCCGAAAATTTCTAATTAGAAAATTTCCATTCCAATAATTTCAGTTCCAAAAATTTCTATTTCGAGAATTTCCATTCTGAGAATTTCCATTCCGAGATTTTTGAAAAACTTGTTACGAAAAATTTAGTTACATAAGTTTGAAAAGAAAACTGACAATGACAATTTTGATTAACATGCAAATGTACTCCCCCTATGAGAAGGAGTTTATTACTGTAAGGAGAATTGTTCAACAAGAAGTTAATGAAGAAGGATTACTTCACGATTATCATTCCTAAATTCTGTTTAATGTATTCAAATATATCGGAGGGTAATGATTTTGTGAAAATATCAGCAAGTTGATCTTGCATTCCGATAAACTGAAGAATGATATCTCTTTTAAGTGTGTGATCCCTAAGAAAGTGATGCCTAATATCTATGTTCTTTGAACGAGAGTGATGTGAAGGGTTTTTACTAAGGGAAATGGCACTTGTGTTATCACACAAAATTTGAGTCTTTGTAAAACTCAAGCCATAGTCTGTGAGTGTGTGTTGCATCCACAACACTTGAGCACAACAGCTTCTAGCTGCTACATATTCAGCTTCAGCAGTGGAGAGTGATACTGAGTGTTTCTTCTTGCATGACCAAGAAACTAATGAATCTCTTAAGAAAATATAAGTTCTGGATGTACTATTTCTATCCATTCTACATCCACTAAAGTCAGCATCTGAAAAGCTTTTAAAAAAAATCACTTCCATAAGTATAAAATAATCCTAGATCCATGGTTCCCTTTAAGTAGCGAAAAATTATTTTCACTACCTTTAAGTGAGATTACTTAGGATTGGATTGATATCTCACACATAAGCATTCTGAAAACATTATGTCTGGATGAATAGCTGTCAAGTATAGTAGACTTCCTATCATAACTCTAAAAGATGTTTGATCCACTCGTTTCCTAGCTTCATCAAGATCTAAAGAGTTTGAGGTACCGATGGGAGTACTTATACTCTTAGTGTTGTCATATCCATACTTTTTGAGAAGATCATTAATATACTTATGTTGAGATATATATGTTCCTTCTGGTTTTTGTGAAATTTGAAAACCAAGGAAAAATGTTAACTCACCCATCATACTCATTTCAAACTCAGATTTCATTAGACTTGCAAAGGAGTAAGTTAAATATTGCTGAGTTGAACCAAATATAATGTCATCAACATAAATTTGAACTATAATAACATTTTTATTATCTTTCTTTATAAAAAGGGTTGGATCTGCATTTCCCTTAACATAGTTATTTTGAAGCAAAAATCCTGTAAGTCTATCATACTAGGATTGTGGGGCTTGTTTAAGGCCATACAAAGCTTTGGTAAATCTAAAAACATGATCAGGGTATTTTGTGTCTTCAAAGCCAGGAGATTGTTCAACAAAAACTTCCTCTTGTTCATAACCATTAAGGAAACCACAATTCACATCCATTTGAAAAAGTTTAAAATTGGAGAATGTTGCAAAGGCAAGTAAGATACGAATAGATTCAAGTTTAGCTAATGGAGCATAGGTTTCTTCATAGTCTATTCCCTCTTTCTGATTATCACCTTTAGCAACTAGTCTAGCTTTATTTCTCACAATGAATCCATTTTCATCACAATTGTTTCTGAAGACCCACTTTACTCCAATAACAGAATTTTATTTAGGTCTTTCAACCATGGTCCAGACTTTATTCCTTTCGAATTCATTTAGTTCATCTTGCATGGCTTTAATCCAATCATAATCACCTAAAGATTCATCAGTGATTTTTGGTTCTAATTAGGAAAGGAATGCTAGATGTTCTACTTTATTTCTCAAGGAACTTCTAGTCCTTACATGTTGATTTACATCACCAATGATACTATCACTGGGATGATTCTTAAGGAACACCTGGTCAGGGTTTTGTAAAACCTATTCATCAACATAGGGTAGAAAGTCTTCTGGGGTAAATGTTTCAGAACTATCTTCTTGAACATTTTCCTTATCATAAGGATCTTCTAACAAAGTTTGATAATCAGTTTTTGAAAACACATCCGAGAATGTAGGTTGGGATGGTTTAAAAACAAAAGGATCAGATTCATCAAATTTTACATGCACTGTTTCTTCAACAGTGCAAGTGTTTTTATTGAAAACTCTATAAGCCTTAGAAGTTGTGGAGTAGCCTAAGAAAATTCCTTCATCAGATTTTGGTGCAAATTTTTTTAGATTATCTTTAGTATTCAGGATGAATACCTTGCAACCAAAAACCTTGAAGTAGGAAAGTCTAGGTTTTCTACTATTCCATAACTCATAAAGAGTTTTATGAAGAAAAGGTCTAATCAAAACTCGATTCATAGTATAACAAGCAGTACTTATAGCTTCAGCCCAGAAATGTCTAGCTATAGAATATTCACTCAACATGGTTCTAGTTATCTCTTGAAGAATTCTATTTCTTCTTTCAACTACACCATTTTGTTGAGGAGTTCTCGGTGCTGAAAAGTTGTGAGTAATACCTTTTCTACTAAAAATAGTTTCAAAATCAGAAATTTGAAATTCCCCTCCATGATCACTATGAATAGTTTTCAGTGGAAGGTTTTTCTCATTTTTAACTTGGGCTCTAAAACTTTTGAAATAAGAAAAATCTTCACACTTCTTTGCTAGAAAATAGACCCATGTAAATCTAGTGTAGTCATCAACTAGAACAAACACATAGTATTTGCCTCCAATGCTTCCAGTTTGTGTTGGACCAAAAAGACCCATGTGCACTAATTGTAATGCATCAGTTGTTGAGACTTCACCGATTGATTTAAAACTAGATTTATGTTGATTTCCATATTGACAAGGATCACAAACTTTAGAATAATTGAATCTAAGCTCCGGTAGATCTTTAACTAGTTTCTTCTTAGAGAGTTTACATAAGTTCCTAAGATTACAGTGACCTAGTCTTCTATTCCATAACCAAGAATGATCTTCCATTGCACTAAGGAAAGGTAGGTCTTGGCTCCTAAATAATTCTAAGTTTAATGTGTAAACATTCTCTTGCCTATTGGCTCAGAGAATAAATTCTTCCTTGGAATTGTGAACTAAGCACTTATCATTCCTAAAATTCACAAGGTATCCTTCATCACATAACTAACATATGCTAATGAGGTTTTTCTTAAGACCCTTTACAAACAAAACATTTGAAATCAAAGTTTTACCAAGAAGAACAATATTACCTATACCAACAATTTCTCCCTGAGCATTATCTCCGGAAGTTACTTTTCCTCCTTTCGTTTTGATAATATTTTTGAAATAGCTTTTGTTACCAGTCATATTCCAGGAACATCCACTATCCATATACCATGTATTATTGTTGGTACTTCCTTTACCTTCCTGAAAACAAGAAAAGAGTTAGAATTTCGGAATCCAAACTTGTTTGGATCCGAGATTTCCAGAAAGCAAAATTTTGGGTACCCACATCTTCTTAGAAAAGTAAGCTTTATGAAAATCTAGAGATTGGGTTTTGTTTAAAGAGGAATTCTTTGCCCAGTGACCACCACATTGACACTTGGTACAAAATGGGGAACTTTGTGGAACAAAGTAGTTGTTACTAAAATTTGGTTTTGCATGGGATAACCAAATCCAGATTTGTTTCTTAAAGGTCGTATTTGTGAATACATTTTATCAAAATTTTCTTTACCATGGGTAAATTTTGACAAACACTTAGTTAAGGAAAAATTTTTGGACTTGAGTTTTATAACCAAGTTTTTATCTTCAAAATTGTTAGATTTATAACTAGAGCTGGGCTCGAAAACACTTTTCTTAGAAATTACTTTTTCTAGATCTTTAGAAAGTTTGTTCTTCTCAGAACTTACTTCCTCAAGATTTTTTTGAAATACTTATAAAATCATCATTTTTTCTATCACGATCTTCAGAAAGATCTGATATTTCTTTTGTAAGAATTGTATTCCTAGAGTTTTCCTTATCAAGTTTTTTATTGAGTTTAGAATTCTCAATCTCAAGAAGTACATCAAACCTAGAAAATTCTTCATAGGTAGATGAAGTATTTTCTTCATAAGAAGATGATTCTTCATCTGAAGAGTTATAATACTTACTATCATTAAAATTTAAAGAAACATTGCTAAATGATTCATCATTGTGTACCTTAGCCATGAAGCAATGATTGTTAATAGGTAATCTAGCTATAAGACCAAGATTCTTCTATCCTGAAGATTCATAATCAGAAGATTCATCTGAAGAGTCACCACCACTGGCACTCTAGGTGTCATTAGCTTTCAGAACATTCTTAGCTTTGGACTTGTAATAATTCTTCTTATTCCTTTCAGAATACCTCTCTTTTCTTTCTTTCTTTTTGAGCAAAGGACAATCTGGTCTAATATGTCCATCTCTCTTGCATTCATAACAAGTAACTTCTCCATCTTTCTTATCTTTCCTTTCCTTTTTCTTATACTTGGGTTAGATATTTCTCTGGCCAGCTATCTTGTTCATCCTTTGAGCATGATTTTCTAACTCATTCTCTGAGACTTCACTATCACTATATTCTAATTGAATAACCACCTTCTTAGACTTGGATCTAGTTACTCTCTCAGGAGTCTTAGCTTTCATGTGATTTGAAGTTGTGGTAAAAGCAATAGTACCATTCCCATTTTTCTTTTTGACATTGTCAGCATCCCTCTTCATTCTTCTTTCATGTTGGACAAGAGTTCCAAATAGTTTATCTAAGCAAATTTGAGTGACCTTCCTATTCTCATCAATTACTGTTCTCTTTCATTCCCACTCATTGGGCATAAAATCAATAATCTTATCCACAAGAGCTTCATCATCCAGACCTTTGTCTCCCATAGATTGTAGACTATTTACAATTGTCATAAACTTCTGTTGAACTTTGCAAATGGGTTCTCCATATGGAAAGTTGAAACCATGATACTCTGCTATTATCATAGATCTTCTTGTCTCAATCACTTTAGATGTACCAAAATGAGTAACTTCAAGTTTCTTCCATATATAGTTAGCTGTTTCACATTAAGAAATTTGGCTATATATGTTCCTAGTCATTGAACATAGTAGAGTATTGGGTACCTTATAGTTTAATTGATAATCATGCTTCTCTTGGTTTGTGAAAGCAGTCACTTCCTTATCAGGAATTTTATAACCTCCGGTAAGCATAACAAAGTTATCTACTCCAGTATTGATAATGAAAGTCTTCATTCGATCTCTCCAATACTCATAATCATTTCCATCAAAAATTGGTGGTCTTGTAGGATTAAGGTTTTCAATAGATCTAACATTTAAACCTGCCATCTCTAAGAAAAACTTTGTCACACAAACTTATTAGAAGTATAATTCTGTAAATGATAGAAAATATTCTAAGCAAGAAAAATTGTATCTCTAAGCAAAAAAGTGAATCCGAACTATAATTATGAAAAATATGAATCCAAAAAGTATGAATCCAAAAATTTCCTTCTAAATCTAAGTATGATATTACTTCATATTGTACCAAACCCTTTTGGTTTGAGTTAACCTGCTCTGATACCAATTGTAGGATTGAAATACTGATGTATATGCTCAATATATAAGAGGGGGGGGGTTGAATTGTATACTTTAAAAATTTCCTTAAACAAGGAAAGATCTAAGTTTAACAAAGTTAAACTAAGAAAATTCACAACACCTGTATTACCAATTGAAGGATTGGAATAGGGTATGAAGTTACAAACTTCTAGTTATATGCACTTGCTTAAATCTGGAAAGTGATTCTGAAAAAGTGGTTCTGGAAATATGGATCCAGAAATTTAAAATTAACTAAAGTTTAAAAAATGAGATTCTACCTTAAAGCGTATAGAATATGAATGAATCAAAGTAAAAGTGTAAGTAAATATAAGAAGATGATAATTTCCTTACAATACAAAATGCAGCGGAAAACAAGTAGTAAAACTACAAGTAACAAGATATAAATCTTTTAACCCAAAGAGAAGGGTATCCAACAAACTTGGATAAAGGTCCCTTGATTTATACTTTCAAGAAAGTCTGTCTTACCCACACCAGGGTAAGACCTCGATACAAAGATCGGTGTCTCTGTATTTCTATCCCCGCAAGCCCTCAACTTCAAGGTAGTTGGAACCTCTATCTTCCTCAGCAAGAAAGACCTCAAACTTCAAGGTAGTCGGTACCTCTGTCTTCCTATCCCCGGAAGCCCTTGAATGTAATCACCAAGATTTGGAGTCGCACGAAGCAATATAAATGAGCGGTTCAGTACGCACAAAGCATGAAAAGATTCTCTCTCTAGAAATCACCTTAGCAACGTGTGGTCTGTAGAGTGATCAACTTGTTGTTGAGATCTTTCAAATGAGATCCTATTTATAAGCTCGGTTGGAATAGTTGGATCCCTCCTCTAACAGTCATATTTTCCTTGAATTTAAAAGGGACCTGTACATGTGTCACTAAACCAACGGTTTGTTAGAAAAATAAAGGACAACATCATTTTATAATAAAACATGTGTAACTGAAAGCACGACACCATTTTACAATGAAACAAGTGTAAGCATAAGAAAAACTATAATTTGGAATGTAAGTAAATAAAATTTCAGAGTCTAACCAAAATGGAATTCGAAGTCTATAATAGAAAGAATATTTGGATTCTGTTTTATAAGAATTCAGAACCTGAATTCTATGGAAATCTGGAGTCTGAATTTCTAAGGAAATTCGGAGTCAGGTTTCACCAGAGTTCAGAATCTAAACTTTCGGATTTCGGAGTTGAACTTGTAGAAGTTCGGAGTTGAACTCATAAAAGTTCGGAGTCGAACTCATAAAAGTTCGAAGTCAAACTAATAAAAGTTCGGAGTCTAACTTAGTAAAAGTTTGGAGTCAAACTTAGTAAAATTTCGGAGTCGAACTAGTAAAAGTTCAGAGTCGAACTTTGTAAAAGTTAGGAGTCGAACTAGGAAAAGTTCAGAGTCGAACTAGTAAAAGTTCGGAGTCGAACTAGTAAAAGTTCGGAGTCAAACTAGTAAAATTTCAGAGTCAAACTAGTGAAAGTTTAGAGTTGAACTTAGTAAAAGTTCGAAGTCGAACTAGTAAAAGTTCAGAGTCAAACTTAGTAAAAGTTTGGAGTTCAGAATTCGGAGTTTGAACTTTGTTAGAGTTCGTATCCAGAATTCGGAGAGGAACTTTATTAGAGTTTGTATCTAGAATTCGGATCCTAAAATAGAATGCTTCATACCTTAGCATTATATGATTCTGAGGTTTTTGGGTATGAATCTGATTTTTATACTTAAGAAAAAATATTGCTATGTATAAGAAAATCTGGGTTAGGGTAAATTTCTTTAAGGAAGGAAATTTTCCTTATAGAAGTGAAATATAGATTTTCTTAGGTGTTTGTGATTTTCAAAACAAGAAGGAATGGAAAAGTCATAAGGAAAACCTTATTGACTCAACAAATATTAATTCCACATACCTATAAAATCAAGTGATAATGGATTCAAAATGACTTCAAATGTTTGAATAATCCTTTTGAATTTTCCATTAGTTTGAGGATGGCAAGAAGTACTCAAATGAAGGCCAACATCAAGATCCATATGAATAATATTCCAGAATTTTGATGTAAAATTTGGATCAAAATTAGGTACAAAAAAAATAGGATCACCATTAAGTCTTATAACTATATAAATATAGATCCTTGTGAGGCACTCAATAGATAAATCTTCTCTTATAATGAAGAAATGTGTAGATTTGGTTAGGTGATCAATAATGACCCATATTGCATCATTATTTCTAGGAGTCTTGGGTAGTCCTATGATAAATTCCATAATAATTTCACCCCATTTACAGATAGGAATAAGAAGAGGTTTCATGATTCCTCTAGGATTTTGTCTCTTAACCTTAAATTTTATACAAACCAAGCATCTTGATACATAATGAGAAACTTCCCACTTTATGTTATCCCACAAAAAATGTTTCCTCAAATCCATATACATCATGTTTCTACATGGATGTATAGAGTAATTCAAGTTATGAGCTTCATCCAACAATTAAGTTTTTAGATAAGGTATATATATAACACATATTATCTTTCCAAAATTTAGGATACTATCTTCACAAAAAAATTCTACCAAATTCCCATCACACATTACATTGATTTTCTTCTAAAAATTATCATCATAAAATTGATAAATTTTTATCATTTCCAATAAATATGATTTAAAAACCATTTGAAAAAGGATTGATTCATCCCCTTCCTTAATAATTCCCATATCCATATTTACTATATCCATGAAAATAAGATCCCACTCAATCCTTATTTTGGTCAGAACTCCATGATCCTTTCTTCTCAATGCATCAACTACCTTATTTTCCTTCCTTGAGTGATATTGTATTGATAAATCATAATCCTTGAGTATCCCAAGACACCATATTTTGCTCATATTTATCGCTTTTTGTGAAAAGATGCATTTTAGGCTCTTATGTTTAGTGTATATTTCAAAATTTTCACCATAGAGATAATGTATCCATATCTTCAAAGAAAAGATTTCAGTGACTAACTCAAGATCATGGGTTGGATTATTCTATTAATTATTCTTTAACTTCCTCAATACGTATGAAATAAATTTATCATTTTTATAAAGAAACAAAAAATTCCCTGATTCAAAACATCTCTATATATCACAAACCCATAATTTCCTGATGGTAGAGTCAAAATTTAATCATTTAACAATATCCTCTTTGATTATTCAAAACATTATTCACATTCCTTTTTCCAAACAAAATTAAAAATTTTACATGAAATCTTGGTTAATGAGTTATCCAATCAAGAAAAATTCTGAACAAATATACAATAGTAACCTTCCAAACCAATAAAACTACGTACCTCATTTAAATTAATTTGTATAGGCCATTGTTTGTTTGCTTTCATCATCACAAGATCAACTGGGACTCTATCCATAGAGACAATATGGCCAAGAAAAGAAACTTTCTTAAACCATAAATCACACTTACTAAATTTACCATATAAAAATTTTCTTCTAAGGGTCTCAATAATGATATGTAGTGATTATCATGATCTTCATAACTTTTTGAATACACCAAAATCTCATAAATGGATACCAAAAAAAGTCATTATTATATTCCTTGAATCCTTTATACATTAGATCCATAAAAAATAATGGTGCATTAGTCAATCCATATGACATTACTATAAACCGTTAATATCTATACTTCAATTGGAATGATATATTTGGAATGAATCTCTTCGTTACATGCAATTTATGATAATAAAAATGAAGCGAAATCTTTGAAAAATATTTAGCTTCGTAAAGTTGATCAAGTAAGTCATAAATGCGAGAAAAAAGATATTCTTTTATCATAATAGCATTTATTTTCCTATAATTAATTCACACACTACTACAAAACAAGAATTTAATGGCACTATTATTTATCATTGCTAGAAAAAAGAGATGATAAATGGAATATTTATCAGCGCCAAAGAAAACTTTGATAAATTTAGTGTTTTATCAATTCCTTTTTTAGCACTGATAAAGGAAACCTTTCTCAACTCTTTATTTTTAGTGCTGATAAATATTTATTTTATCAATGCTATTTTAGCGATGATAAAGGTCTGTATAAATAAAATAAAATAATTAAATAAAAAAAATAAAAAAAATATTTTATTAAAAATAATATTACTAATTTTATTAATTAAATAATTATTGATAAAAATGAGTAAATTGATTATACATTGTTAAATATTGACCATTTTATTAATTAGATAATTATGATAATTAATGTTAATAAATTAAATATACAGATATATATTAATGTATATAAATATGATTTACATATTATAAAATATTTATCCACTTTATATTAAATAGTCCTATATTCTTTGAATAATGGTTTATAATTAAAAATTAATATTTATTAAAAATACTGACCAATTTCATAGTGTAATGAACATATAATTGAATGTCATTTGATTTTTCAATTTAACATAGATCAAATGTGTGTTATATTGATTTCACATATATGAAATTAATGCATTTTTATATACAATTCACACACAAAAAACTTATCCATTTTTTCAATATTGTTAAAGTGTACTTATTTTTAATTTATTCAATTTTTCTCATTTTTAACATATATGCATGCACTTAAAATTAGATATTCATTAATAATGTTAAAAATATATTTGTAAAAAAATATTTATAAATAAAAATATTTATAAATGTACATTTATTATATTAATAAAATTATATATATATAATTATTAAATTTATAATAAATTTACTTAAATAATGAATATATTTACTATATTTATATTTATATATATTTATTAAATATATATATGTATAATTATATAAATATATATAATGATATAAATATTATTTTCTTAAAATTTTTCCTATAATTATAAATAAATAATTATAAAATTATAATAAATATATTTAAAAAGGAATATAGTGACTATATTTATATTTATATATATTTATTAAGTATATATTTATATTTACAATTTTTTTATTTATAATTATAATAATAAATTCTTTATCCGCGCTTAAGTAATAAGAGCTATTAAAATAATCTTTATTAGTGTTTTTTTGCGCTGATAAAGATGATTCTTTGTAAGTGCTTAACAAATCGCTGATAAAATGAGTATTTATCAGTGCTAAAACTTTAGCACTGATAAAGATGGATTTAATGAGGGCTTTTTTAGCACTGATAAAGTCCTACCATTATCAACGCTTATTACTTAAGCACTGATAAAAGGACTTTTTATCAGCGCTTATTTGTAAGCAAGGATAAAACTGTACTGATATATTTAAAAAACTAACCATTTGTGAACTCACCACGATATCATAAGCTTTCCATAGGATCCAACAACTACCAGTGCCCCTCATCAATGAATTAAAGCTCGAATCACACCACTCGACCGCCTCCAGTTACTCAAACATCTCATCCGACATCCAGTGTTCGGTTGTAGTTAGGGTTTCTAAAGAGGGTCTTAGATTTTCTTTAACCTAGAGAGGTAGGAATTGTGATTTTATTTGTATATTTTTATTTCATTTTTTATTTCTTCTTCGATGATTTTATTATTTGTGGTCCGGTGCTTGTGTACTATTTTTATTTTATATTATGAACATATTGATTTGTTTATAATTCGTTGTTTGATTGACTACTGATGTTTTGGTCTTTTAAAATTGTTTTTTGAATCAATTTTCTATTATTACATCTAAAGAGAGAACCACATCCTAAGGGATTATAGTTACCCTTAGATTCACCATCAAAGTGGACTTTAATCCAACCTGTAAATGAAGTCTTCTAAAAGACATCAAATATAGTAGTAGGAGGAATGATGTTACAAGTAGTACTAAGGCACCGTAAAATAATGATATCCTGAATGGAGCTATAAAATTAGTCTCTTTAATGGGAATTGGATTCCCATATTTTATAAATTAGCCATGATAATGAGTAATGAAGATTAAATTTGGTTTTTAAATTTAAAAAATAATTTTTATTTATCTAAATGATAAGTATTATTTCTTTCACATCTGCCTAAAATTTGTTATATGTTTCATCAAACATCTGAAATCTATGCATCCTTCTCTTAATGGAATTTGGGAAATTATATTTCCTTATAGAAACACAATGTAGGAATCCTTTAGCTATATTATAGGTATATTCATCAAATAGTTTGAATGAAATTAAGTGTTGTGACTATCATAAGTGTAGGGTACACATGCTCTTAAATTTTATATTCCTCATGGTTTTTTTCATAACATGGATATCATGGGTTGTGGATTCATGCAATATTACACTACCAATATATGTTTTATTCAATCAAAGGAAAATTATCATCTATATAATAGACTTTCAATGCATCTAATGATTCTTCAAATTTTATACAAAAGGTTGAAATAATATATGTCATAACCAAAATTGTAAGAAATGGTGTAGATTTTTTAGTGGAATTAATTATTAATTAATATAACTTAAACCATAATATAATCACATAATATGATATAATAAATTTTAACAGAAGAAACAATTTTGTTTCACTGGGTTTTGGCATATCATATCATTCTATATCACTAATTATAATGTATTATGTAATAAAATACACTATTTTCATGTCTCAAAATAAAGAATCAAATCATGTTTATTATATCGATTAATATTTTAAAATATGATTACTATTTAAAGTGAAAATTTTCTTTTTATGTGAAGATATCATAAAATATGATAAATAATCATGAATTATCTGTTTTCTTTCCTAGCACACCAATTCTAAGGCATGATATAGATTTAAAATATATCATGTATTATGATATAATGTATATCATTAAATACATTTTGAGGAATAATATTATTTTTCTAATTATCATTTATAAACAGAAAAATATAATTTATAATATTATTATGATTTTTCTCAAAATGTATTTTGTGAAATTAAAATTACTTATAATTATTTTATATATAAATTATTTATAGATTATTTATAATTAGTTATTAATAGATTATGGAACATTTATAAAATACATTTCATTAATATTAATTAATAATACTAATGTACCTTTATATATATATATTTAATGTCTTATTATTTTGATAATGAACATATTATGTATATTTATTTATATATTGTATAAAATTAATATTTTATGAACCTAATAGGATGTATATGAACCAAAAATGGATAAACACTAATTTTTTGACAAATGAATATGAAGAGAGAGTTAAAGAGTTCATCAATTTTGCAAGAGAGCATGCAAATGAACCTTCTAAAATACTATGTCTATGTCTACATTATTTTTATTCAAGAAAAAATAGTCTGTGAGAGTTGTAAGAGCATTTTAATTTTCACAGAATAGATCAAAGCTATAAATTTTGGACTAAACATGGGAAAAAACAGAATGTGGAAATTTATTTGGATGATACTACGGTTTATAAATCATTTGATATGAATACCTTTGTAAAAGATGATGGAGATAACATGGAAGAAATGACAATGGTAATTGAATATGACCTTCATGATTGTCTAAATTTATCTGAGTAGTTAAATATATGTTCCAAGAAACCATTGTATGCCGATTTTACTTAGTACACAACATTGTGAGTTGTATTGAAATTATATAATTTGAAGCTGGAAGAAGATAGAGTGAACAAGCTTTACAGAACTACTTGTCCTTCTGAAAGATATTCTATGAGAAGGAAATGAACTACCATGCTGAACATATGATGTTAAATGAATTTTACATTTAATGAGAATGATCTCTAAAAAATACATGCTTGTACAAATGATTGCATATTGTTTCACAAGGACTATGAATCACTCATAAAATTCCCTAAGTGTGGCGTAGATCGATATAAGAAAAATGAATCAATTACTTTGAAATCTGTATGGTGCTTTCATATCATTCCAAAATTTAGAAGACTATATGGATGTTAGGAAACTACCAAACAATTAACATGGAATGAAGATACAAGAATTAAAGATGGGAACCTACATCATTTAGTAGATTCTCCTCAGTGGAATAAAATTGATTATGATATTAATGAATTTAGAGATGAGCTGAGAAAATTTCATCTTTCGTTATCTATAGGTGGAATAAACCCTTTTGGTGTATATAGTAGTACTCATAATACATATCCCATCATGTTGGTAAATTATAACTTGCTGCCATGGTTATGCATGAAGCACAAATACATTATGTTGTTTGTGTTTATATATGGACTAAAGCAACTCGATAATCATATTGATGTCTATTTGGATCCATTGATCAAAGATATAAAATTGACGTGGGATACATGTGTTATAATATATGATTCTCATAGAAGTGAATAATTCACATTGAAGTCCATATTGTATTAAATGATAAATTAATTCCCCACTTATTGAAATTTATCAGGCTATAACATTAAAGGAATGTTGGGGTGTCCCATTTGTGAAAAATGCACATACTCAGTTTAGATGAAAAATTCCCCAAAGACTGTGTTTTTAGGACATCAAAATTTTTTAACTCGATGAAATAAATACCGATCCTAGATGATAAAATTCAATGGTAATATCAAAAAAGGTACAAAAATTTCTGTATTAATGGGAAATAAAGTGTATAAAAAAGTAAAAAAGATTGACATTGTTTTTGGTAAACCATTTTCTAAAAACCTTTCAAAATCAGGTTGAAAGAAAAGATTAATTTTCTTTTAATTAATGTATTCATATTTTTTGTATGTCATGCATTTTATTGATGTCATACATGTAGAAAAAAATATATTTGATAGTGTTATTGGAACATTACTAAATGTTCCTGAAAAAAATGAATGATGGAATCAAGGCTATGTTGGACTTGATTGAAATGGGGATAAGGGAAGAGTTGGCACCGGTGAAGGGTAAAATGAGGAATTTTTTCCTCCAGCAGCTTACACTCTATCCAGATAGGTTTCAATTTTTCCTTTTCCATTACTAGTGTAAAATTTATATAGGGTTATTCATGAAATATCATGAATTTAGTGTTAATGACTAATTTAAAGTTACAAGGACTAAAATCATATGACTGTCATGTTTTGATGCAAGATTTAATACATATTGATTTCTGTTGCATTCTTCCTCAAAATGTGACATACATTAACCAGATTCTACTTATTTTTCAAAGCCATACATATTAAAGTTATAGACTTGATGGAGTTTTCCATCATGAATAAGTATATTTCAGTCATATTGTATGAATTATAGATGTTCTTCCCACCATCATTCTTTGATACAATGGTCCACTTTCTGGTTCACTTGGTCATAGAGGTTAAAGTATGTGGTCCTATCCATTATATATGGTTGTACCCCATTGGACAGTATATAAAGATTTTTAAAGGGTATTTCAAGAATCAAAACTGGCCATAAGGTTATATTGAATAATGATATATTGTTGAAAAAGACATTGAATTCTGTATTGATTACCTATCAGATGTTAAAAGCATCTATCTCCCAAAGTCTCTTCACATCAAATGACTTATGGGTGCATAGATTTCTAGAAGAGATATTGTTACAATTTCCTTGATAGGGAAATATCAAGAACATCTATACATATTACATAATAGTGAAGATGTTGATCTATACATTGAATACCGCAAATAAATTATTAGAGATTTGAATCCATAAAGGGATGAAACATTGATATCAAATACACATGACCAATAGTTTATAGGATGGTTCAGATATCAAATTTATAAGGAGTTATCTAAAATTATGGATTCAATTATTGAATGATTTCAATGGATAGTCAGAGGACTAAATGAAAATGTTATATCTTGCACTAGTTTTGTAATCAATGGTTATACGTTCTATACAAAAGAACACGATAACTTCAGTCCGATGCAAAATAGTGGTGTTATGCTTGTGGCTGTAGTGATGCACATATCTAGTTCCAAGGATAGAAATTCAATTTATGAAAATATGTCATATTTTGGAATTATCAAACAAATATATGAGTTGGATTATACAACATTTCAAGTACCTCTTTACCATTGAAAATGGGTTGACAATATCAATGGAGTGAAATTTGATGAAATGAGCTTGGTGAAGATGAATTTTAGTGTAGAAGGGAAAAAATATGAGCCGTTCATAATGGAATAACAAGCAATGAAAATGTTTTATGTCTCTAATCTAATAAAAAATAATTCTTTGTTTATCTTGATGGCAACTAAAAAAAATGTTGAGTCAGATGAAAATTCAATCAAGGATGAAATTTTCATTGGGACATCACAATTAGTTCATATTGGTCCCAATGTAGACAATGTCTTGTATGTTAGAGGGAACAAAAAATAGGGGATTTAGATTCTATATAGAGGAACGAAATCCTTGAAACCGTTAAAAAAATAAAGAGATTTAAATGAGAAGGTAAAAGTGTTTTTAATATATTATGTTTTTCCTCATAATATTATATGTTCTCTAATGAATTTATATAATCTAAATTAAATTTTTTACTACTCAAAAAAACAATTTCTCCTTAACATGATGATGTTACCAATCCCTCCAAATAACAATCTATAATGAATGAAACCCTTTGGAAAAATGTAAAGGTAATGTAATGATATACTTTCTCTATTTCATTAAAAAATTATATAATGGAATGTTGATTTAATTTCATTATTCCTTGTAGAGTTTTTTTTATTTTAAAAGATTTATGTTCATGTATCATACCTTTGTAAGAAGAGAAATAATGTTTTCTCTACTCAATAATAGAGGTAATCTTGATATTTGCAACGTAAAATCATTGTCCATATAATTAATGTACTATTTTTTATTTTTATTTTTTTATTATTAACCACATAATAATTGTTTTATTAAATAAGAGGATTATTTTGTTTGAGTTGGGGTGCTCTATCCATCTTTTATGTATTTCTACACCAAAACATACACAAACTTCTTCTCCCTCAAAACCTTTTCACCCCTATAGTGTTGCATTTATCACTTTCCTTCACTTTCTTTCCCCCACCTTTTTAGGAAGAGACACAACGATACCTTTGATTAATGAAAGAGGTAATTTTGATGTTTACACAGTAAAATAATTTTCCATATAATTAATGTATTGTTTCATATTTATGTTTAATTTATTTGTTTTTTGTTATTAATCACATAATAATTGTTTTCTGAATATAGGTGAATTCTTTTGTTCAAGTTGGGGTGCTCTGTCCATATTTATTGCATTTCTACACCAAAACATAAACATACTTATTCTCCCTCAAAACCTTTTCACCCTTTCAGTGTTTCATTTATCACTTTCCTTCAACTTATCTCTACTACCTTTTTAGGAAGAGAAATGATGCTGCCTCTGTTCAAAGACAAAGGTAATTTTAATGTTTTCATAGACAACTAATTGTCCATAAAATTAATGTATTTTTTCATATTTATGTTTAATTTTTTTAATGCACACATAATAGTTATTTTCTTATATATGGGGATTGTTTTTTTCTAGTTGGGGTTCTCTATCCATATTTTCTGTCTTTCTGCACCAAAACTTCCACAAACTTCATTTACCTCAAAACCTTTCACTCTTGTAGTGTTGAAATTTATCACTTTCCTTCAAGTTCCCTCCACTATTCAATTATAGAGGTAATATTTATATTTTCAGGGTAAAATCACTCTCCATAAAATTAATTTATTATTTAATATTTATGTTTAATTTATTTATTTTTAGTATTACTTATAATAATTTTTTTCTTATACAGGTGGATTATTTTTATCAAGGTAAGGTGATTTGTTCAAAATTGCTCATGCAGTGTTGGTAGTTTAACAAATAAAGCCAATGGAAATCATGGTAACATTGATAGTTAGAAATTTTTTGTGATGTATGAATTAGCCACACCTCAATTTGACACACGATGTGACCGATATGACTCAAAGTAATTATTTATATTTAAAATTAATATTAATTTGAGTAAAAAAAACTAAGATTATAAAAACCAAGAAAAAATATTCATATTGTTTTAATACTTTAAGAAAACTATCCATAAGTAATTTTTGATGTGAGGAATCAGCCACATCTTAATATGATACACAATGTTCCTGATATGACAAAATGTGTCCGTTATCACTTTAAAATCGACATTTTAGTTCATAAAATGTCACTCAATGAAAAACAAGAAAATGCTTTCAGATTTTATTGATAATTTAGGCCATAGATTCATAAATCATTTGTGACTTTTTGGAATCATTCTCATATCAAACCGATATACGATGTGATTCGTATGAGTCAAACTATGTGTTTCAAGTTTAAAATGATATTTTAGTAAAAAAGACAAGTGATGTACTCAAAATTAAGAAAACACATTCACATTATTTTAATAATTTATGAAAACAATCTATAATTCATTTATAAGGTGTAGGAATTATCTGTACCTCAACCTAATGCATGGTGTGACTGGTATGACTCTAAGTACGCGTTTATTTAAAATTGACATCAATTTCAATAAAAAACAAACCAACCTACTCAAAACTGAACAAACACATTCAGATTGTTTTGATACTTTAAGACAATGATCCAAAAGTGATTTTAGACATTTATTAATCAAACACACCTCAATAAAATGTATAATGTTACTATTATAACTCAAAGCCTATGTTATCAATTTAAAATCGACATTTTATTTCAAAAAGCATCACTCACTAAAAACTGATCAAACACAACTGAAATTTATTGATAATTTAGAAAAATGATTCATAATTCATTTGTGAGGTGTAGTAATTGATATCACATCAAACTGATACATGATGTGTTTGGAACGAGTAAAAGTGTGTGTTTCCAGTTTAAAATGAAATTTTAGTAAAAAAGATAACTGACGTACTCAAAACTGAGAAAATACATTTGGATTGTTTTGATACTTTAGGAAAATAATCCATAAGTAATTTGTGATTTGTGTGAATCAGACATACCTCAATCTGACCCACGGTGTGACTGGTATGATTAAAAATGAGTCTTTTTATTTAAAATTGATATCAATTTTAGTAAAATAGACAACTGACATTCTCAAAACTAAGAAAACACATTAATATTGTTTAAATAACTTCTTAATATGATCTATAAGTAATTTGTGACTTGTAGGAATTAGTCACAGCTCAATCTGATACATGATATTCCTAATATGACTCAAAGTGTCTATTATGAGTTTAAATTCAAAATTTTAGTTTAAAAAGTATAACTCACTGAAAACCAATCAAATGCGCTCATATTTTCTTCATAATTTAGTAAAACGATTCATAAGTTATTTTGGATATGTAGGAATGGGTTTTACATCAAATAGATACATTATGTGACCATAATGAGTCATAAGTGTATGAGTTTAAAATGAAATTTTAGTAAAAAAGACAACTGACATACTAAAAACCAAGGAAACACATTCATATTATTTTAATACTTTAGGACAATGATCCACAAGTCATTTAAGACATGTTGGAATTAGCCACACCTCAACCTGACACATGATGTGACTAGTTTGACTTTAAGTGCATCTTTTTATTTAAAATTTACACTTTATGTTAATTTATTTATTTATATTATTACAAAAATAAGAATAATTTTCTTATATAGGTGAATTTTTTAGCTCAAGAAGGGGGTGGTTTGTTTGTAAATATCACGAGTGAGGTGAGAATTAAAAGAGAAAGGAACTTTTATGTTTTTGAATGTATGTAATATTTTGTATTTATGTAATTGTATAAACTAATATTTTAAATGTCAATAATATAGTTTTTTATTGTATTTGTGTTGTAAATTTTATTTCATTTAAATTCTGTATTGGGACTTGTTTTAAGTGATACCTTGTGTGATTCTGATGTTGCGATGTTCTGTTACAGCACATTGTAGTGATGATGTAGTGTGCTGTTACAACACACTACAATATAGCCCAGTAACCACACTTTTTAAAAGTGATGATAATGGAAGCATTTATCAACTCTTCTAAAAGTGTTGATAAAGGTATACTTTATCAGCGCTTCTATCATTGATAATAAATGGTCCTTTATCAGCACTGATAAAGGGTCACTTTAGCAGTGCTAAATAAAAGTGCAGATAAATGTGTCCTTTATCACCGCTTTTAAAAGCACAGATAAATATACTATTTATTAGTGCTTTTTTAGCACCAATAAATGACCCCTTTATCAAAGTTTTTTCAGTTATTTTAAAAGACCTCGGATTTTAACCTTGTTCATGTAGTTAGTGCATTTCTAGTGCTAATAAAGGCCATTTCTAGTGCTGTTAAAGGCTTGATTTGTAGTAGTGATATCATCATGGATCCATATTTATTATCAACGAAGAGAATGGGGGATCCCCATGGTGAAACACTGGGGTGAATAAATTCCTTATCACATAAATCCTTTATTTGTTTCTTTAACTCCACTAATTCTGTAGTGTCTATTCTATTGGGATTCATGATATATTTTTTTTCATTTGGGATTAAATCAATGGAAAATTAAACCTTATGATGTAACATCCTAGTTAAATAAAGAATAATAATTTTTCCTTATTTATTAATATTTGTGAATTAAATATTAATTTTACTTTAAAGGGGTTTCTATGTTCAATGGATTACCTGATACACAACAACAAGTTTCTTTGAAATCTTACATTGCACAATAATAATATAATATTATTATTTTAAATGGTTATTAATGCCCAGATTTTGTATTGAAAAAAATGAACAGAACTAAATACAATATGATTATACGTGTTTGTTAAATGTTTTTACATTTATCCAATAAAATTTAGAGGCTTAAAATGTGAATGAATCTAATTTTATGCATAATTTACTTTAAAAGGTTGATTTACCACCTTTTGATTGAAGAACCTCTTTAAATATAGTTTTGGTCACTTTTATATGTTATTTTTGACAAAATAAAATTTTTATTCAGAATCAGGAAATCAAAATTCACTTTGGGTAAAATTTTGGTATTTTTCTGATAAAATTTAATTTTTTATGAATAGTGGAAAATATTGTATTTTAATTCAAAATTGCCTTTTAATATAATTTATTTACATGGTTAGATTAGCTTTTTAATTGGTTTTAAAGTTTAATTAAATTATATTTTTACAATTTAATCTAATTTTGGTCATTGGATGTAATTTTACTTTGAAATTGGACATTAACAAGTGTCGATCTTTTGATAGTTATTATTTCTTAAAAAACATGCTTTTTTGGTTTGACAGCGGGAATTAATTTTAAATTAATTTCGGCCACTTCTGTGTTTTGAAGTTAGAAAAAAGGATTCTATATTTGGAATGAGTAGGTTCAAATTGTGTAAATAGATAACTTTTATTTTTAGACATTTTAAATATTTACTACAGTAAATTTTTTATTTACCATGGTTAAAGAGTAAATCTGGTAAATAAGGGTAAACAAATATTATTATTATAATATAAAATTACCCTAACATGTGTCCTAATCCTATTGGTTGATACATTTCCGACCATGGGCGTCCTTGGCTCGATTTTGGGACCCCATGGAGCCACTTAAGAGTGATAATGACACTTTATTTTAATTAACATAAAGTAAAGAAAAAAATGACATAAACAAATATCTTTTAGTAAATTAATTTTTACAAGGGGTTATATAAGTTATCTTTTAGAATATAAATATTACTTGGAAATATAAAAATATTTCATATATCATGGTATTTTTTTATAAATTTAAATGTCAAATAAATAAAATTATTTATGGTACAGTAATGATACATTGTTTACCTCCTTAATAAATGATTTAAATAAATAAAATGAGAAAGATTAAAATAATATCCAAAACCTATCCAATTTTTATTGGATGATTTTATTTTGACCATGAGTCATCTTATATTCTACTTTAATAAGTTTTGTATCTTTAGAAACCTAAAATCATCATATAATAAAATAATATTTTCACACTTTCCTAAAGAGCCCCTCCTCCCACTTATAAAATTCCCTAACCTCTAACCCATTCCTCACTTCTCTCAAGCCCCTTGTCTTGTCCAAACTCTTCCCAAATAAGCTCTCAAGATCCCTATCTTCCACATAGAAGCCTTAACTTAGGTATAAGGCACTTCAAGAAGTCCTTTTGGTTCAAACAAAAGGGAGTTACCCGAATTAAAGGTAACAGTTTCTCTTAATTATTTTCTTTTATTTTAATTCTCTAACCCCTAAACTCTTTTTATTATTTTATTTTATAACAAAAACAGTACCATCAATATATTAGGATGTTTTTATGAGAATTATTCGAACTACACTTTCACACACCTCCATCTAATAGGTAAAGAACATACTGTTTCTGTGGATGACAAACAAACACCTCACAAAATGACGATTGTTCAAATTATCTCTTACTACCTCTCATGGTGGAAATTAATATGGAAATGTATTTATATATGATATATATTATGTTTATTTTCTCTTTATGCTTCTGTATTTTTCATTTATAGCATACCTTTATGGTTTCCATTATGGGTAAATGTGATAATTTCATTTGAGGAAGTGCGGACTACCGCCCCCTCAAAGTGATATGACTCGTTAATTCCATATGTGAGACATATAAATGATGGAGTTAATTTATTGATATTATAATGGAATTATAATATACCTATATATCATTATGTTTTAATTCCATTAAAATAAGAAATATAAATGAAAGTAGCGTTCATGCGCATGTACGGCTTACCGTCTCCATGAATGGTGCATTTCATTTCTTACCTCCAAATGTTATGTACTATTATAAATACATGTATATACTGGATATATATGATATATAAATCACAAATAACATTCTGTATATAATTAACTTTTTACCACGTGAACAATTTTTAATTATAAGAAGCCCATTTTTGACTCAAGTACCAAATATTGAAAAAATGACCGTTATTAACTTAAATGATTAAATAATGTTTATAACATGGTAATAAGTGACATAAAAGGAATAATAAACTTTTAAAAGGATCTTAATCAAGTAGAAATTAACTTTACTTTATTATTCAGGAGATTAAAGAATGAACGGGTCAAGTTAGACACAAGGTAAGGGACTTCATCTCAATATCCTTTCATTGAGGCATATTTTTTTTATACAGGATGTTATTTTATATGTTGTATAAATTGCTTTGAATTTTCATTAAATTCAATGGGAATATTTTTCTACGAAGAGTTTTACTAAATGAAGAAAACGAATGTTTCTTTTTAACGTTTGCGGTGACAATAACCTTTCTTCCCCCGCAAGTATTATTTGATCATTAACTTCCTTAACAAGCCATAATGTTTTTAAAAGGAAATTAAATACCATTTAATCTTTTTACGTATATTGTTATTGAAAGTGGTTTTGATAAAGGATTGATTATTTCAATATATTTAAATGATATATTGTGGTTGAAATGTGGAAATGTTATCTTTCCTTTATGTTTGTTTTATATGCTATGAATATTTTATGGTTCTTGGGAATTGTTTACGTATACAGGTGGTTTCATGATAAACTTAGGGCGGGTGAGTCTGAGATAGCTCTCCAATTCATTGGGTAACATGACAGAGGTAAATGTGAATGTTTCTCCTAAGAGATTTAAGGAATATACTGTGATGGGTATTCCATATGTAACTCCCTATGTAGCAGTGATAGCTACAATGTAAGTATGATATGGATGCCATAAGTTACCTTTATGATTTATATTTTCTATGTGTTATTCATAAATCATATGATTTCATGAGGTATGTTAAAGAGATTATGTTATGTATGAAATGATGAACTAATGTTTTATTTCTTTGTTTTATAATCCTTACTGATCTTTTTATGATCATCCCAAGTTTTGAAATGATTTTCATAGGACCTATAGATGAATAGGGTCAAGGATGGGATCAAGGAAAAGTCATTCAATCTAAAACATGGGACTAGACATGACTCTTTTTTTCAAGAGTTTTTATTTTATGAAAAAATGGAAACTGAGTAGAAGTGTCTAACTTGTAATTTTTGAGATGTAATGTAATAGTTATAGCATAATTATCTAAAACTCTAAACCTGAAAATATCATCAATTTGAATTATTCATTTAATTCAAAAATATGTAATGCTTAAGGTCAAGAGTTTTTATTATATGAAAAAAATGGAAACTGAGTAGAAGTGTTTACCTTGTAATTTTTGAGATGTAATGTAATAATTATGGCCTAAGTATCTAAAACTATAAACCTGAAAAGATCCTCAATGTGAATTATTTATTTAATTAAATATTATTTAATGCTTAAGGCTGGGTCCTTATATATGATCAGGTGGATGTCTAGGAATTTCCTCAAGAAATAAATTAATTTATTCTTGTACAATAGGTACATCCACAATTTCAAGATTTACATTTCTATTCATAGATTATGTTTTCTATTTTCCCCTAAAAATATAATTCATAAAAGCTACTTGGGTGTATCTAGATAATACTTAGATGATGAAGTCTCCACTCTAAAGATTAAGAATTCTACATCTTTATAAAAAATCATAATTTACTTACACTTACAATAATTTCTGCAACATATTTTGAAATCCATTCCATACCAAGGTTTATATATAATTATACCATATGTATGATAATAAAGTTTAAAAATAGAGAATGATTATGTGTTATAATAGGGGCTACCTAACACATCCTTATTATAGTGAGACTTCAACAACATTTTTTGACATACAACTATCTTATTATGATTCTAGGGAAATAATTAGTTTTCCTAGAACAAATGAAAATTATAAAATAGTGCGAAGATCTAGAATCAAATAAATAATTCATTAAATTTGAAGTTATGATTAAATTACATGACACCATATCATTGGGAACTTCCACCTCAGCAGTAGTGATCATATAGGCTTGTCTTTCTCCCCTCATCCTCTTTTATTGTACATTCCCTTGAATCTTGAGAAATTGGTTTGAATAATTCCCCATTTTCTTATATTTTAAGCACATAATAATAATTTTCTCTTACTTTCCCATATATTTATGAGCCAAATGACCATTTTCTCCACATTTTTAATAAAATCCCATGACCTTCAAGAATTTTCTTGGATGTTTCTTTTTGAAATTTTTATAAGATGTAAATTTCTTTATCATATTATTATTGTTTGAATAATTCCATTTTTTGTGTGTTTATATGGCCTATTCTTCTATTTATTACCCTTGAAAATATGGGATCAAGAAAATTACTTCCCTATTTTTATGGAACATAACACAATTTCATCATATGAAGAATATTTGGAGAAAATAGTGCCCTTTGGAGACTTGGTTTAAGTCCTTCAAAGAAATGGACAATATAGATTTCCATATTGTGTATGTAATCCACAGAATACCTGGATAGTCTTGTAAAGTTATCCTCATACTCCCCAACACTTTCTTCTTCCCTTTTATTTAATCTAAGAAGATTTCTCTTCATTTTTGGCCATTTCTCATGAGAGAAATATTTTTTAAATATTTTTCTTTAAAATATCTCCATTCCATGTGTTTTATTTAATCTTCCACTCTATAATTCTAGATCAACAACCACCATTGATTAGAATCATCTTTGAGATAATACATTTAACGTAAAATTTTTTCCTTTTCATCATATCCTAAGGATAGAAATATCTTTTCAAGGGACATAATCCACTGCTTAGCTACCAATAGATTGGTAGTACCACAAAATTATGGGGGATTCTATTTCTTAATGTGATACAACATAGGATAATAAAACTATGTCAAAATAGTTTTCTCCATTTGGGAAAGGTTATTTTTCATAAATTAAGTAAACTATCCTAATATAGCGATGATTTTCTTAGATCCAATACCAGCTGTATTGGATTTACCATTAGGGAAATTTCTACATTGATCATGATTTTTGATACCATTCTTTCTTCTAGGAACCATTTATAAGAAATGGAATATACTGAATTAGTTTATAACTGTAGTACCCCCAGTTTCAGGTACATAACCCCATTCCTCATGTTTTTTTAAATTGGTGTGTCTTTAATAGATAATTTCCATAAAATAGAGAGTTTCCATAAAGTGTGTTGTTTCCATAAAGTTGGGTGATTCCATAATGTTGGTTGTTTCTATAAAGTGGTTTGTTTCCATAAAGTGGAGTGTTTCCATAAAGTGGGTTGTTTCCATAAAGTGGGGTGTTTCTATAATGTGGGTTGTTTCCATAAAAAGGGTAAAGTTTAATTATAGGAGAGTTTGGGGGGTTTATAATAATTTTTGGGACCAAAAGTAAGGTCACATGATCCATACACAGTTGGGCCAAACCGTGTGGTCAAACCCTGCGTAGAGGTCAAATCTAGATCCTATTTTCTAGGAGCTTACTCATTTTTTCTCTATATATTTAGTTTTGGATTTAAAATGCCCCTACTTTGAGATTAATCTCCCTAAAATGCTGGAGAACCCTCCCCACATGAGTTGGAGCCAACCCAGGGCCTCCCCTTGGGGATTTCGAGTCTGATTCTTGAGGTATGTCACCATTTTTCTGGATTTATCATGTTTTCTTAGATCTGCTTAGATCTACTTCTCTAATCTCTATTATTTATTATATCTGAACCTATTGTGGATAGATCTACGTTTTTGGATGCCAAATAATTCAATGTTGAGTCGTGATCTTTCTATGATAAAAGAACTAAGGTCGTTCTTAGAGAATCGACCCACTTTCTTGTGAATTCTTCATCTGTTGTCAAAGTTTCATCAAAACCTTTGAGGTAAGAGGATTACCTATTGACTCCTGTTGCTAGAATTGATTGGAATATATTAAAATTGGTTTATTTAAAAAAAAAATTACTGTTAAAAGAATGAAAAAAATATTATTTAGTGATGATTTATTGTTTTTTTGAAATTGTGTGATCCTAGTGAATAGTTGTGCAATGGGGGTTTAGGTTCATGAATTTAAAATTCTGATTTTAAATTATGAATTTTCTGGAATTTCTAATTGGTTTTTGAAAAATGGGTTTTTCAATAGTAATGATTTTCGATAAAAATGGAGTTTTATTGAATTTTTTTTGAATTGAAATTGTTTTGTATTGTAATGGTTTTGACGGAAATGGTTTTCAATAAAAAGGTGTTTTTAATGAAAGGGTTGTTTTGGCATGCTGATTGGGCATATTTGGTGTGTGTTCATGTTTCATATATGGGGCTTGGTTGAAATATGTCCTTGTGATTGGTGGCAAACGGTTAATGGAAAATGAGAATTGAATATACGAGGCTTGGTTGAAATATTACCTTGTGATCTGTTCCAAAGGGTTAATGGAACATGGGAAACAATTACCTTTTGATGACTAGGTAGATTGATGAGAAACCACTCATGAGTATGGAACTGTCATAACGTATCATGCATGGATGGTTTCATTGGTTTGAGGAATGGTTGGGTATGACAAGAAAGAGATATTGTGAAATAGTTTAGTTATTTTTTTGGAAAAATATCTTGCTGGGAAAATTGGTTTCAATTGCACTTGTATGATTTTGGTAATGAATGGTTTTGGAAACTTGTTTATATTTAGTAATAAACTATTTTTGAGTTTTATATAAACTATTTTATATAATTGTTGCTAACTCTTCTATCCTAGTGGCATGAGTAGGGAAGTCATTGGGGAAAACCTACTGAGTTTTATACTCATCCCTTCTTTGGATATTTGGTGCTTTTGAAGATGCTATCTTTTGGGAAAAGGGAAAAGGTAATGTTTCACACGTGTTTAGCACTACCTTGTGATGTTTGGGATATTTGGAGATTTTGTATCTTGGAGCTTGTGGAGAATAGAGTCTTAAGGTCTTTATAGAGTCTTGTGTAGTCTATCCACAATGTACTTTGATACTTGGTTATTCTTCTACTGTGCTTTCTTTGATGAGATTTTGAGATACATGAAGTTGTTGAGTTTTCTTTCATTTTTTCATGCATCATATAGTGAATGTTTGGTTATGGTTGATAGATTTATTGGTTTATTTATTAAAGGGTAAATCGTCCCCCACTTGTATTTGAAACCTTAGGCATTTATTTCCAGCCTTTGGCATCTCGGGATGTCACTTAAGGCCATGTAATGACTCGTTGAACTCTCAAGACAATGAGAATTGGTGGGTCATTACAAATGGTATTAGTCTAGTCTTTCCTTTGAGGTATAAATGGAATTTGTCTGGTCCTTCCATTGCGGTACAAATTGTATCAGTCTAGTCCTTCCTTTGAGGTTCAAATGGTATCAGTCTGGTCCATCCTTTGAGGTACAAATGGAATCATCTTGTTCATTCCTTTCCTAACAAGTAGTCATCGATGTTCCTAGTTTTGGAGATGAAATCCCTTCTTGTATATTCCTTGTGCGGGAATCTTAGAAAGGAGTAGGATTGTCGGAACTTGAAATGTATATCATAAAAGGACATAGATAACTGTTTTATGTTTAACTTCAAGTTACCATGGTGTTGGGTAAATAAGTGTTTGGAGACACTTTTAGGATTTTGAAATCTCATTGTCCTGGGTTTAGCCAATGAGATTAGCATTACATGCATTTTAGACGAATGCCTTCCCATTAGAAGTGCATACATCATTTTGAGGAATGATTAATGTTGTGAAAAAATGGTGTTAATTTTTGAAAAAGTATGGAATTGGTTTTCAAAATGAAAGATTTTGAAAGAGAGAATGCTTATCATATTTTGAAAATGGTTAAATTTTTAAAAGCATGTGAAGTGTTTTAAAAAATGGTCAAACATGGAAAAAACATTGTTTTGGAAACAATGTTGTGATAGAATTTGAAATGCTAAGCCAACAGTTTCTAGAGAGTAAAATTGACAGAGGTTGTTGTTTAGAAATGGAACCTGGTAGGTGTTGTATGAACTAGTTAGAAGTGGATGTTGAGAATTTGGTTGCACCTGATCCATAGGTGAACCACTACTTGATCCAAAACATCACTTAGGATGTTCAAACTGTTGATTTGGGACTGCAACTGGATACCCCATTAATGATATTCTTCACTCCTAAAAATCCAAGATGAGGAAGTAAGATTTTCTTCCCTAGAGGAGCTGATAACTCTAGCACTAAGATGAAGAGGAAGTGGGGAACCTATTATCTATGATGAAAACATGAATGACACCTTCTTTGATAAAACTCCAAACTCTTCTCGGTGATAGAGAATGTCGAGCCTTCGTGTGTAGAGCCTGTGCAATAACTATTGATGAAGCCAAGCTGAAATGGGGCTTCTTGATGTTGGAGATAGATGTTTATGATGTAATCCTAGGTATGTATTGGTTGACAATGTTCAAGGATCAAATCGACTATTATAGAAGAATAGTTAGTTTCATGACTGAGGATGGCATCGAGCATCTATTCAGAGGATAGAAAATTGTAAAGAAAGGTGAAAAGAGCTTGTTAGCACCAATGGTGGGAACAATATCTTATCAGTTGGAAGCTTTGTCTTTGGAATCAATGTAAGAAATCGAGGAAAATAGTTTTCCAGCAATTGTGGATGAATTTCTAGATGTCATTCCCAAGAACTTCTCAGGGTTACCACCTCTAAGGGAAGTAGAGTTTACAATTTATATCCTTAAGGGGACCAGTCTTATTTCCCTTATGTCTTATAATATGGAACCAACAAAGTTACCAAAATTGAATGTATAGTTAGAGGAGCTGGAAAGCAAGGGTTTTATTTGACCAAGTACGTCTCTTTGGGCAGCATCAGTTTTGTTCGTGAAGAAGTCATATGTAACTCTTTGGCTATGTGTTGATTATTTTAAGCTTAACCAAGTTAAAATAAATAACAAATATCTACATCCATGCATTGATGATCTGTTCGATCAATTAAGGGGAGCTTAGTGGTTCTCTAAGATTGACTTGCAATTAGGATATCACCAATTGAGAGTTTGTAAAGAGGATATTCCAAAGAAAACTTTTATAAGTAGATATGGACACTATGAATTTATAATCATGCTTTTTGGTCTAAAAAATTCACTACCGGTCTTCATGGAATTGATGAATCAGATAATTCAACAATATCTGGATTCTTTTGTTGTGGTGTTTGGGGATGTAATTTTGGTCTATTCAAAGACAAGAACTGATCATGTGGTATACCTGGAAACATTGTTACAAATCCTAAGAGATCATCATTTGTATTCCAAATTATCAAAGTGTGTTTTTTTGGATACAAGAAGTACGTTTTTATTGGCCATGTCATTTTTGAGAAAGGCGTTTTTGTTGATCCCAAAAAGAGAGAATCCATTATCTCTTGGCAACCAACGAATTTTTTTTTTGAGATATGAAGTTTTCTTGGTCTAGCTGGTTACTACTGACGCTTTTTGCATGATTTCTCATGACTAGATTCACCGATGAAAACTCTAAAAAAGAATAATTCTCCATTCCAATGGACAGAGGAATGTCAGAAGTCTTTCTAGGAACTGAAAGTTAGGCTTACATAGGCACCTATCTTGATCTTTCCAGAATCAGGACAAGGGTATGTGGTGTATTATGATGCTTCAAGATCAGGGTTGGGATGTGTTCTCATGCAAAGAGATTATGTGGTTGCTTATGGTTAAAGTCTGTTGAGGGTGCATGAGAAGAATTACCCAACACATAATTTGGAGTTACCTGCAGTTGTCCATGCTTTGAAAACATGGATACATTTTCTCTTTGGTGATAAATTTACTATGTTTATGGATCAAAAAAGCTTGAAACACATTTTCTTACAGCGAGATTTTAATATGAGGCAAAGGAGATGGATGGAGTATCTCCAAATGTTTGAATTAGACCTGATGTACACATTGGGGAAAGAAAATTTGGTGCCAGATGCATTGAGTAGAAAGTAATATTCTTAGTTGGTGAAAGAATCTTTAGATGAATGGTAGTTGATGTTGGTATTAGCCGGAATTCATGTGGAATGTGAAGACTTAGGTGATGTTGTAGTTTTCATTTAAACTACGCTTGTTCCTCATTTAGTAAAAATGATCAAAGTGTCACAAACAGCTAATGAAGAATGTCTGGTTGTAAGTTCAAAAATCAATGGTTGGGAGACCATTATGGGCTGGAAACTTGATGGGGGTTCTGTTTTGTGTTTTAGAGATCGGATGTTTGTACCTATGGTTTGTCAAGAACAACTCCTTAATGATTTCCACCATTCTAGATGGGTTGTACATCTAGGTACACAAAATATGTATAAGGTGTTGTAGGCATAATTTTGGTGGAGCAATAAGAAAAGGAAGTTGACCGAGTTCATCTCATGGTGCTTAACATGTCAGCAGGTTAAAGAATAGCATCAGAGACCAGCTGGTATGTTACAACCTTTTCCCATCCTAGTGTGGAAATAGGATCAGATAACAATGGATTTTGTTATAGGTCTTCCAAGAATTGTCCAGAAACATGATTCCATTTGGGGGATAGTGGATCATCTAACCAAGTTTTCCCATTTCATACCTATTAATGAAACTCATACGGTGCAGGATATTTCAAAAATATATATCCAAGAAGTGTTAAAGAGGTATTGTGAACCAATTTCAATAGTTTTAGATAGAGATTCGAGGTTCATGTCTTGTTTCTGGATTCCTTACAGCAAGACCTTGGGACTTAGTTGACCATGAGCATGGTGTATCATCCTCATATGGATGGGCAATCCGAGCGGATGATACAAATGTTGGAAGACATGTTGTAGGCTTATGTAATTGATTTTGTGGCTCATGGGAGGATTATATACCCTTAGTGGAGTTCTCATACAATAACAACTATCAAGCCTCGATACACATGGATCCGTTTGAAGCAGTGTATGGGCTCCCTTTACGTTCTCCACTATGCTAGGTGGAAATAGGCGAAACATCACTAGTTGGGCCAAGCCTTGTCCAAGAAACAACGTAGAAGATCCAGTTGATTATAAAGAGGATGTAGATGGCTTAGAGTCATCAAAAATATTATGCAGATCACTGTCAAAGACCGTTGTTGTTTGATGTGGGTGATCATGTCTTCTTGAGGATCTCTCCAAGGCTTGGACATCATCTCTTCGGAAAGCAGGGAAATTTATCTCCTAGATACATTGTCCCTTTTGAGATATTGGAATGGGTTAGAGAGGTGGCATATCGGGTTTCATTACTACTATGGTTTAATTCGGTGCATAATGTGTTCCATGTATCCAATTTGAAAAAGTATCACCCTAATCCTAACCATGTGATCAGATGGGATCACATTGAGCTAGAACCAGATGCATCACTAATATATATCCCAGTGCAGATCATGGATAGACAAGAGAAAGTCTTGTTTGTGAAAAGCATCTACCTAGTGCGGGTTTCATGGTAACATGGTTAGATTCAGGAAGAGACTTGGGAACATGAGATGGAAATAAAAGAGTAGTGTTCGGAACTCTTTTTGTCCTGTGCGGGTTTTTTACTTTCCTAGGATGGAAAGGCCAATGGTGGGAAGAATTTAGTACCCCTGGTTTCAGGTACATAACCCCTTTCCTCACATTTTTTAATTGGTGTGTCTTTAATAGAATGTTTCCATAAAATAGAAAGTTTCCATAAAATGGGTTGTTTCCATAAATTTTGGTGTTTCTATAATGTTGGTTGTTTCTATAAAGTGGGTTGTTTTCATAAAGTGGGGTGTTTCCATAAAGTTGGTTGTTTCCATAAAGTGGGGTGTTTCTATAAAGTGGATTGTTTCCATAAAGTGGGGGTGTTTCCATAAAGTGGGATGTTTCCATAAAAAATGTTTTGTTATAAAAAGGGTAAATTTTAAGGTTGGGATAGTTTTGGGGGTTTATAAGGAGTGTTGGGACTAAAAGGAAGGTCGCACGATCCATACATGGTTGGCCCAAACCGTGTGGTCAAACCTTGTACAGAGGTCAAATCTAGATCCTATTTTCTAGAAGTTTTTTTATTTTTTCTCTATATATTTTCTTTTAGATTCAAAACTCCCCTCTTTCTAGAATACTCTCCCTAGAAGGCTGGAGAACCTTCCCCACATGAGTTGGATCCAACCCAGGGCCTTCCCTTGGTGATTTCAAGTCCGATTCTTGAGGTATGCCACCATTCTTTCTAGATTTATCATGTTTTCTTAGATATGCTTAGATATACTTCTCCGATCTCCATTATTTCTCAGATCTGAACCTATAGTGGGTAGATCTTTGTTTTTGGATGCCAAATAGTTCAATGTTTAGATGTTATCTTTCTAGGATAAGAGAACTAAGGCTGTTCTTGGAGAATCAACCCACTTTCTTGTGCGTTCTTCATTTATTGTCAAAGATTCATCAAAACCTTCGAGGTAGGAGGCTTCTCTCTCAACTCCTCTTGCTAGAATTGATTGTAATAGATTAAAATTATTTCATTTAAAAGAAATTTATTGTGAAAATCGTTAAAAAATCTTATTTAGTGATGATTTATGGTTTTTGTGCAATTGTGCGATCTTGGTGAATAGTTGTGCAAAGGAGGTTTAGGTTCATGAATTTAAAATGTTGATTTTAAATTATTGATTTGTGGAATTTATAAATGGTTGATGAAGAAGAGGGTTTTCAATAGTACTAGTTTTCAATAAAAATGGATTTTTATTGATTGTTTTGGAATTGAAATTGTTTTGCATTGAAATGGTGTTGATAGAAATGGTTTTCAATAAAAAGGTGTTTTTATTGAAAGAGTTATTTTGGCATGGTGATTGGGCATATGTGGTGTGTTTTCATGTTTCATATATGGGGAATGGTTGAAATATGACCTTGTTCTTGGTGCCAAAGTGTTAATGGAACATGATAATTGAATATATGGGGCTTGGTTGAAATATGACCTTGTGCTCAGTGCCAAAGGGTTAATGGAACATGGGAAACAATTACCTTGTGAAGACTTGGTATATCTACTAGAAACCACTCATGTGTATGGAACTATCATAATGTATCATGAATGGTTGGTTTCATGGTTTGAGGAATGGTTGAGTATTCCAAGAAAGGGATATTGTGAAATGTTTTAGTTATTTTTCTGGAAAAATATCTTGCTGGGAAAATTGGTTTCAATTTCACTTGTATACTTTTCATAATGAATGGTTTTGGAAACTTGTATATATTTAGTTATAAACTATTTTTGAGAAATTGTTTTATATAAAATATTTTATATATTTTTTGCTAAATATTCTATCCTAGTGGCGTGAGTAGGGAAGTCATTGGGGAAAATCTACTGAGTTTTATACGCACCTCTACTTTGGCACTTTAGTGATTTTGCAGAAGCTATCTTCTGGGAAATGGAAAAAGGTAATGTTTCACACATGTTTAGAACTATCCCGTGATGTTTGGGCTTTTCGGAGAATTTGGAGCTTGGATATTGTAGAAGATAGAGTCTTGAGGTCTTTGGGGATTATTGTGTAGTCTATCTGCTGTGTACTTTGATACTTGGTTATTCTTCTGCTGTTCTTACTTTGATGATATTTTGAGATACATGAAGTTGTTGAGTTGTATTCCATTTGTTCATGCATCATATAGTGAATTTTTGGTTATGGTTGGTAGGTTTATTGGTTTATTTATTAAAGGTTAATTCACCCCCACTTGTATTTGAATCCCTTCGGCATTTATTTCTAGCCTTTGGCATCTTGGGGATGTCTCTTAAGGTCTTGTAATGACTCGTTGTACTCTCAAGACAATGATAATTGGTGATTATCCAATCAAATATGTATTACTAGAAAAAACCACAAAATATCTTTCTTTCCAAAACACTAGGATGTTCTTATAGACTTATCCTCAAATTCTACCATAGGGTTATGTTCCCAAATCTATGTTTTCCTAAATATAGTTCCCAATGTTTCTACTAAACTTCATATGATACCAACTGTAATAACCTTGACTACAATAACCCAGAGCTGGTGGTCGCTTTATTAAATTGACATAGATACAGGGGGTCAAATCCCAAATGACCAATCAGTTTAGTATTATTTGAGATCTAGATATATAAATGATACCCATTTTACACTGGGGATAAACATAACATATAATAAAGTTAAATATTCAACATCTTTGAACTCATTAAAATATTTCTTCTTCATATCCCAGGGAAAGGTAAAAAAATATAGGTGATCTCAAATTTTCAGTAAGGGTTATGTACAACAGAATCTATCATGAATAAATAATGAATAATCAATATGGTAAGGTAAAAAACTGAACACGTATTCCATTTGATTAATAATTTTACTATCATGATTATATAATTCATAATTAATATGGAAATGTAAATAACTAAACACACATTCCATTTAATCAATAACTTGAGAAAAAAATGCATCCATGAATAATATTAATGAAATAATCACATAGATAATAATAATATAATTCTCAATTAAAGAAACAATTAATATTGTAGTTCATGATCTTAGGAATCTTGATATCTATACTATCAAGTCCTTACACCAAGATAGTTTAAAACTAGGTGTAAAAACCTATTTAATTTGGCCAACCTATTTATCTCATGAGACCCACCAATGCAATGAGGGATTATACAATTTTATCCCCCACCCATCACTACATGTTCCAAAAATTCCTCATATATAAAATGATCAGTTTAATTCATTAATAATATTACTTATCAATAAATATCTATATTGATTAACAGATATAAATATTTTAATATTTACCCAGTTAATCAAATAACATTCAATGTAAACACCACATATAAAAATGGTATACAGTTTAGAAAATAATCATATTCATGATATAAATAATATGCATATTTATGATAAATGCAATGTTCAATTAAAAATGATCACAAGAAAGTGATTGTCTTAAGAGAATGTTAACAATCAAAAAATTAATCAAGGGATGAGAGGTGACCATAGGTTCATTGGGAATATAGGTTTTTGAATTAAAATCATGTCCTTTGTAAATAACTAAAGTGAAATATAAAATTAATCTCCCATAAAAGAGTTTTATTTGTAAAAAATTAAAAATTTATATAATAATATACACTTTATAAAATGGTTACAGTGAAAGGGAAGTCTGTTATCACAGTATACATTAAAAAAATATTATATTTAACTTTTTTTTGAAACTTTTCGGTTTAAAAAATAGTAGAAATATTCCTTTTAAACAATATTTAAAGTAAAAATTTCCTTAATAAATAATTTTATTAAATAAAATTACTTTTTAAAGCAATTCTAAAAAACATGGACATGGTAGAAAAATATATCCGATTAAAAGAGGAATAAAATTAGTTTTTATTTTAAATATTTTATTTATTGAATCAAGTAAAAAATAGATGAAAAGTTGGATAAAAATATGTAAAATTCTTAAATATCCCATGAATAATAAAATTAGTGGATCTTATGAATGATAAACGATAATATTCCTTTAACAAGAGTATAAGAAATCCCAAAAGAAAGTGAGATTGTAAAATTGATTATTACTGCTTTGGTAATTTTAAAATTTTCACCCCTTGATAGAATAAAGTTGAATTGAAACATTAAAATAGATATTTATCAATTTTAAATATATTAAAGGGGAAGTATAAACACCACATAAAAGTGAATTTGAACATAATAACAATGTGTCTCAATGGAATGGAAACTGAGAAAAAATCTGTTAACTCATCCTTCTGTTTATTTGAACATTATTTAAACTCCAGAATAATGGTTTTAAAAATATTATTAATTTATACCACAATAATATTTATATTTATAATATCATATATTATCCTCTTATAATATATTACCACCAGTTTGTTAACAATGTTTTATTATTACTATTGTTTCGACTATTAATTGCCTTGTCTTCTCATGCGTGTTTTGTCAAGAGAGTTCTGGTTCTTGTGTATATGATATAGATACATCATATGAATAATAGTATTAATATTAAAAATATTATATTTACTCATTACATATATTTTTATAACCATTCTTAAAAGTTGGACAAGGAAAATGAATCACCTTTCTTCGTGGTGATGATATGTCGTATGTACCTAGGAGCGATGATATAATTCCCTTAATGTGTGAAATGTTAAGTAATTTTATGAAATATTAATTTTATATAATTAATATCATGTCATATGTATCATATATAATCATTATTTTCGTTATTATTACTATAAATGTGTTTCCATGA
The DNA here is from genome assembly GCA_963277665.1 of Viscum album. Taxonomy (NCBI): domain Eukaryota; kingdom Viridiplantae; phylum Streptophyta; class Magnoliopsida; order Santalales; family Viscaceae; genus Viscum; species Viscum album. The sequence goes on along the minus strand of OY728157.1, from coordinate 437,664,514 downwards.
TGGAAAACAATTATACCATTTTGCAAGGCAGTAGCCCGCTATACATATGAGCAATGGATTTGTTTCCCATTCGATAGATAAGGAGGTGGATAAATATTATGGAATCAATATAAAACATATTATTATATGGTAAATATTGGTTTTATTATATTGGATGTTTTAATACATAATTTAAGGTGGTAAAAGAAGAAATCAAAAAGAAATACCATTGTTAAGATGATTACCTTCTCTTAAAAAAACCTCCTTTGGATATATTCTTAAGGACCCTAGTGTTGGAATTATGTGAATAAAAATATATATATAATTTGTATAAGTATTTATTACAAATATTTTTTAGGATTTTTTGATCAAAATGGCTTGATATGTGATAAATAATTGATTGAATAGAGTTTAAGGTCTATCTAAAACACCAAAATATAAAAATATACATGTTTTAAACATATTAATCCCTTATCCTCTATGTTTACTTACTTTTACCATTTGAGTTTTAATCATGAAAACTAATATTTTTACCCCAGGTAAATTATCCATTAATACTAAAAATAAAATGAGAATTATTAGATAATTTGTACCAATTAAATATAAATATTAAATCATATTTATCAAAAAAAAATCTTTGTATATGTAAAATTAATTTTAACATGAGCACATGTAATGCACAAAACCCCATTTTAACCTTAATTGTATTAATTAATTTTTACTATTTTAACTAATCATTATGAACAAAATTAATTTGAAATTACTTACTAATAATAATTATTATGATAAAAAATATGGAATCAATTTTAACAAATTTAATTCACATAAGTTTCAGAATTTATTTTAATAAACAAACCAGTAAATCTTGTTAAAAGAAGAGTTTTCAAGAAATTCATTTTGCAAGTAAAATATGATCTTATATTAACTATATGAATAAAAATAATAATTATATGGATTTAAATTTATATATTTATATTTATTAAATAAATATATTTAAATTTATTAATCATTAAAAATTTCATTAATTAGTTAAAATGGATAGAAATTTTATCTTTTCAAACAAAACTATTTTTTAAAAAATAGTATTATGAAAATACCCCATTTTACTTATAAATGATCTTAAATTTATTTCTTTAAAATTTATAGTTAATAAATTTTTAAATATTTATATTATCATACATTATTATTAATAAATTGGGTAATATTTAAATACTATATTTTTTATTATTCATATATTCTTATTTCTAAGGGAACATTTAAAAAATTCATTCTATTCTTATTTTGACTAAGTTCAAAATTGATTTTTAAATATTATCAATTGAAATTTTGTTCCATGAAATATTAAAATTTGAATTATATTATAGTTTTTTAAATATAATTTCCACTTACTATAATTGAGTCTTGGTTGCTGTATTTTATTTTACTTTTATACTATATTCACAGTTGTTATTTTCTAATAAACTACTTTTTTGTCTCTCTATCTATCTCTATTGTTTCTCTATATCTTTTCACTATAATATATCAAAATCAATATGGTGTGGAACTAGATTAAATTATCTTATAGGGGATGAATCTAGTGTCTAACCCAAGTCTTCAAACATTCATATTCCAAATGTTTCTTATTTTCTTAGAGTTGTTCAACAGATGATCACTATTAGGGAATAGTGATAGTTTATACCCATTGTAGTTATATTTGGGGAATTTTATCCATTATTACTAATTTTTATCCTGTATATAGCCATTAATTCATATTATCGACCCTTGGTGATTTAGTACTGAATCATCACGATTTCATACCCATAAGTTGACTTTGGGGGTGCTCTTGATTGAGATGCCCACTAAATTATTGACAACGAAGGAGGTGGATATATAGTGTACTTAGTGATAGTTAGGTGAACTCTATATTCATAACCATGTAATAATATGATGATCACAAATATTATGGAGTGTGTTCATTAAGTATGTATGAGACTAATAATAAAACAATTAAGATTCACTCTTGTTGATTCTCTTGGGATTACTTTCTTTCTTACTAACATCATCAATTGAGATGACATTTTCATTTTCATGTTTATTACCAGTATTTTATTCTAATTATCCAACTCTCATATATTTAATTAGTTTTCATAAAATATAAAAACATAAAAAACACAATAATGTGTTTAGGATAAGTGAGAGATCAATTGTAAAATCTCTTTAAAAGAGACAATCCTAGTCATCCACTGTTCTGTATTAGGAGAAATATAAATAATATTTTAAAAATCTGATTATATGTTTATAAAAATTTGTTATTTTTTTCATGGATCTAACCAGTCATTAACTCATTATTCTTCTCCAGATTTTGTAAATAATTTTCATAATTTTTTATAATTAAAAACCCAAATTAATATTTTTCCATGTTTTATTTTTATTTAAATTATTATTCTAGATTAACCACTCTCATGTGAAAGAAAAATAATAAGTTTTTGATGAAAGGGAATATTAGTTACGATAGACTAATAAAGAAACTAAATATGTGAGAAACCACTTGAAATTTTTAATTAAATACCCCCTCATGTCTAATGATTAGTAGTTGGAGCAAAAAGAATTAGAAATATTGAAGTAAGAACTCTCTTCAATCATATTTTATATTAACAAACCTACAGAGGCTGAGATGGAATTACCTGAAGATATCAAACAAGACCTCACTCATCCATTTCTAAAGGATATTCATGAATATAACTTATATAATAATACACATGTGGGATATCATTTTTTTTTGAAGAATTATGTAATTTTTTATAAGTAACATGAAACATGATACTACCATGTTAGAGTAATCACATTCAATACAATTGCATATTTCTTTGGATTTGGAATAATACTCCACCTATGTGGTGGAATTTAAATAAAAATTGGAGGATATTAACTACCCTCATCCATCCATTTCAATCTAAGTCTTATAGGAACTCTTTATTAAAGAATAAATTTAAACTAAACCAACTTTGAGAGATAATATTTTCCAAAACTTGTTTTCATATAATTTCATTAAAACTGAATTGAGAGTTACCTACCATAATTTAATGTTTTCATATTTGGATGGAACAATTTCCCAGGAGGATGAAGTGTAATACTATGTTTCACCTCATGAAGAATACATGAATCTCCTTGGACTTATTGAACATATACTTTAGGGAGTACATATGAATATTCTATTGGATTTTCTTGAAGAAATTGAACCACAAGCTATCCACTCTAAGGAGGAAGATTTTAATATTGATTCATCTTGGTTTAAGTTTAATAAAATTGAATTATTATTTTACTTTACCCTTTATTGAAAAATTTAATAAATTACACCATGAGAAATAACTAAATTTTGATGAAGTATCCAATGAATTTGTGGATAAAGAAAAGGAGTAGGATCCATATTTTCTCCTACCCCACCATAAAACATACACCTTATTGAAATGGGGATGTACCTAATATACTCTATAAATGGGATCTTTTAAAATTAGTAAAAGATGAAACACATTGGAAGGAAAGATATGTGGTGTTTTATATAAAACAACCCCATACAAAAATTGATTTTGGGTGACCAATGATACTACCTTTCTAGGGGAAGTAAAATACTAGTACCCAGTTTAGGGGAAAACCAATTTGTATCCCTTTTATTTCCCTTTATACTGATTTTAATTTATTTTGATTTCAATAAATTTACAATATTTTATATTTTTATTTTACTGGTAGGTTTCCCATGGGTTACATTTAGTAGATTACCTTAAATATTCTATTTCCAATAAGTTAGGTTGTATTACTCCTTTTATACTTTATTTTTTTTACTTCCCAATTAAATTCCCTATGAAAATCTATTATGATCACAGTTGAATCAAAAGGGTGTAGTAATAGTCTAAGTATGGGGGAGTGGTACCAATCTATTTAGGATTAACATGTTTTTTCTTTTTTAGAGTATTTTTAAGAATCCTTGTATTGATTGAATACTTGGGAAAAGTTCAGACTATCTTGGTGTTTTTTAAAAAATTTATTGGTTTGAATTTATGTGGTTTGAAATGATTGCAAAAAAGAATTTTGTTTCTTGATTTTCAATCTAACCATTTAATTATTTTTTATAAAATATGAAACTCATGTGCATAAGTGTTTTCCAATGAATAATTTTCCTATGTTGAGAGGTTTTCAAACCTTTTTTTAACATATTATTACCATTTCAAATTTTATTGAGAGCTTTGAGGCATATTATGAGATCTAGAACTTGTTTTTTTATATTTATTTTTTAGAGATCATTAATTGTGTCAAAAATTATTGAGGAACCAATTTGAGAATCCTATTTTTACATTGAACCTATATTTAAAGACTACCCTCACATGTGAACTTTTTTATGTCTCTATTTTCTATAAAATACATTGTTTGGTATCTATAAAGCTATTTATCTATTTTAATCATTATCTATATGAAATTTAATGAATATTTTTTAACTCACTTTTGGGGGAGGGATAATTTTGTTGTTTTAATATCTATTAATGCAATTGTTTGGTTTTTATACCTTACTTATTCAACTATTTTGGAAGAAAATACATTTTAGGAAGATGTGAGGATGGATTATATATCATTCAAAGTTGTTCTGGGAGTTCACCATTTCTTGAAGACCTAAATATACCTTTATTTCCCTCTAAATTAATTTTTTTTATAAAAATTATATATAAAACATTAACTAGATATATCAACTAAAAAAAGTGAAGAGGGATGAAAAAATAGTTGATGCTAAAATTTACAAGAGTAGATTTCCTAAGAAAATAATTAAGTGTTCAGAGGTTATCCTTTTCAAAAACTAGGGAGTGATCAGGGATCTATTTTTGTGTTTAAAATATTTTTATGAATTTTACTTCATAGTAGATCCATAAACCACCTCATTCCTTATTAACAATTTTTTATATTCAAAACCACCTACCAACTCTTTATCCATAGAATAAACTTGGTAAAATTCCATAAGGTTGAAAAATTTTATGACTCTGTAAAGTAAATATTCTAGAATGGAATCAAGCTTATAGAAATAATGCCTGATCTTATGAATGAAAAATATTCAATTTTATGTCTTTGAGTGAAGAGATATATATTTTTAGGGAAGTAATTAGAAAATTCACATGTGAATTAAAAAGTGATTGAATATAATTTTTATATTTAATGAGGAAATTTTGAACCAGGATCCATACAGGAGGAATGATATTTCATTGGTTATTTAAATTTAAAAGGGATTTCATTAATATCTAGATTAATCTAAATTGACCATTTATATGATGAGTTCCTAATAGTGAAATGTCTTAGTGTGTGATAATTGATATAGTTAATATTTTCATATATTTAACTTTATATTTTAATGATTTTAATCCAACCATTTTACCATTTAATGGGTAATTTCTACATATGTAGTATATATGAATAATTTTTATTTAATCAAGAAAATGGATTATTTATTGATTAATTAATTGTTTTTATTTAATTCTAGATTTATTTAGAAAACAAATACATTTATTTTGTGTTATGATTTATTTCTATGGTTAAGGAATCATTTGTAACTATTTAGAAGAGTCATTTTGACCCATTAAATGATAATTAGAGTATGTAAATGAGGATGGGTAATGAAATCTTGCAATTTTTTCTTCAGATGAGTCATTCAATGACTTTGGATGAGTAAAACCACCACTTCGGATGATTTTTAGGAACCTTCATACAAGTCACAAGGTAATTCATATGTCTCCTCAGAAACTTTATAAAATTAATATGGAACTTTATATGACTAAATCGTATTTCATGCAAGTAAATTCCTTTACAATTTTATCTATTAGAAGGAACCACAAGGAGAGTTTGAAAGATTTAAGTACCAAACATTATAAGAAATATATACAATTATACCTAAGGATTGTTGGTTCTACATCAATGGAAAGAATTTTTTTTATACTTCTCACTTTGTTTTTTAATGATTTTAATCCTACCATTTTCATGTTTAAGGGGCAATTGTCATATATTTGGAAGACATGATTATTATGGATTAAATTATGGAAAAGCCTAATTCTTGAGTTTTAATTATTTTATTTATATTTGGAATAATTGGAATATAAATTATATTTAATTTTTAGTGTTTTTATAATTATTTATCATGGGTGAATTTGATTCTGAAGAAATTAATGTGATTCTATTTTAAAATGGTAATTTTGATTTTTTATAGGATTTCACTTCTTTTACTTGACAAAGGAGGCATGAATAGGTCCCAATACCATACTACATATATTTTATTGAGTGAATTCTATCCCTCCATACATATGAGTAAATTTTTATCATGTAAGGGTTACTTCTAGCTACTTGAACATGTGTTATCTTCTAAATTACATCACACTTTAGCATCAGGAATTTGTGAATCGAGGAATTTGAGAGGATTTAGTTTACTAAAAAATATGAATCATCCCAAGCCAAGTGGCTATAAAAGATCATGATAACCATCCAATCATCACAATAGTTCCTAGAAAAAGAGGTCACTGAGAACTCCAAAAAAAATTTGTCACTCATCATGGTCAAGAGGACTAGAGGAATTTCTAGAATAGGAAAGCATTAGGTAGGAGGACGTATGTAGGCAGGTATAATATTTTCTCATCTAGAGGCATATTTCTATATTAGGAATAACATAGCAGAGGTGAAATGAACTCAACTATGATGTGATATTAATTCACCTTGTAACTATTCATTCTTTTTATTTATTCATGCTCATACATTTCATTATGATGTCACTGTGTTCTCATTATTTTCTCTACTGGTCATCATAGCTTGTACTAAGTTATAGGTCCTCTATGGATGAAAATGTGAGATTAGAGATATACTACCTCCATGAACATGGACACAATGAATGTTTGAGTATATAATGTATCATTTTTAGAGGATTATTTTAACAAATGTGTTTATACCATAGGCCAAACTTTTGTATCGTATAATCTGAGAAGGTTTCAAATGATGGAAATGGATAAAACATGAAGGTTTTTTTTGTAATGTGGCTATGAAATTTCATAAAGGCTTGGATATTTTTGTAATGGTAGTAGGATAGGTATGTAAGGGTATGGAAGATACTATGCAAGGGTCAAGACATGGTTACATATGGGTTTAACACTTTTCCATAGGAATTGATAAATTTTGCAACGTAGTCTAGTGTTACACAATAGCTGACAAAGAAGAGGGGAGCTATGTAAATTTACCCTCAAAATTACCTTTATATAGTCAAGATTCATATAAGGGTAAATGAAATTGAATTTACACATCTTATTACCCTTATAAAAAATTAGGATCCTATGATATGGAGAGTTTTATTTTTCCTTAGATGAATTGAGGTAAGCTAGAATTCAAGATTATTTTGGCATGTGGTATTTGTTTGTGCCGTAGGAGGAAGATGAAAGCGATGATTTTCATGAAATAAAAATGGATACTATTTAAGGGTTTCCTTGAAACTTATAGAACCTATAATAGGTATAATATTAGTTTTGTTAGCTCATGATGCCTGCAGTATAAGGAACATGCTTATACTATAAACGTGGAAGAAAAAAATAATGGTTTCTTATGGTACAAAAGGTTTCAACATAAGGTTTTCTTGTAATACGGAAGTCCATGAAATTGAAGTGTCTTCAGAATGAAAGTTATTGTAGGATACACTGAAGGAGTTTAGGACATAACATAGTATGGTTTTGTGAGGAAATATGCATGTTAAGATATGGATGAGATCTACAAGAAGATGGATGATTTTCTATGAGATTTTGGGGATTTTAAAGAAACAGATTTTCACTTATATTTTGAATATGTTTCTTAATGAGATTTTTCACCATAGAGGTTTTATGAGAACCTTAGTGGTTCTAAAAAATGTAATTAGTGACTAAGGAGGAAATATCTATGCCTTGGAGACCTTATCTATACTGTAGAAATAGACAGGTGAGAAAATATTAAAATATGAAACTACCATATTTTTGAATATTTTCAAAGATATTTTCTTAGTTGAAATAAATTTAATTTAAAGGTACTTTTATAGAAAAATTTATCCCCTAATAAATAGATGAATAATGAAAGGATAAACCCTTTATTAAAGTAGGTAGATTGCATTATGAGAGTTTACATGCTAAAGGATGAAGAGTTCAAGATGACATGAATGATATTATTTTATTACTTTCCTTTTATTTTCTTAGTTATATAATGCTATTTTATTCTCATTTAAATTTTTATAAACCTATCATAGAGGGGAAAATTATAAGTGATTAGTGAAGGGAAGGAAATACTTTTTGTAATGCTTGATACTTTTCACCCAATTGAATAAAATTCTCTTTCTTCTATTACATGATTTCAATATTTAAATAACAGTTTTTATTATCAAGTGTGATTGTAGTTGATTTTAATTTTATTTATTGATTATTTATTTGGTATATGATCTATAATTTTACTCTACTTAGAATTGGTCTATATACGATGGAGTATAATAAAGTAAAGTGGTGAAGTTATTATCAATATTCCGCACGTGTGGAAGTGGTAGTGAGAACTATTTTTTATTTTGGAAGAAAACGTCCAAATTTTTAATTAACTAAGTTAATTAGGAGGATTATCTACAATACTAACACACATAGTAAGGAGGTTTGACGAATAAAAGAGTTCAATTAGAAATATTTTCACCATCACCATTCAAAATGTTCTGAGAGGTGAGGCGATCATGAATCCTATTACTTACCAATCAAACAAAATAAGGGAGAAATAATTTCAAGACTATGATAACATTGAAATATTAAATACAAACTTGAATCTATCTTCTTTAAAATCTCAATATTTTAAATATCATTCTTAGTTTCTTTTTTTTTATTTTTAGAATCAAACAATTTCAGAACAACCCATTTTTTCTAACAAAGTGATGAAAGATTTTGAGGAATCCTCTCTAGAGACTACCCTAGGGTACCACTACTAAAATATATAGCCTATGAATAATTTATTTTTCCACACCCCATGACATAAAAATGTCATAACTTATCACCATTTTCAGGGATGCAGTTATAAATCACTAAGTATAATTTTCATGACCTAATCCTCAAATACCCATCTCTTTAACTTTGATTGAGATATTGAAAAAATAAGCTAACTAGACTTAGGAATTTGAGTTTATAATATGAATTTAAAGAAATAACCTTGGTAAAATCATATAAATCCATCAATATTCACTTTGAGTCTACAATCTTGTTTGAAAATCCCTACCAAACATTAAGAGACATGTGTGTACCACCACCCTTTGAAAATCCTCATAACCAAATTGGTATTCCTAATTTTAAAAATCAAATTTAAATGATTTTTTTGATAACATTGTTGGGAAAATTGAATATTTCTATATGTGGAAACCCAATTAAACACATCAAGGAATTTACCTAAGTGTTCTCAATATTAAAGTCTAGAGGAGTGGTTTAAGAGGAAGTTCAGTATAGGAGATTCCACTTTTCTCTTGAAGGACCTATGAAATAATGGTTGTATAACCTACAACCCAAAGAATTTCATGACCAGTAATACCTATAAATATAAATATTATAAATATATTTTTTCTAAATATCTATTATTTCTATAATAAAAGAAATTTGTGTCATCCAAAAATATTTTGGAGAAACATTTTATGAGTACTGAGAGTGATTCAAGAAACTGTGTGTTAGATTCCCACATAAATATATAAAAAAGAATCATTTTATTTTATTTTTCTATCAAGTAATTTTAGATATTTATGTTAACCTATTTGATGCATCATCAGGAGGACCCTTTATCGGTAAGTACTCAATGTATGACAAGGGAATTATTAAGAAGGTAACAAAAAACTCCCAATAGTTCGACATAAGAGGTATTGATACCATAGGTATTTATGAGGTAAGAAACTTAGAATCATATCCATTTATTGAATATATAATTAAATAACTAACTAGAATTTAGATACATATAGATTTGAAATAGACTAGTGAACAACAATCACCCACCAAGGTATTCAATTTATGCTCACATCTTACCCATTTCACTGATTAGTCTATTGAAGTGCAAGGCATAGATAATTGTTTAGTAACATTTCAACCACATAAATTTAAATAATAAAATAAATGGCAGAGATATAATTCCCAAGTCCTATATAGATTTATAAATCAACAAAATCAATATAGAACACCCTACCAAAACCAATACCAACAACTCCCCCTTACCAGCAATAAAACTAGTTCAATCCAAACTATTCATACAAAAAACCACTAATTTAAGCAACCTTATAACCAAACTTATTATAAAAATAAACCCCTCCTTTATAGAAAAAGATACCCCATAAATATCCATTCACCAATGATTTACCCCTAGTATAATAGTAATAATAACCTAGAGTTGAAAATCTAAGAACTAAAATAAAGGAGTTGAGAAACTAGTTCAGTATTTTAGTGGAAGTTCTATCCACAAACCAAGGAAAAATGCCAGATCAAATAGTTCTTAGACCAATAGATAGGGTGAGTATTATAAAAAAAATAAGTGTTAAGGAGATTAATCCAAATTCCACCCTTTAACTTGATCAAATCCCACCAGAACCTAGTGAAAACCAAGCTATAAATTTTAGTGATATTCCTAACATCTAGAAACCATAATAGGATACAAAATAGATGGAGTATAAGGTTGAATATATAAGAAAGAAAGAAAAAAACTCCACTAAAAAGGCATCAAAGGGAGAAGAAAGACCTTCCACCCCCATTACCATCAATATTGACTCAGTCTAAGAAGATCTACGTGGAATAAATTCCAAGGGGAAATTCTAAAAACATTTCATAAAGTTGAGATTAATATCTATCTCTTATAATCACTCAAAAAAATCTACAAGTATAGTAAGTTCTTCAAATAACTTTTCACCAAGAAGAGGAGGATTTAAGGGAATAAGAGGATCAGTTTAAGAAGAAGTGTATCGGCTCTGATCACACCCTAGTTACCAACCAAATTTTTAAACCCATAGACATTTTCTACCCATCATACCATTGGTTATTTAACATTTTATAATTATTAGTGTGATCTTGGTGCTTCAATAAATTTTATGCTTCACTATGTGTTTACATTATTATAGATAGGATAATTGAATCCCTCAAGAGTGGTTATGAAACTTGGAAATAGATCTATAACATTTCTATCTATAGTCTTTGGAGGATGTTTTGGTTATATTCCATGATCTAATTTTCCTAGAATACTTTTATATACTCAACATGGAGTAATATAGTTCCTCAACACACTCACCAATCAATTTGGGGGACAATTCTTGGAGTGAACCAAGAAAATAATCAATGTGAATGAAGGAACACTCACCATAAAGTTTGGAAACAACACTATCTACTTATTTTTTTTTAAATCCATGAGGAACCATTCAGAGGATTACTCACTCCTTACACTATTCTATTTTTTAATAGAATAAACCATTTTAAGATCTAGTAATGTTTTATGTTTTTTTGGATTTAGGATGAAATTTAATGCTTTATAATCCCATAAATAATGAAGCTCTATATAATTCTAGATATTGTGTTTTAAAATTGGAGGAAGAGGTAAATTATGAGTAATCTTATGAATCTAATTGTTTGTTTCCTGGAGAAAAATACAATCTCTCATCTTGTGTGTAAGGAGTTCAATATTTAAAAGAAAGGAACAAAAATTTTATTTTATCTTTAGAAAACCTCCAATTATGGAATTAAATCCCATACCCACTAATTTAAAATATGTATATTTAATTGAATGAGACAAATTAGTAGTGATAATTTATAATAATCTATCAAAAATCCAAGAAAAAACATTGATTGAACTTTCACAAAAAAATATGGAATCCATAGGTTGGAGTTTAGGTGATATTATATGCACTAATCCATTAGTATTATCAAATATAATTTTTCTTGATGAAGATACCAAAATTATTATGTATCTTAAAATAAGGTCATATTACACCATGATAGATGTAGTGAAGAAGAAGATAATGATTTTTTTAGAGGAATATATCATCTACCCTATCTTTGACTCATAATGGTTCATCCCCATCCATGTAGTTCCCATGAAAACTAGCCTATCCATTATGAGAAATAAAAATATGAGTTCATCCTTGTAATAAATTTGAACAAATTGAGAATATGTATAGTCTATAGGAATTTAAATCAGGTCACTAGGAAGGATAATTTTCGCATCCCATTTATTGACTAGATATTATAGTGATTAACATGACAATACTCACTAATGTTTCTTAGATGGATTTTGAGGTTACTTCTATGTGTCGATTAATCTAGAGGATTAGGGGAGACTACCTTTACACATTCCATTGGCACCTTTTCTTACAAATTAATTCCATTTAGATTATGTAATTATATAGGTACATTTCATAGGTGCATGGTAATTATCACATCAAGGACTTCCCTGGAGGTATTTTTGGATGATTTTACTATTTTTATAGATTCAATTGATCATTTCTTGAATCAAATGGAATTTTTTTTGAAAAATTACATTGAAAGAAATTTATTTTAATTTTTTTTAAAATTTAACTTTATTGTGGAAAGAGGAATAGTCCTTGGTAATTTCATCTCATAAAAAGGAATTTCGGTAGATAAGTCAAAAATTGAAGGGATAAATTCATCACCTTACACAACTTATGTAAAATATGTTAAATATTTTCTAGTATTTGTAGGATTTTATAAGAGGTTTATCAAGGAATTTAGAAAGATTGATAATCCCCTTTAGATATAAATTTTTAAAGAATATGAATTTTATTTTAATATTTAATGTTAGGAATCATTTGATGAACTTAGGATAATATTAATAACCCACCGTTGATGCAACAACCTTACTAGGGAAACCATTTGAGCTACTTTGTGATGCTTCAAATCAAGCTACTAGAGAATATATTTCCCTAAAAATAGAGGGAAAAAAGTCCTTATTTATTCATCTAGAACCTTGGATTCTACATAACTCAACTAAAAAGCCACAAAAAATTTTCTTACATTTTTATTTTCTTTAGATAAATTCATATCATTCTTGCTTATACCTAAATTTACAATATTTTATGATCATGAATCCCTTAGGTACTTAATGAATAAGGTTGTAGTAAAACCAAGGTTATCCACATGGATTCTATTACATCATGAATTCAATTTAAATATCAAATACAATAAAAGAACGAAGAACCAAGTGGATGATCAATTGAGTTGGCTAACGAACAGTGCTAAAGTTAAAATTATAGAACAATAACCACTGAATGATCACATTATAAGAGTGAAGTTGCACTTAATCAAATAGTAAGTTCCCTGGTATAATTACATGGTAAATTTTATAGTAACCACTCAAGTCCCATCTCACATTATCCCTCACCAAATTCAAATACTAAAATATGAATCAAAATTTTCAATTTAGGATGATCCATATATTTGTAAAATTTATTATAACTAAATGATACGATTTCCTGCTAGTAAGATTGAGTATTTTATTGATTTTTTTCACACATTAGCTTGTGGTGATAATATTGGACCTCAAAGGACAATTTTTTTTTAGAATCGGATATTTAAATACCTACCTAGTTTAATTTACATGATTTTTGTAAGAAGTGTTGAAAATGACAATTCATTGTAAATATTTCAAATAGATAAGAAATTATCCAAAGAGCAAGTATTTTTTTGAGAAATTTTTGAAGTTTGGTAAATAAATTTTATGAAACCTTTTACCATGTATTATAGAAAGTATTACATTCTCTTAGTGTTTGATTATGTTTCAAAATGGGAAGAATCCAAAGACACAAAAAATGATGATGGTAAAATTGTGTATGATTTTTCTAGAGTTAATATCTTTTTTAGGTTTGGAGTACCAAGATAAATTATTCTAAATTGAGTAACCTATTCTTACAATAGAAATATGGATAATTTTATAAGGTGGTATGGAGTGAATCACATGACACCAAAAACTAACCACCCATAAAAAATAGTCAAGATGAAGTTTATAACCACCCTAACTAAATATATTAGATCCAAAGGTTGGAAGACACATAATGGTTTTATAGAGAATATTACAAAACACCCATTAGCAGGATCCATTATAAGATAATTTATTGAAATAATTGTCACTAACATGTAGAGTTGGAACATAAAACACATTGTGCTATGAGAGAAGTGAATTTCAACATAGAAAGAGCTAGAAAAGAGAAAAGATTAAAATCAAAAGAATTAGAAAAAATTATAGTCGAAGATTTTGAGAATTCGAAAATTTAAAAATAAAGGACAAGAATGGATCATGACAAGATAATTCAATCAAAGGACTCATATTCAGGTGACCAAGTATTGTTATACAACTCAAGACTCAAGTTAATTCTAGGTAAAATTCATTCTAGATAGAAAGGTCCCTTTATAATTACTCATGTATATACTTTTAGAGATATACGGATTATAAAGGAATAATAAAATAAAACATTCACTATTAATGGGAATAGGTTGAAAAGATTCTATGGAAACTTTCTCCCAATAACTAGTTGAGTAGATCACACTCATACAACCTATTTATAAATGAAAACCATCAAGTTATATCTCTCTTTAATATTCGATTATTACTGTGATTATATTTAAAATATTGTTGAATGTTAATTCAACATAAATGAATTAGGTATGGTACATCATTTAATTATGGGATGGGGAGCATTTTTAGTATAGGATTTTCAATTTTTGTTTTGTAAATTTTTGTCTTATTAAAGCTTTTTAAGTGTTTATTTCCCAAATTTTAGTGTGTTTTTAAATCCTGTTTGGCTTTAATTGAATACATATGAAACATTAAATATATTCCAATGATAAAGAACTAATTTTACTCTTTTAATCACCTTAAATTAATGTTGAAATAAACTTGTTTTCAAAATCTAAGTGAGGAAAATTCATGAAAGGAATGATAAATTTTGAATCCAATTCCATGGAATACTGTTCTATAAGTTAATCACTTACACAAGAGGCTTCTAAACTAATTTTTACATCATATTCACTATTACCTATTTCTTTATATAACTAATACATGTTTGAATAGAATTAAATTTCTAAGTAATTTAATAAAAACCTTGGTGAATTCAAGGACCTCATGCTAATATGATTGAGACATTATTTTTAATATAAATCCATATTTTCAATAAAATCTAGTTTATATCCTACCTTAAAATTTAATCCCTTTTATACCTTAATAACCATGAATTAATTTTTTAGGAAGAAAAATTTCAAGAAAAAAATCCCTATCTACCTTGATCTAGAAGCTAACACCTGATCTAGGATGAATTCATGTATGGGGGAGGGAAGAATGTGAGATGAAACAAGCTATTTTAAATATCTATTCGAGTTGAATAAAGGAAGTTATAAAAATTTATTTACTGGTATGTGAGAAAAATAAAACTGGAAAGGTTGAAAAAATGGTCTGGATGTCATACAAATATGGGCATGGAAGTCTACCACAATTTTGAAGTTAAAAGTACTTATATTTCCCTAAAAAAACTCAAGACAATAGTAAATTCTAGATATGAAAAGATTAAATAATGATACTATAAATATAATTAAAAGAAAATAAATAGTTGATGATACTAAAGTTATTAAAGTATGGGTTTTATATGGTGCTAAAATTTATTGGATGATACTGAAATATGTGAATTTTATTGAAAAGAATCCATTTGGAAGGAAGTGTTGTAGTTTATTTGAATAAAGGCCATAGAACACCTCAATGGAAGGAAAATACTTCCTAATTTGGGGAAATAAATATCTCATGGATACTAAAGGAAATCCAGAGTCCCCTTCTTCCATTAAGAGAAAAGCTAAACTAAAATAACAAAATCAATCAAAGCACATCGAAGGAAAAAAGGATATTTTTAATCCTTCTGAAATTTTAAGGGTGTGAGTTGTCTTATTAGGAAACCCGATGAGTGGATATTTATTAGTGTAATATAAAGATAGAGAGGATACTATTTTTAAGGAAATTTAAAATCATGAATCATGTTTCAAAATAGATCCAAAAATCCTAATCCAATATAGAATTTTCACAATAGAAACCATAAACCTTTTAAATACATAATAACCCTACAAATTCTTCATAATAAGAATAAAAAACTTGAATCATTAGGTTCATATGATGAAATTTATAAATATTATGGTAAAAATTTCATGAACTTGGAATGTTGAAAACATTTTTTTAAATCCATACTTTAGTTTTGAGTGAAATAATTATGAGAAGGTAGGTATAAATGTGCATGACAGGATAAATTAAGTAGAAATTAATTGAATTTACTTAATGAAGGAAATATAATTAAGATCATTAAGGAGTCATGATAACTTGAGGACTATGATGTTGAAATGTGAACTCACATTAGATTAGTGTTTGATTTTTTATTTGGAAATATTTTTGAAGTTCGTTTTTCTAGGAGTCCAAGGGTTAAGTGTGGTGGAATTTACAAGACAATATTTTTATAAATTTCACATTGTGTTTTAAATAATTTTCATCCCACCATATTTATGTTTAAGGATTTATTTTCATATATTTAGTATACAAGAGTATTTGGGTTTTAATTAGGAAAATGATTAATTATTTTGATTTAAATGTTTTATTTATATTTGGAATAATTTTAATGGAAGCTAGATTAAAATTTGAAAGTTTTTATAATTATTTTAGGTTATCAAAGCTGATTCTAATGAAATCAAGGTGATTCTATGTTAAAATGGGAATATATAATTACTAAAGGAGTTTACTAATTTTATTTCGAAAAGGATCTATGTATAGGTTTCAATATTTGATTGCATATGTGTCTTTGAGTGAATTTTATATTTCCATGCATATGAGTAAATTTTTCTCATGTAAGGGTTACTTCTAGCCCCCTGTTCTTGTGAAATTTCCCAAATTACAACCTACATTGGTGTCATTCCTTTTTAAATTTGGGACTTTGAAAGGAACCATTTTACTAAAAAAATACAGCTAATTCCAATCCAAATGGACACAGGAGATCAGTACAACCAAATATTATTCACCGAAATAGCTTTCATAGATGAGAAAGGTGAATTGTATGCACAAGTAAATACTTGATAAAGAAAAAATACCATATGAATGTCGATATAGGGAGACATTGGGTAGGAGGTTTTTTGTAGGATAACTCAATACCTTCTCATCTAGAGGCCTATTACCATGTTGGGTATGATATTACAGAGTCTAAATGAAATCAACTCTAATATGAGATTTATTAACCAAATAACTATTCATCATTTTAAAATTCAAATTCTTAGACATTTAAAAATGGTCTCACTAAATTTCTCTTCTATGCGCTGCTACTTTTCACCACTAGCACTACATCATAGGTCCCCCATGACCAATGATGTGAACTAGGAAATGTACCGCCTCTATGTACATGAAAACACCACAAGTTTGAGGTTATATTAAAACACCTTGAAAAGGGTTATTTAAAGAAATGTGTCTATGATATAGGCCACCCTTTTACATTGTAAAATAATAAAAGGTTTCAAATGATGGTAGTTAGCATGAAATGAAGGTTCTACTATGATGTGGATATGTGCTAGCATGAAGGCTCGACTGGTTTCGTAAGAGTAGATGGATGGGTACATAAAGGTAAATTAGAATCTATATCAGGGTTATTAAAAGGTTTAATAAGGGTTTAACACTTTTCTAGAGGAATGGATTATGTTTTTTTCATAGTCTAGTGTTTCTCCATAACTGATAGAGAAGAGTGGAACTACAAAAAAGAACCCTCAACGTTACCTTTACATGTAAAGCTTCATATAAGTGTAAAAAAATGAACTTTAAACATTTTATTACCCTTATGAAAAATAAGTAACTCACAATTGTAGGGTCCTAAAAAATCCTCAAAGGAGAATGAGAATCCCCTTAATTCAAGAGAGGATTCTACCCAATTTCCTTCGAGGAATTGGGCAAAAATGTGAGGAATACTCAAAGGTTGGAAAAAGAAAAACCGGTCCGCGTACCAGTCCAATGTTGATGGTACACGGCCGGATCAACATGTCTCACCCTCTGTGGATCACTGTCGTTCACGAAATAGAGGTGGGGACCCTCCGTGGTCGCGAAGCAGGATGGGCTCCAGGCTGGTCCACCGACACAAACCGCCCCAACCGCGAACCGCTTCAACCGGCCCAGACCGCGTACACCGTCATTCGCAGAAAAGAGGTGGATCCTTGCACGGCCGCGAAGCACTCCCTGAACTAGTTTGGTTCGTGGGGAAGGTTCATTCAATGCCTCCCATGAGTTGTGTATTAACCAAGTCATCTGTAAACCAGGTTTCCGGTCATGGGCCTCCG
Source organism: Viscum album (assembly GCA_963277665.1). NCBI lineage: Eukaryota > Viridiplantae > Streptophyta > Magnoliopsida > Santalales > Viscaceae > Viscum > Viscum album. The sequence goes on along the minus strand of OY728157.1, from coordinate 437,646,188 downwards.
TAAAAGGTGCCGCATGACCACAGATACATCTCTTTCCCCACTCGATAAAAGGAGATTGAGTGGGAGAAAAGGGGGATAAATCAGATTCAAGTGGAAGGATTTCAGAGGAAGGAGCTTACGATTCCGTAAACAACGAAGTTCCAATTTGCGATAGGTATGAAACTGGAAACGAATTAATAAGGAATCGAAAAACATTTAAAAACTTGGTGAACCGCGAACTTAAAATCACAAAAAAAGAAGACCGCGATCCAGGGCCCCTCTGTGGATGTACTCCCCGCGGACCAGGGAGTCTATGCCCCTTTTTTTATCCAACGCACCACGTAGCACCCTCCTACACGGGCGGAGACCTGAACGACAAACCCCTGACCGGCGTCACCCCTGGCCATCGCTGCTCGTGTGGACTCCACCGCGTACCAACCTGGTACGTGGGCCGAACCCGAATCCACATACCACCCTGGTACGCAGGATACCTCTCAGTCCGCGTACCACCCTATTACGCGGATGTCCTATGCATCCTCATAGAACCCCCCTACGTGAAGGGCACCACTCTTCATACACTCATGTGGCCTGCCAAATCATTCAGTGTTCCCATTCTCTAAGTCAGAGAAAATCTTTCCAATCTTGCCTGATCCTTTACAACCCCCTCATTGGCCTATTCATCGGCCCCGAGCCAAGGCCTCTAGCGAAGCCACCAGATCCGTATGATGCAATCTCTAGGTGCATCAGCACACTGCTTTGAGTTCACATACCCACAGTAGATGATGGTAACAGGGTTGCTCAATCCCTTGAGAGGGTTCCCGAAACATTCCTGGGTTCACATACCCACTGTAGTGTAGGGTCTGAGCCCGGGAGTCCCCTTTCTACCTCTCCACTTCCCAGGAGTGGGGGACCCCGGTTGTGTCTACTTTCAATTCCATCAGTGAGTAATTTTCCCCTATTCTGAGGGTGAAAGGGAAGCCTCCTTGGTGTAAGCCCCTAGCCTTTCTTGCAGGAGGTAGCACCCATGCACCTCTGTACTTCCCCAATGCCAAGAACCAAGAGGGGAGATGGACACAGTGGTACCCTTTCCCTCTCCCTCTGGGATTTGTCACCATTGGGCCTCCATCCTATAGTAATTACCAATTCCCATTTCTCTAGGCCACTCCATGCATAATCCCCACTCCGCTTCCCACAGATGCACCTTTCGCGACGTGATCATCAGGTCTCTGCTGCCTATTGTTTTTCACACCGAGCATGACTCACATGGGCTTAGAGTAAGCACCGACCCTGACCCCAAAATCATGTGAACTACAAGGACTTTGATCCATGTCAAGGAATGGTATATAGGAATCCTCCCTGAGGTTCAAGACCACCACACGGTCGTTCCGACCTCCTTCACGTCGGTTCACCCCCGTCCTGCATGACGTTAAACTGTATCCCCAATCTATCCCAAATTATGTAGACTTTGATCCATTTAAGGGCATGGTACGTAGGAAGCCTCCACGAGGTTTAAGCCAAAAAAACCATTGGCCCCGGCCGTCTCCATGTCGCTGTGCCAAGCCCCACCATCTTGGGCCACCTCAGAGTGTAAGCCTCATACTTCGTCCCACATGACGTTAAACTGCACTACCGAACTACATGGATTATGATTCCTCTCACGAGGATACGTAGGAAGCCCGTATTATGGGTTCGATATGAACACTAAAGTCGTTATCTGTCCCCCATAGATGAAAATAAACTTCATAGCGCCCAGTTATGAGGCTTCAAACTAGTGTCATCTCAGTGAGTCCAAAGTCCTCAGAGTCATTAATCCAATGAGGGATGGTAAACCTTGGGCCTAAATGATTTCGAATCCCTGCGTTTAGCTGGACATTTCCAACCAAGAGTAATCCATGGATACTATTCTTGGGTTTAAACCAAATATTTGCGAACATATGAACACGTCTTAAATCTACAAGAGAGTCCCGAAATAGGTAATAATTTCCCCCCCAAAAGGGAACGATGAGCCAGACTTCCCATCCTCTCGACCAATGTGAGTTCTTAAGCATCACTGTACAAATCACCCGGAGAACGCCTACCTTTGGAAAGAAGTTCCACGTATCTTTGGATATGGAACTGTTGGGTGTTTTGAAACGAAGACTGATATACCCGACCTTAGCGATTGAGTTGAGCTCATCCCTCCGTGAGATCGATAGTCGGGCACGTCGGTCCACTCTATCCAATTTGTTGTGAAACAGAAAATGGTGAAACCGACGTGAATCTTTAATCAAGCATGACAGATTTAACCTAATCCCACTCTATGCCCCCTTATACTCACAAGGAGGGCCAGATGGGTCATTAATTACACATGGGATCATGAGATGTTGCTTTGAGGGGTTTTCTGTTTGTATTTGTTAAAATATTTATATAGGTACCAATCAGAACTCCCTTCGATCCAATGGAATCATGGAGAAACTCACAGGTGTGTGCTTCAAGCTACACAGTGACTAGACATCCTCACCAACAAAGGACCCCATCACCTACCCAGCATCTTCAACGCTGGGTCTCGGATGCGTAGATTCGAGAGTACCACTTTAACAGTACTCTCCCTATAGTGGAGGCATCCATGCACGCCCTCCAATCCACCAAGACTCACTGGCCACCTGACCAGCAGCGGCCATGAAAGCAGACCCAGATGGCTCCTGTTGCCGTCTCAAATCGTTTCGGGAGTCTATCCCCAGAACGAGACAACACGTACCTCCCCTATCTTAGGGAGGCAGATGAGGTCGACACTGAGGAATTCATCCTCACAGAATGGTGGTTCCACTCTAAGGCCCCCACCGGAAGACGTCGTCGTGGTTACACCGTGACTCAATATCCTCATTCTAAGGGGTAGGTCACCCAAGAATCTAGGCCCATGCTCCCCGAGCTCCATCCCCTCGGACTGCCTGACGAGGGTGGAAAACGTACAAACAGGGACCTGTCATCACCCTTGTCCCTGAGGAGGAGCTTCGTTGCCCAGTCATGGAGACGTACCGTGATCAGACACATACACCTGTCCACTCCTCTAAAGTCTTCCATCTAGACATGGAGGCATCATATGAGCAGGCACGCATCCCCGCCGAGCTCCATCAAGCTCATCGCTCACACACGATGGCACCTACCCGGCAGGCACTTCTCCTTGCCCAGGGTCTTGAAGCCCACTAACCAGACGTGGTGGCGACCCAGTTCCTACAAGACCAGCTCCTAGAAGATGCTCCTGACGCCTACCATCCTGATATGGTGGCGATCAACAAAGCCCACCATCCAGATGTGGCAGCAATTAATATGAAGGCACATGTCCCTGCCAACAAAGGCCACCGACTCGATACGGTGGGAAACCAACATATACAGGGCCAACTCCCTGAAGATGCAAGTAAAGTCCGCCATCCCGATGTGATGACAAACAGAGAGATAAACCGGCATATATTGGCATAGGGGTAGATTCGTTCTCCTTCCCTAACATAGAATAATTGTTAGTACCTGCTGACCACCAGAGGATCGGAGCAGGATATTCCTACTTCGATACTGAAATGGGCCTTCATACCCATTCCATCCAAAGATGTGTCTCTGCATATCCTGGAAATGATGGAGGAGTAGGTATCGATCCCAGATAATATCTTTCAAACTTTCCAGAATGTAATTGCATCAGCGGAAACAGCAAGGACTCGGGCCCGTGAGCCCGTCTCCCCAATTGAGGCGACTCATCTAAGAGACGAGATAGCTTCCTCGGAGTAGATCTGCATCCTTGCTTCCACCTAGGAGGGTCGTTGAACATATTCCGCGACGCAAGGGCAACCGGATCGAGCAGCTTCACTCTTTCCTACTGGGGGACACCCGTCCATCACGGTGGATGCTTCAGAGCAGGCATATATCCCTAATAAAAGTCAAGATGTTCGTCAGCATATCCCGATAGCATCATGGGACCCAATTAGAAAGGTAGCCAAAGGTTAAGGTCGTTATCAACAACAGATGGTCCCCGCTACACACAAGAAAGCACCCCGAACATGCTGAAGGCAGCCATAAAATAAAGAGGGGGTTCATGACTCCACTCTGCTTGAAGCTGGGGTTCCCAATGCCACTAAGCACATATCAAAGGCTCGAAACCCTACCCTCTCATTACCTTATTATGGGAGTGGTAGTAGAAGTTGTGAAGGTCCTCCCCACAAATTTTCTACCAGTAGCTCTGAAGGTCCCCCCAGAGCACCCGCGGGGGCCTCCCCCACGGGCATATAATTATTGATCACGAGAGATTCTCTTTTGATGCGAGTCATGGAAGCCCTCCACGTGACAAGAATATAGAGCACCAAGAAGGCCCTCCACTTTCTGCGGTCCACCCTAAAGGTCCTCCCCGAGGTATACACTGAAAACACTCTCCGTGCACTGGGACCACATATTATGATAGTAGTACTTGCTATCATAATCGCAAATGAGGAGGCCCTCCCTGCAGTGACGTCTCATCACGACAAGAAGGCCCTCCCCTTGTCGTGGCCTACCCTGAAGGTCCTCCCCAGGGGTTACGTTGCAACAAAACTCCGCGCATCCAGGCATCAGATCACGGTGATAGTCCTCGCCACTATGATAACGGGGGTCCTCCCCGTAGAGACGCCAAGCGACAAGAAGGCCCTCCCCTTGTTGCGGTACATTCTGAAGGCCCTGCCCAGGGTGTACCCTGCATTTATTCTCCCATGCGGTAGCTGTGATGGTAGTCCTCACCACTATAGCCACCATTGCAAAGGTCCTCCCCGCAATGGCCCCAAGAAACAAGAAGGTCCTACCCTTATCACAGTGTGTCTTGAAGGTCCTCCCTAGGATACACATCGAATGTCAAACCATGATGGTCATCCTCACCATGATGGAAGTTATTGCGAAGGTCCTCCCTGTAGTAACCTATCATATCGACAGGAAGGTCCTCCCCCTGCCGAATCAAGCATAGAAAATCCCTCATATGCTGAGGCACTCATAAGGATGGGATCAAGCATGTCATATTCCTAGCTAGTCTCCAACGACACCCTTCTTCAATCAAGAGACGGTCCGAGGCCACATTCATCTTATGAACCACCTCGGAATCGCCCACATGAAAATTCAATACATACCGACCCCACTGCCTTCGACCACACTATCGGTGATCGTCTCAGTTGGGCCGACCAGGTAGAGGAATCACTAGCAGAGGAGTATAATGACATGTTGCACCTGAGTAAACGACTGGCCAGGGATGATATACCGGTTATGTTTTGGCCCACGACCACCTCTCAATTCGACATACCCAGAAAGTTGTCAAAAGAATGTGCGCACGACGTCCGCTCCAATATATGGACAACCCTCCACTGGCTGAAATCAAGCTTCGTGCCCTACGATGGGTATGTTGACCACGTCAAGACAATAGGAGACCTCATGCATTGCATCGACCTAGAATCTCTTCCTTTGGCGCGACAACCGCGACCTGAGAGGTGTAAAGGAAACCTTGAGTTGGCCGGCCTCCATGAACTCCACCAGTTGCGCCACCTCATTGGTGATGCTCCGACGAGAGTCCATATCAGAGGATGGGGAGAACATGGAGCTCTACATTTCACTCCACTCCCCACCCAGAAGAACCCATTCGGTGTAATATCTTGCAACGCCATCATGCCAAGACAGTGATCGAGTGGTCTCCCTATTCGGGAAAGGCGACACACCAAGTAGAGACATGCGTTGAGTAAGTCCCAGAGACATCAGGCTTGACGGGAACAAGCCATTCACGAACTCCTGAATCAGGCCACCGAAAGCATACAACATGCCTCTCGCCTAAGAGATACCAATCAGCAATCATTGATTTCCTCCCCAGAGGGGATTGATTCACAAGTGAACTCGACATCAGATCCAGTTCACCCTCGAATGGGGGCACACAAGATCAGGAAAGTAGCGATAGCAGCAGCTGCCACCGCAATCCAGGGTCAACCCCATCCTGCAGGGCTGGGGCCATTTTTAATAACAAATGCCCCCATAAGACCAATAAAAATAGGAAATGAATCAATGTACAAGGAATGGAGCCATCCCCAGCCCTTAGGGTTGGGGGTATTTTTACCACCTCAACAACAACCTCCCCCACAAGAATCGGTATTCTCTCATCTAGGGAGAACAGTCAAAAGAGGAGGTTCCTGCCCTATCCTGTCTTTTGAATCACCATCCCCTTCAAGAGGGAGGCGTATCGTAAGTTCGCATCAAGGAACTCTCCACGTCACCCTTCGTCAAGGAGTCCAAAAGCAATCCAGGGATAGGAAGGGTAAGACCAGTAAAAGGTGTGAGAGATCCTATTTTTATTTGGAAGATGACATCTCCTCCACCCCATGATATGCATCCATTAATACCATAGAGGCTAACCCCACGGGTGACACCGGAGATGATGCAAATCCGAATGGATTGGGAGACAACGATTCCAGTCAGGCTGTGACTCACAAAAAACCATCAGGTTTGCACACCCAGAACCAGAGGGCCGCCCTAAATATGGCCGCCCTTCCAGCTAACCCTCCTCCGCTTACCCTACGAGCTTCCAACAAGGATAAGAACAAAGGACCGGTTACCATTAACCCGCCTCCTTTTCTCGATAAAAATGATCCACTCACGCTCGAAGATAGATTCACTCGGCAGGAAGAGGAAATGATATAATTGAGGCGTCCTAATGCCGAGCTACTCCAGAGGAACCGTCTTATTGAAATAGCTTCCCAAGATGAGACACACCTTGCACTCCTAGCAAGTGCACCTCAAAGACCCAGGTTTTCCCTGCCCGATGAGGCACCTGGTCCTTCCAACTACCTAAACATGGATTCGGGTGAATACCAAGACTTCCCTCCACTCAGGAAGAAATCGGAGAGAGTACGTCTGAACCCTCCAAAAGTGTCATAAACGGAATATGCACCCCTGTTGTCGACAGAGACGGATCCTCAAGCAATGCCTCAGGCTACACCTTCCCAAGACAAGGCCCAACAAGATGTAAACCAGGGACTCACCAACACCATCGAGGCACTGACAACTCGATTGGAAGAAAAAGAAGGTCGATGTGCTCTGATACGGCCAGAGCGAAAGACCTACCTGGATTGGGTGACCAACACGCCTCCTCCACCCAATTTTTGGTGCCCTGTATTCCCTTTTTTCAATGGTTCAAGTGCTCTGGAATAGCATTTGATGTACTATGAGTCATATTGCGACCCTATGATGGGAACTCCGGAACAACAAGAAGTAGTGAAACTTAGATGCTTCGTGCGGACCTTGCAAGGATCTGCCTTTTTCTGGTATAGGAATCTACCAGCTCAGTCTATATAGAGATGGGAAGACCTTCGGCAGTAGTTTCTGTTCCACTTTAGCTCAATGCTGCCTAAAACAACGGTCAGCGACCTCATGAATTTCAAACAGAGGGAGAATGAGAGGGTCTCAGATTTTATCGCCAGATGGAATGGTCTGACCTACTCTCTAAACAGGCCAATGCCCCAAGATGAGATGTTGGCTATATGCATCGATAACCTTTGAGATGAGCTATGAACACCGCTCATACTAGTGGAGTGCACCATTGGCTTCCACAATATCTCTTCCATTACCCAGAGAATTGAAGACTCCCTACAACAGAACAATCTGAAGTCACAAATAGCCTCACAGGCTCCTACAAAGTGAACAGTTAGAGCTAAACCGTCCTCTGTCACGCTCAAGCCAGCCCTTGCGCTGGCCCCACTTCCTAGGCCCCAACCAAATCGTCAAGGGCCCCCGGTATATCAGCAGCCACCTCCGCCCAAGCGGGAAGATCAGAGAGGATTGAAGCAGAACTACTTCGAGGAACATAGACACAAAGTATACTCGTTCTGAGAGGACCAAGTCCATGACTACTTCATCGCCGCCATGAATTGTAACTTTCTCCACCTCCTGGAACCAAGGAAGCCCGAAGAAGTCAGCCACGATGACAGGCCAGATTACTGTCCCTACCATCGAAGGTTAGGGCACAATGTCCAGAAATACTTCGTCTTCAAAGACCTCCTACAAAATATGGTAGACTCTGGGAAGGTCGAGTTGGGGCCACCCCAGCACATGTGACATGTATTTATACCACCGAATTCGACAAATGGGAGGGGTGGAAGGAAGTCACCAGTAAGAAGGGGCAGAAAGTTGATGACTGGATGACTTGAAAGTCTGTCAAACGAGCTCAGGGCATACTCCGAGCTCAACTACAGTAGCCAGTGTTGCCGCCAACAACCCCTAATACTGTACAACCGACAATATCGGCCTCACAACCCTCCACAATAATGTCATCTAGGAATAATAAAAAAGGGAGGAGATAAGTGCAAGAGGAGCAGTCCGCAACGAGGCCGAAGTTAGCCTTGACACTGTCGGATTTTATTCCCCCAAACTTAGTGCCACGGGCACCGACCCACCAAACGACACCATCAGGGAAAACCGACCAGGTTGAACTGTCACAAGATGAGGAGCTAATCTTTGGTTACATTAACATCATCCATCTAATGGAATCATTCCATGATGAAGGGTATGATTACGAACCCAAGTTCCTGATGCAAGGGGCCGGGAGGAGGAATCACAGAAGAAGGGGATACCCAGGGATATGTAGTCGTGGCCGAAACCAACCCTATGGTTTTACCCTAGCCCAAACCATTAATATCATGAAAACCCTTGGGATATCCCTTCAACAGACTCAACAGGAGAAATAATATCCCTCCACATCCACAAGCGGCCACTATGGCCCTGTCATTATGTGGTACCCTTTAGAGGAGGAACAAGTGTCTAGCCACCTGGTGCGCATAAATAGACCGGCCGGGCCGAGTCCGCAGAACGTGGGAACACTATCGACCTCCAACCCCACAACCGATCCTTCCTCGTCACATACTCCATCTCCCAAGCTGCCAGCTAAAACTCTCCCGCTAGCAGAGAAGCGTCGGCCGTTGGAGCAAAAATATGATATACTTAAGCAGCTGGCGTCAGTATCAGCCAATATGTCAGTCGTGGATGCCCTGAGTTTTTCAGCAGATCTTAGGGAGGTGCTTATTGAATCCTTGATCAGCCCCCAGGAGTTTCAAGCTGAGGTAGTTGCTGCTGAGATTTACCGGATGAAGACTGGCCCGACTGAATGCAATGCAATGATTTCCTTCACTGATCTGGATGAAGATTCCATCATGTAGGGACATATCAAACCACTCTATGTGTCTGGTGCGCTAAATGATGTTGAGATCTGCAAAGACTTTATTTACAACAGCTCTGGAGTTAATATCCTTCCCCTACTGACACTCTGTAAGTTGGGCTATAGTGAGGATGACCTAATACCCTCAGCCACAACTCTGTTGGGTTACGACAAGAGTGAACAGAAGCCAATGGGACAAATCAAGCTAAAACACATTTTTTTGACCTTGTGGCCTACTAGGAATTCCTAGTGGTCCAGCGAAACACAACATTTGATGCCCTGTTGGGAAGGCCGTGGATCCATAAGCACATGGCTGTTCCTTCATCCTACCACCAGTGTATCAAGTATTGTGTCGATGGACAAAGTGGGACATTGCATGCTGACAAGGCCCCTTTCGAGCTCTCCAAGTCACATTACATTGACACCACGTTTTATGAAAAAAAGAAAAATAAGCCTTCGCTCGATGGTATTGAATGGATCCCCACTCCAAATGGGCTGGAAATATTTCCGGATAACCCCCTCAAGAAGCTCGGTTGAGACTATATGCTACCCATCAACCATGTTGAAAGAAGGAATCAAGCCCGAACACACACTCAACTATCCTCATGACTTCAGCTATAACAGATGATCATGACAATGTGGAAATGACCGCTAACCCCCAATTTGGGGGTGAATACTTGAGCAGGGACGCCCACGATGCCTCGCATCTGGACTCCCAAGAGCCTGTGCCGAGAACTCTCCCCCCGATGGATCAAGATGATGAGAATGTGGGGGAAGAAGAGGAGGAAGCTCTCAGGGATGCAGCTCCCACATTTGACGAAGGTATCTCCACCACTGTGGATGAGCTCTGGGAAATAAACCTGGGTACTAAGGAAGACCCAAGGCCCACCCTCATTAGTACAACCATGTCTCTCAAAGAGCATGAGGTATATACCTATTTCCTGAAGAAACATCGAGATGTTTTTCCTAGAATTACACAAAAATTCTGGGACTCGACCCTGAAGTGGCGACCCACCACTTAGATCTACGAGAAGACCACCAGGGCTATAAACAAGCTGCCAGAAGAACGCAACCATCACATGCTGCCAAAATAGAGGCTGAAGTTGATAAGATTAATAAAGTAGGTTTCAGTCGGGAGGTCTAGTACCCCATCTGGTTGGCCAACATTGTCCCCATTAAGAAAAATAACAAACAAATCCGCATCTGCACCCATTTCAGATATCTCAATCGGCATTTTCTTAAAGATGATTTCCCAGTCCCGATTACTGAGTTATTAATCGACGCAATGGCTGGGTATGAGGCTCTCTCCTTCATGGATGGTTATTCCGGGTATAATCAAATCAGTATGGCCCGAGAAGACGAAGAAGACATTTCCTTCAGAGCCCCTCAAGGAATATTTTGTTAGAGGTTCATGCCCTTTGGTCTCAAGAACGCTGGCGCCACATATCAACGCACCATGCATCGTATCTTTAAACCATTCCTGGGGAGATTCTTCAAATGATACGTGGATGACTTGGTGGTCAAATCAAGACCATGCTCAGATCACCTGTCAGACCTTGAAATCGTCTTCAACAAACTTTGACAACATAGCCTGAAGATGAATCCCTTGAAATGCGCCTTTCGGGTTACCTCAGGGAAATATTTTGGCTTTTCCGTACTCCATCATGGCATCGAAGGCAACCCTGAAAAGACAAATTCTATCCTTGGCCTTCCACCTCCCTGCAATCTCACTGAGTTGAGAGGATTCCAAGGACACCTAGCGTACATTAGGTGGTTCATAACCAACCTGGTGGGCAAATGTCTTCCCTTTACCAGGTTAATGAAAAAGGGGGTTACATACCAATGGAAAGATGATTTCCAAGAGGCATTCGATACCCTAAAGAAGTGTGTCCTGAGACCGCTAGTGCTCATTCCCCCGGTTGAAGGAAGACCTCTCATCTTATATGTGACAGCCCTAGAGTGGTCACTGGGAGCCTTCCTCAGGCAGAAAAATGACGCCGGCAGTGAAAACAGTCTCTATTACCTCAGTCGAACCATGATCAATGCTGAAACTCGATATTCAAACATCGAGAAGAGTTTTTTGGCCTTGGTCTTCACAGTTCAAAAATTGCGACATTATCTGCAGCATCATGAAGTCCATTTGGTCTCATGTAGTAACCCTCTCAAGTACATCCTCAGCTGCCCAATGCTGACCGGGCACCTATCCCGATGGGCAGTCATCCTGCAACAGTTTGACATCTGGTTTGTGCCTCAGAAAGCCATCAAAGGCCAGGTGTTAGCAGATTTTTTGGTAGATCACCCCTTGACAAGGACCACCATACCGGACGTCGAGCTACTTGATGAAGACATATTCTCAGTTCAAGAGGAGTTCACAACATGGGAAATGTACTTCGACGGCGCATTCCAAAGCCCGACGGGGAAAATGATGGAGGATCCCAAATTTAACAAGGTGGGTTTGGGGATAATACTCATGTCCCCAGAAAAGGTAGTCTTTCCCTATTCCTTCCTCCTGTCAGAAGGATGTACGAACAATGAGGTGGAATAAAAAGCCCTCATTGCGGGCTTGGAGCTCACACTCCAGGCACAACTACAACACCTTAAGGTAAAAGGTGACTCAGAATTGGTCATTAAGCAAGTCAATGGTGACTATGCTATTAAAAAAGAGGAGATGATTCCCCTATTTGACCATGTCCAAGGGTTAATGGAGGAATTCTCCACAGAACTAACATTGACCTATATTCCCCAGTCTCAGAATGCCCAGGCCGATGCATTAGCTAATGTGGCCACAACCCTAGCTGACCTAGACCAGGATGCACCAGTTATCAGTATTTCTCATCGTCGAAAGGTCTTTCCGTTTGTTTAGACTAAGACAAAAGAAATAAACGAAGTCAGTCCTGTCCCTGAGCCATATGCTCCTGCCACCAGCTAGATAACCCCCATTGAAAACAAACTTCAAAGGGGAGAACTCCCATCAGACAGGGTGGAACGAGAGAAAATATGGAGAAGGGTGATCAAATTTGTCCTATACAACGGCACAGGTCAGCAAGAGGTACTCTACAAATGAGGCCTCGATGGAGTGCTCCTCAGATGCATTGATGGAGAAGAAACTGCTACTTTCATGACTGAAGTGCATGTCGGAGTATGTGGAGCACATCAGTCAGGGTCTAAGATTTCCCATCAGGTTCGAAGGCTTGGGTACTATTGGCCCACTATGGCACGAGATTGCGAGAACTTTACCGAAAAATACCACTCCTACCAAATTCATGCCAACTTCATTCACTAACCCCCGAAGTTAATTCATCATGATAAGTACTCTTAGACATTTTCCATCTGGGGAATAGACATTGTGGGACCATATCCTCCCGCCATGACCAAACAACAGAAGTATATCCTCACAACAACCGACTTCTTTTCCAAATGGGCAGAAACTGTACCCCTAAAGGAAGTCGGGGCAAGGAACATTATCAGCTTTGTGAAAACCAATATCATCACCAGATTTGGAATCCCTCATACCATACTGACGGATAACGGCACCAATTTATGCTCTGCTGAATTGAAGAAGCTATACCAAGAATATGGTATCAAGGCTAACCACTCATCCCGCTACCATGTAGCGGCCAAAGGACAGATATAGGCTTTAAACAAGACCCTATCCAACATTCTCCAGAAAATGGTGGAAAAAGACAAGAAATCATGGCCGGATAAACTTCATTATGCATTGTGGGCTTATCGAACCAAAATCCACACCGCTACTTGGGCTACTCCGTACTCATTAGTATATAGAATAGAAGCGGTACTGCCCATTGAGCTCAAATTTCCCTCGATCCGGGTTGCCATTTGTGATCAGTTATCCAACAATGAGAAATTAGAAAAATGACTTGGTGAATTGGAACAGCTGGATGACAAGCAGTTGCACACTTTGCACCATCTGGAAGTATATCTGAATCAGATCGCACGAGCCTTCAATAAAATGGTTTGTCTTCGGTATTTCTTGGAAGGAGAATTGGCGTTGGTCCTCCGGACCCCAATGATACCTGGAAAGAAGCCTCTAAATCTAGATCCCAAGTGGGAGGGACCGTATGTTATACACAAGGTCTACTCCAATGGAGCGTATGACCTAATCTCTATGGATGAGTAGTTCACTACCGCTCCTACAAATGCGAGATTTCTAAAAAAGTATTTCGCATAATCAAAAGTAGTTTTCATCTGAGCTGCAAGACATTAAACTGCCAAGCACAAATGGTCCAAACTCTATGACACTAAACTAATAGTACTTCATCCTCACCTCACGACATTAAACTGCACGGATTTTTAGAGAACTACATATGGCTTGATTCTTACCCTTGCAGGATACGTAGTGATGCCAAGGTCCCCCATCCTGGCCCAGCCATCCCTGAATAAATTTAAAAATTCACTTTTCTCCCGTGTACGGACCAGACCTACATGGGGTGTATTATCTTCTAATGAACTACGTACGGCTTGATTCCTGCCCTTGTAGGATACGCAGTGATGCCAAAACTCCACACCCTGGCCCAACCATCCCCAAATAAAGTTAAAAAATTCCCTCTTCCCCCCCGTGTATGGACCAACCCTGCATGGGGTGTACCCATTTTAAAGAACCACGTACGGCTTGAATCCTTCCCTTCCAGGATATATAGCGATGCCAAGGTCCCCCCATCCTAGCCCAGCCACCCCTGAATGAAGATTTAAAAATTCCATTTTACCCCGTGTATGGACCAGACCTACATGGGGTGTATTATATTCTAAACAACTATGTATGGCTTGATTCCTTCCCCCGTAGGATACGTAGTGATTCCAGAACTCCACACCCTGGCTCAGCCACCCCAAATGAAGCTAAAAATAGCCTCCTTTTCCCCTGTGTAAGGAGCATACCTGAACGGGGTGTGTTCCTCGTCCTTTCTGCATGACGTTAAACTGCATGGATAAGAAAAATAAATATGCCCACTTCCCGCCATGTAAGGGAAAGACCTGCACGGGGTGTACTCCAAAAAGAACTACGCGTGGCTTGATTCATGCCCTCGTGGGATACGTAGCGACGCCAGGATCTTATCTCCTAGCCCAACCACCGATAAAAGAAAACATAGGTATTTATACCCCTCATACTTACCACATGACGTTAAACTACACAGAATCCCCTTTTCACGTCAGTTCACGGACTTCGTCCTCACTAGACGACGTTAAGCTGCATGGACTTCATCCTCACCACACGACGTTAAACTGCACGGACTTCATCACGACCCACCCAAGATATATGGTTAAACGAGACGAGAATACTCCTTGCACATTTGGATGCATCCTATCCATATATCAGACTCCATGACCCAAATAATTATGGATCTTCATAATCATTCATGGCCATCAGAAGTGGAAAGTTATCAACCCATGGACACATTTGCATGATTATGCATACCATGCCCTCAACGGCTCTACATAATGATAGCCCCTGGTCTGTCTACCAAAGGAAAGATTTCCTCAGGTGATACTCTTCCTAGCTTCATATTCTTACCAACCTTAGTGCCCCATATCATATCTCCCGATCCAAAAATTTATGGAGTCGTGGTTTACAAGTTCATTCCCCTCTCACATCCAAATGTTTCCAGGCTATCCCTACCTAGTTAGACTATGTATCCGACCATGGTTCACCTGACGATCTGCATTTAAAAACATCACGCCAGGGCTGGGATACTTTGACTCAACAGGAAATTGTGGTAAAGATGTTTTCTGTATGCTTGGACACTATTATCCCCATATGCCGAACTCTGTACTGTGAGCAATCTCAGATTTTCATAATCATCCATGGCCATCGAAAGTGGAATGTTGTCGACCCGGGGACACCTTTTCATGACTATGCATACCATGCCCTCCGCGACTCTGCATATTGATAGCCCCTGGCCTGTCTACCAAAGGCAAGATTTCCTCAGGCGGTACTCTTCCTAGCCCCGTACGCTTACCAGCCTTAGAGCCCCCATGCCATAACTCCTGATCTGGGAAACCCCGGAGTTACAGTTTACACCCTCATTCCCTCACACTTGTTTAAAGTATACCAGAGCCTCCTAACACAGTTGCCTTCCAGGTAATTGTAGCAATAGTCACCCAATGGTCCGAACTCTACGACCGTTAAACTAAGAGTACTTTGTCCTTACCACACGACGTTAAAATGCATAGAGTAAAAGTATACCCCATGAACATGATAAATTAGCATGGTAAACTCTTCAAGTTTTAATAGAAACCAGGGAAGAACATCCCCGACAAGTCCATATATTTCCTTACCAAACGACAGACTTCATGGCTCGGAAAATCGCGGATCCTCATAATCATTCAAGGCCATTGGGAGTGGAATGTTATTGACTCATGGACACCTTTGCATGACTATGCATACCATGCCCTCTATGGCTCTGCATATTGATAGCCCCTGGCCCGTCTACCAAAGCCAAGATTTCCTCAGGCGGTACTCTTCCTAGCCCTGTACGCTTATCGGCCTTAGAGCCCCCATATCATCTCTCCTGATCCAAGAAGCCCCAAAACCACAGTTTACACTATCAAACCCTCTCCAAATCTTAGACATGCTGAGATGTTCAAGCCCAGTTACATTCTGATCAAGATTGGCCTTTACAACTACATCCTTACCGCATGACGAATGAAACTATACGGAACACATCTTGGCCGCTTGGTGTGAACTGTAAAGACAAAGCATTAAGCATCCAGGGAAATTCCTACAACTACAAGAATTCTCACAGGTTTTAAAAGGCCCCCTGTCCTTGCTGCACGACGTTAAACTGCACAACACCCCTATCCTCGCTGCACGATGTTAAACTGCACAACATCTATGTCCTCGCTGCATGACGTTAAACTACATGGAATTTAAAATTCCCTCTATCCTTCCTCCTGCATGACATTAAACTACACGGTCGAACCTATCGTGGGTTTACTCAGGAATGGAGGCTTTCCACTGTCCCTCAGTGCATAGGCTAGACCTACACAAACCACTATCTCACACCAGTGTGGGAAGGGATGAATTCACCAATTCCTAGGAAATTTAGCCAAGATGTTTCTCCCATATCCAGGAACCATCTCCTCATAAACCACACTCTGTACCCAGAAGGAGCTGAACCCTTGTAAGACACCCCTGCTGGTCCCGAATCTCAACTTACCTAAAGCTGCTCAGCTATCGGGAGAATAGAATCATTGACCTAAGTACAACTTTGCATGACTATACATATCAAGCCCTTAGCAGCTCTGCATATTGATTGCCCCTGTCCCGTCTACCAATGGTAAGATTTCCTTAGGAAAAGCTTCTCTTCGTATGTCTCTTGGCCTCCGAGCCCCCATATGCACCCCGGGATTCAAAAACCCTATGAGCTATAGTTTACCAACCTCTTTCACAACCCTGCCTAAATACGTTGGAACGTCTCTGAAGAGATTACTGAGTACCAGGAGAAGTCGTTCCATTTTGAAGAATGTCCCAGCTACATGACTTTAAACTACGTCAAGCTCCAACCTTCATTAATGCTAACTAAATGTGTAGAAAATTGGCATCCAGACCACACTCCTAATTAGTACAGATGTTCCCAAACCCTTTTAGACATCACACTCCCTTTCCGAGCTAGCCCTTGTGGTTTTCATATTCTCCAATACACCCGTGGTTTCCATAATTCGGACTTCCATGAAGTCTTCAGGCCATCAGAAATGGATTGTCATTAACTTAAAGACACCTTTGCATGACTATGCATACCATTCCCTCACCATCATTGCATATTGATCTCCCCCGACCCATTTAACAAAGGCAAGTATTCCTTAGGTGATTCTTTTCCTACCTCTTCATGCCGATACAACTCCCATGCCTTGAGACATGCCATGCATGTCATTCAAATCTAATTATGTTCCCCCCACGTGTGTCTGAAGGGTATTGAGACATCTTTTAATCAACCAAACCTCATTAGGGCCCTTACCCCACCATATCTGGTCAAAGCTGTTCGACCTAAAACATCAGTAATGATAGTCTTGTCGGTGGGACTTTAAACCACTCACAAAAAGAGGCGCAAATCCCATTAGGCCGAAAACCCAAAAAGGTAGACCTAAGAAAAATCCGAGCCACACCTACTGGTCCAAACCAAATGGGGCCAGGAAAAATTAAGGTATTAACAGAAAAGACAAAAAGTATGTGGGGTTTTTCTACAAAACCCTTGCAATAGTCAGACTATGCTTGCTAGATCCCATGGTCCAGGCAAAAATTAGAGCTTGTTTCTATTTTATCATTTTTTTATTTATGAATTATGATTAATTCTAATTTAGTGAGTTTTTATTTATGAAAAAGTTTTTCCGGTAACCATTAAATTTTACAGCAAGGAGAAATCGACAGTAGATTGTATTCCATTTGGAAAAAAAGGGGAGGGCGTCCACAAGATAGAGTCTCTCCTTTTCCGCAACAAAAGAGGTAAAAAAGAATATACAAAAATAGCTCTGACGATAAAAAAGGATCCTGGCTTGCTCTCTCAATCAGATCGGAAATCGTGCAGCAAAGGTTATTGCAAGTTTCTCTAGCGCGGCCATCTCCCTAGCCTCGACTTCAGCCACCGAACGAGTATGACTCACCATCGTTTGGAGATCATTGATCCCTTTCCTGATAGCTTCAAGGTTACCAGTTAGATATGAAAACTGATCCCTCAACATCGCCGCTCAAGATTCGCATTCGTGCAACTCGGTAGATAGGGTGGTAACCTGATCTTGAGAGATCATCTATACTTCTATTAGCTGATGGAGCTTCATCATAGATTCCTCAAAGGCTCGGGTCCCACAATGAGAGGCGGTGAGGTGAGAAAGTTTGTGTTCGCTAGCGGCAGCCTCCCCATAGAAAATGATGACCTGGAAGGCGAGAAAATGAAGTTGTCGATAGTCAAACCCACCTGACCCCAAGCCTAGGAAGAGTTGCCGAAGGGCTTCAGTTTTAGTCGCCATCTTAGTCAGAGGAGTTTCGGCAACAATCTCACAGATCCGGGGCTAGGCCCACCTTCTCATTGCTCAGTGGTCCGCTATGACACAAGGATCTTTGGTATCCTTGCTAAATAGCATGGGTATGAAGTCTGGAATCGCAGCCAGTGCATACATGTACGCACTAGAAGATGGTTTCGGGACTGGAGGGCCAGAAGACTCTACCCCTAGTTCAAGCTTGGGAGTTGAGCTGGTAAGTCTGATATCAATTGGTTAAGCTTCAGAAATTACATCATGGGGACCCGAAGTCACTGGGTCATCCTCATTTACATCCAAAAGTATTGGACCTGTCTAAACTTCGGCCGTAGAGGGGTTGAAAGAGGAAGATCCCCTGAGCTACTTTGACCTTCGAGCCATCAGTTGGTCCTCCCTCAAAGCCGAAGAGGAAGGTGCAGTAGGCACAACAGCCACAGTAACCCCCTATTTGGAAAATTCCGGATAGCCTCTCCCAAGATCCCATATGGATAATGCTTTCTCCACATTCTCGCATATTTCGAGGATAGGCTGCAAGCCACTCCTATGTTAGGTAAGGGAATGCTTGTGCCAGATCCATCCCACATCAACATCAACCACCATTGACGGAGAGTGGCCGGATGCAGTCCTCGGGCTCGAGGATGGGGAAGGGAATCTTGGAGTTTCATGCATCCAAATTGTCAAGAAAAAGGATGTGGGGCATACAAATCACACAGAGAAACCCCATCAATCCGTGCAGGTAAAAACCCATCCCATAGTTAAATCAGGAAATAAAAATCTTCTAAGCTCCCCCTACGATCATCAACCATGACGTCGGAAGGAGTGGGGTAGGGAGTGAAAGAGAACTGGGAAAATTCACTCAGAAGCTTGACGACTTCATCAGAGCTGAGGGAATTCAGGCGAACTCCAGCTATATCAAGCAGGGTAGGCCGAAAGGTAGGAAGCAGGATGAATGTGTTACGACGATACTCATAACAGTGGCAACGATCCGCTACCCAGCCGTATAATAATTGAAATGGACCACTCAGATGATAGGGTTACCCGCCCTCCTGCATGTGGCTCAGTAATTCGTAATGGAGAGGAAAAGTGGGCATGGAAAGATTCACCAGGTGGCCTCCTGCAATCTCAGTTGCCATCATTAGGGTGCAAGCTCTGACACCTGGGTTGATATCCCGAAATGGGAATATCCAATAACTCAAAAACATGGCGAAAATACCTGCCAGCCTGAGCATAGGCGGCACACCAGGGTGCACCTGATAACCCC
Source organism: Viscum album (assembly GCA_963277665.1). NCBI lineage: Eukaryota > Viridiplantae > Streptophyta > Magnoliopsida > Santalales > Viscaceae > Viscum > Viscum album. The sequence goes on along the minus strand of OY728157.1, from coordinate 437,626,791 downwards.
ATGGAAGTTAGTCGCCCACCTCCAGAACTGCGCAGTAGGAACCTGGGATAGTTCATGATTGTTGAGAAGGATGAGTCCTGGGGCACTTGATCTTTGGCACATGACCAATGGTCTTCAAAAATAACCCTATCTAGGTGCTATAGAGAATAAGAGAGCGGGCCTGCAAGGGGTGACCCAGTGACCACTCCTCCATAACCAGCAGATCCCTCACCAATGAAGGCACCTGTTCGGCATCATCCCATGCATCAGGGGTGGGAAAAAACTCTTCATACATCTCGCCGATGATCGGAAGCCCTTCCAGTTGGTAGATGTCCCATAATCTAATACCAACTTCACCATGGGAAAGGTGGAAAGTGTTAGTGCTTGAACACCAGCGACTGAGCAAGTTCGGAAGGATCGAAGATGGTGGGTAAATAGCAAACTGGGAAACCCACACTACGGAGTACATATTGACCACTTCCAGTGACTCGGGAAATTCTCGGCAATGATAATGGACCCAGAAGGCCCAGGACCAGTCATTTGAGAAAAACCCACCAGACCAAAGACCCCACCTGGGAATCTATCCTGCATCAGGATCCACTCAGGCATGTTTGATCAAGGTGGGGTAACTCTTGAGGAAGGTTTCTTGGGAGAATACCTAAGTGTACTGATCTCTTTAAGTCAAAATTAAGCCTCTTAAATTAAAAGTGTCTTTTGGGTTGGAATCAGAAATCATCTCTCCTGACTGGGAAAGGTTCACTTGAGTACACTTTGACAACACTTCCAAGCAAGGGGATAGAAGACCTGAGAAGACAGGGGGATAGAGACATTGTCTTGAAGGTCGAAACCATAAATCGGAAGATGATTCAATAGTGGATAGCCCAGAATTCTAGGGGAGAGTAAGTCCTTCAAAACACCATTGTCAGGAACGATTGGATGGCTAGGTTCCCCTTTGATGCTATCAGCTCTATAAATCATAGCTATACGTCTCCATGGACTGATTAGAAGAGGATCGGTAGTAGACTTTGGTGCAGGTCAAGGAGGAACCATATTTTATCCCTGCATTATAAAAAACTTGGCAAATGGTTAGTCCAAAATAATAAAATCTGGAAACAAATACCAAGTATATGGAAAAGGACTCCGTCAAGGAGCCTCCATGACGAGGTCCACGAGCAGGCCTCTAAAGGTGGTTTGTGATGGCTGCATCTCACGAACCAACCCTACGCGGAAGAAGTGTGTAGTACTCTAGCTAGAAAACCGTGAACCAGGATGCTCCTTAGAATCTCAATCCCACTTTTAAAAGTTTAAGTTTGGAATACTTAAGAAATTTTCAAAGTCTTGAAGATTTCAGTTCGCGGACCATCAAAAATGTGTAGCGAGTTCTTATGCGGCCGATTGTATCTTACCTTATAATTGATTAAAAGTGTTAGTTTTCTACTGGGAGGTTGGTCTGCGGGTGAAGGCAGGTGAAAATGAGGAATGGTTCACAGAAATGGAAGTTGGTTCGCGGATAAGGAGTTTCTACAAGGAGAAATCACGTGGAGATGAAAGGAAAAATCTCCGTGTTCGCGAGGAATCCAGTAAAAGACAATGGGTAGGGGCCTCCATATTTACAGGTGTGGTCCTTGACCGGGTCCACCCCTCTACCACAAACCATCCACATTTCAGGACCACTCTACATCGGAATAGTCTCCTCTTTGTTCCGATTGGACCCCATCCCAATGGGGGGCATTTGTAGGGTCCGGAAAAATTCTCAAAGGAGAATGAGAATCCCCTTAATTCAAGAGAGTATTCTACCCAATTTCCTTCAAGGAATTAGGCAAAAATTTGAGGAATACTCAAAGGTTGGAAAAAGAAAAACCGGTCCGCGTACCAGTCCAATGTTGATAGTATGCAGCCAAATCGGCAAGTTTCCCCCTCCGAGGACCGCTGTCGTTCGCGGAACAGAGGCGGGGACCCTCCGCGGTCGTGAAGTAGAACGGGTGCTAGGCTGGTCCATCGACACAAACTGCCCCAGCCACGAACCTCTTCAACCAGCCTAGACTGCGTACGCTGTCATTCGCAGAACAGAGGTAGAGCCCTGCGAGACTACAAAGCACTCCCCGAACTAGTTTGGTTCACGAGGATATTGCATTAAATTCCCCCGTGAGTTGTGGATTGACCAAGTCATCTGTAAACCAGGTTTATAGTCATGGGCCTTCACAAAAGGTGCCGCATGACCACAAATACATTTCTTTCCCCACTCTATAAAAGAAGATCGAGTGGGAGAAAATGGGGATCGATCAGATTCAGGTGAAAGGATTTCGGAGGAAGGAGCTTAAGATTTCGCAAATAACGAAGTTACAATTCGCGACAGGTATGAAACCGGAAATGAATTAAGAAGGAACAGAAAAATGTATAACAACTCGGTGTACCACGAACTTAAAATCACAAAAAAAGAAGACCGCGAGCCAGGGCCCCTCTGCGGATGTACTCCCTGCAGACCAGGGAGTCTATGCCCCTTTTTTGATCCGACACACCGCGTAGAACCCTCCTACATGGGCGAAGCCTTGAATGATGAACCCCTAACCGACGTTTCCCCTAGCCACTGCTGCTCACGTGGACTCCACAGTGTACCAACCTGGTACGTGGGCCGAACCTGAAGCCGGGTACCACCCTGGTAAGCGGGATGCCTCTCAGTCCGCATACCACCCTGGTACGCGGATGGCCTCTCCAGCCAAGTAGAACCCCCCTAAGCGAAGGGTGCCACTCCTCATACACCCATGTGTCCCACCAACTCCTTTGATGTTCCCATTCTCCGAGTCAGAGAAAATCCTTCCAATCTGGCCTGATCCTTCGTCACCCCCTCATTGGCCTATTCATCGACCCCGAGCCAAGGACTCTACCGAAGCCACCAGATCCGTATGATGCAATCTATAGGCACATCATTGCACTACTTTGAGTTCACATACCCATGGTAGATGAGGGAAAAGGGGTTTCTCCGGCCCTTGAGCGGGTTCCCAGAACATTCCTGGGTTCACATACCCATGGTAGTGCAGGGTCTGAGCCTGGGAGTCCCCTTTCTACCTCTCCACTTGCCAGGAGTGGGGGACCCCTCTTGCGTCTCCTTTTGACGCCAGCGGTGAGGAATTTTCCCCTCTTTTGAAGGTGACAGGGCAGACTCCTTGGTGTAATCCTCTAGCCTTTCCTGTAGGAGGTAGTACCCACGCACCTCCGTACTTCCCCGGTGCCAAGAACTAAGAGGGGAGATGGACACAGGGGTAACCTCTCCCTCTCCCTCTCGGATTTTCACCATCAGGCCTCCATCCTAGAGTAATTCCCAATCCCCATTTCTCTGGACCGCTCCATGCATAAGCCCCACTCTGCTTCCCATAGACGCACCTTTCGTGATGTGATCGTCAGGTCTCTACTGCCTCTTTTTTCTCACACCGAGCATGACTCACGTGGGCTTAGATTAAGCACCAACCCTGACCCCAACCTCATGTGAATTATGAGGACTTTGATCCATGTCAAGGAATGGTACGTAGGAAGCCTCCCTGAGGTTCAAGCCCACCACCCGATCATTCCAACCTCCTTCACATCGGTTCACCCCCATCCCGCATGACATTAAACTGTATCCCCAATCCACCCTAAACTATGCGGACTTTGATCCATGTTAAGGCATGGTACGTAGGAAGCCTCCACGAGGTTCAAGCCCAACAAACCATTGGCCCTGAACTTCACCGTGTTGGTTGCCAAGCCCCACCGTCTTGGGCCACCTCAGAGTGTAAGCCCCATCCTTCGTCCTGCATGACGTTAAACTGCACTACCAAACTATGTGGATTCTGATTCCTCTCACAAGGATACATAGGAAGCATGTATTACGGGTTCGATCCGAACACTCAAGTCATTATCGGTCCCCCCTGGATGATAATAAACTCTAGTGTGCCCAGTTACGAGGATTTAAACCAGTGCCGTCTCAGTGAGTCCAAAGTCCTCGGAGTCATTAATCCAATGAGGGATGGTAAACCTTGGGCCTAAATGATTCTGAATCCCTACGTTTAGCTGACCATTTCCAACCAGGAGTAATCTGTGGATACTATGCTTGGGTTTAAACCAAATATTCATGAACATATGAACATGTCTTAAATCTATAAGAGAGTCCCGAAATAGGAAATAATTCCCCCCCCCAAAGGGTGTGGTGAGCCTGATTTCCCATCCTCTCAACCAATGTGAGTTCTTAAGCATCACTGGCCAAATCACCTGGAGAACACCTACCTTTGGAAATCAGGTCCACGTATCATTGGATATGGAACCGTTGGGTGTTTTGAAACGAAGACCAATATACCCGACCTTAGTGATTGAGCAGATCTCAGCCCTCCGTGAGATCGACAGTCAGGCGCGTCGGTCCACTCCATCTGATTCATTGCAAAACAATAATGTAATGATTTCTTTTGCATCTTAGATGAATAGAGGGAGGCTAGCATAAATATTCTTGTGATATGTGGCTTTTTTTACATAGTAGGAGGAATATAAATGAAATGATTCATAATTTCTATGTGGATTCAATATAAGGATTTCCTTACACATTGGAGTACATGGAATAGGTAGAATCTTGGGATGGTTGTCTTGTGAGTCCTACAATATGATAAACCTTCTTATATCATAAGTAAGGAAGAGGAAGATAATGGGTTTTCAAGGTATTAAAGGATAATATGTAAGGGTTTCCCTGTAATGCGGATGTGCATGAAATGGTAGTGGCCCAATAATGGAAGTTATTGGAGGCTGTTCTAAAGGATTTTCTACAATTCTGCAACATGATGTTATAAAGAAAAATGAAAGTCAAGCTATAACCACGATTTGGGGGAATATGGAGGATTTTCTATGAGATTTTATATAGTTTAAAGAGAAATATTTTCCATCATTTTTCTAATATATTTTAGTTCAGGAATTTTAAGTGAAGAGGTTTTCTTGGTGTCATGGTAGTTCTCAAAAAATTAAAAGTATTATTTAAGGAGGAAAGACTTGTGTTCTAGTGGCCTTGGCCACACTATATAAATAGGCACATGAGCATATATTAATATATAAAAAATAATATCTTTTAAGAGTTTTTCATGGATATTTTCCAAGAGGACTTAAATCAAATTTAAAGAGGTTTTGATGGATGAATTTACCTTTAATAAATAGAGTTAGAATAATATAATATACCCTTTATCAAAGGAGGGGTATTATACTTAGAGAAATCACATGTTGAAGTCTGAAGAGTTCTAGTTAGCATGGATTTTTTTTTATTTTAATTTTATTTTATTAGTTCTATAATAATGTTTTATTCTCCTTTAAATTTTTTCTATCATTTTATTGGAGGGGTAAATTCTGAGTGATTGGGGAAGGGAATACACTACCTTTTGTAATGATTTATTCTTTTCAATTCATTGAATAAAATTATATTTCTTATGTAAACTGGTTTTGATATTCAAAAAGTAGTGTCATTTGATTATTTGTTCAATTATATATAATCTAAATCTACTTAGTTTTGTTCTATATATGATGGAATATGATAGAGTTGATTGGTTAATTTCTTGAAAATAGTCAGCATATGTGGAAGTGGTATTGGAAACTCTTTGTTTCTTAGGAAGAATGAGAACCAATTGGGAATTTCCTAAGTCAATATAAGGTTTCATTGTAACACTTTCACACATAGGAAGGAGGGTAGACCAAGATGAGATTTTATTTAGGAGTATTTTCATCATCACCATTCAAATAGGTGTGATAGGGGAAGAGGGAATAAATCCTCTCACTTATTTTTCAGTTCGATTAAGAGAGGAATAATTTTAAGATTAGGATATCATTGTAAGCGGATAACCAACTATGACCAGAACACTTTTCTCATATAAGTATTTTAAATCTTTTTATTAATTATTTTATTTTTGTTAGAATAAAAAAATTACAAAACACCCCTTTTTTATAACTAAAGTGATAATATATTTTGAGAACTCCTCTCTGGAGACTACCCTAGGGTTATTAAAACTACTATATTTATACTAGGAATAATTTCTTTTTCCAAAACCCATGTGAGGCATGTGTTAATCAACATGAATACAATATAATCATAGGTGGTCATGGGGATTATATTTGATAACATCAATCAAAATTATAACAACATGCTACTTATTAATAAACTATAGATTTCATGGAGATTCAATGATAGAGACACTTAAGGAGGCCCTGAGGAAAAATGATACTTTAAAGAATTTAGAAAACTAAGAATATGAAGAGGTTTTTGATCAGGAAAAAGAATAAGGGAAGGAGAAAAATATATAAAATAAAGAGGCTACCACTATATAGGGGAGTTAATTCACTAAGTATTCAATTATATAGAGTTCAGTTGGGGAGTTTTACTACGATATTTTAGATCATTTTTCCTCTATATTTTAATTTCATTTCATGATGTATTGTCACTTAATATTTTATAATAAATGATTTTATCTTTATCTCGCTCTCTCATATCTCTCTCTTCACTATAATCCTTCACACTCATGATGGCGAGGGATTAACCTAAGGGACATCTCAGGGGATGAATCCAGTGTGTAATTGGAGTCTTCTCACATTTATATTTTAAATTAATATTATATTCTAAGTGTTATTCTATTGATGATTAGTAGTGGGGAATGGAGGAAGTGTGTCCACACTACAGTTTCCTTTGAGGTATCTTCTCTATTTGCACTATTTTAACATCATTAAGTAATCATTAAGGCATAAAATGGAGCCATATTGATTTAATTATGAATGCGTGTGATGTTTTACCTATAAGGTGAGTTTGGGGGTGATATCAATTGAGGACCCCTCTAACTTACTGACCATAGAGGAGGTAAATGCGTTATGTAGTTGGTGATCATTAAGTGTACTGTATATTCAAAACTGTGGTAGAATCGGATAGTAAAAAATATTATAGAGTGTGTTTATTAAGTTTATACTAGATTAATAAAAAAAATTAGGTCCATTATGGATGATTCTTTTTGGAGAACTTCCTTTATTACTAACTTTATCCATTGCGTCTTCATTTTAATCTAAATGTTTTCACCAGTCTTGCATTCCAATTCTCCAAACCCTATATCTTCCTTTAGTTTTCAAATATTATAAAAAAAAACAAAAATACAATAAATTATTTAGGAGGAGTGAATGATTGACTATAAAATATATTCAAGAGATACTACCTCAATCAACCACTATATTGCATTGAGAAATATATAAATAAAATTTTTCACACCCCACAATAGGTGTGTTAAAATTTAGATAGAGTTAATATTTATATATATTTTAATTTTTATTTTAATTATTTTAATATCAATATATTATCATTTACTAAGTAATTTCCACATATTTAGTATATAGGGATAATTTGGACTTAACTGCGAAAATGGATTAATTGTTGATTGATTATTTTTTTTATTTTGGATTTATTTAGATAATTAATAAATTGATTTTGTCTTATGATTAATTTTTCAGGTAAATGAATCATTTATAATAGTTTATTATATTCATTTTTACTCATTTAGTGATAATGATAGAATCAAGCTATAGATTTGGAGTGAAATATGACCATATTTTACTTAGGATGAGTCATTATCTAACTTTTTATGTGTGAAACAAGAACTTTAGATAAACTATAAGATACTTTTTATGATACAATAGGTTATATAGATGAGTTATTAGTGACTTAAAATGAGTCGTAAGGCAGTTTGGATAAGTCCTTTCCCACTTTGGATACGGAAAATGGCAATTTAAATGAGTAAATTTTACTTCATATGAGTCAATGTGTATTTAATTTTAGATATCAGGAGGATGAATAGAGATAATTTGGAAATTTAAATTCCAAAATTTTTATGGAAAAATTTAATTTATACTTGAGACTTTGTGGTGCTACATCAGGATGAATACACGCCAAACATAGATAGTCAAGTTGATTATATAAAATAACATCAATCATAAATGGAAACATTCAATTTCTTAAGAAACTAAAACTTTCATAGAAATTTAGATAACATGACACTTAAGGAGGTCCTAAAATAAAAGAATATTTGAAATAATTTAGATAAGAAAGAATCATATGAGGCATTTGACCAGGCCAAAGAATAAGGGAAGGAGAAAATATATATTAAAAGAATAAGAGGTTTCCACTATAGTGGGATTTTCATTCACTGAGGATTCTATCATGTTGGGTTTGATCCGAAAGTTTTTCTATGAAATTTCATATTAATTTTCCTCTATATTTTTTCTATTATTTAATGATGTATTCACACTTGATATTTTTTTAATAAACTATCTCTCTATATCTCTCTTATTTCTCACTCACTCTTTCTTAACCATGGTTTCTCACACTCATTATGGTTAGTGAATAAACTGAGGGATATCTTGTAAGATTAATCAAGTGTCAAACCCAAGTATTTTGTAATTCATATTTTAATTTTTTCTTATATACTCATCATTATTCCATGGATGATCAGTAGTACAGAATGCTCACTTTGTGTCCCCACTATAGTTATATTAGGGGTATCTTATCCTTATACACTATTTTACCTCCCTTATACAAACATCAAAATAAAAAATGGATCTTTAGTTATTTAGTTTTTAATGGGTGCAATTTTTATGAGAAAGGTGAGTTTGGGGGTGCTCTTGATTAAGAAGTGCTCTAACTTACTAACTATGGAGGTGGTGGATGTAAAGTGTACCTGGAATTTTTTTTGTGCACTATATATTCACAATTCTGGTAGAAGAGAATGATCACACATATGATATAATGTGTTTATTAAGTAGGTATGGATATAATAATAATAAATTAAAGGTTCACTTTTGATAATTCCATTAGGATAACTTCATTTCTTATTAATATCACCAATTCTATCAGCATTTGCATCTGCATGATTCTTACCATTCTTGAATTTCAAGTCTCAAACCCCAATTTCTTTCTTTAGTTTTAATAAAATATAAAAACAACAAAAATATAATAAAGTGTTTAGGATGAGTGAGTGATTGACTGAAAAAGCTCCTCATGATAGAAAAACCTTGTTTACCACTATACTACATTAAGAAAAATATAAATAATATTTTTTACACATCATGAATGGTGTGTCAAGGACCCGTGACCTGAATATGTGGAGTAGTTTCAAACTCCAAAAATAATATGGGAGACTAATGAACTATTTTCAACACATCTCCAGGTGAATACCTAACCCCATTTCCACTCCAATCATCTCACATAGACTCAGTTGTCCTCTCTACAAATATATAATCCTAAAAATTCCCAAGACACCTCATAAAGATGAAAGTATACACAATACATTTCAGGAAATTTTTAGAACACATTGTGAAGCCACAATGGGTATGTACTATCTCTATCCTTCCATGTTGTGTCTAATTACATGGCATGTAATTTTATATGCATTCCATACAGGTCTCAAAGATTTCATAGGTGTGTAATCCAATACACTCCATGTCGAATAGTACACGAGGTGTACTAACACACCATGTAATGGATATGTTTGTATTCTAGTAAAACCCATTTTATGTGGGATATAACCATGTGACATGTAATTTTAGATTATATTCATTTTAATTATAAACTAAATTTTGTGTATTCAAAAAAATTCCAAAACTTGATATCTCTATCAAAATCCCCATATTTGCCACCATTTTCACCTTTTATCATGATTGATTTACTACCAAGGGACACTTTTTTTACTTTTGTACCTTTAATAACCATTTAATTTCCATCCATAACTTTAATAAATACTCTAAATCTATTTTCACGCATCCCATATTCCCTCCATGTCTCTTCCCTTAAAAAATCTGGTGCGGCCACTCCTCCGATGGCCTACCATCGCTCATTTCACATCTATAATTTTTCACCCTGGCCTCACATTTCTCTTCACACTACTATCACAAAAAAATATATTTTTTTACATATATTGGTCATCCATTCTTTACCTTGGGTCAATATTGTTGAACACCTAACCATGATTAAGGTTGACATTGGATGTGAAAAGTAAGGGAGAAGAAAATCAAGAAGAATAAAATCTTTGGCGGTAAGTATATAGTTCTACCACCATTCATTAGATGTGGATTCACTATTTATATGATAGGAAATTAATCATGTGAGGATATATGAGAGGCAATAATAGATTGTGAGGTGACTTCCCAATCTCCCCAGGCTAGAAAATAGTGCTAATGGCATCAAATGAAACTAAGAGGGAATAATTTCACCCATCATCCAAAAAAAAGCATGATATTACATCCAATATCCAAATATAACCATTCTATATATTAAATATAATGCGTAGAAGACAAACAGATAAAAAATAAAAGGAAACCAAACAAATACCCTAAGAATAAACATATCTCACCAATAATAAAAATAAGAAAATAGCTAATAACATAAAAATACAACTATAAAACAAAGTTACAGAAGAAATATGAAATGGAAAATACAACAAAGATACCCAAAATAAAATGAATAAACAAAACCACAACTATTTATCACTATTCATAAGTGAGATAACTCCACTTTATGCTTCCATCAACCTGAACTAAGAGACCAAGATCATCCACTACATACAAGAAGTCCTACTAATCCTAAAATATGAAAGTATTGAGCATAAGTCATAGTAGGTATTCTAAATAAACCCCACCCCAAGCATACTCTTTAAAAACAAAAACCATTTCATGATAGTTTTAAATACATTTAGAAAGTAAGTCTTTATTATGTGAGCACATGGGAATCAAATATCACATATAATCTATTTTATAAAGCTTATATTTATTTATTTAAATGAAAAAATTTCTTGAAAATGTTTCCTTGAACTATGACTATTTTAATAAAACAACTATTTAAAAATCCTCTTTCAAATAACCAGTTTAAAGAAGGAGCACAATTTCAAGTAAAGAAACATAGTCAAACAAAACACCCACAAACAAGTAGTAGAATAGCTACAATCATCATGGGTTCCAAGTTGCATGGGGGAGTAAACTATGACATAACTATAAAAATACTATAATAAGATATCAGATCCAAAGATCAAACAATAATTTCTAACACTTGGCATTTCCCTACCTAGCCTAACTGAGGGTCACGACCCCATAAGAAGAACATAGTCTATCTCAAGACCACTAGTTAGAGCATGATACTAAAATAGTGTATAATGCGTGCCTATATTTCCCACCTAATATCCCATGGATTCCAATGATACAAAAATAGAGGCTATAACATAAATTATTATATAAATATAGAACCAAGTAAATCAAAAAATACGATCACCTACACCTCTAAACACCCTTCATAGAAGTAACCCCCTCTTTCCCATCAATAAAAATAATTAATATGAATACCACCAAAATAAAGTTTTCCCTAAAACTAAATATAATTTTGTTTCTTAAATATTTGAATAAAACTCTTGAACTTATAAAATTACACTTCATTTGAACCACTCATAAAAATATAATCCCAATTTTAAATCAATCCAACTATATTAACACCAAGAATCCACATAAAACATCTGAATCAATTGTAAATCTATCATAATAAAGATTAAGTCAAATCAAAACATATAAGGAATACAATTTATAAAAATATGAATAAATATACACTGTACATGATTTATAAAAATAGCCTAGAAATCTATGTTTTAAACATATGATTCACTACTAGAAGCTATCCAGAAAAGTCCATAGGACCTATGCATGCTTTTCTAAACCATGCCCAGTAACTGTTTAACCTTGGATATCATCCCAATTTTACCTCAAAACCTAAAATTTCTAAAAAAATCATACATTCTTAATAAATAACATGATAACTCAAACAGTGACTCAAAATTTTAAAAAAAATTGATAACTAATATTGAATTCAAGGTGTATCCATCCTGAACAACCCTGGAAACTCAAGAGCTTAGTGAGAAAAGTTTTGGCCATACATTCCTTCTCATCTATTCCTAGAGTCATGATATCTTATCTATTGTGTATCTATAATACCCTAATAAAAGGGTCACTATGGAACATATTAATTCGAAATATTAGAGGCTATAATACAAATTTTTTTAGAAACCAACCTGGGACACCCCTAAATCGAGCACCTGAGCTGACCCATGACATACTTGAGGCGCATTACCGATCACCCATAGCTAGAAACTAGTGAAAAGGCAGTCAAATTAAAATCATTTGGAACAATTTATCCCTATATAAAAAAACAGTCATGATATTTCACTTGTAATCCTAAAATGACCATTCTTTATATAACAGATCATGTGTAAAAAGATAATAGATTCAAAATAAATGTAAACCAAACATAAAACATGACAATTAACATATATAATTAACAAAATAAATAATAACATAACAAGAAGCATAAAAATACAACTAAAAAATAAATATGTGAATAGGGATGACATAGATGGTATAATAAAGATACCCAATATAAAAAGAATAAACAAAACCACTACCATCTATCACCATGCGTAAGTGAGATAACTCCACATGATGCCTTCACTAGTCCAAACCAATAGACCAAGATCATTCAAGAAATAAAAGTGGACCTACTAAGATTGTAATATGATAGTCATGGGAATAAGTACAAGTAGATATTCTAAAGAAACCACAACCCATGCATATTATTTAAAAATGTAAAACAATTTCAATATAGTTTGAAATACATTTAGAAAGCAGTTTTTTATTAGAAAAGCACATGGAAATAAAATATCACATATAATCCATTTTATAAAGCTATAATTTATTTTTATTTAAATAAAAATATACCTTCTAAATTATTCCCCATCCTATGAATATTTTATTAAAAAACTATTTATAAATCCTCTTTCTAAAAAACTAGTTCAAAGAAGAAGAATTTTAAGTGAAACAAAACTGTAAAAAAAAACCCACCAAAAAAGTAATAGAATAATCAAAATCATGATGGGAACATAGTTACTTGGGTAAAAAACTAAGACATGACTATATAACTACTAAAATAAGAGACATGCATTGGATATCTAAAAACCTACCCTAACACTCAACACTTCCCTACATGGTCTAACTGAGGGGAATAATCCCATAAGTAGAGCGTAGTATATCTCAAGGACACTAGTCTGAGCATGATACTAAACTAGAGTATCATGTGTTCCTATATTTCCCAAATAAATACCCATGGAATCCCATGTCTTACCATGCGTAAGCTGTGCAATCACTTCTGGCCACGACCATTACCTACCACACACTTACCTGAGCAGAGGTGAATAACCATGTGATGTAAATATGGTAGCTTCTATCCCACCGAGACACCTACCTCATGATTATCCGGAAAGGGTGCATAATTACTAATAACTGTGCTCCAACCACACTCTACACCCGGTCCACCCAAAAGGTTCAAATTTCCTTGAATACTCAAGGGAGAACTTTCAGACAAGCACTAGGCTAAGAAGAAAAAGAAAGAATACCTCAAACTCCAAAAATGTAACACTTGGTTCCTAAAAAAGTGACAAATAATCAAACCCAAATCAGAACTAAAGATGAATATAAAAACCCGAGTGTGACAATTATCTAAACCATAATGCTTTCCGCCCCCGGAAATCCACAACAAGGCCTGATCCGAAATCAAAAACCACTACACTTTAACATCTCAAGGAGATTCCCAAAAAACAACAAACAGAAATAATACAAGAACAAAAACAGCAAGAAAAGAGGTTTACAATCCAAACTTGATAGACCAAAATGGACTCCCTACTAAGTGCCAATCACCCCCAAAAGCTAAAACACCTATAGTTGATCAATTCAAAATACATAGAACTTTAATAACATATAATTCAACCTCAAATTATGAACACTTTAAACATCACCAGTCGGAAGTCATGCCATGCACCCAAAACAAATGAACAAACTCAAACCACATCTAGTGAGTACCTATATAGCCTTACTGCAACAAAACTACTGGGAACACTCTCCTTCCAACACTTACTCAAAGGAAGAAATCAGAATTAGGTGGCTCTATATGAGACCACCTACCACCAAACCAAGACTGAAGACTATACCAGATTACCAACATAGAGAGGCTTGAATATACTTCCCATCATAATAAAGAGGCTAAAACTATTTTTATTCCTAAGTAATTCCAATGAGGCCTACTGTGGGTCTCCCCACCATAAGAACTAACTTGGTTAAACAAGCTTGAGAACTTACCTGAACAGACTAGAAACCCCCACCACAAGGGGAGGGGCAGGAAGGGACCCAACTAATGGAACATCAAAACCAAAACCAACAATATACCAATAACTTAATGCCCCCTAATGACCATAAAACAAATCCACACAAGGGCCATTAAATATGAGATTACATCCAGTGAGACACAAACACCAGGGTTTTAAGAGAATGATATGACCACACCTTCTTATAACCAAGGAAGAAATACTACACCCACATGGTTCACTATGTGGAAACGAGGTCTATACGAATTTTTCCACCAAACAGAACCAATTGAAATAGAACATCTATATGAGAGGCTTAAATTATCTCCATATTCTATGTTGAGAACAAAAATTAGACCAAAACGTTTCACATACATGGGGGTACCTGACTACACACAAGCTTCACCATGGGGCCTATGGATAGAGCTATAATATTTTAAGCATCTTCTACCTCACTGTTAGGCATTAGAAACCTCCGAATAGAACTCACAGTTCAAAATTTCACAAAGCACACTTCCATAAAAATATAAGTTTTAAAGGGGCTGACAACATCCATCCTTACAATTTAAATAGAATGAAAAACCAAAAAATGATACCAGAAACAACAATTACATCCCAGGAACATTACAGCGAGAGAGACCCTAAACTAATCCCAAAACAATGACCTACTTATATATACATGTTGGGGTATCCTTATACTAATTAGGTCTAGCGCAATGATGCTTCTAGGAAACACCATAACAAAACCACTACAAGTGACCCAAGTGTCCACAAGCATGTAAGGGTCTTGGAGAACTCAATAATTATGGATTCTTGTAACCGTTCTTATCACACTGATGACATATCAAGGAATTTATCTCTAAAGAGGTTGATGAGAGGTCTGAAAACCTCTTATTTCCCCTACCATCACCACCATCATCAGGAAACTTCCCTTTCATCTTATTATAATCCCATTCACCACTTCTAGATATTGGGGGAAGATTATCCATATCAAGCCCCCTACTAGAAGAGATTTAACATGAAAGGATAGCCTCAACGCATCATAAAAAGTGGTTAAGTTGAGTTCTGAAACCTCCGACTAAAGATTAGGATGACGACCACACTCAAAATGTTGTTCCCTTAAGGGATAATTTTCAACATACCCAAGATCATATGGGACTAGTTCTATAAAGAGACCATAGAAATCAAACACTAATCCAACACCCTGATGAAGACCACACATCCCCATCTTCTTCCTCACCTTTTTCATCTCAGAAAAGTATTGTTGTATGAATGAAGACCTGAAGAACTCCCAAGTAAAATATTTCAGAGGCTTTCTCTGAGACAAAGACTTCCACCATTTATAGTTTGGGCCTTCAAGCATAAAGGTATAAAATTGTACCTTTAATGAATCATCAAAACTCAAGGAACCAGAAGATTCTGTCAATCCTCCGTATCTACTCTTTTACTTTAAGATGATCCATTTGACCATAAAAGATATGAGGATTAAATTTCTAAAATTAAAGAACATAGTATATAGGTTGATCAACTTGATTGTTTTCTAACGATGTACCACCTGAAGCTACACCTTGGGTATCCATCATATCTTTGTGGGGGAATACAATATGAAACAAGGAAGCACAAAACTCAATCAAGACCAATCCAACATCAAGATTTTTCTATCTCAACCACCAAATAAAAAACATCATTCCCAAAATACAAATGGACACACAAAACTACTAAAAGATATCAAAACATCACATTTTTATTTAAAAGAAATTTTGAAAAGAAAACAATCCCAAAATATTTCACACTCACTAATTATATCACATGTAGCCTCACACATGCATATACTCATGCCATAACAAGAACCCATCCAATTTTCCACAAATATATATGCTTGTGGTCACTCAAAAAAACACAAAATTTCAAAACACTTTTCAAGATAAAAAATTTAACTCATGATTCCCATTAAAATTCCTAGAATACTATTTTCAAAAATCATTAGCCACAAAACCCGAAACACATTTTAAATTTCACAAAACTTCTTAAAAAAACCAACCATTCAAATAAAACTAATTTTATGAAAAAAATGAATTTTTTGATAAACCCAATGTTTTGATTATAAAAATCCAATATCATTGAAATAATTTTCATTTTACACAAATATTGTTTCATGAAAATCCACTTTTCTAAGTCTCTATCCCAAAACAATTCTAAAAATGAATTCTTTTTCCACCTTTAAAAATCAATCCATTTTCATTTTAAAATCCAATTTTCACAATTCCTCAAAAAAGTATTTTCAAAATAATTTCTAGAACCTAAGGAGACCCCAAGTCATGTAAGAGGAAACTAGTGTTGCTAGGTGACTTGGACATATGGTTGGAGGCCATACGACAATCACACCACCATAACAAAAAGTGTCCTAGGGTAATGTACCCAGCTCCATGTAGCTTTCCAAGCCCTATGAGCTCATGGATGCCACTTTACCAACTCCTTTTTTTTTATTTCACAACACCAAAAAATACATAAGAATAAAAATAAACTAACAAAATCTTACATAACAGTGTTACCTGAGGTTCAAAATAAGGAAGGGTTCATGACTTCCTTACCATTACTACATATTGAGCCCAAAAAATAATACTCCTTATACCTTGATATCCCCAAGTAACTATGGGATATCTAAAAAGAAAGGTCCAATAAGGGGCCGAACTATTCTAATACCATTTTGTCACAAACCAAACTCGAGCTGATTCTTGGAAAGGGTTGAGAGGTGTTCTCGATCCTCCCGGGATTGTGAAAAGTTACAAGGGAATCATCAGAGTGATAATGAGAATGATTTCTCCCAATTATTATAAATAAATTAGTAGAACAAAAAGAGAATATACCAAATAAATATGGTATCCAAACTATAAACTATTTACAATAAAACTGAAAACCCAACAAATTGAATATAATGACCCATACTTTAGATATATGGTTATTACTTCAGAATTAAAGCATACTTATTACAACATATAACAAAACCATGATTGGATCGTATAGGTATAGTGTCTTTAGAAATTGGGAAACATAAACAATTGGTTCATAAATCATCTACATTGTCTCCCACTTATTTCATCATATCTAGAGTCCCTTTTTGGCATATCCTACTTAATACCCTTCTTCCTGACCTGGGGAATAGAAAACATACAAAAGGGTGAGCTCAAACGCTCAGTAAGGGTGAAAAAAGAAATATCAATCATATCATATTCATAAGAGCATAACATTTTGAATATATTAACCTGCAAAAGAGATCATAATATCATAACATGGGATAAATCATAGTAGTGAAATGTAATCCCAATGATCATAAAATATAACATGAAACTTTGTGTCATACACACATAATCATATAAAATCATTTCTTATTATTCAAGACTCATTTCCAAGACTATCTTAGTGGACAAAGTCCATTTCTGAACCGAGTTCACTCCTCATTTCAGTCCTGTATCACTGAACCAGATTAACTTTCCGTTCGATCCATGTCTATCTCATGAGATATAAATCTTTACCGAATTCATTGGAGGGAGATATAGGTCCCACCCATCTCATAATGAAACCATTCTTATGTGTGCCCCAAATTCATAAATCATACATCATAGCATAACCCATGTAATAAAAATGGGATTCTTAAACATCGTGACATCATAAAACAATTCATATAAGATAAAGGAATTCATAAAAATAATTCCATCACAACATAATCAAATCAATGTAATAATAGGGATATAAAAATAATCCTATATTATCTTAGATGGAAAATAATTTTGATGAAACACATGAACTCCATTCTTGAGGAAAATATCATTTCTACTTCAATTTTTTTTCCTTTCTTAACATGTCATAATATTTTAAAATAATAGAATTTAATTAAAAATAAACTTGAATTTTTTTTAAAGGAATATTCATGGAAATAATTTTCTATGGAATCATAAAAATCCATTCATGCTGTATAAGTTAAAAAAACATTCTTCTCGTACTTTGGCCGAAAACGTCAAAAAGTATCTCATACTGAAAATGACAAAAGATTCCTTTCAAATATTTTACTAAAAATTCACCAATAGGTAAAATTGGATTTAAAAAATTATAGAAGGATAGAAATAATATTACATATTGAAGAAACATGGATGTGTATGATAAATATTCCCCAGTAAATTCTAAAGTATAAACAATCCCGGATAAAAATGAGATTGCAAGATTTTCCCTTACCTTAGGTCCGATATGATTCGTACTTATCCGAACCTCTTGTATAATAATTTAAATAATTTCATTGACTTATTAAATAATCATATTCATTGTTATGATATCATACATGGTCATATTCTTATCTTCTTATTAGTAATATTTCACTGCTACTTGTTATTTGGGTGTTCATTGCTTTATGTTCTTATGCATGTCTTATCGAATAAATTTTTATTACTCTTTATAGGTTATAGATACCTTATTTACAGAATGGTATTAGTGTATTATATATCATATATATTTATTCAATTCATTTATATAATTATTATTCAATGAAGATCATGTTGAACGAGTCACATCACATTGTGGAGACGGTAGGCCGTACGTATGCACGAGTGATGATATCGTTCCCATAAATATTGAATGGTATTGGAGTGGAAGATGGAATGTCTCAGAATTATTATAATGTTATAATAATCATATATAGTTATTCTTTACACCATTATACCCATCCATGTAAGGTGGTTGTGGAAAACAGATTACACCACGCCGTGGAGACGGTATTCCGTACGTACGCACGCGCGGTGATTTCATTTTCCGTAGGATGGATAGAAGGTGAAATATGGTTGTTTCATATTTATAATAACATATCAGTATATTAGTGATATTTATGTTATTAATTTGTGATGAAACAAATAAAGAAGAAGATGTAGAAGAAGAAATAAAATGGAAATAATCGATAAAGGATATTACCTCTTCTTTGACGCGCCTCTTCTTAACCTCTTCTTAGGGCACTAAAGATGGTCTTTGAAGAAGACCAGGACCTCTAGTATGTTTCTAGGGAAGTGGAAAAGAGAAATTGGTAGGGTTTGGCTGAGCTTGAAGGCTCAAAGTGGTGTGATGAGGATAGGGAGGATGTGCCCTTTTATAAGGGAGGAGAGGGGCCCCTTTGGAATTATAAGAAATATTAATTTATAATAAATTCAAAACCCACTTAAAAACCTCCAAAAATGACTCAGATACGATTATTAGATGATATAGGGTTGTAATATCATCAACCAATAAAACTTAGACAAGTTTGGAATTTATTTTAAACATTATCAACGTGATTTATCCTTATATAATATATTTAATTTTATTTCTGATAATAATATTCTAAATTTTAAATCATTATGAATAATTACTTATATGTTGTGAATTGTCCATAATTTTATACTTTATTATATTTTCTACCATATAAATTTTAATTTATAATTTTTTAAATATTTTCATGATTTTTAAACAATTTTATAATATGTAATTTTTATAAAATAACAATAGTGTCAATTTTGACACTATTCATTTATTTGAATTTAAATAAAATATACAAAGAAGATATGTTGTAACTAAAAGATTTAATAGATTTATAACATGTCATATTTATCTAAAAAATTAGTGGAACACATAAAATAGTTCATATAATATTTATTTTAATACTTTTAAAATCATTTGTTTGATAATTCAATCAATAAAATAATTTCAACATCACTATTGTGTCATAATTAATGATAATTATTTAATCCTTAAAAATTATAAATAAATTCACATGATGTAGATAATTCTATTATATTTCTATATACTATTCATGTTTTAAGTTTCATGAATTTTATCACTAAATTAAAATTATAATACTTATAAGATTTAAGAAAGTAACATGTTTTCACTTTCTTTGCTTTTAATAATAATTAAATTATTTTAATGGTCAAAAGTCCATAAAATGAATTTATTCCAACCCTAAGATGATAAGAGTAGACTTTTAGTCATCCAATAGAATTTTGAAAGGTTTTAGGGTAATTTTATAATCTTATTTTTACCCTTAATTACCCGATTTACCTTTAACTGCAGTAAATAAAAATTACCATAGTTACTATTCATAATATCAAAAAAATAAAAGTAACCTATTAACATAATTTGAACCCACTGAATCCAAATATGGAATCCATTTTTCATCCAAATATGGAATCCATTTGTCAAAATTCAAAACACAGAAGTTGCAGTAATTAATTTAAAAATTAACCCCGTTGTTAAGAAAATAGGTTTTAAAAGTTAAAATATTGCCAAAGATTGAAATGTTTTTACCTTTGAATTCAATGTAAAATTAATGGTAATGACATACATTATATTAAATGTTAAAAATATATTCTATTTATACTTTAAAACAATTCAATATTATAATTTAACCATATAAATTATTGCGATGAAAAAAGTTGTTTTTAATTAAAATATAGCATGTTTTTACTATTCATTAAAATATGAAAGTTATCAGAATAATATGAAAAATTTATCCAAAGAAAATTTTATATCCTGATTCCAAATAAGAATTTTATTTTTTCAAATTGAACTTATAAACATGTCAGAAACTAGATTTAAAGTTGGTGCGCCATCAAAAGGCGACAAAATTGCATTTTTTAAAAAATACTTATTTTACCCAAAACATTTATTTTCTTCACATACCATGTTTTTTGAAAATGTGTAAGATGAATAATAATTTTATAAAATTAAAAATGTATTTAATACTATTCATAATAGCTAGTCCATAATAATATTATAACAATATTTCGTTGTTTAGTGAAACTCAATATTGCGTACAACACATGCTATCGAGGATGGTTTCTCTTGCGTATAACGCAAGCCAAGATAGTGTTGTGTGTAGTGAAAGATTCATTTTATGTTTCATATAACATAAGACGTAAAAAAAAATATATTTCTCATAAAATATCAGGGTGTTACATTCTACCCCCCTTAAAATGAATTTCACCCTCGAAATACGTCACTTCGTAACAAACAGATGAGGATACCTCTCCCCAATAATATCCTCATGCTCCCATGTAACTTCTTATAATTGGTGGTTCCTCCATAAAACTTTCACCAAGAGATTGGTCTTGTTCCGTAGAACTTTTTTTCTATGATTCAGAATCTCTATCGGCTGTTCTTCATAAGAAAGATCTTGCTCCAGCGGTACAACTTTTGAGCTTAGTACATGCGAAGGATCGGGTATATACTTTCTCAGGAGAGATACATGGAACACATCGTGAACTTTAGAGAGATTTGGTGGAAGCGCCAATGGTAAGCTACCATCCCAACACGATCCAGTATTTCAAAAGGACCGATATACCTAGGGCTCAACTTGCCCTTCTTTCCAAATATCATTACTCTATTCGAAGGAGATATTCGTAAGAACACTTTATCACCCACTTCAAACTCTATGTCTTTTCTTCGGTTGTCAGCATAACTTTTTTGTCGACTCTAAGCTGTTCTTCTGTGTTGTTGAATAGATCAGACCTTTTATGCCATTTCATCAACAAGATCAGGTCCTAATAGCTTTCTTTCCCCAACTTCATCCCAGTAAGTTGGAGTTCGAAATTTCTTTCCCGAGAGAGCTTCATAAGGAGCCATCTGAATACTGGAGTGAATGATATTATTATAAGAAAATTCCACCAAAGGTAGGTGTTGATCCCAACCACCTTTGAAATCCATAGAGCAAGATGTTAACATGTCTTCTAGAGTTTAAATTGTTCTCTTAGACTAACCGTCTGTCTGAGGATGATAAACAGTGTTGAAACTCAACTCTGTATCTAGAGTATGCTGAAGACTTCACCAGAACATCGAGGTAAAGCTCGGATCCCGATCAGAAATAATGGAAAGTGGTACTCTATGAAATCTTACCACTTCCTTTATATATATCCTGACAAGATGATCCATAGAGAAATATTCTCTAATATTAAAGAAGTGTACTGACTTCGTAAGACGATCAACTATGACCCAGATAACATTATTTCCTTTAGAAGTTTTAGGAAGTCCGGTGAAACGGTCCATAGTGATGTTTTCCCATTTCCATTCGGGTATGGGTAATGGTTGTAACATCCTCTTAGACTTCTATCTCTCAGCTTTAACTTTCTGAAAAACCAAGCATCGAGAGACATATTCAACAATATCTCTTTTTCATGCCATCCCACTAGAAGTACTCTTTCAGGTCCCTATACATCTTCGTGCTTCCAGGATGAATAGAGAATGAAGAACTATGAGCCTCATCCAGTATCTCCTTCTTTAATTCTGGGATGGGAGGAACACAAACCCGATTCATGAACCTTATTATTTCATAACAATCAATGTGAAATTCAGGAATATTTTTCACCTTCTTTTGTCACTCTACATCTTCTTTTTGTGCTTGTTTAATCTTCATATGTATAGAAGGTTGAACACTCATTTGAGAAAGATAATATTTTTCCCCTTCCATTATAATTCCAAGATCCATCCTTTGTAAATCCATAAATATCGGATCTTTTGTGATCCTCATCATGGATAAGCTAGCATGGTCTTGTATACTTAATGAATCTTACACCTTGTTTGCTTTCCCAGGGTGATAATGAATTGAGCAGTCGTAATCCTTAATCAAATCCAGCCATCTTTTTTGGCATATATTCATATCCTTTTTTGTGAAAATATTCTTTAAACTTTTATGATCAGTATAAATATCACACCTTTCACCATAAAGATAATGCCGCCAAATCTTTAATGCAAATATTACCGTAGCTAATTACAAATCATGAGTTGGGTAATTTTTCTCATGGATTTTCAACTATCATGAGGCATAAGCTATCACAATATCATTTTGCATGAGAACACACCCCAATCCCTTCTTGGATGCATCACTATAGATCAAAAACCTTTCTCCACTAAAAGTTAGTGTGAGCACAGGTGCAATGGATAACATTCCTTTTAACTCCTTGAAATTCTCTTCACACTCCTCCATCAAAACAAACATAACTCCTTTTCGAGTCAACCTGGTGAGTGGATTAGATAATCGTGAAAAATATTTCACAAAACGTCGATGATATCCAGCCAAACCAAGAAAACTTCGGATCTCAGTTACTAATGTTGGTCTCGACCATCTTTCGATAACCTCTGTTATTGCTGGATCCACATATATCCCCTCTTTTGAGATTATGTGACCCAAAAATGAAACTTTTTGAAGCCAAAATTCACACTTGGTAAATTTGGCATAAGGATTCTCCTTTCTTAGGGTCTTTAATACAATTCTTAAGTGATATTCATTTTCTTCCTTGTTCTTTGAATAGAGAAGATTATCTTCTATAAAGACTACCACAAAATGATCAAGATAGTCTCTAAATACTCTATTCATTAGATCCATGAAGATAGAAGGGGAATTAGTAAGACTAAATGGCATCACTATAAATTCATAGTGTCCATACCTTGTACGGAAATCCGTCTTTGGTATATCCTCTCTTTTGAACCATAATTGATGATAGCTTGAATGAAGATCAATCCTGTAAAGGTACTGAGCTCTGCGTAGTTGGTCAAATAAGTCATCAATGCGTGGGAAAGGGTATTTGTTCTTGATAGTGATCTTGTTAAGTTCTCGATAATCAATGTAGAGTCTCATTGATCCATCTTTCTTATTAACAAACAGAACAAGTGCTCCTCAAGGTAATGCACTAGGGTATATGAATCCCTTATCAAGATTCTCTTGGAGTTGCTTCTTCAATTCCTACAACTCAATTGGGGCCATTTTATAAGGTGTATTTGAAATGGGCATAACACCCGGTATGAGTTCTATTGAAAACTCAACTTCACGATTTGGTGGAAGACCTGGCAATTACTCTGGAAAGACATCATCAAACTCCCATAAAATGGAAATATTCTTAATCATGAGTTTCTCGCCTACCATTTGAGATAAATAACCTTTATTTATTGGAATCAAGACCCATAAGATGGAAGAAATTTCCACTGGAAGGTTATATTCATCCTTGCATCGATAGATGATCATAGATTAATTGGGAATATTAAATGTGATTTCCCTTCATTGGAAATTTATATAAGATTCGTATAAAGAAAGCCAATCCATGCCAAGAATCACATAAAATTCCACTATAGGAAGGATCACAAGATTTCTAGGAAGCAATTTCCCACAAACTTCAATCAGAGAAGAATTGTAAACTTTTGATGCGACCGTTGTGCCATTAGGAGTTGTCACAGCTAACTCAACATCTAATTGTTGAGGTAATACGACGATACCCTTAGAAGATTATTCAAAAATAAACGAGTGGGTAGATCCAGAATCAAATAAAACATTTTCTACTTTAGAGTGGATGGTAAGTGTACCTTTCACCACTTCATTATCGTACTTCACATCGCCAATATAAATTGAATGTGACATTCCTTTGTCTTTGGCCTTAAGAGTTTGTTGATGTCAATCATCATAAATAACCCTTGGATTAGAGCATTTATTAGCATAATTCCCCATCTCCTTGCACTTGAAACATTGAAGAGTTGGAGGTGCATTCAGTGTATCCCTTTCTTTGTTCGCATCATTAGACATATTCTTCCCATTATTTCGACATTCAATTTCCTGATGACCTTATTTTCCACACTTAAAACATTTACTTGTCCCTTTAAGACATTTCCCTCCATGTTTATTTCCACAATTTGAGAATAAAGGAAAACTCATCTTCTTTTCAGTGTGGTCTTTAAATTTTCCTTCGAATTCCATTTTCCTCTTCTTATCAAACCCATATGATTGATGGGTTAATCCAATATCCATCTCAACCTTTAGAGCACATCAAACAATTTCCTCATAGCTATTTAAGTCCCTTATGTCTAAATCCCTTTGAAGACTTGGTTTTAAGCCACTAAAGAAACGATCGATCTTACTCTCAGGTTGGATAATAATTCCAGAAGCGTACCTTGCAAGTCTTGTAAAATTTTCTTCGTAGGTACCAACCGATTCATCATCCTTTTGCTTCAGTTCAAGAAACTCATTCTACATATTTGTTCGAAGAATATGAGGGATGTACTTATTGAAAAATAAGTTCTTGAAATTTTCCCATTCCATGGACTCAATTTCATCCCTTTGCCTCGTATTCTTGATAAGATTCCACCATTGACCAGCTTCACCTTCCAAACGATACACTGATAAGATGACTTTGTCATGTTCAGAACATTGTAGAACTGAAAATATCTTTTCAGTGGTACTGATCCATTGTTCAACCACTAATGGATCAGAAGACCCATTGAATGAAGGTGGGCGCTGCCTCATGAAGGATTCAACAGAATGTTTCTCCTTCCTTTGCTCATTTGGAAGTCCTGCATGATTCATAGCTTGAGAAAGTTTTGTGATCATGGCTACAAGATTTTTCATTCCAGCTCCCATAATGATTGGTTGCTTAGGGGGACAATCATTTCATTTTCTGTCACATTCAGCATTAACACGATTCCTTCGGGTTCTATCCATTGAATAAAACCAAGAAGCATAGTGTGAGAAACACTAATTACAATAGGAAAACCACATAATTAGTAATAAAATTTCACACTTTAGGTCTTATCATAGGTTATTCATGGCCATTTCTAAAATACTAAGATTATTTTCTATGCTTAGACATATCCTTAGGGTTCTTACGAAGGCTTTCACATCCTATTTTCCAAAGGTTGACTATACCTTTCCTCTGATACCAACTATAGCGACCCATACTCTAGATACATGGTTATTACTTCAGAATTAAAGCACACTTATTACAACATATAACAAAACCATGGTTGGACCGTATAAGTATAGTGTCTTTAGAAATTGGAAAACATAAACAACTGGTTCATAAATCATCTACATTGTCTCCCACTTATTTAATCATATCTAGAGTCCCTTTCTGGCATATCCTACTTAATACCCTTCTTCCTGACCTGGGGAAAAGCAAACATACAAAAGGGTGAGCTCAAATACTTAGTAAGTGTAAACAAAAGAAATATCAATCATATCATACTCATAAGAACATAACATTTTGAATATCTTAACCTGCAAAAGAGATCATAATATCATAACATGGGATAAATCATAGTAGTGAAATGTAATCCCAATGATCATAACATATAACATGAAACTTTGTGGAATACACACATAATCATAGAAAAACATTTTATTCAAGACTCATTTCCATGACTATCTTAGTGGACAAAGTCCATTTCGGAACCGAGTTCACTCCTCGTTTCAGTCCTGTATCACTGAACCGGATTAACTTGTCGTTCCAGCCTTGTATATCTCATGAGATATAAATATTTACCCAATGCATTGTAGGGAGATTTAGGTCCCACCCATCTCATAATGAAACCATTCTTATGTGTTCCACAAAATCATAAATCACACATCATAGCATAACCCATGTAATAAAAATGGGATTCTTAAACATCGTGACATCATAAAACAATTAATATAAGATAAAAAACTTCATAAAAACAATTCCATCACAACATAATCAAGTCAATGTAATAATAGGGATAGAAACATAACCCTATATTATATTAGATGGAAAATAATTTTGATAAAACACTTGAACTCCATTCTTGAGGAAAATATCATTTCTACTTCAAATTTTTTTCCTTTCATAACATGTCAGAACATTTTAAACTAAAAGAATTTAATTAAAAATAAAATTGAAAATTTGTAAAGGAATCATCATTGAAATAATGTTCTATGGAATCATAAAAATCTATTCATTCCATATAAGTTAAAAAAACATTCTTCTCGTACTTTGGCCGAAAAAGTCAAAAAGCATCTCGTACTGAAAATGACAAAAGATTACTTTCATATCTTTCACTAAAAATTCACCAATAGGTAAAATTGGATTTAAAAAATTTTAGGAGGATATTAATAATATTACATATTGAGGAAACATGGATGTGGATGATAAATATTCCCCAGTAAATTCTAAAGTATAAACAATCTCGGATAAAAGTGAGATTGAGAGATTTTCCCTTACCTTAGGTTCGATATGCTTCATACGTATCCGAACCTCCTGTATAATGATTTAAATAATTTCACTGACTTATTATAGAATCATATTCATTTTTATTATATCAATTATAGTCATATTCTTATCTTCTTATTAGTAATGTTTCATTGCTACTTGTTATTCGGGTGTTCATTACTTTATGTTCTTATGCATGTCTTGTCGAATAAATTCTTATTACTCTTTCTAGGTTATAGATAACTTATTTAAAGAATAGTATTAGTGTAATATATATCATATATATTCATTAAATTCATTTTTATAATCATTATTCAACGAAGATCATGTATAATGAGTCGCATCACATCATGGAGATGGTAGGCCGTACATACGCACGAGCGATGATATTGTTCCCATAACTATTGAATGGTATTGGAGTGGAAGATTTAATATATCCAAATTAGTATAATGTTATAATAATTATATATAGTTATTATTTACACCATTATATCCATCCATGTAAGGTGGTGGTGGAAAATAGATTACACCACGGCGTGGAGACGGTATTCCGTACGTACGCACGCGTGGTGATTTCATTTTTCGTAGGATGGATAGAAGGTAAAATAGGGTTGTTTCATATTTATAATAACATATCTATATATTAGTGATACTGATGTTATTAATTTATGACAAAACAAATAAAGAAGAATAAGTAGAAGAAGAAATAAAATGGAAAGAATCGGTAAAGGATATTACCTCTTCTTTGACACGCCTCTTCTTAACCTCCTCTTAGGGCACTAAAGTTGATCTTTTAAGAAGACCAGGACCTCTAGTATGTTTATAGGGAAGTGGAGAAAAATAATTTGTAGGGTTAGGCAGATCTTTAAGGCTCAAAGTGGTGTGAGGAGGAGAGGGAGGAGGTGCCCTTTTATAAGGGAGGAGAGGGGCACCTTTGGAATTATAAGAAATATTAATTTATTATAAATTCCAACCACACTTAAAAACCTCCAGAAATGACTCAAATCCAAATATTAGATGAGAAAGGGTTGTAATATCATCAGAAAATAAAATTTATACTAGTTGGGAATTTCTTTTAAACATTATCAACTTGATTTATCCTTATATAATCTATTTAATTTTATTTGTGGTAATAATATTCTAAATTTTAAATCATTATAAATAATTAATTATATGTTGTGAATTGTCCAAAATTGTATAATTTATTACCTTATCGACCATATAAATTTTAATTTATAATTTTTAAATATTTTTGTGATTTTTAAACAATTTTATAATATGTAATTTTTATAAAATAACAATAGTGTCAATTTTGACATTATTCATTTACATGAATTTAAATAAAATATTAAAAGAAGATATGTTCAAACTAAAAGCTCTAATAGATTAATAACATCTTATATTTATCTAGAAAATTAGTGGATCACATTAAATAGTTCATATAATATTTATTTTAATACTTTTAAAATCATTTATTTGATAATTCAATCAATAAAATAATTTCAACATCACTATTGTGTCATAATTAATGATAATTATTTAATTCCTAAAAATTATAAATAAATTTAAATGATGTAGATTATTTTATTATATTTCTGGATACTATTCATGTTCAAAGTTTAATGAAGTTTATCACTAAATTAAAATTATTATACTTATAAAATTTAAGAGAGTGATATGTTGTCACTTTCTTTGGTTTTAATAATAATTAAATTATTTTAATGGTCAAAAGTCCATAAAATTAATTTATTCCAACCCTTAGGTGATAATGGTCAACTTTTAGTCATCTAATATAATTTTGGTAGGTGTTAAGGTAATTTTATAATCTTATTTTTACCCTTAATTACCTAATTTACCATTAACTGTAGTAAATAAAAATTACCATAGTTACTATTCATAATATCAAAAAATAAAATAAAAATAAAAGTAACCTATTAACATAATTTGGACCCACTGAATCAAAATATGGAATCCATTTTTCAAAATTCAAAACACAGAAGTTGCAGTAATTAATTTAAAAATTAATCCCGTTGTTAAGAAAATGGGTTTTAAAAGTTAAAACATTGCCAAAGATTGAAATGGATTTACCTATGAATTCAATGTAAAATTAATGTTAATGAAATAAATTATATTAAATGGTAAAAACATATTCTATTTATACTTTAAAACCAATCAATATTATAATTTAACCATATAAATTATTGTGATGAAAAAAGTTGTTTTTAATTAAAATATAGGGTGTTTTTACTATTCATTAAAATATGGAAGTTATCAGAATAATATGAAAAATTTATCCAAAGTAAATTTTTATATCCTGATTCCAGAGAAGAATTTTATTTTTTCAAATTGAACTTATAAAAATGTCAAAAGGTAGATTTAAATTTGGTGCGCCATCAAAAGGCGGCAAAACTGCATTTTTTTGAGAAATACTTATTTTACCCGAAATATTTATTTTGTTCACATACCATGTTTTAGAAAATGTGTAAGATGAATAATAATGTTATAAAATTCAAAATTTAGTTATTAATATTCATAATAGCTAGTCCATAATAATATTATAACAATATATCATTGTTTAGTGAAACTTGATATTGCCTACAACACACGCTATCGAGGAAGGTTGCTCTTGCGTATAACGCAAGCCAAGATAGTGTTGTGTGTAGTGAAAGATTCCATTAATGTTGCGTATAAGATAAAAAAAAATATATTTCTCATATAATATCATGGTTTTACATTGAACAATATATGAAACATCTCCAAGTGACCCTGAGGGTCACTCTCCAATCCATGACCAAACTTGATGAAGAGATTAAAACTGAGATGGAACTTACATCATAAACTAAAAACAAGAAAAGACTACAGGCATGAGTGATAAAAATCAGTAGGTACGCCCAAATAAATATATTCCCAATATATATCCTTTAAATAAAGAAACATTGGTTTCATTTTTGAAATACATTATATAAATATAGGTTTTTATACACCTTTCATTTTAAGAAAACAAATCACAACACATTTCCCTCATAGTTTAAAACAAGCTTCCATTCATTAAGGATAATTAGGTTCAAAGGGAAGAAGGGGAAGGGGATCAAATAAAAATGTTCATTTTTTTTATAAAAGTGAAAAAGGGAGAACACTTTCCCTTTCCAAAACATCTTTCTATATATCCTTTTTAACAAAAATCACATATTCTCTATTTACCAAGAAAACTCCTAAACCATGAGAAAATAATGTGATTCCACAAAACTAGGGAAATGGGACTAATGATACTAGATCCAAATAAACATGAGAATACCAAGGAACTCAAAGGATAATGAGAACATACTGTACATATGACTCATCCAAAAGGAATTCCGTACCTGATGAAATCATAATGCCCAAATTCCCAATCAAAGTCCTACCTGGCCTGACTAAGGGGCCCAATCCCATAACAATAACAACAAAATATCCCCCTACTATGGGCCACTAGATAGTGCATGAACTAAACTAGTGTGGAAATCTTTATCATAATTCCTCATATTTATTCTAGGTTTTCATGTCATATGTTCATTAAGGGGTGTGCCAAAAAAAACTAAGAAAAAATCCATACATACATGCCATCATTTATATCACACAAACTGGAACCACCCAAGACACCTCAAGGGATAGTCCCTTGCATTAAAACTAATATCACATAAGGGAAGTCTGAAACTGAGGACACTCTCATCTCATGGTTAACCAATAAGTAAAGTGACTCACTCCTAGAAGGGTTTTCCAATGAAACCATTTTAAAAGTGCCAACCAGGCCTCACAATACTTTCACATATCAAACCTCTTCTTGAAAAACCACACACAAGACGCTTTCAATCCCTCAAAAAATTAGAAATCTATTTGAGAAAAATCAACCACCAATTTAGATATCACAAATATATTTACAAAACAAAACCATGCTTTTAAAAATATCAAACCACTTGACAAATCCTACCGAGCAATTTAATAAATACTAGGCATGCACAACTCAACAAATCTACACAAAATTTCCAAAAAAAATTGAGAAAACCCCCTCATTTCACATAGAAAAATTATTATAAAAATCATAAATTACTATTTAACAATAAAGGAATGTGAAAAAAATCAAAAAATTAATGAAATATTAAATGGAAAGGAGATATGCAAAGGTATCCTACCTTATATGAAGAAACTTCCATAATCTGTTATGAAACCTCAATCAAACCTCAACCGTACCCAAGGGAAGCTATATCAAACCTAAAACATCAATATTGAAACCAATATTTTATGATCCAACCCTAAAATCAAAATCCTATCCACTGGAAAATCAAAATCTCAAAGGAGAGAAAGAAGATACCTAAAAAGGAAGGGAAAACAAGGAAAATAAGAACTTACATGAAGATTCATTAAAGAATCATGGCCAAAAGCTCCCAAAGACTGGTTCCAAAGAGGTCTAGGGAAGCTTGTAGGAGCTTCCATGGCTGAAAATACTATGTGGGAGAGAAAGGGGAGGAATTAGGGTTAAATCCCAGGAGGAAAAAAGGGTAAAAACCCAATTTTTTAATGAGCTGGCAGGACACATGGTTAGTCTGTATGGTTTTTCAAACCATGTGGTGATCATGCGACCACCTCTACCGAGGAAGACACCTACCTCACGATTAATCTACATGGTATGAATTACCTTTCCGAGGAAGACACCTACCATACGTTCAGTAGATTCTTTCTAACCTAGCCACATACCACAAAATTATCAAGGATGGGTGAAAAATTACTACTAACCATGAGCCAGTTGTGTGCTACACCCTTTCTACCCAAAATCTGCACTTTTTCTTCAAAACACAAGAGAGAACTAATGGGAAATAACTAGGATAAGAATAACCAAAAGTAATTCCTCAAAACTCCAAACCTATCACACTCGGTTCCTAAGAAAATAAACAAAACCAAACCCAAACTAGAACCAAAGATGAATCTAGGAACCCGGTTGTGATAATTCAACCCATCATAACACTTTATGCCCCTAAAAAGCCATAACAAGGCCTGATCCAAGAGAAAAAACTGCTACTATTTTACAACTCAAGGTGATTCCCAATGAACGAAAAATGAAAAGAATACAAGAACAAAACTAGTAGGAAAAGTGGATTATAATCTAAACTCAGGAGACCAAAATGAACTCCCCTCTAAGTGCCACAAGCCCCTAAAAGTTAAAAAACCACCATTTGATCAATCCAAAAGACATATAAATTTCATAATGTACAATTCATCCTCAATTTATAAACACTTTAAACATCACAAGTCAGAACACATATCATACACCCAAAACAAAAAATGAAGAGAAACCATATCTAGTGAGTACCACTATATCCTTAGTTTAAGGAAACCACTGGGAACAATCTCATCCCAACACTTACTCAAAGGAATAACTCAAAAATATTTTTCTCTCTATGATACCACATACCACCAAACCAAGACCATATAATATACCAGATTACCAACATGGGGAGTCCCAAGTTGACTCCCCATCACAAGAAATTAGATAACACTATTTTTATTCCTGAGGAATTCCAACATGGTCCATGGTGGGTCTCCCCACCATAATAACTGACCAGATTAAAAAAACTTGAGAACTTCCCTACACTGACTAGAAACCCCCACCACATGGGTAGGGGAGATAAGGGACCCAACTAATGGAACATTGAATCCACAACCAACAACATACCAACAACTTAACACCCCTAGATGACCATAAAACAATTCCACAAAATTTCCATTAAATAGGGTCCTACATCTGGCGAGACACAACCACTAGGGTTTTAAGAGAATGAGATAGCCACACCTCCTTATAACCAAGGAGTAACTCTTACACCCAAGTGGGTTACAATGTAGAAATGAGATCCACATGCATATTTTCACAAAATAGAAGTAATTGAAATATAACGGCTACACCATAGACTTAAACTATCTCCATATTCCACACTAAGAACAAAAATTAAACAAAGTCTTTTCACATCCCTGGGGGGTCCTTGACTATGTTTCAGATTTACTTCGGGGCCTATGTTTGGAGCTATGATATTTGAATCATCTCCTACATCATATTTTGAAATTAGTAACCCTTTAATAGAACTCACTTTTCAGAATTTCACAAACACAATTCCCTTAAAATAGAAGTTTTAAAGGGATTGAAAATATGCATCCTTACAATTTAAAGAGAATGAAACGCCACAAAATGCTACCAGACACAACTATTACATCGAAGGAACATTACAGTGAGATAGACCCTAAACTGATCCCAAAACATTTCCCTACTTCTGCAAATAGGTTGGGGTGTCCTTCAAAGTGTTGGTTCTGGCCCCAAAATGCTTCTTGGAAACACCCCAACAAAACCATTTCAAGTGACCCAAGAATCTATAGGCATGGAAGGGTCTTGGAGCACTTAGGTAAAATAGATTCTTGTGACCATTCTTTCTGCAAAAATGACATATTAAGGCATTACGCCTAGAAGAGGTTGATGAGAGGTATGAAGGACTCTTAATTCCGCTACCAACACCACCAGCATCAGGCTGCTTCCCTTTATTATTACTATAACCCCCTTCACTACTTTGAGAGACAAGAGAAAGATTAGCCATCTCAAGCCCTCCCACTATCATAGCTTCAACATGATAGTCTTGCCTCACTGCATCATAAAAAGTGGTCAAGTTGAGTTCCAACACCTTGAACTACATCTTAGGATGGATCCCATACTCAAAATGTTGATCCATCAAGGGATCATTTGGAACATACCATGGATCATATGGGATTGGGTCTATGAAGTGACCATAGAACTCCAACACTAATCAAACACCCTACTGAAGACCTCACATCTCTATCTTATTCCCCAACTTCATCATCTTATAAAAGTACTGTTGGGTGAACGAAGACTTGAAGCACTCCTAAGTAAGGTATTTACGAGGCTTGCTTTGAGACACAGACTTCTACCATTTCCAGGTTGGACCTTCAAGAATTAAGGTAGAAAATTTATACTTTAGTGACTTAGGAAACTCAAGGAAAATGTAGTTTCTATTAATCCTCTACATCCACTCTTCCACTTCCAGAGGACCCACTTTAATATAAAAGAGAGAATGATTCAACTTCTGAAATTCAAGAACATAGTCTATAGGTTGATCAACTAGAGTGTTTTCTAATGATGTACCAATCGAAGCTCCACCTTGAGTATCTATCATATTTTTGTGGGGGCTGACACTATGAAACAAGGAAACAAAGAACTCAATCAAGACCAATCCAACAACAAGATTTCTCTATCTCAACCACCACATAATAATCATCATTCAAAAAATACAAAGGGACACACCACACCACTAAAAGATATCAAAACATCAAATTTTCATTTAAAATTACTTTTGAAAAGAAAATGAGCTCAAAGTATTGCACACTCACCAATGATATCCCTTGGATCCTCACACATGAATTTTCCCATTTCATACCGAGCACCCATCCAATTTTCCACACATATCTATTCATGTGGTCACTCACAAAAACACAAAAGTTCAAAAAAATTTCAAGAAAAAACACTTAACTCACACTTCCCTTTAAAATCCTAGGAATTCTATTTTCAAAAACTGTTAGCCACAAAACCCGAAACCCATTTCAAATTTCAAAGAACATCTTCATAAAAACACAAACTGTTGAAATAAAACTCATTTTTTGAAAAAATTATTTGTTTTTGATACACCCCAAGTTTTAATTAAAAAAATCCAATCTCATTAAAATAATTCTCATTTTACACAAATATTGTTTCATGAAAATCCACTTTTCTAAGGCTCTGTCACAAAAAATTCCAAAAAAACATTTTTTACACTTTTGGAAATCAATATATTTCCACATTAAAATCCAATTTTCACAATTCTTTAAAAAAGGGGTTGCAATATAATTTCAAGAACCTAGGGAGACACCAAGAAGTACAAGAGAAAACTAGTTCTTATAGGTGACTTGGGAATATAGTGTTTTGCCATATAACAATCACACCACCATCAAAAAGAGTGTACTAATGAAATTTCATGATATCCAAATGGTTTTTCTAGGCCTCATGAGATCACACAGTCCACTTTCCCAACAATTTTTTTATTTCCCAACACCAAATAGTCCACAAGAATAAAAGGAAACCAACAAAACTAGACATCCCATTGTAAGCTGAGGGTTGGAATGAGGAAGGGTTCATGACATCCTTTCCATTCCTATATCTCAAGCCTTGATAATCCTATTACTTCTACCTTGAAATAACCATGTAAAAATGAACACTCTGAAAGAAAAGGTCTACTAAAGATTTGACTTACTCTAATACAATTTTTTCACTAACCAACCCAGGTCGACCCTGAACTGGTCAACTGAGATAATACGTGGAAAGGCCCGATAGTCATTCCTGATCCTTCCAGGATAGAAACAAGAACCAAGGGAATCATCAAAGTGACAATGGGAATTATTTATATTAATTTAAATAAAAAAATTAGTAGAAAATAATAGAGTATACCAAATAAATATGGGATAAAAACTATACAAAATTTACACTACAACTAAAAATACAACTAAATGAACAAAAACGATTTGTCAGAAAACTCAAACTAAACCTAAAAACCACAACATCTCCATGTGACCCTAAGGGTCACTCTCCAATCCATCACCAACCATCACTAAGGAAATTGAACCTAAGATGGAACCTATAGTACAAACTAAAAACATAGAAAGACTGTTGTCATGAGTATAAAACTCAGTAGGTAATCCTGAATAAAAATCTTCCCAATTCATATCCTTTAAATAAATAAACATAGATTTTAGGTTTTAAATACACCATATAAATATAGGTTTTCCCACACCATTAATTTCAAGAAAAAATCACAATCCATTTCCCTCACGGTTTAAAAAAAGCTTCCATTCATCGAGGAGAATTAGGTTCCAAGGGAAGAAGAGGAAGGGGATGAAATAGACATGTTCATTTTTCATAAATGTCAAAAAGAGGAAAAAATTTATCTTTACAAAACTTATTTCTTGAAAACCTTTTTAACAAAAACCACACATTCTATATTTACCAAGAAAAATCCAAAACCATGAGCAAAGAATATGATTCCACAAAATGAGTGCAATGGGACTAATGATACTAGAGAAATAGAAAAATAAGAATATCTAGGAACTCAGAGGATAACCAAAACATACTATACATGTGACTCATACTAAAAGAATTTGTAATGACCCGAACCCAAAAATCCACCCAAACATTGCGAAACAAGTCTGGTGCTACTACCTTAGGAACACCTCCCTGAATTCCAAAGGCTGCCGACTAGCAGCGAGGGTATTATAAGTATATTGGGGAGGCTATAACCTCTCGGAGGATAATAATAATGGTACTGGTCCAAGTATAATAATAAATATGTAGTGGAATAAATGACTCAATAGACTCAAACCAGACCCACAGAGGTGAAACACATTCAATATCAATAAACATCGGAAGTAATAAATATAAACAACAACAGTGGAAATAAACATGATAGCATTCTAATCACTTGAAACTACTAATGAACCACCAAACATGCATCCAAATAAGGTCATACATATATAAATATAAAGGGCGCAAATGGCTAACCAACTATAGCTACAAACAAGCATGCTGATATAGGAATGTATGCAAAACATAGCAAACTCTGGTTAGGCAAGACCTCAAGGTCCATAGCATTTCCATGAAACAGCTAATACAGCCCAGCTCCTGAAACTGGCCTCTTTCCAGCATGTAAATCCATAAATTATACATGCATCCTGAAGGGCCCATGTAGGGTGTGAGAAAAATCTCAGTAGGATACAACCCAACGGTGCGTACCTAATATAAGTGTTTAAGAAGGCATGCATTTAGAAGGAAAGCAGTAAACAAAATGATGCACAAATAAACAAAACTCCACTGGTGCTCAGCAGACACCATGGAGTGTCACCTAATTTGGCCAACACTGAAACCTCTATCATGTAACCCGGCACCATGTGCCCCCTGACACTGCGTGCCTCAAATACCGACATCCTGAAGGCATGCCCGAGAACTATAACCCGGAGGAACAACGATGCCTGTCCTCCATCAGTAACTGGAGGGACAATGATGTCTGCCCTCAAAATAAGTAGTCTGAGGGATATCGATGTCTTCCCTCAAAGTAAAGTATCTGGAGGAATAGATATGTCTTCCCTCAAAGTGAATTATTTGGAGGGACATCGATATCTTCCCTCAGATAAGTATCCAGAGGGACAATAATACCTACCCTCAAATAATGTAGAGCCTCTGCCCCCCAACCTGATAGCCTCAATGCTATCCCCTTAAGGCTCATTACCTTCCATGTGGCTTCCTAAGAAAAGCATCCCCAAATGAATAGTACCTAAACCACAACTAACGGGAGCCCTTACCCATACGAGTGATCAAAACCACCTCATCACAGAGTCTCTCTGTGTGCACACTACTCAAAGTTTCCGGGTGAGTGGTAATCACCAAAATAGTACCCAAGACACAACATCTCTGACACCTCATGTCCCTATGACCATGTCGCTCAAGTCTGATGGAATCTCCATCCTAGTAACTCAATCCATGCCCAACTTGACAATCATCCTACCTCAAACCGACATCCATGACACCCAATCCCATGGTCCAAACCACCCAATGTAACCCCGGGCCAAGACCAACCTGTGATCAACAACACTCAAGAATATTCGGGCCATGCCCAACACAACCCAAGGGTTCCAGCATATGCAATTCAGCAATTACATATATAACATATTTAAACAGAACACATAAATAGTTGAATTGCACTGATCAAGTATTATCCCATACTAGGAAAGAGGTCTTTAAGGACCCTAACAATTCATACCAGGATTAATAGATTAAACTCAACAGTTTATAACAATATAATTAAAATATAACCATTTTGGCATCCCCCGGACAAAATGCCCTGATGTCCAACGACCCCTCGCCCGACCCCACTCAAGAAAAACTGGTATCATGGCATACCCAAAGGCATCCCATAGGTCTAATGAATAATTTAATTTTCAATATCAGATAAAACTGGGTCCTGCTCAAAATAATCGAAAAACTCGCCGAAGGCTGCGACACCCAAATGACTACAAAAACACAAAAAGAGGTATGCCCCACCTACCTGAGACTCATATGATGATAATCATCCAATAATAGCCTCCAATGAGGTCTAAAACACGGTAGATCTACAAAAGAATCAAAACCTCTCAAACCCCTAGAACTCATTCTAGAACAGAAATCAAGCAAAACGGCTCATGTGGAATCAAGACCTTACCAAGGTGGTTCCAATGGATCAAAATGTGATCGAAATGGAGTTTGGACAACGATATAGGAAGGAAATGAAGTCCCGGATGGCTTGGTTTGTGAAACCTAGCGAAACCCACTGCTCCTTGCCTCAAAACGAGGCTACTACCCATTTTAACGAAAAAACTACACAACGTGTACTTTAGGACTACACACCGTGTATATCATTTAAATGTTCATATAGAGGCTGGAATTCCACCAACTTTCTTTCCAGAACCTACCAACATGAGTACACGACGTGTACTAGGCCGAACATTGCGTGTACATGGTTTTCCATTTCTTCCACACCGACTAACCCACACGCCTTGTATATCTCTCGTACACGGCCTGACTACACGACGTGTCCAAGGAGAATAAAGTGTGTACCTAGTTTAAACGATTCTCCCTGGACAATAGGCCTACATGCCATGTATAGCCTCCACACGATCAAGGGTACACGACGTGTCGAAAACTACACGCCGTGTAGTAAGAAATTTCTACTGGTTATCACACGGAATGTACTCAGTGAGCACACGATCGATACTCATCTAACATATAGACAGTGTGTACATGAAAGTACACGGCGTGTAGTCTGGAAATTTCCAGAAACTGCCCATTTTCTCCAGTTTCCTAAAAAACAAGTCAAATATTCAAACAGGGTCATGTTTTTTACCCATTCTAAAAACCTGGGTTCTTACAATCTCTCCACCTTAACATAGCTCATCCTCAAGCTATCAAATGAAACCCGGAGATGGCATAGACATACCACCCCAATTAAAGTAACCCAGACTTCCCAGGTCTCAAAGGTCCTAGATAAATTCCTTAAGGGGATCCCCACCTTAGGAATCGCCTAACTCAGTCTCAACATGATGAAACTCATAACAAAAAAGGTTTACTAACCTATTTTCTGGATGCATAGTCCTTCCGTGACGCATCTTCACCCCTGTGCCTTATTGGTTCTCATGTGTTGTTCCCGACACCCAAAGTATTTTGCACCGCATCGGTTTTCCCCTCCATGAGGTCTTATATCCCATGGACGCTCAAAAATGAACCTGGTGCCTAGCACCTGAAGTAACCCGCATCATCGATGTCCCGATGCCCAAGGCACCTCAAGTAACCCACATCCTCGATTCCCCTGATGCTACGCATCTCATACATATATATATAAATATATCACGCACATGATATGGTGCCAAGCCCACTGACTAGAATCTATTCAGTC
This sequence comes from Viscum album, assembly GCA_963277665.1. Lineage (NCBI taxonomy): Eukaryota > Viridiplantae > Streptophyta > Magnoliopsida > Santalales > Viscaceae > Viscum > Viscum album. The sequence continues at coordinate 437,587,077 of OY728157.1, read as the reverse complement.
TACATAGATCCTGTGACTCACGTGCACTCAAAATGGACATGCCTCTACAGGTCATGCCAAAAAGGAAACATGGAAATCACGGCCACACCGCGATGTACCTCTAACCGTTGTCGGCTCACCAGCCTACTCAGCCTCTGGTAGCTTCACGATGTGCACCTGGCCTGAAGTACGACTACCTTATGCCTGACTTCTCTGCGGTGCTGCTCCATCCACTTGCCACTGACCCCTCAACTGGGACCCGCTGTCTCTGTCACATCCTCCACGTGCAGCTAAACCTCAGCTACCCTCTCCTAGTACTGAACCTGAACCAACTCCAGATGCCACTTTCTATCCTAGTCCCTGCCTGTCGGCTGTCTGAGAAGGCTTCCGGATTAGCCAATAAAAACAGATATTTTGATTACATTTTAAGGGTATTAAATCTTCATTTTTGATCTTATGGGCCTGAGTTAGTGTATTTTAATTTTGAACATCAATTCTCATCATTTGTGCACTTCATGCCTAATATGCACCAATTTAGGCCCAATGTTTTAATATGATTTCAAAGAATGTAATTATCCATATTTTAATTTTATATTTTTGGAAATGGATATAAACTTAAATATTAACATTTTTCATTCAGGGATCAATGGAGGATTCATAAAGGATGATGATGATTTTTGGCGAAGAAAGGAAACAATTCTGGAGAAGGAAGATTGGATATCATCCCACTGATCGGACTGTGGGGCCTACAATACTTTCCCAATGAAGCCCAAAATTAATAGGCGACTAGAAGACATATAGGGGAACAAATCATTCTTCTGGAGCTAGTGCTAATTAGTCTTCAATGGTGGCTTTTAGGGGACATCCGGGGATTCATTTAAGTCTTCTAGGGCCTACTCAAATTCGGCCTTTTAGAAGGTCCTTTAGGCGCGTCTTTCTGGTGGATGCAAGCTGGCTGCAACTTCGGGGCAAGAAGTGGAAAAGTATCTCATCATTAATGTTCCACCCACCTTTCCCCAACATAATTAATTAAAGGCACATGGTATGTTGGGGGCTCGGCCAAGGCTTCATTTTTTCCTATTTAAGGCAGTAGTGGTGGTGGATTTAGGGATCTTGGTGCTTTCTTTTCATTGTAATATTATTATGCCAATTTGCCTTTGTAATGTTCTTCCATCTCATGTAAGTTGTTCGAATCACCTTAGTATTCAATAAAAGTTCTTCTTATTTTCTTATTATATTCTTATTCATATCACCTTGATACCGTTGCCTCATGGTGTGAAATTTTTCACACCAAACCTTGTGATTTTGTTCACACAATGGTGAAGTGATCGTTATTTTTGTTGTTTTTACTTCTTCAATTCCACCCTCATAAGTCTACTTTCCACTTCCGTTGAGAACTTGTCATCAATGGAGGGCTAGCTCTTTTGTGAGTTGATCCAAGGGAGTAGCAAGGGGCTGGATTGAATGTTATTTCTCACTCCCTAAATGCTATTAATTTCTTTTAATTTAGTTTCTGTCATTCAATGATTTTTATTATTCCTCTTCCTTATTGAATTTATTCACCCCACTTTCATGTGCTAATTACATATTTTACCTTGGAGTGCCCATGAAAACGATCCTAAAAGTGTATAGGTGATTATCATATGTTTTGAAGGTGTTTAATCAGTAAGTTATGAGGTTAGTTTGAATTCATTGCGTGAATCCTTCTCAAGTTAATGAAATTAAAATCGTAAAAAAGGAATTCATTCAATCCACCCTGAGCAATAACCTAGGATCAACTCATTTTCTCATAATTTGAATTCACATAGATCTTTTAGTGCTCTTTCAAAACAATCTAAAATCAACCCAAGTTGGCCACTTCATAGAAAAAAATCCATCTCTTTTTATTGAGTTTCTAAAGGTTCTTCTTATGTCTCTGAGGATTCAACAACCCAAGCTACACTACAAGCGACCGCTTAACCCTTAAAACTTGGGTAAATTTGGGCGAGACCAAATTTTGGCGCCGTTTCCGGGGACCCAAGTAAGTACTTTAGACACACATCTTCTTTTCTCACCCCACATTCTCTATTCTCACCCCCATCTCTCTTATCTTTACCCCTTTCTATTTGTGTGTGTCCTGAGAATCTAGAATCCAACTTTCCATCTTCTCCAATGGAGTATCTTCCAAATTATCATGTCACAAACTCATGCTGGAATGAAATGGAAAATGAATATTGGGAAGCCCCTAAATTAAAAAATTTCTTTGATCAACCCTTGAATAATTACCACACACCCGATGAGATGTACAATCAATGGGATGATGATTGTTTAAAGGATGAATTTACAGCCCTCTCGAGGATGACTGAAGAGATGAAACTTAATGAAGTTCATGATTTACAAACTACTATCCAGCCTAATCCTCAAAAACTCTTCGAACAATTGTGTAATCAAATGGATATAATGAGTTCTGAGGTATCATCATTGAGATTAGAACTACAATGCAATAATACTTGTGAGGAACTCATCCATACACCAATTATACCTTCTAAAACCATATGTGGAGTGTCTAGTTTCCCAAAAAACTCTCATGAACTTATTTAAGAACCAACCTTTGGAAATAGGGTAGGGGAATTGAATCAAGAAATTGTTGAAGGGTCTTTAAATCATTAGGAAATTGATTTTTTGAATTCAAAAGATAATAACTTGACATCATGGATTGAGCTTCCTGAATGTGGCTCCATTAGTGAATTTTTAGGGCCACCGATCACTGAAAAATTAGGAGAAATCCCAAACATTGAGCCCATACCTACTCCTAGAATTAAAATGGACACTTTTTGGGATGAATCATATTTTTACAAGGAACCAATTCATTCTAATGTCTTTGGAGAAGAAACTAATTTTAATTCAAATTTCCAATATTCTTTAGAAAATTTCAACCAACCCGAACTCAAAATCATTTTCCTTCCTTCCCCACTTGAGTATCCCATCATTTTTGATAGACAAGAGCTTGGGGTTTTCATTCATTCATCTCATAAAACCCACAAATGGGGTTTGATCTTTGATTTATTAGGAAAGACGACAGAAGAAAAAAGATCAACCATTTATGATATTCCTTGGATTTTCCCATTAATTTTAGAAAATAGGATTGTTCATAAATTAAATTCCAAAACTTCTTACCAACCACAAGGTATATGCATTCTCAATCATGTTGAAGTAGAGAAAGATGAGGTCATTAAAATTTTTTAAGTTGGAATTGGTTAAGTTGTGGGGGTTCAAGTCGAGCTAAAGACTTTAAATTAAGCGCTGCACGGGAAGCAACCCGCAATTTTCATGTTTTATTTCATTTAATTAGTACCTTGGAATGTTGACCTATTCTTATTTTATGAGTAAGGATTGGTATGAAAGGGGAGAACCATATTCACCCATGTCATGTGGTGTGATCCTTGAGTAATACCTTACCTAGAAAATTAAGAGAAGACAATGTATCATCAGTTTATTTTATTTATGTTTTTGTAGGTTAAAAAAATTAGACTGTTGACCTGTTCTTATTTTATGAGTATGGATGGGTATGAAAGGGGAGAACCGTATTCATCCATGTCACGCGGTGTGATCCCTGAATAATACCTTACCCAGAAAATATAAATAAGACAATGTATCATCAGTTTGATTTTTAAAATTTTAAAAAAGGGAAACCCATAAAAATGTTGATACTTGGTTTTAAATAAATTGTTGTGTTGTTTGTTTTGTCTGGTTTTTTCTTCTTTGTATAGTTCAGGGACTATTTTGGGTGATACATATTCGATCAAGGAGGAGCATACATCTCCCAAGAGATCAAAAGAGTAATCTAGAGCATCATGAACTTAAACTTCAGAAATCAGGTGAATTTGTTCCATGTTTATCATTTTCAATTTACTCTTTGAACTCCTCACCTCTACCCCTTCTAATATTTATTTTCTTTAAACACTGGGGATAATGTTATTTTAAGTTGGGGGGAGGTGAAATTAACATTTTGATCTTGTGTACTAAAAAAAGAAAATGCGTGGAAGGAAAAATTTCAAACATGATAACACACATTTCAATCTCTGAAATTGGATATCAAATAATTTTGCATGCCTTGATTCTGATTTTAATGCAAGTTTATGTTCATGTGAAAAGATATTGGAATGTGTGGTTGTCCGATGTGATTTTTCACTGTTATATTTTCATCCATTTAATAAAAAAACACAATGCACATCTTCTATATTGTGGGGTTTTAGTTTGAGTTCTTGGGGACCCATAATAAAAATTCATAGGATTGGCGATCATTTTAATTTTAACATGAGTATTCAAAAAAAAATCAATTGCGCGTAGAGTAATGAATTGACTTAATGTGTGGCTTTCAGCACTTGGGGATCATGAACCATAGTTGTCTGGCCCGGAGTTGGGAAATTTATCTCTATTTTTGGTAATTTGAATTTGTTTTTTATTGAGTTAACTCGAGATGATGCCCGAGTATGTGAGCATCACTTGGTGCCCTAAGGTCTTTGAGCCTGGGAGTCATCAGCAAAGTCTTGCTACATGGGTTGACTCGATTGAGTTCAATTTCAATTACCATGGAAAAATTGAAAAAAAAACCAAAAAAATAAAAATAAAAAAATGAGTACTCATCTTATTATTAAAATTTTATTGCTCCTAGCACTTCCATCTTTTCTCCCTCGAATGGAAATTAACCCCCATGTCTATTGTGACGCACAACACTTCATCATGCTTAATTGAATTTGGATGAAATATGGCGATGAATTTGAACAAAGGAATGGGCTTGGGCTTGAGATATGCCTGTGGACATAGCTTGTTTTAAATTATTTTGATGGGTTTCGTAATTTTTTGGTACGGGATCTTTGGGTGAGAAATGTGTATTAAAATGTTTTTGGAAAAGGTCATTTGAATTTCATTTTTGTGAGATATATTTTGCTCGGGACTAGCAAAACTCAAGCTGGGGGGTGTGATTAGCCAATAAAAACACATATTTTGATTACATTTTAAGGGTATTAAATGTTCATTTTTGATCTTATGGGCCTGAGTTAGTGTATTTTAATTTTGAACATCAATTCTCATCATTTGTGCACTTCATGCCTAATATGCACCAATTTAGGCCCAATGTTTTAATATGATTTCAAAGAATGTAATTATCCATATTTTAATTTTATATTTTTGGAAATGGATATAAACTTAAATATTAACATTTTTCATTCAGGTATCAATGGAGGATTCATAAAGGATGATGAGGATTTTTGGCGAAGAAAGGAAACAATTCTGGAGAAGGCAGATTGGATATCATCCCACTGATCGGACTGTGGGGCCCACAATACAGGCCCAATGAAGCCCAAAATTAATAGGCGACTAGAAGACATATAGGGGAACAAATCATTCTTCTGGAGCTAGTTCTAATTCGTCCTCAATGGTGGCTTTTACGGGATATCTAGGGATTCATTTAAGTCTTCTAGGGCCTACTCAAATTCGGCCTTCTAAAAGGTCCTTTAGGCACGTCTTTCCGATGGATGCAAGATGGATGCAACTTCAGGGAAAGAAGTGGAAAAGTCTCTCATCATTAATGTTTCACCCACCTTTCCCCAACATAATTAATTAAAGGCACATGGGATGTTGGGGGCTCGGCCAAGGCTTCATTTTTTCCTATTTAAGGTATTAGTGGTGGTGGATTTAGGGATCTTGGTGCTTTCTTTTCATTGTAATGTTATTATGCCAATTTGCCTTTGTAATGTTCTTCCCTCTCATGTAAGTTGTTCGAATCACCTTAGTCTTCAATAAAAGTTCTTCTTATTCTCTTATTATATTCTTATTCATATCACCTTGATACCGTTGCCTCATCGTGTGAAATTTTTCACACCAAACCTTGTGATTTTGTTCACACAACGGTGGAGTGATTGTTATTTTTGTTGTTTTTACTTCTTAAATTCCACCCTCATAAGTCTACTTTCTGCTTCTGTTGAGAAATTGTCATCAATGGAGGGCTATCTCTTTTATGAGTTGATCCAAGGGAGTAGCAAGGGGCTGGATTGAATGTTATTTCTCACTCCCTAAATGCTATTAATTTCATTTAATTGAGTTTCTTTCATTCAATGATTTTTATTCTTCCTCTTCCTTATTGAATTTATTCACCCCACTTTCATGTGCTAATTACATCCTTTACCTTGGATTTCTCATGAAATTGATCCTACAAGTGTATAGGTGATTATCATATGTTTTGAAGGTGCTTAATTAGTAAGTGATGAGGTTAGTTTGAATTCATTGCCTGAATCCTTCTCGAGTTAATGAAATTAAAATCGTAAAAAAAGGAATTCATTCAATCCACCCTGAGCAATAACCTAGGATCAACTCATTTTATCATAATTTGAATTCACATAGATCTTTTAGTGCTCTTTTAAAACAATCTAAAATCAACCCAAGTTGGCCACTTCATAGCAAAAAATCCATCTCTTTTTATTGAGTGTCTAAAGGTTCTTCTTAGGTCTCTGAGGATTCGACAACCCAAGATACAATACAAGCGAACACTTAACCCTTAAAACTTGGGTAAATTTGGGCGAGACCACTTCCTGCAAAACCTCTCCAGATGCTCGACCTATCCACATACCCGACACTCCTTTGGAGGCCTATCGCACTGAGTCCGAACATGTCCTGGCTGTCCACACTGAAAGAAAACCACTGAAGAACTACCATGAGGTGGTGTAGCTGAATCCTTGGCCTGACTTACCTACTGGGACTCATCCCTTCCTCGGTTCCTACTATCTGAACCATCACCTGAAGCTGTCATCCGGCCAACTTGAGGCCTATCCCTCTGGTTGCCCTCTACGATGAGCACCCGATTCACTGCCTCTGAAAAAGAACCCAGAATAAAAATATTCACCTGGACCCGAATAGCATGTCGTCAACTATCGTCAAAGAACCTCACCCTTTCCGTGTCATCGCTTACCATACCAGCTGCGAAGCAAGGCACCTCAGTGAAGGTAGCTACATAGTCCATGAAGGACATGTCTCCCTGATGAAGACTCAAGAACTCCCGATCTCTCTCTGCTCTCAGTGTCTTTGGGTAAAAGTGCTCAAAGAAACTGTCCTCAAAGTCCTTCCATGCTAGTTCCTCGTGTATATGAGCATGAACCTATACATCCCACCAACGCTTTTCCGGTCCTCTCAGCATGTACGTCGTCCGCTTGACCCTCTGCCCTGGAGGCATCTGGAGCTGCTTGAAGATCATCTGCATACTCTCTTTCCAGTTCTCAGCCACCTGTGGACCACCCTCACCCTAAAAAAGCTGCGGGTGCTATGACTGGAACTCTCGCATCAGGTATGCCAAGGATGGCTCTGTACCCTGTGCTCCTCTGTCGATCCCTTACAAGACACATACCAGGCTAGCTGAGATCTTCTCGTCGAGCTATGGACCGAATGATGCCAAACCCAGCTGCTGTCCTACCTGCACCGGATCCTGAACCTGATCCTGCACCTGTGGCACTGTGCCATCACCTGCCTGACGCTCCATCGAGAAATATAGGAGGAACCCACTGAATACCATAAATGTCCAGATAGCTCATATATATATAACAATATATATATTCAATGCAGATAAGGAAAATAGTAAAAGGTAGTGCATAACTACTACCCTTACTCTCCCCCACTGCAACCCATTCCCCACGGCATCCTGGCCCCATGGCCTCCTTACCTGCCCCTCAACAGATCCAAGTATCAAAAGTACCTCAGTCCATGCCCATCCCGACAACCAACGTTGCCTCAAACCGATGACCGATTTGCCCAATATTGGTGATCAAAATCACATCAACTAAAGTACCTGCCTGCTCATACAAGAGTTAGACCCAAAAATCCTACCACATGCAATTCCACAAATATACAAAGCATGGAATACACATTGCGACAACCAACAATTCTATTAGGAATTTCACCTATTCACATTTCAGAAAATATAAATCATGGAAATTGATACCATTCACATGGAATTATCAGTTCAAAAACCATATATGTAGTTATGAAATTGAAATACCCTAAAAATGTGCCTATCAAAAGCCAAGAAACCAAGCCTTTCCATACCGAGCCAAGTTCCAATTCTCCCTTACCGCACCGGGTCAAGGGTCACATATCACAATCAATAACATCACACACCAAGTGAGCCACCGAGGTGGAAATCATATAAACTATAATATGAGAAAAATCATAACAGAAATTCCCACCCAAGGCAACTTGGTCCATCCCTCATACCTGGGGCTGCATGCACCCAAGAACAAGCTAGAAACCCAGTTCCAGTAACAACCTATCTTCAGTCTACCATGTCCCAATTTTTAAAACCAGCAGAAATAAAAAGAGAAGTCTCAGTCTCATTAGTAGACAAGAAAAAACTACTACTAAATCCATATCAAGAACTCCTATGATACCACTTTGTAACTACCTGGACCCAGATAGCCACTCAAACACTGTGAAACGGGTTGTGTGCTACTACCTTAGGTGCACCTCCCTGAAAGCCAAAGGTTGTCGACTAGTAGTGAGGGTATTATAGGTATAGTGGGGAGGATATAGCCTATTAGTGGATAATAATAATGTTATTAGTCTAAGTATAATAATAAATATGTAGTGGAATAAATTACTCAGTAGACTCAAACCAGACGCGCAGAGCGGAAGAACATTCAATATCAATAGATAGTGGAATAAATAAATATAAACAACAACAGTGGAAATAAACACGAAAACATGCTAATCACTTGTAACTACTACTGAACCACCAAACATATATCCAAAGAAGATCATACATATATAAATATAAAGGGTTCCAATGGATAACCAACTGTAGCTATAAACAAGCATGCTGATATAGGAAAGTATGCAAAACATAGCAAACTACAGCTATGCAAGAGCTCAAGGTCCATACCATCTCCATGCAACAGCTAATACAACCTAGCTTCTGAAGCTGGAATCTTTGTTTCACGTAAATCCATAAAGTCTACACGCATCCTGAAGGGCCCGTGCAGGGTGTGAGACAAATCTCAGTAACATACCACCCAATGGTGTGTACCAAATATAAGTGTTTAAGTAGGAATGCATTTATAAGGAAAGTAGTAAAAAAATGAGAAAATAAACACAACTCCACTGGCGCTCAGCAACCACCATGGAGTATCACTTGCTTCGGCCAACACTGGAATCTCTGTCATGTAACCCGGCACCATGTGCCCCCTGACACCGCATGCCTCAAATACCGACGTCTTGAAGGCATGCCCGAGAATGGTAACCTGGATGAGCAATGATGCCTGTCCTGAATCAGTAACCGGAGGGACAACAAAGTCTGCCCTCAAAATAAGTTGTTGGAGGGACATAGATGACTGCCCTCATAGTAAAGTATCCGAAGGGACATCGATGTATGCCCTTAAAGTGATGTATCTAGAGGGACAACGATATCTACCCTCAGATAAGTATCTAGAGGGACAATGATATCTTCCCTCAAATAACGACGAGCCTCTTCCTCAACCTGATAGCCTCAATGCTATCCCCTTAAGGCTCCTCACCTTACATATGTCTTCCTACGATAAGCACCCCCCAAACCAATAGTACCTAAGCCGCAACTAATGGGGGACTATACCCACACGAGTGGTCAAAACCACCTCATCGCGGTGTCTCTATGTGTGCACACTTCTCAAAGTTTACAGGTGAGCGGTAATCACAAAATAGTACCCTAGACACAACGTCTCTGACACCTCATGTCCCTGGGACCATATCACTCAAGTCTGATGGCATTTCCATCCCAGTAACCCGGGCCATTCCTAACCTGATAGTCATCCTACCTCAAACCGATGTCCATGACGCCCAATCCCGTGGTCAGAACCACCCAACGTAACCCCGGGACAAGCCCAACTTGTGATCAACATCACTCAAGAATATCTGGGCCATGCCCAACACAACCCAAAGGTTCAAGCATATGCAATTCAACAATTGCAAATATAAAATATTTAAACAGAACAAATAAATAGGAAAAACAGTCTAAACAGTTGAATTGCACTAAGCAAGTGTTGTCCCATAACAACACAGAGGTCTTTAAGGCCCCTAACAATTCATACCAGTCTTAATAGATTAAACTCAACAATTAATAACAATATAATTCAAATATCACCATTCTGGCCTCCCCTGACCGAAATGCCCAGATTACCAGCAACCCCTTCCCCGACCCCACTCAAGAAAAAGTGGTAATAGGTCATACCAAAAGGCACCCCATGGGTCTAATGAATAATTTAATATGCAATATGAGATAAAATTGGGTTCCACTCAAAATACCCAAAAATGCACTGAAGGCCGTGCCACCCAAATGACTACAAAACACAAAAAGAGGTATGCACCACCTACCTGAGACTCGTATGATGCTACTTCTCCGATAATAGCCTTCAATGAGGTCTAAAACACGGTAGATCTAGAAAATAATCAAAACCACTCAAACCACTATAACTCATTCTAGAACAGAAAATCATGGAAAAATGCTCATGAGGAATCAAGACCTTATCGAGGTGGTTCCAACAGATCAAACTGTGATCAAAACAGAGTTCAGAAGAAGATCCGGGAAGGAAATGAAGTCCCAGCCGACTTGGTTCGTGAAACCTGGTGAACCCGCTGCTCCCTGCCTCAAAACGAGGCTACTACCCATTTTAACAAAAAAACTACACGACATGTACTTTAAGACTACACACCATGTATATCATTTAACTATTCATATGGCGGCTAGAATTCCACCAACTTACTTTCCAGAACCTGCCGACATGAGTACACGACGTGTACTAGTCCGAACACGGCGTGTACTTGGTTTTCCTTCTCTTCTCACCGACTTACCCACACGCCATGTATATTACTCATACACAGTCATACTACACAACATGTCCAAGGAGAACACATTGTGTACCTGATTTAAATGATTCTCCCTGGCCAACATGCCTACACATCATGCATAGCCTCTACACGGTCAAGGGTACATGACATGTTGAAAACTACACGCCGTGTAGTAAGAAATTTCTACTGGTCATCACGTGGAATCTACTCGGGGAGCACATGACTGGTACTATCCTAACATATACACGTTGTGTAATTTGAAGTACATGGCTTGTAGTTTGGAAATTTCCAGAAATTGCCCATTTTCTCCAGTTTCCTCAGAAACAAGTCAAAAATTCAATTTGGGTCGGGATTTTGACCCATTCTAAAAACCTGTGTTCTTACAGAATTCCCTACTTGATGACATCATAATACCCAAATTCTCGATTTTCTCCCTACCTAGCTTTACCTAGGGGCCCAATCCCATAGAAATAATAAAAAATGCCCCCTAATATGGGCCACTAGTTAGTGTGTGAACTAAAAAAATATAGAAACCATTCTTAGAATTACTTGTAGTTATGCTAGGTTCTCATGCCATATGTTCATAGAGGGGTGTTCCAAAAAAAAACCAAGAAAAATTCCATACATACATTCCATCATATATATCACACAAACTAAAACCACCCCAAACACCTCAAGGGGTAGTACCTTTCCTTAAAAAAGATATCACACAAGGGAAGTCCCAAACCAAGGACACTCCCATATCATGTTAAACCAATAAGGAACGTGAATCACTCCTATAAGGGTTTTACAATGAAACCATTTTAAAATTTCAAACTAGTCCTCACAATACATTCACATATAAAACATCTACTTGAAAAACCACACAAAATCAACTTTAAGGCCTAAAAAATTTAGAAATATATTTGGGAACCACCAATTTAGATATCACAAATACATTTACAAAATACAAACCATGCTTTTTAAAATCTCAAACCACTTGAAAAAACCAACCAGGAAATTTAACAAACACTTGGCATGCACAACTCAACAAATACACACCACATATAAAAAAAATTGAGCAAACCACCACATTTCACGTAGAAAAATTATTATAAAAATCATACATAACTATTTAACAATCAAGGAAGGTGAGAAAATCATGTAATTAATGAAATATCAAATTTAAAAAAGATATTCAAAGAGATCCTACATCATATAAAGGAAATTCTGGAACCCTGTGGGAAACCTCAATCACACCTTAACCACACACAAGGGAAGCTAGATTAAACCTAAAACATTGAGATCAAATCCAAAATTTTATGTTCAAAACCTCAAATCAGAACCCTACCCTCTAGAAATCTAAAATCCCAAAGGATATGAAGAAAAACCCTAGAAAAAAAGATAAAAAATGGAAAATAAGGACTTATATGGATATTCCTTGAATAATTGTGACAAAAATATCCCAAAGTTTAGTTCCATAGTGGAATTTGGACTCTTGGAGGAGATCCCATGGCTGAAATTTCTAAGTGGGAGAGAAAGGGGAGTAATTAGGTTTAAATCCAGAGAGGTAAAAAGGGTAAAAACCCAAATTTTCAAGGAGCTAGCAGGCCACACTGCTTTTCAAATCATGTGGAAACCGTGTGACTGCTTCTGCTGAGGAGGAAACCTACCACATGGTTAATCTTCATGGTATGAATTACTATGCGGAATCTGTGTGGTCACTTCAAGCCATGCCCTGACCTACCACATGTTTACTTGGGTTTAGAAAAATGGCCCTGCACTGGCAGTGTGGTAGCTTTTGTCTCACCCAAACACCTATCGCACAGTTAGCCGAGTAGGGAACATGGTTACTACTTACCATGTTACAACTATGTGATCCACCATTTAGACCCAAATTTTTCACTTTTTCTTGAAAAATCAAGGGGGGAACTTAAGGAAAATCATTAGGTTAATAATAAACAGAAATAATACCTCAAAAATCCAAACTCATCACACCCAATTCTTGAGAAAATGACTTAGAAAAAAGCCCGAACTGAAACCAAAGATGAATCCAAAAACCCAAGTGTGACAAAAATTCCTCATAGAGTCATGTAAGATGAGTGGGAATAGAGGGGGTGATTTAGGATAAAAACTAAAGAGGGGTATAATGATAATCTCCAATTTTTAATGAGATGGAAAAGCAACATGATTGGACCACATAGTTTGTAAATCCATGATGGAACCATTTGTGCCTCACTATAAGAACTTGGTTACTATGCATGGTTTGGCCACATAGTTTTTACTAACTTTTCATCAACCATACACCCAATAATGAAACTTTAAAAAATTGAAAATTCAATGGGATATGACTTAAAATTCATGGAAAAGGTCATTCATTAATCAATAAATAAAATAATAAGGAAAATAAAGTTTGAGGTGTGATATGAGTCCTACCACTTGATCAGATCAATGTTTGTTGAAGAATGCTGTCACACCAAGCTCTATTATTGATCCCTCAATGAACACAAAAATCCAAATATCTAATTCAGTCACAATCCCCACTATAATTTAGGGTTTATGGTGGATAACCATAATTATAGAGGTTAAGGGGGAATAAATAGGGGGTTTTTTGGGTTTCATGGTTAATAATTATTTAATTAATAATTCATTTATTTATTTAATAACACACCTATGATGGGACCAACCTCAGTGCCCAGGTTTTGAACCAATGTTTTCCCACCCTTAAGGTAAATACCCAATTCTAGATGCAATAACGATTTGAGTTTTCCTATATAAGACCCCTTTTAAGATATATCATTATGTATACTTAAATGATAAATATTTATTTAAATAATAAATATTAAAAATATCCCAAAACTCACCATTCCTGAAAACTCACCAAAACTCTACCTAGTAGTAAACAAATTTCTATGAGATCAATGCAACCATCAATTTTATTCCTTGGGAATCTAATATTCTAAATTTATCATTTAACCTTGTAGTGGTCTTGAGTCTCTAAAACATAAAAATAAGATAAGACATAACTATAAAAAATTTGAGTTACTACATCCTCCCCACATTGAAACCTTTTATCATAAAAAAGGAAATAATAGAGTTACTAAATAAGAAAAAATATTAAAATAAACTCATATAGAAAGTCTATCCACCCTCGCACACACTAAATTCAACTCTCAAGGTCTATGATTTAATAAAAATCTTTATCAAACAATATATGAAAAGAACCTCCACTTTCACCTTACCCATATAAGATTTCTTTCCTAATATTTTACCTCAACACAAGATCCATAAAATCAAATTATTCTGAAATAACATCAAATGAAGTATAAAATTTCATTTTACAAAACCACAAACCACTGGAATTCACTTGAATTGATTTAGCACTAAGGCTATCTCCCATGTATTCATTACTCTCTCCACCTTTAAATAGTGTTCGATATGACCGATTCATGAAAAAAATCTATTTTATTTTAAATCCTTCATTAAGAATGTAATTAAGACTCCATAAAAAAGCCATAATATTTTTTAGGGTAGCATAAACTTTAGGATATGTGTAATTGTTTTATTATCTCAAAATAAAAATCTAATAGGAAGTAATATCACTATCATAAATCACAATGAAAACACGGTCTTTATTACACAATATTCCCTAACCATTCATTTCAATTTTCCATCCACACTATATTGTCCAAACAAGAACACATCCATTGCTAAAAAAACCATGTTTTTTTTCAATCCTTCAAAAAAGCTACTGATAAGAAAATCAAGTAACAAAACCAGCCTCCTAAACTACCCAAAATGATACCATTTTTCATTGGTGGACTAATTCTCCATAATATAAATAAGATGATATTGACATTTCAAATAATCTTATTTTGTCAGCTTTAGAGCCAAGGATTACCCCTTCCATAACTTGAGTGAACAAAAACCATAACCTTTAGAGAAATCATTATTCCCCATATAATTAGGGTTTCCACATGATGATAATGATTAAATCTCTATTCAGAAATTCTAAAATAGGGCCATGCTCTATTGGGGTGGTTCTCACTCCAAAATTCCATTGTGATATTCAATATAAAGATCAAGGGAAAACCTCTATCTACCATGGGAAGTGGATTTCATGATCCCCACCTTGATAGAAAATATTTTGGTTTATCTCATGAGAACATCTCTTCATATTAGAACACTATATAATTACCACCATTATATTCATCACACACAAAAAGGAAGGGTGTGGGTCAACTGCCATCAATTAAAGGTGAGAAGCATCCTCATATCTCTCTCTCTCTATCCCATAAAGAATCCACTTATTTGAACTTATCTATTCAAGATCCACCTCTATCAACTAATAATAGTATTCTCTATTAAGGGATTTATCCACCACCCCACTATTTTGAAACTTTAATATCATATTACACCATATACTCAACTTTTATAGAGGCAATACACTATTCCACAGTCAATGTTAACATGCATAGACAAAAAGACTCCACTAATCCCAAACATAAGAATTGAATACCATGTACTAAAATAAGTAAAGTTTCAGTCCAAGTGTCTCAAGAACATAGTAAGGGAATCTATAATATTACACAATAACACCTGAATTTAATATATATAATTCAAATCAATGCATATATCGACATCTCATTAAGGAACAACCATGATTGTTCCTCCTGGAGTGTCCTTGTATTCTTCTACATTCATTGGAAGTAAATACTCAAACACACCTATGGAATATACAACCATGTTTACCATCTGATGAGAAAATCACTACCACTTCTCAAGGGTTGGATCTACTTACTACACCTAATGGGGTCCTATACACTATTTAAGGTGGACCTTGTCTCATTTACTCAACCACATAATACCCTATAATAATAGAAAAGGGTAACCAATCCAAACTAAGGAATATAATATTGGGTATTATCTCTACCATAAAGGAATTTCATGAATAACCCCTTTCTCTATTGAGGATAAACACACTTTACCAGAAATTATGAGTGAAATATAGTCACTAATAGTGGAAATTCTCTTATTTATAAATGGTATAATAAGGGTCTAAATTAGAATTTTTAAATCCTAATAAATTGGTGCAAGAAGAATATATTTATAGAAACCCAAGCCTTTTATATATAACGTTTCATTATTTTAAGCATAATCAATCATCAGAGTATAAGATAAAGATCGTTAAGTTTAGTGTCTTAGAAGACTAGGTACATATAACATAAAAAATGGGGCTAAAAAAAACTTCTTTATTTAATCTCCATAAAGAGATTCCAACTTCCTTTGAGCTCTTACATCTTCATAGGGTACCCTAGGGAACACATGAACAAATGGATGAGCTTAAAATCCCAGTAATGGAATGAACATAAGGATACATCTCAAGCACATGAGTTAAGAGGCATGACATAATGATATATAAAGCATGGAACAAATGAAATCATTTAATATAATCATGGGATCATATAAACATAGAATCATATAAATGTAGAATAATCATAATTCACATCCTTAGTACGGGTCAAGGCTAATCGCCAATCCCGTTTCCCATTTAAGTACGGGTCAAGGCTAACTGCCAATCCCGTTTCACATCACATCTCATGAGACTTAACCTGAATCAATGCATTCAAGCGCTATCTGGGTGCACCCATATCAAAATATTCATGAATATTCTTGCCACATAAATAATCTTACCACATAAATAATCATACATAATCAACCATACATAAACATAAGGGTACCAATGGAAAGAATTGGGTACCACAATCATGACAACAAAATACCCAATGGGCGTATCATGAAAGTGTCCATGAAAGGAATGGATTAGAACATACATTGAAATTCATAGGGTAAAATAGTCATATAACATGGTAAGTGGTGTCAAATATAAGTGACAATATAAAACATGTATTTTAGAAACATTAGCATTAAAACATTTTTGTGAGGTTTTAAGGAAAACACTCTAGAGCTTTTCAAATAGAAAAGAGGACATTATTTTATATAAAACCAGAATTTAACCAAGAAGGTTTTAATAATAAAAATAATGATTTTATAAATACAATGGTGTTTTAAAACATAGGTTAGAGTGCACTTGAAATTTGGGTAAAAATTTGGGAAGTCCCCTTAAAACATGTTTTCTTATCGGAAAGTTCTAAGGAGGGAATATTTCAAAATAATGTATATCCCCAAAAGAATGTGATGAAAGGGTCCTAATATAAGAATATTTTACAACTAAACAGAAGTCATAAGACTCACATAAATAGATAAGATAACACCATTTTGAAATAAGGATAAGGCTACCTGAAAGAACAAAGAAGGTTCGGGTAGAATTCGTTATGATTTTATCGGCATGGTGTTGGGTGTGACCAAGAGGGATTGATGAGAGAGAAATGGGGTTTCTCATCACTTATAAATACAGAAGGATGTATGGGGGAGGATCTTAAACATACCCCATCATTTTCTAGTACACATAAAAAGACATAGTATAGAGGACAATCTTGATTAAGAGAGAAAAGGAGAGGATCCCTTACCTTAAATCCGGTGGTGTTCTTCACTTGTTATTAACGACCTGAATAAACAAATTAGGATTATTAATTCATAATTCCAGAACCTCTTATATATGTAATTTATTTATTATAACCCTCTTTAGTTCATTCAAAGCCTATTTTATTAGTTATAATCTTCAATTTCATTGCTCGGGCTCGTTTGTTTACTTGGATTTAAAAGATCAGTTCACTTATATTCATGTTTGGATTAAATTAAAGATGAAAGTGGTTGTCCAGAATTGAAGTTTCATTCTTTAGTTCATATCCAGTAGATTACATGGTTTTAATTTTATTTAGGTTACTTATATTTATGTTGAATTATTACATATATAACCTTAGTGATAACCGTTTTTGTTATTCAGTGGGTTTGATTACAAAGAATGTGTTTTGATTTATAACTTAATTACATTTGTACAAAAGGATTATAGAACCAAAAATAGGATATATTAGATATATAATAATCTAGTTAAACCATATCACAAATGGTTTCATGAACATAATTAAATATAATATTATAAAGTGATAAACCATTGTCCTTGAATGGGCTAAATTAGAACATCTCAAACGGTGCTTTCATTTCAATCGAATACAAGGGTAGGGAAAGGGGAGAAGACAATGAAATATACAAATAGCAAGAAGAAATTACAGTACATTTATATTACTAGATTTATCATACTATTATGGTGAAGGTAGGTGAGGAAAGAAAATAAAAAAGAAAAGAACTTAAAAGAAAAGAAGAAATTCGGGAAGAGGAATTTACCTCCTGAGACTTCCTCCTTTGAGAACCTCTTAAGGGGAGAAGTTTTGGTATTTTGAAGAGGATGAGAGATTTTGGTCGTGGGGGAGGACCTTGGGGAGATTTTTGGGCAGAATTTAGAGAAGGCTTGGAGCTTGAGAGGAGTAGAGAGAAGAGGGAGTGAAGGGGGGTTTTATAGTGGAGGAGAGGAGGGATTTCATGATATTATAATCCCTAATTTATTATTTCTTCACAAGAAAAATAATAGTAAGTTTTCCATGACCAAGAATAGTAAATGGGTCATGTCAATTTGAACCAAGTGGGATTACATCAGCATAACATCATTGATGACTCAATTAATCCATTATTTAGCATTTATTGTGAATTATCGGATTCTACTATTCATAAAAAATTAAAGTATTTCAGAAAAATCTCAAAAATTCACCCTAATCATTTTTCGACATTTAGAATCCAAAAATGAATTCCATTTTTAAAAACTAATTTTCTAAATATGATTATCTTAATATTTAATTAAAATAATAATTTATTATCAAAACCAGTTTCAAAACATTCATTAACTCATTCTAAACTATAGGTATATCATACTTCCAACATGAGTATTATTTTTATACCACCATAGGTAAGGTTACTATTCATTAGGGAATATCACTATTCATAAGGGTATGTTACTATTCATTAGGGTAGGTTATTATTCACCAAAAAATTATTTTTGTTTTATTAGACTCCAAAAAACATCTCGAACACAACCATGTATGTCAGATTTTCAAAATTATAAACACATAAGTGACAACTTATGTTTAAAGTTCACTTATCACTTAGTAATTAATTATTATGTGATTTTATGGCATATTTATAAGAAGGAAATTTCCATTAAAAACATTGGGTCATTACATTCTTCCCCCCCTTAAGAAATTTCGCCTTCAAAATTTCATTTTACATTCTTGGAAAAAAATAGAAGTGGGTACTTTTCCTTCATTAATTCCTCCCGCTCCCATGTTTCTTCCTCAAACTTATGGTTCCTCCATAATACTTTGAGAAGATGGGTTGTCTTGTTTCTTAGAACCTTATCTCTCCGATCCAGAATCTTTACTGGCTGTTTCTCATAGGAGAGATCATCTTCCAGCTGCACCACCTCTTAGTTTAGTACATGTGAGGGATCAGGTATATACTTCCTCAAGAGTGATACAAAGAAAACATCATGAACTCAAGCCATATATGATATAAGTGCAAGCCGATAGGCCACAAAACCTATTCGATCAAGGATCTCAAAGGTACCAATATACCTTGGGCTTAACTTCCCTTTCTTTCTGAATCGCATGACTCTCTTCCATGGAGATATTCGAAGGAAGACTTTATCTCCAACGTCGAACTCCAAGTCCCTTCGATGATTGTCAGCCTAGCTCTTTTTCTGACTTTGGGTAGCTTTGATGTGTTTCTGGATGACTTAAACCTTCTCTGTCATCTCTTGAACAAGATCGGGTCCAAGTACCTTTCATTCTCCAACTTCATCCCAACAGGTTGGAGTACTACATCGCTTTCTACATAGAGCTTCATATGGATCCATTTGAATACTCGAGTGGAATAAATTGTTGTATGAGAACTCAAAAAATGGAATATGCTGATCCCATCCACCTTTGAATTCTAGAGAGTAGGCTCTAAGCATATCTTCAAGTGTCTGAATAGTTCTTTTAGACTGGCCATCAGTTTGGGGGTGATAGGCCGTGCTGAAATTTAATTCAGTACTCAAAGAATGTTGAAGGCTCCTCCAGAATTTAGATGTGAACCTTGGATCATACTCAGAGACAATTGAGAGTGGAACACCATGCAGTCTCACCACTTCCTTCACATATAACTTTTCAAGTTGTTCAAGCGAGAGATCTTCCCGAATAGCGATGAAATGAGATGTCTTGGTGAGTCGGTCAACCACAACCCATATCGCATTATTTCCCTTCGATGTCTTCGGGAGACCCATGACAAAGTCAATAGTATCATTTTCCCATTTTGACATGGGTATAGGAAATGGATGCATCATACCTTTAGACTTTTTTCTCTCAGCTTTAACTTGCTGACTTACCAAGAACCTTGATATATATTCCACAATCTTCTTCTTCATGTTATCCCACCAGAAGTGTTCTCGAAGATCATGGTACATTTTGGTACACCCATGATGGATAGAGAAGGTCAAGATATGTGCATCATTAAATAGATTCTTCTTTATCTCTGGATCATATGGTACACATAATCGTGTCCCAAATCTTACAACTCCTTCTTCATCAATTTTGAAATCGGAGGATTTTACATTTTTAACAGCTTCCACCCTTTCCTGAATTTCCACATCCTTTCTTTGAGAAACCTTTATTTTCTCCATGAGTGATGGTTGAGCAATCTTTTTAGAAAGGATTGATGATTTTCCTCCCTTAATGATTCCCATGTCCATCCTTTGAAAATCTAAGAAGATCAGATCCTTTTCAATTCTCATCATTGATAAAGATATATGATCCTTTCTACTTAGAGCATCTGACCCCTTGTTTGCCTTACCGGGATGGTAGTGGATTGAGCAGTCATAATCCTTGATGATCCCTATCCATCTTCGCTGGTGCATATTAAGATCTTTCTGTGTGAATATACATTTGAGACTTTTGTGGTCAGTATATATCTCACATTTTCCCCCATAGAGATAATGCCGCCAGATTTTCAACGCAAAGATCATAGCCGCCAACTGCAGATCATGCATGGGATAGTTTTTCTCATGGATTTTCAGTTTCCTTAAGGAATAGGCTGTCACTTTATCATTTTAAATTAGCACACAACCTATGCCTTTCTTAGAATCATCACTATACACCACAAAGAGTTCTCCACTTGAAGGGAGTGTGAGTACCAACAAAGTGATAAGACTCTTTTTCAACTCCTTGAAACAGTCTTCACATTCCTATGTCGAGACAAACTTTACTCCCTTCTATGTTAGCTTGGTCATTGGGTTTGAAAATTGTGAAAAGTTCTTCACAAATCGTCGATAATACCTAGATAGACCTAAAAAGATGCGGATCTCTATTACAGAAGTTGGCCTCATCCACTCTTCAATTGCCTTTGTCTTGGAAGGGTCCATAGATATCCCTTTCCTAGTGATAAAATGCACCAAGAATGATAGTTCCTCCATCCAGAACTCATATTTATTGTACTTTTCATACAAATTATCCCTTCACAATGTCTTTAACACAGTTTCCAAATACTTCTCATGTTCCTCCTTGCTCTTGGAGTATATCAGAATATCATCAATAAAGACCACCAAAAATTTGTCGGGGTAATATCTAAAGACTATATTCATTAAATCCATGAAAATTTCTGGATCATTAGTGAGTCCGAAGGGCATCACTATGAACTCATATTGTCCATACCTCGTTCGAAAGGAAGTCTTGGGAATATCTTCCTTTCTCACCTTTAGTTGGTGATATCCCGGTCGAAGGTCCTCCTTAGAGAAATAACTAGCCCCTCGAAGCTGATCAAACAAGTCATCTATCCATGGAAGGGGATACTTGTTCTTTATAGTGATTTTATTGAGCTCACGATAATCAATGTAGAGGCACAATTATCCATCCTTCTTCTTGACGAAGAGGACTGGAGCACCCCATGGTGAAGCACTTGGGCATATAAAACCCTTCTCTATATTCTCCTGTAACTGCTTCTTCAGCTCTTCCAGCTCCATGGTGGCCATTCTGTAAGGTTTCTTTGAGATTGGTAGAGATCCAGGGATAAGTTCAATTGAGAACTCAACCTCTTGGTCAGGGGAAAGACTAGGCAACTATTCGAGGAATACATCAGTGTAATCCCTCATGGTGGGCATGTCTTCAAGCATGATTCTCTCCTTTGTCTCAATCATTTGAGCTAGGTATGCATGCTCATAAGGAGGAAATATCCACACTTGAGACGATTGTCCTAAAATAGACTCATATTCCTCCTTGCACTTGTAAAGAATCGGAGGATGATTTGGGTTGTGAAGAGTAATCTCCCTTTCTAGACAATTGATGTTGACCTTATACAAGGATAGCCAATCCATGCCCAAGATAGCGTCGAACTCCACTAAACCATGGATGCAAAAATTTCCCCATTCTCTATTCTCACAGATAACTTTTCCTCCAAATTTTGATGTGGTGTTTGAATTGTTCTACTAAACTTGCAAGATATGAAAGAATGTGTAGAACTAGAATGAAATAGTACGTTCACTATTCTTGAATGAATAACAAGCGTACCTGTCACCACATCGTTTTCTGGATCCACCTCAGTAGTAGTGATAGCATAAGCCCTTCCTTTTTGCCTTGGAGGTGGTCGCTGATGCCTCTGAAAAACCTCGGCTTAGGTCAATTGTTCTCATAATGCCCATGCTCCTTGTAGTTAAAACACTGCACTGCAGGTTGAGTGTTGATCTGAACCTTTCGTTCTTCTTCAACATTAGCGTGATTTTTCATATCCCTTTGGCAGTTCTTGTCCAGATGACCAAAATTTCCACATTTGAAGCAATTCATGGTTCCCTTGAGACAATCACCAAGATACTTCTTCCCAAAATTCTTGTAAATGGGAAAGTGAGGTTTCATTTCATCATGGGATTTGTTTGATGAACCACCCATGTTGTTCCCCATTTTCCGATTCTTGTCACTAGGCAATGAGACCAGTGAGAGTCTCTAATATCCATTTCAACCTTGAGGGAACAACAGACAATCTCTTCATAGCTGTTGAAGTCTTGAATCTCCAACACTTTTTGTAGACTCGGCTTTAGTCTACTAAATAAGCGATCCACGTTGCTTTCGGTGTTTATGACAAAGCCAGAGGCGTACCTTGGAAGCCTTGTAAAGTTCGCTTCATATGCCCCGATGGACTCATCTTCCTTCTACTTGAGTCCAAGGAACTCTCTTTCCATCTTGAGATGGAGGGTTCGAGGAAAATATTTGTTGAAAACATCCTCTTGAATTACTCCCAGTCTATGGAATCAATTTCCTCTTGGGACTTTGTTTTCTTGATCAATGTCCACCACTGATCAGCTTCCCCATCAAAATGATAGACTTCCAGTACAACTCTCTCTTATTCCGAGCACTAGAGGACAAAGAAAATCTTTTCAATGGAGTTAATCCATTGTTCTGCGAGGAGGGGATCAGAAGACCCGCTAAACATTGGAGGCCTTTTCCGCATGAAGGATTCTACAACAACTTGCTCTTTCCTTGGAGGAGGGGGAAATTCCACCTGATTCAAGTTATTATTCATAACTCAATCCAGCTGATCAAGTACTACCATAATGTTTTGAGCACCTGCTTTCTTCACATCAGGCATGTCATTAGGGAAATCATTACATTTCCTATCACATTGGTTGTTAGAACGTGTTCTTATATTTCCCACCATTAAATATGAAAAAGAACATATAACTAGAGGTCTTGAATACTTAGCTATTGAGCATAAAAAAACAAAATTTGAACATAAAAGTATGCACTTATAAAGAAAAAGTATATCCTGACTTGTGATTCCTTATTTTTATATCTAGTTTATCCTTGATATATTTCTTAACTTATATTCTTATGGGATTTTTTCCTTAATAATGGTTTTTACTAAGCTCATGAATCTACCAAAGAATATCCCCCAGGAGTGTCATAACCAAGAGTGCATCAAGGCCCGTTGTTGTGCACCAGTTCCCATTCGAGTCTAGATCAAAGCAGTGTTTTTGGGTTTTACCCCTAGATAAATCTATACTAGAGCCACCTCTACCTGATCGTATCCAGATAGGGATGTATTTGCTTGATAAACCACTTACTCTATACTCACCATAATTTAGGGCTGTTTCCTTATACTTAGTCTCATCCTTAAGGTTCTAACTAAGGTGCTCTATTCCTAATCTCCAAAAATAACTAGACCATCCTTTGATACCAACTATAGAAACCCGAGCCTTTTACATATAACATTTCATTATTTTAAGCATAATTAATCATCAGAGTATAAGCCAAGGATTTTTAAGTCTAGTGCCTTAGAAGACTAGGTACATATAACATAAAAAATGAGGATAAAAAAACTTCTTTGTTAAATATCTATAAAGAGCTTCTAAATTCTTTTGAGCTCTTACATCTTCATAGGGTACCATGGGAACACATAAACAAAGGGATGAGCTAAAAATCCCAATAATGGAATGAACATAAGGATACATCTCAAGCACATGAGTTAAAAGGCATGACATAATGATATCCAAAGCATGAAACTTATGAAATCATTTAATATAAGCATCAAATAATATTAACATGGAATCATATAGATGTGGTAGAATCATAATTCATATCCTTAGTACGGGTTAAGGCTAACCACCAATCTCGTTCCCATTTTAGTACGGGTCAAGGCTAACCGCCAATCCCATTTCACATCGCATCTCATGAGACTTAACCTTACCCAATGCATTGGAGCTCTATCTGGGTGCACCCATCTCAATATATTCACGAATATTCTTTCCACATAAATAAAATTTCCACATAAATAATCATACATAATCAACCATACATAAACATAAGGGTACCCATGGAAGGAATTGGGTACCACAATCATGACATAAAACATATCCAATGGGCGTATCACGAAAGTGTACATGAAAGGAAAGGATTAGAACATACATTGAAATTCATAGGGTAAAATAGGCATATAACATGGTAAGTGGTGTCAAATATAAGTGACAACATAAAAAATGTATTTTAGAAACATTAGCATTAAAATATTTTTGTGTGGTTTTAAGGAAAACACCCTAGGGATTTTCAAATAGAAAAGAGGACATTATTTTATATAAAACCGGAATTAAACCAAGAAGGTTTTCATAATAAAAATACTGATTTTATAAATACAACAGTGTTTTAAAACATAGGTTATAGTGCACTTGAAATTTGTGTAAAAATTTGGGAAGTCCCCTTAAAACAGGTTTGCTTATCGGAAAGTTCTAAGGAGGGAATCTTTCAAAATCATGTATATCCCCGAAAGAATGTGATGAAAGGGTATTGATATAAGAATCTTGTATAAATAACCAGAAGTCATAAGAATCATATAAATAGATAATATATCACCATTTTTAAAGAAGGATAAGGCAACCTGAAAGAACAAAGAAGGTTCGGGTAGAATTCGTTACGATTTTATCAGCATGGTGTTGGGTGTGACCAAGAGGGGGTGATGAGAGAAAAATGGGGTTTATAATAACATATAAATCCAGAAGGAAGTATGATGGAGGTTCTTAAACATACCCAATCATTTTCTAGTACACATATAAAGGCATAGTATAGTGGAAAATCTTGATTAAGGGAGAAAAGGAGAGGATCCCTTACCTTGAATCTGGTGGTGTTCTTCACTTGTTATTAATGACCTGAATAAAAAAATTAGGATTATTAATTCATAATTCTAGAACCTCTTATATATATAATTTATTTATTATAACCTTTTTTAGTTCATTCAAATCATTTTTGATTAGTTATAATGTTCAATTTTATTGCTTGGGCTCGTTTGTTTACTTGGCTTTAAAAGATCGGTTCACTTATATTCATGTTTGGATTAAATGCATGATGAAAGTGGTTGTCCAGAATTGAAGTTACATTATTTAGTTCATATAGTAGATTACATGGTTTTAATTTTATTTAGGTTACTTATAGTGATGTTGAATTATTACATATATAACCTTAGTGATAACAGTTTTTGTTATTTGGTGGGTTTGATTACAAAGAATGTGTTTTGATTTATAACTTCATTAAATTTGTACCAAAGTATTACAGAAACAAAAATAGGATATATTAAATATATAATAATCTGGTTCAACCATATTACAAATGGTTTCATGATCAGAATTAAATATAATAATAGAAATTGATAAACTGTTGTCCTTGAATGTGCTAAATTAGCACATCTCAGACGGTGCTTTCATTTCTTTCAACTAAAAGGGTGGAGAAAGGGGAGAAGATAATGAAATATACCAATAGAATGAAGAAATTATAGTACATTTATGTTACTGTATTTATCATACTATTATGGTGAAGGGAGGTGAGGAAAGAAAATAAAAAAGAAAATAACTTAAAAGAAAAGAAGAAATTTGGGAAGAGGAATTTACCTCTTGAGACTTCCTCCTTTGAGAACCTCTTAAAGGGAGAGGTTTTGGTATTTTGAGGAGTCTGAGAGCTATTGGTAGTGGTGGAAAACCTTGGGGAGAGTTTTGGGCCAAATTTAGAGAAGTCTTGGAGCATGAGAGGAGTAGAGAGAAGAGGGAGTGAAGGGAGGTTTTTATAGTGGAGGAGAGGAGGGATTTCATGATATTATAATATTTAATTTATTATTTCTTCACAAGAAAAAGAATATTAATTATTCCATGACCAAGAATAGTAAATGGGTCATTTGAATTCGAACCAAGTGGGCTTACATCATCATAACATCATCTAGGACTCAATTAATCCATTATTTAGCATTTATTGTGAATTATCAGATTGTACTATTCATCAAAATTTCATGTATTTCAGAAAAATCTCAAAAATTAAACCTAACCGTTTTTCAACGTGGAGAATCTCAAAATGAAGTACATTTTTCAAAAATAATTTTCTAAATATGATTATTTTAATATTTAATTAAAATAATAATTTATTATCAAAACTAATTTTAAAACATTCATTAACTCATTCTAAACAATAGGTATATCGTACTTCCAACATGAATATTATTTTTATACCACCATAGGTAAGGTTACTATTCATTAGGGTATATCACTATTCATAAGGGTATGTTACTATTCATTAGGGTAGGTTACTATTCACCTAAAATTATTTTTGTTTTATTAGACTCCAAAAAACATCTTGAACACAACCGTGTTTGTCAGATTTTCAAAATTCCAAACACAGAAGTGAAAAATTATGTTTAAAGTTCACTTATCACTTAATATTTAATTATTATGTGATTTTATGGAATATTTATAAGAATTTAATTTCCCTTAAAAACATTGGGTCGTTAAAATATTGAATCCCTATCAACTAGTATGAGAGTACATAAATAGAGGACACAAATCATACCTCAAACCAAAATAGATTTCACAAAACCATAACTATCAAATATGTATATAAACCCATAAATCTAACTCTTACCACTATATTTTTGTAAATCATTGATCATAGGTAGTGATGGTGGGAGTGTATAATAGTGTCAATCATCTCAATATTCTTCTAAACCACCATATTCTCAACTAAAATTGACTCCAAGTAGGTCACTTTGACTATAAAAGTAGATTATATGATCTCATTGTTACTTAAAACCTAGAGGTTTTCCCACATAATTTCTCTATAAATCCTAATGAAAGAATTATAACCTTATCCTAAAGCTAAGATACATCCCTAATAAGAATTCAAAACCTAACAACACTCACACGAGGACTCCAAAATAGGTGGAGTTATGTAAGAGAAAACCATAACCTAAATTCTATCTCTAGAGTATTCATATAAACCACTAATATTAAATAAATTTATCACAAATAATGTATAGGGAAAAACTTGTGATGCTTAAAAACCTGAATACATTCTTATATATGGTTATGATTCCCTATATAGGCTTTAACATATCTTGAACTCAAACCATCCTCAGTATTTTTGGACTTAATCTTATCTCGAACAAGGGATAAAATTCTAACAATAATAGATTAACACTCTATGAGTTTAAGAAAAACATAATCCACTAATAAATCACTACTTTGTGTAGATAACTTGGTTCTAGAATCACAATATGGTTTTTAGATGTTTGATATACATGAATTATGTGAGTTGATGACTCCACCCAATACTATACCACATGAGGATTAGTGGCATCTCAAAATCTATGGGGCTTGTACCACTGTAATGCATGTAATACAATCATCCTATGGGTAGTATCATTAGTGGGAACAACTACCTACTTTATGAGAAGGTCGACACTAATAAAAAGGGAATAGAATCTGTCTGAGATAATTATGAAATTATATCTCATAGCTAAGTATTTAAATCAACACCTTATCAATTAAATGATCAGTAAAAAGAGGCTCAAGCATTGAGATAGTATTTTCACAACCTAAAATCTTAAAAAAGTTATTCCTGTATGTGTGTAATTATTTATTTGATAGGATGAACCCATAATGATTACATATTATCTAAATTAACTGAAATAGGAGGCACATGAAATATAATTATTGAGAAATATATGATTAATTTACCAACTTAATTTCACCATATAAATGATGATTGCGATATTTGGTTTGATTAATAAGTTACTAGTGTCCCGGTGAAAGGATACGTTGCCGGCCATACCTGCTCTAGATTCACTGATATGATAAATAAAATAAAAAACACAAAGAAACCATTGAATTAAATTTCCAAACCAATTCTCACATGAATAATAACTTGAAAATCTATCCCTAGGACTCAAACTGATATAATGACACCCTGATATGACCTTCCACCCCAATACCCAAACTAGGTTGATGATAAGCTAAGTATGCCAACCCAATACCATCATCAATAGGCTAGGGGATATTGAAAAGCATTGAGTAAGAATATCAGACAATATAGGAGGCCATCTCCTATAATATCCTTCAATATATACACATCCACAACATGTAAAATAACCAACAAAACCTTTAATTTTTTTTAAAAGTGATGACATGAACCAGTTTCCCAGTTCATGTTATTAAGGGAATTTATTAAATCAAAAAATTGCAGTACAAGCACGAGGTGTAATGTGTTTACACCAGTGGGGATTTAAAGAGAGAACATTGGAAATCATGCAAAATAACCAAAAACAAAGATACATATCTGTCGAGATGAAATCCTTCAAAGTGTAGTGGTATCCAACCTCCATAAGAGTGCAGAAAACTTCCAGATACAACCATCCATGTTCTGCACATTCAGCGCATAAATAAGAAGATCCAGCCAGAATGAAAACCTCAGAATCCTCAGCAAAAATAAACAGCCAAATAGAATGAAGGATTCTCCAACCAAGAAACATCATGATGCTCTCTAAATTTTTTTTTTCCAGAATACATAGAGAACCTAAAAATTAGACTTCAGAAAAAGTTTATAGCAGATCAAACATGCCCCAAGCTTCCACTAAAACATATAATCAAAGCCAAAAAGCAGGAGAATCAGAACCTAACTTCCAGAGTGCAGGAAAAATGAATATGAATCTGTCATTCGATTCAAACAGAATCCAACAGAAGTAGTGATCCATCTATCCAAATTCTTCAAATCAAGCATAAAAGCTAACCAGCCTGATTGAAGCTTCTAAAAATGCATCAATGAAGCAGACTGAAATGACCTTTCAAAATTACCAGTGTGAAGCTAAAACACAAAACCTCATAATCCATCAATACCCCTCCAAACCAGTCTAGAGGTAGAGTTTCAAAGCACAACAATAAAAATCCAAACAACTAGATTTAGATCAGTCCAGTTGTAGTCATAAAGCATAGATAAGACAACCTTCAAATAGATTCACATTTGGACAAGAGATCCCCAAATCTCAATTTAAATAGAGAGACTGGTTGAATGTAGAAACCCAAACTATACTTCAAACATCCATCCTCAATCAAAGACGAAAAAAGAAAAACCAATTTATAAATCCACTGAACAGATCTGATCCATATCCAAGAGAGAGAAAAAGTAACTGGGTAGATTCTTAGTATGTATATAGGAAGCATTAAAATATATACATTACATATGTAAAACATCTTATGATAAATATAAAAAAATAGGTGAAATCAAAAGGGAGAAATAAATATACAAAAAACCACACCTAATACACCTCCACATAATATGAACTTTGATATTATCCCCTATAAGTAACTATCTATTCCATGTAAAATCTAATGTCGCCAACTGCTAGCTCTGAACAAGTCTCACAATCTACACGTTCACCAAGACCATCTATGAACTATTCTTTGGCTACAAATATGTAACATACGTGGGTAATAATCCCACGTATGTTTGATTTTAAGAATATTTTTTAGGATACCCCAAAATTATAAAGGAAAAAAAAACTACATGTTAGCTCAGACTCCAAAATAAGAGAAGAACCAAAAAAAGACATGAATCCTGATATTATATATAAATATAATTTTCAAGGATATAGGTATGTCATATTCATCCTAGAAATTTTCTATAAAGGATCATATACAATGAGAAACTAGGGGTTCTCAGAGTACTAAAAGGCTCACAAAGGTAGTTGTCGATATCCTAGATATAATTCACATCTTGAAAGAAACCAAGGTATGATTGTGGTGTCATAATGATTGCGGTATCCAAACTAATCAACCTTTATAACTACCAAATTTCTACTCTAAACCACAGTGGGGAACATCTATGGGATAAGGTATTCATGTTAGTAGAGGGAGCACTATACCTTAACATATCCTATTATAACATTAATGTTCTGAAAAATGTGAGGGAAACCTACACCATTTCCAAGAATAGTTTTTCGTTGAGGGACTTAAAAACATTACTTACGTAACTACACAACCATAAAAACACCCACACACCTCCTAGAATATATATTGGTGGACTCAAAAATCACCAATGTAAGTTTTGGTAGAGAGAGTAACCAAAACCGATATAGGACTTGTGCCTCATTGAGTAAATCATGATGAACAAGGAAGTAACTAACTCTATGGATAGAGGACTTTCACACCAAATATGTGGGAAAGTACCAATATATATAACTTATGTAGGGGACCACAACTTCTTAGGTCCATGGGTATTATATCTGCACCCGATATGGGGAACCTACAACTTTAATATTTAGGGGAGAACCAGACTCGAAAAAGAATATGGGGCGCCCATACCCTATTATCAACACATCTCAAGGGGAGTGCCTAACTTTGTATACACTCCAATTATCATTTTTGAATCAAATCATCACCTATATATATTTAAAATCTTCATTCTTCCCATGAAACCTCATAAATAGTATTTTATGGTCAATAGGACCATACCATCACGTTATTTGTGAAAAAACACTCAAAATAGACTATTTACTTGTCCATTTAATGAGACATGGAAAACAAAAAAGGATAAAAAGAGAAATACATGTACATTATCGAACACACTATATTGTCCCTCTGATAATGTAATACCTCTATCATTCCTCATGGTGTATAACTACATGATATATAATATTATGTACATGCTGCACTAGTCTTGCGGACAACCTGGGTGTGTAGTCTAGTACACACTATAACGATTACATAGGGTGTAATTACACACCATGTACTAGTTGAGTGTATAATATAGTACACACCATGTTGATTAGGTTAAAATTACATGACATATATTTCTAGAATATACTTCTTAAGGTATTTAAATATAAGGCACTATTTATGGAAAACTACATGTTATGAAGTTATAAAATACGTCTTGTGTAGTTAGAAAAATTCTAGAAATTGAGTTCTATTATAAACTATCATTTTTGTCTCAATTTTATCCTCTGATCATTCCATAATTGTTGCAAAGGGCTGCATAATTCACTATCATACTTTCATTGACCCTTTTCTAGCCATTCGTCACTGGAAAAAACTTCCTAGAATCTCTTCGCATGAATCCCTGATGCCAACCATTCCACTGACCATCGAAAATCTAATTCCACTACTCCTCTAATGGCCTACCATCACTCGATGAACAACCATGATGCCTCAAAATAACCTCAAACTTCCCTTTTCACCACTTCCAAAAATAAAATCAATATTTTTTACATCCATTAGTCTTCTATTCTATTCTCTAGGACAATATCATTTGACTACATTCCATAAGAAAGTATGAAGATGAGTACATTAGGTAAGGGGGAATGAAATTAGAAAGAATAATTTTTTTGTGGATATTTTGAATGTTTGAACACCATTTATCAGGTTCATATTCGTTAATGATGAAGAATGCGGGAATAATGAGTTCTTAGTAAATATTATACTAAATTGATTGTGTTAGGATATATCCGAATCAATAATATAACATGAGTGCTAATTTTGATCATGATATTTACATAAGAATCATGAATAATAAATAATAAATTGTAAATAAAAAGTCTTACCTCTTGATTGGATCTATTTTCATTTAATAATGAAATATCGCCAAGCTCCATTATTGATCCCTCAAAGAATGCACAAATTTGGATATTTGATTTTCTCCCAAGACCCATATTTGATATAGGGTTTATGGTGGATAAACCTAATTAGAGAGGTTAAGGGGTAATACATATGGATATTTTAAGGTTTCATAGATTATGAATATTTAATTAATAATTTATTTATTTATCTAATAACACACCCATGATGGGACCACCCCTGAGGCTTGGGTTATGAACCAAAGTTACACTACCCTTAGGGTAAAACCCTAATTCCATATGCAACCATGACATCAATTTTCCCTTATGGGATACCTTTTAAGATATTTAACTATCCAAACTAGTCGAATAAATATTTATTTAAATAACAAATATTAAAAATCCCCTAAAACTCATGGTGCTTGTAAATTAACTAAAACTCAACCTGGAGGTAAAAACTATGACTTGAGATCAATGAAATCATAATTTTTTTCCAGAGTTCATTTTATAGGGTAAAATTTATAATTTAACCCTGTTTAGGTCCTCGGACTCTAAAACTCGAAATTGAGCTGATTCCTGACTAAGAAAAATCTAGGCTGTTATAAGGGAAGAGTAATTTAATTGTATAAATATTTAAATAAGGATTAATCAATGATTAAAATATTTTTAAATGATAAAATACTGAATAAATGATAAAAAATTACTCTGAAAATTATGTGTATATGACAAAAATATTTTATTTTCATTAGGGATATAAAATTTACTCAAGGAGAAGCTTTCAGGTCGATATCCTTTGAAGCCAAAGGTAAACGTGTTCCAAAAAATAGTTTAATACACTGTGGTTACATTTTTGTATCTAGAAGGTATATATCTATTATTATCCCTTAAAAAACCCACCCTCATAAATTAATGCATCCAAAATAGTATAAATTCATTGCTTATATTGGTATTTGGATAATATAATTTTAGTTTATGGATGTATTTTAACATTATAATTACATAAGATGGTGGAATAATGAGATGTAATAGTAATTTATCAATACTACTAAAATGAGGTATGTATAATAATACAACATGATATTATTTTATATGAAAATATAACTAATTCAAAATGATTTCAAATTGGAAATGAAAAGTGTAGATTATGAACCGTGAGTTCCACATGATACTGACTTATGAAATGGGAATGATGAGAGGGAATGATTAATATTTCCTTGATAATAGATAAAAATGATGATAATAAAATGTAAATATAAGAATGAAATCCTATAAAGAGTGAAGGTTCATGGGAATAATGGAAGCGGTTAAGCTTATTCCCAACAATGGGTTTTCATAAATTTCTTTAGATTTATCCTCAGAACCAGATGAAATAGAAACCCTAGAATCTATTAGATCAGATCATAACATATAATTTATAATTAATTTGTTGAAGATAAAGAATTACTTATCATTGTAATTCTTTATTCATCAATGATTTAATTGATAACTCTTTTTGTATCGACATTGTGTCAAATGAATCATGAATCGATTCCCTCTAGTGGAGATCCACTAATATTCCATAAACCTCCAATCCCCACCATATGATTCTGTGGATTCTATAATGATTGATTATAGTGAATTATTTGATCTTATTTTATTTAAATAGATTTTTTAGGTGAGAATAAATTACTCGGGTTCTCTCTAGACTCGATAGGGTAATAATGGAGGATCAGTCTCCATTCTTGAGAGCATTTTAGGAGAAGATCTCTCTTAGAATTGAGAGAATTGTCTCTAGAAATAATTATTTACAATGGTGGCTATTCTTGACCTTATTTGAAAATGATATAAATATATATTTATAAACCTAGGGTTAGAGAATAAATAATTGTAAATGAGACCTTATTATTCTCCTAATCCTTGGAGAACCCAATTTCTAAATAATTACAATACTATTTTAATTTATATGACATGTGCTGAAATCATGAATTATAAATACCATTTCCTTGAATAAATAAATTAATACTTACTCAAATAATATTTATATATCATTTTCCCCAGCCTGTTAACCTTGGTTTTCCATTCCTTATTAATATTTATTAATCATTTAATATTGTCTATTTATTTAAATAAGTAAATATTAGTGAATTAAATATTGATAAATAGATAAATATTATATTCACTATATTAGGTAATAATAATTTATTGAATATTAATATTAATGAATAAAAATATTTTTTTACCTTGAGAAATACCTAAGGTAAATAAATATTTTATATATATTCACATAATAAAATAAATAATTACCAGAAAAATAAATATTTTTTTGATATTGAACTCACACAATATTATCTTGAATAACTAGTGACTTAATATATAATATCAAACATATATGAATAATTATTAAATCATTTATTGAAATAATATTTATCCAACATGTTAAATTCATATTGAATTTAATTGAGGTTTGGGATATAGTTAGTATGCGACCCTCTAGGCCCCTTTCTCAGTGGAATTAAGTTAAACCACCTAAATTCCAAAGATAGAATTTTGAAACATAATAAGGATCCCATAGTTAAATAAGTTAATTTCACAATGATATATAGCCTCATATGATCATAAAATGTTTAATATAATCCCTTTATCATGATATCTCTAATCAAACTAGTTGCATGCTGGTGTCATCAAAAAATGTGATTGATGGTTCATTCTTTGACTTTTTCGAAATGAGTTTGCGCATAGAAAACCATATACATATAATTAATTATTTAGTTTCATTCCAATAAAAGGGCCAAATATATCAAATTGGATTGAATAATAGAAGGGAAAAACAATTTCTCTCATTACTCGTCAATGCGATATCAATCATGACACACATATGGTATCCTAGCTCTCTATGAGCATATGTCACCACAATTTTCATAAATAAATCAAAGTACCTGACCCATGATATGAGTTAATAATAATATTTAATTCTAAAGACCATTACACATATATTTATATAGTAATATCCAATGACACATATTAATGTGGATTTCCTACTAGGGATTCATTTTCTCATAATCTCCTTCTCCAAATATTACCAATGGAATACACTATTAGAAGGTGTCTGAAAGTATTATAAGTATCAACCCTGGATATCTTGTGTTATTTGTGTCCCATAAAATGATATCATTAAGCTATAGAAAATATATTTAAGAATACTATCATTTCACTTCTAGGCTCTCAGAATAGTTGGCAACTTCTATTGACTTTATGTGTGGCATATACCCTTAGGAATTTAACATATAAGTTTCATGATAATGTAGAATAATTATGTGATAAGATATAAATTAATATTGAAAACTCTTAATATTATAGTAATTTAATTTTAATTTGTTTATGATTTACAACTATAACAGACTCCCACTTATACTAGATCCAACTGCTAATGACTCAACTAATTTTCCTCACACATTAAACATGATTTTTCTGAGATATGACTATAAATATTGAGCCCCCCATGCTACCCATAACCAATCTTCTCACTTCAACCCCATCACTCTGAGAAAATCCTTCAAGAGATGATCTGGCCAAGTATATAGTTTTTTTCTTTGTCACCCCTGAATTTTTTTTATAATACCATAATTAAAATTCCCCTTATCAAGATTAAAATTTTATGATCTTGGTATATTCCAAAATATGGAACAAATCATTACAGAACTTTATTATTTAAGTTGAATTAGAATCCAAAACTTACTTATTCTAATATTGATATGGAAACTCTAGTTGTAATATTATTAACCCTTTCATATTACCTAAACCATACCATGGTACTAGATCACCTGATCTAAAAGAAAATTAGTTTGATATCCCCTGAAAACTAGTATTGTAATTTCTCTAATTACCAAGAACTTATCCAAATTTTCTTCTTTAATCACTTTCAGATTGTTTTAAATACCAATATATATAGTTTTTTTGGTCTTGGTTGATATTTTTATTCTATTATTTATGAATAATCAAGATCAACATTATATACATATCATGGAATATGAGGAATATTTCACAATTACTCTTAGTCATATATATTCTATACATCAAAATAACACCATGTAACCCTAGAATCAATTTAGGTGTAATATTCCATATTAGTTTTTTCAATACCATGTCAAATGGGTATTATTACTTGGATTTAGTAGCCCCTCAATATAATCTAGTTGATCATGTTCCCTAAAACATGAGTATTTTTACTTAAGTCATTTTAGAGAAATTATTTAGTCTTATAAAACTATAAGAATAATAAATTTTTTTCCATATGTTTTCAAACATACCTTTCTTAAAAATTGCAGTGCTCACACTAACCGCTTATAGAAACCTAATAACAGTTATTTTCAAACAAATATACTATGATTATTATTCTTGTTTCAACCCATAAATTGATCATTAAAATAAATGGATCCTTATAACTTATAATCTATACTATCTTTATTTGATGCCTCTTACCTTTATGGTTACATCATATGGAAATTAACCATAAAGAAACCTCTAAGTGAGGTATTCGTGACATATTATGCCTAATATAATAATCATAATAACTATGATGGGAAGAAATCAAATGGAGTTAAGTATGATAGCCTAGTGTAACTATTAAATCCTTATTCATAAAATACTTGTACCATACATGTATTATTTTTATTTAATACCCACCATCATGTTTACATAAATCACCAAAATACATAATGAATTTTTGTACATAGAATCCAACTTTGAATTTATAATAACTTTCCAATCATATATTTTTGAAAATTACTACTATCCATAGTATTTATTCTTCTTATCAGATAATATATCATCCACCATGGTAAATATAAAACCACCAGTATCGTGTTAATCATCGTATAAAGTATGTGCCTTTAAAACAATTCTTCCACTAACACTTTTAATGTGTAATGTTCTTATGAAAACTCATTCATATGGATCCAAGATTATTCTATTGTATTTTTTTCGCCCACTATATAAAAATAGATGTTATTATCTCATAGAAATATATATTTTTTTATTAACACCATTTTATGTCCTTGGAATGCTAATATCCATAGTGTAAATAAGATCATTAACTAAGATGAACCTTATATTCTCATTATGTACATTTAAATCTTTGACTAGTTTTACAAATGAATCCTATA
The DNA here is from genome assembly GCA_963277665.1 of Viscum album. Taxonomy (NCBI): domain Eukaryota; kingdom Viridiplantae; phylum Streptophyta; class Magnoliopsida; order Santalales; family Viscaceae; genus Viscum; species Viscum album. Next base: position 437,549,749 of record OY728157.1, on the reverse strand, counting down.
AGACGAGGAAACATGAGCATAAAATCCATAAATATTATATTATTTTAGATGAATATTCAATAAATATCATAACAATACATGACCAGAACTATAAGGGTCTAGTTTCATTGAAGACTAGATAAATAATCATCCTATTTGATATAATATCTTCACTTTATCCCCAAAGTTATTCTCACATAGTACCCTTATTATATATAACCTACTTAAAACCATTATTCATAACCTAGGGAAAGGAAACATAAGAAAGGGTGAGATCACCTACTTAGTAAGGGAAATCATAGTATATATTAATTAATGATCATAAGTGAGTATAAGACAAACATAAGTGTATGATAACATGATTATAAATTAAATAAGCATACACAATCAGTCAAATATCTTTAATCATGAATCATAGCATAAGTCCATTCCAAATAAAATACATAATTCATAAGAGTGCAGAACCATAAATAATCAATCATGTGCCATGAGATCATATCAAAAGAATAATACATAGGTATATAGAATACACATAATCATATAAAATAATTTCCTTAGTCAAGGATCAATGATAATACTGTTATAGTGGATTGGGTTCAATATATATTCCATAATTTTCTTAGTCAAGGTTCATTACCAAGACTATTATATTGGATAGATTCCTTTACCAAACTATGTTCACTCCCCATTTCTGTCCATTTTATCCCATAATAAATCAATATTTACATAATATATTTGTGGGATATATAATTTAGGTCTAAACCATACTATAATGAAAACCATACATATGTGTTCCATTTTACCATAAAACATTCAAAAATTTATCTTATCATTACCCATTAAAAGAAACAGGTTTCATAAACATTTTATCATTTTATCACAGTATAACCCATAGAAAATAATTATATTTCATAGAATCATCTTTAAGTCATTACAGTCCTTATTTAGAATTAATTTTGATTTTATCTTAATATAATTTCCACAATTAATTATACCAATACTTAAATTTCATTATACCAATAATTAAATTACATTAACATATATGAAAAATACCTTTAGAATAGTATTTGAAAATTTCATTGAAAATAGAGAAACCACACTTTTCTTTCAGAATATCTAGAAACTAATAATTCCTAGAGTATTGAGAAAAAACATTCTTTGAAAATAAAAATGTAAACTTGTAAATTTAGATTCAAATAAATAGATAGTAATGATATCTGGAAAATCCTTTCATTCCTAAAATGTTAATATAAAAATTCCTTTTACACTTTTTGTAAAAAATCATAAAAGGCTAGTCTAGAAATTTTTTTAAAGATTTATTTTTAAACCTTTAAAAAAATTCAAATATGTTTAAAAATTAAATTAAAAAATCACTTGATCATATAAATGGACATTTTTTTATTTTTTTAATGAACATGGACATGGAATAAAAGGTTCTTCATCTAAATATTAAATAAAGTTTGTTTTTTTTAAAACATTTTCTCGATCATTTTAAGTACTAAAGAGAGAGAAATAGTAATATTACTTGAATATTTTAGAAATATATTGAGGATATGAAAATATATTGGGTTTAAAGGATAAGATCTATATCATTTCCCTCAATATAAATTTTTCATATAAAATCTTGAAAAGAAATGATATTTTAATATAAACCCTTACTTCAAGTCTCACCTTACTTTGTATATATTCATAAATTCAGTATAATAAATATAAATTTATTATAAATATATACCACAACCATATGAATATATATATATATATATATATATATATTACAATATTTAATTTCCATATAAATCTCAATTAACTATTTATTAACAATTCTTCATTAAAATCATTATTCGGGTAAAAAATGAGCTATTTTTAGTGCATGTTTCAGTTAGATGGTTTTGGTCATTTCACATTGGTTATGGTATAAATATATTTACAATATTTAAAATATAATAAATACAATATTTATTCATTCTATACACTTTAATATCCATTAATCAAAATTAGTTGTGAAAAAATGAGCTACTAGACTTCATGGAGATGGTAGTTTGTATGTACACGTGAGTAATGTTTCCACTTTTTGATGAATGCAACAAAAGAAATGTAAATAATAATTAAAATTTATAGAATAATCATTATATAATAAATATAATATATATTCATTAAATATATACTTATTACCATCCATGTAAAATGGAAATGAAAAAAAAATTACATTTATTTGTGGAGGTGGTAGTCCACACGAACACACGAGAAACATTAACATTTTCCAACAGATGGAAGGGTAAGATGGAAGATAATATATTATATATCCATAATAATAATTATGTAATAGAAATAATATATATCCATTAAATTAATTTATTTGACCATACAAGCTAGAAGTTTATGAAAAATAAGATACATTTTTTAATGGAGATGATAATCTATATGTACACATGGACAATGTTTTTTATTTACCATTAGATATAAAAGAGATAGAATATAAATTTGGGATTAACATAAAAATATATATTTTTATAATATATATACCTATTTAATAATTTCTATATGTTTATAGAATATTTATAGGTGGTAGAATAATAATGAAACTTGAAAAAGATCAGTAAGAAAATAGACCTCTTCATTGAAAAACTTCATTTGAATATCTTTTTAAGAACCCTAATGTTGTCATTTTAAGAAGATAATAACCTCTGAAACATGGATATGGTAGTTTATAAGATATTTTGGTAGGTTTTGGTCATGCCAAATGGATCAAGTGGTGTGGATAATATAGTATAATGGGTGACCTTTTATAAGTGTGGGGAGTGACACACTTGTAATTATTCAGAATAATAAAACAAAATAATGTCAGTCTCAAGGGAAAGTGGATAAAAAGTGACTAAATTTATAATTTTTGAGGATATAGGATCTAAATAACCACAAAAATAACATTTAAATAAATCTTTATATTATTTAAAACCTTTTCTCTTTAGTTCATCCCCTCATTAACCCTATTAACATTTACCGTAGTAAGTAATTTTTACCTTAGTTACTATTCATAATGACAAAAAATAAAGGTGGTCTCAATACCAAATATGGAAATAATGATTTCAAATATGGAAACAATTTGATCAAATTAAATTCCTATATGTGAAAAAAATTCATTTAAAAATAATCATGAAAAATATAATGAAAACCATCTTTAGATAAATGCATTTTTCTGTATCAAACCAAATTTATTCTCATTAATTTCATGGTAATAAGCATTAAATGGATGTTAATTTTTTTATTAACTATATAATATATAAATTTAATTAAAATAATTCACAAATGGTATTAATTTAATTGATTAGGATTAAAATACATTGCACGCATAAAATCAGTTTTTTGGAAAAAAATCTCTTTTTTACCTTCAAATGATTTTATTTTCATTTACAACCAAATGACAACCAAGGAATTAATTTTATATATATGTAAAAAATACATCATTAGTAACATTAATACTCTAAATTAAATTTTTTAAATTATATAAAGTAACCTTTAAGTAAAAAACTCATGATAAAAACAACTCTTATAAATAAAATATTTCAAAATGATTATTTAGTTTAAATAGAATTTCCTAAGTGAATTAGGGATTATTTTAATAATTTATATCTCATTTAGATACTATATTATTTTAATCATATTAAAATTTATATTATTTTTTTTCACATAAGTTTTGTGTTTCATATAAATAAAGATATCGAGCACTTCAAATTTATTAAAGAGAAATATATCATAAAATATCAAGGCGTTACATTCTACCCCCTTAATAAAAATTTCACCACAAAAATTACATCACTCTGATAAAAATTACTAGTGATACTTATGACTCATCAAATACTTGGGTTATTACATATATTCCTAAAATTTATAGATTCACCACAAAACTTGGACTAGGCGAGCGATCTTATTCCAAAACACTTTCTCTCTTCGATCAAGAATCTATACTAGTTTTTCCTCATAATAAAAATCATAGTTTAGTGATGAAACCACTGAGTTTGGTACATGTGAAAGATCCGGTATATACTTTCTCAAAATCACATGGAGATAGTATATTTCAGATATATTCTATGGAAGCACTAAGATATAATAAATTTTCCCAATCCGATCCAGAATTTAAAAATGGATAATGTTTATAGGGATGAAATTTCAATTATTTCCATATCTCATAACCATATTACACGTAGACATATAAAGAAAACCCTTATCACAAACTTTCAACTCTAGATGTCATCAAATATTATAATAATAATTTTATATAAACTTTGAGCTACTCTAATGTAATATTGAATGACTCTGAACTTCTCTTCCATTTCCCTAGCTAGCTCATTATAATGACCTTGGATAAACATACATGGATATTACATCATTTTATATGAATATTCATCACATTAAAAAAGTACATTTCTGAGGACTATAATAGTTTAGTGTCATTGGAAACTTAAAAACCCAATCTTCTAACTTGGTGAAAAATATTCAACATGTCCCTTAAAGATTTTTCCATTTAGTACTCCTAATTAAAAAATTTATTTATAACCCGGGGTAAGAAAACATAATGGGGGAGATCAAATACTAATTAAGGGTAAAAAAGGAAGATATGTAAGCATAACATGAGCACAAGGGTATAATAACATGATTATATCATAATAAGATCATAACATGTATATAAATGATCATAATTAAGTGTCATGGCATAAATATTAAAAGTTTATGAGACATAAATCATAATGGAATCGAGGGAACAAGCCATGAAATCATAAAACAGGAGTAAGACATGGAATTTTTAATTTAATCATAAACATGTATAAACATTCCCTAATCCAAGGATTGTTTCAAAACATTATATGGGCTCTTCATGGGGACTACACAAAATGGGTGGGACACACCACCATACCTAGTTTCAGTCCTTTTCCTTATAAGGGATCAGGTTTCCCCATCATCACATAGTGGATTGGGTTTCCACATCTTCCCATGGTGGATTGGGTTTTCTGATAGTGGATTGGGTTTCGCTATATCCCCATAGTGGACTGGGTTTCCCCATCATCACATAGTGGATTAGGTTTCCATATCTTCCCACAGTGGATTGGGTTTCCCCATATCCCAATAGTGGATTGGGTTTCCCCATATTCCAATAGTGGATCTGGTTTACCCATCTTCACATAGTGGATCAGGGTTCCCTATATTACCATAGTGGATCAAGTTTACCTATCTTCCAAAGTGCATCAACCCCACCAACTTGATTCCCATAATTATCTAATGATATATAAATCTTACCCAATGCATTGGAGGGGAATATATGTCCCACCCGTGTTATAATAAAGTCACCCATACATGTTCCACCAGATAATAAAACTTTCATCATATCACGAACCATAAAAAGAGATGGGTTGCACAAACATTATATCATAACCCCTGAAATGAAATGGGTATAATAAAAATTTCATCATATAATTACCAATAGAAAAGGGATAGGTCTCATAATCATTTCCTCAAAGCATAACTTGTGAAAAGAAGCACGTTTAAAATGAATATAACTCATGAAAGAGAAATGGGAAATATAAATATCATTCCATAAAAACATAAAACACTTAAGAAAGAATATAAATTTTAATATTTTATAATATCCTTAGTAAATCACAAACTATAAAAAATTATTTCATCTTATATAGAGAAGAATTTTTAAAGATCATATAAAACATTTTTTAAAGAAAATATCATTTCCTTGAAGATAATTTTCAAAAAATCATTTCAAAAATTATTTTCTAATTAAGATTTATTTTCTATTTCATTTACAACATTTATTGAGAAAACATTCTTTTCAACTTTGAAAATATATTTTTAAAGCATAAATAATTTTAAAAACCTTTTTATTTTGAAATAACGTTAAAAACATAAAAAGAAAGATTAAAACCATTTTGTAAACCCTTTTATTCGAAAATGGATTTTAAAAATTATTAAGAAATATTTGAATCATTGAAATAATTTTCATTGAAAATAAATTTCTGCAAAAATATATAGTAAGCTTTGAAAATCATTTAAAACACTTTATAAACATAAAACATTTTTGAATTTTTTTTCTTCTGAAAACCGCTTTTAAATAAAAAAATTTCCAGAATATTAGGGAAAAAATTATTTAAAAATAAACTTTTAAACTTAAAAAATAAGATTTAATTAAATGAATGTCATGATAGAGGATAAGTTTGTTCATTCGAAACCATTTTTTTTGCACCTTAAAAAGTTTATAAAAGTGCCTTGATTAAAAAATGACAAGAAATTTCATTTTAAAACAGTTTTTTATAAAGATAAAACATGGGTAAAATTTTAATCTAATCATCATAGGGTAATAGTAAAACATTTTTGAAAACATTCTTATAAAATAGAGTTGTGAAAGAACATAGATTTCTAATCGAAGGGAGAAATAAAGTTATATTTTCATAAAAACATTTTATTAATTATCTCAACAAAGAGTGGAAAAAATGGTAACATTAATTGGATATAAAATGAATACACATAGGAGAAGAAAAATAATGAGAGTTATTAAAATATGTGTTATGATATTTCATCAGTGGAAGGATAATCTTAAACTATCTCGATAAATTATGAGATTGTAGTAATAAAATATTACCATTTTGGTAATTTTAAATCATAATCCCCATGAAATAATAACATTACATGAGTGGTGAGTAAGGTATATACACCAAAAAAGATATAATTTTATTATAAATCTACTAAAGAACAATATTATTATATCAACTACCATATATTATTTATTTATAACATTATATTACCCATTTATTAAAAACTCCATGTTGATGTCACATTTCAGGTAATACCTTATTTATTTTTCTTATATATTTTGTATTGTTATTATTGATCCTATAACTTAGATTAAGATTTATTTATTTTCATAATATAAAAAATAATGTAAATATAATATATATATTCAGTATATATATTTATTATAATCAATAGAACATAAAAGTTTGAAATAAAATACAACATCTATGGAGATGGTAGGTCGTACGTACGCATGAACGTAGTTTCCATTTTCTCATCGTATTAAAATAAATAAAGTAAATAAAATTTATGTATATGTATATATACTAATTACAATATAATTATAATTTCATATATAGTATATATGTTTATCAAACCTATCCTTAATACATTCCATGTAGAGTGTGAACAAATCACATCACTTTGTGGAGGCGGTAGTCCACACATCCACAAAAAAAGTTATTGTATTTACAAAAAACAGAAAGAATGAAGGTTTATGTGATATAATAATTAAAAAATCATAAATACATGATAAATATCATATATATTATATAAAAATATATTTTCCATCACAACTTCCAACCATGAGTTGTGGTAAAGGAGAAATGAACAACATCGTTTTGTGAGGCGATAGTTCAACTTACACAAGAACGATAAGTTAATTTACCATTTGATGGAAGTGTGTGTAGGTGTAGATATAACCATTAAAATAATAAAATATCAATATATTTAGGATAATTAGTTTTTTATATAATCTTGTAATAAGAATAATTTATTGGGTGGATAATGAAAATAAAATAAAATAGCTCGAAGAATGATGTTACCTCTTCTTTGGGAAACTCCCCTTATTTTGCACAAAAGGGATTATTTGGATGGATTTATGAACAATTAGAGGATTCTAAGAAAAAGGTAGAGTAATTTAGATGATATTTGGTTAGGTTTTGGTTGAGAACAAATGGCTTGGTATGTGTAAAGAGAGCGGGAGGAGAGGAGGCCTTTTTAATAGGGGAAAAGAACACATCAAGTATTCTTGAAAATAAATGGGTTATAACCATGTTTTACTTATCCCCCAAGGGTTATAATTAGATTATTCTAGGTCCTTAGAGGTTTAATTGTTTAAATATGGTCATAAAATATTTTTTAGACAAATGTAGGTTAATTTTTATACCTTTTTATAAGTTTAGTCATTTATTAAGCTCACTTTCACCTTAATAACTGTAATTAATTTTAATTAAATTCACTAATATTTTTGGTAAAACACTAATTTGAAATTATAAATTATGATTATTCAAAATATAAAATCCATTTTTCCAAACATAAATCACAAAAATGGCATAAATTGTTCATTCAAAAGTATCTTTGTGAATTTTCCATTAATTTTGTTTTAAAAATAAAAAAAATCATTCTTAAATAAACAATATCTAATTATTTTATGTACAAATTATTTTTAAAATGTTTTTATAGAAAACACACACTTTTACCATACTTAAAATAGTTTTGAAATATTCATGAATTTACATTACAATTATCGAAAGGACCATTAATCCGATTATGATCAGATTCACCTTATCGAACCACTTTAAATACTTTTTGTTTTGTATTCACACTGGAAATTTTTTTAATCAGATTTGACATTGGAACCAATACCATCACATCCACACTCATATAGAAAATTTTAATGTGTCTCTTCAATTGAATCCATCATATTGAAAATCTATTAGACCGACTTCCCTTTTAATTCTGAATATGAAGAACTATTTTATCGCATTGAAACATTTTACTCATTACACTAAAATACTATATTATCAAAAATATGTCATGAATCTAGTTTTAATATGTGTGAAACAAAATTATGTCATTATTTTAGTTACAATATGGATGTTGAAGTGACAAGTGTCCATGTTCTCCCTAACAAATCGAAGAAAATATGACCGTTGAAGATCAAAATGACCATTGTGATGCATACCTATAAATACCAGGTCATCTGATGGACATGAAGTGTTTAACAATACTATGAGAAATACTTATTGATTTAAATTCAGTGTGTGAGAACTCCAAATCTTAAAAGTGAAAACAACTTGTTCTTTTTTTACTTGTAATATATTTGAGTTCGATTTTCTTTGTGGGAATAAGATTTTTGTGATTATGATCGAGGAATTACAAGGATAGGAAGACAAAATCTGATCAAATTGATTGAGGAATCATGAGATTAGAAAGATAGAATCTGATCAATTGGATCAAGGGCTTCTAGGGATAGGAAGACAGAGGATCTGATCAAATTCTTTATTGAGGGTTTATAGAGACCGCAATACATAATCAATCATCGTATCTAGGTCTTACCCTAGCGTAGACATGAAATAATTTCTTGAAAGTATAAATCAAGAGACCTTTATCCTAGGTTATTGGATACCCTTATATTTGGGTTAAAATAATTCCATTCAATTGTATTACTTGTTTCTTTACAAGTATTTTATATTCTAATGTAATAATAGAAAGTAATATTTTATATAAAACTTTATATTTGTATTTCATTTATCATAATAAATTCCATTAAAATTATTTTGTTCTACATTCAATACGATTATATATGGTTTAAGATAGAATCATAATTTATTGTATTACTCTAATTTATTATAACCATTGTGGTTACGATACATTTTGTAAATACTCTGATATATTGTTTTATATTATGAATTTGATTAAACATTTATTAACCCATGTAATACATATCAAAATCAAATTGATTATGATATTTTTTTCATTGGAACCTAGGGACCAGTCAAATTACTATTTTAATACAGATATGACAATTTATTTTTTGATTTTCAAATAGTCTGATTTATGGGTGAGCGGTAACCAGAAGAACAAGTGCGGGTTACAGATTCACAGTAGCCAAAAACAGAGTTCAAAATTCAAAATTCCAAATTCAAAATACACTGCATCAAAGATACCTCGAGACATGAGTACCCACAACTACTTACATCATATCTGGTTGCCTGCCATCATCATTACCCTCGACATTATCTCCATCCCTCCATCACCGTCATCAGAGAGAGTCAGAGAATAAGCCAGAGTCCATCGTTGTCGTTCCGTTGCATATCACTTATTCTTGCCCCCAGAGAAACTCGTAAGGTAGGATCCAATGTTTTCATCCAAGGAAAAGGTTCAAGAACCACGTAACAATCATCCAAACTCGCAGACCAACCAGATCAATAAACTTAGATGCACAACAACCGCTTAGCCAGCCACCCAAATACCAACACACCAGAAAGATGGTCCCTTTGCAAGACAAACCCAAGATCCCTTCACCGCCTCCAAAACCACACTTGAAGCCCACAGTGAATCTCCCAACGCACCCACCACACCAAAACGAGGCTGAAACTCACATAAACAAGCTGCACTCTATGAGCCACCGAGTAGGAAATCCTAGGAGGGAATGCCACCCGCCTGAGATGGAGAAGGTAAAGGCAATGATAGGGGAAAACCCTAGTGTCTCGGAGCCCCTCATGGGCTCATTTTTTAATATGTTTTGTTTAATTCAATTAAAAAAAATTTCTCATTAAGTTTAAAAATAAAAAATTTTAAACATAGAATTCATCCTCTATTATATTTTTCCATATACATATACATTTTGATCCTAAAGCTGGTATCAGAGCTATGCCTCTATAATACAGATACTCATATTTTCTATCAAAGGAGGATTCCACTTCTAATACTTTTTTACCTTTTACTTATTTTCTTTTACAAGTTAGTTATAAAATTTTTGTTTATAAATACACATTACACTAATGTAAAGTGTGAAAAAATATTTTGGGATTGTTTTAAAGATGGCAGGATTAAATGTTGGTTCTATAGAAAATATCAATCCAACTAGACCACCAATATTTGGTGGTAAATATTTTGAATACTGGAAGGATAGAATGAATAATTTTGTGATAAACACTAGAGTTGGTAATTTTTTAATTCTCATAAGAGATTATGAAATTCCAAAAAAGAAAGTCAAATAATTTAAAAATCAAGAAAATAAAGAATATTAGTTGTATTAAGTGTGAGAAACACATTATTATTCTCTATGACTAGTAACATATATAGTCAAATTTAATCTTGTGAAGCTATCAATAGTATCTGGAAGAAATTAGAAATTACTAATTTTGGAACATCATAGGTAGTTGAAACCAGAAGAGCTATTTTCAAAACTGATTATCAAGATTTTGATTTTTCTTATGGTGGACCTATGATCAAGGTACAACAGATATTTATGATAATAGTAAATAGTTTACAATCTATGGGAGATAATGGTTTGGATGATTAAATTCTTGTTGAAAATATAATTGATATTATTATCAATGAGTGGGAATCAAAGAGGACAACTATTTATGGGTTAAGGAAGATTACTAATCTTACTCTTGATGTTTTTTTGGGATTATTTTACAATATAAAGGTAGGTTGAAAAGAGATGCTAAGAAAGTGAAAAAGAAGAATAGTGGAGTTTCTTTAAATACTATTATGATTTCTACCAAATCTTCAACACCATAAACTATTGTAATATCTTTTTGAAAGAAAACGTTTGTGATTCAATATGATTATAGTGATTCTGAACATTCATAGAATGAATTATCTAATCTTTCTTGAAGTATGAACAAGATTTTTAGAAAAAAATATTTATAGTATCATTATAAGAAAATTAACAAGGACATGAATGAAAAGAAATAATTTAAAGTAAAATTTTATCAATGTAAGAAAGATGGAAATATCAGACCTGATTGTCCAATTTGAAAAGGAAATATGATAAGAAAATAAATTCATAATGAAATTATAAAAATTATTAGAATATAAAAGGGAATAGAGTTTTGAAATCGAAAAAATCATATAGTGATAATGGATGTAATTATTCTAACAATTCTTAAGATAATGAAAATTCTGGACATAGAAATTTTGGTCTCTATGCCAGAATAGCTTTTGAAAACCAATGTTTTATATATATGGTACACACTTTTGATTATTAAAAATATATGTCCTAAAATGAAAAATATCATTATTAAAGAGATTATATTTCTTCAGATGAAAAAAATTCTTCAGCAGAATATAATACTTTACCTTTATATGAAGAAGCCTATAGATTTTCAAAATTGATTGAAAATTAAAATTACAAAGTCAATAGAAAACTTGAGAAATAAAATTATAGAATAAATTTTTTAACCAAGGATGTATCAAATCTTCCTAAAGATCTTGATAATAAAACATTTTAAATTGATTAAATTTATAAAACCTTGAATAAGTTAATTCTGAAAAGGATAAGATTTATAAAGATTTTGAAAAATTCATTTTTGAGAAAAATATTTTAGAAATAAAAATTACTTCTAAAAATAATAAAAATGTAGATAATAATTTAATTATAAATCTAAAATACGAAATTTTGTATTTAAAAAATCTTTTATCAAACTTTACCGTTGATAAAGAAGGTTTTTATAAAATTTATAAACAACTCCATCCGTAAAAAAATAGTTCAGGAATAGGATACACTCATTCAAAACCATTTTTTAGTAATAGTTGTTTTGTTCTTGAGAATTCCCCCTTTTGTACAAAATGTCAAAGTGGAGGTCACTAGAATTAAAATTACTCTTTAAATAAATTCCAACCCCTAATATTTCGAACAGAACATTTTTTTAAAAAATGACTATTCCTAAAATTTGGTTTAATAAAATTTCAAGTCCTAGGAATGTTTAGGTTCCAAAAATTCAATTGTTTAGTTTTCAAGAAAAAAAGGAAGTACTAACAATAAGAATAAATGGTACATGGATAGTGGTTGTCCCAAATATATTATTGGTAACAAATATTTCTTTTAAAATATTATCAAAATGAATGGTGGAAGAATACTTTCAGAGGAAGTTCTCAGTGAAAGATTGTTGGTATAGGTAGCATTGTTATTCTTGGAAAAGATTTAATTTCAAATTTTTTATTTGTTAAAGGTCTTAAGCACAAACTTATAAGCATATGTCAATTATGTGATTAATTTTACCTTGTAAATTTTAATAATGATAAATGTGCGGTACACAATTCCAAGGATGAATTCATTCTTTTAGCCCATCAGCATGACAATGTTTATACACTTAACTTATAAGACATCAGGATCCAAGAACTACATTATCTTAGTGAAATAGAAGATCAATCTCGGTTATAGAATATAAGGTTAGGACACTATAACCTTAGGAACTTATATAAATTGACTAAGAAAAATATTTTTAAGGATCTACCAGAATCTAGATTTGATTATTCAAAATTCTGTGATCCTTTTCAATATGGTAATAAACATAATTAAAGCTTTAAATAAATTAGTGTAGTATCAACCAATGAGGATTTATATTTAGTAAACATGGATTTATTAAATCCCACACAAACTGGAAGTATTGGAGGAAAGTATTATGTATTTGTTTCAGTTGATGATTACACTAGATATACATGGTTCTATTTTCTAGAAATGAAATCCGAAGCCTATTGGTTTCTTAAAACTTTTGTAGCTAAATTCAAAAATTATAAATACCTTCTATTGATAACTATTCATAGCGATCATGGGGGAGAAATTTTAAATTCTGATTTTGAAACTATTTGTAGTAAGAAAGAAATTACTCATAACTTTTCAACTCCTAGAACTCCTCATCAAAATGGTGTTGTTAAAAGAAGAAATCATATTATTTGGGAAATAACAAGAACCATGTTGAGTGAATACTCACTTGCTAAATTTTTTTGGTCTGAAGCTATTAGTAATAATTTCTATAATATAAATTGAGTTTTACTTTGACCTTTTATTAATAAAAAACCCTATGAGTTATGGACAGGATAGAAACCAAAAGTTTCATACTTCAGAGTATTTCGATGCAAAGTATTCATTTTGAATACAAAAGATAATTTACACAATTTCACACCCAAATATGATGATGATATATTATTAGGCTATTCCACCACTTATAAGGCTTATCTATTTTTTTAAAAAAATATTAAACTATTGAAGAAGCAGTATGTGTTAAATTTGATGAAACTGATCTTTTCTTAAACAAACCCAACCAACATCCTCAGATTAATTTTACAATACTAATTATCAAACTTTTTTATAAGATTATTATAATAAGGAAAATACTTAAGAAATTGTTTCTAAAGTATTTAACCAAATATATATTTACCTTATTTTGATGGATAGGTGTTACAAAACCCAATTCAATTTTTTCTTAGAAATCATCAAAGTGATAGTATCATTGATGATGTAAATGAACTTGTAAGCACTAGCAGTTCTTTGAGAAACAAATTAGCACATTTTTCTTTCCTTTCTCAATTCAAACCTAAAATTACTTATGAGGATTTAGGTGATTATTATTAGATTAAGGATATGCAAGATGAACTAAATGAATTTGAAACAAACAAAGTACAACCTTGGTTGAAAGACCTAATGAAATCTCTGTAATTAGTAAAAAATGGGTTTTTAGAAACAAATACAACAAAAATAGAATGTTCATTAGAAATAAATAAGGAATTGTTTCTAAATTCTATAATCAATAAGATGGAATATAATATAAAGAAACCTATGTTTCAATATTTAGACTTGAATCTATTCATATTCTATTAGCCTTCGCAATATTCTTTAATTTCAAACATTTTCTAATGGATGTGAAGTGTGATTTCCTTAATGGATTTGTTCAAGAAGACTTTTTTGAAACAATTCTCAATTTCGAAGATAGAAAACATCCTGAATATGTTTATAAACATAATAAATTTATATATGGACTTAAACAATCCCATAGATATTGGTATGATAAATTAACTGGTTTTTTGTTACAAAATGATTTTGTTAAGCTAATTGCTGATCCAAATCACTTTATATAGAAATAATTTTTTTTTATTTTTAAAATTTATGTTAATGACATTATATTCGGATCAACTAAAAAATATTTAACATATTATTTTGCAAATCATATGAAATCTGGGTTTAAAATGAGTATGATGGGTGAGTTTACATTCTTTCTTTGTTTTCAAATTTCTCAAAATCTAGAAGGTACTTATATATCTCGATATAAGAAAATTAAATATATTCTTAAAAAGTATGGATATGAGAATACAAAAAATATTAGTAATCCAACATTAACTACAAATATACATGAACTTGATAAAATTGGGAAACTGATTGATCAAACAACTTTTAGAGGAATGATAGAATGTCTACTATATATAACTGCTAGTTAACCAGACTTAATGTTTTCTATATTCTTATGTGAAAGGTATCAAGAAAATGAAAAAGAATCCAATTTAAAAATAGCTATTTTTTTTGTTATTTAAAAGGAACTATGGATTTAGGACTTTTCTATTCTTACATAATTGATTTTAAATTAAAAAGTTTTTTTGGATGTTGAATTTGGTGGCTTTAGAATGGATAGAGAAATTACATCTGAAAAATTTCATTTCTTAGGAGATTCATTTGTTTCTTGGTCTTTTAAGAAACAAGAATTACTAGCAATTTCCATTACTAAAGCTGAATATGTGGTAGATGGAAGTTATTGTGCTCAGGTGTTATAGAAGAAACACACACTCATAGACTATGGCATGAGTTTTAAAAAAACTCAAATACTTTGTGAAAATATAAGTTCCATTTACCTTAGTAAAAACCCTAAAAACTACTCTTATAAAAAACATATAGATATTAGGCATCAATTTCTTAAAGGTCACACACAAAAAGGGGATATCATTTTACAATTCATTGGATTGCAAGAACAACCTGGTGATATCTTTACCAAACCATTAACTTTTTATAGATTTGAATACATTAAACAGATGCTAGAAATGATCACTATGAAGTAATAATTCACATATACTTCATGTTTAATCCATATCCTTACATTAATATACTATTTTTCATAAGGGGAGTACATATGTTTTCCTTTTACAAAACATTTAGTCTTTATAAGTTTTAAGTATTTCAAAATTTTCACAATTAGTCCTCTAATCTTTAGTATATTACAAAATCAGATTTGATTTTTTTTGGATTTAAAATTTATCATATTCATATTTATAATTAGATTCATAAAAACAATCAGATTTGAATTGGAATAAAAAAATTTAATTGAATTTTAATTTCTAATCGAAATCAAAAAATTCAATCAGATTTGAAAATTCAATTAGATTCATAAAAATAATCAGATTTTTAATATAAATTGGTTTTGATTTTTTCAATCAAAATTGAAAATTTTTCATATTTGTAATTGAAATCATATTTTAAATGTTTTTTTAAGTTTTCCAAAAATACCACATTCATTTAAAAATAAAAAATAATAACAAATTATCATATCAATACTTATAATTTGAAATTTATTCTTATTTATTTTATTCTTTATCACTATTTTATTAGTTTCACTCTTTATTGTTGTTATTATAAATGTTTATTTAAAAAAAATTACTTTCACAATCATATTCAACCAATTTGATAATTGTTTTTAAACCCCAAGAGAATATATTTTAATAAAAATATTTATGTGGATATAATCTCAACCACAAAACCGTAAATATTTAATTTCATCCATCATATTTAGTTCTAAAGATCAAAGGTTGCTCGAATCTTTCTATAAATAAGGGACCACCCCTGTCCCACATCGATTATCCTAAAAAATTCATCATGAAGCGCTGCCATGTTTAAATATTAGAGTCTGATTACTTCATGTATGCTTACTCTCTTTCCATCCCTAATACGATGAAACCAACCAAGAATTACAAAAACTGGGTTGTCTTCTATGAAAGGTTAACTTTGAGATCTTTATATGAAAAGTATAATTCTTTACTAAAGAGATTGATTCAATTTTAAGGAAGAGAATAATTATTCATAGAATAATTAGATACAAACTAATTTTTTTTATTTGGATATACTTAATGATTTATATGAATCCATTATGTTTTTAATGAATGACGGAGAAGATATGTTTTCTTTTCAAATTTATGAAAAAACCGATGCGTTGATTCTGAAAGCTATTGCCAATTTTCATTGTGTTTCTGATGAATAAGATACGTATTTTCTATCTCACTAATTACTAGAGTCCAAGAGAACCTTTGTAAAAGAGAGAGAATACAAGTATTTATTCAAAGATTTTGAATATATAAGGAAAGTTACTAATATTATTCTAGATCATAGAGTATTATCCACATCAATGCATGGTATTCTAATCCCAAGGATAGGTGATAGAGATACTGAAAAATTATTTGATGTTTTTTGTTTTAGATTATATTATTAACATGTGAAAGATTAACCCTGATAGATTCATTATTTTGACTATGAAAAACATCAATTCAAAATCCATCAAGTCCTAAATTTTTATGTTTCTAGGTCTCATTACAAAAATGATTGAAAATAGTCTCATAAATTTCAACATATCAATCAAATTGGATCCTATTAGAGAAAAAATTTCTTTTATCACTGAAGATATAATTAGAAGGATGAAAATTTTTTTTGACCCAAAATAAAAAATGTTTGTGAATAATACCAAGGTATCTGAATCAGAGGCAAAACTTTTTTTGACCAATAAATCTAAAAAAGATTAGAGGAAAAAGAGAAATGTTTATTATCTTCCAATAAAGAAAGAAAATAATTAAAATAAATACTCAAAGGAAGTCATTGAGGAATAAAGAAAAAGATAAGCAGAAAGAAAAGAAGAAGATCCCCAAACCAAGATCCACCAGGCTGAAGCTTTTTCACTTGGACTTCATCGACGGGAAATCATAGAAAAATAATTCAAATAAAAGAAGAAAAATAATAATATTTCAGAGGAGAATTAATTTTAATCATTGAAGGGATTAGAATTAGGTTTAACTAAAATTATTTTACCTAACACCGATGCTGGTTTTGTTTTGAAACAAAGAAATATAGTTCATGTCAATCCCTCCTCTATTAAAGACAATGGAAAATAAAATTTTTAGGTTCAACAATTAATTCTAGTGGTAAATGATGATTTAAGATTAGATTCCGAAATTTGTGAAGCGATAGAGAAATAAATTGAGGAAGAAAGAATATT
Organism: Viscum album; assembly: GCA_963277665.1. Classification (NCBI taxonomy): domain Eukaryota; kingdom Viridiplantae; phylum Streptophyta; class Magnoliopsida; order Santalales; family Viscaceae; genus Viscum; species Viscum album. The sequence continues at coordinate 437,531,936 of OY728157.1, read as the reverse complement.
TAAGTAAAATTAAAGAATAAGAAGGAAAAAATAATGATCAAGGTGAAGAAGGTTGAGAAGGGAAATGTGACAAAGAAGAAGAATAATAAGAAGAAGGAGGATGATAAGATGAAGAACAAGTAGATGAAAGTCAAAAGAAAACTTTTAAGAGAAAGACAAACAAAATTCATCAGATAGAATTTATTTAAAAAACTCTTAGTCATCATAAAAAATATTACCCTCTATAAGAAATAGTATTTAAAATTTAGTAAGCACTGAAAAAAATAACCATTGATTATGGAATTTATATCTTTATCCAAGAATGATGATCAAAATTAGGTTAGAGTGTTTAAAAAAATTAACAAGAATTAATTTGAGGAAATTCAAATTTATATTATAATGAATAGAAATCAAAGAGTTCCAAATCCATATTCAAGGAAACATAAAATAAAATTGGTGAAATAATAAATAAAAAAAATTTAAAGAAACCAATCAGATTCAAACTCTTAGAATATGATCTCAAATCATAAAATTTATTGCATATAAAAATAATTAAAAAGTTTGATGAAGGGAATTATAGTTTTTTCCAGGATAGAAAGAAAAGTTGATATGGTTATGCCGAACTAATACGAGGATATGAATTCAGTAAAATAATTTATAGAAAGAATAATTAATTTGGCATCAGAATTCAAAGTTCTCAAAGAAAAGGTTAAAATGCAAAGAAAAAGTTTCAATTAAAATATAAAGTGGTTTTGAAGTTTTGATAATGACATGAAGATTCATGATGAAAACCTTATATATTTCAAGAAATATTTGGATGATACAAAGGTTGAATTCAATAGTCTTACAAGGGAATCTGAATTTACTAAAATCATTGATAGATAAAATAATTCCTTTGGAATCCGAATTCAAAGTGCATAAAGAAAAGGATAAAACCCAAAGAAAAAGTTTTAGTAAAAATCTAAAGTGGTCCTGAAGTGTTTATAATGACATGAAAATTCATGATGAAAACCATGCATCTTTCAAGAAATATTTGGATGAAACTAAGGTTGACATCAATAGTCTTATAAAGGATGTATCAAAAAAAGTAATGTTCTTAAAACTTTCAACAGTGTCTTGGAAAATAAGAGTAAAGAGGTTTTAGATTTTTAAAAGACTTTAAAGTGTTTGCTTAATGAAATTCTTACTGTGAATAATTTTTTTGACTATTTCTTAGAAATAATTAAATTTTAAGAAGCTTAGATAAAAATTTTGTAAGAAAAGGTTCAAACTAAAGAAGAATAGAATAAATAATATATTTAATGGTTTTAAATTGAAGAGAAAATAATTCAGAAACTAGAAATGAAAAACTAGTATCAAGAAGAACTTTTGGAAAAAGTGGAAGAGGAAAAGAAAGAATTGATGAAGCTAAGAACAATTGTCAAATATTTGATTCCTCCAAAGAAGAAAGATCCAATTTCCTAAAACTCTTTTTTATTACTTTTATTTTTGAAACATCAATGAAATAATTTTTCATCTATATTTATGTTTTATTAAATGTCTTTAAATTCTATTAGATTGGATATTATTTCATATATTTCTAGATGATCAAGTAATTTATTGTTTTTATTAGATTTTTTTCTAACCCTTTTTAAGTACCTCAAATACTATTTCTATTTAGTTTTTGAAATCACGAAGGGGGAGAATGATTTTGATAAAGAGGAGAATTCCACAAAGGAAGAATTATATAAATTGGGGGATATTATTTTTTTTTAAAAAATCCTATAGTAAGGGGGAGAATCACTTACAAAAGATCAAAATACCATCTTTAGGGGATTCTTATCCTAAGGGAGATTTAGTCATATTAAATATCATATTCAGAGGAGTTTATAAACTGAGGGGGATATATGTATAAATTTATCATTTTAGAATATGATAATTATAAAAAATAATTTTGAACTTAAAATTTTCAAAGATATTTCAATTCAAGCTTTATAGTTTGTGCTTTCTAAAAAGGGAGATATTGTTAAGTAAAAAGTCTCTTTTTCACTTTTCTATTCCTTTTATTTTAAAAATTACAAAATAATTATTAAATAAACAATATCTAATTATTTTATGTCCAAATTATTTTCATAATGATTTTATAGAAAACATATACTTTTACCATACTTAATATAGTTTTGAAATATTCATGAATTTATGTTACAATTATCATAATGATCATTCATCTAATTATGATAATATTCCCCTTATCAAATCAATTTAAAGACTTTTTGTTTCATATTCATGTTAAAAAAAGTTTTAATTGGATTTTACATTGGAACTTATACTACTAGATCCACACCGTTAAAGAAAATTGTAATGATACTCTTCAAGTGAATCCATCGGATTGAAAATCCATTGGATGGACTTCTGTTTTAATCCAAAATTTGAAGAACTCTTTTATCATATTAATTTTTTTCACTATTTAAAATGAAATTATATTTTATCAAAATGAGGTCATGAATCTGGTTGTAATATGTGTGAAACAAAATGGTATCATGATTTTAGTTTCAATATGACCGTTGAAGTTCCAGGTGTCCAGGCCCTCCCTAAAATTTTGTAGAAAAATATGGCTATTAAAGATCAAATTGACCGTTGGGATGCATGCTTATAAATACCAGGTCATTTTCTGGACATGAATATTTGAATGAGACTATGTGAAATCCCTAATGATTTTACTACTATGTGTGAGAACTCCAAAGATTACAAGTGTGAACAACTTGTTCTTTTTTACTTGTAATATTTTTGAGTTTTATTTTCTTTGTACGAATCTGATTTTTGTGATTATGATTGAGGTATTTCGAGGCTAGGAAGAAAACATCTGATCTACTTGATTGATAAATTTTGAGGCTAGGAATAAATAATCCAATCCATCGGATCAAGGGATTCTAGGGATAAGAAGACATAGGATTCGATCACCTTCTTGATCGAGGGCTTGTAGAGATAGCAAGACAGATCTGACCATCATATCGAGGGATTACCCAAGTGTGGGTAAGATAGATTTTTTTGAAATTATAAATCAAGAGAACTTTATCCTAGATTATTGGATACCCTTATCTTTGGGTCAAAATAATTCTATTCAATTTTATTAATTGTTTCTTTATAGGTATTTTATATTCCTCTGTAATTATAGAAAGTGATATTTTATACTCAACTTGCTTTTTTATATTATTTATCATAATATTATAAATTATGATTATTTTGTTATAATTTGAATATGATTATATATGATTTAATATAGAATCACCATTTATTATATTACTCTAATTTATTGTAACAATTGTGATTACAATACATTTTATAAATAATCTGATATATTGTTTTCTATTATAAATATGATTAAAAGTTTACAAAACTATGGATTACATATTGAAATAAACTTGATTATGATATTATTTTAATAAGAACCTAGGGCCCATTATGATTACTATTTTAAAACATAATAGAATTTGTGAATACTTTTTGTTTAATTCTGTTGATCAAAGTTTCCCATTAAGGATAAAAACAAAAGTTTTTAAAAGCACAATTCAACCCCCATATTATTTACCATCTGCATAAAAATTTTTATCCTAAAATTGTAATTAGATCTAAGTATATGTAATAATGATATTCATATAAATTAATTTAATATTAACCCTGAAGACATGTCGTGATAGTAGGGGTTTTAAGAAAAAAATGTTTACAAGTTTGAAAAGACTTTATATCCAATTTCAATGTGAAATTCGTTACAATTACCTTACTCAGATTAATTGATGTAAAATTTATCCAATTGAATATTAAAACAAATTATGATATAATTTAACTATATAATTAAATAGAAGAAAATTTATTTTTAATCTAAAATTCAGCATTCTTTACTATTGATAAAAAATGAAACTTCTGAGAAAAATAACAAAAATTTACCCAAATTAAAATTTGATATTCTAATTTAAAAAAATAAGTTTATTTAGTCAAATAAAAATTAAAAAAGTTCCATAAATTATATTTAAAATGGGTTCACAAATAAAAGGTGGTAAAATTTCCTTTTTGATAAATACATGTTTTTATTCATAAAATTGAATTTATTTTTATTTATGCATATAAAATTTATAGTATGAGTGTATATTTAATTATTTAATATATATTATATTAAAAACATTTGAAAATAGTGGTTTGTTTAATTTATTGAGATAAAATGTTTTTGTATATAGAAAAATAGTTTTCTTAGAAAATGAGTTCCTTTATTTTCAAATTGTTCTTACTTTTCATTTATAGCTAATTGATCACAAAGGGGTTCATTTTATACATATATTTAAGTTGTATTTTCAAAATTTAGTCAATATTATTCTCAAATTCTATTCTAATGGATTTGTAACAACTATAATAATATTTTAACAATAATATTAATAGTACACTGTAGTTTGAAAAAACTAGGGCTTGCGTGTAACGCAGGCTATCAATGGAAATTTAAATTGTGTGTAACACAATCCAAACATAGTTTTTGTGTGTATAAAAGCTAATACAAGTGTTAGATGTTGGTGAAACTCAACTTGTGTTTCAAATAAATCAAGAATAACTTGGTACTTTCATATAACACAAGCTATATCCAGCATTGTGTGGAATAAATAATATCAAAAAGATTAAATTAATTCAAAATAATCACATAATCTGAGGGTATTATAATCTACAAACCTTGAAATGATTTTCCCTCAAAATTCATATGGGTTATGAAAGGTTTAATTTTTTAAATTTCATTTCATAGAAACCCACATCATAAAAATGAATACTAAAACTTACTTTAAAAAAGGGGAAGTTGAAAACATAATAGTTACCCAACATAACTCATAAACAGGTTTCAAAATAAGAGAACATAGGTGGAAATTGAAAACATGGACACATAAGAGAAATATAATAGTCATGTTATGAGGGAGAGTGATATATAATCATAAATACATAACACAAAAATGCTTTAATAAGGTCACTGATATCGTAAAAAATAATGATAAATTGAAAACAATTTATTTCAGGACCCTTTTTTCTAATGTTGAAGAATTTTCATGAAAAGATACACTTACATGATTTTAGGAAAACCTTAACCTTTTTTATGCCTTGATAAACTTACACTTCACCTCTTATTCCAAGAAATAAATGTGAATTTTTAATTCATAAAGCATTAAAATATCATGATATCCATAAATAGAATGATTGGTCATTCCATCTGTCATTATCACAAAAAAAGGTTAACAAAAGTTATCAAATATAATCAAATACTCATATGGAAAAATAATATATTAATTTTTAAAACTACATCATAAGATTAACATAAACCATTACATAAATGGTTAACCATATAACACTTCTGAAAGATGAAAGTCCAAAACTTTAGAATAATCTTAACATTGATCCCCCATATATCATAAAGTAGATCATATTTTTCACATACCAAACATGTGAATACATTCATAAAATATTCTCCAAAAACATGGTAATGAACATAATTACCATAAATACTTATTGAAAACATGAATGTTTATTTATTCCAACGTTTATTGGATATATTTCTAAAATAAAAAAATTCTGTAAACTTTATCAATGATAGCATAAACCACTGGTAAAAAAATCATTAATCAATTCAAATATAATCATTACCTTCAAATTTAATTATTTATATCCAAAATATCTTTATCCAAATATCACTATCTCAACATCAAGAATATATTGAGGGTTATATTTACCTTAATCAAGTGTTTTCCATGAATATAAACTTTCCATTAAATCAATTTTTTATTCCATTATAACCATTAAAAATATTCTTATAAATCATTAGTGAAAAAAATAAATTGAACAATCCTTATATATTTCTCAATTCATACTTCTTGAATCCAATTAGATAAAGACTTTGATTATTATACTTTATCCTTAATCCATTAATAAAGATACCTCATACTATTACTTAATACATCTTTCCTTTTACATTTCACCTATAATATCCTCATAACCAGCAATATAACCATTACTAATTCCACCTTATTGATTCTCTTTATGATATTTCCACTTGGGAAATCAATTTACATAGTGACCATTAATTATACACTTAAAGAATTTAAACATCAATGATGTATTAGGGAGGCCAATAAAACCATCCATTGCGTTAACCAAACACTTAATTTTTTTCTTTGAAGATAATTTTTTTGTGTCCCTTTATACAGTCAAAAAATATTATTTTTCCTATAATAAATTGACTTGGGTGATTATTTACACATTATTTACATAAAGGAAACTAAATATTGTTTCTTTAATGGTCTATATTACCTAAAATATCAGTAAACACCTGCCTTATATTCTTTTTTGAGTTTGAGAGTTTGTTAAGGTACACATTTTTAATCATGTTATGTGAAAACTGACTATACGTGATCACAATATCCTTCACTCTAGTGCGCATCCCATTTGACCATGCATTAAAAAATTGTTAGTTACATTCATTGTTAACCCAATTCTTTATGGTTTCCACCATTGTATAAAACAAGAAATCACAGTGTTAGAAAAAATTATAATAGTGTAGAACCACATAATCATGAAAAATCACTTATAAGATCTTTAATTATTATACCTTATTTTAAATCATTGAAACCTTAGGCTTATACTTAGAGAAACCCCTAGACAAATACTTAGAAATATTCATAGGGATCTCACTAAAGTTTTCTCATTGTAGTTTCCAAATGTTGACAAAAACATCCCTTTGATACCAACTATAATGACCCAAGCTTATCATAAATGGATATTACATCATTTTAGATAAATATTTAACACATTAAAAAAATACATGCTTGAGGAACATAATAGTTTAGTTTCTTTGGAAACTTGGAAACATAATCTTATAATTTGGTGAAAAAACATAAAAATATACCTTAAAAATATTTCTATTTAGTAATACTAATTAAAAACATTCTTTATAACCTAGGGTAAGGAAACATAAGAATGGGGTGAGCTCAGATTCTCATTAAGAGTAAACAAGGGAGATATATATGCATAACATGGGCATAAGGGTATGATAACATGATCAAAACAATTTAGGATTATAACATTCGCATCAAATATCATAGTAATGAGTCATGGTATAAATATTGGCAGTTCGTAAGACATCAATCAAAAGGGAATCAAGATAATAATCTATAAAATCATAACATAGGTGTAAGACATTGAATTTTTGGAAGAAGTATAAACTAGTAAAAACATTCCCTAATTCAAGGCTCATTGGAAAAAAAATCTAGGCACTTCATGGGGACTACACCTATTGGAAAAGACACATCACTATCTGCAATCATAGTCCTTTCTTTATAATGGATTAGGTCTCCCCATCTTCCGATAGTGGATTATATTTCCCCATATTTCCATAGTGTATCTGGTTTCCCCTTATTTTGATAGTGGATCAGGATTCCCCATATTCCCAAAGTAGATCGGGTTTCCCCATCTTCCTATAGTGGATTGGGTTTCCCCATCATCTATAGTAGATCAATCCCATAAACTTGATTATAATTATTATCTAATTAGATATAAATCTTTACCCAATTAATTAGTGGGAGATATAGGTCACAGTCATCACATAATAAAATCATACATAAATGTGCCACAAGATAATAAAACTTGTATCATACCATGACTAATAAAATAAGACGAGTTCCATAAACATAATATCATAAGCCATGAAATAACATGGGTTTTGTAAAAATTTTATCATACAATTACCTATGGAAAAGAGATAGGTATGATAATCATTTCATGAAAGTTTAACCCATGGAAATAAGTAGGTTTCAAAAGAATATAACCCATGGGAGAGAAACCGGTTTCCTAAAAATCATTTCATCAAAACAGAAACCCTTCAAAAAAGAATATAAACGGTAATATTTGATAATATCCCTACTAAATCAAAAATTATAACAAAGTATTTTATCTTAGTTCAAGAAGTATTTCTAAAGATTACATGGAACATTTCTTAAAGAAAATAGCATTTCTTTGAAAATCATTTTTATAAAACCACTTAATTTTTTTTCTTATAAATGAGGCTTTTCAATTTCATTTAAAACATTTATTAGGGAAAATATCTTTTCTGCTTTGAATATCTCTTTTTAAAACATAACTAATTTTAAAAAACTTTTCTCTTTTAAAATAATTATGAAAACTTAAAAAGAAGTCTTGATATCATTTTGGAAACCATTTTCAATAAAAATGAATTTTAAAACATATAAGTAAAATTTAAAATCATTGAAATAGTTTTTATTTAAAAATAAATTTTTGAAAAAATATAATACAATCTTTAAAAATCATTAAAAAAAATTTAAACATAATTTTTTTGGAAAAACGTTTTTTAAAAATAAATTTTAAATCAAAAAATTTACATAATATTTGGAAAAAAAGTATTTAAAAATAAACTTGTAAACATAAAAAAGAATCTTAATGTAAATGATAATCATGATGACATGTAATTATGTACATAATGAATATTCCTTTTGCACCTTAATAAGTTTTAAAAATTACTTTGATTGGAAAGCAACAAGAAGATTTATTTTGAAACCACTTTTTTTAAAAGGTAAAACATGAGTAAAAATTTACTTTAAAAATAATATGGAAATAATGATACATTTTTAAAAACATTTTTAGAAAACACTATTTTGAAAGAACCCATTTTTCTAATCGAAAGGAGAAATAAAGTCATATTTTTTAAAAAACATTTTTTGAATTATCTCAAGTAAAAAGTAGTTTAGAAATGATCCCATTAGTTGGATATAACATGAATAACCATAGTATAATAAAATTCACAAGATATATCTTGATACAAATTATTATATTTCATTAATGGAATCATAATCGTAAACAATCATGATAAATGATGAGATTATAGCAATAAACTCTTACCACTTTGGTAACTTTAAATAATAATCCCCATGAAAGAATAAAATTACATGAATATTAAAATATTATCAAATTAAGAAGATTCATGATATAACATATCAATATGAAATATATACACCCCATAGAAAAATATAAGTGCATGACATGACATGTATCTCAAAGAAGGAAAATTAATAAAAAAATATATTACTGATTTGGTAAGTTTTGAACCATAAACCCTATGAAAGAAAGATCATAAAATGGATATTTAAATAATCATAAATTTAATTATTGTTATCATAGTAAATATTCTTAGTTTGTATATACACCAAAACAAATAAATGATAGGTGAATATGGAATAATTCTCACAAAAATTAAAGTGATACAAGAAAACCTATACCATAAGTCTTAACTTTATTTGTACACATTAAAACCTAATGTATAATGAATTTAATTTTATTATAAATCTATTGTATAACCATACCTTATATTATTTTTTATAACATTATATTACCCATTTATTTACAACTCCATGTTAATATTATGTTTTGGTTAATATCTGCTTTATTTTTCATATATGTTTTTACATGTTATTCTTTATCCTCTTACTTAGATCATTATTTAATTATTTAAAGAATTTAAAACAAAACATATATATATATATATAATATTAAGATTATAAATATTTATAATAATATAAAAAATATAGATGTTTGAAATGGAATACACCGTTCATGGAGACAGTAGTTCATATGCATGCATAAATATTATTTCCGATTTCTTGTTTGATTGAAAGAAAGAAAGTAAATGAAATATATGTATATATATACTAATAATAGTATAATTATTATTTCATATATATATCATATACATTTACAAAACCCATCCATAATACATTCTATTTAGAGTGTGAATGAATCACATCGCTATGAGGAGGCGATAGTCCACAAGTCGACAAGTAATGTTATTGTATTTACAAAAAATAGAAAGCATAAATTTATGTGTTATATAATAATTAGAGAAGAATAAATGAATCATAAATTTCATAAATATAATATAAAAATAGAGTTTATATTATAATACCTAACCATTATAGGTTGTAAAGTAATAATAAAAAACATCGTTTTGGGAGGCGGTGGTTCGTCATATATAAGAACGGTAAATTTGTTACACATTTGATGGAAGTGTGTTTATGCGTAGGTAAAACCCTTAAAATTAAAAAATTCAAGTATATTTATTATACAGAGTTTATTATATAATAATTTAATAAGAATAATTTTGTGCGTGGATAATGAAAATAAAACAAATGAGCATAAAGAAGGATGTTACCTCTTCTTTGGTTAACTCCTCTTGGTTTGCACCAAAGGGATTACTTGGATGGATTTCATCTAAAATAGATCCTTATGGGATGATTTTAGTGAATTCAGGATAATATTTAGGTAGGTTTTACCTTATTTAAAATGTATTTAGAGGTGTAAAGAGAGGGGGAGGAGAAGAGGACTTCTATGAGAGGGGAGAGGGACACATTGGGTATTTCGGAAAGGAATAGTGTGCTCCTCACATTTTACTTATCCCCCAAGGGTTAAAAATGGATAATTATGGATAATTTGAGGTTTAATTGTATATATATTGGTATAAAATAATTTTTATACAATTTTAGATTCATTTTACACCTTATTTTCTAAGTTTAGTCACTAATTAATCTCTTTTGACCTTAATCTTTATAATTAATTTTAATTAATTCACTAAATTTTTTAGTCAAAAACTAAGTTGAAATTATTATAAATTATTATTATTCCAATTATGGAATAAATTTATGAATATTAAAATCACATAATTTTAAAAAATTAATTTAAAATTAATCCCACAAACGCATCGTGATGACGAGGTTTTAATCAAAAAATGTTAAATAGTTTGAATTGATTTTATATCAAATTTCATTATAAAATTGGTTCCAATAAACTAAATTGGATTAATTGATCTAAAATTAATCTAATTAAAAATTAAAACCAAAGTAAAATATAATTTAACTACATAAATATATTATATGAAAAAGAATTTTTGAACTAAAATTCAGTGTTCTTCACTATTTATCAAATAATAATACTTCTTAGAAAAATACAAAAAATTAACCAAAATTAAAATTTTATAATATTATTTTAAAAATGAAGCTTATTTTTTCAAATAATATTTATAAATCTTATAAAAATTATATTTTAAATGGGTTCTCCATTAAAAGGGGGTAACATTTTCTTTATTGACAAATACATATTTTTGTTCCTAAAATTGGATTTATTATTATCTTATGCCTATCTAATATATTGGATGAGTGTAAATTTTTTTATTGAAGATATAATATATTAAAAACATTAAAAAATAGTATTTTTTTAGTTTATTGAGATAAAATGGTGTTTTTATATAAAAAATTACTTTTCATTGAAATGAAATTTCTTTATTTTCAAATTGTTCTTACATTCATTTATAGATAATTGATAACTAAAGGGTTCATTTTATACACATTTTTTTCATCATATTTTAACCATTTAGTTAATATTATTCATAACTTCCATTCTAACCTCTTGGGGAAAACCATAATAATATTTTTACAATAATATTAATATTATGCTGTTTTTTGGTAAAACTAGGTCTTACGTGTAACACGAGATATTGAAGGAAATAAGAATTGTGTGTAACATAATACAAATATTGTGTTTTATGTATCAAAATATAATCCAAGTGTTTATTATAGAATAAAATCAACATGATGTTGTATAGAAAGAAATAATAACCTGGTTATTTCATATAACACAAGTCATATTCAATGTTGTGTGAAATGAACAATATTGAAAAGATTGAATTAATTTAAAAAAATATATTTCAAAAAATCTAGGGATGTTACACTCAGGTCCAAATAGATTTAATTCTCCATATTAATCCTAACACATTATATTTATTCACTTATTTCCAAATAGAGATTTATAATAAGCCATATGAATTATTGAGTGAAAGATATTATTGTAAGAAAACTAGAACATAGAAATGTTATGATCCCAACCACATTTGAAACCATAGAACATGATTTAAATATATATTTTATGGTTTTAATGGTCCTCTTAGACTAACTATCCATCTAAGTATGATATGCAATGTTAAATTTCTACTTCGTTTTCAAATATTTCGGAATAGTTCTCAATAACATTTAGGTAAACCTCAAATCTCGATTAGATATAATAGATTTTGTTACTACATGAAACTTTACCACTATTATAATGTATATCCAGGAGTGATGGTAAATAGATAAATCTTCTCTTTTTGAAATAAAATTTACTGAGTTCATAAGGTGATCAACTACAACCAAAATAGAATTATAGCCATTAGATATTTTGGGGAGTCCGATGACAAAATCTATGGTGACATTTTCCCATTTTCATTCTAGAATAGTTAATGGTTGTGAAATCCCCTTGGAATTATTTCTCTCAGCCTTAACTTTTTTACATACTAGGAATAGAGATATATACTATATAATATATCTCTTTAAGTTAACCCACCAGAAACGATCATTAAGGTCTCTATACATCTTTGAAATTCTAATATGAATTGAGAATGATGGGATATGAGCTTTATCTAACAACTCGTTAAATTTTGGTTTAAAAGGGACACATACTCTGTTCCTGAACCTTATCATTACATCATAATCAAGGTTGAAATCAAGAACATTCCTCACCTAATTTCTTAGTTCTATATATTCCATTTACACCTCTTTAATCTTCACATGGATCAATGGTTGAAAATTTATTTGAGAAAGATAAAATTTCTTCCATTCCTTAAATATTACAAGGTATATCCTTTGAAATCCATAAATATTATATTTATTTCTAAACTCATCATAGATAATACTATATGATCCTTTCAAATCAAGGAATCAGCCATCATGTTTTCTTTCCCAGGGCCGTAATATATTGAGAAGTCATAATATTTAATCAATTCCAACCATCTTCTCTGGAGCATATTCAATTATTTATATGTGAATATATACTTTAAAATTTTATGATTAGTATATATATCAAACTTTTCACAACTAATATAATCAATCTATATATTTAATTCAAAAATTTATGTAGCTAACTTCAAATCATGAGTCATGTAATTTTACTTGTAAAACGTCAATTGATGTGTGGCATAATTTAACATCGGGTCTTTTTCATCATAATAAAATATCCTATTACTAGATTATATGAATAACTATAGATCATAAAACCTTTCCCAATATAGGTTAGTATGATATCAGGTTCACTAGCTAAACTTCTCTTCATCTCCTTGAAATTTTATTCACATTGACCAATCCAATGGATCTTGACTCCCTTCCTTATTAACTTGGTCATAGGATTATACAACCATGATAAATTATTAACAAAGCATCGATAATATCCAACGAATACATGAATACTATGGATATCAGTTTTTTTTGAAAAGTAAGGGTCAATCCCCCTTTATTGAATATGAAAAGAAAACCACATTTTGGACTGGGAGAATAGGAAACCCATTACATGGAAGAGGAATAAAAGAATTAGAAAAATACGAAAAAAATCTCCAAAGATGATAATGATTGACCAATTTTAATTAGACATCAAGATAAGTATTAAAAAAGTCTCATTGCTCTCCCTATGAGAAAATAAAATATTTAAAATAGTTAATGTAAACTCATTGCCCCCAGCTCAGTAGTTTCACTGTACTGGTCCAACAAAATAAGGAATATCACTCCTCCCACTTAAAAAAAATATGCGAAGGGAGGACCATATGATAGGTTCCATCACACTATCTCTCTTTCGAGCTACCCACATGAAAATTCTTGTGTGAACTCATGGAACTTCTAACTTGACGAAATGGAAAAATAGGAAAAAATACTTCGAAAATTCAAGCTAGTGTTCCCATCCATCTAATAAGAGATTAGGAAAGATGGATGTTGATGGGTGTCAACAAACCCACCCATCTTTCAAGGTCTCCCAATCGATGATACTATCAAGAAGCTACACCACAAACCCAATGCGAGGAGAAAAAAATATAATACTCATAAATACCTTTACTGATCAATAAAAAATATATACTCTAACAAAATCATAACTAATTCAAAAAAATAATACCAGCCATAAATCCCAAAAACCTCCAAGAAAATAGGCCTCTGATCAGAAGACGAACATCCACTTAGTTTTCGCATCATCATCTACTCAAGCCTCCCACTATCATTATCATGCTCACCACACCCCACCACACATGAATTCTAAACAAAAAATACACTGCTAAAATTCCACACACCACCACTCAAATAAATACAAGAAATTTCCTATAAAATGAGAATCGCCTCCTAGAAGATATGTTAAGTAGATGTCGCCAAATGAACAACCACTACCCAAAAATTAAACCGCTACCAGTAAAAGGACTGATGACCATCATATGAATGATGATCTATGTTGTGTGATCCTATATCCAAATCCATATCTATGGATGAGGGTAATAAAGGAGGTCACACAGTGAGGGTAGGAACCTGATAAATCCAATGAGAGAAACTATGTAGAAATTTAAACTACAAATATATTTAAAGAATATTATTGACTATAGTTTCTACTAGATCTGACAACACAAGACTAGATAAGAGAATCTATTAGAAAATATATTCCTTCAAATCTAACTGAAGGAGAGCCATGTTTCAGAGTAGCTAAGGAAACCCTAGGAGAGGGAGTTGCATCTTCTAGATAATGGGGATACATTCTTATGGATATCAATCATAGAGGTTGGTCTAGGAAAATGTAAAATGACTTAAATATTATAAGGATTCACCTATATACCCTCTCTAAAGATTATATAACCTCAGAATGAAACATTATATATCCAAAAATCACAATTGATGAATTTGGAATACAACTTATTCTTCCCCACATCCACTAATAATATCCTCAAATGATCATTTTATATTTATTTCTCTTGTAATATATAAAAATATCATCTATAAATACTACAAAAAATAAAAACAATTGAGGCTATATATAAAGAATATATTAATTAATTACATAGAGATAATATAGTAATTGGTATGTCTAAATGAAATCCCTACCAATTCATAATGACTACATCTCACACAAACGACTATCTTGCGTATATCCACATTTTTACACTCAAATGATGATATCCAGAATGATTTTCAATCTTGGAAAAGCATTTAACTCTACACAATTGATCAAACAAGTCATTAATATGGGGTAGGGGATAAGTTTCCTTGATAGTGATTTAGGTTCTCAATAATAAATTTAAATACATATTGACCCATATTTATTCTTAATAAAAAGAACAGAAGATTCCATTGTTAATAGACTTGGATAAATGCATCCCTTAAAAATATTATACTAGATTTCATTCTTTAATTCCTACTACTCAATTGTGGACATTATATAAGAATTATTTGAAATTCATGAAGCACAAAGTATGAGTTCTAATGAGAAATCAACTTTATGATTCGAGGGAAGATTAAGAATCTATTTTATAAGTACATCAACAAACTATTAAATAGTTGGGATATCTTTAATATTGAGTTTCTCCCTATCTATTTTATATAAATAACCCTCATGTATAGTAATTGAGACTCAGATAATTCCCATGTTCCCCATATATATGACATTGAACTATAAAAGGTACCTTTGGGTGTAATTTATTTTCCTCTATTGAACTCTTAATTTTTATTCAACAAAAAGATACTTTATGTACTTATTTTCCACACATAAAATATCTTTTTGTTCCTTTGATACATTTACCTAGGTGATTATTCCCACATTCTTGACATGTATGATGTTGAACCTTCTTACCTCTATAGTCTTTATCAACTAACCACCCATGATAATACATTTTCCCATTATTAGGTGTGTATGGAAACTCACATGATTTGATTCTGTTTATCATATAATGAGATAATTGGTTAGTGATAATCACAAGGTTTTTCAATCTAGCTCCCATAACATTTCAATTTCCTAGGAGGAAAATCATTTCATTTTTCATAACATTCAGTGTTAACATGTTTCCTCTTGGTTCCAACCATTTACTAAAACTAAGAATCATAGTGTGATAAACAACAATCTTAGTGAGTAATCATGAAAAATATTTCATAGGATGTTTAAATCATGAAAAATTATTTTCAATCTATGACACCTGAGATTTAACCTATGACATACATGGCCAATTTCTATTAATATTAATCATAATGGTTCATAAGTAAAATGTTAATTAACTTAGGAATATCTCTAAAGAGGGTATATCTTAGGGTGCAGTCTTAGGTATACTCGCCATCCATTTGTGGTGATCGTCATAATACCCAATACACCCATTTCAGATTTGTCACCCCTAAGTGAATTTGTGCCACAACCATATCCACTTAGAAGTATCTAAAAGGAATGAAATTGATATAAAACCTCACAATATATAATTTAACAAAACTTTAGGATGTTCTTCAATACGTAGAATTATATTTAGTGTTTTAAAAAAATTCATATAATACTAATATCTAAAAATAACTAAACCCTTATCGGATACTAACTGAGGATACCTGATCATAACAGACATAAATATTTTATATTTTTAGATTAATATTTAAAACATCCCATAATAGTACACACCCCAAAACTATAAAGGTTTAGTGTCTTTGAATACTAGATACATAATCATATTATTATATGAACAATCTTAAAAATATCCCATAAAGTTCTTCTTGCATAGAAACCTTGTTACAAAAACCCCACTTAAAACATTTATTTATAACTTGGGGAAGGGAAACATAAGAAAGGGTGATATCAGATGCTCAATAAGGGTAAAAATATGAGATATCAATCATTGATTATAAGAGACAATAAGATAATATTAAGGTTATAATAACATGAACATATCATAAAAGAGTCATACCCAATCAGTGAAATATCTTTAATCATGAGTCATGGAATAAATATTTTTTATAAAAAAGTCATAATTCATAAGAGTGCATAATCATATAAATCAATCATGATCTATGAAAACAAATCATAAGTATAATACATAAGTTTTTGGAATTGAAATTTTCATAGAAAATTATTTTCTTATTCAAGGATCACAATAAATATTATCATAGTGGATTGGGTTTACTTCTAATTTCATCATTTTATTAGTTAATGTTCACTCTCGAGATTATCATAATGGAGAGATTCACTAACTGATTTGTTTTCAATTACCATTCTCGTTCATTTTCTCTTATGTGATATAAATATTTAACCAGTTAACTGGAGGGATATATAATATCAAGCCAACCCATCACATGATCAAAACTATATGCATTTGTACTACAAGATCATAAAACATTCATCAATTCAGCATACCATAACCCTTTTAAAGGAAATGATTTTCATAAACATTACCCCATTTCAACAAAGCATAACCCATGGAAAAGGATAGGATTTTATAGAATCATCATTAAAAATAATAATACATCAATAAAATTAAAGTGGATGATATATTAAGATTATATACCCAGTTAAGAGAAAAAAATACTTAAAGTATATTGACATATATGAAAAATACATTTATAAGAGCATTTGAACATTTCCTTGAAAATAAAGGAAATAATAGTTTTTTTTGGTATATTTATAACTAAAAATTCACAAAATATTGAGAAATTTATTTTATTTTAAAATAACCATAAATAATATAAAGGAATATTTAATATAACTAAAATTTTGGAAATTGGAAAAATCTGTTCATGTGGTAAATGTTAAAAGAAAGATTCCTTTCCCACTTTCAGTAAAAAGTAATAAATAACCAAATGGAAAAAATTGTAAAAATTAATTTTAAAATATTTAAAATATATTAAAAAATGTCTAAAAATTACTTTAAACAATCATTGGATCATTTAAAATAACATTCTTGAATTTGTTTTAAAGAACACGAGCATAGAGTTAAATGTTTTTCGACCAAAGAGGAAATAATGCCATATTTTTATAAAATGGTTTTCTTGGTCATTTTAAGTACCAAAGAGAGGAAAATAGAACTATTACTTGAGAATTTCAGGAATATTAATAGTATAATAAAATGTATGGTTTTTAAAGGATAATATCCAAATAATTTCCCTCAATGGAAATTTTTCATTAAAAATCTAGAAAAAAATGATATTGCAACATAAACCCTTACCTCAAGTCCTTCCATGCTTCATATGTGTTCAAAAATCCTATATAATAAATATAGATTTATTATACATTTATAATAGAACTTTATTCATATATATATATTACTATATATCTTGACATTTTAATTTTAGAATATCCATTTATTAATAATTATTCAATAAAATCATTAATTGGGTAAAAACTTGTCAATTTTCCATGAGTGTTTGAGTTAGATGCTTCAAATACATGCACGCTATTCATGGATTCACTATATTCAATATATAAATCATTTCACAATTATAATATTTATTTATTTTATACACTTTTATAACTTTTCATAAAAATTGGCAGTGGAAAATGAATTACATCCCTTTGTGGAGATGGTAGTATGTACGTATGCATTAGTGATGTTCCCACTTTTTTATGGATGGAATAAATGAAATTTAAATAACATTTCCAGTTTATAGAATCATTATTACATCATTAATATCATATATATTCAATAAATATATCCATATTATGATCTATGGAAAATGGAAATGAAAAAAATCACATCACTTCATGGAGGTGGAATTCCACACGCACACACAAGCGACATTATCATTTTCCAAAAGAATAATGGGTAAGAAGTTAAATAATATATTATATATCTAGGATTATTATTAGGTTATAAAAATTATATGCATCCATTAAATTATTTTATATAACTATCTAATAAATATGGTTATGACAAATAAAAGACATCACATCATGGAGATGGTAATCCATACATACACATGAGCATTGTTTTTATGTTTCATTAGAAATAAAGGAGATATAAAATGGTTTTACCATTAAAATGAAAACATTTATATATATTAAATATAATTATTACATCAAGTATATATGGTTATAGAATATTTATATTTGTAGAATAAGAACTAAACATAAGAAAGATCAGAAAGAACATATATCCTAGTTCCTTCAGAAACCTCTTTCGAATATCTTCTTAAAGACCCTTGGGATTATATTTTAAGAGAATAAAAACCTATAATATGTTCATAGGAATGTTTATAAGATATTTGAGTAGGTTTTTTCAATATAATGTGTTCAATTAGAGTTTATAAAAGAGGATAGGTGTTCCCTTTTATATGTGATGGAAATGACATTCATGTAATTATTAATAATATTAAAATTTAATAAATTAATTTACATTGAAAATTAGATCCAAAGTGACTAAATTTAGAAGGTGTGATTATATTGGAAACAATTTCACTCAACCATTAGTAGTTATACACGTTTTTAAGTTATTATAACACTTATCTTTTTAGTTTAACCCCTCATTCACCCTATTAAAAATTATTTTAGTAATGGATTTATACCGTGGTTATTATTCATCATTTTGAAATCATAACATAAAAAAGCAAGGAATTTTTTTTATAAAAATAATATTTTAAAAATAAAACTGAATAAATTATAATTTAATTCATTGTAATAACCATTAAATTAATTTTAAAACATTTTATTGAATATATAATCTATTAATTTCATTAAAACAATTCATAAATGGTGATTAATTTAAATTATTAAGATAAAAACACATTGTGTGCATAGTTTTTTTAGAAGACATATCTTTTTACCTTCATTTTTTTATTTTCTTTTATAACCAATTGATATTCAATGGATTAATTTTATATATTTTTAAAAAATATTATTTTATAAGTTTAATACTCTTAATTAGTTTTTAAAATAAGCTTAAATAACCTTTAAATAAAACATTCATGATAAAAATAATTTTTATAAAAAAATATTTCGAAATAGTTATTTAGGATCAGTAATATTTACTAAGTGAATTAGAAATTATTTTCAATTATTATATCTCATTTAAATAACATATAATGTGAATCATATTATAATATATTATAATTATTCACATAAGCTCAGTGTATTAGAAATTTTAAATTTATTGAAGAGAAATATACCATAAAATCTCATGGTATTTCACCTGATGATGTGACATAATGGATTTACTTTATATCATAACTTTATTATATATCCATTATTAAAAATAGTTGGCATATGGTTAATCTTTACACTTCGATTTCATGAAAAATTCCTATAAAGAAATCATGGAAGACTTGTAATATTTATAATATTCTTCATGGATCTAGCTTGTACTTTAACCATATATATGACATGAAAGAGGTATTGTGAGTTTAGAAAAACCATCAATCTATATTTAATGATCAATGAATACTTGATTAAGGTAATCTCTAATATACCAACCCTGATTATCTGGTATATTTTACCAACTGTAATAATTAATTTCATTTATCATTCTCAAAATTACTTATAAGAATGTAATGAAGTATATGAATTTACCTATAGCTTCAACTTTGAATTATTCATGAAATTTAGTGGAATTTTTTTGAAATATTTGTTAAATACATTTATTTATAAAGGTTTTATCTTCTAAAACTTTATAAGTATATATGTCAATAATATTTAAGATTTTTTAGCTATAAGGAGACTTAATACACTTTTGGGAATATCATTTAACAAAAAACTATTCATATTTTCTTAATAAATAATTATCTCAACACCATTGGGTTCAAATATTATAATTTATTTTCTTAATTATTACTAGTTTGCTATGGGTGATTCTAGTGTAACAAAGTTATTAGAAATTTTTTAAGAAACATAACAACAATTATTCCATAAATTAAATAATTTTTAATTATGTATGAATTGACCCTGAGATAAATATTTGATAAAACTCAATAAAAATTAGAATCAACTAATTTTGAAAATCAAATGTTGTGTACTCCCTTGGATAACATAAGAATAACCTTTTCTCAGTTTTTTTGAGTAAACTTTCCAACCTTTCTGTTCTTTCTTGTTTTCGATATTTAAGTACATGAATGTTTTAAGGATATTTTATTTTAATACACAAGTGATGAATATAATTTTGATTAATATAATTTAAAATTATACTTTTCTTAACTTCTTTAAATCTTCATAATTTCTTTTGAAATTTCCATTTTTTTCACATGAGAAGAAAATGTCATTCTGTTCATTCCTCTACATCCTAATCCTTTGTCTCTTTGAAAAAAACTATAAAGGATAATTTGGATTTAGATTATCCATGATATCTTTAACCTTGTATTTCAATGTTTTCACCATAAGGGGTGGAGAAATGAGTTTCAACTAATCCTTATCTTCTTGGTGAAGTATATTTAAAATACTCCTGAGTGACTTATCCATTTTTTAGTCAGGATTGAATGTACAATCATAAACTTGGTGGTATAGAAATAAAATATGATTAATGGATTATTTCTTATCCAATAGGAAACCTAATTTCAATAACTGATCAAAATACCCCATAATTTTGAAACCATGATCAATAAGTATATTCCCTTCTTTTAGTTTAAATTATTACAATGTATTGATAATATTATTTATCTTAAGGCTTTCCATCTCATTATCAAGAGATAAAAGATGAGATATTATGATGTAAATATCCATGTCCTTATATTGTATTTCCAAATCTATAGAAATAGTTGATAGTATAATAAAATAGTCATATTAAGAATCCTCCAAATATCTATGGTCGAAATCCTTTTCACCTGTGATTATTTGTTGGGATGGTAGAATAAGAACAATAGATTATAACACATAATACAAGTTTTCTGATAATAATTCATCATATAAAAAATTATACCATATCTTGAAATTTGTATTTGTATGGACATATCATAATTTAAGGAATATTTATAGTGTTTTCATGGATTCATTTTCCAATCATCCTAAAATAAAAAAAATATTTTAGTTTTATCTTAATTACCAAAAGATATGATATAATAAAACTTATTTATTAGTCTCCCACTATTTTATCAAAACCCAATATCCATTTCCTTAGTTTTAGAATATCCCATCATATAGATATTTTAGTTGAAATGATCCATATTTCCCTTCTCGTAACCCCAATGAGGGTTTTTCAAACTACTTGATGGTATTTAGGTAGGAATAAATTGTTAACTTCTTTAACACACAACTCCATGATCAATTGAGTGGAATCTTGAATCCTAGAATCCTAGATAATAATTTCTTCATAACTTTTCCTTTTACTTACATCAAGTCTTACTTGGGAAATCAACCCTTGATGCAAACTATGTTAAGTCAATCCAAAAAATCAAGTTAAAATTCCTTGATAATTAAAATCACGCAAAATTGGGATGGTTATGCAATTAGAACTATGGTTCAATTTTAACTTACTAAGTGGAAGTTTATACAGACTAAATATTTAATTCATTGGTTTTTTTCTTTTATACAAATATTACCTAATTTTTCTTTTTAAACTCTTTTTAATATGAAGTGAATTTTACATAAATGATTAACCATATATATATAAAATTTATACATAATAAATTTTATTTTAATTCTATACAAAATTATTATTAATTAATTTATTTTAATTATTTTAACATCAATAAATAATTAACCACATAATTTATAGAAATACAATAAAAAATTTATATGACCATGAGATTCACATATTGTTAGTTTATATTGATTTGTAATAAACCTACCCTTGAAACTAATAAATTAACTCCTAAAATCAAGAACTGTTCATGTTTTAACATTTCACCTATGCTTTGGCATACCTCCTGGATTGGATTTTTCTTAGTTTTGAACTTGAATTACCTCGACTCACCAAAGAGATCTATCCATTACAAAATTTAACTCATATGTAGGTTAGGGGAACTAATGTATTTGGGGGGGGGGGGTAGTGTATATAAAATAAACTATGGGTATGTAGGCCCATACATAATGAGAGGAGATGAATGACATGTAGACCATAATCTAATATAATAAATTATTATAAAAAATCATGTTATAATAAATTATATAAAACAATCACATACAATGTATGTTATATTATTTTTTTCATCCACATAAATGAAGTGAATACATAAAATCATACTAACTAGAATTCACTTCACTTCATTCATTATTATTAAGATAAACATGATTTAATAAATTCAATTAATTAATTAATTTTCATTATTTTAATTAACATACAAAGTCACTTGGAGAGTCCCATCATAAATTGAATAAGGAAAATAAATAGTTTGAATAATAATTAAACATAATTACCTCAAATTAATTCAATTTTTTTTTAATTTTTTAATCCTTTATGATGTAGTCAACACATTATATGTAAATAGTGTAATTATGTTTTTAATGGAAAAAGTAATTATACTTAATGATTTTTTATTTTGTTTTTACTGGGTGATAGTGAAAACATTTTAAATTATTTTAATTTTAACTTCAATGTTATTAATCCGACCAAAGTTTTATTTAATGAGAAATTTTCACATTTTATGGTTTTAGAAGTATTTTGATCTTAATTTCAAAAAATGGACTGATTTTGGATTTTAACTATTTTAATTTATTTTTGTTTTTTGGATATAACTTTTTCTAAACTGATCAAAATCGAAATTTTTTTCCTTTTTTAGGTTTCTATGTTTATTGTGATTCATTTAAATATTCTAGACCCACATCTCAATCCCTCATTTGGAGGCCCAAATCCATCTCAGAAGTTGGGCCTCAAAATGTGTTCATAGATCTAGATACATTTTAAGATAGAACCATATCTAGAAAATGAACAATCTAAATGAGATAAAATTAGACATGGGTAAATTAAAAAACTGGAGGGACATATTTTATTACAGTTAACATTAATGATTACTTATTTTTCAAGGTAATAAATGCATTGGAAACTGAAGATGGGGAAGACAAGGAGTTTTCAAAGAAAGATGAAATATAACGAGTAAATCATCTCTAAATCATTCATTACTTCTCTAATCAAGATAAAATATCATTACCTAGTATATGATAGATAGAGTAACAACTTTAAAGAAGAAAATATTTCCCAATTATTCCATTAAATATGTCTACTATGTTTACACTTTCATAGGAATATTTTGGAGTAAAAATTTATCTCCCCTCACCCTATAAAAATGTGTTTCCTCTTTATTTTAAATTATAAACCACTAAAATGAAGATTTTACCAATGTTATTATATATTTTAGTCTTATGTTTTATTTTCATTTCATTCTATAATTGAAATACATATTTTAATTTTTAGTGTTCTCCTTTCATTATTATTCTATCTCTCTTTCATTTCCCTCCCTATTTTCTTCTTCATTATGAACTATTATTCTCATGATCATGAGTATCTAACCTGAGGAAGTTACTTGTAGAGTAATATAGTGATAAAAACAAGTCACTGAACATTCATGATTAATATTTATCACTTTAATAGAGTTATTTTGAGGGGGATCTTAGTGGGAAAGGCACCATTGTGTCTCTACTTTACACTTGAGGTTTAACTTTCATTTATACAATATTCTCCCTTGATCAAGGAGGGGGATGTTTTGTATAGTCGATCAATTGCACTATATATTCACAAACATAGGTAGAAGTGCATTTTTAAACATGTTATAGAGTGTGATCATTAACTAAATTTGAAACTAATAATAAGAGAACAATGGTTTAATCTAGGTGATTCTCTCAGGAATATCTCCTTTCATTTAGAATTAATTCTATTTACATTCATTATGTTTTGATTGAATTTGAATATTTAATTTTAGTATTTAATTTTAAATTCCCAAGACCTCAATTTATTTTATCTTTAATTCATAAATAAAAAATATTTAAAAAATTAAAAGTGAATTAGAAGTAGTGAGTGCTTGACCACAATAGATCCTCAAGAGAACGACCGAGGTTAGTCTCTATGTTGTATGTAGTTATAAATATTTTGAGAGTACACACAAATACTCTTTATAAAATTGTTACTTTTTCTAAGTATCCAAATGTTCTTCACTCACTAATTTTATTCACATTTTTTAAATAATTTTATTTTCTTTCATTTAAATAAAAATAATTTTTTTATCTTTGTTAATGATGTATTTCAATTAAAATTATTATGGATGGATTGAAAAATATTTAGTGAAAAAAGTTATCTTGATGATCAGTGGAAATGAATTAGTGATGTAATGAAGAACCTAGAGAACAAGATAGAGTGGATAAATGAATATGTACCTACATATCAAGAGAAAACTGAACCAGAACTAAAACAAGAACCAGAATGAGTAGTGGAAGAGATTTCATAGATAATTTTTATATTAAATAACCAATGGAGGTTGATAAGGATATAAAAAAAGAAACCAATAACATCACCCCTCACACAACCATTGATCAAGGTGTCCCCTAAATAATACATGGAAGCTGATGCACCCATGAGAGATCAATATTTTTTTAGAGGAATCTTGGAGTATCTTTGTTGAAGATAACTTGAAACTTGATCATACCATCCTTGATAATGAAAAATCTGCACCTCTCTACCTCTCTCTTTATTTGGAAGATAATGATAAAGATGCACTGGTTGATGTTGAGTTGCCAATGATCCTACCAAAAGTGATTGATTTCCAATATAACTTACTCAAAAGGGAATATTTCTTTTTGTTTATTCATTTTTAATCTTATTCAAGGTGATTTTTTCTTCTGAATTATTATTTTCGAAATTTTTTGACATAGAAAAAATGTATAAGTCCTTGTATATTAAGGTAGTAACCACCCAAGTGGTGGTGATTGAAGAATAATAAGAGATGGAGATGATAGTGGTGGTACGACTACACCCTCTACATCAACTTTCATACCATATGGAAGAGTACACCACATAAGTCAACAAAGTGAACCCCTATCTTATTTTACCTACCACTATAGACCTAAAATTTTATATTTATTCATTATTGGGAGCTGGTAATTTTCTGATCTTCTTTGGAGTTCTCCTTTCTTTGTGTATACTCATGGAAATTGATAAATTTCACAAGTGGTGGTTCATATGAAAGAAAATACACCCACCATTAGATTGGGGATAATCCACTACAATTACTTAACTAGAGGTAGTAAAAATCTATCACCCACTTGGGGGTATAAAATAAGAATTATAACTTTTATATACAATTTATCTTTCTTTTTTCTTCATTAATTTATCTCATGTTTTTCTTCTTGATTTCTTTTATTTTTAATGTGGAAGTAGTTAGAAGATTAACTCAAGCCCACTACTGAAAAATAAATCAGGTTATATATTTCCTTTTCATTATTTTATTTTCATCCCAATTAAAATTATATATGTAAAACATTCTTGATCTGATTTAAAATATAAAGAGGGTAGAAAATGGAATATGTTCTTGGGATGGATGTCAACCTGTTATAAGGAATTTTTTGTGTGTTTCTATTTTATTTTCATATCTTTTTCTAATTTTTTAATATTTTCCTTTTTCATTTTTGGTGTTTTTTTGATTTTTGAGATAAATCAAATACATTGGAAAATTTAAAACCATTTTTCTGTTTTTTGAAAATTAATTTACATTTATATTTTAGGATTTAAATTATTTTTGAATGGATTTTTTTTTCTTGATTTAAAATATTTTCATTTGATAAAGTTTGATTGATTGTGAAACTCATGTGCACTAGTGCTATCCAAATTGAAAATATTTCCCAAATCAAGAGGTTTATAAAACATTTTTTGAAATATTTTTTTTCTTGAGAGTATTTAGACATGTTGTGTGATCTTGAAATTTCTATTTTTATTCTTTCAAAAGCTTCTAGAGTTAATGAAATGTGTCAAGTATGATTGAGACACCACTTTGAAACTCTTTTTTACATTGAACTCTTATTTTGGCCTGCAATTTCCTCAGAACATTATTAATCCCCTATTATCCATAAAATACCTTGTTAAGAAGACACATTATAATCCATTTATCCCTTTCCAATCTGATCTAGAAGTTAAAGGCATGATTATTATTGACCTCAAGTGTGGGTGGGGGAGAAGATGAGCTGTATTTTTCTTTATAGAAGAATTTGTTTGATCTGAAATGAAGAAAAAGTGATTCCATATTTATCTTTACTTTTGTTTAATAAATTTCATAATAAAAAGATGTATTTATGGCCCAGAATATAATTACATATATGTTTTTGGTGTTCACTAATATTTTAAGATCAAAAGTTTCCTCTATTATCCTCAAAAACATGATTCTGAAGAGAGATCCATATATGAATTCAAGATGAAACAATGCTACAAATGGTGAAAAGAGGGAAGAAATTTATCATTGATGCTAAAATTAAAAGTGATAACTTCCCAATAATAGTAAGATGTATTTGTACGTGATTAATTTTCAAGATGGTTGAAGAGAATGCCTTTCTTAGGTAAACTATTTTCATGCATTTACTTCACATTATATCCTAAGCCTCTTCATTCTGCCTCTGATTTTTTTACATTTTAAACCAGCCAACCTTTATACATGGGAAAAACCCATGAAAAACACCTAATGATTGAAACATTTATGAATATGTGAAGTGGAGATACTAGGAAGATAGAAATCCAATAGAGATAACACATATTCTTGAGAATTATAAAAAATATATAAAGACAATCCTTGAGGGAAGAGAGAAATATATTTCTAAGGAGGTAGGTAAAATTTTCATGTAATGATTAACATGATATTTAATAGATTTTAATTATTTTTAGGGGTTATGGAATTTTTATCCATGTAAGGGGCATTTCATACTGTTAATACTACATAATTTTGTATATAAAAAATGTTTTGGAAATTAATTGGAAATGTAATAATTTTCCTTATTCACAATTAGTTTCCATATCTTACTTTACTAAATCAAGGAGTTTTGGATTTGTAAGGGACTAGTTTTTCTAAAGCCCTTCATTTTTATGTTTTGGGTGTTAGAGGGTCCAAGAGGAGGATTGAATAATAAGGTTTGTTTTTGAGATAAAATTACAACCAGTAATAGGTATTCACAATGTGACCACGTGGGTCACGACAGAAGGGATTTTCTACCAATGATAGTTAATGTTGTAAGTTGGTGTTGCAACATAGTGGGATGGATCAAGACCTGAGGTTTTCTAGGTAGCGTAATTAATTCTCCATATATGATTTTTACACCACAATAGTTCTTAGCATGATGAGAAGTATATAGGATAGTTTATCGCTGTATCTACCTTGGATATGTCATAGCATGATGGTATGGGTCATAATGTGACCCTTATTCAATTGAGTTAGAATGAATAATTTTACTAGGGTTTTAATTGGTTTGATTTGAGGGATTTGTGGCAAGAAATTCAAGATCTTTGGTAAAGATAGATCAGTCATATCATAGTGAGACCTATCATACCATGGTATATTATTTTCAAAAATAATTGTGAAAAGAAGATAACACATAATTCCTTAAACATGTGTTTTTCCAACCAGGTATAAATTTTTCCATCTCCTTTATTTCTCTAAGAACCATTCATTTTCTATTGAACTAATAGTAATAAAAGGAGAATTTTTAGAGACTCTTGAGCCCCATTTGATGGTTTTTAGTCCCCAGCTTCATAGGATTGATAATTATTCATCTGAGGTGAGTTTCAATCTCTTATCTTCTTATTTAATTTTTATATTCACCTAAACAAGTCTCTGTTTATGGGTTTGATCCATTTGGGAGATATTATTGTGAATAGTTAATTGATATGGTGAAATGTTAGATTACTGATGTTACCTTCATGTGATTTGTACATCAAGATAATATGTTATCCATGTTGTTCTTTCTCAATGATTGTTGAAGTATCTATTGAGGTAGGCGGCTCTTTAATTCTCTTTTGTTATATGAAAGTTTGAAATTATCATTATTTAGTTAATTATGGTATTAGGGAAATTAAACATGATAAATATAATAATTGGATTAAAGAATAAATTCGAAGGGATCTTAATTTCATGTGATTTATGTTATATTAATTATTCCCATTGTTAGATATTGTGACATCTGTTTGTTTTGATTGTAGATATTGTTTTTCATGGTTTATATGACAGAAATTGTTAAAAAATATATAGATGGAAATAGTGATGTGATTAATAAAAATGTATATTAGTTGACTACCATTCTTCTTTTAAATCTGTTAAACATGAATGTGTTTCTTGAGTATGAAAATTTATTGATTATTAGACATTAGTAACTATTATGGATAGGTTTATCATTTTTAAAACTTATACACAATGAATCATTTAATTCAAGATTATAATGAAAATTTTATTTAATAGAAATAATTTTTTTTCCTTGTGAGACCATCTTTGTTTAATGAAGGATGGTATTCATTAGTGTTATATTCTTAGTACCCTATGAGATTTTGTATTGAAAATACTTTTTAACCTTATTTATATTCTCTAGGATGATAGATCCTTGTTGTAATTTGATCTATGGGTTTGGTATGGATGGTATATGTGGTGAAATTTTTTAGGGGATATTTCTTGTTACTTTTTTTTTCTGAGATGGGGTTGTGATGGGATAGATGGAATAGGTTGTGATCTAGGATTTCCTGATTCTAGGTTTTTGTTTTTGGTTGTTTATTTAGTTATTTGGTTTGGGTTGAGATGTGATATTTCTTAATTTATTTACTTGGTGATGCCTTATAGATGGTTACCAAATAGATATTTTTTAAGTTCTCAAACTTCTTGTTGTAGTTGTATTTATACATTATGAGTGAATCCATGTGTGGTAGCTTTGGATGATTCCTAGATTTTTTAAATTAAGGAATGGTAACTGAATAAATGATGAACCATGGAATGGTTGAACAAGATTCTATAAGGATCCTGAGATGTGAATATATAATTATATAATGTGGGTTATGAAGCCATGTTGGTTAGTAATGTTGTGAAATGATTATCTAGAATTTTTAATGGTGATTAATGAATGATTGGTAATTTCTAATTATTAAATGGAAGTGATCAAGGATGATTGAATCGCAATTCTTGTATGATTAGGGGATCTTGTCTCCTAGCTCTTAGAGGTTGAATATTATAGTCATATTGGATAATGGATTTAGTTTAAGTCTATGTCTATGTAGTTTCTCTTAGTGCGGTAAGATGTTATATTATTATTTTTTGATTTCATATACTTCACCACCTGATTTGGTAGGGAAATCGACACCCAAATATTTTGGGCTGTGTTTTCCCTAATATTTAGGCTATTGACGAAACAAATGGATAGCTTCACTCTCTCACCACTATCCCTTAAATGTTTCATGATGTGTTAGTGTATTTGGGATGTAATGGATTAAGTTATAGGATATGTGTCCTCATGGGTTGTGATGGATCTAAGTTTTACAATACTTGTATGTGTGGGATGTAATGGCTTGATCTTATAGCATATACCTATATTTGGTCACGGTGACTATATATACTATAGGTGTAAATGTAAGGGGTATAGTGTCTTGAGGTATAATACATTATATGCAGGCTATAGTGGCTTCTAGGATACATACTTGGTTATGGATGAGATGATGAGGATGAGGTGATGATATGGATATATATAGACTGATTCCAAAATGAGATGTTAGGCCCCACATGGGACTAAGGTAGGTAGTTTTGGGGACTGAATCACATCAGATGCGACTTGATACATGGAAGGGATGGTATCATAGGTTTTTTGGTATTGAGTTGTGATAGAGAAAAACCAGTGGGGAATTGAAAGTGGGGTAACTTTATTAAATATATGTTTTTTTATATGGATATTCTTACTTTTATACATTATTTTGTGAGAAAGCCATGGTGAGGATGGTATTTAGTATTTACTACTTACATAACGAGTTAGTTTCATTATTTATTTTCCAAGATTTAGTATAGTTCTTTCACATTTAGTTTATGAGGTTCTTTGAAGAATCTTACTAAGTATACATGTATTCCCACCATATATATATAAACCAATTTTTAGTCCCATAGGACATGGTTAGTGATCGAGTTGAATGGTGCTAGATCAAATTCGATGTTTAGGATTTTTTAGATTTCATAATCACTAATTAGGTGTTTTTTGTATTTATAATTATTTTGGATTATGCATGAGATTAAATTAATGTATTGGGAATGATTATTTATACATGAGATTGATCAATAGATTTCATATTATCTCCTATCCTTAAATTTTTTATTTAGAGAATAATGCCTTTAAATTTTGATTATAAACCCATGATCATAGTCACCAAACCATATACTATTTTATGTGGGATTCATAGACCATATACCTCTATTTATTATAGGCCCAAGAGGGGTGCCAGTGTAGGGGTATTTTGAAAGAGTAGTATTTGTGTTGATGGTAGAGATATGTGATGAATTCTATAGATATTCATTAGAAAAGATACATGGTTTGGTAGGTGATTTTTTAGCCTAACTTAGTACATGATATAAACAATGAATACTAACTTGGACATAGGTATTTAAGCCCCCCTATGACCCAAAAAATTATCTTCAAGTTTACCGAACAATATAAAGAAAGTGATGATTTTTACGGGGTAGATACCTAAGAAAGGATCACATATCATGTTTTTTGTGTCTGTGTTTCGATTTTGGTAAATGATGAGAATTAAATTAAAATTAATATAATAAATTGGTCTTAATGATTACATATTATAAGTTTTGGAGTCCCTAATATTTTTTCTATTATAATAATTTTTCTAGGTTAGTGTCCTCATCTGGTTCAAACTAAATTTGTTCAGTAGTATTTTCTAGCGTATCACTGAAAAATGTCGGTCAATGATAAAAATTATTAGAGGTGGAAAATTTAAAATATTTAGTGATAGGGTTTGAATAAGTACAATGGATTCTTTATAGACCATGATTCTAAGGTTTGGTTAGATGAGGTGGATATTTTCTTCAGTTTGATTCATTCTTATAAGCAGAACTAAGTTTCAACACCTATAATGAAACTAAACTGGGTAGGTCAAAAGTGGGGGTTCTTGTTCCTCAGGGATCATGGGGAGTAATTTGTTTTATAGGAGAGGTTATGACATTAGTATCATTCTGAGTTTCTTTCTTCAACCAAAAAGGAAAATTATCAACAAGATATTATTAATCTTCTCTATGGGACCTCTAGAGTTTGGGAGTACAATAACCGGTAGAATAACCTCTTGAATTACACTTCAGAACTTTCTCTAAATTAAGATGCTATGGTGAGATATTTTAGAGAGGTTTTTCATATATATATATATATATATATAAATCTATAGTTCACCCTATTTTTGTTGTTGATATATCTTGAGGTACTTAAGAGGGTAAATATTTTCATGAGGATACTAGACAAGACTAGATCAATTCAAGAGGGGAATTTTCATGACTCCCAAGGAGTAGATTTGTTTCTGGTATTTCTTAGTTTCCTAGAAAATTAAATAATTTTTAGATAGTGGTTAGTTAGTTTCAACCTTATTCATCTTGTTTTCTTGGATCTTGTGGTTCTAAGACTCCCATAAGAAGATCAAGAATATATTTTTAGGCTTGTGGAGGTAATGAACATCAGAAGTGAGAGTATCCGACCTTACTAAATAGTCAACATGGATTTAGAGGCCCTCTTAAAGATTAGCTGTTACAAAATTTCTTCCAAAGAAGAAAAAATAGGGAGATTTAGTCAAATATTATTAAAGAGTTGATAGGGCGGGTGGATTACATCCCCATAATATATGTTTTCCTTATGGATAATGAGTAGAGTATGACCAATGAGGTGGTATCCATTAGGTTCAGATAAAATAATGGAGAATGTAATGTTTAGATTCATCCTTTAGAGTTTCCAGCACCAGTCGTGCCAAACATTATATGAGGTATTATATATCTATATTATACTTTTGTGTATATATTATTTGATTTTGGATCTATGCACTCATTTATTGTAGATTCCTCATATATAATTTTAGACTTTATGTAGAGATAGTTATAGTTACCTTATCATTCACTATGCTAGTTGGAGGTGGAGCTAGCTTGAATGGTGTATGTAGATATTGTGAGATGTTCATTAGGAAGCATCTCTCTTGGTACAATTTCATTTTTTGTGTTGATAAAACCATAAAAAATCATCTTCAAAATGGAATAGATATAATTTTTGTAGGATATTATGGATTATGTTAAGAGGTGTGTTATATTTTATGATTCTGATAGAGAGAAGATAGTGTTTTTTGATGAGAAAGACCCACAGATGGGTCAGAAGTGTCTTGAGTCTCTGTATTCCTTAA
This sequence comes from Viscum album, assembly GCA_963277665.1. Taxonomy (NCBI): domain Eukaryota; kingdom Viridiplantae; phylum Streptophyta; class Magnoliopsida; order Santalales; family Viscaceae; genus Viscum; species Viscum album. The sequence continues at coordinate 437,498,806 of OY728157.1, read as the reverse complement.
TGGAAAAGATAATACTAGATTCCCTAGAGGATTATCCAATTGTTTTTTCTATAGTTGTTGAGTATTACACAAATGTATTCTCTAAAGAGGTTGTGACTCTACCCTTTAGAGTGAGATCACGTTTTTGATATAGTTCCAACTGGGTGTTGCTCTTATCTCAATGTCTCTTTATTGTATGGAACCTTTTGTTTTATGAGGGATTTTGGTTCAAATTTGTGATTTTATACATAAAATATTAATTCATCTTAGTGTGTCACATTAGGGTGATTCATATTTATTTGTGAAGAAGGTATATGACACTATGAATCTAGGTATCAATTATCTTCTCTTAAATCGTGTGACATTTAATATATTATGAAGATAAATTATAGATGTTTTTTTACGAATTATGAGTTTATCTTGATGAAATTTAGTGTAAAAAATGATCCAATAATGTTCATGATACTCATAAATATTCTGTTCTATGAGTTTTTGGATCGATTAGTGGTGGTGTCTATTGATAAAATACTTGTGTTTTTTTGAGTCTGAGTCATTTTTGGGAGTTCATAACCGTAATTATCTATTCAAGAAGCTGTTAAAGTTTGAGTTTTTTGTCAAAGAGGATTATTTAATAGGATATATTATGTCTTATCTTGTATTATCAGTGAATATTTTGAAGATTGAAGCGGTTTTTTCTTGGGGTCCCCCAAAAAAATTATCATGTATGGAATTATCTTGGTATTGTTAGTAATTACATGAGGCTGATACTTTAATTATCTTGGATTGTGGGTTCTATGACAACTTTGACAAGGAATAATCATTCATTTGTGTGGATATACCAATGCTATGATAATTTTGATTATTTGAAGGAGAATTTGGTATGTGCTCAAATTCTTCCTTTTTTAGAGGAGGAAAATGATTTCATGGTTTATTATGATACTTGTAATCTTGGATTGGGTTGTATTATGATGAACCATAGGGTATTTATAACTTACGGGCCTTTGTAGATATGGCCTCATAAATTTAAATATTACATCTAAGTCACGACTCATCCCTCGGGGCCCATGTCATAAAAACCCCAAGCCCACCTCCAATAGGTAGGGGCTGATGATTAGTATTGAGTAGGAATATCCCCAAAATGGGAGGAATTTTACTAATAACTTGGACACATGCACCCAACTCCAATAAAAAATGCTGGAGAGTAAAAACACAAAGTAAAGAAAATGAAAGAATACCACTACAACCCAACAAAAGAGTAAAATAGAAAGTAAATTAGTAAAGTAAAACCAGGAAAAAATACAATCCCACTAAAATAAAGATAATTTAAAAGTCTAACCTATAAAAATGGGCACTGAAGCTGATGTAAGAAGATTCTGGAAACACCTCGGCTCGTCTGATATCATAAGGCAACATCCTATCTTGGTCTTGGTCTTGCTCTACCCATGACTCTACGAAATCATCGTGCGTCTGCACAAGACACGACACATGAAGAAAAATCATGTCCAGGGGTGAGTAAAACAATAATTAGTAGGGGACCCCGAAACATAAATTAAAATACAACAATGGGAACACCCCTAAGAAGATACAATCAGATCAATATAGGTATATGTCAACAACACATATAATAAGAACATCCAGGTATACTCATAAAGGATTTCAAGATTAAATGTCTCATCCAAAACTAACTATATGGTTCCAATAATAACATGATCTATTCTTGGAGATCCCACCACTACGAAAAACATTCCAATTTGGTGGAAGTTTTTTATCTAACGATGGTTTAATTTGCCGCTATATGGTACTGTGATGATTTCAAAAAACTGCTGCTAAAATTGGTGTGGGAATTCAACATGCAACAGTTTATTCCATTTAGTAGTGGTTTTTGGATAGTGTCATAGAAGAATACTTTCATGGAGTTTTTCTTAATTTTAGCAGTGGGTTTTGATTAAAAAATAACTGGGATCTAGTCGCTGTTTTTAACCACCGCTAAATTCTAGACTTTTTACCGAAAAAACCACCACTAATACGGATAAAAGAAAAAATGATTAAATTGATTTTCATATTTAACAGTGGTTTTAACTTCCACCCTAAAAAATACCATAATAAAGTGGCGGTTTAAAACTCTATAAAAAATTATATATATAGCAGTAGTTTGAACTAGCACTATCTCATGCATTAAAAAAATAAGCGTAAGGTTCTGCAGCCCCAGAACCTACAGCCAGAACAATCCATTTCTCATTTAAAGTACATTTATTATTTAAACTATTACATAATATATTTCAAAGGAAAACATAAATTTAATATATTTAAAAGTAGGTATAATGAATCAATGTAATTCTGTTAAAATGAGGCTTCACATGTTAATCCTGAATCCACAAAAATTACAAACATGATAAATTAATTTAATAATAAAGAAATAATTCTCAATATAAAAACATCCATTATGAATAAAATTTTCATCAAATGGGTCATTGATGATTTGAAACCAATATGAAATGCTTATAAAAAATAGAAATCAGCCTAAATATCCATAAATGATCTAAAATTACACAAGAGAGGATTAAAACTGAATTGTATTTATACAACGGGTAAATAATTAATGAAATCCTAGGACTTCCAACACTAATCCCACTCATTTATGAGATGATGAAAAACAACATAGATGCATCTATGTTACTAGACCGACAAAAATACATATAGTCTGAGTTACCCGATTGCATGCCCAAGGCTTATCAAGATTAACAAGGCAGAGCTCAAAAAATAGGGTCCATGCACAAATAGAGCACAAAAATCTCCCAAAAGGGAGATCATCTAACACATCAAGATTGAACTCTAAATAAGAAGGTGAAAACAAGAGGATACTAATCAAACATAGGGTCTGATAGAGAGGGGATATCCTATATGTTATAGGCTTGAGATATCATTATATGGATAAGTGATATAAGACCTTAGTTTTGTGAGAGATAACAAAAACGATCCTTGGTTAGTAGGACTGGGTTGTGATGTGAGATTTGGAAAAGGGTATAGACCTTCCTATAATGGCTAGGGTTAGATAGAGATTACGATCTTAGAGAAAACCATGGGGGTTTTTGTCATGAATTGACCTATAGAGACCCTACTTGGGACACTGGTAAATTGAACGTGACGCCACATGTTCACCCCCTAATAGTTGACGGGATAGTAGTAAGAACAGAGTAAGAATATCACTGAAGTGGGAGGATTTATCCTATTGTACGTGAGTATAGACACACACAAACACACTCAAATCCATGAAATAATGCATAGGTATAATAACATAAAACCTCTCAGTGTAAAAAATTCATGTAGTAACCTATAGAAAATAAATCCAAATGAAATAGATAAAAATTTGGGAAAGAAAAAGGGTAAAATACATGCCTAACCAAGAAAAAGAAAATTAGGTCCCAATATGAAAAGAAGAGGATTTCCCAACTCAAGATTCCTAAGTCTGACCACTAAACATGGTTAGTGCCTCCACTTATTTCTGTGTTCCATATTTATTAGGTCCACTAAGGACACCATCTACTAGTTATTTGTATAAGAAAAAAATCATGCATGCAAAGCCCATGCAGGTGTGAGTATAAACATACATAGTATGTCACCATGAAAAAAGTGGTAAATATTATGATAAACCTATATGTAAAACAAACATAAGAAACTAAACATCATATATGATCATATAGAAATTTCAATCTTCATAGCCAGCTGAAACACAACATATTGACACTTGGTTATACAATACATACACAGGGAACCCATTTTCTCGATCCCATCTAAAATATAAGAAAAAGATAAAAAATACCCACATTGGACATACTGATACATGAAAAACCCTCTCCACTAATAATTTCCCAATGATGAACTATGCTCATCACCCTCCCCATCACTTTCTCTACTTCCTGCTACCAACACCTGTAAGACCATTAAATATAAAACTAAACAATTTTTTATATTTATATTTAAACTTAAAATAAATAAAAGTTTTTGAACTAAATTATTTTGAAGATATGTGATTTACCTTCTCACTTCCAGTTATCACTTGCAATCCCCATTTTCCTGCCAAAGACCTCAGATAGTGATTGTCCCAAACCCATCCACACACTCGATCAGGATGCTCCTTCCCAAGGACTTTACAAACTAGGTCATCCTGGGAGAATGAGTAGGACTGTGTTGGATTGACATCCCATAGTTCTTTAATTTCTACATATAAATCATATTTCAGTCATATTATAAGAAATATATATTAACATAGTGACAACTAATAATAAGTTATTATAATGAAAAATGAATTCATACCCCAACTTCTTTGGTATGATCATTAAGAAAATTCTCATTATATTTTTTATGAAAATTGAACCACACTTCTGTTCAGGATTCTTGGTGGCCTAAAATTGATGACTATATTAAACAAAGATAAATCAATAATTTAATATATTAAATAGATAAAATTTTCAAATAAATATTTAAACTGATGAAAATACTACTAGAGTTGATCAACTTCTATAAAAAATATTTGGTCCCAAAGTGTGAGTATAACACTTCCTCATTGGCATTCCTATCATTTAATAAAATAAAATTATGTTTAGAAAATATATTTCAAAAAATAAATATAGATAAAAAATAGAAATGTAACAGATTCACACAACTAACAAACAAAATATACATAACAATGATAATGAATGACCGCAAATATGACATAAGTGGTTGATAAATGAATGGATAACTTCACATATAATCATTTTCTCCCTAAATCATGTCATTTTCCTGCTCCATCATTACTTCATATACTTCATCCACTCTTGAAAGACTAATATTTTCAAAATCATGATGGACAAATAATTTCACTTCTTGTTGATGATGGGATTCGATGTCAGAGGTTAACTCTTCCACTTCATCACTGATATCATACAAGACTATTTGTTTTATGTGAGAAACTACACTCCACCCTTCATCTATGAAATATTTCACATAATATACCATTTTTTCTTATGATGATAAGATATACAGATCATTTAGTTTATGGTCACCAGAATCTATCAAGCCAGATAATTTCAAAGAAGTAAATTATAAGGAATCTCTTCTAACACCCCTAATAATATCCACCCAATTTCATTTTAATAAAACAATTGAAAAATGTACATGGTAGTTTAATTCTATAATATCGATAAATTTTCTATATTATTCCTCTTTATGAAACATAAATATGCCACTATTCGGTGTTTTTAAACCATCTTCCCGATCAACTGTATAAAATATAAAGTCAATCACATTGTAAGCATCAAACTTTCTAGCTTGTTTTAGATGACCTCAAGAAAGAAACATCTAATCTTGTAAAAAATATGCCCGTGTATCAGTATTCATGATATGAAAAAATGAATATACATTATTATATTTACAAAATATATGTATCAACCAAATATTTTTATTGATTACAATATTTATGAAGATACACATCGTACAAACCATTCTACAAGATCTTTATTAACAGCTTTTGTTATGTCTTTCTCATTTCATGTTAGTCCTATCATTCGTATCATTTTTTGTATACTAAATTCCTCAATAAATAGATATTAAATTTCCTTATTCATCAGAACATATCTATGTGCCTAAAATAATTCCATTTCTGTTAGTGTAACATTTGAGCTCCTCCCAACTGATTGACCGATACCAGGAAAGATTTTTTTGATTTCCCATATATTTCGTATTGATTCAATGTGTCTTAAACATTTATAACTCAATTAAATCTTGTCTAAATATCATCCAAGTATCTATAACAAATGGTAATACACTCTTCTTCCAAATAGACTTTATAAATAGATCCTTCGGGTTGAGCTTTATTTTTCACTTATAATTTCAAATGACCAAGATATTTTTGAAATAAAAAAAAACATAATTAGGCATTTAATGAAGTCCCAATAATAGTTTACTTAAATAAAAAACATATAAATAAAGTACCTCTCAATTGGATACATCTATTGATAATGTACGGGGCCTCCTAATTTTTCTTCCTCAACCAAATGAAAAGTTAAATTCATCATAACAGTAAAAAACAACAGAGGAAAGATCATATCCATTGCACAAAGTGTCAATACAAATATCTCCAGAAGGTTGTCAAGATGAAATGGATGTATATATTTCTTAGATAGTTGTCTGAAAAATACGCATAATTGGATTACAACAGCAGAAACCTTTTCAGGTAATAATATACACAATGCTAATAGAAGTAACTACTGTAACAAAATATGTGAATCATGGATTTTCAATCCATGTAACCTATGATTCTTTAAGTCAACACAACTTGAGATGTTACTTTAATACCCATATGATTCCTTCATATGTTTTAAAATTCTATGGAATGTATCTTTATCCCTATTTTTCATTACAAAAATTGCTGGAGCATATTTTCGATTCTCAATTGGCAAGAGAGTATGCTTTAAGTTCATTTCTTATATGTCTTTCCGAGCATTGAGATGATCCTTAGAATTTCCATTATCATTAAGAAATGTGAATACCAAATTTTCACATTCTTCTCAATATGCATCACATCAAGATTATGCCACAAAAAATAAAATTCCTAATACAAATGTTTTAAAAATATACTTTTTTTCCATTTTTTCATTCTGATTTCACTTGATGATGCACTTAAAAATCATTTCCCAACATCACCCAAATGATGCACCTTCCCCAATTCTATTTCAACATTTTCGTGATGTTCCAATATTTCAGAACCTGTTTACAACTTTGGAGGTGGTCTATGATCAATTAAACCATTTAATTTTTACCTTTTTAGCCAAAATCTATGAGATGCATCCAGAAATATTCGGTGACACAAGTAACACCATTTTCTTCTATGAGGTATCCATTTAGGATCAATATCAAAGTTACAAATAAGACAATCCCAACCCATGTTAGTGTTCCAAGAAGATAAATTACCTAGTGCAGGGAAGTCACTAATGGTCCACATTAGATCAGCCTGAATTTTGAACATTGTTCTAGAAGATGAATCATATGTATCGACACCATTTCTCCATAACTCTTGTAATTCTTCAATTAAAGGATGAAAGTATACAAAAATATCATTTCCATAATTTTTTTCTAGAAATAATCATCAAAATCATAAAAGATGTTTGCTACATACACATCCACATAGGTAGATTTTAAGAGATCAGAACAACTAGACAAATGCTATAACTGGTAATCAATGTTCCGAATGGTTTAAATCTATCAGAAGCCAGTCCTGATTAGAAATTCCTAGGATCAAATGATAAATCCGGATGTAATGAATCAAATTTATTTCACGATTGTGAATCTCTTGGATGTCACATTAACCCATCATTGTTATTATCTACATAATTCTACATCATGTGTTTGGTGGTGTTCAATGACATGAGTAATATTTACAATCGAGTATTTAAAGTAAATTAACTCAAAACCATTGCAGGTGTGTCATTTTTCTTCTTCTTCATTGTATTATGTTGATTCAGACTTCCAACATCACACATAGAATACCCTCTAGAAGAAGAAAATTTCTTGTAATCCTAACTTCTTGAATCATCTCCCCAATAAAGCATACAATAATTGAGACACACATGATTTTTTGTATAATTCAGAACAAGTCTGTTATCTAATTTTTTTTCATATCATAAAAAGACTCAAGGATATTTACTTCAGAAAATGCATCACACAAAAATTCCAATATCATAGAAATCACCTTATTTTTAATTCCTTATAGGCATTTGATATGGTATAACTTCAGCAGAAAATAACGTTTTGAATATTTCAAAGATCCATTATAAAAATGTTGAATTCCATCATAAAAAAACCATGAAATGCATCTGTCCACTCAGTGAAGTTTTCTCATACATTATTTTCCATAGAATCAAGGGGAGGATCTAATGATATGTTATAATCTTGATCTGGTTATCCTAAAGTCTCAAAAACATCCCTTGTCATATTGTTATTTGTAGCACCCTCAACTAGTTGTTCTGATATGTTTTAATGTGGATTTTGGGGTCTTGCAATTCCGAATGCATAATTTATAAGGTTTTTTATTTCATTTTCCATTATCAACAAAGTTGGGAGCTCATTCTATGGATTTACATCAGTGATAAACCTTTCTGTAATGTTTGATGCTCTGTGCCAGATCTAACACAAATATTGAGTAGGTAATTTCTTCAATATCAAGTGTTCATAAACTTCATCTCTCTTCAACCATATTCTATATTTCCATTTAAGACATGGAAATTTTATTCTCTCATCAATTGATTGCTTGTAAATTGAAAATTTTACAAACTCCGATAATCCCTTAGCATATTGAGGTGTTTTCCTTGGTAATGTGATCCATCTTTTATCCATATATATCCCAATGTTCCTACACAGTATTAATATAAAATTAAAACACATAACTATTACTAAATAGGAAAAGAGATTCATATATACTAGTAAAAAAATATGAATATGTTAAATAATGTCTTCCTATATAAATACACAAGAAGGGATCAGGAATAAATTTTCATGACTCCGTGAGTTCACTCCCCAAAATTATAAATAATTATATTTTTGAAGGGATCAATATGTAACATAAATTCCTTAAGGTTAAATTCTTTTGAACGCTATATATGTTTTTTTGAAACATTAAACAATTGAATCCCATTTTAAAATTCAAATTAAATTTATTCATGTATATGTCATTAAAGTAATATATACCAAATATGGTGCAAGCACATGGGTGTCATTATAGTGATAGAGGAGATGAAAATTTAAAATAAAAACTTCTGTAAGAAAATTATATTCCATAAAAAACTCAATCATAGCAGAAAAATGAAATAATAACAATCCCACACCCATAGTAACCAGGAATTACCACCAAAAAGGTTTTCATGACTCACCTATATATGGTTTATCATGGGATTCAGTAAAGTCCTCATATTCCCCTCTTCCATCTACCCATGTTATAAAATGATCTAAATTATATGATGTCACATTGTAATTACCTATTCTAGAATCATCATATGAGATTAGGTTTTCCATACCTCAATCATTACAACACATATTCAAGTGGCTGTAAACTTATTTCAGGGTACTAATCCATATTTTATGGTGGAAAAATACATCAAATTAGAGTATACTATAATGGAGAAATAACTAATAAATCTACCACATATCAATTTAAACAATAAAATAAAAAAAATTATATAATAAATTCCATGAACAATTCATATTTTCATACAAACACTAATCACCCATGGGATTATGAAAAATATAAAATAATCCAAAAAATAAAACTACAGAAATATAGACCTACATCAATCCTCAGGCCTCAACACACCCTATCTAAAAATATGCATCAATATTTACGAGACTTATCCACTACATGTGATGTGATTAGCTGTAGTCTAAAAATAAGATATGTATGCACATAAGGGTTCCCATGAATGGTGTGAGAAATACATCTCTATAAGGACTTACTAGGTGAACCTAGTATATTCTATCATATTCATGTATACATGAGGAATAAAATAAACATTCCACACAAGATCATTGTATTTAATGTGAAAACCTAGAAAACAACCTTGTATTGTCATTAAATGTTAGGAAAATTATCGTTGAATAATTTTTTACATTTAAGAATAGATGGAACACCAATATGATTTACATTGTTCTCAGAATGACCACAATAATATTTTTAACAATATAAAAGTCGTTAAAGACATTATTTAAAGGTTTCAAAACAAATAAAAGAACCTAATATTTTCATGAAATATTATTACAATGATTACTGATTAATTTTTGACATATAGGAATAGATGCCACATATATATGAGGGTTAGTTTGTTCTGAATGAACAAAAATGAAGTTTTGTTATTTTAAAAATCTTAAAACATGCATGTAATATCAATGATGTAGAAAATGATGATGGATTGATTTGAAATTGTTGAACAATCATTGTTGGATAATTTTTACCATGTATAAATGAATGAAACATCAATTTATGTGTGGTTTATTTAGAATAAACAAAAGTGTGTTTTTAATGATATAAAAGTATTTAAAAACATGTTTTATAGGGTCAAATTCTAGAAAATAAATTTGGATTATTGTGAAATTTTAGGACAATTAGTAGTGACTAATTTCTGAAATATAAGAATAAAAATCACATCAATCTGAATTTTGGTTCTCTTTTAATGAATGAAATTGAAAATATTATTATTTTATAACTCTAAAATATGCTTACAATGGTCAGAAATTATGAAATGACCCTTAATTGATGTAAAATTATAAGGAAACAATCATCAAATATTTATTAAATGTCAGAATATATAGTACGTCAATATTACATTTAGTGTGATCGAAAAAATCAGAAGTTGATTTGTGAAAATATAAGTTTCTAAAAACATGATTCAAGGGGTCAAAACCTTTAAAATGACATTGGATTATCATGAAATATTATGACAGTGATGATCGGTTAATTATATTAATATAGGAATCAATTATCATCCCACTAATTTTTCTATAAAGGCAGGGTTAATCAATCTCATATCACAATGTGCCATGTAACAACCCTCTCATTAGAGGTCATTAACTAAATAATACTAAATAAAGGTCAACTTATCACACTACATAGCTCCTAGGGAGGTACACGATCAACTACATGATGTGATATGGAATAATCATACATTATTAAAATATAACCCTCTACTTGGGAAAAATGGAATAGTCTTAGTTCCATAAATAATGTCACATCCCATATCACTTATGGTAGGTCACATCACGTACACTAACCTATCACCAAAAAATATAGTGAGGTAACATCAAGAAAATGAATCAAATTCAAGGACCGTGTTAGTCATATAGTTTACCAGCTGATCCTAGGGAACTATGTAGTTGAGAGCTGTCCCCTCATCATAACCAGTTTTTCATCACCCTTTTGGGAATCCAATTGGAATTTAAAAACCATCAAGGTTTATGATCTTTGATATAAGATCACACACTTATATACTTCGTGATTATCCATAATAAAGTATTATCCAAAATAATATATCAATGTACATTCCAATATAATAGAATCAACACCACACTCCTAGTCCTGCTACACATAGACCATCCCAATCCATGTTACTCTAAACACCATGGAATCCAAATTCCAAGTCCTAATCAAAACCCACAACCCACTCATTGGCCCAATATCTAAGATTATAAAAGATATCAGTTAATCAATTTATTTTTGGAAACCCACTCTATCAGACATTGTTATATCCTGAAGGAACCGTCCCACTTAGAATTCTTAGTATGCCCCGAACCACCCTCCAAATGGAGTCACTCACCATGTTTGTAATGTATAGTCATCTATCTAGTCATCACTAGGCCTATGAATCTCTAACATACATTACTATCCCATTAAAAAAATATCATGAAACCCATTTATCACCTTATAAAAAACAAAAAACCAATGGCATCTCCCCAACTTTGTCGACACTATCGCGTTTTGGTGAAATAGTTATCGGGTAATCCCAATTCAACCAGGTGATCAAGTGAACCTATCTCATGTACAGGAGACCCAACACCATCATATTTCATTTAATAAACAACAATATTCAACTATAAATTCAACCAAATCCTATAAAATACTCTTTTAGTGAAAATTCATGAAAAAATAAGAATATTTTCTTTAATTATAGGGACAAAAACCTCCATATTTACATTAGATCTTAAACCATACCCCTATAGACATCATCCAATCTCATCATTCCACATACGATTTCGTATCAACTCTCAAAATTTTCATCACATCACGTAACAATAATAACTACCTATAAATAATAATTTATATATATTTACTTAAAAAAATAGGCCTAAATGATAGAAAACACACCGGGCACAACTATCATAATGAACACATGTATAACTCCCCTTATATGGTATATGGAGCACTCTCAACACTATTATAGAAAAAATCCTATGTTGTAAAACCCATTTAACCATCAACATCTTTAAATTTCGATAAAATACACAAAAAAAATTGTTCAGTGTGTTACCTTCACTTACCACTCGTCCTTTTAGGGGTGGAGTGGTGGGGGTTATGATCAACAACAAGGGAAGGTGAGGTGAGGTGCAGAGAGGAATGTCGATGTGAGGCATGGTACCAAGAGGTGAGGTGTGGTGAGGCGAGGAATGATGATGGGTGATGATGGGATTGGGCTTTGGGGAGTCTGTAGGGTGGGGGTTATAGGGTGTCAGGGCTGGGGGGGGGGGGGGGTTGGAGGTGTCATGGGAGGCGGAAAGTGTCGTGTGTATTAATTGTTTTAACCATTTAGTGATGGTTTATAAAAAACCACCATGAAATTATTTTAAAAACTTATAGCGGTTGTTTAATAAACCAAAACTAAAAAACCACCACTAAATGCTCAGTTTGTTGTAGTTTAATAACCACATAGAACAAGTCTACCCAAAGTTTCTTATTGAACATCTCACCTCGATACATCATGAAGTTTCCTTGAAACGTCAAATCTCACTAAGATATAGAGTCTTGATATCACTACGAAATCCTTGGTCACATGACTCTACTCAAGGCATTCTCATTCCAGGAGTCCCACTCCTCGAGCCTAGATGTCATCTGAGACTATTACAAGAGTTCCCACTGAACTTGGGCCCCACACAAAGAGAAAACGCTGGTCAAGGTCATGAAATACAGATAGGGGATTCTGAAGAATACCACAAACCCAATCTGTATTACCGCGTAGCATAGGGGATTTCAAGATAATACCATGAACCCTACAATGTGGCCCATAACATAGTGGATTCCGAAGAATACTATGAACCCTATGATATGGCCCACTAGATGGAGGATTAACGCCCTATGCTCGGAGGTCACATCAATACCTAATGAACTCCATCAGGGGTGATTGAGTATCACTCCAGTCCCAAATAGGATTTTCAACTCTATCTAGGTTTCATCTATTAAGGGGATTTCCATGCAATGACATATCAAACCATCGAGGTAAGAACCACGGGGTGAATCCTCACCCATAATGGTCTTTAATAACAGCCCAACATGCCATCTCAAAAGGACCACCTTGTCGTGAGGGTCCCAACACCATAAACACCTCATCCATCAGACTTAAGATTTGAAAGTTATGGCCCATTTTGTGAAAGGGTTGGTTGGGTGTGGGTCTGGTCTAACCCAGTCTAGGGTCTAGTGACATGACCTGACCCAGGTCCAGCCTGATCCACCGGGTCTGACCCGACCCACCGAGTGGACCCAACCCAGTATGGTCCGTAGTGCCAGATCAGCCCGCTTTGAGCCCTGGACTTAGTAACCCGCCACGTACCTCTGTGTCATGTGGCCAGCTTGACTGACCATTATTTGCACATGCACCCCGCAGCCTGAGTCGTGGGTCCAGCCTCTCCTACCGTAGTGCGCCTCCTTCACCGCATCAGCATGAAACCGCCGCATGGACCTTCTGCCAGCCACTAGATGCACAACAGTAGTATGTTCTTCAATCCAAAAGAGATTTTGAGATACCCAGTCCACATTCTTCATCTCATGGGGTTTGAATCCTCATTGTGATTAACCAACGTACAATTTATTTTGAGTGGAAAAATCTCTCGCACTGCCTCGATCTACTCTCCATTTTCATCTTCACACCTCCATCATGCCATGTCTATTTCAGATCCAAGATGTTGGATAATTACACCAAGAAATAGCTGTGCAATGATTAATCATTATTCAACCCACAAAGAACATGAAGAACATGGGGGGGGGGGAAATAAGCAACCTAAGGATCGACCCTCAATAATTTGTTCATTCCTACCTCAATCTAATCAATTACAAGGATCAAGAAAAAAACTAAAAAACCAGAAATCAATCATAAGATCATTAATCCCCAAAAAACCCCACAAGGTGAAACCCATCTGAAAAAAATATGCATGATCTGTGAATAGATCCATTCATCAATAGAACCACGTTCATCATAGGAATTCAAAGACATGGAAAGGATGGAAATTTAAATAACAACCCCAACCTCGAGTTGGATTTCTTGCAGACGTAGATTGTAGTCATGTTGCCACATTGATACTTATTCCACCGGCGTTCATCATTTCATCACCACTTGATTGAATCCTAACATCTGATATGACATTACTGGAGAGAGAGCCTCCTCCTCCTCGCTTTTTTAAAACTCCAGGGTTCTAGAGAAATCTATAGCGTTATAAATTCTAATGTTGGACCCTACCCCTGAATAATGGAGGAAATACGTTAATGTGTTTACATGTTTTAGTGTTATTGGTTCTCTTTGAAATAGTGTCACCATGCTTCTTTATTTACGAAAAGAGAATAGGTTGCTCCATCACAACATCACAGCATCGCCACAGTGTGAAATGTTAAAAGGAAATAAAATAAACTTCTTTAATTTTATTTTATTCACCTTTAAAAAGTCAAATAACTAACTTTTACATTCAACTCGTTCCAGTCAAGGTTAGGAGTTTCCTAAAGAAATAAAATCCTTATGAGCTCAATGGTACCCTCATATTTCCAATATGAGTTATCCTTTATGAGTTATAAGGATTTGAAAGATAAAATATATTTTTTGTTATTTTATTTACATTCACATATTAAAAACTATTTTACATAGTTGGACCATGCCAACCAATGTTAGGCTCTTTTGAAGGAAGGAACATCCTCATGAGCTCAATGGTGGTCTAATATTTTAAATCTGAGTCACCGTTCATGATTTATAAGGGCTTGAAAAATATAATAATTTTATTTAATTATTTTATTTATGGTTATTCCAATTTTGGGTTTTCTCACTGGAGACCCATGCCGATTAAAATTAAGTCACGACTTGGATAAAAACACTTCTCTGAATGTAACTGTACCCTCATATTTTTTATCTGGTCACCCGTTTAAGTGTTATTCCACTTTTTTAGGAAAACTTCTCATGCATGCTATTTAAAAACTTAACATTTTTCGACGGATAATTTTGGGAAATCTGGACATCAAAATCGCACACTATCTTAGTTCCTGATCATGTAATTTTCCCAAGAATTTATTAAAAATAGAATTCGGAAATTCAGAGTTGTTACATTCTCCCCACCTTAATGATTTACGTCCTCAAAAATCCAAACAAGGTTTACTCAAACAAAAGGTGAGAGAACTGAGAATGAATATGATCCTCCCACTCCCATGTGCCCCTCTTAAGATCACCCTACTGCCTCCGGACATGCACCAATGGAATATATCATCCACTAAGGATTCTTGATCTTCATTAGGAATTTAACCCAAAACCCTCTAACATTGATGTCCAGCTCCTCCTATATTACGATGTGAAAAGGGTTTATGTACAAATATTCTCAGCTGAGACATGTAGAAGATGCTGTGTACCTGATCCCATAGTGGGGTAGGGCCAATAAGCATTCCTCCTTCCTAACTCTATACAACACCTGAATGAGGGACTATTACCCTTGGATATAGCTTTCTTCCCTGAAAAAATATTCGTAACCCTCATTGAGGTGATACCCAAAGAAAGAAATGTTCTCCTTCCTCGAACACCAAAGGCGTCTTCCATCTATTATCCCAAAACATCAGATTACCCTGTGCTTGATTCATCCACTCCTAAACGATCTGCACAATCTCTACAAATGCCTTCTACAATCCCTTCCACAATTGGGATGTAAAGCGAGCATCACGATCTGAAACAATCGTAGATGAAAATCTATGGAGTCAAACTATCTCTTGCATGTAGAGGCATCCCAAGCCTCCTTCTAAAGTCTACTCATGGGTTGTTAGGACGTGGGTTTACTTAGTGAGTTGTTCAACGATCACCCATATGGAATTGTGTCTCCTAGATGTATGTGGTAAATCCTTCATGAAGTCAATCAATATCCCTTCCCACTTCTTTCCTAGTACCCCAAGAAAGAGAAGGAACAACCCCCAAAATTGATTCAAATAGGTGCTGAACTTTTTATATCAATAGGAAATCCAAGATTAAACCCATTTCATCATCCCTATTTTCTGCCTTGAAACCCACACGCATACCTCAATGCTTCTCATCACTTTAGGAGTCCACTCCTACAACTGCGCATCCTCTAAAAAGAAAAACGTGCCCCCACCTTTCAAATGTCCATCATGGGTACTCCTTATGGAAATCTGATCACATAAAGTCTCATAACCAGTATCAGTGAACCATGCCTCCCTGAATTATTTCAGAGTATAAAGATAACAAACAATGACTAAAATAAACTACTCTATCTTCATCAATAAAGTATAACCAAAACAAGGTCAACCGCTCTAATGCCTCATTCAGTAACTGAAAACATCATTCCTACTGAAATCATATGCTTCCACATTCCTCTTCCCAAGATTATAGACAAAATCCAAGTCATTTTCCTATAGGAACTCTCAGCATCGTCTCTATCTCATTCCCTAGTTCTTCATAAAGAAGACATAATTGATAATATTTAGGTTGAAGTGGACTATGTATCGCTTTCCCATAAGGTAGTATCTCCACATATTCAATGCGAGGACCAACACTACTAACTCTAGATTATGGGTTTGCAATTTTGCTCGTCAAACTCCATCTCAACCCTCACTAGATTAACAAAAAGTCCAACCTCTAAGGTGACATGACCTATAATCAAAATACCAAACGAATACTAGAAAGTCACTTCAAGAGCTTTCTATGTAGCTGGTGATCTTGAAGTGGATCCATGACTATCCTAATGTGTCTCACATGCTACTCCTCAGATGCCGAGTACACTACGATTTCATCAATGAAGGTCACTTGGGGTTGTCTAGGGTGAAACACTAGGTCTTACTAAGCCCTTCCTCTTCAAGTCCCCTATCTGCACCCCCCATCTCATGGAGCTCTTCAGAATCCATCCGATATATTGGCATAAATATCAGCACCACCACGGGGTGTATACGAACACATATGTTTAACTCTCGATGGAGAGGTAAACTAAGAACATCTTCAAGGAAGACGTCCTTATACACTACCACCACTAAGAAAACCAAGGACCCATTACATCTACTTAACCAAGGGTAGAAATATCCAACTGAATAGAAAACGGCTGCACCCTCTTTTTCCTGATTCCATAAAGACCTGCATGGATTTTCCCTTTTCCGATAAAGGGAAATTTAGTTCCATCAGCACAAATGAACTATATCTTTTTGCCTAAATCAATGAATCTAAGTATAAACTGAGGATTTATTCCATACTAATAATGATATCATAAGGCCTCGACACCACTACCAAGAGATCCCAACTAAAACTCTTGACTCCAAGAGACAGATCACACTGTCATCACCTGTGTGTGGTCATTGGGTCTCCTCCAGTAGGATTCTCTAAAACATGAGGACCAAGTCAACAATTTAACCAGAACCTCTAGGTATCAAACAAGAAATGTGGCAGGAAAGGAAATAACTAGTATAAGTGTCTATAAATACTGTAACTAAAGTAGAATGTCACAGATCAAACCTTGAATCATCCCTAGAGTCCTAGGTTTATAAGCCTCAACAAGCTACAACGTTATCCTCACCTTACCTCAATCTCTCAAAGTCTCGTATAGACCACCTGGAGGTGGTGGTGGTAACATGTCAAAATGTCATTCACCTCCTACCACATCCCCATATCTACTGCCACATCCTCTACATGATGAATTCATCTTCTCTTACTACTGCCTATTCCATGGTGGTTCATCAACTGCCTCTCAAACTACAACATGAATAGTGGGGAAATTTCTCGTGAGATTCCACCTTTTAGGAAAATCATATCAAAAACTTTTTTTGGATCTATTTCATCCCTGGAACATCTGACTAAACCTGTAATCCAATAGGTTACACTGCACACCCTCTATCGATAGGTCCTACTGACCCTGTATCCCTTGTAATCAGTAACTCAGATGCTTGTGATACATGTTCAAACCCTATGCCTCATCACCTTGAACCAAAAGAGCCATCCATGACTTAGTCTGGCAAGCTATATCCACCTAAACCACTAAAGGTAGGTCTACTAACTGATCATCAGGATAAACCATCACCTACTAACCATCTTGAAGAGAAACTGCTTTGTGATAGGCTTCAATCAAGTCAGCCTCATCGAACATCGGTCCAAACTCCCAATCCTACTATGAAAACCTCACAGGCTCTCATCACGAACATATAATAGGGAAAACAAGATATATAGAAATTAAAAGAGTGTACCTGATGAGTTGAATCAACAAGTACATGGAAAACACAAGCAATTACTATATGATTCATGTACCTTTATTTCTCCCACAACTAGTGTTTTCATGTACTGAGTTGAAAAAAAGGTTCCTAGAGTCCTGGTGTTTGTATACGTTGGCCACCACACCAACATTGGAGTCCCTAGCCTGAAATCCAAACTCGAAACACACAACATTTTTTTCCAAAACCAATCTCACAGACTCTCAATACTAAGGTAGAACCAACCTCCTAAAAAGTGAAGGTTAATATGGTGACATAAACCTATCTAAAACCTATTTTTTGAGAGATTTTCGAACCATCCCCACCTTAGTCTCTAAATAAATTATTTTTGAGACATTAGAAAACGAAAATGATTCTATTATAAAATAATATTTCATGCTTTTCCAAAAGTGACCCTCACCTCTCTTATAAAAGGGAACTTCCCATTCTCTTAATTTCACACCTGCAAAGCCTTTTGGCTCAGCCATCCCTAGCCCCAATATCCTCCAAAAATTTCTCCCTTCATTCTAGAGTCCTTATTTTGGTCAGAACGTGAACCTAATAAGCCATTTTGATCAAATCAAAAGGAAGAACCTGAAAAAGAGGAAAATATTTCATCACATCTTTCAAGTTCTTTTATTCTTCCACTTCCTCTTTCTTTGTTTTTTACATTCTAAAATAATAACTCCAGTATCTTCTATATAATGTGATGTTATTATAGAAATTTTATAACCATATTCATTATTCTATCCATCCTATAAATGAAAAAGTCACCATACGTGCGTACATACAGATTACATTTTCTACGTCATGGTTTAGTTTCTTATTCAAACACATCATTATTTGGATGGGTATAATAATGAGTATAACTAATGTAAATAATAAATATAACATGTTAAAGATTCTTTATATATGATTTACCATCAAATTACATATTATTTCTCCATCAATATAATGATATTGTCACTCGTGCGTACATACAGATTACCGTCTCCACGATGTGATGAGATTCATTTCCACGTTCACCATTCAGTGATGGTTATAAAATATATATCATTAATAAGTATGTAATATATGACATAATAATGCTACTGGATATATATATATATATATATATATAGACACAAACATATATCTTATACATTTAGTTCCATTTAATACGATTTGAAAATGGAAACAACGTTTATGCGTACGTACAGACTACCATCTCCATAAACGATGATTTCCATTTCATATATATGTCTATTATACATATTTATTTTATAAATATATATGATATATAAATAATGTTTTATATTCGAGAAGTATTTAAATCTTGATCCAAGTGATACAATCAAGAGTAACAAGTTAAAACACGTACGATAAAGAAAGCAGTTATTACCCGAAATGTTAATTTAACATGGAAATTATTATTAAATGGGTATAATAAAGTCATATAGAATAATTTGTGATATAATAAATATTAATATGGTTCTGGAATAATTTAACAACATACTATGGTCATTATACAGGAGGTTAAACGTACCCTCGACCAAAGGAAAGTGCAAGGTAAGAGTTAATTCCATAATCTCATTATTATTCGAGGTTGTTTTTACGTAAGTATCTACTGGGAAATATTTATTATCCATGTACATGTTTCATAAAAGAATTTTAAAAGGTATTATCTTTAAGGTACTTTTTACTAAAAAATCATTTTAAATGTTTTAAATATTTTTTCTTCTAAATCGTTCTCATTAATGTCCTTGTTTTCAAAATGGTTTTTAAGGATTTATTTATATGGACATGAATTTTATTAAAATATTAATTCCATTGAAAAGTTTCAAATTTGTATGGGACACTTTGATTCAAAAATGTCTTTAAATGTCTTCCTTTTTAAATTGTGAGACTTTTAAATGTTTTCATGAAAAAGAGATATTTCTCTCAAAGAGTTTTACAAATAATTTTCATCTATATGAACATCATTTGATGGATTTTAAACTAGTTTGAAGTCGATTTATTATGATAGAAATCTTACATATTTTATGGAAGGATTTGAGATATGTTTGGATGTGGATGTGTTATTTTAATACCATTCATGGTTTATGGATAAAGTATTGACATTTCGTATGCTAGTTTTAATACAAATGTTTATGTTATGTTTCAACCTTTTCATATTAGGAATGCAGTGGACTTAGTAAGTGATGGGTGGAGCCTGCTATACTCCTCGATGCATTGGTAGGTCCCATGAGAAAAACTAGTGTCTTGGCATAAGGCCTTGAAAAAAATTTATTTGTAGTATTGGCACAAGGCCTTGACTATGTGGTAATGATGTCCGACATTAGGCATTCCCTAATTATGAAATTAGTTATTACATATGATTATTGGACTAGTAGAATATCCATGTGCATATTTATATGGTAATGTTTGATTTATTTTTTCTATATTATGTTCATTTTTATGTTTAAAAAGATTTTGTTTTTATTACACATCTTGCCTTATAAGTTTATAGCTTCCACTAAATTATTTACCCTTACTGTGCATGTGAGGTCACCTCTTTCTTATGTTTTATTTTCCCAGGATCTGAAGAAGTGTTTTATGTTTGAGATGCAGGGTTAAGCTAAGGGAATAATGGAATTCTCAAAGAATTTTTTTTGTGTTGTATGTTAGAAAGTGTAATGTAATGCGCATGTATGAAATCTATTTTCCAAGGCTGCTAAACTGATTGGTCTTTCAGGACTGGATTCGTTATAATCATGCCAATGTATTAAAATAATTCACCAACTATGGGAATCTAGGGTTGGGGTGTTACAGTGTCAATGAAATTGAACTTATGATCAACCTTAAACTCATAAACCCATGATGACATCCATAACACAAGTTAACTTCACATGGAGACCTATACAATTCCTAAAGTTAATTCACCCTTCATTCCTTATAAATTATTTTATATTATAAATAAAAATTTCATTAGACGACTTGGTTCATCCTTTTACCAATAGAATATCAAATATAATTTTAGTAATCCAGAATTCATGTAATGGGAGATAATCACATGAAATTTCAATGAAGGATGAACAATAAGATTTTTATACGGTATATTCATACAAAATCAAACATGAAATTCCTTACTAAGGAAAGGAAGATAAGTTTTTCATAATTATAAGGATTAGTTTCATCCATTGTGATTGAATAAGGATTCCCATTAACTATTTTATTCAGAGGTTATTTTGGATTATCAACCACATTATCCCTTGTATTGAGGCATTGATTCACAGAATTCTCAAACTTCTTGCACTTAACACAATAGTGTGGGTGGTGAATTAGTTAGAATAATATTATCTTCCATTTCATTAATGAGACCATTAATCATATTTTAAAATCCATAGAATTTATAACATACCATTCCATATATAAAGAACCTCACTGTTCCATTTAAGCAATTCTCTTGATCCTTCTTCCCACATTTCTATCATGCAGATGGTTGGAATTTATTTCTACCGTTTGTATTTTCTTGAGAAATGGTCTTCATTTACAAATCAAAACAACATGATTTTTTTAATATTCAATTTCCATTTCTAACTTAAGTGAACATCAAAAAAATTCTTCATAGCTAATAAAGTATCTTATATCCAAGGCCGTTCAAAGACTTGGTTTTAGGCCAAGAAAGTATTGACCAATTTATCTTTCTGGGTTGCTGATTAAACTAGAATCTTTCCTTGAAATTTTTGTAAAATTAGATTCATAGGTAAAAATAGATTCATATTCATTTTACTTCAGGTAAAGTAATTCCTTCTTAATCCATGTTCATAGAATACAAGGGAAGTACTTACTAAGAACTATTCCCTTAAACTCTTCCCATTCCATATATTCAATTTGTTCTTGTTCCCTTATATTATTAATAAGAATATAACACTTATCATATTAAAATTACAAAAAATAAAAAACCAAAATTAATTTTTAATGATCTAAATACTAATGAATTAATTATATCTTTTAATAGGCACTGCTTCATTTTTTAGAAACTAGTAAATCAACAAAACCACTAAGATGAGGTAGAAGTTTCCTCATGAAGTGCTTAATAAAACATTGTTCTCACCTTTTCCTATTTGTAATTTTATCATGATTCATATCTTAAGAAAGTTGTGCGATAATTGAAATATGATTTTTTATTTTAGATCCCATAAAACATGGTTTCTAAAGTGGAAAACCATTGATTTTTTCATCACACGTACCATTAATAGGTTTCCTTTGAGCTCTAGACATTAAATAAAACTATAATGGAAAATGTTATGAACACTAATCATAGTGGGAAACAAAATAATTGTAAAAACATTTATAGGTCACCAAAATCATGACTCATTTTTTTCAATCTATGAAAACATATAATTGACCTAGGTCACTCATGGTCATTATTTAATCCTTCATGATCGTTTATAAATAGTTTTAAATTTCAAAATTATTTCCCTAGGGAGTGTCAAACTAGGTGTGCAATAAGGCCCATTTTCATTCACTAGGTATTGAATGTCCCTAGATTAATTTACACTTTTAGAGTAATTACCACTAGGTATCTCTGGGCTAGATCCACACCAACATTTTATATATAGACAGGGATGTAATTTATGATAAACCCCTTGCTCGATCCTTCACTGAAATTTTAAGATATTTTCCAATACCAAGAATTATCCTTAGACTTATCCCAAGAGATATCACTAGACCTATACCTAGAAATATACGTTGGAATATCCATAGGAATGTCACTAAATTTTTTATAATCATAATCTCCAATGATTGACTAAATATTTCCTCTGAAACCAAATACAGTGACATGGGATTTTATTCATAAATATCACATTTTTTAGATGAATATTCAATAAATTTCATAAACACATGATTGAGGACCATAATAGTTTAGTGTATTTAGAGACTATAAACACAAATTTCTTATTTCATGAAATATCTTCAACATCACCCACAAAAATCTTCTCAAATCTTATTCCTCTTAGGAATACCGTACATAAACCTTTCTTTATAACCAGTGGATTGAAACATAAGAATGTGTGAGATCAGATGACTAGCAGGGGTAAACATAGGAGAGATCAATATATGATAATATGAAATTATAAGGTAAGAACAAAGTAATTTTATCATGAATATAATTTAGTAATATAGTACCCAACCTTTCATATATCACAAACATGAGTCACAATATAAAACTCTATAATTTCTAAAAACATGGCCCATAAGTGTGAGAATTCATTATAAATCTTTAATAAACCATAAGATCATTTCATAAAAGTTTAGAAGCATAAAAAATATATAAAAACCATTTCATATGTCATGATTAACTTCCAAGATCATTAATCATGTAAATCATGACTTGTATCATGTTTCCATTGTTCATTAAGAAACACATATTCCCCATACGAGATCAGAACACTCTTGTTTACCATAGTGGACAAAGCCCATCAACATTCTTTAACATTGTTATATCATGAGATATAAAGTTGTACCTAATATGTTGGAGGGAGATATATATCCCAAACATGTCATAATGAAATCCATAATTATGTGTGCTGTAATATCCAAAAAACATTCAGTATATTATAACATTATAACCCATGTAAAGAAAAGTGTTTCATAAACATTTCATCAATTCACTATAGCATAACCCATGAAAAATAAATAATGGGTTTCATAAAAATTTAAACTATAAAAACATTAACCATATATATAAAGAATAAGGATGGTGTGGTTAAATTATATCCCTAGTAAACCATCAATTGTTTTCATCTTAGATGGAAAAGGATTTTGAAAGATAACTTGGACCATTTATTGAGGAATATAACCTTTCCACATTGATTTTTTTAAAATATAAAAATTTTAAAATGTATTTCTTTTATAACATCCTTTGAAACATGTAAGGGAATATCTAAAACTAATTTTAAAACATTTATTGAAGAATATATCCTTTTCAATTTAAAAGTCACTTTTTAAAAAAATTGATAAATTTTTTGCAAATTATTTTATTTGAAAATTAGATTTTAAAATTATATATGAATCATTAAAAAATGATTTTTTTTCACAATGGAGGAAAATAACATTCATTTAGTACCTATTAAAATAAATATTCTTTTATTATTTTTAGTAAAACTAAACATATCATTATTTAAAAATAGACATGAAAATTACATTCAATTTTTTTAAAAAAAGGTAAAACTAGGATAAAAATGTATTTCACAAATAATTTGTAATATTTAAAAAAAATTGATAATATTTTTAGAAAAAATTAATTTGGAAGCTAAATATTTTATTCTTAAGAGAGAAATAAAGCACGGTTTCTTTAACAAACATTAGTTTGAAATATTGAGTACATAAAGAGAGGAAAATGAAGGAAAACTAGGTATTATTATGACATGACCTGAGTATAATAAATTTCATTAGGTTCTTTAGATATGGATTTTAATATTTCATCATCCTAAGAATAAACATAAACAATCCTAATAAACGAAGAGATTGTGTCATAAAACCCTTACCACAAAGTTAACATTTGACCTATAAACCCCATAAAAGAGAGATACTCAAATTTATATGTAATTCCCAATAACTTTCAAGTGAATAATCATAAAATAAATTCATAGGTGATATGTACACCATATTAAAGAAACCCTTGGTGAATATGGCATGTGTCTCATAAAAAATAAAATTGAGACAGAAATCCCTTCACATAATTATTGATTTCCTTCATAAATTTTCTAACCTCATGTATAAATAATATATGTTTATTGTAAATATATTTAAGAATAATATATATATATATATTACCATATATGATTTTATTTTGATTTTTTATTACCCGTTTATTAACAATTCCATGTTAAATTCACGTTTTGGGCAATAAATTCTTTGTATTTTGTGTATATTTGGATTTTTTATTTTTTATCCTATAACTTTTATCATGTTTAATTAATTTTATCAATGTTAAAAATGATTTAAATATTATATATATTCATAATTTATGTATTTATAGTGATCTATCAAAGTTATATGTAGAAAATGAAATACACCATTCTGGGGGACAGTTGACCATACATACAAATGAAAACTACTTCCATTTTCTTGATGAAAGGGAAGAAAGAAAGGTATATAATATATTAATATTAAAAAATAATTTTATGTAATTTATGTCACATATTTTCATTAAACCCTTCCTTATTACATTATATAAAAAGAGTGAACAAATCACATCACTTTGAGAGGTGGTAGTCCACCGTACACAAGAATGATGCTATCATATTTCCATAGAATGGAAGGTAAGAAGGAAACTATGATATAATGATTCCAAAATAATATTAATATCTTAAATATAATATATAAATAATAAATACAAAATTATATCCATCCTGGAGATGTGGTGATGAAAAACAAATTACATCTGTTTGCGAGGCGGTAGTTCGCGTTACTCACGAATGATGACTCTGTAACCTATTTATTAAATGGGTGGAATATTAAGGTTATGAAATTAAAATAATAAAATATAAGTATATTTCATATAATGATTTTATTATATAAAAATGGTTTAATAATAATTTAAGGAGTTTTAAGAAGAAATAAATTAAAATGTTCTGTTAGAGACATTACCGCTTTTTTAGACAACTTCTTTTGGTTTTCACCAAAGGATTGTTAGGTTTTATTTATGACAAAAATAAGTATTATATTATGATATTAGGGAATTAAGGAATTTATTTGGGTTGGTATTGGTCTAACCAAAGGGTTTTGGAATTGTTAATTAGAGAGAAGACAAGACGTCCTTTTATTAGTGAGGTGAGTGGAACACTTGTAATTTATGAAAATAAAAAGGTTTACCTATGTTTTTCATAGGAAAGAAGAATAAAAAAGGTCAATTATATAAAATATAATATATAAGGTCTAAATATATCCATAAAATGGGTGATATAAATGTTTTGGGTCATTTTGTACCATTATCTTTTTAGATGAACCCATGGTAAACCCTTTTTTACCTTAATTGTGATAAATATTTTTTAATATTTTTAAAATAAATTATGGTAAAAAATTTGGCTTATAATATTAGATCATATAAATTATTATTATTATAAATATTTAATTAATTATTTCATGTTACATTAAAACAATTTAAAAAATTTAATTTTAAATTAATCTCGCAGATACGATGAGAAAATGGTCTTCCTGAGAGAAAATGTTCAAAGGCATAAATTATTTTTATATAAAAATTTCAACATAAAATTGACTATAATGATGAAAATTAGAATAATAGATTTATAATTTAGATAATTATACTTTAAAAAACTTCTTAAAATAACTTTTATGTATTTAAATTCTATAAAAGAAATTAAAATTATTAAAAAATAGTATATTTTTCTATTCATTAAAAAATTTATTTTCATAAATATTTCATAAAAAATGAACGTAATATAATTTTTACATGATTATTTAAAAAAACAATTTCATTTTTTAAAATAATACTTTCAAAATTAATAAAAAATAATTTTTAAATATGTTCACAAAAGGAGACAAAACTCCTTTTTAAAAAAATATAGTTTTAAGCATAACATATAATTTATTCGTATCTCTAGTATAGAAAAAATAAGATAAAAGATAAAAATTTGAATGAATATATAATAATTTTTTTTAAAATCATTTAATAGAAATTATTTATTTAATTTGTTGCAATAAAACTTGTTTGTGCGCATAAAAAACGCTTTTTTGAAAAAATATTACATTTATTTTCAAATAGATTTTATTTTCATTTCTAATTAATTGGTCACTAATGAATTTATAATATATACTTGTGTAAAACATATATTTTTATAATTTAGTTAATCCTATTCATACCCTTTTTTCCAATGTCCAGGTGATTATTATTATATTAAATAATAATATTTTAATAGTATTCCATATTTTGATGAAAATCAGAGTTGTGTGTATCATATGGAAAACATGGTGTTGTGTGTATCAAAAAATACAAAAAATGTTTAAATTTATTAAAAAATATTTCCAAAAATCTAATGGAATTAAATTCTACCCATATAAAATTAATTTATCCTCTAAAATTCATAAATTTTCTACTACACAAGTGAAAAACATATTTTAACTTCAATTTTTTTTCAATTTTAATGTTGGATTTTAACCTAAATTTATAAAGGTGATATAAAAAATAAGGTTTTAAAAATCTGTTTTCTAATGAAATGAAATGTTTTAATAAAAAACATTAATTTTTCTATTCATTGAAAAATTTACCTTCTTTAAAAATTATTAAAAAACAAACCCAATATAATTGAGACCATGATATTTTAAAAAATAATTTTATTTTTTAAAATAGATTTTTTAGGATTATAAAAAATTAAATTGAAAATAATTTCATAAAAGGAAAAAAGCACATTTTAAAACAAAAATAGTTTTAAGAATAAAATTGGATTTATCAGTATATCTTGTATGAAAAACACATAAGATAAATGATAAACATTTTATTGAATATATAATATATAAATTTAATTAAAATCAGTCAATAAAAATGATTTGTTTAATTTATTGAGATAAAACATGTTTGTGCACATAAAAATTGTTTTTCCAAAAATGATTCCTTTTATTTTCAAATATTTTTAATTTTTATTTATAATTAATTGGTAATAAAGGTATTTATAATATATACATGCGTTAACTATATATTTGCATAATTTTTTTAATCCTATTCATACCCACCATTCCAATAGCTTGGTGATTATTATTATATTAAATTTTAGAATTTTAATAGTATACCCCATTTTGATTAAACTAAGTTTTTTTGTAACACATGCTAAACTCGGCGTTGTGTGTAACCCAAAAATAAAAAAATGATTTAATTTATTGAAAAAAATATTTCAAAAAATATAAAATCATTACATTCATCCTTTTTAAAATGAATCTATTGACCAAAATTCAAAAACTGGGTACTATAATAACTGAGGATACATAACACTCATTACATACCTAGGTTCCCATATAGCTTCCTAAGCTTTTTTTTTCAAAAAACATTGACTAGGGGAGTGGTATTTTTTATAGTATTTTCTTGATATGATCTAGAATCTCAACCAATTGTTCCTTATAACAAAGATCAGGCCCTAGTGGTATGGTCTCTGAGTTTAGTACAAGTAAAGTATCATGAATTTACTTTCTAATGAGAGATATAAGGAAAAAATCATGAACATGAGAGAGTTTTAGTGGAAGTGAAAAATGATAAGATTCTATCTAAATATGATCATGTATTTTAAAGGAAATGTTATACCTAGATATTAGTTTTCCATTCTTTATTACATGGAGAAATTCCTATAAAGAATATATCACTATCAGAATACACTAGATCATGTTGATGATTATAATAATAACATCTATCAACTCTCTATTATAAAGATGTGTTTTTAATAGATTTAACCTTATTTTATATCTCATCAACCTTCCCATGTTGCAACAGATTTATTTCTATATCTTTATTCTAGTATATTTGAGTTTTATACATATTTACAAAAAGGGATTCATAAGGATCCATATGGATTCTCAAGTGAATGTTAATGTTGCAAGAAAGCTCATATAGAGGAAGGTGTCAATAATAAAAATTTGAAATCTATATAATATGATCTTAGAATATACTCTTGGGTTTGAATTTATCTCTTAGACTGACCATATTTCTAAGGTTGATTGAAGTGATGAAACTAAAATCTGGATCAAAATTTTGTTGAAGACTTCACCTAAACATTTAGTTAAACTTTATTTCTCAAGTAGATACCATTAAATGTGGAACTCCATGAAACCATTCCACTTATTTAATATATATTATAGTAAGAGGATATAGAGAGAAATATTCTCTCATAGAAATGAAGTCTTCTTACTTCTTAAGGTGATCGAATTTAACCTATAATTATCAGAACATCAAAGATAAGGGAAACCCTAAAGGTTACTAATACCTTTAATCATATGTTCAAAAAGTGAATATTCATTATTTCTTAAATAAAATTGTAACTAAAACATATAAAAAACCAAGGGTTGTATTTCAATAAATGCCTTTTAAAATATCCTTAATGTTGATATACTACCATCATATAAAACTTCAAATGTGGTGTCAATGAGTTTGAACTTATAATCATCCTTAAAATCATAAAACCAAGATTATATCCGTAACTCTTAAGTTAAAGTTACTTAGAGACATGAATGTTTCCAAAAGTTAATTAAAGATTTATTCCTTATAGAATCTCCTATATTATACAAAAACATTTTCAATTAAATCTTGGGTTCATCCTTGTAAAGATAAAATTTTAAATTTAATTTCATTATTCTAGAATTCATTTAGAGGGATATAATCACATGAAATTTCACTAAAGGATAAAAAATAATATTCTCATGTGGAACATTCATACAAAATCAAACTAGAAATTTACAACTATGGAGGGGAGGATAAGTGTTCCCTAATTACCATTTTTTACATTATCTATTGTGATTTTATAAGCTTTACCAATGTCCTTTCTCTTTATAAGTTACTATGTATTATCATCCACATTATCCATTGGATTGAGGCATTGATTCGAATAATTCCTAAACTCCTTGAACTTTAAATAATCACGTTTGGATGGTACATTAGTTGGAATCCTCTTCTCCTCTATTGTATTAAGTAGACCACTAATCATAATTCGATATTCATGGGATTTAAAACATGACATACCACATTTAATGAACTTCATATTTCTATTTTATAAATTTCATTGATGCTTCTTCCCACATTTATGGCATCCAAATGGCTAGAATTTAATTCCAGTATTTTATTTTTAAAGAATCTCAATATTACCTTTCTTATCACAATTTATAGGAATTGTGGGAATATTAAATTTCCATTTCTACTATAAATGAACTTAAAACAACTTATTTTTATGTATTAACATGTCTTATAACAATTTATTTTAGATGACTTGGTTTTATGGAACTAAAGAATTTCCCAATATTACTTTCAAGGTTGATGATTAAATAAGAAGCGTAAATTGAAAGTATTGTAAAATTAGATTCATAGGTACCAATAGATTCATTATCCTTTTGATTAACCTCATGTAATTACTTCTTCTTCATTTTTTTGTAGAATATAGGGGAATTACTTCCTAATAAATATCCCCTTAAACTCTACCCATTCCATAGATTCAATTTATTCTTGTTCCCTCATTCTCTTAATAGGATTCCAACACAAATCTACTTGTCCATACAAACAATAAATAGACAAAATGAATTTTTCATGGTCAAAACACTAAATAATGAAAAATATTTTTTCATTAGTATGGGTTCATTACTCAACAACTAGTTAATCAGTGAAACCACTACAAGAAGGTGGATGTAACAACATAAAGGACTCAACAAAATCTCTTTAGCTTCTTTTCTCTTTTATAAATTTAGAAGGATTAATTTCTTGAGAAGTTTGTGTTAGAATAATAATATTATTTTATATTTCCTCTCCCATAAAATTTGTTTAATCAGGAGGATAATGATTTTATTTTCCATCACACTCAGTATTAAAATGGTTCTTTCGAGTTTAAACCATAGAATAAAACCAAAAAGTAAAGAGTTAGAAACACTAATCAAAGTGGAAAATGTCATTATAATGAAAAACCATTTATATGATTTCAAAATAATGGAACCTTATTTTTAATCTATGAAACCTAAGGCTTAAGCTAGTTTATACATGGTCATTATTTAAATCCTCCATAATGGTTCATAAAGTCTTTGTAAATTTCCAAAGCATATCCCTTGAGAGTGTCAAACCAGGTATCCTAAAAGGACCATTGTTTTGTACTAGGTGATGATAGATTCTATATCAATACAACCTTTTTGGATTTATTATATTTAGGTACCCTTATGATAGAGACACATAACCTTGTAGTATCCAAATTGGGAAGTAATTTCTTGTAAACCCCTTTCTATTTCCTTCACCAAAATTCCAAGGTATTTTTCTATACTGAGAATTATAATTAGACTTTCCTTAGATATATAAATGGAACAATCCCTAGAAATATACTTAGGAATATCCATAGGGATATAAAATAAGTTTTTATAATCCAAATATCCATTTTTTAATTTAAAATTTCCTAATATAAAAACTATAATAATCAAGGATTTTAATCATAAATATCACATTTTTTAGATGTCTATTCAATAAATTTCTGAAACACATGCCTGAGGACTGTAATAGTTTAGTGTCTTTGGAGACTAGAAATAAAATCTTCTTATTTCATAAATGATTATAATCATATCCCATTAAGATATTGTCACATATTACTCCAATAAGGAATACCCTTCTTAAACCTTTCTTCATAACTCGACAAATGAAACATAAGGAAGGATGGGATTAGATTCTCAATAAGGGTTGACAAAGGAGATATAAATCTATGACCATTTCAAATCATAAGATAATAATAATGTTATGTTATCATAAACATAACTTATTAATTTCATACCCAACCAATTATAGATCACAAACAAGATTCATGGTATAAAACATTGTAATTTCTAAAAAAATGACACATAAGAGTGGGAAATCATCATAAATCAATCATTAACCATAATATAATTTCATAAGAATTTGTATATAATACAAATATATTTTTTTTCATATTTAAAGGTTAAAAACCTTGACCATCAACATACTGGATCAATAATTATCACATATTTCCCATTATGGATCAGAACACTCCTGTTCCCATAGTGGATCAAGATACACCTGTTTCCCATAGTAGATCAGTTCCGTCAACTTTTTTTTACCATTTTTATATATTGAGATATAAATTTTTACCCAATTAAGTGTAAGGAGATATAGTTTCCACCCATCTCATAATGATAACCATACTTATGTGCGTAAAAATATCATAAAACTTGCATTATATCATCACATCATAACCCATGTAATAAAAAAATGTTTCATTAAAATTTCACCAATTCACCATATCATAATCGAGGAAAAAAAATGAATTTCATTAAAATTTCATCAACATAAACCTTAAACATATAGATAAAAAATAAGCATGGTATAATTCAATATTATCCCTGATAAAGAATAAGCAAAGTTAATGGATTTTATCATAGATGGAAAATTATTTTGAAAGATCACATGAGAAATTTCTTGAGGAATATTTCCTCTCCACTATGAATAAATATTTTGAAAAAGGAAAAAATTTTCAAAATTATTTTTAAAAAATATCCTTGGATACTTACATTGGAATATTTAAAAATTATTTAATATATATATTGAGGATAATATCCTTTACATTATGAAAATGACTTTTTAAAACTAAAAATTCATAAAAAAATTTTGGAAAAAAATTTATTTTAAAATAAGATTTGAAACTTATAAATGAATCTTAAAAAATTTATTTGGTTATAACAATGGAAAATACCATACATTCCTTATATGTTAGAAAAAATTCCTTTCAAAGTTTTGTTAAAATAAATATAGGAATTATTTAGAAATATACATGAATATTCATTTCCAATTTTTTTTATTAAAAGGTAAAAATATGAGTAAAAAAGTATCTAATAAATTATTATGAGGATTTAATTTTTTAAAAAACATGATTCTGGAGGAAAATGGATTTTCGGTCAAAGAGAGAAATAAAGTTAGTGTTATTTATAAAAAACCATAGTTTGAAATGTTGAGAACAAAAAGAGAGGAAAATAAAGGGAACCCATTTAATGTCATATAATAACCATAGTATAATATATTTAATGATTTTATTGAGATATGAATCATAATACATCATCATCATTAGTATAAATATAAAAAATCTTGATAAACCATGCGACTATGTCATAAAAACCTTACCACTTCGATAAATTTTGTACCATAAACCCCATGAAAGAGAGATCCTCATAATGAATATTAAAATCCAAATAATTTTTTAATAGAATCATTATAAAATAAATTCATGGTTAGTATATGCACCAAATAAAATAAATAATTGGTAAATATGGAATGTGTCTCACAGAAAAAAATTTGAGATAGAAATCCCCTACCATGTCACTAATTACTTCATACATGTTCAAACATAAAATAAAATAAATTAAATATATTTTTATTATACATATATTAAAGAAACATAAACATATATATAATACCATATATGATTTACTTATAACTATTTATTTTCTATTTATTTATAATTACATGTTAAAGTCATATATCAAGAAATAATTGCTTGGTTTAATCATGTAAGTTTTGATTTGTTATTTGTAGTCCTCATACACTGATAATGGTTACATAATCTATAAAATATTAAACATGATATAAATATAATTTATATTCAGTATATATGTATTAAGAGTGATCCATAAATTTTAGGGATATAAAATGAAATACATCATTTATAGAGATGGTAGACCATACTCATGCATGAATGATGTTTCCATTCCCCAGAATATAAAACTAAAGAATGGAAAATAATATATTACCATTAAATAATAATTGTTATGTAATATATATCTCGTATTTTTATTAAACCCATCCTTATTACCTCCATGTAAAGCATTAATAAATCACATCACTTCATGGGGCAGTAGTCCATTATACAAACAAATGACATTATCATATTACAAAGGAAAGGAAGGTAAGAATGAAAATATGAAATCACTATTATTAAAGAATAATAATACCATAAATATAATATATAAACAAAAAATCCATCATTATATGCATATGTGAAAGGTGGTGATGGGAAATGAATAACATACTTTTGTGATGTTGTATTACACCATACAAACAAATGATAATTTTATAACCCATTTTATGGAAGTTGAGAAAGATTTAGGTTATGAAATTAACACAAAAAAATATTATTACATTTAATATACTACAATTATTATATAATCATGGTTTCATAATAATTGAAGTAGGTTTATGAAGAAATAAAATAAAATGGTTTTTTAGGGAGTTACCTCTTCTTCATAGAAATTCTATAGGTTTACACCAAAAAACATATTTGGATGGATTTATGACCAAAATAAGGATTCTTGGATAAGTGGAGGGAATTAAGGAAGTGTTTTTTGGAAGAACCTAGAAAAACTAAGAGGATTTGGAAGTTTCATGAGGGGAAAATAGGGGGTGTACTTTTATAAGTGAGGTGAGGGGCACATTTGTAATTGTTGAAAAGAAAAAGGTGTACCCTTGTTTTTAACATGAAATAAGGATCCAAAATAGTATATTATCAAAATATGAAGAGATAATGTCTAAATATAGCCAAAATGGGGTTTTTATATGTTCTGGTGTATTTTTAACCATTATCTTTTTATTTTAACCCCCTGTAAACCCTTTGTTACCTTCCTAAAAAGTAATTTTTTTTATTTCAAAAAAACTTTTGATAAAAAGTGAGAAACTGAACATGACATTTTCAGGAAAACTAACCCAAAAAAAGATAAAAATGTCATCAAATAAATAGATAAGGATGTTAGATTCCACTACTCTAAATAACCCTAAATTCCACACATTTACCTAGATATCTATATCAACTTGTAAATGAGAATCAATCTGATAATCCATTTTATTCCAAGTTTAAATGTATTACTCAAACATCATCTTCTCATCGATGAATCGTTAATGAAAATTGAAAACTTTCTTATCTTTCCATTCCATTTTCTCTTCATTAATAGAGACCTGAATCATTCTATCATACATATTGTTTTCTACCACTTATTAATCATTGATATAAAGGTATTCTTATAACATTTTCTCCTAGAAATTTAGAATAATTTACAAGTGTTTCTTTCTCTCCACTCCCATTTTTCCTCCCAACCTGATTAGGCCATCATCCAACATAATACAATCCTACACCTTGGATTAACCTTGATATGATTTTATATCCTCAGTAGTAGTCTTCTTACCTATCATGATTGAAACTGAATCCTCACCTTTAATCAATGTAGATTCCCCCGATACAACATATTCCCCATTGCACGCTACCTTCTTAACGATATGGTTACCATTGTCTTTGGGATTTTTGATTAATATTTGGAGGGTATTAATTTACCCCCTTTGGGGATTAGGTAATTCTTACAACTGGAATTCCCTTGTTTCTATTTCCTTGAGCCAGTCCCAACCATAAAATCATGCTTGTAATCCATATTTTGTTGGGATTCCCTTGTTTACATTACATCATGAAATAAAAAAACAACATCGTGTCTCCTTTGAACAAACTCATATCCCTTAGACTATCCTAGCAGGTCAATCATAATATACTTCTTCACATCCTATGAAAGGGAAAATATAAGAAATGGGTGAGCTCAGATGCTCATTAAGGATAACAATATTGCAAAAACTATTATAAATAAGCATTAATATTTAAGGCAATGTATAAGACTAAAACATAATCCTTTTAAACATAAAATTTAGTATAATATGGAAAATATAAATCAAATAATTCCATTTACTTATTTACATTGATATTCTACTAGTCAGATAATCACATGTAATATCAATAGCTAATTTCATAATGATGGATTGCATAATGCTGGACATCATAACCACAAAGTCAATGCCTCTTGCAAAGACTACAAATAAGATTTTTTTAAGGCCTTGTTCCATGACAATTGTTTGTCACATGATACCTACCAATGCATTGAGGGGCTATAGAAGTCACCACCCATCACTTACTACGTCAAATCCATTTCTCATTTGAAAAGGTTGAAACATAACATAAACATTCAAATTAAAACATGCATACTAAATTTCAATACTTTAACTATAAACCCTGAATGGTAAAAAATATCACATCCACATTCAAACATATAAAAAAACCATCAATACAATACGAAATATTGTTTCAAAATAAATCAACTTCAATCAAGTGTAAAATCCAACAAAGGATGTTGACAAAGATGAAATCAATCCAAAAATTATTTGAGTGAAATAACTCTCTATACATTGAAATCATTCAAAAGTAAAGAAATAATTTATTTTTAAAATATTCTAATAAACTTGTAACAGAATCTTATAAGGTGTTTTTATAGAGGAAAATAGCTACACCTGCCATATAAGTTAAAAGAAATTCCTTCTTTAATTTTTCCAAAAGGTCATAGAGTACCTTGTTTGGAAATCGACGGAAAGATTCCTTCCAAAAAAATTAAAAAATGTAGAAAAAGGGTATAAATTATATTAGCCCATAGTTTAGTAAATAGTAAAAATGTTTTGAAATACATTTTTAAGAAACACATATGTTGATGATAAATATGTCCTAGTAGATACTTACATATAAACAAATTTGGATAATAAAGAGATAAAAAATTAACCCTTACCTTATACTTTTCCTTAGTTGAGGGTACGATAACATCCTGTATAATAGTGAAATAATAATTATTAAAATATACAAGAACCACATACACCAATATGATACCATATATGATCTTATAATTTTTCTTTGTTAATAATATTTTTAGTAGTATCATTGTTTTGGGAGTTAACTGATTCATTTTCCTTTATATGTTTTGTTACGTAAGAAATGTTTGTTTGGGAGAGGATGTATTTGATTCATATCCAGAATTATATTAAATTATTAAAAATTATTTTTAATTATAAAATTAAAATTATTCTTTAATGGTTACAATGGGGAATGAATCTCATCGCGTTGGTGGAGATGATAATCCATATGTACGCACAAGTAACAATATCATTCTATTGATGGTGAAATCTTATGTAATTGGTTGGTATAACATATATACATAATCATATACATATTATAACTATTATTTAAATCAATTATACATCATTATTATACCCATTAAAACAATGAAGTGTTGGTTAACAAACTACACCACGATGTAGAGACGGTAAGCCATACGTATGCACGTATTGTGACTTTGTTATTCATAGGATGGATAGAATAATGAATATTGTTGTACCATATTTATAATAAAATCTTAGTATATAGATGGTACTTTATATATTATTTATGTATGGAAACAACCAATAGGGAGGAAGTGGAAGAATAAATGAACTTTGAAAGAGGTGATGAAATAATTACCTCATCTTCGGTTGCTTACTTTTGATTTGACCAAAAGGGATCCTTAGGATGGATTTATGATCTATGTAAGGCATCTAGGATGAATTGAGGGTTTTTGGGAGGATATTTGATCTGGGTTTGGCCGATAAAAATGGATTTGGAGGTGTGAATTTGAGAGAAGGGGGAGTACCCTTATATAAGATAGGTGAAGAGAACTTTGAGAAAAGCTTGAATTATTAATTTATTATTAAATCATTTTTGGTTTATAATAGCTCAAAATTAATTTATTTAGAAGATAATTTTTGGATGTGTCTAAATTCTAACATCCAATAGATTTTAGACATGTTTAGGTCACTATATTAACCTTATCGTATAGGTTTAACCCTTAGTTAAAAAGTATACCTTTTACCATGTATTTTTGTATTTATAATTCATGGTTAATAAACATACTATAAAATACAAAGAGAACCTCAAGTGGTTTATTAATGACATATATATCATTATATAATTTTTTTGCCGATTCTTATATTTTTAGTACTGTTATATAATTTAATAAAATAGTATATGTTTTAATAACTCATTTATGTCAATTTTGACACTATTTAGAATTTGGTTTTTGTGAAAGTCATAACAACATGATTACTTCAATAAAAATACATTGAATCAACTCCAACCTGACATATTAACCTATACAATTCATGTACCGCATTAAAAGTCTCTACTTATATTTATTTTAATATTTATGACATCAATTATTTTAATCATTCATTAATAGGGTAATTATTTCATCATCATTGTGTCATAAATAAATTTAATTATTTAATGCCTAAAAATTATAATTATAATAAAATTATGTAATAAATGTTTTTATACTTGTAATTAATATTTATAGTTAAATTTATCTTACGTATAACCATATATTAAAAATGTTTTAGTTGTTAAAATTTGAATTAACAATTTTAACAATTATTTAAATAAAATATAATAGATGACCAAATCTAATCCAAGTGGATAAAAAATGGTCATATTTTTTCCTATGCTTTTTCTTTCGAAACAAACATATCCAATAGAATTAGGAAATAAGTTAGGGTAATTATAATATAATTTTTACCTTTAATTAGCCTATTGACTTTTAACCATGGTAAATAAAATTTCAAAGTTACTATTAACCAAAAACTATTTTTATCCTATTGAACCACATTTTACTTACTAATGTCAACGATGTCTCTTGGATTTTTTAAATTCAATTCATAGAAGTGGTAGAATTACATTTTTTTTCAAATTTTTAAATGTTCCTAGAAGGTGGGTAAAGGGTGTTAAATAATTCAATAAAATTATATATATATATATAATCTTATTATAAAATTACTATAATGAATTACATTAGAATTATATTGGTATTATGTATCTATTTTTACTTACAATAAATTTAAATAAAATAAATAATTATTTAAATAAAAAGTTGGTTTTAAACAATAACATAGTGTTTTGACTATTCATCAAAAATTGAATATTTAAAAAAATACCAAAAATTTAAACTAACTTAATTTTGATATTCTAAATCCAAAAATGAAGTCAATTTTGAAAAATAAAATTTATAAAATTTTAAAAAGTGGGCATTACAATTCATAATGGCTAGTTTGATTGGTCGTGGTGTGGTAGAACTTGAAGTTGCGTACAACTCATGCTATTCCATTATTCAAAGAGAAGCGTATCGTGGTAGCTTGGGGTGTTATATTCATCCCTCCTTCAAATAATTGTATTCTCAAAATTTCTAGAATATTACTTCATAAAAAGATTCATGTGGTTCTTCATCATAAGTTCCTTAGGTTCCCATGTTGCCTCTTCCATTTTATGGTTTCTCCAAAGAACCTTTACCATATGAGTCATTCGGATTCTCAATAATTGTTCTCTGGAATCAGGAATCTTGATATAATCTTCACAATAATACAGATCGAGTTCCAGTTCTAAATCTTCATAGGAGAGAACATGCATTGAGTCAGGCATGTATTTTCTCAATAGTGATACATGGTAGACATCATTAACTTTGGAGATACGTGGCAGAATTTCCAAATGGTAAGCTACAACTCCAATTCATTTTAGAATTTCAAAAGGTCTGATGTACCTGGGACCTAATTTTCCCTTATTACTGAATCGTATAACACCCTTCGATAGAGATACCATCAAGAAAACTTGATCACCTACTTGAAATTCCAAATCCTTCCTTCAATTATCGGCATAGCTATTTTGTTTACGTTGAGATACTTTGATGTGGGTTTGGATAATATTCACCTTTTCCATTGTTTCCCCAACAAGTTATTGTCCTATGAGTTTTCTTTCACCAACATCATCCTAACAAGTTGGTGTGCGAAATCCCTTTACATATAACGCTTCATATGGTACCATTTGAATAGATGAATGGAAGAAATTATTATATGAAAATTATACCAGAGGTAAATAATGATCCCACATACCTTGAAAGTCGATTGAGTAAGTTCTCAACATGTATTCTATGTTTTGAATAGTCCGTTCTGATTGTCCATCATTTTGAGGGTGGTAGGAAATGCTTAAACGATGTTCAGTATCTCGGGATTTCTGAAGACTTTTCCAAAATCTTGACGTAAAATGGGGATCATGATCATGAAACAATCAATAGGGGTACACCATGAAGTCTTATAACTTCATTAATATAAAGTATTTCTAAACATTCAAGTGTTAAATCTTCTCTTATTACAAAAAAAATTGCTGACTTGGTAAGACGATCAATAATGACCCATATTGCATCATTCCTTCAAGGAGTTTTTGGTATCCCCATGACAAAGTCCATTTTAATATAATCCCATTTCCACTAAAGTATAGGAAGAGGTTGCAGGACTCCTCTAGGATGTTATCTTCCAGCCTTCACCAATTAATAAACCATGTATCTTGACACATAATAAGAAATATCCCTCTTTTTGTTGTCCCACCAAAAATGTTCCCTCAAATCAATACAGATCTTAGTGATACCAGAGTGTATAGAGAAATTGGATCTATGAGATTCATCCAACAATTCCCTTTTTAGATCAGGTATATCGGGAACACAAAGTCCCCTCCTAAATTTCAAAATTCCCTTTTCATATAAGAAGTCGATCAATATCCCATCATTAAAATCTTTAATATTATTTTGAAACTCTTCATCATCATTTTGAGATCTTTTTGTCCTTTCTAGTAATGATGGTTTGGAAACCATTTGGAAAATTATCGATTTTTCACCTTCCATGATTATTCCTATATCTATCTTTACAAGATCCATGAACATAGGATCCCTTTCGACTATCATATTGTTCAGAAATCCATGATCCTTTCTGCTCAATGCATATTCCACCTGATTTTCCTTCCCCATGTGGTAGTTTATAATGCAATCATAATACTTGAGTAGTTCAAGACATCGTTTCTACCTCATGTTGAGTTATTTATGTGAGAAAATATACTTCAAACTCATGTAATCATTAAATATATCACATTTTGACCATAGAGATATTGTCTCCATATCATTAGAGAAAAGATTATAGCTGCTAACTCAAGATCATGAGTAAGATAGTTTTGTTCATGAATTTTTAGCTATCGTGATGCATAGACAGTAACTCTATCATTCTGCATAATGACACAACCAAGTCCTTTCTCCGAATCATCACTATAAATAAAAAACCCATCATTCCCCAATGTTAGAGTCAAGATAAAATCATTAAATAATATTTCTTTTCAATTATTCATAACATTCTTCCCACTCTTTTTTCCAAAAAAATTTAACCCATTTACATGTGATCTTGGTTAATGGGTCATCCAACTTAATAAAATTCTGGACAAAAAGTTGATAATAACCTGCTAAACCAATAAAACTGCATACCTAAGTTATACTCATAGGTGATATCCATTCTTGTATTTCCCTTTTATTTGAAGGATCAAAAAGGATTAAATCCTAAGAGACAATATGGACAATAAAATAAAACTCATGAAGCCAAAATTCACACTTTCTAAACTTCCCATATAATTCATTTCCTCAACGAGTTTTCAGAATAATGCACATGTCATTTTCCTAAACTTCATAGCTTTTGGATTATACCATGATATCATCAATAAATACAACTAAAAAGTCCACAAGATATTCCTTGAAAACTATATTCATTAGATCCATGAAAAAAGGGTACATTAGTCAGTCCAAAAGGCATTACTGTAAACTCATAATTCCCATAGCTAATATGAAATTCTATCTTCAGAATGTATTCCTTATTCACACACAACTAATGATATCCAGATCGAAGGTCAATCTTTGAAAGATATTGATCTTGATGAAGTTGACCAAACAAATCATCAATGTGAGGTAGGATATACTCGTTCTTTATTGTTATAGCATTGATTTCCTTGTAGTCAAAGAACAACCTCATAGATCCACATTTCTTCTTAACAAAAAGAACATGGGATCCCCGTGGAGAAACACTAGGGAGAATAAATTCTTTATTACTCAATTCCTCTACTTTCTTATTTAGTTACACTAATTTCACAGTGACCATTATATAAGGGGTGTTGGATACTGGCCTTGAACCACGAAATAAGTCAATGGAAAATTCAATTTCCCATTTTGGAAGATGTCCAGGTAAATCCTATGCAAACACATCAACATAATCTTGCACAATAAGTACATCATATATTTTAACATTCCTTTCCTCACCCATAGTTATTTTACTCTCTTCTTCACCAATAATTTAATTTATTAGAGCTATTGGGGGTGGATTTAGATGAGAATCAAATGGTGATGTTTCTACAGTAAAGATAATGAATTCCTTATCATCATAAAAATTGTAACCACCTTATTATTACAATAGATTTTATCATCATGGTATGAAATCCAATCCATGATGAGGATTATATCAAATTCAATCATGTGTATGACAATAAGATCAGAAGATAAAGCACTTTTATATGCCATAATGGTAACTGATTCAAAAAACATTATTGTAATGATACTTCCCTTAGGAGTTTTGAATGATAGAAACTTATTTAGTTTAAATTGGAAATATATAATTTTATTGGAAAACTGAGATGATATGATAGAATTATGTGATCTAGAATCAAATAAATCATTCGATAAATTTGAAGAAATGATTAAAGTACCTGCCACCACATCATTCAGAACTTCAACCTCAGCATTTGTGATCGCATAAACATAGCCTCACTCCCTTGGCCTTTTCTGAGGTAAGTTTACTTGATGATTATGAAATTCATTTGCATAATTCCCCATTTCTCTACAATTGTATCATTCAACATTGAAAACCCCTTTTTTCCCTTGCAATCATGTGCTTGGTGGGATTTTTCTCCACACTTGTAAAACACTCCGAACCCTTTGAGGAAAGTACAGTGGTGTTTCTTCCCACATTTACTGTAGGATGGAAATATAGTTTTTCCCTTATTCCCCTTATTTTCATTTCCATATTGTTAAGAAGATCTCTTCTTCTATATCTTTGATTTAATGTCATAAGACTTCGATAATTCCTTTTCTATCTTGATAGCACATGAGACTATATATCTATACAATGAGAAGGATTGTGAGACTAATGTTTAAAAAAGAAATGGTTTTAACCCATTAAATAATTAATCAATCTTACTAAATTGGTTACGTATATAATCTTCATCATTCCTTTCAAACCTTGTAATGTTCGCCTCATACTTTGCGACATTATCATCCTCCATTTGGCTCAGACTTAGAAATTACCTTTCCATATCCGATTGATGTTCACGGGGAAATTATTTCTCTAAGAAAAGATCTTTAATCTACCTCCATTATATATTTGATACTTCTTCATCCTACTTTGTGTTTTTAATTAATGACCACCATTGATCTGCATCTTCTGTGAGGCGATAAACTGTGATGATAACTTTTTCTCTTTTACTACTCCCTAAAGCATGAAATATTTTCTCTAAGGAACTTATCCATTGCTCAGCTAAAAATTTATTTGTATTACCATTGAATTTTGGTGGTTGTTGCCTCATGAAGTAGTATAACATTGATCATTCATGCTATAGATCAGGGTTCTCCATACGGGAAAGGTTATTATTCATAACCTGATTGAGTTTTCCCAGTATCGTTATAAGATATTCAGCACCAGTTGCATCACCAGTTGCATCACCAGCTTTACTATAATTATATTAAGTAGAAGAAAAATCCCCACATGGATTACATGCATTGATAAAGTTTTCATTCCTTCCACTATGAACTATTTCTAAACAATAGCATACACTAGGTTAGTTTATGAATCAAAATGCATAATTCTAAACTTGTAAAATACCTAACATAAATTGAATAGTTTATACATATAATCCATAATAATAAAAATGTTTTCTTCGAGGAAGTTGTTACTCATAAATCCTTTATAATGATTTTTAATGATAATTTGAATTATCCTAAGAATATCCCCCAG
The DNA here is from genome assembly GCA_963277665.1 of Viscum album. Lineage (NCBI taxonomy): Eukaryota > Viridiplantae > Streptophyta > Magnoliopsida > Santalales > Viscaceae > Viscum > Viscum album. The sequence continues at coordinate 437,455,148 of OY728157.1, read as the reverse complement.
GTGTGTCAATACCAAGAGTGCAGCAAGGCCCATGGTTGTGTACCAGGATACCTCGTGTCAAGATCGAAACTCCTTGTCAAAGTTTTCACTCCAAGGTACATCTATGCCTAAGCCACATCTACCTATTTGTATTCATAAAAGGATTTATTTTCTTATAAAACCCATATAATATTTACAGTACCATTTTTTTGGGATGTTCTTCTATCCTAATCCACAAAGTCTATCTTAGGGTATTGTTCTCTAATCATAATTTTTCTAAATCTAGTTTCTATGGATTGTACTAAACATCCTCTAATACCAACTGTAACACCTTGACCATAGTTACCCAGAGTCGGTGCATTATTACATAACATTTTCATGATCACAAATTATCATGTCTCGAAAGAACAATTAGTTTAGTAGCCTTGGAAGTACTAGATACATACATAAGTTTTACATTACATCATGAAATAAAAAGAAACAACATTGTATCCCCTTTGAAAAAACTCATATCCCATAGCCTATCCTTGCATGTCATTCATAATATACTTCTTCACATCCTGGGAAAAAGAGAACATAAGAAAGGGGAGAGCTGAGATGCTTAGTAAGGATAACAATATAGTGGAAACTATCATAAATAAGCATAAACATTTAAGGAAATGTATAAGACTAAAACACATGCCTTTTAAACTTAAAATTCTGCATAATATGGAAAATATTAATCACATAATTCCATTTAATTATTAACATGGATATTCTACTAGTCGAATAATCACATGTAATATCAATAGATAATTTCATAATGATGGAATGAATACTGTCGGACATCATAACCACATAGTCAAGGACTTGTACCAAGACTACAAATAAAATTTTTCAAGGCATTATTCCAAAAACCTTTTATTTCTCAGGAGACATACCGATGCATCGACGGGCTATATCGGGCCCCACCCATCACTTACTATGTCCAATTCATTCCTCATATGAAAAGGTTGAAAAATAACACAAACATTTGTATTAAAACTAGCATACGAAATGTCAATAAAATAACTATACAACATGAATGGTATAAAAATAGAACATCCACATTTAAAAATATCAAAAAAAAATCAATAAAATATGGAATATTGTATCATAATAAATCAAATTCAAACAAGTGTAAAATCCAACAAAGGATGTTGACATAGATGAAATCAATCTAAAAATTAATTGAGTGAAATATATCTTTCTACATTAAAAAAATGAAAAGGGAAGAAACAATTTATTTTGAAAATATTCTTATAAGTTTATAAGGGAATATTATAAGGTGTTATAATGGCAGAAAATAGCTACACCCACCTTATAAGTTAAAAAAACATTATTTCCTTAATTTTTCATAAAGTTCATAAAGTAACTTGTTTGGAAAATGACCGAAAGATTCCTTTAATTTTTTTTATAAAAACTAAAACAAGGGAATAAATTAATTTAACCAATAGTCTAGGAAATTTTAAAAATGTTTTGAAATAAATTTTTAAGAAACACTTGTGTGGATGATAATGAAGTCCTTGTAGATACTTACGTATAAACAACCTCATATAATAAAGATATTTAAAATTAACCCTTACCTTGTACTTTTCCGTAGTCGAGGGTTTTCTAACCTCCTTTATAATAGTTACATAATTTTTATTAAATTATAAAAGAACCACAAACATGAATATGATATCATATATGATCTTCTATTTTTTCTTTGTTAATAATATTTCTGTAGTATCATTATTTTGGGTGTTAACTAATTTGTTTTCCTTTATATGTTTTGTTACATAAGTCATGTTTGTTATGGATAGGATATATTTGATTCATATCCAGAATGATATTAATCTCATAAACATTATTTTTAATTAAAAAAATGAAAATTATTATTTAATGGTTACGATGGGGAATGAATCTCATCGCATTCGTGGAGACGGTAATCCGTACGTACACTCGAGCGACAATATCTTTCTATTGATGGTGAAATCATATGTAATTGGATGGTATATCATATATATAGAATCATTGACATGTTATATTTATTATTTATATCAATTATACATAATTATTATACCCATTAAAATAAATAATTATTGGATAACAAACTACACCACAACGTGGAGACGGTAAGCCGTACGTACGCACGTATATTGACTTTGTCATTAATAGGATGGATAGAACAATGAATATTATTGTACACTATTTATAATAACACAATAGTATGTATAAGTGACTGGATATATTTTTTTGTATGGAAACAACAAAGAAAGAGGAAGTATAAGAAGAAAAGAACTTTGAAAGAGGTGATGAAATAATTACCTCTTCTTTGGGTGCTTTCTTTTGATTTCAACAAAAGGGCTCTTTAGATTGATTTCTGATCAAAGTAAGGCCTATAATATATAGTTAGGGTATTTGGGAGGATATTTGAGTATGGTTTGGCTGAGCCAAATGGCTTTGGAGGTGTGAAAATGAGAGAAGGCGAATAACCCTTTTATAAGAGAGGTGAGGGGTACTTTAGGAAAATTTAGAAATATTAAATTATTATAAAATCATTCTCGTTTTCTAATAGTTTAAAATTGATATATTTATAGTATAAAGTAGTTATGAGTCGAAATACTCTCAACCAATAGGTTTTAGCCACATTTAGGTCACGATATTGACCTTATCGTTTAGATTTAACGCTTAATTAAATAGTTTAACTTTTACCACGTCTTCCTGTATTTATAATACATGGTTAATAAACATACTATAAAATGAAAATAGAACCAAAAGTGGTTAATTAATGAAATATATATCATTATATAAGTCCGTTGCCCTAACCTTACATTTTTACGATTATTATACAGTTTAATAAAATAGTATTTTTTTTCAAAGTCATAACAACATGATTACATCCAAAAAAATAAATTGAATTAACCCTAACATGTCTTTTTAACCTAGAAAATTCGTGAAATACATCCAAAGTATCATCTTACATTTATTTAAATATTTATAACATCAATTATTTTAAAATTTTATTAATAAGGTAATTATTGCATCATCATTTTGTCATAAATAAATTTAATTATTTAATATATAAAAATTATAAATAAAATACCATGATGTAGTAAATATTTTTCTCTTTCTAATGAATATTTATAGTCTAGTTTATATTATTTATAAATCTATATAAAAAATGTTTTAGTTATTAAAATTTAAATTTTACATATTTAAATCTTATTTAAATAAAATATAATTAATGTCCTAATCTAATCCATGTGGATAAAAAATGGTCATATTTTTGACCTAAGGTTGATTTTGGCTGAAATACACTTATCCAATAGAATTATGAAATTTGTTAGGGTAATTATAATATCATTTTTACCTTTAATTACCCTATTTAATTTTTACCATGATAAATAAAATTCAAAAGTTACTATTCAGTAAAAATTATTTTCATCCTATTGAACCAAACTTTACTTACTGATGTCAACCATGTCTATTGGATTTTTGAAATTCAATTCAAAGAAGCAGTAAAATTATATTTTATGCAAATTTACAAATGTGTCTAGAAGGTGGGTAAAAGGTGTTAAATAATCTAAGAAAATTATATAAATATAATCTTATTATAAAATGACATCAATGAATTAAATTATACTTATATAGGTATTATGTATATATTTTGACTTAAAAAAAAGTTAAATATTTCGAATCCAAAAATGAATTCCATTTTGAAAAATAATATTTATAAAATTTCAAAAAGTGGATTTTACTATTCATAATGGCTATTTTGATTGGCCGTGGTGTGCTGGAACTCGAAGTCGCACACAAAAAAAGTTATTGAATTATTAAAAGAGAAGCATATTTTAGAAGCATGGGGTGTTACATAATTTTTAAATAATTTATTTAATATATAATATATAAATTTATTAAAATAATTCAATAAAAGTGATTTATTTAATTTATTAAGACAAAACATGTTTGTGCGCATAAAGAGTTAATAAAAAAAGATTCATTTTGTTTTCTAATGGTTTATATTTTCATTTTTAAATGATTATTCACTATTTAATTCAATATATATACATGTATAAACCATATATTTTTATAATTTAGTTTTTCCTATTTATACCTACCATTCCAATAGCAAGGTGATAACTATCATATTAAAAAAATAATATTTTAACAGTATGTCATGTTTTGTTTTGACTTTATGAAGTTTGTAACACAATATAAACTTGATGTTGTGTTTATCACAAGAATATCATATATATTAAATTTATCCATTTTTTAAAATATTGGGGTTTTATACTTAACTAATACATAGAAAAGGTGGATGTTGATTCAAGATGTCTGAGATGAGATTTGTGAATGAATAAGGATTTGAGTCCACCACTCTATTTGATGTTTAGGTATAATTAAGAATATAATAAACAAATTATGAGAGATGAGAGGATTCACCAAGTGGACTATCCTCATATAAAAGTCTTCAACCTTCCATTTCAAACCCTATTAGAGGAATTTTTATAAATCTCACAAGACATAAACCACATTAATTTAATCCTAAATACTTAAATCAGATAGTCCCATATTAAACTAAAGAAAATATTCAAAAATTATGCTTCAACACAAAAAAAAACACCAATTCAATACACTAAATGAAATTTTTTCCTTTAAAAATTATCCAATTCAATTTGTTTAAAACATTCTTTATGAAGGAATAAAATTATAAAAAAGAAAAAAAATTATTTGAAATCAAACCACCATTGGTTAAATATATTAGTTAATTATAAATTTAAATAAAACAATTTCAAAAATTATTTATCACTCTAAAATCATTTATAAATCAATTGGATTCATTTCCAACATATGGAAAATCATGTTATTAAACAAGAAAACCTTGATAAAACACTTTAACTAATTTAAATTCTATTTGGATCATTTTTAAAATCATTAAAAACCAATACCGATCAACTTAAAAACAAAATAAAATCATTTCCAAATTAAATAAATTCATTTTCAATAACTTACATGAAAAAATCCCAATTCCTTTTCAAAAATACCTTTTTAGTTTTTGTAATGGAATTAGTCACCTTATAAAACATTTCAAGTGAAACAACGAAATATTCATCTAAATAACCCATTGAAACAATATTAAACTAATAATTTCATGAAATTATCCCATTTTACCAAAAAAAATACCTTACGAATCCAGATAAAACAAAAACCCACATAACTTTTGAAGAAACAATACATTCCAACAATATCTTAATATGATAAAAAACCTCCTAAATTCAATTCAAAGAATTTGAAATCTCATGAGGATTAACCTTGAGTCAAGAGGAGTAAAAAAATTACAATGGGGGAAGAAATATGGGTATGCAGAATTTAGCGAAATGGGTTGGGTAACCCTGAGCTAACCATGCATATGAATTTATGAAACATAAGAACTAAAATGTATTGGATTTTATCAGTTCTCTAAGCTATGTGAGGTAATTTTAAAGCTCACGTTCTCCATCTTTTTCACCACAAAACCCAATAGATACCCCCAATATCATTGGAATAATCAAATGGTATTAAAATGATCATTCTACATCAAAATCAATCAAAAATAATAGAGAAACGAACTCAAATTAGCAATTCAAAACCCAAATTGTAAAGAAGAATTAAGGGTCAAGGAATGAAAGAGCTAGCTATAATATCAAAACCCTTACCACTCTTGTCCAAAATATTAATTCTATTTTATACAATGGAAAAACTTAAGAAACAAGTCATATATTCTTAATCCCAGGTTTTCTTTCAGAAACCTTAGCTCTGATACAATTCATAATTAATTAGCATAGGCTAACACTTAAAAGGGTATGTAACCTTATTCTCCATTCATCCCAAATTGAATTTATGATTCCCATGGGTTGGGTAAGTAGTTCTTGGGAATCAATCAAAGCGAATTTGGAATTATTTTTCACTAAAATTAGAGTTAACCAACAAAATATTATGAACTAAAAATATTGAATGGACTATCGATACATATGAAATCCATGAAACTTAAAATAAGCAACATCAGATAAATGAATAAACCATATGAGCATAAAAAATATAGAAATAGAATAATAAAATATAACTTAATGAATAACATATACATAGTCGAAAGAAGGTCAACAATATTGGGAATAAATTACACCAGGTCAAATTGGTCAATACAACAATGTTTCCAAATAAAAATACAATAAATCTAAAAATGATACGAAAAATTGACTTATCTATACAACCCAGGGATCCTAAAAACATCTCACATAATCCATTGATGACCCCAGAAGAAGGAAAAAAATAAATATTTAACCAATCCAAATGAAAATAATAGAACTTTTAATATATAGACATGATCTATATAGTCTAGTTTCTCCCCACCCATCGAGTCTATATAGTTTCTTTCAAAACTAAATTCATAATTCTAGTATGAAAATACCGGTATATAATACTCTTTTCAAACATAATCACATTAAATACCAACATTAACTCCAAATATATTTTATAATTTTTTTCTTAAATGAAAAAAATCACTTTGAAACTAATTTCCCAACTCCAACCTCCATTACTAAATACCTATAAAAACTTCACATTGAAAAACTAACTCATACGTACCCCCTTTTGAATAGTTTTAAAATCCAAAGTGAAAGCCTTTAAATATAATAATTTTCCAAAAAAACTTTTCAAACCTCTAAAATTGAGAGAAAAAAAGTGATTTGTTTGAGAATATCAAATTATAGGCACTATAGGCCGAGAGATAATGATTATCAATGAACATGATACGACAGTACAAAAAAAGTATAGAAAAAGGGGAATAAAATCAAGCACAAATACCCTATAAAAAATGACTAACCAAGGAATACATGTTAATGGATACACCTATGTCCAATAGTGAGATGAATTTTAACAATACCAAATCTCTACAGTCTAACAACTAATATATAATAAGTCCATACTATACACAAGCCTTACAATTATCCCACACTAGCCTCATTATATTGGAACCTCTCCACTAGCCCTATAACATAAATTGAGGACACTGGGATTGTTTGAACCAAATATCATAGTAGGAATCAAGGTCACTAACTTAGCTACTTAGGTTCTAATGGCTAAACTAAAGATGAGGTAGTGATCATAATAAGCCTCGAATAATTTACAAGGGAAAAGAAAGTAAATTTCCCTCACCTCCATCACCCTTATACGAAGAAACCCCTTACCACATCATACATTAATAAAATAAATATAGAACATCCGTTAAAATGTTTCAACAAGAATCACATAATGATAAATAAACCACAAAAGGAGAGAAGTAAATGGGGGAAAATCTATAGAGAATATCACATAATGAGCCATTTATTTTATCATTTTCTAGGTGGTAGTTTAATAATAAAACTCTAATTAGGATTCTAATACCATTTCATTTATTAAAATTAAAATTTAAGCATCCTATAAAAATACAATAAAATATCACGCACAACATTTATCTTTTCAAAGCCTTACTTTAAAACATGGATTTTCCTTTGAAAACCCAAAATAAGACCAAAGGCCTTTCAATTTTATCAATCACACTTTAAACATATATAAAAGAATCTCCAAAGGGACTTAGAATAATCAAAAATAAATTTCAAGAGAAATTATAACTGAGATGAGAAAACTTGTTTTCAAGACATTAACTCATGGAAACCATTCAAAAACACCGCATGAATATCACATATTTTTATATTTTTAGTAAAAATTAATTTATAAATATAAATCAACCTATGAGTCAAAATAAAAATGAATTTAATAGAAAAACTTACCTCAATGAAGTTTGAATCAATCAAAAACATGTAAAATTTGATGATAAACACTCAAATAAAAATGGGAACCTCCTCAATATGATTTAAGATACTAAAATCTTACTTCTGAACCAACCTAAACCCCAAAATCAGCTTACATAATGATTTAAATCTTGAGAAAAAAGGATACCTAGTAGAAATGTAACGGAAAAGGGTGGAGAAGGGATTAGAAGAATAAGTAAGGAGATTTATCTGAAAAAACCCTTAAAATCTAGTTCAAAGGGGTAAAAATTGAACCATGGATAGGGTAAGAGATATACCTCAAGATCTCAGGCGATTTTTAAAAAATATACAAGGTAATAAGAGAGGAATAACCTTAAAATAAAGTGGTATTTTTTGAATTTCTTAAAAAAAATTAAAATCTTGATGATGCAAATGGTTTAGAAAAATAATTAGGTGAAACAATCTACCAAATATGTGGGGTCCCCTAACACCCCAAACTGAGCCCAATGATCTCTTATGGGGCTCTGTATGGTTTGATAAATTTTATGGGGACTATGTAACACTCAACTATCACTATGAAAACAACCCCCACATGTTTTCCACATGGTTACTACTAATTGTTATATCTAACTGTGAAAAACAAAAATTTATTCAAAAACAATAAAATTTTTATCCAAAAATTTATCCAAACTCATGGTTACACAAATTAATATAATATAAAACAAAATAAACAACTATAGTAACATGTGGGTGGTACTCTCCTTATCCACGATAAAAAAATTAATACTTATGTAATTTTAAAAACATGTTATAGAATTTGATAAATAATAAACCATGCATATACTATAGGGTATCATATGGGTCTAATAATATTTATTTAAAGAAATATAAAAAAATTTAGAAACTAAAACAAAAATCTCCATGATATAATTAGGAAATATCATGTATCAACGGAAATAAATAAAACTATGAATAACATGGGTACCTTACACTAATTTTCAATGAAATAATACATCTCCATAATTTATGGTTAATGACGATCACTATAGCAACATCCAAAAGAAATCCTACCTCTAGGGTATTCCTGAGTTGTTCCTAAATATCCTATCAAATGAGAGGGACCCTTCTGACCAACATGTCATGTTAGTGACTATGGCATAAAAGTTGAAGAATAAGAGTACTTTATGTTCTAGGTAGTTTTGGAATAATATAAAGTATTCAAACTCATAGTGCCATCACATAGTAGCTAGATTTATAAATCCCGTGAGGATTCTCCAAGAGTGATGTCTCATTTACTCATGTGTTATAACACAAGTGTAAACTCTTCAAACAACACTTGATTAATATTGATGAATTAATATCCCCTCACATCACATCTTACTCCCAAGATATGCATATCATACATATCATAAAACATTAGTCACATCAGACATTTAAACCTTTGATTAAGAATACAATGGAAACAAATTTTTTTAAGCTTCCCTTAATGATAATTAGCCACTATATATTCTCAAGATTCTTCTCAAGGATATAGTAGCTTCCATGTATACCCAATCCTAGTAATTAGGCCAAATAATCCCATTTATACTATCAGTTTCACTAAATTTTAAAAGTATTTATGAAATTTCACTTTATATTTTATCATATGAAATTACTTGTTAAAAAATATCAAAAACATATTTTGGATATCTTCTAAAATACTTTTTCAAATCCATCATTAATTTCATCATGTATTACATCACATGTAATAATTTGATAATACCTTAAAAAACACTATTGGATTAACAATAAAATAGTTTTATAGATTCTCTTTGAGTCAATATGAATGAACATTTAGTAAGATAAAAAGTGTAAACCCACATGACATTATATTTTTTTAAATATTAATCATCAGATCCATAAATTTAATAAAAGATCATCCTTTAGAAAAGAAACTATTATACTCAAGATTTAAATAGACCAAGCATGATCTATATAAAACACATGTATCTATATACCTATGTACAACAACCACATCTCATACTATCATAAACTCTTATATGTTCCATTTATCTAAGACATCATGTGACCATGTGACACATAGAATTTCAATCCCATATATATCACTCATTTGTTCTCGATTCTATAAGTATAGACTAACATGGTTAATTAATACATCACATGTTATTTACCTTTATATATGAGCACATCAAATACCCCTTATCTGAATACATAATCACATCATATGAATTATTTATTAGTGGCTGCACACTCCCCAGTCTATCTTAATTGAGGGACCAAATGCCATAATTCTTATATAAGAGGATAAATCCCATCTTGGTTGAGATCCAACTAATGGGATAATATTTAAAATGCCCAACCAACCTTCGTATTAATTGAGACACAATAAATTACATAGGAAATTTATCAAATTATGAAGGTTCTTGTCCTAGGAATCTTACTAAATACTGGTAATGGGGGCTTTATATGATCCATAAACACATAGTATACTAGAGACATAGTGTATGACACTCAATGTGGTATACATATTGGGAAATATAGTACACTCCAAAAAACCATTATTTTGTTTTTTTCATTGTGATCATATTTTATATCTCCTACAAGAATCTTAATCATTCTAACCTTAAAATTTCACCACAACCCATAATACTCCCTAATGAACATCAATTAGAGAAAAATTAATGTCCTACTTTGAGAGGTCAATGATCATTAAACCTCTAGAAATATATATCAATATATATATATATATAACCAACTTGAATGAATGATAAATAATATATTTCCTTTTATATGATACATTTTATATTCTTAAAATATTTAATAATATTAAGCAAAAACCCTACATTAGTGTCTGTTTATCATATCATATATGATAAACCGCAAGATTCGACCTATATTTTCTATAAATTTTGTGTAATATAAATCATTAAATATATATAATTCATAATAATTCTCTATGTGATTATATAAAAAACCCCCCCGTTAAAATCCATAGTGAGTAAAATTTATGAAGAAATAAATTTTTAATAATAATGATATTTAAGAATAATATTCATAACGTTTAAGTCTATGAAAATATTAAAGCTTAATAAATTACATAACAAAATTTTTTCAAATGTTAAATAATAATTATTTAGTTATAACTATTTCTATGTTTAATATCATCATCCTTAGAACCCAATTCCATAAAATATTATCCTTGGTTTATATAACTATTTACATTACAATTTTCAAGAACATCTGAAAATCCTTTTGGATAAAGTGAAATTCACATTGTTTTTTATCGAAATAAATATTTTGTAAATAGAGAAATTATCTTTTTTATGGTAACTAAATGTAACTCTTCACATTTTATCTCTAAATTAAATATACTAAACTCTTTAGGATATAAGTGAAAATCAGGTTTACATGAGAGTGATATAATATTTTTTTTATTTTCACTTCTATAAGTTCAAAAATACTCCCACCAGTGTCTTATAAATTATATTCTATTTTAAATATCATACTAATACAAAAAATCTATTTTTGTTTGGAAATAAAAAATCATTTTATTTTAGTATTAATATTTAACAAAAAACTATTGATTTCATTTTATATACCGTATTGTATTTGTTTTTATATTTTTCCCATAAATAGAATATTCTTTATAAATATATTCCATTGATGGGTAGTTGGAACATATTTCATAATATTTTAACAAATAGACGGATAAACACTTTATCCTTGATAATTTTTTTTCATTGTATCCTTCTCAAAAAATGTTATAGAATATGATGAATCATAAACTATGTGTATAAAATTAATCATCTCATTTTTTTCATAATAACACTTTGTCAAAGAATTACTTCTATTATCATATAAGAGAAATCAGATGAAGATACACCCCATTATCTTAGATCTCTAAAATATTAACAAATTATTTTACATTAAAACATTTGTTGCAACAAATCTTTGCTTCATCAAATGAATGAAAACTATAGGCTCTATATTTCCTTCCCTTAATTTTGAACTATTTTATATTTACAACACTTGTAAAATACACATTCGATAACACACACCCTTCAAAATTGAATAATAAATTTCTAGAACTTTAAAACTTGATATAGAGATTTTAGGGAGTTTCTAAAACCCCATTAGAGGATCTTAAACAATTTTATCCTACGAAATAATTACCCCTCCTTTCTAATTACACCTTTAAGTTTAAATGACCTCGACTGGTTACCTGAAGAAACATCATTTGACTCTTCAAATAATTTTCCTTCTTCTAGTTTGAACCTTTACCCACTTGTACTATATTCACAACACCCAAATCTTGACATCATATGACTAGTTCATATAAAAGAACCTTATTTTTAACATCGGGTACAAATCCTTTTAAATTTTGGTTAAACCCGAATCGTAGTTCCATTTTGATTTATACCTAGATCTAGAGATTTTAGGCCAGCTGGTATTTTTTGGAAAGAAGGAATCATGGGGTATGAAGTATGGTTGTAGGAAAAATATATTCCATTTATGTAGAATACATGGTGTGTATCCAAAACAGGACATGCAATGGCCTGGTCATGAATATTCATGATGTGAAATGAAATTTTCCCTATGGGGAGACATTGAGCATTATTTGTCAGGTAAAACAATTATATGCCATGTAAATGCCTTGAATTATTTTTTAAAGGAAAACCCCCCTTATTTTAACCTCTCACATCTCCCCTTTTCCCTCACACCAGATCTCTTCTAGTAGGAATATATTCTCAAGCATAAGCTAGGAGTTGATTATAATTCTCTATATGGCCTCCGTTTGTGAAAACACCTCTCATGTTGGATCACCAATGATAAGAGCTCCATTCATTTACCTTCCTCCCTTAATTTATCTCACTACCAGGAATGTTATTTTGGTGTGTGATCTTATATCATATTTTTGGGTATTCTTCAATTCATCGATTTTTTCATGATATGGACCATATCAAAGGCTATGACTAGATTAGTATTCCTCTATAGGCTTAAGGTATGTGTTCGATAAATATTCCATAAAAGTTTGGTTTTTATACCCTTTCATCATTGTGTCACACACTAGACTATCTAGAATTACTTGTTAAATTAGTTGAACCTTGAGCTAAATAATAGATTCATGTTTAAGACATGTTGTGGAACCATTATATAAGGATATAGGTTTTCAACATACACCTGAACCGTCCATGGGGAGAGTTCTAACTTTTGACCCTAATTATTCTACCCTTGAGGTGTGTTGAGTTTTCCTTACATTATCTATAATTGAGTGTTGTAATTAAGATATTTGTTAATGGTTTTAAGTAAATTATTGTATCTTTTCATTTTTAAATGAAAAGTATCAAGTCGATAATCCCTTGGATTGTATATATTTTTTAAGGGAATATATAAATGATTAATGAAATGGTTTATAAAATGGAAAATGTGTTGGTTATGATGATAATGGAAGGCTTACAATATGGAAACAAATACCTACTAATATTATTTGGACTTTTATAATCCATTGATCTAGATTAGTTGATTTTTTTTGGAAATTACCTCTCCTTGAATCTAATTTTCATGACATGATAGTATGCCTTGTACATTTCTACACTTTGGATACTATTTAATTAGCACATCAATATTCCATGGACATTTATATTCCATATACCTGACTACCAAATCAGGATGCCATGGAAATTTCTACTCCTTGAACCCTATGACCGTATTATGATTCAATGGAAATTTCTACTCCTTGGATCCTCTGACTATATTAGGATTCCATGGACATTTACACTCCTTGGATCTGGTTTATTTGATTTACTTGAATCACGAGGATGCCTTGGAAATTTCTAATCCTCAGATCCTATTTACTTTATTTACTTATCTTACTTGTTTGACATGGAAATTTATAATATTTGGAATCTAAAAAAAGTCGGCATGATATATGATTACATGGAGTAGGACGTCGATGATGATTTTCCATGATTTACAGACAACACTTATGTTTTAGTTTCTTGATCACAATGAAACTTGATAGACTGGAAACAATCACTTTTATTATTATTACTTGTACTCTTATTATATCTCCACACTACTTTAGATAATATGAACAAGTTGGAATTTTTATTGACACCATTGGTGGTGACCTACTGAGTTCTATATCACACCCTATTCAGGCCACATTTGGTCACCCGAACAGAATTCATGGATGTAGGTAGGGGCAAGGGAAAGAACCCACTTACCGATGCTTGATTGATTGTTTCATAGTACATAGGGAGAACTAGACTGAGATACAGTTTGTGATACTATCTTGGGATAGTTCATTTTTGGTATTTTTATACTTTTGATATATGTGTTATACTGGATGCCTGTTTCCGTGTATTATCAATTTTTTTTATAGTATGCGATAATGGTCATCTATATATGACACTATTGGATGAGATTATATACTTATATATATAATGGATCTTATTCTTCAGCTACTCAATTATTTTATATGCTTCCTCTATTTATTGATATGATTATACCACTATGCTACACTCTGATCATGAGGGTATATTCTCTCCACTATTCCTCCATGGACCCTCACTACTAGTTGAAATACTCTAGCATATAGAGAGGCACACTTGAGGCCATGTGGCCAATTAGGTTTTATTATTATTGAGTATAATGGGTAAGACATGTCACAAAGTGGTATTAGAATAATTTCATTGATTTGGTATTACCAATTAGTAATATCATACATGAGATTAAGAATGTGTCATAATTTAGTAATGAGCTATGTATAATAGTAGCCAAACCATGTACATGGAAAGGATAAATTAACAGAGATGGGAAATTTTTTTATGGATTGTGTTTATTATAGTTTCCTTGATTTCAACATTGGGTGGTGAACTTGAGGTTTGATGTTCCTTATGATTACAAATTTCTATCCCCATCCTGGTATGGTAGGGAAGTACCGCATCATGCGTCATTAAAGACACTTCTTGATTTAAATGTCATGAATTATGCCATTCCACATTTATATTACCACATGAATTTATTAGAACCAGTTTTGGTTGTTTTATAGTTATTTCGATTTAATTGTGTTAATATTTCATGTTGGGTCTTGATAAATAACTGGTTGGGATTAAATGGAATCTATACTTCAATTTATAAGGTGTATGAGCCCTTATAAATTGGATGCAGTGATCCATATAGTCCAATATTTTAAAATATAATTTCTATATAAATTAAATGAAAATAAAAGATATTGAATTATGGAATGATTGGTCACTGCTAAGTAGGTATTCTAGTTTCAATTTAAATGGGGGTTTCCTCTATAAATTGTAATTGACACTCTGTACACTATAACATTGGAATTATAACAGAGGACTTGACCATGACCCAACCTTCATAGTGGGTAGTAGGAATGGTCTCAATATTTTCTTTATGATCTATATGTTTCCCATATCTAGATCATGGAATAGGAATATGGGTGTGAAATGTGTTTAGGAAGGCTTGTGCCTATCCTACTTGTATATCTTTGACCTTATTGTTACCAAATCATTTCTGAGGTGTGTGCTTGTAATTTTTTGAGATATGAAACCATTAAATACTCTAGTTATGAACTAGGAGTGGTGCAATGACAACACTCCCAAGGCGGTGGTCCCTAGACCACATGTAGAATTTCTAGCAGTTTTTCTTTGGATATCGCTTATTGGGGAAAAATTTAGAGAGTAATTCTTATGTTTCATGCAGACTGTTCAGGGGGCACCGTGACCTACCCTGACTATGGAAGAGTTTATGTGTGAGTTTTAGCATTAGTATTCAACCAATTTTTTTGAGGGCGGTAGATCCTAGACTTTAGAGACATGGATAGAGGGTATACTATCGATTTTTGAGCATCGTGGGATGCCTCCCAAGAGGAGAGAGAATCTCACTATGTATATGTTACAAGACTTTTCCAAGATATTGTTAGAAATTAATACTCAGGTTGATCATCATTAGGGTATGGATTTAAGGAATTTACAGTTGGTCTTCTTCGATTATTTTTATTCCAAGACATCGAGGGCTTTTAGAGACGGAGAGTTTTTTCACTTGGAGCAGGGCTCTTTTTCATTTATAGATTATTCTACCCATTCTATAAAGCACTAGTATTTCAAACCTATTATTTTAGATGATTAGTTATATAAGGATATGATATTTGAGCATGGTATCAGGTATAAAATATGATCATAGGTAAATGTATTTCAATTAGATACTATATATGAATTTGTAAATGAGGCACTGATTACTGAACATAACCTGGGGAAAGTTGGGGGCAGGATGCATTTTAGGGTAGATCGACTTCTTGATCTAGTGGATCTATTTCATGAGTTAGGAATATATTATTTTAGGAATCTTGTAAGGGGAATACCAACCCATGATTGAGTAATGGTAGTTTAATTTTCAATCATCAGTGTTGGAGAGAGGTAAAAATGAGGATCTAGTGTGATTGAAACCTAGTCAAGTGCTATGATTGGGGTAGGATGGTCCATATAAAATGGTTTTGAAGGACCTTTCCTCTTGAAGCAAACAAGAGAGGTTCTACATCAAATCTACATGTAGAAGTGGGGATATAAGATTCTGTTCAAGTTTGGATCTAGACTGAGACTGACTGATCAGACCAAGGTGGTGGTCATGGATAGGGTATCCAGACACCATATTTTTAACTATAGTAGAGAGAACCTTCTCTAGTGGTCAAGATATATATTAGGGACATAGCTCATGAAATATGTATATATATAACCGATAGATGAGAAGTAGAGTTCCAGAACATATACCATGATATGTACCATTTTGGAAGAATTTATGTTAACATCTACTCTTTTCCATAATGGTTAATATAATTATATTATAGTTGTTCCTATTATAGAGATACTTCATCTTGATAATTAGTTTTCCAGTGGCATGTTAACACTCGATACTCTGTTGTGGATTCAATCAGAGAGCGTACACCAGTGCAAGGAGTTCCCCTTGAGATAGTTACGTTTCACTTTGTGTGGAACCTCTTTTCCCTCAAGATGATAGGGTTTGGAATCATTATTAAGATATATTGGTTGGATCCTATCATTATTATGTTAATTTATATCTCAAATAAGTGACCTTCACATCACCAGAGTGTAGAGGTTTTAAAAAAAAGGATGTATGGGATGTCCAAAAGAGTCAAGATAGACCCTAACATCATGGGATGGGTGGGATGACAAATCAAATTTCTAGATTATATATGGATGATCAAGGAATGGGTCATCTGAATTTCCCTCAAGTGCTTTATCATTCCTAAAAAAATTACATGGAAAACATTTCATGACTACCTCGCAAGAGAGGGGTAGAGTTTTTTATCAAGCTATTTCAAGTATTTGAAACTATATACATTCCTTCTTACAAGATGGAGATTAATGAGTTTCATGAGATTAAGAGGTATCTATAGGGTTTGTAAGTAAAGGGTTTTATATGAACCAATACTTTTTATGGGGTTCAATGGTCTTTTTCACAAAGGAAATGGGTGGAACAATTTATTATCTGTGGATTACTAGAAAGTTAACTAGTATATAGTTAATAACTACTATCCTTTTCTATGTATAAATGATCTCTTCGACCAGTTCTAAAGATCTCAGGTTTTCTCGAAGATTGATATGACATCAGGTTATCATAAGGTGTGTGTTATACCATCAGATATACCCTAGAAAACAATATATAGTCAATATGGATTGTATGCGTATTTTTTCATGCTATTTAGTCTCACATATGTTCCAAAAGTTTTCATGCAACTAATGAACTGGGGTTTCCATCCATATATAGATTCATTTGTGGTGGTATTCATGGGCGATATCTTGGTGTATTCCCACAATCGACTTGACCATGACAAACATATAGAGATAATATTTGATACATAGATATAGATTGTTTTATTTGATAATCTCACAAATAAAAACATTTGGATCGTTATGATTTTCTTCATGGGTTATATTATCTTATAGATAGGCATATCTGTTGATTCTGTGAAGGTTAGAGGAGTAGTTTTCTTGGAGCATCCCAAGAACATCTTGGATATACACATTTTCTTGGGGATATATTGTTATTAGCAGAACTTTATAAAAGACTTATAATAATTAGAATAATATATTATAAGCTTGACTAAAAGGGTGTGATGTTTATATGGTCATATTCTTGTGGGACAACCTTTCATGAGTTGAAATGAAAAATGAATTCAGTGTTGATCCAAATTCATATAGAGAAGAGCATAAATGATATAGTATTATGTGATGCATCCAGTATTAGGCCAAGATCAATTTTGATATTGGAGTAATGAGTCATGGGGTACATATCTCATCAGTTGAGCCTATATGAGGAAAACTACCTAGCACATAATCTTGAGTTAGGAACTACTATTCATGGATTATGCTTTTAGAGGCATTATTAACTAGTAGAGTGTTTTTTGGTGTATACAAGTAAAAAAATCTTCAAGTAAATCTTTATGTATTGTGACTTAAATCTTAGGGAATTTAAGTGGGTTGAATACCTATAATATTTTAACTTCATGATTTCTTATACACATGAAAAGGGAATTACATTTTCTATGCATTGAGGTGGAGGACTTAGATGAAGAATTTTCTAGAGGCCAATAGTTAGTGGTAGCTTATAGACCTATTTTATGAGATGTATATAGAGGTTTGGGACTGTCATGGATAGTATATGCTTACATTTTTATCTACTAACTCTTAACTTATAGAGAGAGTGAAGATGACACAACTATCAGATTCTGAGAGCATGGTCCTACGGGGGAGTGTTGCAGGGGATGTACTACCTTCTGGTTGGATCATTGGTGAGGATGAGATCTTGGGTATTCCTAGATGCATCTAGATATTGAAATAAATCTAATAGGAGATTATGTGAGAACCTCATGCCACTATATGGATTGTGTATTTTGTTCTTTCGAAGATGTATCCTGACTTACACAATCAATATTGGTAGACATGGATGAAAGTAGAGGTATCTATGATCATAACTCAGTGTACCACCGATAAGTAAGTGAAGTAATAACATAAAATTCCATATAGGATTTTACAAAAAATGTCTATTCCTAAGTGGAGATGGGACAATGCCACCATGGATTTCATGTTGGGATTCCTAGATCACCTCGGATCTGGGATGTCGTATAATTGATCATATAAATATTAGCAAAAAACACAAATTTTATTCATATTCAAGAGACTATTTATGTATATGATCTTGGGAGGATCTATATTCCTGAGATCATATGCCTCCATGGGGTTCTACATTCAATCGTATCATACATAGATGCTCGATTCACATTACGGTTATGGAAGGGGTTGCATGAAGAACTAGGTTCAAAGTTACTATTGATTATATACTATGAACCCAAAACCAAAAAGAAGTCTAACTATACAATATAGGTTTTAAATGAAATTATCTAATCATTAATCCTTGATTTTGGAGGTTCTTGGGGAAATCAATTTCCTCTTTATGAGTTTTATTATAATAATAGCTTCTAGTCAACTATATAGATGGATATTTATGAGGCCCTATATGGCTGGTCATTCCGTTCACCCATATTCTAGTTAAAGGAATGAGAGGTATCACTACTACATGGTCATCATATTCAGAATAATTCAGAGAACGTTCAGCTTATTAAAATGTGGATGTCTACAAATTAGTCTTGGCAGAAGTAGTATGCCAATCATCAATGTCAATTACTAGAGTTCTTGGTGGGGAGTCCGGTTTTCTTGTGTGTTTTACCTAGAAAATATTATAAAATAATTCAAAATAAAGGGAAGATATCTCCTCATTACATTAATCCCTTTGAGATTCAGGAGAGAGTGAGACTAATAGACTATTAGTTGTAGTTACTTTAGAGGTATCATTTCATGCATGATGTCCTCAAATTATCTCCTCATCCATGATATTAATATGATCCATCACATATTCTTCAACCCAAAGAGGTTTAGTTGGAGGTATATACATCCTTTTACAATAAATCTATCCATATTGTCGATTGGGCCATGAATATCCCCCGAGATCGGTCTACTCCTCTAGTACGGGTGCTTTGGAATCAGGACCATGTGTTGGATGATACTTTGGAGTAGGAGGCCAATATACATGCCCAGTGGATAAAGTTAATATCACATGATGACTTACCCCCCTTGGAAGGGAAATTCAAGGATGAGTTTTTAAGGAGGGGAAGACACTAAGTATGTAGTTTTTCACATCAGGTACACATCCTTTTAAATTTTGGTAAAACCCTCGACATTGTTTCTTTTTTTTAGTTTAGACATGAAATCTAAGAATTTAGGCTAGTTGGTATGATTTGGAATGACGGAAACAGGGGGTTGAAGGCTCTTTGTAGGTTTAATACATGGTGTGTATTTAAAATACATGGTGTGTATTCAATACAAGAAATGTAATGGCCTGGTTAGGCCATTTCATAAAGTGTAATGAAATTTTCCTTGGGGGAGAACCTGCAAATTATATGATGTGTAAGGCATTTACATGCTGTGTAAATTACATGAATTTTTTTCTAAGAATATGAAGAACCACTTGTTTTCAAACTCTCCCCACTCCCCTTTTCTCTCACATATGATATCTTCTTATAGGATGATCTCAAAAAGCATTATCCAGGATTTAGTTGTGATTATCCATTCAAAATCTATTTGTGAAACCATAAATCAAGTTTGATCACAAATGATAATGGATCTAGTCCTTTACATTTTTCCCTTCATTTATCTCACCATCGACGATATTATTTTTTTGTAGGTGCTTATTCTCATTTTTCAAGGCATTCATATGTTCTTCTATTTTCTTCTGATATAGACCAAGGAATAGGATAAGACTGGAATAGTGTTCCTCTATAGTCTTAAGGTAGGTGGTATATACCTTTTCCTTAAATGTTTTGTTTTATATATCCTATCTCCATTATGCATCACATAGGAAAATTTGATGTTGCTTTATAAATTAAATGAAACTTGAGTTGAATAATTAATTCTTGTTTAGTACATGTCGTGACACCATTATATAAGGTTGGAGGTTTTCAAACTCAACCTGAACCACCCATGGGGTGGGTTCTAGCTTTTGAAACTGATAATTCCACCCTTGGGGTGCGTTGACTTTTCTTTAAATTATATGAAATTGAGTATGGTAATTAAGATACTTGTTAAAGGTTGTAAGCAACTTATTATACCATTTCATTAGTATATTAATGGAATATAATGGATAATACCATGGATTGTATATGATTTTGAAGGTATTAGTGAAATGATTAATGAAATGGTTTATAAAACAGTGAAGTCATTGGTTATAATGGTAATTAAGGGCTCATGTTATGTATAACGACCCATACTTTAGATACATGGCTATTACTTCAGAATTGAAGAATACTTATTACAACATATAACAAAACCATGGTAGGACCATATAGGTATAATGTCTTTAGAAACTAGGAAACGTAAATAAATTTTTCATAAATCATCTACATTATCTCCCGCTTATTTCATCATATCTATAGTCCCCTTTTGGAATATCTTACTTAATACACATCTTTTTGAACTGGGGAAAAGAAAACATACAAAAGGGTGAGCTCAAATGTAATGCCCCGACCCTGGTTACCCAGAGTCGGTGCATTATTACATAACATTGGCATGATCACAAGAAAGATCAAATCTCGAAAGACCATTTGGTTTAGTAGCCTTGGAAGCACTAGATATATTCATAAAGTTTTACATTACATCATAAAGTGAAAAACTACTACAACAACATAATGTCTCCATAGTCCACACTATTATCCCCTCATAATATCCCTGCAGGTCATTCATAACTTACTTCTTCACATCCTTGGAAAAATAAAACATAGAAAAGGGGTGAGCTCAAATGCCCAGTAAGGATAACAAAAAAGCAGAAACTTTCCAAAATAAGCATAAACATTTAAGGAAATGTATAACTAAAACAAAAGCCTTTTAAACTTTAACTTCAACATAGTATGTCAAAAGTAAAATGAAATAATTCCATTTACTTATTCACATGGATATTATACTAATCGAATAATCACATTCAATATCACTAACCACTTTCATAATGATGGAATGCATGATGCCGAACATTAATTTCTGTGTCGAGGCCTCATGCCAAGACCTAAGGGATAACTGTAACCGGAACCCAACCCAGAGAGCCTCTGTAACCGGACTCCATCCTGGAGTGCCTCTAATAACCGGACACCAACCCGGAGTGCCTCTAATAACCGGACACCAACCCGGAGTGCCTCTAATAACCGGACACCAACCCGGAGTGCCTCTAATAACCGGACACCAACCCGGAGGGCTTACTTTTACTGGTCCCCAACCCGGAACATACTAGTCCAACACATTCATCTTAAGAAGAGGATGAAATATAACATAAACATTCATATTAAAACTAAAATAAAAAATGTAAAAACTTTAATCATAAACCATTAATGGCATAAAAATAACTCATACATAGTCAAAAATATCACAAAACCTTAAATACAATATGTATGATTTGTATCATAATAAATCAACTTTAAATAAGTTTAAAATTTATCAATGGATGTTGACATAGATGAAATCCATACTATTTGAGATAAATATGTCTTTTTTTGAAATCATTTAAAAGTCGCATAATTATAAAGAAAGCCTTTATTTTGAAAATATATTTATAAGCTTGTGAAGAAAGCTTCAAAGGTGTAATAATGGCAGAGAATAACCGCACCCGCCGTATAAGTTAAAAAAACATTCTTACCTTAATTTTGTCAAAAAGGTTAAAAAGGACGGAAATATTCCTTTATAAAACTCTTATAAAAAGTTAAACAAGGGTATAAATGTCTTTAACCCATATTCTTGTAAATAGTAAAAATGTTTTGAAATAAATTTTTAAGAAACATGGATGTGGATGATAAAGAGGTCCCAGTAGATTATTACGTATAAACAACCTCAGATAATGAAGAGATTGTGAAACAAACCCTTACCAATTTGGTAACTTACAAAACATACAACCCATGAAAGAGGTATCATACAACGAATATGTAAATACACATAAATTAAAGTGTATTACACAAATAATATAATTATGGGTAGTACATACACCACACAAAAGGTAATGGTGGCAGTATGACATGAATCTCACGGGAATAAGGAGTGAGATGAAAACCCCTTACCTTGAACTTTCCTTTAGTCGAGGGTACATTTAACCTCCTGTACGAAGATTGTAGTATGTTATTAAATTATACCAGAACCATATTAATATTTATGATATCATACATGATTCATTTATGACTTTATATTACCCATTTAATAATAATTTCCATGTTAAGTTAACATTTCGGGTAATAATCACTTTCTTTATCGTACGTGTTTTAACTTGTCACTCTTGGTTGTATCACTTAGATCATGATTTAAATACTTCCAGAATATAAAACATGATAAATATATCATATATATTTAGAATATAAATATGTATAATAGACATATATATGAAATGGAAAACACCGCTTATGGAGACGGTAGTCCATACGTACGCATAAATGCTGTTTCTGTTTTCATATAGTATTGAACGGAAGTAAGTGAATAAGATATATGTAAGTAAATAAATACTTATATATATATATATCTCCAGTAGAATTATTATGTCAAATATTACATACTTATTAGTAATATATATTTTTATAATCATCGATGAATGGAGAACCTGGAAATGAATCTCATCGCGTCGTGGAGACGGTAATCCGTACATACGCACGAGTGAAAATATCATTCTTCTGATATTAAAATAATATATAATTGGATGGTATATCATATATACAGAATCATTATCATGTTATATTTATTATTTACATGATTTACACATTATTATTATACCCATCCAAATAATAATTTATTGAATAACAATTACACCACGACGTGGAGACGGTAAGCCGTACGTACGCACGTATGGTGACATGTTATTAAAGGATGGATAGAATACTGAATATGGTTGTACCATATTTATAATAACATCACAGTATATGTATGATACTGGATTTATTATTTTAGAATGGTAATAACAAAGGAAGAAGAAGTGGAAGAAGAATGGAACTTGGAAAAGGGTGGTGAAATCATTACCTCTTCTTCGGGTTGTTCCTTTTGATTTGATCAAAAGGGATACTTAGGATGGCTTTATGATCAAACAAAGACCTCTAGGATGTAGTGAGAGAAGTTTAGAGAGTATTTGGGAAGATTTTGGCCGAACCAAAAGGCTTTGAAGGTGTGAAGTAATGAGAAGGGGGAGTGCCCTTTTATAAGAGGGGTGAGGGGCACCTTTGGAAAAGCTAGAAATATTAATTTATAATAAATTCATATTCGGTTTATAATGGCTCCAAAGTTGATTATTTAAATTTTAAGGTGGGTATGGGTCGAAAAACACTCAACCAATAGAATTTATACAGGTTTTAGTACTTATATTAACCTTATCTTTAAGTATTAACTCTAAGTTAATTAGTTTCACTTTTACAATATCTCTTTGTATTTTTATATTATATGGTTAATAAACTTACCATATACATCCAAGATACCCCCAAGTGGTCAAGTAATGATAAAAATATCATGATATAAGTCTCTTGGCCGAATCTTAGATTTTTTAGGAATTTAATATCAATTAATAATATAATATTTGTTTTAAAAACTCTTTTATGTCAATTTTGACACTATTCAATAGTTGATTTTTGTGAAACTCATAACAGAATGATTACTTCAAAAAAAGTTACTTAAATCAATCCTAATATGTCATATTATCCTATAAAATTATATTAATTCATTAAAAGGCTCAAATTATATTTATTTGGATATTTATATTATCAATTATTTTAAATTTCCACTGCTATGGTAATTACCACATCATCATTGTGTCATAAATAAATTAAATTATGTAATCTCTAAAAATTATAAATAAAATATCATTATGTAGGAAATATTTTTAGCTTTCTAATGAATATTTATAGTCAAAATTACAACATATTTAACCTATGTAAAAATTGTTTTTCTAAAAGATATATGCTTGTGTCATTTTTGTATTCATTTTAACTTAATTAAAATAAAGTGTCCCTATCACCTACAAGTGGCTCCATGGGGTCCCAAAATCGACCCAAAGATTCCTATGGTCGAAAATGTATCAAATAATAATGTTAGAACACGTTTTAGGGTAATTTAGTATTATTATAATATTATTTTTTAACCCTTATTTACCGGATTTACCCTTAACCATGATAAATAAAATATTTACCGCAGTAATTATTCAAAATGCCTAAAAATAAAAGTTACCTATTTACACAATTTGAACATCCTGATTCCAAATATGGAATCCATTTTTCCAAATTCAAAACACAGAAGTGGCAGAAATTAATTTAAAATTAATTCCCGTTGTTAAAACAAAAAGCGTGTTTTTAAGAGATAATAACTATCAAAAGATTGATACTTGTTTATGTTCGGTTTAATTGTGAAATTATGTCCAATGACAAACATTGTATTAAATGGTAAAAATATATTCTAAATATACTTTAAAACCACTCAAATTCATAATTTATTACTATTAATTATTTTGATTAAAAAATTTGTTTTTAATTAAAATTTAGTAATTTTCACTATTCATCAAAATATTAAAGTTACCCGAAAAGTACCAAAATTTCACCTTAGGGTAAATTTGACACTCCGAATCCAAAAATGAAGTCCATTTTAAAATATAAAATATATATAATTTCAAAAAGTAGGTATTACTATTCATAACGGCTAGTTTGATCGGTTGTGGTGTGTGTTAAAACTCGAAGTTGCGTACAACACACGCTACTGTATTATTCAAAGGAAAGCGTACCGTGGAAGCTTGGGATGTTTCATTTTAAATTTTTGATGTCCCCATTTAGTAAAAAAGTTTAAAATATTGTATTTAAAAAGGGTTCACTATTAAAAGTTGATAAAAGTGAAATACTGAAAATGAATTTGTTCTTGCATTATATCTAAGAAACTCATAATATGGATTCTAAAATTATAAGGATTATATAAAGTTTAAAATTTAGTTAATACTATTCATAACCGCTTTTTAATGGCTTTTTTTGGTAAGTCATGGTGCGATTGAACCCGGTGTTGCGTGTAGTGCAAGTTATAGAATTATTTTGAAGGAATAACACACTATGAAATCTTGGGGTGTTACATTCTCCCCTCATTCAATAAATTGTGTCCTTGCAATTTGAAATTGTTCTTCGAAAATAAAAGGTTGAAAATAGAAAATATCTTTGTGGGAAAACCCACATCGGAAATTAGGTTACTAAAATTTAGTCTTGATATGAGGAAAAGAGAAATGAAAGGGTCACCACCAAATTCTGATCATGATTAGGAGAACATTGGTGGAAATTAGAGACATATAATTGGAGGAAAACATAAATATTTATAGGTAGTGATTGAGGTCATCAATCACAAACAAGTTTAAAATTGAGGTCCTTAAATTCATCAATCTATGATGATTTAAAATACCATCGGTTCAACAAAACATAAGGTATTAGGATAACACAATTTTGACGTTTCAAAATATCTTAGTTGAAATCCCACATTGAAAAATGTATTAATGAGGCCCCTATTTAAAATAAAGAGTGTAAAGAATGAAGATTACCAAAAATAACACATACTAGGGTTCCATGTAGGGAAATATGGATATGGAAGAGAAATCTAACCATCAATTATCTGATGGAGAGTGGTAGAGAACATGGCTATGAAAAGGCCAACAATCCCAAAGCCATAAATTAGTGATGATCTAAGGTACCATCTAGGACAAAATTTTTGTTCTAAGTTCCTTTTCTTAATGTTGAGGAATCTATTTATGAGATTGGATTAGATCATAAAGAGATATACTTACTTTATAATTAGAGTTTTATCCATTAATAAATTTCTACCAAAAACTCATCTTTCACCCCAAAACATAATACAACTCAAAAATACTCTATTTATCCTAATCGTATAGGGTTCCAAATAAAATGAATTTATATTTCACATATCAGACCCTTTATGTAAAGAAACTACATTATACCATACAGGAACATCATGTAGAACAATGGTAGGTGATAAATCACAATTGCACTATGGTTGTGGATTCGATTCCTATAGCTTTGTCTAACACGACAGGTCGTCACACGGTCTGCGTGTTTTCCTTTTATAAAAATCCAAAAAACTAACCTCTCAAACTTAATCCATTCCAACCATTATACTTATCCAAAATAATGTTATCCAAACTCACAGTCCAAAATTTACAAGGAAGTTAAACATAATGAGGATCCTTTTTTTTTTCAGGTAATAACATGTGAACTCCTTCCTCATATATTCTTTTAAAACACCGCAACATCCTAAATTACAAAAATCAACCATCTCTTATTCCGAAATCACTACCTCAATATTAGAACCATGTTAAGGTTTATCTTTCCTTCAACCATGTAATTTCCAAAAAAAATTTAACTCACTGTGGAGTCACTTTTCTTAGTACCATAAAATCTCAAATCCTTATTTAAATAGTACTGCAGTACAATCCTTATTTATTTCCAGAACATTATTGATACAACACTTAAATGAAATAATTCTAAAATGACAACATAAGAACACTAGTCATTTCTCTTCATCTGTGGTAGTATCATAACTTGATTATGATCCAATAGCATCATTCGTGGCATAGTCTGATGACTGGGACATAGGTTCGAGTAGTGTCCAAACTCCTTGCAAATGAAGCATTGTACATTTGAAACCATTTTCTTACCCTTACAGTCACGTACTTTGTGCCCTTTTCCTCCAAACTTATAACAAACTCCCATTCCTTTCAGGCAAGTTCCAGGGTGTTTCTTCCCACAGTTATCACATATGGGAAAATTATTCTTTTCCCTCTTCCCTTTATCCATCTTTCTCTCTTCCATCATTTTCTTCTCTTGCTTCTCTTCAAAGCCATAGGACTCAGTAAACTCTTTACATATCTTATCAACACATGATATTATTTCTTCATACGATGATAATACATGGGATACTATTTCTCTTATAAATTCTGGCTTAAGACCATGAAAGATATGATCCTTCTTTCTTTTTGGATCATGTGCATTGCTGGAGTTATCATTCATTCTACTAGGCGCCATTTCTAAAAAATGGCATACACTAGATTAGTTCATGAATAACAATACCTAATCCCAAACTTGTAAACCAAATAACATAAATTAAATAGTTTATGGATATAATCCATAATCATAAAAATGTCTCCTTTTAGGAATTATATACTCATAAATCATTAATAATGGTTTTTAAAGAAAATGAGAATTATCCTAAGCATATCCCCCGGGAGTGTCGTAACCAAGAGTGCAGCAAGGCCTGTTGTCGTGCACCAGTTCCTGTTCGAGTCTAGCTCAAAGTGGTGTTTTCGGGTTTTACCCCTAGGTACATCTGTTCCAGAGCCACCTCTACCTGCTTGTATCCAGACAGGGATGTATTGCTCGGAAAACTCACAAAATATCTACAATACAAAAATTCTAGGAAGTTCTTCTATACTAATCCTCATAGTCCATATTAAATCTATGTACTCTAATCCGAGTTTATCTAAATCTAGCTTCCAAGGTTTGTACTAAACTTTCTCTGATACCAACTGTAACGCCCCGACCCCAGTTACCCAGAGTCGGTGCATTATTACATAACATAGGCATGATCACAAGAAAGATAAAATCTCGAAAGATCGATTGGTATAGTAGCCTTGGAAGCACTAGATATATTCACAATGTTTTACATTACATAATAAAGTGAAAAACTACTACAACAACATAATGTATCGATAGTCCACACTATTATCCCCTTATAATATCCTTACAGGTCATTCATAACTTACTTCTTCACATCCTGGGAAAAATAAAACCTAGAAAAGGCGTGAGCTCAAATTCCCAGTAAGGATAACAAAAAAGCGGAAACTTTCCAAAATAAGCATAAACATTTAAGGCAATGTATAACTAAAACAAAAGCCTTTTAAACTTGAACTTCAACATAGTATGGAAAAAGTAAAATGAAATAATGCCATTTACTTATTCACATGGATATTCTACTAATTGAATAATCACATACAATATCACTAACCACTTTCATAATGATGGAATGCATGATGCCAAACTTTAATTTCTGTGTCGAGGCCTCGTGCCAAGACCTAAGGGATAACTGTAATCGGAACCCAACCCGAAGAGACTCTGTAACTGGACTCTATCCTGGAGTGCCTCTAATAACCGGACACCAACCCGGAGTGCCTCTAATAACTGGACACCAACCCGGAGTGCCTCTAATAACCGGACACCAACCCGAAGTGCCTCTAATAATCGGACACCAACCCAGAGGGCTTACTTTTACCGGTCCCCAACCTGGAACATACTAGTCCAACACATTCATCTTAAGAAGAGGATGAAATATGACATAAACATTCGTATTAAAACTAATATAAAAAATATCAAAACTTTAATCATAAACCATTAATGGAATAAAAATAACTCATCCATAGTAAAAAATATCACAAAACCATAAATACAATATGGATGATTTGTATCATAATAAATCAACTTGAAATAAGTTTAAAATTTATCAATGGATGTTGACATAGATGAAATCAATACTATTTGAGAGAAATATCTCTTTTTTTGAAATCATTTAAAAGTCGAATAATTATAAAGAAAACCTTTATTTTGAAAATATCTTTATAAGATTGTGAAGAAAGCTTCAAAGGTGTAATAATGACAGAGAATAACCACACCCACCGTATAAGTTAAAAAAACATTCTTACCTTAATTTTGACAAAAAGGTTAAAAAGGACGGAAATATTCCTTTATAAACCTCTTATAAAAAGTAAAACAAGGGTATAAATGTCTTTAACCCATATTCTTGTAAATAGTAAAAATGTTTTGAAATAAATTTTTAAGAAACATGGATGTGGATGATAAAGAGGTCCCAGTAGATTATTACGTATAAACAACCTCGGATAATGAAGAGATTGCGAAACAAACCCTTACCAATTTGGTAACTTACAAAACATACAACCCATGAAAGAGGTATCATACAATGAATATGTTAATACACATAAATTAAAGTTTATTACAGAAAGAATATAATTATGGGAAGTACATACACCACACAAAAGGTAATGGTGGCAATATGGCATGAATCTCACGTGAATAAGCAGTGAGATGAAAACCCCTTACATTGCTCTTTCCTTTAGTCGAGGGTACATTTAACCTCCTTTACGAAGATCGTAGTATGTTATTAAATTATACCAAAAACATATTAATATTTATGATATCATACATGATTCATTTATGACTTTATATTACCCATTTAATAATAATTTCCATGTTAAGTTAACATTTCGGTTAATAATCACTTTCTTTATCGTACGTGTTTTAACTTGTCACTCTTGGTTGTATCACATAGATCATGATTTAAATACTTCCAGAATATAAAACATGATAAATATATCATATATATTTAGAATATAAATATGTATAATAGATATATATATGAAATGGAAAACACCGTTTATGGAGACGGTAGTCCGTACGTACGCATAAACATTGTTTCTGTTTTCATATAGTATTGAACGTAAGTAAGTGAATAAGATATATGTAAGTACATAAATCCTTATATATATATATATCTCCAGTAGCATTATTATGTCAAATATTACATACTTATTAGTAATATATATTTTTATAATCATCGATGAATGGAGAACTTGGAAATGAATCTCATCGCGTCGTGGAGACGGTAATCCGTACGTACGCACGAGCGAAAATATCATTCTTTTGATATTAAAATAATATATAATTGGATGGTATATCATATATACAGAATCATTATCATGTTATATTTATTATTTACATTATTTACACATTATTATTATACCCATCCAAATAGTAATTTATTGAATAACAATTACACCACGACGTGGAGACGGTAAGCCGTACGTACGCACGTATGGTGACATGTTATTCAAAGGATGGATAGAATAATGAATATGGTTGTACCATATTTATAATAACATCACAGTATATTTATGATACTAGAGTTATTATTTTAGAATGGCAATAACAAAGGAAGAATAAGTGGAAGAAGAAAGGAACTTGGAAAAGGGTGGTGAAATCATTACCTCTTCTTCGGGTTCTTCCTTTTGATTTGATCAAAAGGGCTCCTTAGGTTGGCTTTCTGATCAGACTAAGACCTCTAGGTTGTAGTGAAGGAAGTTGAGATAGTATTTGGGCAGAGTTTGTCCGATCCAAAAGGCTTTGAAGGTGTGATTTAATGAGAAGGGGGAGTGCCCTTTTATAAGAGGGGTGAGGGGCACCTTTGGAAAAGCTAGAAATATTAATTTATAATAAATTCATATTCGGTTTCTAATGGCTCCAAAGTTGATTATTTAAATGTTAAGGTGGGTATGGGTCGAAAAACACTCAACCAATATAATTTAGACAGGTTTGAGTACTTATATTAACCTTATCTTTATGTATTAACTCTAAGTTAATTAGTTTCACTTTTACAATATCTCTTTGTATTTTTATATTATATGGTTAATAAACTTACCATATACATCAAATAAACCCCCAAGTGGTCCATTAATGATACACATATCATGATATAAGTCTTTTGGCCGAATCTTAGATTTTTTAGGAATTTAATATCAATTAATAATATACTATTTGTTTTAAAAACTCTTTTATGTCAATTTTGACACTATTAATACTTGATTTTTGTAAAACTCATAATAGAATGATTACTTCGAACAACATTACTTAAATAAATCAAAATATTTCATATTATCATATAAAATTATTGTAATTCATAAAAGTCTCAAATTATATTTATTTGGGTATTTATAATATCAATTATATTAAATTTTCCCTATTATGGTAATTACTGCATCATCATTGTGTCATAAATAAATTAAATTATGTAATCTCTAAAAATTATAAATAAAATATCATTATGTATGAAATATTTTTAGATTTCTAATGAATATATATAGTCGAATGTCCAACCTATATTACCCTATGTAAAAATTGTTTTGCTAAGAGATATATGCTTGTGTCATTTTTGTATTTATTTTAACTTAATTAAAATAAAGTGTCCCTATCACCTACAAGTGGCTCCATGGGGTCCCAAAATCGACCCAAAGATTACTATGGTCGAAAATTTATCAACCAATAAGGTAAGGACACGTTTTAGGGAAATTTAGTATTATTATAATATTATTTTTTAACCCTTATTTACCGGATTTACCCTTAACCATGGTAAATAAAATATTTACCGCAGTAATTATTCAAAATGTCTAAAAATAAAAGTTACCTATTTACACAATTTGAACATCCTGATTCCGAATATGGAATCCATTTTTCCAAATTCAAAACACAGAAGTGGCAGAAATTAATTTAAAATTAATTCCTGTTGTTAAAACAAAAAGCGTGTTTTCAAGAGATAATAACTATGGAAAGATTGTTACTTGTTTATGTTCGGTTTAATTGTGAAATTATGTCCAATGACCAACATTGTATTAAATGGTAAAAATATATTATAAATATACTTTAAAACCACTCAAATTCATAATTTATCACTATTAATTATTTTTATTAAAAAAGTTGTTTTTAATTAAAATTTAGTAATTTTCACTATTCATCAAAGTATTAAAGTTACCCGAAAAGTACCAAAATTTCACCTTAGGGTAAATTCGACACTCAAAATCCAAAAATGAAGTCCATTTTAAAATATAAAATATATATAATTTCAAAAAGTAGGTATTACTATTCATAACGGCTAGTTTGATCGGTTGTGATGTGTGTTAAAACTCGAAGTTGCGTACAACACACGCTACTGTATTATTCAAAGGAAAGCGTACCATGGAAGCTTGGGATATTTCATTTTAAATTTTTGATGTCCCCATTTAGTCAAAAAGTTTAAAATATTGTATTTAAAAAGGGTTCACTATTAAAAGTTGATAAAAGTGAAATACTGAAAATGAATTTGTTCTTGCATTATATCTAAGAAACTCATAATATGGATTCTAAAATTATAAGGATTATATAAAGTTTAAAATTTAGTTAATACTATTCATAACCTCTTTTGAATGGCTTTTTTGGTAAGTCATGGTGCGATTGAACCTGGTGTTGCGTGTAGTGCAAGTTATTGAATTATTTTGAAGGAATAACACACTATGAAATCTTGGGGTGTTACATCAAATGCTCAATAAGGGCAAACAAAGGAAATATCAATCATATCATATTTATAAGAACATAACTTTTTGAAATTATTAACCTGCAAATGAGATCATAATATCATAACATGGGATAAATCATAGTAGTGAAATGGAATCCCAATAATAATAACATAAAACATTAAACATTTTGGCATACACACATAATCATATAACATCATTTCTTATTAGTCAAGACTCATTTATAAAACTATAATAGGGGAAAAAGTCCATTTCTAAACCAAGTTCACTCCTCATTCCAGTCCAGTATCACTGAACCGATTTAACTTTCTGTTCCAGCCATGTCTATCTCATGAGATATAAATCTTTACCCAATGAATTGTAGGGATATATAGGTCCCACCCATCTTATAATGAATCCATTCTTATGTGTGCCACAAAATCATAAATCATATATCATAGCATGACCAATGTAATAAAAATGGGATTCTTAAACATCATGCTATCATAACATAAACCATATAAGATAAAAGAACATAATTCCATCATAAAATAATCAAATCAATATAAAAATAGGGATATAAATAGAACCCTATATTATCTTAGATGGAAAACAATTTTGATAAAACACTTGAACTTTATTCTTTAGGAAAATATCCTTTCTACTTCAAAAATATTTTTCCTTTCTTAACATGTCATAAAATTTTAAACTAAAAGATGTGAATTAAAAATGAACTTGAAAATTTTCAAAGGAAGATTCATGGAAATAATTTTCTATGGAATCATAAAAATCCATTCATTCCATATAAGTTAAAAAAATAATCTTCTCGTACTTTGGCCGAAAAAGTCAAAAAGTATCGCGTACTAAAAATGAAAAAAGATTCCTTTCATATCTTTTACTAAAAATTCACCAATAGGTAAAATTGGATTTGAAAAATTGTAGGAAGATAGAAATAATATTACATATTAAGGAAACATGGATGTGGATGATAAATATTCCCCAGTAAATTCCAAAGTATAAACAATCCCGGATAAAAATGAGATTATGAGATTTTCCCTTACCTTAGGTCCGATATGCTTCGTACGTATCCAAACCTCCTGTATAATGATTTAAATAATGTCATTTACATATCAAATAATCATATTAATTTTTATGATATCATACATGGTCATATTATTATCTTCTTATTAGTAATATTTCATTTCTACTTGTTATTCGGGTGTTCATTGCTTTATGTTCTTATGCATGTGTTGTCGAATAAATTCTTATTACTCTTTATAGGTTATAGATAGCTTATTTACAGAATGGTATTAGTGTAATATATATTATATATATTCATTCAATTCATTTATATAATCATTATTCAATGAAGATCATGTAGAACGAGTCACATCACAACGTGGAGACGGTAGGCCGTACATACGCCCAAGCGATGATATCATTCCCATAACTATTGAATTGTATTGGAGTGGAAGATAGAATTTCTCAGAATTAGAATCATGTTATAATTATCATATATAGTAATTCTTTACACCCTTATACCCATCCATGTAAGGTGGTGGTGGAAAACAGATTACACCACGACTTGGAGACGATATTCTGTACGTACGCACACGCGGTGATTTCATTTTCCGTAGGATGGATAGAAGGTGGAATAGGGTTTTTTCATATTTATAATAACATATCAGTATATGAGTGATACTGATGTTATTAATTTATGATGAAACAAATAATGAAGAAGAAGTAGAAGAATAAATAAAATGGAAAGAATTGTTAAAGGATATTACCTCTTCTTTGACGCGCCTCTTCTTAACCTCCACTTAGGTCACTAAAGTTGGTCTTTGAAGAAGACTATGAGTTCTAGTATGTTTTTAGGGAAGTGGAGAAGTGAAATTGTCAGGGGTTGGCCGAGATTGAAGGCTCAAAGTGGTGCGAGGAGGAGAGGGAGGAGGTGCCCTTTTATAAGGGAGGAGATGGGCACCTTTGGAATTATAAGAAATATTAATTTATAATAAATTACACACCCACTTAAAAACCGCCAAAAATGATTCAAATACGAATATTAGATGATATAGGGTTTTATTATCATCAACCAATAAAATTTAGACAAGTTGGGAATTTATTTTAAACATTATCAACTTGATTTATCCTTATATAATCTATTTAATTTTATTTGTGGTAATAATATTCTAAATTTTAAATCATTATAAATAATTACTTATATGTTTTTAATTTTCCATAATTGTATAATTTATTACATTTTTAACCATATAAATTTTAATTTATAATTTTTAAATATTTTGATGATTTTTAAACAATTATATAATATGTATTTTTTATAGAATAACAATAGTGTCAATTTTGACACTATTCATTTATTTGAATTTAAATAAAATATAAACAGAAGATATGTTCAAAATAAAATATTCAGTAGATTATTAACATGTCATATTTATCTATAAAATTAGTGGATCACATTAAATTGTTCATATAATATTTATTTTAATACTTTTAAAATCATTTAATTTATAATTCCATCAATAACATAATTTCAACATCACTATTGTGTCATATTTAATGAAAATTATTTAATAGCTAAAAATTATAAATAAATTCACATGATGTAGATAATTTTATTAGCTTTCTGGATAATATTCATGTTATAAGTTTCATTAAGTTTATCACTAAATTAAAATTATTATACTTATAAGATTTAAGAGAGTGACATGTTGTCACTTTCTTTGGTTTTAATAATAATTAAATTATTTTAATATTAAAAAGTCCATAAAATGAATTATTTCCGACCCTTAGGTGATAAGGGTTGACTTTTATTCATCTAATAGAATTTTTTCAGGTGTTAGGTTAATTTTATAATCTTATTTTTACCCTTAATTACCCGATTTACCTTTAACTACAGTAAATAAAAATTACCGTAGTTACTATTCATAATATCAAAAAAATAAAAGTAACCTATTAACATAATTTGGACCCACTGAATCCAAATATGGAATCTATTTTTCAAAATTAAAAACAGAGAAGTTGTATTAATTAATTTAAAAATTAATCCCGTTGTTAAGAAAACGGGTTTTAAAAGTTAAAACATTGCCAAAGATTGAAATGTTTTTACCTATGAATTCAATGTAAAATTAATGGTAATGAAATAAATTATATTAAATGGTAAAAATATATTCTATTTATACTTTAAAACAATTCAATATTATAATTTATCCATATAAATTATTGCGATGAAAAAAGTTGTTTTTAATTAAAATATATAGTGTTTTTACTATTCATTAAAATATGGAAGTTATCAGAATAATATGAAAAATTTACCCAAAGTAAATTATTATACCCCGTTTTCAAAGAAGAATTTTATTTTTTTTCAAATTTCACTTATAAACATGTCAAAAACTAGATTTAATGTTGGTGCGCCATCAAAAGGCGGCAAAACTGCATTTTTTGAAAAATACTTATATTACACGAAAAAAATATTTTGTTCACATACCATGTTTTAGAAAATGTGTAATATGAATAATAATGTTATAAAATTAAAAATGTAGTTAATACTATTCATAACTACAAGTCCATAATAATATTAAATCAATATATCGTTGTTTAGTGAAACTCACTATTGCATACAACACACGCTATCGAGGAAGGTTGCTTTTGCGTATAACGCTAGCCAAGCTAGTGTTGTTTGTAGTGAAAGATTACTTTGATGTTGCGTATAACATAAGACATAAAAAAATATATTTCTAATAAAATATCAGGGTGTTTCATTCTACCCCCCTTAAAATGAATTTCTCCCACGAAATTTGTCACTTCCTAACAAACAGATGAGGATACTTCTCCCTCATCATATTCTCAATCTCCCATGTAGCTTCTTCTAATTGGTGGTTCCTCCATAAAACTTTCACCAAGCAAGTGGTCTTGTTCTGTAGAACTTTTTCGCCATGATCTAGAATCTCTATCGGCTGTTCTTCATAAGAAAGATCTTTCTCCAGCAGTACAACTTCTAAGATTAGTACATGTGAAGGATCGGGTATGTATTTTCTCAAGAGAGATACATGGAACACATCGTGAACTTGAGAGAGATTCGTTGGAAGCGCCAATCGGTAAGATAACTTCCCAACACGATCCAGTATTTCAAAAGGACCGATATACCTAGGGCTCAGCTTGCCCTTCTTTCCAAATCTCATTACTCACTTCCATGGAGATATTCATAAGAACACTTTATCACCCACTTCAAACTCTAGGTCTTTTCTTCGGTTATCGGCATAACTTTTTTGTCGACTCTGAGCTGATCTTATGTGTTTTTTAATAGATCAGACCTTTTTTGCTAGCTCATCAACGAGATTAGGTCCTAATAGATTTCTTTCCCTAACTTCATCCCAGAAAGTTGGAGTTCATCATTTCTTTCCATAGAGAGCTTCATAAGGATCCATCTGAATACTGAAGTGAAAGACATTGTTATAATAAAATTCCACCAAAGGTAGGTGTTGATCCCAACAACCTTTTAAATCCATAGATCAATCTCTTAACAGGTCTTCTAGAGTTTGAATTTTTATCTCAGACTGACCGTCTGTCTGAGGATGATAAGCAGTGCCGAAACTCAACTCTGTATCTAGAGTATGATGAAGACTTCACCAGAACATCGAGGTAATCCTCGGATCCCGATCAGATATAATTGAAAGTGGTACTCCATGAAATCTTACCACTTCCTTTACATATTTCCTGGAAAGCTGATCCAGAGAGAAATCTTCTCTAATAGCAATGAAGTGTGCCGACTTCGTATGACAATCAACTATGACCCAGGTAGCATTATTGCCTTTGGATATTTTAGGAATTCCGGTGACAAAGTCCATAGTGATGTTTTCCCATTTCCATTAGGGTATGGGTAATGGTTTTAACATCCACTTAGACTTCTGTCTCTCAGCTTTAAGATGCTGACAAACCAAGCATTGAGAGACATATTCAACAACATCTCTTTTCATGCCATCCCACTAGAAGTACTCTTTCTGGTCCCTATACATCTTCGTGCTTCTAGGATGAATAGAGAATGAAGAACTATGAGCCTTATCCAGAAGATCCTTCTTTAATTATGGGATGGGAGGAACACAAACCCGATTCCTGAACCTTATTATTTCATCACAATCAATGTGAAAGTTAGGAACATTTTTCACCTTCTTTTGTAACTCTACATCTTCATTCTGTGCCTCTTTAATCTTCATATGTATAGATGGTTGAACATTCATTTGAGAAAGATAATATTTTCCCCCTTCCATTATAATTCCAAGATCCATCCTTTGTAAATCCATAAATATTTGATCTTTTGTGATCCTCATCATGGATAAGCTAGCATGGTGTTGTTGACTTAATGCATCTACCACCTTGTTTTCTTTCCCATGGTGATAATGAATTGAGCATTCGTAATCCTTAATCAGCTCCAACCATCTTCTTTGGCGCATATTCATCTCTTTTTCTATGAAAATATACTTTATACCTTTATGATCAGTATAAATATCACACCTTTCACCAAAATATAACGCCTCTCCAAATTATTAATGCAAATATTACCACAGCTAATTCCAAATCACGAGTTGGGTAATTTTGCTCATGGATTTTCAACTATCGTGAGGCATAAGCTATCACCATATTGTTTTTCATGAGAACACACCCCAATACCTTCTTGGATGAATCACTGTAGATCACAAACCTTTCTACACTACAAGGTAGTGTGAGCACAAGTGCACTAGATAACCTTCTTTTTAACTCCTTGAAATTCTCTTCACACTCCTCCGTCCAAACGAACTTAACTGCTTTTCGAGTCAACCTGGTGAGTGGATTAGATAATCGTGAAAAATATTTCCCAAAATGTCTATAATATCCACCCAAACCAAGGAAACTTCAGATCTCAGTTACAGTTGTTGGTCTCGACCATCTTTCGATAAACTCTGTTTTTGCTGGATCCACAGATATCCCCTCTTTTGAGATTATGTGACCCAAAAATGAAACTTTTTGAAACCAAAATTCACACTTGGTAAATTTGGAATAAATATTCTCCTTTCTTATGGTATTTAATACAATTCTCAAGTGATCTTCATGTTTTTACTTGTTCTTTGAATAGACAAGAATATCATCTATAAAGACTACCACAAACTGATCAGGATAGTCTCTAACGACTCTATTCATTAGATCCATGAAGATAGTAGGGGCATTAGTAAGACCAAATGGAATCACTATAAATTAATAGTGTTCATACCTTGTATGGAAAGATGTCTTTGGTATATGCTACCTTTTGACCCCTAATTGATGATACCCTGAATGAAGATCAATCTTGGAAAAGTATTGAGCTCCGCATAGTTGGTCAAATAAGTCATCAATGCATGGGAGAGGGTATTTTTTCTTGATAGTGATCTTGTTAAGTTCTCGATAATCAATGAAAAGTCTCATTGATCCATCTTTCTTCTTAAAAAATAGAACAGGTGCTCCCCAAGGTGATGTACTAGGGCATATGAATCCCTTATCAAGATTCTCTTGGAGTTGCTTCTTCAATTCCTGCAACTCAATTGGGGCCATTTTATAAGGTGTCTTTGAAATGGGCATAGCACCCGGTATGAGTTCTATTGAAAACTCAACTTCACAATTTGGTGGAAGACCTGGAAATTCCTCTAGAAAGACATCATCAAAATCTCGCACAATGGGAATATTCTTAATCATGAGTTTCTAGCCAACCATTTGATATAAATAACCTTCATTTATTAGAATCAAGACCCATAATATGGAAGAAATTTCCACTAGAAGGTTATATGCATCCTTGCATTGATAGATGATCATAGATTGATCGGGAATATTAAATGTGATTTTACATCATTGGAATTTGATATGAGCTCCGTATAAAGAAAGATAATCCATTCCAAGAATCACATCAAATTCCACTATATGACGGATCACAAGATTTTCAGGAAGAACTTTCCCACAAACTTCAATCAGAGAATAATTGTAAACTTTTGATGTGACTGTTTTTCCCTTAGGAGTTTTCACAGCTAAGTCAACATCTAATTGTTGAGATAATACGACAATACCCTTAGAAAATTATTTGGAAATAAACAAGTGGGTGGATCCACAATCAAATAAAACATTTTCTACATTAGAGTGGATGGTAAGTGTACCTTTCACCACTTCGTTATCGAACTCCACATCACCGATAGAAATTGCATGTGACTTTCCTTTGTCGTTGGCCTTAAGAGTTTATTGATGTCGATCATCATCAAAAACTCTTGGATTAGGTCATTGAATAGCATAATGCCCCATCTCCTTTCACTTGAAACATTGAAGTGTTGGAGGTACATTCTATGTATCCCTTTCTTTGTTCGCATCCTTAGACCTCTTCTTCCCATTATTTCAACATTCAATTTCCCGATGACCTTCTTTTCCCCACTTAAAACATTTTATTGTCCCTTTAAGACAATTACCTCGATGTTTCTTTCCACAACTGGAGAATAAAGGAAAAATCACCTTCTTTCCAGTGTGGTATTTATATTTTCCTTTGAATTCCATTTTCTTTTTCTTATCAAACCCATATGATTGATGGGTTACTCCAATCTCCATCTCAACCTTGAGAGAATATCGAACAATTTCCTCGTAGCTATTGAAGTCCCTTATGGATAACGCCCTTCGAATACTTGTTTTTAAGCCACTAAAGAATTAATCAATCTTACTCTCATGTTGGATAATAATTCCAAAAGAATACCTTGCAAGTCTTGTAAAATTTTCTTTGTAGGTACCAACCGATTTATCTTATTTTTTCTTCAGTTCAAGAAACTCCTTCTCCATCTTTGTTCGAAGAATAAGAGGGAAGTACCTATTGAAAAATAAGTTCTTGAACTCATCCCATTCCATGGAATCAATTTCATCCCTTTGCCTCGTATTCATGATAAGATTCCACCATCGATCAGCTTGACCTTCCAAACGATACACTAATAAGATGACTTTGCCATGTTCAGAACATTGTAGAACTGAAAATATATTATCAGTGGTATTGATCCATTGTTCAGCCACTAATGGATCCGAAGACCCACTGAATGAAGGTGGACACTGCCTCATGAAAGATTCAATAGAATGTTGCTCCTTCCTTTGATCGTTTGTAAGTACTGCATGATTCATAGATTGAGAAAGTTGTGTGAGCATGGCTACAAGATTTTGCATTCCAGCTCCCATAACGTTTGGTTGCTCAGGGGGAAAATCATTGCATTGTCCGTCACCTTCCGCATTAACACGGTTCCTTCGGGTTCCAGCCATTGACTAAAACCAAGAAGCGTGGTGTGAGAAACATTAATTACAATAGGGAAACCACGTAATCAGTAATAAAATTTCACACTTTAGGTCTTATCATAGGTTATTCATGGCCATTTCTAAAATACTATGATTATGTTCTCTACTTATAGATATCCTTAGGGTTCTTACTAAGGATTTCACATCCTAGTTTCCAAAGGTTGACTATAACTTTCCTCTGATACCAAATATAATGACCCATACTTTAGATACATGGTTATTACTTTAGAATTTAAGCATACTTATTACAACATATAACAAAACCATGGTAAGACCATATAGGAATAGTGTCATTAGAAACTGGGAAACATAAACAACTAGTTCATAAATCATCTATATTGTCTCCCTCTTATTTCATCATATCTAGAGTCCATTTTTGGAATATCCTACTTAATACCCTTATTCCTGACCAGGGGAAAAGAAAACATACAAAAGGGTGAGCTCAAATTCTCAGTAAGGGTAAGCAAAGGAAATATCAATCATATCAAATTCATAAGAACATAAAATTTTAAAATTTGTAACCTACAAAAGAGATCATAATATCAGAACATGGGATAAATCATAGTAGTGAAATGGAATCCCAATAATCATAACATAAAACATGATACTTTTTGGCATACATAGATAATAATATAAAATAATTTCTTATTATTCAAGACTCGTTGACAAGACTATCATAGCAGACAAAGTCCATTTTTGAACCGAGTTCACTCCTCGTTCCAGTCCTGTATCACTGAACTAGTTTAACTTTCCATTCCAGCCATGTCTATCTAATGAGATATAAATTTTTACCCAATGCATTGGAGGGAGATATAGGACCCACCCATCTTATAATGAAACCACTCTTATGTGCGCCACAAAATCATAAATCATATATCATAGCATGACCCATGTAATAAAAATGGGATTCTTAAGCATCATGGCATCATAACATAAACCATATAAGATAAAAGGACATAATTATATCATAACATAATCAAATCAATATAAAAATAGGGATAGAAACAGAACCCTATTTTATCATAGATGGAAAATAATTTTGATAAAACAATTGAACATTATTCTTGAAGAAAATATCCTTTTTTACTTCAAAAATATTTTTCCTTTCTTAACATGTCATAAAATTTTAAACTAAAAGATGTTAATTAAAAATAAAATATAAAATTTTTAAAGTAAGATTCATGGAAATAATGTTCTATGGGATCATAAAAATCCATTCATGTCGTATAAGTTAAAAAAACATTCTTCTCGTACTTTGGATGAAAAAGTCAAAAAGTATCTCATACTGAAAATGAAAAACGATTCCTTTCATATCTTTTACTAAAAATTCACCAATAGGTAAAATTGGATTTAAACAATTTTATAAGGATAGAAATAATATTACATATTGAGGAAACATGGATGTAGATGATAAATATTCCCTAGTAAATTCTAAAGTATAAAAAATCCCGGATAAAAATGAGATTGTGAGATTTTCCCTTACTTTAGGTCTGATATGCTTTATACGTATCCAAAACTCCTATATAATGATTTAAATAATTTTATTGACTTAATAAAAAATCATATTAATTTTTATGATATTATACATGGTCATATTATTATCTTCTTATTAGTAATATTTCATTGCTACTTGTTATTCGGATGTTCATTGCTTTATGTTCTTATGCATGTCTTGTCGAATAAATTATTATTACTCATTCTAGGTTATAGATAACTTATTTACAGAATGGTATTAGTGTAATATAAATCATATATAATCATTCAATTCATTTATATAATCATTATTCAATGAAGATCATGTAGGACAAGTCGCATCACATCATGGAGACGGTAGGTTGTAAGTATGCACAAGTGATGATATCAGTCCCATAACTATTGAATGGTATTGGAGTGGAAGATGGAACATCTTAGAATTAGTATCATGTTATAATAATCATATATAGTTATTCTTTACACCATTATACCAATCCATGTAAGGTGGTGGTGGAAAACAGATTACACCACGGCGTGGAGACGATATTCCGTACGTACGCACACGCGGTGATTTCATTTTCCATAGGATGGATAGAAGGTGAAATAGGGTTGTTTCATATTTATAATAACATATCAGTATATGAGTGATACTTATGTTATTAATTTATTATTAAACAAATAAAGAAGAATAAGTAGAAGAAGAAATAAAATGGAAGGAATAGGTAAAAGATATTACCTCTTCTTTGACGCGCCTCTTCTTACCCTCCTCTTAGGGTACTAACGTTGGTCATTGAAGAAGACCAGGACCTCTAATATGTTTATAGGTAAGTGGATAAGAGAAATTTTCAGGGGTTGGATGAGATTGAAGTCTCAACGTGGTGTGAGGAGGAGAGTGAGGAGGTTCCCTTTTATAAGGGAGGAGAGGGGCACCTTTGGAATTATAAGAAATATTAATTTATAATAAATTCCAACCCCACTTAAAAACCTCCAAAAATGACTCAAATACGAATAGTAGATGATATAGGGTTTTAATATCATCAACCAATAAAAGTTAGACCAGTTGGGAATTTATTTTAAACATTATCAACTTTATTTATCCTTATATAATCTATTTAATTTTATTTCTGGTAATAATATTCTAAATTTTAAATCATTATAAATAATTACTTATATGTTGTGAATTTTACATAATTTTATACTTTAATACATTTTAGACCATATAGTTTTATTTTATAATTTTTAAATTTTTTTTTGATTTTTAAACAACTTTATAATATGTAATTTTTTTAAAATAACAATAGTGTCAATTTTGACACTATTCATTAATTTGAATTTAAATAAAAT
Organism: Viscum album; assembly: GCA_963277665.1. Taxonomy (NCBI): domain Eukaryota; kingdom Viridiplantae; phylum Streptophyta; class Magnoliopsida; order Santalales; family Viscaceae; genus Viscum; species Viscum album. The sequence continues at coordinate 437,410,977 of OY728157.1, read as the reverse complement.
ATACACATAAGATATGTTTGAACTATAAGATTTAATAGATTCATAACATGTCATATTTATCTAGAAAATTAGTGGAGCACAATAAGTAGTTCATATAATATTTATTTTAATAATTTTAAAATCATTTATTTGATAATTCAATCAATAAAATAATTTCAACATCACTATTGTGTCATAATTTATGATAATTATTTAATACCTAAAAATTATAAATAAATTCACATGATGTGGATAATTTTATTAGATTTATGGAGAATATTAAATTTTGAATTTTCATGAAGTTTGTCACTAAATTAGAACTCTTATACATATAAGATTTAAGAGAGTGACATGTTGTCACTTTCTTTGGTTTTAATAATAATTAAATTATTTTAATGGTAACAAGTCCATAAAATGAATTTATTCCAACCCTTAGGTGATAAGGGTATAATTTTAGCCATCAAATATAATTCTGGAAGGTTTTAGGGTAATTTTATAATCCTATTTTTACCCTTAATTACCCTATTTACCTTTAACTGTAGTAAATAAAAATTACCGTAGTTACTGTTCATAATATCAAAAAAAAAGTAGACTATTAAAATAATTTAGAACCACTGAATACAAATATGGAATCCATTTTTCAAAATTAAAAACACCTAAGTTGCCGTAATTAATTTAAAAATTAATCCCATTGTTAAGAAAATGGGTTTTTAAAGTTAAAATATTTCCAAAGATTGAAATGTTTTTACCTATGAATTCAATGTAAAATTAATAGTAATGAAATACATTATATTAAATGGTATAAATATATTCTATTTATACTTTAAAACCATTAAATATTATAATTTAACCATATAAAGTATTGCGATGAAAAAAGTTGTTTTAAATTAAAATATAGCGTGTTTTTACTATTCATTAAAATATGGAAGTTATCAGAATAATATGAATCATTTATCCAAAGTAAATTTTTATATCATAATTCAAAATAAGAATTTTATTTTGTCAAATTGAACATATAAACATGTCAAAAACTAGATTTAATGTTGGTGCGCCATCAAAAGGCGGCAAAACTACATTTTTAAAAAAATACTTATTTTACCCGAAAAAATTATTTTGTTCACATACAATGTTTTATAAAATGTGTAAGATAAATAATAATTTCATAAAATTGAAAATTTAGTTAATAATATACATAATAGCTAGTCCATGAATATATTATAACAATATATCGTTGTTTAGTGAAACTCGACATTGCGTACAACACACACTATCGAGGAAGGTTTCTCTTGCGTATAACACAAGCCAGTATAGTGTGGTCTATAGTGAAAGATTCATTTGATGTTGCGTATAACATAAGACATAAAAAATATATATTTATCATAAAATATCAGGGTGTTACAGTATGGCGCTGAAGAACCACTTAGATTCCACAGTCATTTCTACTCAATGTATCTAGCTTACTTGGATGCCATGGACATTCCCACTCCGTGGATAAGATTTAACTAACATGATTGGATTCTTTGTAAATTTAAACTCCTTGGATTTTATTTAACCATCATATCAGTATTCCCTAGAAATATCTAATTTTTGGATCCAACTACCATATTAGGATTCCATTGACATTTCTAATCCTTGGATCCAACAATTATATGAGGATTCCAAGGACATTTCTACTCCTTCAATTGGATGATCATAATAAAATTCTGTGGACATTTCCACTCATTATTTATAATTTATTTGATTTACATAACTCACTTTTATGAATTTACATTTATACACATTGGTACCTATTTACATGATTTACTTAGATTAATTGGTTTCCCTATACATTTATACTCCATGGACCCTGGACCATGTAAGCCTGATATATGATTACATGGTGTAGGATGTCAATGATTCCTTTACATTATTTATTGATAGAACTCATGTTTTTGTTTCTTGAGCATATTGAGACTTGATAGACTAGACAAAATCACTTTTATTATTATTACATGTACTATTTTTTATATAATGGATATAAGTTAGGTGTATGAAACTGATCATATCTTAAGTAATTTTCCAAAAACGATTGAGTGATTTTTAGATTTGTAATTTGACAATAGTTTAGATAGTGTTCATATACAATACCCCTGTTTTAATTATGTTGGAATACCTTTTTTAATTCATGACTAATTTAGATACCATGTAACCAAATGTGTCTTTCATACAAACTACAATGTCAGGTATAACAATGAGGAGAAAATTAAATGTAAAAATGTTACTGATCTTAATGAGAGGACTAGATTAGAGAATATAATAGAGGAATAATTTAAATTTTTTCATCTTAAAGAGAAATAAAGGATGAAAACCCAAGAAGAATTTAATATGAGCATACATAATGCATGTAATGAAAATGATGATGTTAATAGGGTGAAAAATTGAATAATGATTCTATGACTCAAGTATATCGATAATGTGGTAAAATGAAAAGATGAAAATTTTAATCTTATGGTTTCATGGGAAAACCATGTATGGGATTTATAATACTACCACCAATTATATTCTTACCTTTTCAAAGTAATTATTTCAAGATGATGCATATATTCCCAAAAACCATTATATGGAATAAAAGTTAGTTAATGAACTTTTTTTAAAACCATAATTTCCCAAAATATTACATCTTATTTTGGGATGAAATTACTAAAAAAACAATTTTATAAAATGTGGTGCATATCGATGAAATCCAAATACTAATGAAACGCCATATCGTGTGCCACAAAAAGTAATGTGTCACTTTACATTGATTCCTAGACTCTATAATATTTTCATGTCTTATGATATATCAACAAATCTGTAATGGAATGATACTAATAGAAAGAAGGATAAGGATGAGTTAGTCCATCCTAAAGATAGATTTGCATGGCAGATATTGGATTCTTGATATCCTAATTTTTCATCTGGCATGTGTAATGGGAGGTTGGGTCTATCATGTGTCTATTTTAATCTATTTGGGAAGATTTTTACTTCACACAACAGAAGTATGGTTTTCATTCACATTTATAACGTTCCTCCATGGATGTGTATGAAAAAACCTTTCACATTCAAGAGTATACCCATATTTGGACATTCTGATCCTAATAATGATATATATCTATACATGATATCTTTAATAAAATAGATTAATCATATTTATAATGTGGGTGTGCATTGATATGATACTTTTTGAGAGGTATATTTCAGATGCATGATGCTATTATATGGATGATAAAATATTTACCTTCTTATGTAGTGATGTTTTGTAGGATCATAAAGGGAAAACTTTCATGCCCATTCTGTATATATAATAAATGATCTAGAAGATGTAAATATCAACATAGTTTCAGTTTTATGGGACATTAATAATTATTTATGATGGATCATCTATACCAGAATAATTTTCAATGGTTTGTAAATACCATGGAGATCAAAAAGCCACCTCATCATATGTCTTGAAATGATGTTCTTAATGAATTTATATTTCTATTTTTTCATTTATGAAGGGTTAGTTAAAATATAGATGGATGAAGAATGTTTACACTGAAACTAATTACAATAGGAAGAATAAAAGTATATTCTTTGAGTTTCCCTATTGGTCAACTAATTTATTACATCACTTCTTAGATGCAATTCACATTGAAAATAATATATGTGAAATTTTTCTTTCAATTCTTTTAAATGTCAATGTAAATGAAAAATAGAATTTTCAATCTTGACGTGACTTGGTGGATTGTGGTACTATACTATAATTCCATGTTGTGTGTATCGGTGAAAAAAAATGTAACGTTCTATGTGATTCTTATGTGATAACACATATATAAAAAATAAATTTTTGGAAGTACTAGAGATTATTAATGTTCATTATGTATATTTTGGAATCATATCAACACATGTTAATAGAAGAGAGTTAAAGATGAAATATTTTAAGACTCATGATTATCACATCATTCTGCATGAGTTGATTCTAATATAAATCCATCATCTATTTTCCAATCATTTATGGTTGATAGTTATTTTATTTTTAAAATTTTATTTATATCTTTTTTTAATAATTTTAATAAGTATTTATTGAAAAAATTCTTGGTAGAGGCACATTTAATTTTTTTGAGTTAGAGAAAATATTTCCTCAATCAGTTTTCATATGCATGCTACTTTTAACTATCCATATTCCAAATGAAATACTCCTTATAATACCTCTTCATTTTTATTGGATGTATCTAACTGAAATAAATATATACACATGAAAGTATTATTTATGGAACATGAATCCTCCCAATGTATCTATCAAGAAAGGATACATAGATCAAGAATGTATGGATTTCTATTCAATGTATTCTTTTGATGTGACTATGAGACAGAATAGAAAAATTAGTAATTTAGACTAGAAGTATGAGAAAATTGATACCATTTTTTCTTAACTTCACTAGATAGGGTGACTTCTTGGAGTCTATATATTGACTATGTTAAAACTTGAAGAGGGGGATATAGCATATCACACATTTTTGTTTAACTATTATTTTTATGACTATATCAAGTTTATAAATAGAACATGTACATGCCATTCATCTCATATAATTGTACATATATATTAAACTATTTTTATTTTTTATACTCGGAATAAAAAAAGTTAGAAATAAAATCATCATTCTTTATCTTTGAGAAGGAGAGATACTTTTCATAGAAAATAATTTTATGCAAGGTTGAAATTGAAGGTATAAGTAATACTATATTAAATTAATTAAAATAATATTTAGTTTATTTAAATATTAATTTATATTTCAGGTAATGAGTTTTCCTACTGAATATATCTCTAAGTAAATTAGATAATTGTCTTTTGGTCCTAATTCTATGGTTCATGAATGCAAATCAATTTGGATCAACAGGTAAAAATTTATGATCATTGAATGAGAAATGAACATGAGAACATGAAAAAGACGGTGTCAAAGTGACTTCCACAATTGAATTTTATGCTAGTGCCTCATATATTAGACCTCTATTTGAAAATGTATCTTATTATGGATTCACTAATAAAATAGTAAATTTGGATTATTAGTCTCATGGGGGAGTCACTATGATGAAATGAATGTGGTTGATGATGAGGAATTGAGCATTTATTTATGGTCATGGATTTTGGGTTATTAACAAAAATCTCACACTTACTATTGATGATCCATATATATTACATCAACGGTGAAATAATTTTTTAATGTGAAAGATAATATACTACCTGAATTTGGGGTCATTATTGAAGTAACACCAAGACATATTTTTTATGATGGTGATGATGAGATTGGCACTATCATAGAACCCATTATCCCTGATCAATTTATTACTTATGATGACTCCAATAATAAAATTTTTAGAGTATATTATGAACATGGGGTTGTGGTGGGAAATATATAAAATCATCCATATGTGTTCTTAGTTCTTTCGGTTTAGTTCAATATGGGTTGTTCAGGTTGGTACTTTTCAATTTTATTACTATTTATTAAAATTATTTTGTTTCCAACTTGAAATTAATCTTAATTTTCAATATGTACTAGTTTTATATCTCTTTGTGTTACATTTTATCATATTGAATTGAACTGTATTAAAACCTAACAAATGAAACAACATTAAAAAAATTCAATTACAAAAAAAGATGAGTTGAATTGAAACACATTAAACAAATTATAATGAAAGTTAAAAAAAATGAAAGTAATTACCTAAGCAATAAAAGGAAAATTGACCTAGCCTAAAATATGAACCGAATGACCTAACCTAAAAAATGTAAAAAATGATCGAATGAAATGACCAAAATGAACCAAATGACCTGATAAAAACTGAATTGGATTGAATTGAAAATAGAATAAAACTATACCCATGATAAACATGATAGACATATTTATTTTTTAATAGAATGTATTTTATGTTTTGATATTCCTTCCAATAAATGTATTATTAATTTTTTATATCACTACTTATCATTTATTTGGACTGAAAATTGGTATTCCTTAATTAAATCTTGTAACATCTTATTTCTTGTTTGGATTACACATTTATAATTAATTTACAATAAAATTAATTAATTCTCAAATAGAGGAAATGAAAAACATTTAAGTGATAAAAAATAAGAGGATGTCAGAAAATAATCACTGCATAAGAGAGATATGAGTTCCTCCTCTGGTTCTTATAATGTGTATTTTATTTCAAATATATGTTTCAATAAAAAATGATTTTCAGTGATTAATATTGTTTTAACATTTATTCTTGATCCACCACACATGAGATAATTGTTATCCGATGAACATAATGGAAGTGATGCATTTTCCAAATGATGTAGGGGGTACTAGAGCTAATATCTCCACACTTCGTACCCGATCATGAACTACCCCTTCACCAGATATACCATCTTTCACAATGTTTTATTCCATGATGTCTTTAGAGGCACCCGTTATATTTAGGAAGCCTATATTTTCACCACCATTTACATCCTATCCTCCATATATTTCATTCCCTTATCTGATGATGGTTCCTACTGTCCATCCATAATATACTTTTTCAAAAATGTCCAGGCCAGATTCATTTTCTTCCAATTCCTTCTCTCCAAGATTCTACATTAATTATCCTTTGAATTCTACTCTGACACATTCTAAGTCTCACGAACATAAATTGGATCCCACTCCCAATATACTGGTTAACAATACATCATAGTGTAGAGATATAGTGACACCCATAGATCAACTTGACTTAGGTATATTTATAGAAGCATAATAATTTTTTAACCATAATTTATTTTCATTACATGATGTATTGATATAATATTTTTCTTTTTTCCTTTTGAAGTTTGATCTGCAACTAGGAGGTGTGGGTGTACACAAATGCATGAGGTGTGGTACCTCCCCATTTAGTTGATGGTTGTGTAGGATAAGGATAATCAAATGATTAGAAAAAATGGCAATAATGTATGATTTTTATGGTGATGCTTTCCAAATACACTAACATCATTCCCATCAGGAAAAATTCCAAGATACACCTTTAAAATGAAGTAATGGATAATTATGGGGTGAAAATATGGGTAACCAAATTCATTGGAATTAATGTTATATTATTATTATATTTTTTTGAGTTAATATTTTGGTGTTATATTCATTATAATTTTCCCAATGGCATGTCTGTGAGGAATTTTCAACTCATGGAATTAGGTGAGTTGTAGAGAGAATATAAGCATGTGTTATATAATGTCCATGTTTATAGAGTTGGTTTGGATTTAGAGTCCATATCGATTATCCCAAAATTATTTCTCATTAGAAGTGTATAAAGTTTAATGTATTAATAAAATTTTATGTTTTTGAATGAAAATTATGATGATTTAAAATAATAATATGATTTTTATTATTGAAAATTATTTTTTAGTGAGTATAAGAATGAAAAAGGATGCTAAAATTACCTCCACACTTTGGGGATGGCTACGATGTTGAAACATGAGAAGAATAAGCTAAAACACTCATTTATAATTTTTCTATTTAAATAAATTATAAAAATAAAATTTCTTCAATTGTAAATTATATAGATTCATTAGAATTGTCTCATAACAATGATATTGAATAAATAGACTGTTTGGGCCTTGTTAAATATATATTTATTACTGGTAATTGTAAAATTTGGTTTAAAATATACTATTTTCTAGTGGGATCCTATATAACCTCTTACTAATTAAAACATAGTAGATATTTTTTGACCCTATACAAGTAGAGTGGTTAATATACTAAAAAACATGAATTTAATTAGTGAATTAAAAGAATTTTCAAGATAATATTATAGAAAAAAATTCACTCTATCTTATGGAAATTTCTGGATTAATATCCCCAGATGGAGATTAGGTATTTTTTTAAAAAAAGATAGTGGTAGGTAGGAATCATGTGTAAATGTTATACATGTTAGTTAGGATACTATGGGAATAGAGGGCGATGTGCCTCTTATAAGGTATTTAGAAAGTGGTTGGTGGGGAATTTTTATGATAGATTTCAATGATATCAATCATTAATAAATATTTTATAAAATTAAAACCAATTAAAAAAATAAGTATTTAGTATAATAGAAAATAAACTTGATAAACATAAATACATCACACCTTCTATCCATTTAACCATAACATAGATGATTGATGATGATAATTTAAAAGAAACTAATATGGTTGTTCTTCTTATGGTAATCCACCATCTTTGAAATATTGAAATAACATTTGAAGGATTTTATTTCTCTCAAATAGTATTCTAGTACCACATATACAGTAAGTGAAGTAATAATATTCATAGTGATTCATTTATCATAACTCAGTATTTTTTAGGTATATATATAAATAAATTAAGTAAATTCCTTATATAAGCCTCATTCATTGACGAATTTTACTCTAAATAATTAAAACATCTCAATAATGTAGTATTTGAAATATCCCTCTATTGAATACATATCACTATATGAAATACATATCACATAAAATGATATAAATAGATTCCATCAGCATATTTGATTCAATAGTGTGCTTAGCTTCTCTTAAATAATCAACCTACATTTGAAATGTAGAGAAATTTTAGTTAATAGCTCCACTTTTGAGGGAAAGAAATAGATTGAGATTTTGAAGTATCTTTGTTAATTTAGATTCAAGTATCATTATAACCATTTAAAGTAATTTATAACTAACTTTTAATGACTAAGGATAAATATATAATTATTCATAAGTATTTATGGATATTTTATATAGTGATCATGAGACATTTATCAAAATATTATTAGTATCAAATAGTTATAAAAAAATAATAAAAAACATATAGATTAGTATGAAATATGATATACATGATTGATCATATTATCAAATCATATATAGTAACATTCATATGTATCCTTTCTATCTTAGTTAATCCATAATTATTTTATAAAAACATACACCACATAACAATAGGAAAACCCTTCTACTATAGTTATATATAGTAAACCTATTTGAAATCATATCAATATTTATGTTCTAACTCATGCTAAGAAACCACTTAAATTAATCTCTATAAATCCCTATACCCAATATCTAAGATGTTTCACCCATTTATTTAATAGAGAATCATTGTCCCAACTAATACTTTATAAATATCATATCATATGAATCAATTTTTTGAGTAGAGTGTCATATACATCCAATTGTTGTTTTTTATTATACTCCATATAAATCACATATATTTCCAAGATTTATCTCATTTATTATTAAACTAATCCCATTGAATGCATCATCAAAATTTATATACCAAATATGATATTATTTATTTAATCCATAAATGAATGATCACAATTTAAATGGATTTACATCTCAATTTAGAAAATAAAAAACTTTAGGTTATATCATAAAGATATCATTGGATAAAATTTTATTGTAAGAATGTAGTTTTGATATCCATTGGTAGATTTTATAATAATAATATCCAATTATAAATATAAAAAATCCTACCATAATTTATCATATATATCCCTTTAAATTATTTCTATAAACTTACACAAGAATTAATAAAACATCTTTGTAACTAAAATGTGGACCTTCAAATTTTTAGAATATTTTATGTTGTAATTCCTTAAATTCTAGAATTGATCATAACAGAAATTACCATATTAAAACCTTTTGAAACCACTTCTTATTCCCATTTAATAACTCAATATATCAATTAAAAAACACATCTTAATTATTAACCTATAACACACTTAATCTCGAGTTTAAATTAAATTCTAGTAGAGCCCAAAAGTTATTCAACCTAAAAAAAGAAATTACATCATGTAAATTCCATTTTCATGTCAACAAAAAACATGATTATTTAAACATATAATTATAGACCATTAATGATCACTCACCACCCAAACAATACTATTAAAAAATTCCAACACATCAATATTATTTAGTGTTATAAATTCAATAATTGAAAACTTTATCACCTTTAGAAACCATTCAATAAATTTACTCCCTTAAATCACATGAAATTATTATTGAATATCAGATAATGAAATTTGTCACCACATAAATTCAAAAAAATAGAACACCCTAAAAAATTTTATTGCACTTAAGGTCTCTTTTAAATCAAACAAATCATTTTATTCCATATAATAATTAATTCCATACAATATTCTCAGCTAAACATAATGGAATTTTACATGTGTTCTCATTATTTATCTATAAAAAATCATGTTAACACATAAATCTTTGAATTAATATCTAATTCCATATCAAAAAATTAGAAAACAAATAAATTCAATTGTTAGATTGACAATAATACACTATAGTAGTGAATTATATGCTCAAGTAAGTTCACAACCACTTACCTCAAGGTATGTTACCATTCCTCAAAAGGATTGGAAGTCAAATTCTCACTCTAATTTCTAAATATCAAGAATACACTAATAAATAAAATAAAAACATTAATTAAAAAATATAAGAAACTAAACCTATTTTACATTTATCAAAACCATAAGGAAAACAATATGCACACCATTATGACACAAAAATATTGTTAATATTCCTCGAATATAAATTTTAAATTTTATATACTCTCATGCTAACTAAACATTAACATTATTAATTCAAGGAAAAATTAAATCCACTTATTTCAGGAAAATTTTTAACAAAAAACACCAATACCTTTTTTCATTATTTTCAAAACAATAATTAAATATTTGATCATGGAAATAAATCTGTTAACACAAACCATATTTCCTATTATTTATTTTTATTCACAATAAATAAAAAATTATATATAAATAAATTTCATTGGTTTTATTTAAATTCCCATTAAAACATGCCTCAAAAATTTATTAATCACCTCAATTGTAAAATTATTCATTAACCTATAATTTTTTTACAAAAAAATGGAATCCACTCTCAACCAAATCAAAACACATACATGAAATCCTCTTTGACTTTACACTTTTATATATATCAACAAATAAAGAATTTACTTTAATTTTTCAAATTTCAACCACTTTTAAATTTATTCATACAAAAATAGAAACAACCAAATTAGAATACATCTATCATAAATTTCACCTTTAAAGTTTACCATATTATGCATATATTTAATATTGAATAGATTTTTTCAATATAGACATTCAATTTACATTATTCTATAATTAAATTTCCCTTATATTCATATAAATAATATATAAAAACAAAATACTTAAATTCTACATGTATTTAATTTATCAAATCATTTTTTAATCATACTATCAACTCTCCCAATTTATTATATAAATGTTATTTTGTTAATGTACTCATATCATATAAGCAGAAAGTAATATATGATTATAGTAAATAATATTGAATCATAGAGTATATTGATTTGATTTTAGTTATGAAATTAATATTAATAACCCATTTTGAATTATGATTTTCTATATTCAATGTAATTTTAGACTGTAGTTTTTAATATTGAAGGACATGTGCCTCGAGAAAAATTGTTCTTCTCGAGTAGAAAGAAGAAAGATAGAAGCATGATGAATGAATAAACAAAATAGTATATTTTATGTTTTAATCTGTTCATTTAAAATTTTAATATCTATTTTTAAACTAAATAGTTGATTTATATTTTTAATAGTGTTCTTTGGAGTCCTTTGATGAGAAAAAAGCTTAAAACATTGGTCTAACTAATCATTTAGACCAGGTATTAAGATTTTAGAAGCATGAAAGATTATGCGATCGACCAAGGAATATTAGTGTACCCACTATATATTGGAACACTTATGTTGCTATTTCTAGTAGTACTTGGTTGTAAATAGCTGGGGCATAGACTGCACAAGATCATGCCAAGGTAGAAGCAAAAAGAGGTCACACAAGAGTGTGAACAGAATGAAAAGTCAAATGATGAATTTATAAAATTTATGGCTGTATTATCTCAATAACTTCCACCAGATACCTATGTGGATTGCGATACATATATGTCGATGATTTGTACATTATATGGTGCACTAGGCGTTGGTCCTAGTGGTGGTTAGAATGATTAATTTTCTAGTAAGGGTGATGGTGAGGATGACAATTTAGGATGATGATCAAGATAGTGATGGTGATGGTGATGGTGATGAGAGAGATATTGATCCATTACATTTTTGATTGATATTTATGACATTTGTTGTTTGAAAATTAGTTGTGAATGAATATATGTGATTTTTTAAATTTGTTTTATCAATAATTGTATTCATTAAATTTTTTCTTCTGTTATAAATCTTTTTATACTGGTTGGTGATGTTTTATAGTACATATTTCATGATTACAACCAGTTGGGTTATTTTTTATGGTTGTTTAGGGAAGGTGGTGTTTCTTTTTCCTGAGAAGGTATGTCAGGTCAACACCAATGATTTCATCCAAATATTGGTATATTTTGTAGCTAATAAATTATATTCAAATGGTTTATAAACCATTTTTATATGGATTTAACAATTTTTTCAATACTCTGTTAATCACATATATTAAAAGTTTTATTAGGACATTTGGTAACATGAAATTCCAAAATAACTATACCAATTGTTCACTATAATCCATTAGTATAGCCCAATACCTATGACAGTTTACCCAAAAAATTTAAGAACTATTGGTATAACCTATACCTTTGGTTCTCCAGCCTATATTAATGGCTTTGAACTATTTGTATAACCTAATTTTCTAGCATTCAATACATAAGAAATTAAGTATTTTGGATCCATTAGTTGAGAGATACTGAAGTTCGATAAAATAGTGAGAGAAATTTAAAGATTAATTAATTTCTAATGACCACATATAATCAATATATGTTATTAATCTACTAAATTTATATTTTATAGATTAAATGGAAAACACGATCATCTTATCAATATCACTGTGATCAATAATCTATAAATAGAATATCCCAACTCGTAATAACTGCCAAGAGTAGTATAGGTGATTGTGTATAGTACAATTCCAATAGGGTATTCTCCATATTGTAGAATACCAACTTCTAGATAACCACCTATAGAAGTAGGTAAGACAGATAATGATAAATGAATGAAGAATGTAGTTGATGCAATTAATGTCAAATGTATAATGTTGGCCTCAATGTCAAGGGACATACAAAAAATTAATGATGATGAATATTCCTATATAATGTTGTCTCATATTAAATATATTTATCAGGATAGAGCCCGACAATAAAGATATGAGATATCCAATGCAGTGTATAGGTGTAGTCTTGTATAAGGGAGTCAGTCATGCTCTCATGTACTCAAGATGATTGGATACATTGAGTGACTAAAATACCTTGGGATCAATTTAAACTAATAACCACTGATTTATAAAATTCATTCCTCTTTACCACCAAGCTTCTCAATTATGATCATTAGTTAAAACATGAATAAAATGAAAAATCCCTCCCCAATATATTGATTTTTTTCTCCAAGAATATAAGGATATGAAGAATACTAACTATTTAGTACTTATGTTGAAAAAGAGGAATAATTTCAGGGCCATGGAATCAAAGTCTAAGTCTAAGATGAAGGCACCGATGAACCACCCCTCAAAGAATGAAAAGATAGAAATGGAGTGTAATGAGCATGAGGTTGTCTACATTTCTTATGTAATGAAGGGCCATTGGAAAAAAATTTAAAAGGTGGAAGGAATAAGTAGGGAGATTCTTTGGCTCTATGTATATTATATATTGGTTGAAATAAATATATATCAATAAGTTGGGAATTGTATATAAAATGATCCTCAAATATATATATTCATATATATGAACTATTTATATTACATAAGATAAAAAAGGGTGAGTTAAATCACTGGTCCATAAATGGAATGAGTCTAGAAACATTAGCAGTGTGAGATTATTATCTCACATTACCGAATGTTATTTCTTTTATTATTTAATTGTTATTATGTACCTTCGATCACCATAAACATAATCTCAATGTAAATCTTAGACACTATGTGGTTTTATTTTAGGTTTGGAAACCAATTTTTTCTCTTTTATATGGATAAACAATGTTATATTATAAAGCATCTTAAAAATGGAATATATATACTTCAACTTGAAAATCCTATTTTTTGAAATCAATCACAAAACCCCTGAGAATGACTCATATCCTACATGCCTATGGAACATTATTCAAGGTCGTATAAATGAAAATAAATTATGAATATTATATTAATAAGGGTACTTAGGTTCTATAGATAAAAAGCCTTATATTTTTTTCATTCCAATTTTCAATGTAAAATGACTGAATCACCTTTTAGTGGGAATGGAGAAAGAACTATATAACTACTAGAATTTATTCATATTGATATATGAGGTCCCCTTCCAATAGAGGCTCAGGGTGAATTCTATTAATTCATATCATTTATAGATAGATATAATATATATTTTTATATTTAATTAATTTAGTATAACTCTTATTCCCTTCATATGTTTAAGGAATAAGAAAATGAATTATGATAATAGCTTGGTAAAAATATAAAGAATCTCCACTCAGAATATAATGGATAATATCTAAACCAACATTTCATTGATTAGTTGATGGAGTATGGGATAATCTTTCAACTAAATCCTCCTTATAATCCTCAATGGAATGGTGTATGTAAAAGGAAAAAATCAATCCTTTATTAACATTGTATGATCACTGATGAGCTATAAAACTCTACCATTACCCTTTTAGGGATATTCTTACCGCCAATGACTTATACACTGAACCAAGTACCAACTAAGGTATTAAATGGGATTTTATATGAGATATGGTATATAAATAAACCCAATTAATATCACATATCTGCATGGTGATATAATGTATTTTTGAATAAATATCGAATAAAAACTAGCATCTATAAGAAAAAGTGTGTATTTATAGGTTATCTAAAGGAAATTAAAGGATATTACCTAAATAACCCTTCAAATTAAAAATGTGATTGTGGAAATAAATTCCATATTTCTATAAAGGGAACACATTAAAAACATAAATAGTGGGGGAAATATTGACTTTTATGATGTTGATGCTTCAGATGCCCATGAATTGGTAATAGAATAATCTACACCAAATTTAGTGGGAGATGAAGATGTTCTTGAGACACAAGTATCACGTAGTCCAATGAAAGAGGTTAGAGAACCAAATAGGCTTGGTTTTTTGGTCATTGAGTTAGGTGACACATTAATCCTTAAGGAAAATGAACCTCTAACCTATAAGGAAATAATATATAGAAATTATGCTTCTAAATGTAATGAATCCATGATTTTTGAAATGGTGTCAATGTTCCAAAACAAAGTTTGGATATTTTAGATCCTCTAGCTGATTTAAAACTCTTTAGGTGTAAATGGTTATAAAATAAGAATTTTTAAATAGATGGTAAATTAACTCCCTTTATAGAACAATTGGGTGTTGATGGATTTACACAATGTCAAGGCATTAACTATTATTAAAGCTTCACACTAGTTTCAATTATTTAATCCACTATAATATAACATGTAATACTGGCCTTCTATGATTATGTAATTTATATAATGGATGTCAAAACATCATTTATAAATGGGAGGTTGGTTGAATATGTCTATATTATACAACCCAAACAGTTTAATAATTCAATGAATGCAGATAAAGTATGCAATCTACATAGAACCATATATAAATTAAAGTAGGAATAATAATCATGGAATGTTCATTTGATGTGGCCATAAAAGAATTTTGTTT
The DNA here is from genome assembly GCA_963277665.1 of Viscum album. Classification (NCBI taxonomy): domain Eukaryota; kingdom Viridiplantae; phylum Streptophyta; class Magnoliopsida; order Santalales; family Viscaceae; genus Viscum; species Viscum album. The sequence goes on along the minus strand of OY728157.1, from coordinate 437,395,293 downwards.
AATTAATAATGAAATATACCCATGTGTCTATAATATTTTTAGTGTAAATTCTATCATTTTCATTGTATTATATATAAATGATATATTAATTATGGGAAACAAAGTTCATGTCTTACAATTAGTTAAGACGTGGTTAAATGAATGGTTCTCCATGAAATAATTAGGTGAAATGGAATATATTATAGGGATAATGATCAATTAAGATAAATCTCAAAGACTACAAAGACTATGTCAAAGTACATATATTTACAAGTTAATCAAAAGGTACAATATAGAACAATCCAAAAGAGTATTTTTCAAATGTCACATGGAATCAAACTCCGAAATAAGGCATGTACACAAACAAATGATTATATTTAAAGGATTAATAGAATCCCTTATGCCTTGGTAGTGGGATCTATCATGTATCACATTCCATGTAATTGGTTTGAAGTTTTCTTTTCTTTAATAATTGTGGTCACATATCACGATTAACTAAGAGGGATGCATTGGAAAACTATAAAAACTATGCTAAAGTACCTAATATATACAAAGGATATGTTCCTGGTGTATATAGGAGATGAGGAACTAATAGTGAGTGAATACAATGATCCTAGTTTCATGATAGATCATGATGATTTAAAATCAAATTTTAGCTATATATTTCTATTGAATGGTGGGGTAGTGAGGTGATGAAGCTTAAAGAAACCCATATTAATTGATTATATAGTAGAATATGAGTATATAATAGCTTATGATGTATCTAAGATGGTAGTATCAATACACCAATTTGTATCAAATATTTTTGTTGTTGCAATAAGTTCATAACTTGTTGTAGTTTATTTATAAAAAACTATTGTATGGGAACTTTATAAAGAGTCCATATCACATTATGGGGAAATGAATATACAATATAAGTTTCATATATTAATGTATTTTAATCATATATTTGACGTAATATCTAGTATATTACCCATATAGGATAACATGGAAGATCTACTGAATAAATATATATCTCATTAGAAGCATGATTATCATGTGAGATCTTATAGGTTAAGAGTTGTTTGAAGTTGGCTCTAGTGTAAGTGGGAATGTTGTGTGTGGTTAACCTAAATCCAACCAATTTATATAAATTTATTAACATTAAATATATATATATATATTGATATATATACATGAGTTTACCTTACCATTAAAGCATCTAAACTGAATTATACTATATTTTCATTATGATGTTGTTAGATTACTTGTAATATTAAAAGGTCATACTAGTTACTATGCTATAATGAGAACCTATAGATACTATGAGAGTAGTATTAAACATTTTTCATACATTATATATACATAATATTTATAGAATAAAAATTATGTATAACCTTTAGGTGTTCGTGGATTATAATCAATGAGACTTTTTCTCATGAGGTTCTCACTTGGTGATCTCAAGTGCATGTGATCATGAGTACTGACCCAATAATAGGAATACAATATATTACAAGTTTCATTGGTTTTGAATATCTATGAGCATATTTATTGGTCTCTTAATATTAAATAATTATCAATATATGACATTTTATTGTGTACTTTGATTATACATTTAATCAATGACATCTATGTTATGCTGAGGTATCTTGTGTTGGGTGAATTATTAGTGGTATAACATTGGTTGGATGCTCTAGATAGAATTTGACTCTTTCAAAAGGATGAAATACCTTGATCTTAATTGAAAAATATTATTGTTCTTAATTAAATCCATATTTATGGTATAATAAGGCAAGTCCATAAAGTAAGGTCATAAAATAATAATGCAAGAAAGGAGTAAGAAAGGAATTGTGAAACCTATTTTATAAGATATCACAAGAAAAAACTGATTATATTACATGGTGTAAATCCATAGGAAGTTATTTTTGGTATGTATATACATTAATTACATAGTTTCCTTGATGGGTTTCTCAACCATACTCCTTTTCTATGATTTTCACTCACTACGTTTGAGATAGGGTTCTATAGGGTCACGTACAAAGAATTTTCAAAATTTTAACTAATTATAAAGAATTAGAGTTTAGAAAATTTTTATTCCTGAATCCAAGGTTGAGATATATCATATATTAGATAATAAAAAGAAATAAATAAATTCAATATAATTATAGTTAATAATTATTATTATTGAATTTATTAAACGAGAATTTTCAGAAGTTATTCATGTGTACTAGAAAAAATGTTTATGAAAGAATTTTTATTTATTCAATGATAATTAAATATTTAATGAGAGAAAAGATTCAATATAATGGCTCATATTTAATAACATAAAATTAATTTGATCTTTAAATTATGTGAAAAAATATTCATGTCATTTTGGAAAATTTTAGGTGTCGTTTGTGGCATCTTTGGGTTCATTTGAATCGTTAACTTAAATAAGGACTTAAAGGTAATTTATAGAAGTTATAACCTAAATATTTAAGCACTATAAGAATAAAAAATGAATTTTCCTGAATTATTTCACATATCCACCTCTTTCTCATGTTTTCGAGAGGGAAAATGATGGGATGTTAAAGAATGTGTTGATACAAGTTCAAGGATTGATTGTTATGATATAACACAATCATGAGAATATTGAGAGTTCCTTTAATTTATTGTGATAGATATAGGATAACAAATTTAAATGTTCAAGAAATATTTTTAAGTGTGTGTGGATGATCTAGAGTATCCCTATATTGGTTTTTTCTGGCGATGATATCTGGCAGTGATCAAAACTCATGTTTGATCCAAATTGAATGATGTATGACTTTGATTTTGAATTATAGTATTGATTTTGTTTTGTGTGCCTATATTACAATATAGAATATCCATAAATTAAACTAGGTTTGGGTATACTAATTTTTTTTCATGAATCCAAACCCATAAATTTTTAAAATTCCTATTTTCAAGCATCCTCAAAGCCAAAGGTTCTTCAAAACATATAATTCCTTCATTTCACTACTAGGATTTTTTGGGGTATAATAAAATTTATTATAGGAAGTTAAAAAATTTATAAACCCAAACCAAAATCTCTAAGATAGATTAAAATAATATTATCTAAAATCGGAAATGAATAACAATTTTAATAACATGTTTACCTTACACTAATGACAATGACACCATTCATCTCCATCATTTGTGGTTGATGAAGATCACTGTGGTGGTTTCCTAGAGATATTCCACATCCAAGGTATCTATAAGTTTTACTTTAATCAATCATAATATAATATTTACCCTTATAAATACCATAAAATTATATTTCCTTATAAATAATGGTTTTAGAAGAAGAGATATTTAGGTTTTGAAGCATAAAACATTCCAACTGATGTTACTATCACATGGAATCGGGATTTGTAAATCCCAAAGATATGAGACTTAGGTTTTTTCACATTTTCTTATACTTTATAATGTGTGATTATATTTTCCTAACAACTCATGCATCATATGCATGAATTAATTTTTGTTCTGGTTACATCTTATTAAATGATCATTTAAATAATATCTAATGTGGAAGATACCCTTGAATGAGAAAAATTATCATTAAGCCACCATTGATCAAAGATAATGACAATATATCATGTAAAATATAATCACACTGTATGATGTGCCAAAATTATATCAATAAATATATCTTATGAACATTATTATATTAGAAGCAACTTATCCTCAAGATTTTACTCAAGGATATATCAGTGAATATGTTTTCCCAATCCTAGTATTTAAGGAATATCATCTACTTCATATAAAATTAATCATCTCAATTTTTTATAATAAATATTTTTAATGAACAACTTCCCTTATAACATAAGAAAATATGATGAAGATACACACCAATTTGTTAGATTTATTTGGGATTCCTTTAAATTCAAATCCTTGATGCATTATCTCTCTACTTCATCACTTGAATCAAATATATAACATTTAAAAATTATTCCTTGATTTTGAACTCATGTATATTTAATATTACATGTAATTTTATATACTCATTTGGGTATCTCAAACAATTCAATCAAATAGAATCCTTAATCTTTTTTCCTAATAAGACCTCCAAGTTTTAATGACCTTGAATTTATATTTGAAGAAACATTATTAGAGTCTACAATAATCTTATCTTATTATGATATGAATTGTTACCCAGGTTTACTATCTATACAACACTAGAACAAAGACATCCCATTACTATTTCATATATTATCAGTCATTGAGAACATAATGTAAATTTTGATGATCTCAAACATATTTTATGAAAATTTCCATAGGTGAAAATATTATGAATACTAAAAACAAAATAATCCTTAAGGAATGTTTTAATATCACTAAGTCATTTAGATATCCAATCATAATTAATATATGAGTGGAGTATAAAATTCCTTAGGTCATTCTACAAATATTTCCTATGAAAACACTAAGTGAATCATTATATGCTTCACAAGAATTTAGATTCACCTATTGAATATCTTCAACACTTGATTACTTAGGAAAGTGTTTCTTCAAAACATAAAACTTATCTTTAAGGTTAAGAATTTTTCTTAACTTATCAGTATAATGAGTTTATTAAATTAACTTTCTACTTCCATTGAATTAATCTCAAAGTTATGTTTAATGATGATGGTAGTTCTTATCTATATTAAAATCTTTTATTATATGTGTACTATATTTTATCACCATTTAGTAAGGAATGTAAATATTTGGCCCCCACTAAAATATTGAACCCTTTTGAAGAGATCATATCCATTAATATTCCAATATCTATATTTTATCATAACATACACATGTTTTTTTCAAGTAAATAATCCATGACTATATCTAGTAGACAATAATTTTCAATCATATTATATAAAACTCTTGGATAGTCAAGTGGAAAATCCCTTTTCCAATTCATCATATGGATAAATGAAAATCTATTCATACTATATCCTAACCATTAGGTTTCCCATACATGTGTAACAAAAAAACACTAATAACAAGGCCCTCATTTGGTAGGGTAACCACAATATTTTCATTCCTAACATAATATAATCTTGAGGAATCCAACTTTATCAAGTCATACTTAGTTGGAAAATTGAGGACCTAAAAAGTGTTTCATTGGAAGTAATATAACACGTAGTACTATAAGGGTATTCAATCTCACCATCTTATCTCATTTTATTCCCTTTTGTGTATGGATAATTCTAATTATTTAGTTTTGAAATGTTATTTTAATCACCATGTCAATATATTCAATCTATATTGAATTGAAACACATGACACCAACCAATGATAGTGTTACTCACTAAAAAATAGAATCCAAACCAATATAGAAATATCAAAATTAATTCATGCCTAAAGTACATGAATACTTCATGTAATGTTTTATTATTACATTAGATTTAAAATATCATCATGAGTATGTTTGGATACATATATATATATATATAACATACACCATTTTAAAATTATTCATAACTCTCTAGTATAGTGGGAAGTCTATCCCAAAGTCCCTCTACTTAGGGATAATTTACACAAGTGATAATTTAATTCATCATAACTCTACAAATATTATATATAAACTATATTCATGAACTAATTTCAAGATAATAACTTCAATTATAAATATAAGGCCTGCTATATGAAAACTAAATCTTATATTGATGTACCTATCATGAAATACATGGCTTGATAATTTTAAAACAAGTAGATTGACACATAAACTAAATCATAAATATTTACATAATATATTAACAATTTATATTTATGAATAATAAAAAATGAATGAACTCTTAAATAAATAATCATTTCTAATATATAAAAAGAATATAATAATTTATGAAGAATTCATAAAACAAAGCTTAATCATTAAAATTTTATAATTTTAGATAATTAAACATGGAATCTCCATAAATTTTGAAAATGAATTCTTTACATTCATTTTTAATATGATGTTTTCATACAATTTATTATAAACAACTTTACATTTAATATAATAAATTTCTATGAATTTAAAACATTTTTTAATTCAATTTACTATAATGTAAAAAATTTACATTTTTAAAATAACACTTAGTAATATTATTCAAACCATTTATCATATCAATTATCAATATAATTTTGATGTGGCTTACATAATATCCCAAATAAGGACCCCATAAATTGAACTATTCAAATCAATATTTTCGAATTACTCAGAATCATAAAAGTATAAACACATTATATTTAGGCCTTAATTATGTAATTTATAAACACTTTATAAATTATCGATTATAAATTATAAATAGACAGTTCATATATAATTAAATTGGCATGCCATATAACTTTGTAAAAGTCATTTAATATTAACTCTAAATATTTATGGAATATTTATAAATAAATATTTCTTAAAAAAATTTGAAATAACAAACAATGTAATTTATAAATTAAAAAATATTCCCAAAATACCCTTTTCTGTTATTTATAAATAAATTATAAAAAATTAACTGAATTAATAAATTATTATAAATAAAAATAAAATCTTTCTTGCTAATAATATGATATGATTGACCTAATATCATATGAATCGATAGAGATCTTATTATACAATCCCAGAATGCTATTTACAATGATTGATCAACTATGATATCAGTAATATTTTATAACTAATAATATAAAAGATATATATAAGATATCTCTCATATTTAATGATATCAACATTAATCATTACATTCAAAATGTTATACCATTTTTTATGTTTCATATCAACATTTCAAAGGAAATTCAACAATATTTATTTAAAAAATTAGCATTGTGAAAATATCTTGTGATATCTTGATATTATAGTATATGTACTACAAAAATACAAGGAGTTGTTCTGTACCACTTCTTAAGACATCCTGATATTATAATCCATGATTATGTTTATTAGGAAAAATCCCATCACACTGTCCAACTATAAATATTATATGGATTATAGTTTGAATAAAATTTATTTCCCATATATTTTCATGGATCGAAAAAGAATGAAAAAAATATAATACCAATGATAAAAATATATGAATAGATAAATATTCAATATAATGGTGAAAAAACATATGAATAATAAATTCTAAGAAACACTATGTATTAAAAACTAAAATGATCCTTGGATGATTCTTTGAACCCATTGCATGAATGCATCTACTCCCATTTGTTACATACCATGTAATTAGTTGTTAATGATAAATGATCATAGATAACTCAGTCAAATTATAATGATTATCATTAAACATCCCCAATCATCAATGACAGTTCCATATAATATTCCATATTACATAGTAGTGGTATATTATAACTTTTTCATATAGCAACCTTATGATATCATCAAATTTTACCTTTAGATTGTGAGTGGTAGTAGCATGAAATTTTATTTCATTCTTTACAGTATACCTTAAATCATAAAGTATAATATATCCATTTTTTATATTATATTTCATTTAGGCTTTAGGGAATATCTTACTTAATCATCTACTTGAAATTAATGGTAAATCCTTTTTTAATTCACCTTATATTTTATCATATACAATTACATGAGTAAACATATCCAAAAATCATTTAGATATCTTCAAAAAACACTTTTTCAGAGCTATAATCAACATAAAACTTTATAACATTATATGGAATAATTTTTGAATAACCATCTAAAACTCTTACAATTTAACCATAAAAAAATAGAGTATCTCTCTGACTCAAAATCAATCCCCATTCAGTCAAACCAAAAATATAAACCCACATTATTTTGTAGCATTGACAATAAATATGAATCTCTAGATAAATAAATATAAGCCAATAACATCTTCTAAAAAAGAATTAATTCTACTAAATTTATAATGGTTACTGACATAATCTCTATCAAACTTATGTATCTTTATAGTTGTATCCACCAGTAACATCACATTCTAGTGTGAAATCTCATTCGTTCTCTTTGTAGAAGGCATCAAGTGACCATGGGATATTAATTATGTAGATCTAATATATCTAACTCACATGTTATAAATTATATAAGTATAGATTGACCAGGTTAATAAATAAATCATATTTCATTCACTATTATATATAATAACATAACATTATCCTCTTTTAAATAGATAAGAACGTTATATGTACTATCAATGTTTAGTTAAAAAATCCATAGTCTATCTCAATTGAGGGTCAAGATGTCATACTCATAAAATGAAATGAAAAATCCCATCTTGTTTGACCTATTAGATATAAAATGATAAAAAAACATACCAAACCACCCTTTACTAGCTATGATTCAAGTATTTCATAAGAAAAGAATTAAAATATAAAGTTTATCGTGCAGGATATCTCACCAAACTTCTGTAAAGGGCACTCAAATATGATCTATGCACCCCGGTATAGAAAATACATAGTGTATGAAACTTCATTCCATAAACTTTGTGGGATATCTAGTTCACAATTTTTTTATTCCCCATGAGAATATTATATGTCCCAAATAAGAATCCTATGCATACTAACCTTAAAATTTTATCAGAAACCATAATAATCCATGAAAAACATCAGTTTGGGAAAAATCAAAGACATACATTGAGTGTTCAATTGTCATTACATTTCAGAATATATATATATATATATTTGAAAAACCATGATGCGAAATGATAAATTAGAGATTTATTTTTATATAACATTTTATATTCTTAAAAATCCTTTAAAAATAATTATCTATTTCCTGAAAAATAACATTTTATCATATCTTATATTATATATTGCCAGATAAAAATTATGTTCAATGAACATTCTTGGATTTTTTAACTTATTAAATGTTTTTGTAATTCCTACCACAAATCTATGTGTCCATATAATATATCCAATACTAAAATCTTTTGTGAGTATCATTGTGAAGAAATAATTTTTTAATTATGGTGATATTTAGGAATCATATTCCCAATGTTAAACTCTTTGAATATATTCAAACTACTAAACTCCACACCATAAAATTTTATGATGTTTATAACTTATATTTTCTTTTTAAAAATTTTCTATGTATTACGTCAACATCCTTGGAATAAATTTTTTAAAACTTTTACCATGAGATATTTTGGTAAATAATGTAACTATTTACACTATTACATAACACAATATCCTATATTCCTTTAGTATATATAGATATTAACATTTTTAGGGTAAATAAATATATCTATTTACAATTTTATTCACCTTTATTCCATAAAATATTTTTAGAATATTAAGTGAAATTCACTTTGTGTTTTGGAAGATATAATCATTTACAAAATAGTAATATTCCATTTTTATTATAACTAAATACAACTCTTCATATTTAAATTTACCACCACATATCCAAACATATTTGAGACTTTAAGTGTAAATCACATTAATTTTTGGTCTAGTATTATCTTTTATTTGTTAAATTTGAAATTCATTGTGTATAAACATACTCAAACTATCCTCTTAGACACCATATTATATATAGAATATCATTGTATGATACAAAAACTCATTTATGTTTAAAAAATAATATATATTTCCTTCTAGTAAGAATATTTGACCAATAAAGCATTGTTTCCATGTCATAAATGGACTTATTTTTATTTGTATTATTTTCTATCCAAAAGGAAGACAATATTTGAAACACATCTGGGTTATAAGAATTATATATGTAATTATTTATTTATGAGGATGTTGTTTTTTTTCACAATGATTTATAGAAGGATTTAGATGGAGGAAAATGTTTTGGGATCTCTGGGATTCACCAAAAAAATGAAAAGGATCATGGTGTATATTGTGGTCCTTCACATTTTCATTCAATGGGTGTGGTGATATAAAAATATGTCAAAGACATAACCATGCCATAGGTATATTAATTTATCTTTTTTGGTGCTGGGAAGTATTCCCAATAAAAAATTGAAATGCCAACATACTTATGTTAGTGGAAATGGTAGCAATGTCGTGGCATGATCAGCCTCATAAAGGTGGTTTGAAAATGGATTGAGAGGATACACCATGTCATGGTAAAATATGTGTCAGGTAGAAAATATAAAAATGAATTACCATATATCATGATGTGTATTCATTGGGGGAGGTGTCTTTAAAGATTTCATGGTCATGGTGGAGACTACTATACCACAGTTTCAATCATCTTGATTGTAAAACAATTGAAATGAACACTATGTTTTTGGGGAGGTTTTTTTTCTATGAATGGAAAATCATGGGTAAAATTTTATGGGTTAATAAATATTTTTTTTTAATTTTTTATTCATGAAAAAATTATCCCTCTCTATTTCTTCTCTAATAAGAAAAAACAAGAGGGTTCTGTAGGTGCTTTTTTCTGACTATCTTCCTTCCAAATATCTTTTTATATTATTTTTCTAGATGAACATTTTAGAGTTAAATAGCTTCTATATCACTCTCATTCTTCTATGAAATAGGAATATTATCATTTTAAAAATTAAATGATAATATTTTATTATTATAAATGATTTCAAAAAACCATGTTTGAATATTCATTTGTGTAAAATGGTTTAGATAAGATGTTATGGGCTTCTCCAACAACATGTTTAATAAAATTCTTCCTTGGTGATTAAATTTTAAAAATGAATGTTTTGGTATATGAAAACCTTGGATTAGTTTGGTATGGTAAAGTGTTAACGTGTTTTCACGATTAAGTTTTGAGGATTTAATATTTCAGGATTGGATAATAGTGTCAAATAAAGTGGTTTGTATGATTGGTATGAATAAGTGGTGACATGGAATAAGAGGAACGAGTTTCCACTCACGAATTTTTTATATTCATGAGGGGATTATTTGATAAGAGGTGCATTTGGTTAATTCATTAGGTTGGTTCCTTGCATGGATATCTGATTACCCGACATGTCGTGTGAACTGTGGTGTGGGAAATTTTTCTGCAATAATAGACTAAAAACTGAAATTATATTTCAGTTTGAGTATTTATATAGTTTTATATCCTGTATTTATTGTATTCTAATTATCTACTATTTTATATAATATTTTACCGAACTCATTATTTTTTTCTCTATGTGTGGAAATTTATTAAGGGATTTCCTATTGTGATATGTACATATGATAACAAAACAGGGTAATAGAAGTGGTTTCATAAACCATATCTAAAAAATATTTTGATTATTTAGTGGTGGTTTTTAAGAAATCACAATATACCTTTTTAATTTCAAAAAAAATGCACTTCCTCCCCCCTCTCACCCCATCTCCCCAAGATTCCACTCTCCTTGAGCTTAAGCCCCCCATCTCCCCTTGCCACATCTCCCTAACCCCCCTCGACACTACTCCCCGATCCACCTCACCACCACCCCCTTCCCCTCATCACCACTCCTTGGCCCCCACCCTCTCCCCTACAATTTTTGGTTGGACATTGATAACCCCATTATCTTCACTGTCGTTCTCCATTACATATCATTGTCACTCCCATTAACCCTCCCTCTCCCCCATTTTTTGTTGGACACAACCCATGGTTTATCACTAACAGATTTGGGTGGTTTATTTGGTTTATTATTGGTTCATAGGGGTCATGAGGAGTGATTTATGGAATGTTTTGATGAATTTCATCGAATGTGACAGATTTTCCCTATTTAATTTATAGGTTTATCTTGTTCTTCCATTTTGGATCAAATTATTGTTTTTGTAATTTTAAGGTTCCTATAAATTTTATATGGCGTCATTTTCTCTTTTGAGGTGGAATTTCACCATCATTTTCAAGGGCAATGAGTTTTAGGCGGAATCCCTTGTTTTTAGTCATTAAATTATAGAACCTAGATTAATTGTATTTTTAATCCCTCTTTTAGATATTAAATGATTTTAATTAATATGTTTAACATATTTTTTAATTTAAAATAATGTATCAGTTCATATGTAATTTAATTTAAAGGATTTACCTAATTTAGAAGATTGTTATAAATCGATTTTAAATCATTCAATATACTTATTGTTTTTTAAACACCATAATAAATGTAATTAATATGTTGAATTATTTATGGGATGTTTTAATGTTAAAAGTGTGGTTATTTGAAATTACTTTTTAAATGGACTTATTTGTGTGATTCAAGTTATTTCTATATTGTTTATATATTATTCATATTTTTATAGTGATTGTGAAATTATTTATTATTGTGTTGCCTCTGTGATTTAAGGTTCCCATAAGACTTTTGGGTTTTATAGTTATGGGTTTCTCCTTAAAGTTTAAATTTTTACTACTCTAAAAGAGAATGTTTAGATCATCTCTTCCTACACCTTATGATGGATTAAATACATTCAAATTAAAATCTAGAAAATGATGCTGTTTAAAAATGTAATAAAATTAAAAATCATAAATAAGTTATTTTTTTTGAGTAAATTAGAAATTATTTTATAAATAACATAATTTATATTATGTGCTTTAATTTATTTTGATGAACTATAGGAACATTGTGATACATGTATAAAAGTTGAATCACATTATTGAGGAACACATGTCTATATGATAACTATTTGGAGGATTTTTTAGATATTGAAATTTTTAATCGATCTATATATTAGAAAATAATATATCCATTACCTAAATTTAAATTTAGAATATGTTTAAAGAGACACGATGTTTATGAACACTTTATATTGATGAAACTATTTACTTAATATTTATAATGGATTTTTCATAGAAAATACAACATTATAGAACATTTGAGCACAAATTTTAGTCAATAAAATGAGCTCCCAACTCCACCAACAATGAAAAATGAAACAAAAAACCTTATAAATGATGCTTTTGGCATTGTAAGGAAAAATAATAACATAAAAAAAATCAGAACAACTAGTTGAGGGTAATACAAATATTAACTCGGAAAATGAGGCTTTTCGAAATATAAAACAACCAGATCTAGATCATATCATGTCATTTGATCAAACTCTTTATTATGTGAAGGATAATTTAAGAGAGAACTTCAATGAGTAGATAAATTCATATCCTAATTTAGTTGATGATGGATATCAAGACCTGTAAGGTAGATGTTTAAAATATTTAAAACATTCTTTTCTGATAAGGTTATACCATATCAAATGCCTATGAATAATTAAAAATAAGGTGATATACATGATATTTGAAATGTTTCATGATTAATTTTTTAAAGCTATGATCCCTGAGTCTTTTTAGGGTATGAAAAAAGATCTCACCAAGTTTGATCTAAATTGTATAAAAATACATGCTTGTCCTAATGATTATTTGCTTTATTATGTAGATATTTAAGTAGAAAGTATTGAAAAAATGTTCATCTTATATAATTCAGTCACGGAGTGATGTTAAAAGTCTAAATCACCTACTATAATGAATAAGATGAAAAATAACACACTTGTAAAGGTTTTTTATTACGTCCCTTTAAAATAGGAACTGTAAATATTATTCATTCCATCAAAAACTACCAAACACATGATGTAGAATTATATAGATAATAAAAATGATGGGTTAATGAGACATCTAAGAGATTCAAAATATATTATGTAAATTTATTAATTTCATCTAGATTAATTTTATGATTATAGAAATGTGTGATTAGAATTATCTGTTGATGGACTCAACCAAACTGGTACATTGATGAGTAGTTATAGAATTTGATTGGCTGTTTTGATTCCTTATAATCTAACTTCGTGGATGTGTATGAAATAAAGGTATTTTATCATTTTTATGTTTCTTCCTAGAAAAAAATAAATGAAAATGAAATTGATGTATACCTTTATCCTCTAACTGAAGAATTATTGGAGTTATGGAGAAATAGTTTTTAGACATTTGATGCATCATGTAGAACAATGTTCAAAATGAACAATGATCTAATGTGAACTATTAGTGAATTCCCTAGACATAGGAAATTATCCAGTTATAACACTTACATGGGTCTGGGTTTTCATATTTGGAACATTGATTTTGATCCCAAATGAATAATGCACAATAAACAATGTTTATTCTTGTGTCATCAAATATTTATCAATGCATCGTATAGATTTGGTTTGGAAAGTAAAAATTCAATGGTTCTATTATCCATAGACCACCTCTAAAGCTGTTTAAAGGTTTTTAATTATTGGAAAAACTTGTAAATGTTGAAATAGAACGTGGAAAAGTGAATCATTTGAATGATTGTAAGAAAAGAGTTTGAATTTCATCATCAATTGAAATCCGAACACAAAAATGGAAGAAAAAAAATCATATTCTTGAAACTTACATATTGGGATTTTTAATTTGTTCCATCATAATCTTGATGTTATGAATATTGTGAAGAATTTTTGTGACAATTTTATCTTTAAATTTTTTAATTAGAATGAAAAATCAAAGTACCATCTCAACTCTTGGAAGAACTTCCAGACAATGAATATAAATCTTGATATATGGCTAGATGAAAATAGGAATTATGCTCAAACAATTTTTCCTATGAAAAATATGTATAAAGGTAAATTCCTTAGAATTTAAAAAAAATTAAAGATATCTGATGGGTATTCAAATAGAACCTCAAGTTGTATTTACCTAAAATATCATAGGTCACATGGATTTAATAGTCATAATTAACATATTTTCTTATACGAGTTTCTACCATTGGAATTTCATACATTTTTACCTGAAAATGTTTCTATATTTATACTCCAATTATTCACATTCTTCCGAGAATTATGTGAGAAAATACTATAAATATATGATCTTGAAAATAGTTAGGATATATTTGTGTTGACACTTAATGCAATGGATACTGTATTTCCTCTGTCATTTTTTAATTCTAGGATCCATTAAACTATGCATTTGGCTGAGAAAAAATAAATTTTGTGTCTACTAACATTATCAATGTATGTATCCAATTGAGATGGTATTTATTTATATATTTTTCATCTTAATTAAATAGTTATAGGAAATTTATTAAATAAATAATTACGTTTCATTTATTTTATTTCATAGAAATATTGGTATTTTGAAATCATATGTGAAAAATAAATCTCAACATGACAGGTTTATTTTTAAAGGAAATTTAGCTGAAGAGTGTGATACCTATTTTTTTAGATACATGGATGATTTTGATATAGGATTCAATCAAGTTGGATGTGTTGATGACACATAGACTCAATCTCAACTACATGAGAAATAAAAAATCATACATAATATTGGATGATCAGTTTGTAGAATCAGAAATTTTGCACTGAAAAAATGGAATTATTATAGGAACATAGATATATTATTTTAAATAGAGATATTTAAAATCAATTTATTGATGATATCAGAATTCC
This sequence comes from Viscum album, assembly GCA_963277665.1. NCBI lineage: Eukaryota > Viridiplantae > Streptophyta > Magnoliopsida > Santalales > Viscaceae > Viscum > Viscum album. The sequence goes on along the minus strand of OY728157.1, from coordinate 437,380,065 downwards.
AAAAAAGTGATGAATGAGAATTGTAAAAATGAATGAGAAATATATAACAAAATTTGTTGATAATGTTCTTATAGACTGGTTTATATGTTGTGTAAGTTCATAAATATTGAAATCAATATGGATATTAGTTTGAAACATTTATCTTGTAAATATAAAAACATATATTAGTTTTTGTAGATCATGAATATTGATAGTCATGATAATATTTTAGATGATTTGATTTTTTTGGTTGAAGGTCCACTAAAAGTATTGAATTTTGATGCTTACAATTTGAATGGATTTAAATTTCATATAGTCGATCTGTTAGAGGGTTTGAAAACAAAGAGTAGTGTTTTATTTATTGTTTCTAGATAGGGATATTATGGAATGTTAACAGATATTTTTGAATTAAAATGACACAATTTATTTGTTGTTTTATTTAAATGTAAGTAGGTAAATATTACTAAGGGTATTAAAAGCGATTCTCTACAATTTAATTCTATGGACTTCTCTCACTTGATGGATATCAGTGACCATGAATTACATGATCCGTATATCTTCCCATCATAAGAGAAATTGGTATATTATGTAGAATATATGATAGATTAATGGTGTATTGTAGTTTTACATGTATAAAAAGTGAATTTCATGATATGGATGATGCAGTGGATGATTCAAAATATAACAGTGAATTCAATAAACATAAATAAATAGACTTATTTATTGATCATGATATTGAAAATATTTTTCTTGGAAGGGTGGATGAAGTAGATTATGTAATGATGGAGAAGGATAATGACATTATTAAAGGAAAAAATGATTGCATGTATAGTCAAAAATTAACTTATCAACCACCTATATTATACGTTCAGTCATTCATTATCATAGATAAGTGTATTTGTTAGTACTATGAATATGTTATCATTTCTTATTTTTTTCCTATATATTTTTTTCAAAATATTTTTTCTAAAGTTAATTTTACTTGCTTAAATTATAGTAATTCCAAGGAATAAGTTTTTAACTAATCCCAGTCAACTCATAGTTAATGTTACCTCATCCACAAAAACACTAGATGATCCACCCATATCCCTCCCTGCAGAATCTGATACACCCTTCGTCTTCCCCCATTAGCATTTGACACACCCTCCTTCTCTCTTATATCTCTATCTTGGACACCATTCTTCTTCATCGTATCAACATTTGGAACATTTCCTCTCCATTAAGAAGGTTCAACAGTGAGGTAATATTTCATCACATGTGTTTGTTCGTAATGATATTAGAGTGTGATAGTTATACATTCAAGTTTTAATGTGAATAAAGTTTTTGTACTTTTTTATACTAAAAACTATTTTTTCATAAACAATGAAGACAATGTTACCATCAAGAAAACTTTGAACCATTCATATGTCTAAATTCTGAATGTATTGAAGATTGTTTTCCCCTTTTACTATTATAGGGTCCCCATAGATGATTATAGGGGATCATTTATCCAGATTCTAGGCTAGTTGGAAATGGAAATGGTTACACTTCCGATTACCTATTTTGATTGAAGGCATATACCTCCATCATAGAAGAATAACATCTTTGATTCCAAAGAAAATATAATTTTAATACATTATAGACAATTAAATTTCATTATTTCATTAAATTATAAAATTTTAAAAATGAAACTCTTTGTAAAAATGTTATTCCACTTTACCATTGATGATATTTTCACAGAAAAGTGGATGTTGAAAAATTTGGGTAAGAAATTTAATGATTTAAAATGGATATTATGAAATTAATTCAATGAGATATTATTGATCAGTTAGCATCTATATGGTAAGGAACTAGAAGGGGTACCAATAGAGGAGTGTAAGGTGTTTATTGATTTCTATCTCCTTGAGAAGAACATAGAATTGAAAAAATATATTATTATACTAATATAATTTTACATATATACATTAATATGGAAAAGATATGAACATAAATTAATTACTATTAAATTAAATATTATTTATTTTATGATGTTTTAAGTAAAAATTCATCTAGTTGAGATAAACATATCATCCCCTACACCACTGGTTCAAAGATTTTTTCTGAAAAATCGACTATGGTAATACTTTCATTACTCTATTTATAAGATAAAATTATTTTATTCATTTTTATAATTGTCAATTTATCTATTATTAATGTAGTAAATGAATTTATAACATTATGTCAATGGAATTGAACATTGTATGGATGTGTATACAGAATCTGATGGGAGTTATTTGAATGATCCTACCAAAGAAGTTGGCGTATGAATTTATTTTTCATTGTAATAAGTTATTGTTAGTTTTCAATTTTATATTATGTATTGATGTAAATATGAATAAAATTTGATTTATATGTAAAAATAAATTAACTATCTAATTCCAATCCCACATAGTCCTTCTCGGTCTCCTAGGATGCTCCAGTTGGTCATGTCCTTGGGAAAGAGCATCTTGGTGGCAAGCGTAGGATGAGATTGGGACCATTACCATTTGATGTATTTGTCAGGTCACTGGGGAAGGAGCATCATAATCTACTTATTCTTATAGTTTCTCCCTACCTTGATATTCTCAGAGGGATTTTGTTGTAATGAAAAGCATAATTAATCAACATTAAAGAAAAATATATGAACAAGATATCATATAAAGATAAAATATGAAAATTTCATTTCTCTCCAAAAATAATTGATTTAATTATATCAATAGTTGACTGGATGTGTCCCTAGTGATATTGTGTCAATGATTTCATTAAGTAAGTGGGTAAATAAAAAAATTCAAAATCATTTTTTACAAAATCTTTTATTGGTTTTATGTTTAAATTTAAATATAAAACACTTTTTAATTTTCAAGAAAATTTTCATACAGGTGTTGGTAGCTAGGAGTGGACATAGAGATAGAGATGATGTATGTCGTAGTTCATCAATTAGTGATCATGGTTGAATATGTATTTTATTATTGTGAAGTGTAACTAAAATCATGACTAACTAGAACTAATATGGTTATTGAGAAACTTTATTATTATTTGAGGTATAGGATATCAATATTTCCATTACCTTGAAGGAAATATATATGTTTCATTGATTTTATATATTTTATTCTAAAATTTTGCATATAATTACAATTCTTACATTTGAGGGTTTTTTAGTAAACCTTTAAATTTCACCGCTTATTGTTCTTTTCAAAATCTATATTCTCTTTCAAATATTAATGAATTTCCTTTTATTCTCACTTCCAATTGGTAATTCATTTATATATTTTTTCAAATATCCAAAACACCTCTAATTTAATACATATTTTGGGTCACCTCCTACAATTTTTTTTCATCTTAGTCAAAGGGGATCCCTAGGAGAAAAAGTGAACAAATTAAAATATTTTTGGGAGGATATACAAAATTTAGATCTACTGATTATGGCCCAGATCACTGGCATCAAAGAGAATTATTCTATATAATGTGACTATTAGACTTATATCATATAGATCATTAGATTTAAAATATTTCAATTCTAATATGTATTTCTAGATAAGTAAAGAAAATAATAGGTTGTTTAATCTCATATGGTCTAGAAAACCAGTTCACTTGATTTGGGGCTAGTCTAGAAACAACCAAAGAAGAGTTAAGAGAACATATTGCTAATTTAAATAACTCAACACCAGCACATTATTGTGGTGTTACATGGGAATCATATATTATTTTAGAAAATTATTTTCATATTATTTGGTGATCTCCCATTTAAAATGAAAATTTTTTCTTAGTTTTTTGTCACAAACTAGTGCACCATAATCATGTTATATCGTTAGTAGAGGATGAGGAAAAGAGAAATAATCCAGTGTAATTAATATCTAGGAAACACTGGAGAAATAAAATGTTTTTAATATCATTCCCATGATTTTAGGATTTATATGGATAGGGATATAAATAGTTTAATATAATCCAATGATTGATTCCATATAAGAAAACATTAAACTATGTTTATTACCGTTTCTTACCACTTGGAATTATCATTTGATGTTCACACACACACAAAAACACATATACATGAATACCATGGAACTGTCTAGGTGGGAGATCAAAAAATAAATTTTTTTCCATTTATGATGATAGTATGAAAAATTTCATATTGTGAATGATAAGCTCGGGCTATTGGCAGTGCTACCTGTGATGCTAAATTTGCGAATTCTGGGAGGTTATCTTTGTAACGAACCTTCTTTTTAATGAAGAAATAGATAATTATTTTCTCTCTCTTTGAATACCATAAAGTACACTAATAAAGATATTTAATAAATCTAAGGAAGTCATAGGAGTGTTTACAGCTCATTTAGAGCCCAGATTTCATGAAATTGTACAACAGTCTGGTCCACATGGTTAGTTATAACAGTGTAGCCCAAACCGCACAGTTTGTCTGAAATCCTGTGGTTGTAGACATGGGAAATTGTAGGCTTAATGGGTTATATAAAGTCATGTGGAAATAAGAACATGTTCATGTGACCTACTACTGATATATTACAGAGGATTAATGCCTGGTTTTCACATGGTTTACAAATTGTACTCCTAAACCATGTGACACCAAATTTGGGGGTGAAATGACAATTTTTCCTCCACTTAATGTTTTAGTTTTATTTCCTTTGTCTCCTCCCTCCAGCTGTTAGTACCTCCTTTATTCTTCCACTTTGAGCTCACGAAAACTAAATCATAGGTTTTGAAGCATAACTCTCATCCAACATCAGCTTATTGATCCATCTGAAGGTATGGGTGCATCTCGTTAATCTCCCCCAGTCTCTCAACTCTTATCGCTATATTTATTCACATCTATTGTGCTATTTAGATTCATCATTATATTCCCTATTTTTAGGGAATTGTACTATTTTTCATATATCTTCCAATCTACTTCGAATATGAGGCTGATACTGAGGTATCAGTTCTCTATGATATTGAGGTAGGTGGTAACGTCGTTTTCCATTTGAGTTTTGGTTGTTTCATAACTATGTCATCATTCCATATGCAAACATGTTGTAAGAATCTCAATTATATTGATTCACTAATGTTTAATTGAACTTTTAACCTTAATAAATGTCTATTGAACCTTTATATGTGGTTGTGATATTGATCTTACCAAATATGGTCACCCCATGGGTATGCCACTTAGAATTGACCATTTTGGTCAACTGGTTCAAATTTCCTAGAACTCAATTTAGATTTTGAATTGGTCTCTAAATATAATTTCCACTAGGAGATGAGTATTACATGAGACCAAAGGAACCATCTAGATATTTGGTCCTACTATATTTTTAATTTATCAAGTGGTCATATTCCATGTATTCTATAACACCATCACTTGATTTTTGACCTTAAAATGTGGTGATTCCATATTTTAATTGAATTTAATGAAAGGTTAGGGTGAATGGATTATATATGAAGAATTATGTAATATGGTGGTATTATATAAATGAATTGACCATGACCATTTAAGTTTAGTCTTGATCCATATGACTTGTCTTCCATGATTTTTGTGAATTGTAATGATTAAATGGAATTGAACTTGGCTAATGACATGCATAATAGGACCATGTGTTATTTATTGAAATATTTGTATATTAGCATCATTTTATAATGTTTAATTGCAATTTATAAGATTAATTTTCCTTATGTTTTGATATACAATTAAATTTTCATGTCTTATATATATAGGGGCTTGGTAAATGAAATAGTTGGAAGGTAATGTCCCATGATTGTTATAATTGTAACGCACATTTGTAGAGGATGATATATAATGGTAAAGAGTGATAAACATGGTGGGTAATCATACTATTTACATAGGGTTTTGTGTTCATGGAATCTCACACTAGTGTTACTACATGGATGATGGGCTAATGAGCCATGTTCCATTATTCAAGTGTTAACATGACAACTCACTCACCACCCAGAGCATTGTTGCATGATGTCTCTTGTTCTTCTTGGTGATATCTGTAATGTACCATTAAATTGGTTTTCTAGTCTTGTTAGACAAGTATGGATATGTGAGTTATGCCATATTCCAACTAGAAATAGTATTCTATATATATGGCCATTAGGCATCCTCACGCACTTGGTTCATATAGGTGGATGCAATATAAAACAAAAAAAATATATATATATATATTAATATTATATATATATAGTGACATGATAAGACTTATTTATATCCATTTGAATAAGTAGTAAGACCCTCCTGTTGTCATTTAGGTACCTGAGTGAGTGGTTATTTATTTTTTCAGCATTTCTTTACTTTTTGGGTTATACCTGCAAACTATTTAGTTACGAGCAACACTCGAATTACACATAGACACTATTGGTGGTTTCCTACTAATATTTATATCTCATAACCTACACAGGATTCCTTTAGTACCAAATAATACTATTTTCCTAAAGGTATTGATAAGGGAAAATTACATACCATAGGTAGATGATATTCTTTCTTAGTTGGAGCATAGAGGTAGAGGATGGGGCATAGGCTCAGGATTCTCATGGAACTATTTTTTTTTCATTTTCATATTTTTTATTTTTTATAGAATTTTTTAGTTGCCTGTTCTTTTTTTTTGTTATAGAATTCCATAAATCATATATCAAACACTTTTAGTGTGGATTTTGATTATATTATCAGTTTTTAAGTGTATATCTTATGCTTATTATTTATTTAGTTATGTATTTACACTTCCATAGTTTCTTATTTATGTCTATTTATATTATGATTCTGCTATTGATTTCATATGTTTGTATATATTGTGCTACCTTAACAAGAGGGTATAGTATCCCCACTATACCACCCTTACACAGTCTCTTCTAGTCAGGATCCTTTAGTGTTTAGAGAGGAATGCTTGAGGCCATGTGACCCACCCACTTGGGGCATTGGTTACGTGGGCCCTAGGTCAGGACATTACAAAGTGGTATCAGAGTAGTTCCTTTCTTACTATACTATTTGTAGATAATATACTAGAGACTAGGAATTCTAGGAACATGGCCATAAGTTGTGCTTGGGAATCCCAATCCCATGTTAAGGGTAAAATCCAAATTCCATGAATTAAATTATTGTTTTATTTATGCCTATTATGGTTTATATCATTTCACCATTGAGTAAAACACTTTAATTTTAATGTTATTGATATTGATGTTAGTGAAATTATGACTTATTTATTGTCTCCTGATGAAATGAGGGCAATGCATTAGATAACACATCACCATAGGCACAATATGATTAATAGGCCACACATTCTTTCAATGACACATTTATTTTTAGCATGAATTTTCCTATTTAATATTGATTGTTACTTGATATATGTGGAATATTATTCACACTTCTGGCATGTACTGGATAACATAATTGATACTTAAAAGGCATGCCTTAACTTAACAGTGTTTTCTTGAATAATTTAAATAATACAGCTTAAGCATTTAATTATGGAACATTGAGCTATAAAATATATGTCGCATCATCTAGAACATGTTATGGCATGGATTAAATGAATTCCATATTTGGTTCACAAAGAGTATGGTCCCTTATGGATCGAAAATGGAAAAATATTTAATTAAACCATTTAATGTGGTTGAACCATTTGAAAAGAAAAAATTAAATAATAATATGAGTTATAAAGAAAGAAAACCAATCTTGTATATCCCAAATATAGATACATGTACCTGAACCTAGCCTCAATAGTGGCATCTCTTGTGTTCTTGTGGCCTATGATGGTTTCTTTCTATCATATAGAGCTGTCTTTTAAAGAAAGAAGAGAGGAATGTTTGTTTCTAAAGGAAGGATTTAGGACCTTTCCTAGTTTCCTATCTAAAATCATTACACTTTCTTAAATAACTTTTGAGGAATGCTATTATAATTCTTGTGACATGAAAACATGACATATTCATGTTGTATACCCTGAAGGTGGTGAAAATCATGTTCCTGAGTTGGCGGGTTGTGAGCTACCCAACGTTCCTCTTATAGAGCCACATATGGCTCCACATCCTGTTATAGAAATGGGAAATTGATTCTTAGTTCTAAAAGGGATTTATATTCATATTACATACTATGCAAGGTTTTGGTTGAGCTTCCCTAAGCATAAAAGAGTTTAATAGTGAGTTTTATCAGAAACATTCTCCCACCCATTCTGGGTATGGAAGACCTCATGTTGTAGAGTCTTGTATTGATGTGCTCTTATCTATATTCAAGAATCTTGAGCCACCACAAGAGAGGAAGGTCAAGTTAGCGACTTATATGGTACATGAATCAGCCAAGAGGTGGTAGGATGTCATCCCATAGGTGGATCCATATTGTGAAATGGTATGGGATGACTTCCAGATGATCTTATATGACTACTTATTTTCCTAGACTCTAAGGAATGATAAGACAAGAGAATTCATGAATCTGCTTAGGGGAGTATTTTAGTAAAGGAAATTCTACAAATTTCACTAAGCTACAATATTTTTCTCCCTCTCTAGATGATTTTGATATTATGGTAGCCAGATGTTGCAAGGATATGATGATTTATACCATCAGTTACAGGTCTACATGTTTATATTGATGAACATTTCAAAAATCATCAACCATTCCCTAATCATAAATCAGATCATTAGGGATAATGAAGGTGCGATCCAAGGTGGTTCAACAGCTAGGGTGAAAAGTGGTTCCTCTTCCAGTTGAAATCCACATTTTGAGACTACTCACAGAGTTAGAAGCAGTCAGGATCCTCTTGCATAGATTTTTATTATCTTCTACCAGTGTTGAAAGACAAGGAACATTAGGTCTTAGTGAACACAAGATCTAGTTGAGTGTAAATGTTGTGATAGGATGGGCCATATATATATATATATATATATATATATAAATTTTTAGGACTTTACAACCATTTCTTAGAGAGAATGGGTTTGTATCTACTCCTCAATTATGAGTGGGGTTAGCAGGATCATGATAGGCAGGCTGTAGGAATACAACCAGTCGATCAGGCTGAGGGGGTGGTCAAGGTAGAGGCAATTAGACTTATGATTCTCAGTGCCAGTAGAGTGATCTCTCTCATGTCATGACCCGTCCCACAAGGGATATTCCATGACTACCCTAATTCTGCCTCCAATAGGCCATGGGATGGAGACTAGAACTAAGTAGAAATATCCCACAAATGGGATGTATTTTTCTAATTACCTATACACACACACACCCATATCCAAGCTCAAAATGATGAAACTGAATACACTAAGTAAATGTCCATGTGTACCATGAAGATACCAACAATAGAGCATGATAGTACAAAACTAAAAGGTAAATGGGGCAAGAATACAAGCCCAACCAAAAGTAAAAGTACAATCTTTTAAAACTCATCTGTAGAAACCCCTACCTGAAGGGTAGGTATAGAACAACTGTCAAAGGTCACTAAAGCATGCCTCGTTTTTCAGGCCTCTCTCTAAGCACCTACTGACCCCACTCCACTGAGGATTCCATCAAAGAGTCGATCTTCATCACAAGACACGACACATGTAGGCATAGCCCATGTAGGGGTGAGTAAAACAATACACAATAAGGACCACAAAACCATGAAGGAAAATACCACTAATAACTAAATAAAGTAGATAAAAAAGGATACACATTAATTATTCCACAAATCACACACATGAATTGATCCCAAAAGGAAGCACATTAAGTACACCATAAATTAAACATTCGAAGTACATTACAAAGCAAACACATGAAGTAAATCACAAAGCAGACAAACTATGTACAATCAATATAGTCCTATCACACATAAATATATCAAAAAAATATATATTAATAACATCTATATATAATCATCTCAGACACTATGTATCATAGGGATCCAACCTTATATATAGAAATGGAATTTTCATCATAGCCCTAAATGGTAGAATGAAAACAAGGAGGACACACTCCATAAGCTCAGCCATCTCATATGTCACCTATTTGAGAGATTAAATCTATTAGGAACATTTCACTAGGTCTGACTCCAGTGCCCAACACCAGGGGTCCAGTCATCACTACCTTGCTCCCCATGTAGGCTAAGAAACCCAAGTGAAGAGGCACACCCCTCACCACTGCAAAAAGTTGAGGGAGCACAACTCTAGACTATGCACTATGTGAATCCTCTATATTAATAGAGATTAGAGGGACCCACACCTCATCACTAAACCGTAGTCGAGGTAATACTACTCCAAACTAACTCACAAAAACTCTATTTCTCCTATAAAGAGTGTCATGCACCTTATTCCATCAAGAGAGAATTAAATCCCATCTAGGTATCGTTATCATCAAGTAGATGGGACTACTCCTTGTAACTATTTCCTGTAGCTGAGGGAGATCCATCTCAAATGGTGGACCTACTTCACTGCGCTATTGAGAGACGGGGGAGTATAACTCTGTAAGTGAGGAAGCAAACCTTGATTTCAATAGGGGAGTTGCACATAGTGATGAGAGGACCCAATCCCTGATAGTATAGGGAAGTACCAATTCATTCACGATAATACAAAGAGTGTTGATGGCGCATAGAGCATCAATTTCAGTGCACAAAGCACCAATGCCTCTGCACAAAGCATCGATGGCGGAACATGTAGATTCGATGGCACACATAGTGTTAGTATCAGCGCATGGAGTGTAGATGGTGCAAAAAGCATCAGTATCAGTGCACGAAACAACGATTTCAGTGCATTGATCTTAGATGGGTCATACAGCCCCCAAGTGACATAGTCACCAAGATCGCCTAGTCACACACGGTCATAGGATTCCACTCACAGTGCACACATTTTGGGAGGACCTCCACGTCGATCCATTAGGCCATATGAAAACATTCACAAAAACTCACATAGAATATCTCAAAAGGGAATTCTCATCTAAAGGGGCTGAACACCACAAATGAATCATAAAGCAGACACACAATTTAAAAATATGGCCAATTTAGTAAAAAGGGCAATGTTTGGTCTGGGTCCAACCCGAACCAGTTCAGCAGCCCTAACCCATCCCAATTCGACCAGCCCAACCCAACCCGATCGGTCTGAGCTATCCTGAACCTTCCAAGCCTGATGGATCTAGCTTAATGGGCCACTAGGTAGAACGGTCCATCCCACTGGACCACTAGAGAAACCAGATTCCCCAGTGAGGATTACATCTTGGGAGATGTCTCTGGTCTACCTGGCATGTCCCACCCTAGTTATGTCCCAATAGTTAATGCTATCTCCTAATTACATGGCCAGTTAGCTCCCCCGATCAATGCATATGGCCACCACATTCAATGTGTCCGGTAACCAACCCCACAACTACCACCATGGGTTCTACTGTGGTCATAGGGACTACATCCCTAGTCACTACCTGCAGCCTTCATTTCTACAGGCTACACCTCATAGTCCCTCATAGACAACAGTCTTCCACCTCTGGTGGCCACCAGCCGCCCTACTGGCGGCCTTGATCACTGTATCCACTGTGACTAGCCACCACCACATTGTCAAACCACCGTGATGCCTCTCAAGACCACCGTAGTGCCTCACTGGACCACTTATCTATCTCACCATATGCTTGTAAAATAAGGGAAATTGTTGATTCAGGTTCCTTATGACCTGATCTACCCTTCTACAGTGTTTTATATTGGTTCACTTCAAATCTAGGGGTATGATCATACTCAGAACCGGCCGACACCATAAATCTAGAAACTATGGGATTCCAACGGTGAGGAACATGAATAACTAAGGGAGAGATGCACAAATAAAAAACTAAAATATTTGGACCAACATTCTTGGCCAATGATCATTATTTTTGGAGGTTTGGGTTAGAATGGATAAAAATATATCCCACTAATAATTCCCAAAACATAATCCCTCCGGCAAGAACGATCGAACCACGAATCAACCTGTTCTTTGGTTGGGTGACATTCATCACTGAAACTAAGAGAGATGAAATAAAACAACATGTTACAAACTCTACATGGATTTTGGATCATTCAATGTCGAGGATCTATTACCATGGGTGATTCATCATGCACTTTCATTATCCACCGCTCCGTCATCATCTGTTGTCGAGAGAGATTACTCTGGTTCTCTCTAGAGAATCCAAGAAATTTTAGGGTTATAAAGACTAACCCTGGGTTCCGATTAAATTAAAAAAATAACTTTCATTGATTTTTCATTTCATTATAGTGTAACTACGGAACCTAAAAATAAAATAAACTTAAAGGTTATTTTATTCTTTTAAAACATCCAAAAATTAACTTTTCCAGCTGAGCTATGCCAGTCGATATTAGGCATCGCCAAAGGAAAACACCCCCTTAAAAACAAAATGGGGATCTCCAATTTATAATCCATGTTACTGTTTAGGAGTTATTAGTATTTAAAAATAAAATAATTCGTATTTTATTTTTTTATTTACAGTTACACCCATGGTCACTTTTTCTATAGATGACTCGCGCCGACCAATGTTAGGTCACACCTAGGGTAAATCCACTACATTTACCTCAATAGTTCCCTCATATTTCTAATCTAGACACCGATTTAAGAGTTATTTAACTTTTTTTAGAAAAACTCATGCATGTTTTCTATAAAAAACATAACATTTTTCAATCAATAATTTCGAGCACCCTAGGCCTCGGAATCGCACTCCGTCTCAACACCTTGTCTCATAATTTTCCCAAATAATTTCTAAAAATAAAATATGGAAAATTAGACCCATTACAGTTTAGGGAAGTCGGTCTGTGACTCAGAGACATGATATATTTCAGTTACATGTAGTGAATCCTACACTACATCAGTAGATCACCATAACTTCTATGATATGGGGTACTATTCTAGTAACCTTTACTTTGGTGTCTGCTTTATTTAACATTGGTGTGTATCATTCATTCATTTATGAGAATATAATTTTAAGTATGGGACTTGATATAAAACACTTCAATGGATTCTTGATGTTAGATACACCATTAGGCATCCATCTAGAGGGAATTTTCCATTATAAGAACTATTCCCTTAAGATAGGATGTCACCATTTAATATGGAATCTCGACAACCTTAACATGAAGGAATTTGTTGTAATCATTTGGATGGATTAGTTAGTTCCCTATCAAGATAACATTGACTACTATCATCTAAGGGTGATGTTTAAAACACCATAAGGCATTAGGCACATGAATAAGGGTGAATGGGATGTCCAAGCATAACAATAAGGACCCATGCAAAAAATAATGGTTAATGTGACATCTTTAATCACTAGTATTTTAATTGATGACCAGGGGTTACAACCCACTTTATTTCCTACCATAGTGGAACATTTCAGAGATATATTTTCTGAAAACTTCTCTAGTCTACCTATTGTGAGATAAGTAGAATATACTATTGAGATTATTCCAGGAGTAGTACCGGTGACCATTTCTCCTTATAAGATGGAACCTAAGGAGCTTTTGGAGGTCAAAATGAATTTTGAGGAAATGGTGGCTAAAAGTTTCATATGTACCAATAATTCTCATTGGGTTTCACCGATTATTGTTTTTCCATGAATGTAGATAGTACCCTTAGGCTCTATGTGGATTATGTTTTTTTAAACATGCTCACTTTAAAGAATAGGTATCCAATATATTGAATAGAATACCTCTTTGATCAGCTTAGATGAGTGAAAGTGTTTTCAAATATAGATATGAGTTTGGGAATCATCAGGTGTGTTTAATGAATTCAGACAAACCTCTCATAACATTCAAGAGAAATTATGGTCTCTACGAGAACCATGTTATTCCTTTCAGAATTATGAATTCCTTTTCAGTCTTTATGTTTCTTATGAATCTGGATTTCCACCCAAAATTGAATTCATTTGTGGTAGTCTTCGTTGATGATATCTTGGTGTATTCACACTCTAGGAATAGCCATGAAACCCATATTGAGATCTTTCTGAATACACTGATAGATCATCAACTCTATGTTATTATCAGAAAATGTAACTTTTGGATTGATAAAGTTCACTTTATGGGTCACATAATATAGGAGTTAGGATATTCATTAGACCCATAGAAAGTTAGAGATGCAGTTTCATGGGATAATCCGAAGAAATTATTTGAAATATTATGCTTCTGGGGGATTTTTTGATATTAGAGACGCTTCATAAATTATTTCTCAAGAATTATAGTTCCTCATACGATATTGAGAAAGTAGGATGATTTTTTTTGTTTAGAAGATTATGAAGTATCATTTTAGGAGTTGAAGGGAAGAATGAATTCAGTTCCAATACTAATTTTCCCAGAGCTAGGAAAGTTCTATATTGTGTACAATGATGCATCAGGTGTCGGTCAAGGAGTTTTTTGGAAACAGGATGAACAAGTAATCATGTATGGGTCTTGTCATTTGAGGCTTCACAAATGAAATTACCCAACACATGATCTTTATATCACTGCAGTTGTCCTTGCCCAACACTTTTGGAGACATTATCTATTAGGAGATCATTTTTTGGTGTTCACAGGTCAAAAAACCTCATATACATCTTCAAATAGAGGGATGTGAATATGAGACAAAATATTTGGGTTGAATCCCTATAGTCATTTGATTTTGAGATTTCTTTCATGCTTAGAAAGGAGAATTTAGTGGCCTATGATTTGAGATGGATGACTCAGACACTTATAGTTCAGGAATCTAGTGGAAAATAGTATCTTATGGCCTTATTTTAGAGATGTTTGTTATGGTTCAAGAGGAACATGATGATACTATCGTCTCAGCCTTAGTAGTGACTTCTACTCTACTCGAATGATTATAAATGAGGTAATTATCCGATTTCAAAGGACTTGTCCAAAGGGAAGCAATTTCATATGATGATACATCTTTTGGTTGGACTATAAATGTAGATGATACCTTATTGTTTCATGGGAGTGTATGTGTCCCATCAGACATATGAGAGGAGATGATGTGGGAATTCTATGCCTCAGCTTAGGCAGTTCACTCTTTTTTCACCAAAATGTATCAAGATCTATGATGCTTGTATTGGTGGCCTGGTATGAAACATGTTATTTATGGATTTATCATAAAGTTTTCAACTTGTCTATAGGTGAAGGTGAAACATCAATGACTAGAAGGACTCCTACAACCATAGTCCATTTTTGAGTGGAAATATGATGAAATTTCGATGGATTTTGTGACTAGTTTACCAAGACCACCTCATGGAAACTATATAGTGCAGGTTGACATTGAATATCTGAAAAAGGTTTCACACTTTTTAACTATCTGAGAGACTATCATATTAGATAATATAGAGAGGATATATGTAAAATAGACTATATATCTTCATGGAGATCCTCAATATACGGTATCTAATAGAGGGTCACATTTCACATCATGGTCCTGGAAGGGGTTGCATAAGGCCTTGGGTATGCAGGTACTTCTAAACACAACCTATCACACATAAAATAATGGGTATATAGAGCGCATGATTCAGGTTCTGTAGGTCATTATCTATGCATAAATTCTTGATTTTGGTGGTTATTTGGAGAAACACATTCCACTCATTGAGTTTTGTTATAATAATAGATTTCAGGATAACATCGAGATTTCACCCTATGAATCCATATATGTTAGGCCTTTATTATTACCTATATACTGGATAAAGGTAGGGGAAGTAGCTATGCTTGGACCATGTCTCTTGTTGGAGACAATAGAGCAGGTCTAGTTGATCAAAAAGAGCATGTTTATAGCTCAATCCATACATCAATCATATGCCAATAGATGTCAGAAACCTCTCAAGTTTGAGGTTGGAGACCAGTTTTTCTTGTTAGACTCACCCAGGTTAGGGAATAGAAATAACCATAAGTAGTGTAAGGACTCAACAAGGTTCGTTGGACCCATTGAGGTTACGAAACAGATTATACCAGTGGCTTACTAGTTGGAACTTTCTCAGATATACTGGTCCATGCATGATTTATTTCATGTATCTTAGATTTTTTGATGCTATCTATACAAAAATCAGGTATTTCAACCAGATGAAGTCAAATTTGATATAGATGTTTCCATATAGGATTATCCCATTTGTATAGTTCATTGGAGCATGAAGACAATCTGAGGCAGATCTGTTTCTCTTGTATGGGTTCTATGATAGCACGACCAAGTACAGGATGACACCTGGGAGTGGGAAGCTGATATACAATATCATTGGAAGGAGCTCTTCACTAAAAATACCTCTTTATCCTCTTAAGTACAACTCAAGGAAGATATTATTTATAGAGGTGAAGTTGTAACGTTCGGTATTTTCAATTAAGGTATATATCATTTATTCCTAATTTTCAATACATTAAATGGATCTAATAAAGATGTATAACCAGTCCAAGGAGTTCTGGGCATTATACGGGGGTCATATGAAAACTAATGTTCTTGAAATTGGGCTACAGGCTGGGCCACATGGTTAGTTTAAACATTGCAGCCCAGGAAGAATGGTTTGTATAAAACTATGTGGTTGCAGATATGTGAACATATAATCCGCAATAGTTTTTATAAAACCATGTGGGCCTAGGTGCACAACCATGCGACCTACAGATGATATGGGATAGAGGCAAAACACATGTTTTTCACACATTTTTCAAACTCGGTGTCTAAATAATGTGACCCCAAATTTAGGGGTGAAATTAAAATTCCCCTGCTTAATATTTTAGGTTTATTTCCTTTCTCTCCTCCCTTATGTTGCCAGAACCTTTTTTCTTCATCATCTTTGATCACAAGAACACCAAATTATAGGATTTTAAGATGAAGTTCTATCCATTATCAAATTCTAGATCTATTAGAAGCTACAAGTTGGTCTAGTTAAGATCCCACAGTCTCTCAACTCATATATTAGTTTTTTATTCTCATCTATTATGCTATTTAGATATAGGATCATAAGGCCTATTTTTAAGGCGTCATAATATTTCTCATATCTCTTTCCAACCTTCTTTGAATTAGTGGTTGAAACTGATTGATTAGTCATCTACGACATTGAGGTAGGTGGCCACATCAATTTCCATTTGATATTTGGACATTTTGTAATTATCCCATCGTTCCATATGCAGGACTTTTCCGAGCATCTCAATTATATTTATTTCATCATGTAAATTTTACTATTTCACCATAATACATATCTAATAAAATTTTATAGGTATTTTATAGCTTTATTATACCATATATGGTCACCCCATGGGTGTTCTAATTTAAATTGGCTATTTTTTAATGGGTTAAATTTTCTTAGAACTCAATTTATCTTTTGAATTTGTTTATAAATACAATTCCCATTATTATAGGAGTTTTATAAGTGACCCAAAGAACCCATTAGGAGTTTGGTCCTATTGTATTTGGAGTTTCCTAAGTGGGATTATGAAATTTTCCTATGATACATTCTTTTTACTTGTGATCTATACAAATGGTGTTTCTATATTTTAAATGAATTCAATGAATGAGTTAGGGTGAATTTATTGTATAGGATTGATTATGCCAGATAGTGGAATTGTTTAAATAAATTCTTCAAGGCCATTTAATTTGAAACTTGATCCATATAACTTGTTTTCCATGATTATAATTAATTTTAATGATTAAAAGAAATTGAACATGGCTCATGACATGCATGAGAGGTACTAGCATAATGTGTTGAATTACATGTATATGACTATGCCTTTGATAATGATTAATTGAAATGAATAAGAAATATTTTCCTTGTGTTTTAATTTATAAATTAATGTTCCTCTCTTATATATATATATATGTGGTATTGGTAAATGAAATGGACAGGAGGTAATTCCCCATTCTATCTATAATTATGATGCACCTCTGTAGAGGATGAGATAAAATGGTAAGGAGCATTGAGCATGTTGGATAACTGCCCTAATTACATTGGTTTTTTAGTACATATAATCTCTCACTAGTGCTACTATATGGATCATGGGATGAGGCACTATCTTCCATGTTTCAAGTTTTGACATGACTGCTGACTCACCATACTAAGAATTTCATTATGATGTCTCCCACTCTTATTGGGGATATAGGGCATGTACCTTTGACATGGGATTTTAGTCTTATTAAACTAGTATGGATATGTGAGTTATTCCATAGTACATCAAACATTAGTATTCCAAGTATATGTCAATTAGGCATCCTCACACACTTTTCTTATATAGGTGGATACAATATAGAGATAAACTCAATGTTATTATTATTATTATTATTATATATTCTAAGATGATCAGAATTCTATCTAGCCCTAAGATGAAGAAGGTAGACCCACCAGGTGTCCTTTAGCAACCTGAGTTGGAGGATTTTTTTTGTATTTATTTAATTTCCTTCATATACCTTCACGCTGTTCAATTATGAGCACCACTCGGATTACATATAGTCACATTTGGTTGTGGCCTAATATGATTTTTTTCTCACACCCTACTCGGGATTCCTTTGGTACTTGAAAATACTATATTTCAATAGGTATTGATAAGGTAAAAGGCCCTGTTACGGGTTGCTAAATTGATTTCTTGTTTGGAGCTTAGGGGTGGAGGATCAAGCATAGGCTTAAGATTCTCTTGGTTCTCTTTTTGTCCTTTTTTTATTTTGTAGACTGTATATCATGTTATACTTTCCTATTGTTTTTTGTATTAAAACATGGAATGAATCATGTATCGAAAACTTCTAGTATGACTTTTTATTATATTATCTACTGTTCAGTTTATGTCTTTTGCTGCTTATTTATTTACTTATATATTTACACTTCTTCAGTTTCTTATTTATATTTATTTATAACATGCTTCCTCTATTGATTTGATCTATTTTTATCCACTTTAATACTCTAAAACGAGGTTATACTCTCCCCACTATATCACCATTACACCCTCACTATTAGTATACAACCTCTAGCTTATAGAGAGGAACTCACGAGGCCATGTGACCCACCAGCTCAGGAAATGGGTTAAGTGGGACTCATGTCAAGACGTTACAATTTGTTAAAACAATCATCGATAGGTCATAAGATACATCCAAATGAGTATGTCGTGGATTGTCTCACTAAAACCCATGGTTTTTCATATGAAATATAAAACTTCACATTAAAAAATTATTGAGTATTGATAAAAATCAATCCTTTTATTTTGGTTCCATTATTTATCTACCCTTTGAGCATGTGTCTTGATATTTTCTTCTATTTTTATTATCATTTTTTAAAGTCTTTTCTGCCCTACTTGTTTTTTATCATTGCATCATGTATTTGTGACTTTTTATAGTTTTATTCGAATATTATTTCTTCTTGTACTCCTTTTCCTGTTTCATAGTGGAAACCCATTATGATCATTCCACATGCCCATAGACCAATTGGTCTTAGTATATAAATCACTATCCTTTTACTATTTCTCACTTTCCACTTTATTCAAAATTATAAATTATTGAATGTTTCTTCATGAAATAATGAGAACCTTCCTTGAATTTTTTTATTGATATAAAATATATTTATGTTTAGGTTTTGATCAGTTTTCATTGTTTTTATTTCATTTGGAGGATAATTTTTGGTTATTTATCTTGTTATATTAACGATTCGTTGTATTCCGGTTTTGTATAACTTGAAATTGAGATGTTAAGATCATGTTTTTATTAGAATGGAATAGCTTTTTATTGTTTTTATAATTTATTATTGGTATTTTTTTTCTTTTTTGGGGCTATAGTTTTTACTTTTTTTAAAAGGGTTATATAATGGTAGTTTAAATAACCATTATATATGTTTAGAAAAGGTTTTGTGTTATTTTAAATAACACATATATTTGGTAAAAAATTGTTTCATGGTGTTTTAAACTTCCTCTATATATTATTATGCTTAGAATACGTTTAAACTACCACTATCTCTTTAGATGTTTTGAAAGTGGAAACTGCTAGTAAAAACACAATAAATGCCACAAAAAAACATTTTGTGACACTTCCTAGAAACTGATTCTATATAGAGTAGGATAATGTATATTTGATGCTCACTCCAACTTTAGTTTCAGTTTTTAACAATCGCCATGGAAAAATTTGGTCGTGGTTTAAGTTGTCTTGAAATTAAAAAAAGCTGACGTTATCGCCTATTTTGTTGTAGAGAATCACCAATTACATTTGAATCTTATTGTATATACTTATAGTGTTTTTTTGTGGTGTAGGTAAGGGTAAAAACTATAAATCCTATCATATATTGCTTTGGTGCCTCTGTATTAGTTGATAGAATTGGGATCTTGGTGGTATTCATCTGATTAAACATGGAAGAGTGCTGCATGGGCATAATGTATTTCATTTTGGGTATACTAATAGTCTCATTTGGTATTAAAATTGTTTTTTATAACTATAATATAAGTATGTTGGTTTTTATGGTAGTATTTTCTTGTTTTTTGATGCATATTGTATATATAAATCCTTAATATTAATTTACACATGATGTGTTGTATGGGAGGGTAAATCATCCTCAAATGATATACTATACCATTGGAATTTATTTATAGTCTTTGGTGTCTAAGGGATGAAACTAAATTTTGTGCAATTTTGATCCTTCCAAATCCATTGGGATGGAGCGACGAAGTTATAAATGATATATGTTTGGTATTGTCTGTCATTGGGATGGTAGGTATGGAGATAGGATGTGTTGGGATTTGAAATATAGACTATTAAATGGAATAACTAACCAATTTATTCTAAACTTTAAGTTACCATTGTGTTTTGGGTATGCATAGTATTATTAATCAATTATAGGCAAGTTATCACATCATCATTGTGGGTTTAACTGATGAGATTTGTGTATCATGCATTAAATATAAAAATACTTCCCGCTTGGATTCCATTATTCATATGATCATTGATTAGTCATGCTTTCTTATCTTGTGAAAAATGATATTTATTTAATTTAATTGTTTTCTATTCTTATGAATGAAGTCATGAGATTCTAAGAAATTATTTTCACAAATGGTAAAATAATTTTTTCGTATTGGTCGTGTGCCAATTTTTATATCATGAACATGTGTTTATGTACTGCATAAAATTTTATTACATAAAGAAACTAGAAACAATCTATGATCTATTATTATTTTATAATAAATATGATTTGAAGATATTGATCAAAACGTAGTTTGAATATGTATTATTCTAATAAAATATTAAAAATTTCAGAATGATTACACAAAATCATAATTACCTTTTTAATATTTTATTTTCATAATTATTTCTAACATTTATATACTATAAATAATGATTACACTTGATCAAATGAATTATTTTAACCTCATTTATATAGATATTTGTAAAATACCATTTATTGGTTTAAATTTAGTGATTTAAAATTATAGTGGATGTTTACTATCATTAGACAAAGAGAGTGCTAAAACATATTGTCCTGGATAATTTGAAGGTATATTAAAAAGAGAAGCGTATTTTTCATAATCTATGATATGTACAAAATTAACTAAGAATATTTGACATGATGAGTAATATAACATGTTAAATTGTTATATATTATATGAGATCGATTTTTATATTATTTAATTCGTTGCTTAAATATTATAATTTTTAATTCAATGGTTATGAGAGATTTCTAAAATCTTGGTCATGTTAAATATAGTTTTTAATTTTTTTAATTGATCACACTTGATTGGTGACAATTTTTTTAATCAAATGTTTAACATTTGAATATAATTATATGAAATATATTAGTTGAGTTTATTTCACATAATCTTTTTTTCTATTTAAATGAAAATAATTTAATTTGCTTATGATTTTTGGAACATGAGGTAACTTGTCTTTGTATTAAGCTAAGATAATGACCATAAAGTGATATAAAAGTTGGAAACTCTAGAACATGGATTAAATAATGGGTGAATATTGTTGACGTGTTTTTAGGTTTACATGTTTCTTTTGATAAGAACATTATTATGTTCATAAATAATTTTTCAAATTAAAAAATGTTGTTGGAAATCTTTATTTTACTAAAATTTATATTTATTATAATATGGTTTTATAAATTTTTATAGGATTTTTGATGACATTTTTTCTAATATTATTATTCAAGAAAATGTTTAATGTTCTTATTTATATAATATTTTATAAATTTATATGTTTAATTAATATCATGTAATTGTTTTATTAACTCGACAAATTATAGTGTAGTTTCTTGTAAAAATGTGTAATGTGGTTATGTAATGGGTGGAAACATTATAATTCCATACTAGAATAAAAAGTAGTTTGTTTCTTTGACTGGGAATGATGTTTAAAGATATTTTTATGGGACTTGTGGTGTTACTTGTGTTTTCTACACTTTTTATTATTGTTGTGTTGGTTGTGATTGCATGGTTATTATCCTCATTGTGTTGGTTGGGTTGTTTGTTGTTGTTATGGGGTAAACATGATACATGGAACGAGAAATAAGGGTATCATGTGAAAAATATGACTTTTATAATGAGTATGGATGCACCTAGTGGGAACAAGGTATTATAGGATCTTCATTGTTCATCATGATAATTTATCGTTGATAAGGCCTACGTTTTGGGAGTTCAAAGGGTTAGAGATGTATGAATTGAATAAGCCAGGAGTAGTTGATACCATTTGGATCTATAAATTTTATGTTTCCCAAATAATGGTACGGATTGAGGGTTAAGTTATGGGAATTGGTAAATAGGGTTCACATTCCATTTTAGGAATCGACCTGGTATGAATTTCATAATTAGTTGTATGATGTATGGAAAATTTTTAGGATGGGTAACATCTTTAGAAGTTTCATAGGGTGTGGGTGAGTAAATATTCCAAGAATTTAACCTTATAATCCTATGAGTTGTCTTATTTTCATATGGGGTCATAAAATTTATATTTATCTTGAGGACCCTTATCCTTTGTGTTTAAGAGTTTATTTCTCATTTTTTGTATGATTTCTCATGTCCATTATCACTGATGACTTCTTTAGAATGAAATGATGATTAATGATTAATTAATTAGTATATTCCTTAACTCTAAAATATTTGGGAGGAAGGTTGTGGAAATATTGGATCACTAATGATTCATAGGTATAATTATTGACATATTCATGGGATTCACAAACTGGGATGATGTTATTGTTTTATATTGAGTGACTCGTACTCCTGAAATAGGTGACCAAGTCCAAGGAAGTTAAATGGTTGAATTTTTAATATCTTAAAATTAATTAAACTTTAAAAGTGGGGATCCATTTTAGGGTGGATATAGGTTGAATATTATCTCTTATATTTTGGGATCTAATTCTAGTTTCTCATTATTCCATGGTAGTTTCAAGTGGATTGTTTATTAAGATATCAGGGTAGTACACATGGCAGTAAATACCAAACACTAAATATTGGTAATTTTATGACTATTACAAATAGTTTTAAAGAAATATGATTTAATTCTCAATGGATTTGGTATTAAATTTCCTAAATTCATTTAGAATTAGGACTTCATTAAGGCGGTAGTTGGACAAATCATTTAATCCATGCATTTCATTAAAATTTATATGCTGAAGACTACAAAATATATGAGAGATCATTAATCCATGTAGGGGTATTTAGATATGGTCTAATGAACTTTTATTGATTAATGGGAGGCTCGTTTTCCTTTAGTATAGACTTCTTATTTTTAAAATTTTTAATATATACTTTATATAGTTTTATTTAGATAATTTTACGACCATCCTTATTGATCAACATTTTTTTGATTTTGTGTTTCATTGTTTTAATTTATTGTTATTTATGCTAATATATGAAATCTTACATGTAATATGTAGATAAGAGAATTAATATAACAAAAAATATAAAAGGTAGCTTATTGGTATTTTGTAGCACATTATATTGTCAACTTTATCAGTGGGTTTGTTTGTTGGGTAGTGTTACCACCCCGATTCATTACAGTGCGTGATGTGTTTTTCATATCCTAGTTATATGAGGGTGAGTTAGATTATATTTTCATAATTGGTTTGCATCATGTTACTTGAAAAATTGTATGTTTCATTGGATTTTTATAGTGATTCATAACTTTCTATATGTAAGAGACACTCTTTTGAGTTTGATTCATACCTTGGCTATGTTTGGTATGATAAAATCATGAGTTTTATGTGTAATTTTGGGAGTAGGATTGTGTTGTGCTGGAATAGTGTCCTGATTTTTTTTAGACACCACAATTCCCTAACATTATAAGGAAAAAATCATAGTCTAATGGAAAAAGTAACACCCTATGATTGTTTCATCTTTCTCTTTTTTATATATTTTTATGTTTTAAGAAGGGTTAGTTTGGTTTTGGGAAGTTTTTTAGAAGGGTTTAATTGGAGAATGAATTTTTGGAATCTTTGTACTTCACAATGTTAGGGTGAAGACCATGGTGTAGAATATGGTCTTTTGTATTTTGGTTATATGGACATGGTTGGGAATCCATCCTTTAAAGACATCATCACACCATAAGTTTAGGCATTTTGTTGGCAAGGTTCTGGAAATGTTTCTCTATCGGAATCATGAAGGATAACATGTCCATATTAGTGGTCATGGTGTCTATGTCAAGGTCAAGTTTTCCTCATACATTTTGTTCAAAAAAATATTTGGAGGATTTACATTTCCATGGTCAATGTTTTTGGGGGCATATATGAAAATAATGGAAATTTCCCAACATTGTAGCAGGTCTTCATATGGGAAGGTGTGGTTAAGGACTCCATAACCATGATTGGGATCACTACACCATGGTCTCAGTCATCTCAATTTTAAAGAAACTTAAATGAACATTGGGGTTTGGAGTATAGTTTTTTTTCCTTGAATAAAAAATCATGCATGTCATTTTTGGGGTTATTTTTTTGATATAGTTATTTAAAAAAAACAATAGTTATTCCTCCCCTTTCTAGGGATATTAAACAATAGGTTTTATCAGTAAATTTTGGGTGACTCTCTTTCATTCGAAGCTCAATATATATGATCATTCTGGATGAATGTGTTTAAATTAGAGCATTATTTATCACTATCCTTCCCCTAAGAACTAGGAATTATTTTTTTCTAAAAATTAAATGTTTATAATTATTTATGTTATATATTTTATATAAATCATGCAAAAAAATAATTTGTGAAAAATGGTTTAGAAAATTGGTTGTGGTATTCACTCATAATATTGTTTATAAAAATGATTATTCGGTGATTTTTCTTTGAAAATTCTTGATTTGGGTATGTGATAACCTTGTATAGGCTGTGGTATGTGTGTTGTTTTGTTTTTGTTCATGATAAATGTGTGCTGCCTTGTGGGTTTGTACTTGGATTTCTCTGCTAACTTTAGGGGCCCATAGGATATGTACCACCAAGTTTTTAATTGGTTTAGGATGAAGGGGATTTTTTTCATGTGTTGATCTATTCAAGAGGGCCTTCTTTAATGAGAGGTACACTATTGTGGTTCATTTCATGGGTTTGTGTGTACCTAGTAAAGTATGTGAGTAACATTGTGGATTATTTTATGGGAATAATGGTCTAAATAGTAAAAGTGGATTTTGGTGTGATTATTGATGTGGTTTGAGATTTATTTTTTATTTTATTCATCATATCTCTCATTTTATATAAAACATGAGAAAACTCATACAAGTTTAAATGGGGTGTTTGGGAACTCATTGGGTGTTTCCTAATGATTTATGTACTCACCCCCTGCATATGAATTTTTTGTGCGTAGGAATACACTATTAATCATGGTGTAGGTAAGTGGAAGAAAACTTACTCCGCATTTAGAGAGATTGGAGGTCATGGTTTTACGTGACGGAGCTATGTTCTTGGAGGTAAAACTTCGGTGAAACATGTGTTTTTCTTCTAGTCACAATTAGTATTATGGTTTTCCATTGTAACTATAATCAGTTTATGTTAGTTTTTATGGAATTTCGGTATTGATTATCCATGCATATTTTTTATATATTTCCTTACCATTCGTTTCTATAAGATGATTTTAAGTTATAGTAAATTAAACATTAATGATTTTATAAACCCTCAAATTTTATTTCCACCCTTTTTTGTTAGGGGGATTCACCTATGTTTAGTGAATTTTTTTTCCCACATAAGTTAATGGTATAGGGTAAGGATGGTACATTTTTCATTAAAATAAAGAAATTATGGGTGGAAGAACATCTTCCCTCATAATTTAATAAACATATGGATAAATACTATATTTTAGATAAAAAAATTATATATTTATCCTTTTAAAAAACATTTTATAAAATAAGATGAATCATAAACCATTTATATCATATCATATTGTTCATAACAACTCTTTCTTAATAATTTTTTTTATCATATAAGATAAATTATTTTATTATAAACATCCTTTAATTATAGTCATCTAAGCATGATTTATTCTTTTACATTTAAATATCTAATGTAACAACTATTTACCACATCACATGAAAGGAAACCACAAGCTCTATCAATTATTCCCATAATTTTGATATAATTTATACTTATAAAACATTTAAAGTATAAATTTTCTATCACATATCCTTAAAAACCAAATAATAAACTTCTATAACATTGATACCTAACATATAAATTACATGGAGTTTCCAAAATCCATTATGTATCTAAAACAATTCCATAATAAGGAATCATTTCCACTAATTCTAGGTAACACATTCATGTTATAATGACCTTTATTTTCTACTTAAAGAAGCATTCTTGTACTTTTATACAAACATTTATTTTACCAATTTTAAATTTTACTCACTTTATTTGTTTATTAAACACCATATCATAGACACCATATTCATAGTTAATCTATCGTCTATACTTTTAGAATATCAATTAAAATTTTATTTAACTCATTCAAATTTTCAAAATATTTCCATAAATGACAATATAATGAATTATTTTACCTTTATTGACCTTAAGAAACTGCATAGTCATAAAAATCCATTATAATAATCAATAATATTGTCCATGAATTGACATATCCAATTATATTGTGTTTTATGAGCGGTGACATAAGTTCCTATGGTTATTTTGAGTCTAATTTATTTGAAACCCAAATTGAATCATTTTGTGCTTCACATATGAATTTATATTCACCTATTTAACAACTTCAACACTTGGTTACCTTTTAAGGTGTTTCTCTAACACACAATTTTTTTTGTTTTACTTAATAACTTTTCTTAAGTTACTAGACTTATGAGTTTATTACATTAATATTCCCCTCTATAAGTATTAATTTTAAAGCTATGTTTGATGATTATGATGCTATAATATACCAAAAAAGGTTTTATCATATGAGTATAATTTATTATAACCATTTAATAAAGTATTATAATAAATGAGGTCCCATTAAAATGATGACCCATTTTATATTAATTGTAACCTTTAGTGGGCCAAGATCCGCATTTCATCATGACTGACACCATGTATAATATAAATAATCCATGATTATATCTAATAGATAACTCTTTTTAATCATTTCATATATGACTCTACAGTATCCAATTCGATAAATATTTATTAAAATCCTACATATTGATATAAACTAAACTACATTCCACTTATATCAGAATGATTAGGATTTCATAGCTATGTGTAACCCAAATTAAATAATAATAAGCAGTCACATAACAATTAGGGTCACCTCTTTACTTTAAAACTTTATATAAAATAATCCATGAGAACCTAATAAGTTGGGTCATTCATATTGAATGTTAAAGGTATTGAAAAATTCCATTTTAAAATTAATATAATAGATTGTGTTTTTATGGGGATTTTTTCACCATATTATCACATTTTATTCAATTTATATCTTCACACTTATAGTGATTTAGTTTATAATCTCATTCCTTCTACAAAACCAATATCTTCAAACCATATTGATTTGAAATTCATTACAAAACTCACAATTTGTATTATTCACCCAAAAATAATATCTAAATATATTTTTCAAACATCCAAATGACTCCCATTCAAAGGATAAATATACTTTTAGTGTAATTATTTTTAATTAAATTATATTAGGAACCCAACATGAGTAAGCCCGAAGCCATAGATCATTAACCCCTACATTTCAAGAACATAGAATACGTCTATATGCTAATAGAATTTACTACCTAAATTCCTTATATCTAGGGATAATTTACTCAAGATATATTCTAATAAATCATAACCCTAATACCAAAAATTTATAAACCACATTCAACAAATAAATTTATGATAAAAAATTTAATTTTAAACCTAATTTATAGTAGATGGAAACTAAATTTATAATCTCACCAAGAATGTAACTCCTTATATTTATGTACAATAATATGTAAAATAGGATTAAAATATAAATTAAAGCATAAAAATATTCAAAATTGAAAAAATTTATATCCTTGAATAACACATAAGGGTATAAATTTTAATAAACTTAAATATGAGACAAAAAGTATGCACAATTATAAATTAAAAGTTAATTATAAGCAATTTATAATTTTTATCTATTCATTGTGGACATTCCATAATATTGAATATAAACACATTATATCCATTATATAATTTAAACTACTTAATATTTATCATTATATGACATTTCCTTTAAATATATGATATTTTATGAATAATAAACCTTTATCATTAAATTCTTGTTGTGTAAAATTATTACATAATATAAATATAAAATACATAAAATTATTTAAACCTAGATCAAATCAAACATTAAAACTTCTTTTGATATGGTTTAAATAATATCCCAAACATGGATCTTAATTTGAATAATTAAAATTAAGTATTATGAATAATTTACAATATTCCAATATAAAGACTTTATAATTAACATTATTCTATAATTTAATTTTTTTAAATTACCCTTTTGATTTATAATTAAATCTTTATTTCTAAATCATAAATCATTCCATATAATTTTAAAAAGGTATTTAAAAATTATCATTTGATATTTTTTAATGTTTCATAAAAATTTATTTAATTGACTATAAAATCATTATAATTAATTAATTTATAAACAATTCATAAATTAATAAATAACCCAAAAATACCATTTACAATTATTTATAAACAATTTATAAATAATTAAATTCAATTGATAATTTAATTTTAATGATTTTTTTCGCAACCAATCATATTTTATGATCCATCCTGTGTCATGGCCAATGATAGATAGGGTGTCGATTTATGAGTTATGAGTCAAATTCTATGATTGATAGTCAAATCATTAAATATTATTGAACAATGGAAAACTGTTACCCATGTTCAATGAGTGATTTTCCTTTCATTACATATGATTTCACATATCATATTTAGCGATATGATGAGATATCATAATGGTGATATGGTACTCTATTTTTTTCAACATGATGCAAAAATATTCAGGGATATAATATCTAGGTTTCACATGCTACAACCTTTAAAAACTGATGGTTTTTAGTAAGTTTCTAATTATGATATCTCATTTTGTATGCTATGATACTTCATAGTATAAAAAAAATTTAATTCATATTTTTTGAATGTAAAACTAGTTGAAATATGATTAAAAAACATCATTTACTACATGATTTCATGAATCCAAAATATACGATAGGTTCTGATTAAATAGTATGGTTTATTAGGGATCTAAAAATACCTATTAAAGCATTAAAATCTATATAATAACCCTTTCCACGATCAAACCATGCTATAAATAAAAATCATTCATAAACTAGAAATAATGAATTTGTGCTCGAGTACCTTACATTAAATGTGTTATTTCACTTTTCTCATCCATTACAAAATGAGTTTAATGAATATAACTAATAGTAGGATCTAGAAGACTACCCATCTCATGTGGTGTCCATGAGCAGTAGAATTACTTGACATTCGAGCGAGGATCATCTTCACTCCATGACATTATACCACCTCTCTAAGTAATGGTTGAAAATGAAGAAAGATTCATGTTTCATATCTTGGACTAAGAATAAATGAGTAACCATAATTCCATCACATGGTAGTGTTCTCTTTATAAGGACCTTGAGGATGCTCCTAGATTTTTAATAAATTTATTTATGTGTTATAACACATGATTAAATACTTTTTATAATTATTTCATCCCCTTTCATGAATGCATCCACTCCCAAAAATTAAATATTATTAAATTGATTTTTAATGAAAAATAATCCTGTAATACTCACTAAAATAATAATTATTATCATTTAGAAACCCAACAATAAAGGAATTTCGGATGAAATATTTCATTTGGTATAAAATTCATATACTTTAACTTTCTCTGAATTCATCTTATGATTTCATCCAATCATATTTTAAGATTGAGAAAGTAAATAACACAAGATCTTATTTTATGATTTTTTGATACAACTTTAGTTATGAAATATGTCATAACCCTTTTTATATCATACATAATTGAGGAATTATGGTATATATTATTCAAAATATTTTTCTTATATAACATATCCAAAACCATATTCTTCCCATGATCTATTTTTTTCCATGAATACATCATAAATTATTCCAAAATTACAACCATAAATGTATAAAAAAATTATAGAATAATTGGTTTATCAATTATATGAAAAAGGAATTAAAAACATGTAAAACTAAAAAGAAAAACCAAAAACTTATAATGTCTATATTTACATTGAAAATTTATTTTAAAAATGTCCAAAAAATAATAATGTCTATATTAACATTGAAATATCATTTTAAAGTATCCTTTTACTTTACTTTTAATTGATTATATCTAAACTATAATCCATTCTTGAGAAACCAACATGTTCCCTTTTAATGGTAATGAATAACCTCAATTCAGTATAAGGGATATTTTTTATTCAATTTTAACTTAATTATATTCTAATATCCACTTTATAAAAACATACTACTATTGGATTTCTTGTGAAATAAAACTAGTTCTACTTGAGGAGAAAATATCAGTTAAGTAATCCATTTTTATCAATGTCATCTAGTCGCAACTTTAATTCTATTAACTCTATAGGATTCATGCAATATAAAGGTAAAAATAATGCTCATTATAGGTATAATATCAACACAAAATTCAACATCCCTTCTTTGTGATAATATAAATAAATACCCAAATAAAACATATGTATTTTTATCCACCATTATTAGAAGTAGAGTTTTTTTTTCTATCCATTAATCTATATACTAATACTTTCAACTGAAAATGAATTTCTCTAATCTATCCTTCTATTAGACCTTCCCAACATGATTGAATATCCCAATCACCCATTAAAAGTACAGATAGTCCAATCTTTTCTCATAAAAGTAATGCTTCAATTATAGTCATATATTTAATCCTTTAATTTAATCATCTAATATTTTTTTATAATCATGTCATACTTCTCCATACAAATTAATAAAAAAGAAATTTATATTTCTATATTATCTAGAATTATCATGTAGGATAGATGCCTAAACACTTTATTAGACCTTTCATCTAATGGAGTAACAATATTTATTAAATATGTAATATATTAAGCTTGTCATCCCAATTGATTAACCAATAATGTTGAGATCAATTAATGTTATTATCTAATATAAAAAATGTCGAAATAATCATAGAAGTATTTAAAAGTGTACCAAAAACCATAAAGGGTCCTTCACCAATATTTTTCTCCTCTGATGCCCACTCAACTACAAAATCTCCAAATAACTATTTTGAGGTTATAAGTTTTCTTCCTAGAAGGGTCACCCCACTCTACCATGAGTTACCATCATTTTTTAATTCATTCCATTGACCCGCATGTTAAAACTCTTCACTTAATTTAACTTCCAAAAACTGGTTTCCCTTATGAATCTCCCACAATATATCCTGAGATGATATATATTACAATAATTTTTTAATGGATGATGTTGATCCATAACCTTTGAATTTAAATGTTTAACTTTCTATAGTGAAAACATTTTATTGTAATCATCCACTAAGGTTAATGAAAAAATTATTTCCTGGGATTCCACTAAAAATATTTCTATTTTCTTTTCTAACCCCTGAACGTATTCTTATCCACACCTGTTAGAGGAAGAAAATTAGTTTATTTTCAAATGTTTATAAATTAAACCTACACTAAATCTTTCATACTAACCACCTCAGTATAAGTATATAGTTTCAATAGAATAATCGATGAACACATCAAAAATCATAATAAAATATAAATAAATAAAACTTAAGCCTATTATTTGTAACCAATTATTTCATATACAACACAAGCTCAAAAAATTCAAAGAATATTCTATAAAAAACATATTTCCTTACTTGAAATATAAGAACCTGTGTTTTTTCAAACTGTAGTTTTGAGTAGAAATTTGATTTTTTTTCATTCAAATGCTCTTGAGTTATAAAATAGTCCTTTACCCTAGCATATGATCTCAGATAATATTTCCAATCAATCATTTAATCTTGTAATAAGGGTTTTACCATAGGACATGAGTTTGGTTAAAATATGAGCCATTTGAATTTTGGTGGAATATTTAATATTTAATATTAAATATTAAATATTAAATTATTTTTTCATGTTCGTTCAGCCATATATTTTCAACGGAGTGTTGTATTGAGATTATGTCTCTGCTGTTGAGTCCGTAATGGGGATTTTAGCATAAAAGATGTCTAAACATGAGTCGGGTGTCGGGGCTGGCCCGAACCCCTTTTCTCGGTTTTCATTCCTTTTTCTTCTTTTCATTATATACTCTTCTTTCATCCTTTTTCATGCCTCATTTTTGGATCCTCCTTCTCCAGGACCTAAGAGGGAAAAAGTAAGGGAGAAAGGGAGGGAGTTGTAAGGGAAGAGAGGTACTGTTGTGAAGCCCTCGACGCGCCAGTCAGTGAATGGAGACCATGGACAATGAAATCAAGCGATGCTTTGGCGGTTTCTGCTTGTAGGTAGGACCATTTATTCTTTATCCATAGATCTCCATTAATTATGTTGTTTTATGTTTTTAAAAGGCTTTTTATGCTTTATTGTGGCCTTTTATGGATAGATCTATTTTATTGGGAGTGAAAATAAGGGATTTGGGAGATCTAAGGGTTTTCCTTTTGGGAAACCCAAGAAACATGACATGTGTTTTATAGGAACACACCTTGTGTTCTTCATATTTGGGGGAGAATAATTTTTGGGAGTTCACGTTGTGTACATGGGTGTATACACCGTGTACTGGTACTAGTCTGTATGGCCAAGTATCGGGCATGTCTACCTGTGTAGTGGTACACAACTATGTAGAGTATACAGCCATACCCTATGTATGTGACACGCCATGTAGACATACATGACTTTTCCATGTAAACTACTAAGATGTTTGAGGGGAACAGGCTAGTACCTTGTGTTGGGTATACACCATGTACCCAATTCACATGTTGTTTACCTAGGGTTTTTACACACCCAGGCCAATGAAAGTACATGCCCACATGGGAGCTCAAGGGTACACACCGTGTATGGTCCCTACACGTCGTGTACTCCTCTCTTGTTACCCTTTTAGATTGTTTTATTGTTTCATGCCTCAATGTTATACTTGGAACTGTGAGTAGTCCATTCTGAGTAGTTTTTCATATAGATCGGGATGGTGAAACTCGTGGAGCATTTTGAGGTCCCCTAATGGGTGTTTTGGTGATTCTATAAAAATGGATAGGTTATTCCTCCAAATATCTAATTTTTTATATCCAAAAGGAGGGACCCGAACATGAAAAATATGTTGGGTGTTTAGACCAACCTAGTTAAAACTCTTGATCTGAGATGAGATATGAGCTATCTCTCATGATGTTTTGTTTTGCTTTTGAGGACATTTACCTTGTCATACATTCCCTTCTGGCCTATGAGGCCATGAGATTTGTTGCTTCTATAAATACCCTAATTGATTCTGTGACGCCCCGACCCTAGTTACCCAGAGTCATTGCATTATTAAATAACATTGTCATGATCACAATGAAATCATTTCTTGAAAGACCGATCCGTTTAGTATTATTGGAAACAAGATTCATACATGAGTTCAACTTTACAGCTTGAAGAGAAATACAACCCAGATATATTTCATTAGAAACATCCAAGCCTCATAGATTATGCTTGAAGGTCAGTCATAACTAACACATTCATATCCTGGGAAAATGAAACATAAGAAAGGGGTGAGGTCAAACGCTCAGTAAGGGTAAGTAATACAGTATAAAATGACATAAATATTAATCATGGTAAATAATTGAAACCACATGCCTTTACCAATAATAAACATGAATACATTTATGGAAAGAATATGAAATTAGTAAATAATTCTATAATAAAATATAATCATGGGTATTCTACTAGTCGAATGACCACATGAACCATCAATATAATTTCCATAATGAGGGAATGTATAATGCCAGACATTCTGAAACATTTTTTCAAGGCCTCAGCCAAGATGTCTAAAAAAGATTAAGGCCTTGGCCAAAACCATACATCAAATTGGGAAAGGGCCTCGGCCAATTCTATGACCAGTTGTATCATGAGACCTACCAATGCATCAAGGAGATATAGAGGGCTCCACCCTTCACTTACTAAGTCCAATACATTCCTCGTATGAAAAGGTTTAAACATATCATAAACATTCATATTAAAAATAGCATATGAAATGTCAATACTTTAACCATAAATCATGAATGGTAAAAAAATAGCACATCCACAGTCAAACATATAACAAAATATTTAATACAATATAGATGTTTTGTATCATAATAAATCAACTTAAAATAAACTTAAAATCCAACAAAGGATGCTGACATAGATGAAATTAAAACCCTTTTTAGAGAAATATCTCTTTCTATTTTGAAATCATTTAAGAGTCATATAATTATAAAATAAAACATTTACTTTGAAAATATTCTAATAATATTTTAGGGGAAGTTTCGACGAGTTTATAACGGTAGAAAATATCCACACCCACTGTATAAATTAATAAATACATTCCTACATTAATTTTGTCGAAAAGGCTAAAAAGGACCTTTTTTTGAAAATGACGAAAATATTCATTTATAAACATCTTATAAAAAGTCAAAAAGGGTATAAATGACTATAAACCATAGTCTATAAAATAGTAAGAATGTTTTTAAATACATTTTTAAGAAACATGGATGTGGATGATAAAGAGGTCCCAGTAGATAATTACGTATAAACAACCTCGGATAATGAAGAGATTGTGAAATAAACCCTTACCTTGTACTTTTCCTTGGTCGAGGGTTGGTTAATCTCCTGTATAATGGTGAAATAATTGTTATTAAATTATACAAGAATCATATACATTAATATGATATCATATATGATCTTTTAACATTGATTTGTTAATAATATCGTAGTATTATCGTCATTTCGGGTGTTAACTTACTCATTTTATTTTATTTTCTTTACATAAGTCGTGATTATTATGGATAGGTTGTATCTTATTCATATCCATAATGATATCAGCTCCTTAAACATTATTTTTAATCATCAAATGAGAATTTTACTTGCGTGGATACGACGGGGAAAGAATCCCATCGCGTTCATAGAGATGGTAGTCCGTATGTACGCACGAGAGACAATATTATTATTTTTATAAAATAATATATAATTTGATGGTATATCATATATAAATAATCATTATCATGTTATATTTATTATTTAAATCAATTACACATCATTATCATACCCATACAAATAATAATGTTTTGAATAACAATTACACCACGACGTGGAGACGGTAAGCCGTACGTACGCACGTATGGTGACATGTCATTCAAAGGATGGATAAAATACTGAATATGGTTGTACCATATTTATAATAAAATAATATTATATATAAGATATTGGAGTTATTATTTTATAATGGAAACAACATAGAAATAAGAAGTTGAAGAAGAAAGGAACTTGAAAGAGGGTGGTGAAAACATTACCTCTTCTTTGGGTTCTTTCTTTTGATTTGATCAAAAGGGAACCTTAGGTTAGCTTTATGATCAATCTAAAGCCTCTAGGTTGAATTGAGGGATGTTTAGAGAATATTTGAGTAGGGGTTGGCTGAGGTAAAAGGCTCTGAAGGTGTGAATTATAGGGAAGGGGAAGGTCCCTTTTATAAGAGGTGTGAGGGGCACCGTAGGAAAAGATATAAATATTATTTTATAATAAATTCATATTAGGTTTATAATAGATACAAAGTGGATTATGTAAATGTT
The DNA here is from genome assembly GCA_963277665.1 of Viscum album. NCBI lineage: Eukaryota > Viridiplantae > Streptophyta > Magnoliopsida > Santalales > Viscaceae > Viscum > Viscum album. Next base: position 437,343,990 of record OY728157.1, on the reverse strand, counting down.
AAGGTGAGGATAGGTAAAAAACCACTCAACCAATAGGTTTTAGATAGGTTTGGGTCACAATATTAACTTTATCATTTTGATTTAACTCTTAGTTAAATAGTTTGACATTTTCCATGTCTTTTTATATTTTTATATTATATAGTCAATAAACTTACTATAAACTTCCAAGAAAACCCCAAGTGGTCCACTAATAATACACCTATAATTATATAAGTCCTTTGTCCAAACCGTATATTCTAAAGAATAGAACAGAAATTAATAATATAATATTTCTTTTAAAAACTCATTTATGTCAATTTTGACAATATTTAATAATTTATTTTTGGTAAAGTCTTAACAACTTTATTAATTCGAACCAAATTCATTTAAGCAATCCCAACATGTCATATTAACCAATAAAATTCGTGGATGGCATAAAAACGTTCAAATTATATTTATTTTAACATTTATAATACTAATAATTTGATTCTTTCATTAATAAGGAAAATACTGCATCATTATTGTGTCATAAATAAATTTAATTATTCAATGTCTAAAAATTAAAAATAAAATAACACTATTTAGGAAATCATTTTATCTTTCTAATAAATATTTATAGTAAAAAATATAACATATATAACCCTATATGAATATTGTTTTTCTAAAAGATATATGCTTATGTCATTTTTGTATTTACTTTAACATAATTAATATAAAGTGTCATTATCACTTACAAGTGGATCCATTGTAACACCCCGATAGTTCATAGTATGTTATTTCTTTAAAGTAATTCAATAACTTGCACTACACGCAACACCGAGTTCAAGCGCACCACAAGATTACCATACTAGCCGTTCAAAAGTGGTTATGAATAGTATTAACTGGATTTTGAACATTATATAATCCTTATAATTTATAATCCATATTATGAGTTTCTTAGATATAATGTAAGAAATAATTCATTTTTTCTGATAAAAGAAGTATTTTTTCAAAAATGAACTTTTACCATCTTTTAATGGTGAAACCTTTTTAAATCCAATATTTGAAACATTTATATATTCAATTTGAAAAAATAAACTTCTTCTTTAGAATCAGGACATAATAATTTAGTTTCAATAAATTTTTGGTGTTTTTCTAATAACTTTCATATTGGGGTGAATAGTGAAAAATACTATATTTTAATTAAAAACAACTTTCTTAATCAAGATAATTTATTGTGTTAAATTATACATTTTAATGGTTTGGAAGTATAAATAGATTATATTTTTACCATTTAATCCAATGCTGGTCATTGTAAGTAATTTCACATTGAAATTGGACATAAACCAGTGTCAATCTTTTGATAGTTATTATTTTTTAAAAATACGCCTTTTGGTTTTGATAGTGGAAATTAATTTTAAATTAATAAATGCAACTTCTATATTTTGAATTTGGTAAAATAGACTTCATTATTGAATTCAGAATATCAAAATTAGCTTAGGGTGAATTTTTGGTATTTTTCTGAAAACTTTTAATTTTTGTTGAATAGTGAAAAACACTCAGTTATAGTTTAAAACCAAATTTTTATTTAAATAATTATATATTTTATTTAAATTTATTTTATGTAAAAATATATACATAATACCTATATAAGTTCAATGTAATTAATTGGAGTCAGTTTATAATAATTTTAGATATATAAAAATTTTATTGAACTTTTCACCGTCTTTTACCCACCTCTTAAGAGAATTTACAAATTCACATAAAACATAATTTTACCACTTCTGTGAGTTGAATTTAGAAAATCAGAGAGAAATGGTTAATATCAAGGATTAAAATGTGGTTCAATAAGATAAAATTAATTTTTGGTGAATAGTAACTTTTTACTTTTTTTACAGCGGTTAATGGTAAATGGGTAACTCAAGGTAAAATGAATATTGTAAAAATAAAAAATTAATATAACACACATCCTAACCATATTTTATGAGTAATGACGAACCATGGGCATATTTGGGTCGATTTTGGGACCCCATGAAGCCACTTATGAGTGATTATGACACTTTAGATTAATTAATTTAATGTAAGGGAAAATTTGAGAAAACATAAATCTTTTAGTAATTAATTTTTATGTGGTGTTATATAAGTAATATTTTTTACTATAAATAATCATTGGAAATATAAAACTATTTCCTACATCATGATATTTTTTGTATAATTTTTAGACATTGAATAAATTAAATTATTTGGGACAATATAATGATGTAGTATTTACCTCATTAATAAATGATTTAAATAAATTAGATTATAAATATTAAAATAACATCCAAACCGTGCCCAATTCTTATTCTATGATTTTATTTCGACCATGAGTCATCTTATCTTATACTATAATGATATTTGGACCTTTAAAACCGAATATCATTATATAATAAAATAATATTTTCATACTTTCCTAAAGAGCCCCTCCTCCCCCTTATAAAAGGAGACCACTTATAACAAATTCCTCACACCTATCAAGCATTTAGGATCGTCAAAAATCTGCCCAATTAAGCTCCCTACATCCCTGTCCTCCTCCTAGAAGCCTTACCCTAGGTAGAAGGCACTTCAAGGAGTCCTTTTGGTTCAAACCAAACGAAGTTACCCAAATTAAAAGTAACAATTTCTCTTAATTTCTTTTATTTTATTTTACTCCTCCAACCCTAAAATCTTTTTATTACTTTATTTTATAACAAAACCAGTATCCAAAATATAATAGGATGTTTTTATGAGATTTATTGTAATTACACTTACACACAACTCCATCTAATTGGTGAAAAACATAATGTTTCTGTGGATGGTAAACTAACGCCTCATGAAACGATGATTGTTCAATTACCTCCTACCACCTCTCATGGTGGCCATTATGATGGAACTGTATTTATATATGATATATATTATTTTTTTGTTTTCTTTATGCTTTTGTATATTTCTTTTATAGCTTACCTTAATGGTTTCCATTATGAGTAAACGCGATAATTTCATTTGAGGAAGTGCGGACTACCGCCCCCTGAAAGTGATATGACTCGTTAATACCATATGTGGGATGTATAAAGGATGGAGTTAATGATATTATATATGATATTATACTGTAATTATATTATACCAATTTATCATTATGTTTTAAGACCATTAAAATAATAAATAAAAATGAATGTAGCGTTCATGCGTACATACGACTTACCGTCTCCATGAATGGTACATTTCATTATTACCCCAAAATGATATGTACTATTATATATACATGTATATATATGATATATATTATATATACATCATGAATATCATTCTGGATATAATGATCGTTTCACCATGTGAACAACTTGTAACAATAAGGTGTTCATTTTTTGACTCAAGTGCCAAATATCAACAAAATGAACGTTATTAACTTAAATGATTACATAATGTTTATAACATGGTTATAAGTGATATAAAAGGAATAATAAACTTGAAAAATGTTTTTAATCAAGTATAAATTAACTTTAGTTTATTATTCAGGTTGTTAAAGAACGAACTGGTCAAGTCGGACACGAGGTAAGGGGTTTTCATCTCATCCCTTTTTCCTGTGAGATTCATGCCATATTTCCACTATTACCTTTTGTGTGGTGTGTGTACTTCCCATAATTTTATTCTTTGAGTAATATTATTTAATTTATGTGTATTTACATATTCATTTTATTATACCTCTTTCATGGGGTGTATGTTTCGTAATTTACCAAATTGGTAAGGGTTAATTTCACAATCTCTTTATTATCTGAGGTTTTTACATAAGTATCTACTGGGACATATTTATTATTCATGTACATGTTTCATAAAAGAGTTTTCAAAGGTATTATTTTTAAGGGTCTTTTTACTAAAACATCATTTTAAATGTTTTAAATATTTATTCTTCTAAATCATTTTCATTAATGTCCATGTTTTCTAAATGGTTTTTAAGGATTTATTTATATGGACATGAATGTTTTAAAAATGTTAATTCCTTTCAAAAGTTTCAAAGTGGTATGGGACACTTTGATTGAAAAAAATGTCTTCAAATGTCTTCCTTTATAAATTGTGTATCTTTTAAATGTTTTCATTAAAAAGGGATATTTCTCTCAAAGAGTATTACAAAGCATTTTCATCTATGTCAACATCCTTTGATTGATTTTAAGCTTATTTGAAGTTGATTTATTAAGATACAAAACTTCCATATTTTATTGAAGGTTTTGTGATATGTTTGACTATGGATGTGTTATTTTTATACCATTCATGGTTTATGGATAAAGTATTGACATTTTGTATGCTAGTTTTAATACGAATGTTTATGTTATGTTTAAACCTTTTCATATGGGGAATGCATTGGATATAGTAAGTGATGGGTGGAGCCCGCTATAGCTCCTCGATGCATCGGTAGGTTTCATAAGACAAACTAGTGTCTTGGAACAAGGCCATGACAAAATCCTATTTGTAGTCTTGGCACGAGGCCTTGACTATGTGGTTATGATAGTCTAGCATTATGCATTCCATCATTATGAAATTGGTTAGTGATATTGCATGTGATTATTCGACTAGTAGAATATCCATGTGAATAATTAAATGTCATTACTTCATTTTATTTTTTCCATATTATGCTGAAGTTCAAGTTTAAAAAGCCTTTTTTAGTTATACATTTCCTTAAATGTTTATGCTTATTTATGAAAGTTTCCGCTGTATTTTTATCCTTACTAAGCATCTGAGCTCACCCCTTACAATGTTTTATTTTTCCTAGGATTCCAAGAAGTGTATTTTGATTGATATGCAGGGTTAAGACAAGAGAATAATGGTGTTTATAAATGATTATTTATGTTGTTTTGTATGTTATGAAGTGTAATGTAACATTCATTTATGTAATATATTTTCCAAGACTACTAAACTGATTGGTCCTTCGGGACTTGATTCCTTGTAATCATGCCAATGTATTAAAATAATGCACCGAATCTGGGTAACTAAGGTCAGGGCATTACAGTTGGTATCAAAGAATGTTTATCAATAACCTTAGAAACTAGATTTAGATAAACTCTGATTAGATCACATTACCTTAAGATAGAATTTGAGAATTATTATAGAATAACTTCCTATAATTTTAGTAATGTATAGATTTTTGTTAGTTTTCCAAGAAAATAATCCCTGTCTAGATACGAGCAGGTAGAGGCAGCTTTGGCACAGATATACCTAGGGTTAAAACCCGAAAACACAGCTTTGAGCAAGACTGGAACGTGAACACGTGTATGACAACAGGCCTTGCTGCACTTTTGGTTACGACACTCCCGGGGGATATGCTTAGGATTATTCTCATTTTATTTACTAACCACTATGAAGGGTTTATGAGTATACAACTCCTCAAAGAAAACATTTTTTTGATTATAGATTATATCCATAAACTATTCAATTTATGTTAGGTATTTTACATGTTTGTAATTATGAATTTTGATTAAAAAACTGACCTAGTGTATGCCATTGTTTAGAAATAGCGCCTAGTTGAAGGAATGAGAACTCCAGAAATACGTATGATCCAAAGAGTAAAAAGGGTCATATTATTCATGGTATTAAGACAAAATTTAGAGTGGAAATAGTCTCCCATGTATTATCATCATATGAATAAATAGTATCATAAGATCAGTAAATAATTCTCTGAATCCTATGGCTTTGAAGAGAAGCAAGAGAAGAAAAGGATGGTAGACAGAAAGATGGATAAAGGGAATAAGGGAAAGAAGTATTTTCCAATATGTGGTAAATGTGGAATGAATCAACATGGTAAATACTTGAATAGAATGGGATTTTGTTATAAGTGTGAAGAAAAAGGACACCAAGTACGTGATTTCATGGGTTAGTTTTTTTTTCAAATGTACAATGCTTCATTAGCAAGGCGTTAGAACGCTACACGAATCATTGTACCATTCATAATAGTATACCACAAATGATTTTATTGGATAATAATCAAGTTATGTTACTACCTTAGATGAAGAGGAATGATTAGAGTTCTTCTGTTGTTATAGAGAATTATGTCATTTGAGTGTTTTATCAACAATGTACTAGTTATAATAATTATGGAGTATATAAGGATTGTACTGTAGTACTATTTCATTAAGGACTTGATATTGTGTGGAACCAAGAAAAATGACTCAATAGAAGGTTAAATTTTTGGAAAATATATGGTTGAGAGAAAGATAAACCATAATATGGTTTTGATACCGAGGTAGTGATTTTGGAATAACACATGATGGATTTGGATAAATTATATTGGATATTCTTGACTACCTTGAAACTGATTAATGATTTGTATATTCCATCATTGTTAGAGTTTAAAAAATTATTTTTTTAGAAGGAGTATATCCAGTATTCTATAAGGAATAAGGGATTATGAATGTAATCAATAATGTTTTATGGTAATTCAGGATGTTGCAGTGTTTTAAATGAATACCTGATGAAGGTGTTCACATGTTATTACATGGCAAAAAGGATCTTCATTTTGTTTAACTTCCTTATAATGTGTGGATTGTGAGGTTGGACAGAAGTATTTTGGATAATTCTAGTTTGAGATTATTTTTGGATTTCCATTAAAGGACAACCCGGAGGTCGGCCGACAAACCGTCGTGTCCGGCAAGGCCGCGAGACTTGAACCTGCAACCGTAGGGAAATAAGGGCGTATCACCTACCACTAGCCCACGTGATGTCCTGGATTGAATAATGTAGTCTTTTAAAAAAAATTCTGGTAGATGAATTATAAATTCATTTTTTTAATACCCTATACGAATAGGATAAATGGAATATTATTTTTATGTTCTATTATCTTTTATAGTGAAAGACGAGTTTGTGGTAGAAATTAGTTAAACGATGGGACTCTATTTGTCAAGTATATATTTTTCTTCTCCTCTTATTTTATGAAGTAATTAATTCTTATACTTTAGTGAAGGTATCTTAAAACAAAAAAATGTGGTGTCCTAATACCATATATTTTCTTGAACCGATGGTATTTTAAATCATCATAGATTGATGAATTTAAGGCCCTCAGTTTTACACTTGTTTGTAATTGATGACCTCAATCACTACCTATAAATATTTACATTTTTCCTCCAATTATATGTCTCTAATTTCCATCAATGTTCCCTTAATTGAGATCATAATTTGGTGGTGACCCTTTCATTTTCCTTTTCCTCTTATTAAGACTATATTTTATTAACCTAATTTCCTATGGAGATTTTTCCAAAGGTTTTTTCTATTTTCAACCTTTTATTTTCGAAAAATAATTTAAAATTGAGAGGACTCAATTTATTGAAGGAGGGAAGAATGAAACACTCCAATATTGCATAGTCTGTTATTTCTTCAATGTAATTCAATAACTTGCACTACACACAACATTGAGTTCAAGTGCACCACAAGATTACCAAAATAGCCGTTCAAAAGAGGTTTTGAATAGTATTAACTGGATTTTGAACATTATATAATACTTATAATTTTGAGTCCATATTTTGAGTTTCCTATACATACTGTAAGAACTAATTCACTTTTTTCAGATAAAAGAAGTATTTTTCAAAAAATGCACTTTTACCATCTTTTAATGGTGAACCCTTTTTAAATCCAATATTTGAAATATTTATATATTCAATTTGACAAAATAAACTTCTTCTTTAGAATTAGGACATAATAATTTAGTTTTAATAAATTTGTTCTATTTTTCTGATAACTTTCATATTTAGGTGAATAGTGAAAAATACAATATTTTAATTAAAAACAACTTTCTTAATAGAAATAATTTATAGTGTTAAATTATAAATTTTAATGGGTTTTAAGTATAAATAGATTATATTTTTACCATTTAATCCAATTCTTGTCATTGTAAGTAATTTCACTTTGAAATTGGACATAAATAAGTGTCAATCTTTTGATTGTTATTATTTCTTAAAAATACACCTTTTGGTTTTGACAGCGAGAATTTATTTTAAATTAATAAATAAAACATCTATGATTTGAATTTGGTAAAATAGAATTTATTATTGAATTCAAAATATCATAATTAGCTTAGGGTGAATTTTTGGTATTTTTCTGAAAACTTTTAATTTTTGATGAATAGTGAAAAACACTACGTTATAGTTTAAAACCGATTTTTTATTTAAATAATTATTTATTTTATTTAAATTTATTTTATGTAAAAATAGATACATAAGACCTATATAAGTTCAATGTAATTAATTGGAGTTATTTTATAATAATTTTAGATATATAAAAATTTTATTGAACTTTTCACCGTCTTTTACCCACCTTCTTAGAGAATTTGAAAATTCACATAAAACATAATTTTATCGCTTCTGTGAGCTGAGTTTTGAAAATCCAAGAGACACTGATAATATCAAGGAGTATAATGTGGTTCAATAAGATAAAAATAATTTTTGGTGAATAGTAACTTTTTACTTTTATTTACCGCGGTTAAAGGTAAATGGGTAACTCAAGGTAAAATGAATATTGTAAAAATTCAAAATTATCTTAACACATTTACAAACCATATTGGATGAGAAATTGTCGACCATGGGCATATTTGGGTCGATTTTGGGACCCTATAGAGCCACTTATGAATGATAATGACACTTTAGATTAATTAATTTAATGTAAGGGAAAAATTGACAAAAACAAAAAGTTTTTAGTAATTAATTTTTATATGGTGTTATATAAGTAATACATTTGACTATAAATAATCATTGGAAAGCTAACACTATTTCCTACATCATGGTATTTTTTTTATAATTTTTAGACATCGAATAAATTAAATTATTTAGGACAATATAATAATGTAGAATTTACCTCATTAATAAATGATTTAAATAAATTAGATTATAAATATTGAAATAATATCCAAACCATTTCCAATTCTTATTGGATTATTTTATTTCGACAATGAGTCATATTATATTTTAGTCTAATGATTTTTGGACCTTTAGAAACCGAATATCATTATATAATAAAATAATATTTTCACACTTTCCTAAAGAGCCCCTCCTCCCCCTTATAAAAGGAGACCACTTCTAACCAATTCCTCACACCTCTCAATCATTTAGGCTCGTCAAAACTCTACCTAATTAAGCTCCATACATCCCTCTACTTCTCCTAGAAGCCTTAACTTAGGCATAAAGAACTTCAAGGATTCTTTTTGGTTCAAACCAAAGACAGTTACTCAAATTAAAGGTATCAATTTTTCTTAATTTCTTTTCTTTTATTTTACTCCTCCAACCCATAAACTCTTTTTATTACTTTATTTTATAACAAAACCACTATCCTAAATATACTAGGATGTTTTTATGAGATGTATTTTAATTACACTTACACACACCTCCATCTAATGGGTGAAGAACATAATGTTTCTGTGGATGGTAAACTAACGCCTCACGAAATATGATTGTTCAATTACCTCCTACCACCTTTCATGGTGGCCATTATGATGGAACTATATTTATATATGATATATATTATGTTTTTGTTTTCTTAATGCTTATTTATTTTTCTTTTATATCATACCTTAATGGTTTCCATTATGAGTAAACGCAATAATTTCATTTGACGAAGTGCGGACTACCGCCCCCTCAAAGTGATATGACTCATTAATACCATATTTGGGATGTATAAAGGATGGAGTTAATGATATTATATATGATATTATACTGGAAGTATAATATACATATGTATCATTATGTTTTAAGACCATTAAAATAACAAATATAAATGAATGTAGCGTTCATGCGTATGTACGACTTACCGTATCCACGAATGGCACGTTTCATTCTTACCCCAATATGATATGTACTATTATAAATACATGTATATATATGATATATATTATATATATAATATATATGATATAAATAATATTTACATCATGAATATAATTCTTGATACAATGATCTTTTGACCATGTGAACAAACTTGTAACTATAAGGTGTTCATTTTTGACTCAAGTGCCAAATATCGACCAAACAAACGTTATTAACGTAAATGATTAAATAATGTTTATACCATGGTAATAAGTGATATAAAAGCAATAATAAAAATGAAAAAGGTTCTTAATCAATTAGAAATTAACTTTAGTTTATTATTTAGGATGTTAGAGAACGAACGGGTCAAGTTGGACACTAGGTAAGGGGTTTTCATCTCACTCATTATTTCCATGAGATTCATGCCATATTGCCACTATTACCTTTTGTGTGGTGTATATACTACCCATAATTGTATTCTTTGTGTAATACACATTAATTTATGTGTATTTACATATTCATTTTATGATACCTCTTTCATGGGGTGTATGTTTCGTATGTTACCAAATTGGTAAGGGTTAATTTCACAATCTCGTTATTATCCGAGGTTGTTTTTACATAAGTATCTTCTGGGACATATTTATTATCCATGTCCATGTTTCAAAAAATATATTTCAAAGGGATTATTTTTAAGGGACTTTTTACTAAAACATCATTTTAAATGTTTTAAATATTTATTCTTTTAAATCATTCTCCTTAATGTCCATGTTTTCAAAATGGGTTTTAAGGATTTATTTATATGGCGATGAATGTTTTAAAAATGTTAATTCCTTTCAAAAGTTTCAAAGTGGTATGGGACATTTTGATTCAAAAAAATGTCTTTAAATTTTTTCCTTTCTAAATTTTGTAACTTTTAAATGTTTTCATGAAAAAAGGATATTTCTCTCAAAGAGTTTTACAAAACATTTTCATCTATGTCAACATCCTTTGATAGATTTTAAGCTTATTTGAAGTTGATATATTATCATACAAAAATTCCATATTTTATTGAAGGTTTTGTGATATGTTTGACTTTGGATGTGTTATTTTTATAACATTCATTGTTTATGGATAAATTATTGTCATTTCTTATGCTATTTTTAATACGAATGTTTATCTTATGTTTAAAACTTTTCATATAAAGAATGCATTGGACTTAGTAAGTGACAGGTGGAGCCCGCTATAGCTCCTCGATGCATCGGTAGGTCTCATGAGACAAACTAGTGTCTTGGCACAAGGCATTGACAAAATCTTTTTTTTGTCTTGGAACAAGGCCTTGACTATGTGGTTATGATAGTCTGACATTATGCATTTCATCATTATGAAAGTGGTTAGTGATATTGCCTGTGATTATTCGACTAGTAGAATATCCCTGTGAATAATTAAATGGAATTACTTCATTTTATTTTTTCCATATTATGCTGAAGTTCAAGATTAAAAGGCTTTTTTTAGTTATATATTGAATTAAAGGTTTATGCTTATTTATGAAAGTTTTTGCTGTCTTGTTATCCTTAATGAGCATCTGAGCTCACCCCTTTCTATGTTTTATATTTCCAGGATTCCAAGAAGTGTATTGTGATTGATATGTAGTGTTAATACAAGTGAATAATGGCATTCATAAAGGATTATTTATGTTGTTTTGTATGTTATAAAGTGTAATGTAACATTCATGTATGTAATATATTTTCCAAAACTTCTAAATTGATCGGTCCTTCAGGACTTGATTCCTTGTACTCATGCCAATGTATTAAAATAATGCACTGACCCTTGGTAACTGGGGTTGGGGCGTTACATCCATGGGGTCCCAAAATCGACCCAGAGATGCCCATGGTCAGACATGTATCAACCAATTTGTTTAGGAAACGTTTTAGGGTAATTTATTATTATTATAATATTATGTTTTACCCTTATTTACTAGATTTACCCTTTAACCATAATAAATAAAATATTTACCGAAATAGTTATTCAAAATGTCTAAAAATAAAAGTCACCTATTTACACAATTTGGACCTCTGAATTCTAAATATGTAATCCATTTTTCTAAATTAAAAACACATAAGTTGCAGAAATTAATTTTAAATTAATTCCCACTGTAAAAACAAAAAGAGTGTCTTTAAGAAATAATAACTATCAAAAGATTGACACTTGTTTATGTCCAGTTTAAATGTGAAATTACGTCCGATGACCAAAATTATATTAAGTGGTAAAAATATATTATAAATATACTTTAAAACCACTCAAATTTATAATTTATCACTATTAATTATTTCGATTAAAAATGTTTCTTTTAATTAAAATTTAGTGATTTTCACTATTTATCAAAAATTGAAAGTTTTCAGAAAAATACCAAAAATTCACCCTAAGTTTATTTCAATATTATGAATCCAAAAATGAAGTCCATTTTGAAAGATAAAATGTATAAAATTTCAAAAAGTGGGTACTACTATTCATAACGGCTAGTTTGATTGGTTGTGGTGTGTGTTATAACTCAAAGTTGCATACAACACACGCTACTGTATTATTGAAAGAGAAGTGTACCATGGAATCTTGGGGTGTTAAATTATCCCCTCCTTAAAAGAATTTCTTTCTTGAAATTTCTAGAATACTACCGCATCAAAATACTTGGTCGGATCTTCATCATAAGTTCCTCGGGTTCCCATGTTACCTCTTCCATCTTATGGTTTCTCCATAGAACTTTTACCAGACGAGTCGTCTAGTTTCTCAACACTTGTTCTCTGGTATCAAGAATCCTAATGGGCTCTTCGCAATAAGACATATTAGTATCCAGTTCCACTTCCTCATAAGTGAGTACATGCGTTGGGTCATGCATGTATTTTCTCAAGAGTGATACGTGGAACAAATCATGATCTTTGGGGAGACTTGGCGGCATTGCCAAACGGTAAGCTACAACCTCAATTCGTTCTAGAATTTTGAATGGTCCGATATACTTTAGACTCAATTTTACCTTATTACCGAAATGTAAAACACCCTTCCAGGGGGATACCTTCAAGAAAACATGATCTCCTACCTAAAATTCCAAATCCTTCCTTTGGTTTTCAGTATAGATCTTCTGCCTGCTTTGAGCTGCTTTGATGTGGTTTTGGATTACCTTAATCTTTTCCATCATTTCCTCCACCAATTCTGGGCTTATGAGTTTTCTTTCACCAACATCATCCCAACATGTTGGTGTGCGACATCACTTTTCATATAATGATTCATATGGTTCCATCTGAATACTTAAATGGAAACTATTGTTATAGGAAAATTCTACCATAGGTAAATATTGATCCCACATACCCTGAAAGTCTAGTGAGAATGATCTCAACATGTCTTATAAGGTTTGAACAGTCCATTATGATTGTCCATCAGTTTTGGGTTGGTAAGCAGTGCTCAAATGAAGTTCAGTATCCAGGTCTCTCAGAAGAATTTTCCAGAATCTTGATGTAAAATAGGGATCATGATCCGAAACAATTGATAGTGGTACTACATGTAGCCTCCCAACTTCATTAATATATAGTCTTTCTAGACGTTCAAGTGGTAAATATTCTCTTATAGAAAGAAAATGTGCTGAATTGGTAAGACGATCAATAATAACCCATATTGCATCGTTCCTTCTAGGAGTCTTTGGTAGTCCCATGACAAATTCCATAGTGATATTATCCCATTTCCACTCAGGTATGGGAAGAGGTTGCATGACTCTTCCAGGCTATTGCCTTCCAGCTTTCACTTGTTGATAAACCATACATCATGACACAAAATCAGAAATCTCCCATTTCATGTTGTCCCACCAAAAATGTTCCTTTAAATATCTATACATTTTGGTGCTCCCAGGGTGTATAGAGAACTTGGAACTGTGAGCATCATCCAACAATTCTCTTTTTAGATCAGGTATATTGGGAACACAAAGTCTCTTCCCAAATTTCAAAATCCCATCTTCATACCCAATGTCACTCAGTCTCCCATCATTCACATCTTTAATATTCTTTTGAAACTCTTCATCATCAGTATGAGAACTCTTTATCCATTCTAGTAAAGATGGTTTGGAAACCATTTGAAAAAGCGTTGATTTTTCACCTTCCATGGTGATTCCCATATCCATATTTACTAGATCCATGTATATAGGATCCTTTTGAATTATCATCTTATTCAAAACTCCATGATCCTATCTACTCAAAGAATCTGCCACCTTACTTGCCTTCCCCAGGTGGTAGTGTATCGTGTAATCATAATCCTTGAGTAGTTCAAGCCATCTCCTTTGCCTCATGTTGAGTTCTTTCTATGAGAAAATATTCTTCAAACTCTTGTGATCAGTATAAATCTCACATTTGTCACCATAGAGATAATGTCTCCATATCTTTAAATAAAAGATTACAATAGCTACCTCAAGATCATGAGTAGGAATGTTTTGCTCATGAATTTACAGATGTCGTGATGCATAGGCAATAACTCTATTATTCGGCATAAGGACACAACCAAGTCCTTTCTTCGATGCATCGCTATAAATAACGAACCCATCATTCCCCGATGGTATAGTCAATATAGAAGCATTGATTAATCTTCTATTAAGTTCTTGAAAAAATTATTCACACTCTTTTTTCCAAACAAATTTAACCACTTTACGTGTGAGCTTCGTTAATGGGTTAGACAATCGGGCAAAATTCTAGACAAAACGCCGATAATAACCTTCTAAACCAATAAAACTGCATACATCAGTCATACTCGTTGGGGCTGGCCATTCATTTATTGCCTTGGTATTAGAAGGATCAACAGAGATTCCATCTTTAGTGATAATATGGCAATGAAAAGAGATCTATTGAAGCCCTAATTCACAGTTGGTAAACTTCCCATATAATTTATGTCTTCTAAGAGTCTTTAGGATAATGGGCAAGTGATTTTCATTTTCTTCATAGATTTTGGAATATAGAAAGATATCATCAATAAATACCTCTATAAAATCATTGAGATATTCCTTGAAAGCTCTGTTCATTAGATCCATGAAAGAAAAGGGTGCATTAGTCAGCCCAAAAGGAATTACTGTAAACTCGTAATGCCCATACCTGGTTTGAAATGTTGTCTTCGGAATGTATTCATTCTTCACACACAACTGATGGTATCCAGATCGAAGGTCAATCTTTGAAAATTATTGAGCTCCATGCAGTTGGTCAAATAAATAATCAATGCGAGGTAAGGGATACATGTTATTTATTTTTATAGCATTGATTTCCCTATAGTCGATACATAACCTGATAGATCCATATTTCTTCTTAACAAAAAGGATAGGGGCTCCCCATGGAGAAACATGAGAGAGAATAAATCCCTTATTATTAAATTCCTCTAGTTGTTTCTTTAGTTCAACTAATTCCACAGTGGCCATTCTAGATGGGGTCTGCGATATAGGCCTTGAACCAGAAATTTAATCAATGGAAAACTCAATTTCTCGTTCTGGAGGATGTCTAGGTAAAACTTTTGGAAACACACCAACATATTCTCTCACAATAGATACATCCTATATTTGAACATTCCTTTCCTCACCCACAGTTATTTCATTCTCTTCCTCCCCGATAATTGAATTTAGTTGAGCTATTAGGGGTGGATCTAGATAAGAATTAGGTGGTGATGATTATGATATAAAGATAACGTGTTCTTTATCCTCATCATCAAAAATTGTAACCTCCTTCTTCTTAAAATAAATTTTCGCATCATGGTCCAAAATCCAATCCATACTGAGGATTATATCAAATTCAGTCATGGGTATGATGATGAGATCAGCAGATAAAGAACATTTATATTCCCTAATGTGAACAGATCCACAGAACTTTGTAGCAATGATACTTCCCTTAAGAGTTTTAACTGACAACTCCCTTGTTAAATCAAATTGTAAATATCTAATTTTCTTATCAAACTGGGAAGATATGAAACAATTCAATGATCTAGAATCAAATAAAGCATTTTCAATACTTGAGGAAACCATTAAATTACCTGTCACCACGTCTTTCTGAGCTTCAACCTCAGCAGTAGTGATTGCATAAGCTTGGCCTTGATCCCTTGGCCTTTTCTGAGGTATGTTTCCCTGACGCTTAGGAAATTCATTTTCATTATGTCCCATATCACTACAATTGTAGCATTGAACATTGGTAGTGTCTTTCTTTCCTTTACAATCACCATCTATATGACCTTTCTGTCCACATCTGTAGCATACTCCTTTTCCTTTTAGACAGGAACCAGGGTACATCCTTCCGCAATTATCATAGGGTGGAAATTCAATTCTTCCCTTTTTCCCTGAGTCCTTTTTTCCTTTCCCAGAGTGTTCAGCAGATCTCTTCTTCTCTTGCTTTTATTTAACGTCATAAGACTTAGAGAATTCCTTTTCTGTCTTGATAGCACACGATAGAATATCTTTATATGATGAGAAGGATTGTGATACTAATGCTCGATGGAGAAATGGTTTTAACCCATAAAAGAAACGATCAATATTACTTCTTAGGTTACATATATAATCTGTAGCATGCCTCTCTAACCTTGTAATGTTAGCCTCATACTTTGCGACATTCTCATCCTCCTTTTGCCTCAGACTCAAAAATTGTCTTTCCATATCCGCTCGATGGTCACGAGGACAGAATTTTTCTAAGAAAATCTCTTTGAAATCCCTCCATTCCATATTTTATACTTCATCATCTTACTTTGTGTTTTGAATCAATGACCACTATTGATCATCATCTCCAGTGAGGCGGTAAACTGCCATGATAACTGTTTCCCTTTCACTACTCCCCAAGTCATGAAATATTTTCTCTATGGAATTTATACATTTCTCAGACACTAATGGATTTGTAATCCAATTTAATGTCGGTGGTTTTTTCCTCATGAATTGATCTAACATTGATCCTCCATGCTATGGATCTGGGTGCTCCATTCGGGTAAGGTTATTATTCATAACCTGAGTGAGTTGTCCCAGTATGATGATTGGCTAATCAGCACCAGTTGCATCACTAGCTCCACTATAATTATCTTGAGCAGGAGGAAAATACCTACATGGAGTGTGTGCAATGATATGGTTTCCATTCCTCCAACTAGGTGCCATTTCTAAACAATGGCATAAACTAGATTAATTTATGAATCAAAATATATAATTCCAAACTTCAAAAACACTTAACATAAATTCAACAGTTTATGGATATAATCTATAATCATAAAAAATGTTTTCTTTGAAGAAGTATATACTCATAAAAACTTATTAATGGATTGTAAATAAAATGATAATTATCCTAAGAATATCCCTCGTGAGTGTCGTAACCAAGAGTGCATCAAGGCCCGTTTTCATGCACAAGTTCCCGTTCGAGTCTAGCTCAAAGTGGTGTTTTTGAGTTTTACCCCTAGGTACATCTGTGCCAGAGCCGCCTCTACCTACTCGTATCTAGACATGGATGTATTTCTCGAAAAACTGACAAAATATCTATAATACCAAAATTCTAGGAAGTTCATCTATACTAATCCTCAAAGTCTATCTTTGGGCTATGTGCTCTAATCAGAGTTTATCTAAATCTAGTTTCCATGGTTTGTACTAATTTTTCTCTGATACCAACTGTAACACCCTGACCTTATTTACCCAGAGTTGGTGCATTATTACATAACATTTGCATGATCATAAGGAAATCATGTCTCGGAAGACCGACCAGTTTAGTATTATTGGAAACAATATTCATACATAAGTTCAACTTTACAGCTTAAAGATAAATACAACACAAATATATTTCATTATAAACATCCAAGCCTCCTAGATTATGCCTGCAGTTCACTCATAAATAACTTCTTAATATCCTATGAAAATGAAACATAAGAAAGGGGTGAGCCCAAACGCTCAGTAAGGGTTAGTAATACAGTGGAAAATTACATAAATATTAAGCATGGTAAATAATTGAAACCACATGCCTTTACCAATAATAAACATGATTACTTTTATGGAAATAATATGAGCTGATTAAATAATTCCATTATAAAAAATAATCATGGGTATTCTACTAGTCGAATGACCACATGAACCATCAATATTATTTCCATAATGAGGGAATGTATAATGCCAGACATTCTGAAACATTTTGTCAAGGCCTCGGCCAAGACGTCTAAAAATGATTAAGGCCTCGGCCAAAACCATAAATCAAATTGTGATAGGGCCTCATCCAATTCCATGTCTAGTTGTCTCATGAGACCTACCAATGCATCGTGGATCTATATCAGGCTTCACCCGTCACTTACAAATTCCAATACATTTCTCATATGAAAAGGTTTAAACATATCATAAACATTCGTATTAAAACTAGCATAAGAAATGTCAATAATTTAACCATAAATCATGAATAGTATAAAAATAGCACATCCACAGTCAAACATATCACATAACCATCAATACAATATGGAAGTTTTGTATCATAATAAATCAACTTCAAATAAACTTAAAATCCATCGAAGGATGTTGACATAGATGAAATCAAAATGCTTTTTAGAGAAATATCTCTTTCAATTTTGAAATTATTTAAGAGTCACATAATTATAAAAATAAAACATTTACTTTGAAAATATTCTTATAATCTTGTAATGGAAGCTTCAATGAGTTTATAACGGTAGAAAATAGCTGCACCCACTGTATAAGTTAAAAAAGACATTCTTACATTAATTTTGTCGAAAAGGTTAAAAAGGGCATTGTTTGGAAAATGACGGAAAGATTCCTTTATAAACATCTTATAAAAAGTCAACAAGGATATAAATTAATTTAACCCATAGAATATAATATAGTAGTAATGTTTGGAAATACATTTTTAGGAAACAGGGATGTGGATGATAAAGAGGTCTCAGTAGATAATTACGTATAAACAACGTCAGATAATGAAGAGATTGTGAAATAAACCCTTACCTTGTACTTTTACTTAGATGAGGGTAGGTTAAACAAAATTATAATGGTGAAATAATTGTTATTAAATTGTACAATAATCATATACAATAATAGGATATCATATATGATCATTTAACATTGTTTTGTTAATAATATCTTAGTACTATCGCCATTTCAGGTGTTAACTTAATCATTTTCATTTATATGTTTTGTTACATAAGTCTTGTTTTTTATTGATAGGTTGTATCTTATTCAAATTCAGAATGATATCAAGTCCTTAAAAATTATTTTTAATCATCAAATGGGAATTATACATGCATGGATACAATGGGGAATGAATCTCATCGTGTTCGTGGAGACGGTAGTCCGTACGTACGCACGAGTGACAATATCATTATTTATATAAAATAATATATAATTGGATGGTATATTATATATAGAGAATAATTGTCATGTTATATTTATTATTTACATCAATTACACATTATTATCATACCCATCCAAATAATAATGTTTTGAATAACAATTACACCACAACGTTGAGACGGTAAGCCGTACATATGCACGTATGGTGACATGTCCTTTAAAGGATGGATAGAATACTGAATATGGTTATACCATATTTATAATAAAATCACAGTATATATAATATACTGGATTTATTATTTTATAATGGAAATAACAAATAAAGAAGAAGTTGTAGAAGAAAGGAACTTGAAAGAGGGTGGTGAAAACATTACCTCTTTTTCGGGTTCTTTCTTTGTATTTGATGAAAAGGGCTCCTTTGGTTGGATTTATGATTAAACTAAGGCATCTAGGTTGAAGTGAGGGTAGTTTAGAGAATATTTTGGTAGGTTTTGACCAAACCAAAAGGCTTTTAAGGTGTGAATTAGAGGTAAGGGGAAGTGCCCTTTTATAAGAGGGGTGTGGGGCACCTTAGGAAAAGCTAGAAATATTATTTTATAATAAATTCATATTCGGTTTCTAATGACTAAAAAGTGTATTATTAAAAGTTTAAGCTATTTATAGGTTGAAAACCACTCAACCAATAGGTTTTAGACAGGTTTGAGTCACTATATTAACTTTATCTTTTTGATTTAACTCTTAGTTAAATAGTTTGACATTTACCATGTCTCTTTGTATTTTTATATTATACAATCAGTAAACATACTATAAACTACCAAGAAACCCCCAAATGGTCCATTAATAATACAAATATTATTATATAATTCCTTTTTCCAAACCGTAGATTTTTAGGAATAGAATATCAATTAATAATATAATATTGTTTTTAAAAACTCATTTATGTCAAATTTGACCATATTTTATAATTTGTTTTTGTTAAAGTCTTAAAAATGTTATTAATTAAAACCAAATTCATTTAAGAAGTAATAACATGTAATATTAACCAATAAAATATGTCTATGGCATAAAAACTTTCAAATTATATTTATTTTTAAATTTATAATACTAATTATTTGATTCTTTCCTTAATAAGGAAAATACTGCATCATTATTGTGTCATATATAAATTTAATTATTCAATGTTTAAAAATTATAAATAAAATACCATTATGTAGGAAGTGGTTTTATATTTCTAATGAATATTTATAGTCGAAAATATAACATAAATAACCCAATGTAAAAATTATTTTTCTAAAAGATATATGCTTATGTCATTTTTGTATTTACTTTAACTTAATTAATATAAAGTGTAATTATCACTTACAAGTGGATCCATGTGGTCTCAAAATCAACTGAAATATTCCCATTATCATACATGTATCAACCAATAGGGTTAGGACACGGTTTAGGGTAATTTAGTATTTTTATAATATTATTTTTACCTTTATTTACCAGATTTACCCTTTAACCATGGTAAATTAAATATTTACCAAAATAATTATTCAAAATGTCTAAAAATTATAGTTACATTTTTACACAAATTGGAACTCTTGATTCTAAATATGGAATCCATTTTTCTAAATTCAAAACATAGAAGTGGCAGAAATTAATTTAAAATTAATTCCCGTCGTCAAAACAAAAAGCGTTTTTTAAGAAATAATAACTATAAAACGATTGACACTTGTTTATGTCAGATTTAAATGTGAAATTACGTACAATGACCAAAATTCTATTAAGTGGTAAAAATATATTCTAAATATACTTTAAAACCACTCAAATTCCTAATTTATCACTATTAATTATTTCTTTTAAAATGGTTGTTTTTAATTAAAATTTAGTGATTTTCACTATTCATCAAAAATTGATGGTTTTCAGAAAAACACCAAAAATTCACCCTAAGATAATTTCGATATTAAAAATCCAAAAATTAAGTCCATTTTGAAAGATAAAATGTATAATATTTCAAAAAGTGGGTATTAATATACGTAACGAAAAGTTTGATTGGTTGTGGTGTGTGTTAGAACTCGATGTTGCGTACAAAAAACGCTACTGTATTATTCAAAGAGAATCATATCATGGAAGCTTGGGGTGTTATAGATTCATTTTCTTACATAATGATATAGGGAGTCCCTTATAAGATCACTCTATTTTGTATCATTTCATGTATCCCTATTTGAGGATGCCTCTGTTGTTTTTGTTCAAGGATCCCATGTAGGATTCATCATTTACCTTGCAGCTATGGATCCCATGTAGGATGACTTTGCTCGTTTTATCCTAGAGGATACCAAGTAAGATTCTAATCCAATACCTGCTGTGAGGGACCCAATGGTTTCCATTTTTTTCTGACCCTGAGCTCTACGTTGGGTTTAGGTAGATTTAGTGTTCGGGTGTCACCTAGAACCCGTGCCAAACTGGTAAGCCCATTGGGTTGTGGTTATAGTGTTGGGTTGGGAATTTGAGACTCCCTCACTCTTTGTTTATGTTTTACATGTTTATTGATAATTCAATGATGTTTATCAGATTTTATTCAAGGTTGGTTCCTATTGAGCATGACACACGGAATATTCCTTTCCTTTGTGACTCCTAAATGTTCTCCCATGGATCTATATTGCTTTTTGGGATGCTCAAATGTGCTTACCTGAGTTCCAGATTCTGAGCCATGTTATTTCTAATATTTGACTTATAAACTGAGAGGTATTACCTAGGACTTGGTTGTTGAGCCTAGTTATGTATATTTTGATATATATATTTTGTTGGGATATCCATAGGTTTTTCCTGGTATTTGGTTTTTGAGCCTTACGTGTTGATTTGTGAACCCTGAGTTACACTTGGATCTGGTTGAGGGATGCCTTGAACATGATCAATGGTTTTTTTAATTAAATTGTATTCCTTGAGTGATATGTGGATTTCCATTATATGAATACCTTGTACGGGCTCATAGGATGGATGACATATGATGGTGAATATTCCACTCTCCTTGATGTGGCATAGAATCCCAAAACATGTGATGATTACACACTCCCGAGTGTTTGGGATTATTAACATATCTTCAACCTATGATCAGAATTATTATTCTCTCTAGGTCATTTACGATACTACAAGGTGATACAAGGAATGTCACTAATGAGTTATCTCTTCATAGATCACCTAAGGGTAATCCCCTTAGGTTTCATCCTTGTTCTGAATTTCATGACTGCCTACAGACCGAGACCTAGGGATTAGACATTGGATTAGATTTATAGGACTAAGAAGAATGAAGACTAACGAAATAACCTTTTACAGGATATATGAAAATACTAATTGGATTACTTATTTATATGAGGGGATGATAATGCTCTCCTTTGCATATGATCAGAATGATTATGCTCTTATGGATCAGATATGAGATAAGTTGGGTTGATTGGACATATCATTATGAGTTTCGATAGGATTCATAGAGTGATGCTTTCTGTTTTCCAACCAATGTCCTTTTTATATAATTTTCCATCAGTATACAGTATCCTTGTTAGTGATTGGTGGTGAGTACTTGTAACCCAGTTGTAGTATGAGCTTCCCCCTATGGTGATGTAGCTTTATTAGCAATACAATTATTGAATTTACGAAGCATCTACATGTCAATAGAATAATAGACCCATAAATCAACATAATAATACATGGCTTGAGTGGCACAATGTCCAACTCAATGCTCTTGCACATGATTTCTAGGTGATCAAGATTACAGACCCAAGGTCTGACTACTGATTTGGTTTCATGTTGTTTGATTGACATACCAATTAATATTAATTTCTATGTATATATGTATCGTTATGAGACTATAAATGTGTAGGTATATAGTTATTGACATCCATGGTGTCACTTGACCAATTTATAGGGATTACATTACTTGGGTTTGAATTTGGGATCACATTGGTTTTACACTTTTTTTGGTTGTGTTTATCTAGGTTGAACACAATTCTCTTACGTAGACTTTCAAAAACATAATTATAGATTTCTTGTTGTGGTGTCCAAATAATATTCTTTCTAACCCCAACATGTACAACTCAGTGTATGTGAAGAACTTATGTATACATTTCTATTAGAGCATGAGTTTCATGGTGGATAGGGCTGAGACTCAGAGTTGCGTGATCTAGTAGATCTTCTAATTAGGCTGGTGGAGTTTGACAGTGTCTGGAGATCGTGTACATGGTTTGGCTCAGAGTTAGTATTAGAGCCTTGTACTTTTACTTTCAAATTATTTTGTAATTTTATTTATATGGTAATCCTAGTTTGTGACCATTTTTTTATTGTATTTCATAGTTGTTCCAACTTTTACAACATTTCATTTATTATTATAACATGTTCTATTTTAGTTTTTTACTACTCCCACACTCTGTTTAATTTCCACTATGTATGACACTTTGCTATTTTTTTATTTTTCTTCTCTAATATAGGGGAATAGTCTCCACACTATCACAAACTAGGCCCTCTATACTATTCAATAGCCTCTGGAGTACGGGGAGGCATGCTTGAGCCCTAGTAACCATCAGACTAGTGGCACCATTTCTGTAGAATATGGGTCAGGTCATTACAAAATGGTATCATATGTGTTCTTTTCCTAGTATTAACTATTTATTATATGTTAGACATGAATATTAGTAATGTGTTGGAACCCGTGATGAATGTATGATGAGTGCGTCGCGAACACTTGTTCTGGTAAGAAGTCCTGGTTTCCAAGGGTATGAGATTTCTGTTCTGATTTTCAATGTTATAGTTGTATATGATTTCTCCTTGAGTGATGCATATTTTGTGTGTGGATGTTTTGATTTACTATGGATATATGGCTATTGTCTATTAGAAAGAGGACTTGGATGGTTTTGCAGTCTTGGATGGGAAAGGCAATAGGCATTTTATGCATCTTATTTGGCACGTAGGATTTACATCATATAGCCTTATAGTGTGTATTTTTACTAATAATGAGTCCTCTGGGCCTACTTTTGTATATATTTTCTTTTGATAGAAGGTTACGTGGATCTATGTTGAGGCATTTGTTTGAAGATGATGACTCAGTCCTTGTGCATAAAAGATGCAATGATCCTAGTAAGTCGATATGGCATGTGATGCCCTTTTTATGTGACCCTTTTTAGGAGTTGATTCTTAGGTATGTGGTTATCTAATAACATTACTGAGTACAATACTAATAGATACCAACACACTCCTTGTGAACTGGACCTCCAGGTGTTATTTTTGTATAAATATACTCAGTGGTTGTTAGCTCAGTTTCTCTTCTGCTTTGGTTGTGACCTCTAGGGATCAGTTCCTTCTGAGGATGCTCAGAGGGGATCGAGGCCCTTATAGTCCTTGATTTCAGTTTTGACCTTCATTGGTCATTATAATATTTACCTAATTTTTATAGGTTGTATTATTTGGGCTCTATGGGAGACCTAGATACCATTTTTTATACTCAGACACTTGTAGGTTGACATCTATTTTTCTGATGGCAAACTTGTATGAGAGAGGTTGGATTAGGTTTTTCAGATACCTTTTTATGCTGTTATCTTGGTATTTTTCTCTCATATGTTGATATAGGAATGGTGGGGCTTGAGTTTTAGAATATAGGCATTCGAATGCCTTCAACGTTTGACGAATCACCTTGGGTTCATGTTTTTGAAGACTGGTGTGATGGTATTGACTGTTTATGTTCCCGGCCTGGTTGAGGAGTGTTTTTTCTACTGATAATGTTGTCAGAGTAATTGTAGATGATTTTTACTCGAATGATGTTGTGTGTATGGGTTAGGTGATAAAGATATACACTGTTTACACGTGGTATCGTTTCAATCAAAATCAGATAGTGGATGGGTGAAATTCAAGGACTGATGTTTCAGAACATTCAGAGTGATTGGATCCTAGATGTTGTGTTAAAATGTCTCTCAATGTTTGAGGGGATGTTGTAAAATGTTGGGGTACCATTAGATGATTGACCCATGGATGAATCTTGGTTAGGTTTCTATAAATGTGAGCATGGATCATGGGGAGTTGTATATGCCTTTGTTGGAATCCTATTGTACTTCTATTTGAGATGATCATGATCTATCTTTATTAATATTGAGTATACTAAGAGAGGATTAACCCTATAATGAGATCCTTTTTTCATTCAAAATATTCATCCTCATTGAGGAAGGGAACCTATTGAGGGTGATATATATGAGTAGTGTAAGGTAATCCATATAATGGGGAGTGAACTATGGGCTATTCGAGGGAGGTGACCCTCATTTATTTGTTGAACTTCATAATTTTATATGTGTCGTTGGGCTCATAGATTTGTTTAATATGATGATTAGGGTATTCCTATATTGGGGAGTACTAGGTCAGTCGTAGTTGAATGTATTCAATGATGAAGGTAGTTATTGGAACTATGAGGCTAGTCGTTGGATAGTTTATATAGCTGGGTTTTTCATATTCTCAGGTTAGGATAATGTCTTCTAGTCCTTTCCCCAGGATTCTCGAGGATATGAAGGTTTACGGTGGGGAGTTTGTAAGAACTCGTATTTTTCTGGATTGCAGTTTAGAGCAGAAATTTAAATTTTTTGCTTTCAAATACTTCTGAGGGGAAAATGGTATTTTACCCTAGTAGATGATCTTTAATAATATTTATTATCACTCCATTAGTCTCTGAAGAGAGTTCTCACGCTATTATAGGAGTTTGGTAAAAATACGACCTGTCTGAATTTTTGAAGAATATTTAATATTTAATATTTAGAATTAAATATTAAATTATTCATTCATGTTCCTTTAGTCATATATTTTGAAAGGCATGTCATATTGAGATTCCATCACTACTATTGAGTTTAGAATGGGGATTTTATCCTAGGATAGGGCTAAACTTGAGTCGTCCATTGAGGCTGGCCCATGCCCCCTTTTCTTCTTTTTTTCCTTTTTTATTTTTATATTTATTTTCTATTATTTCCTCCTCATTATTTAATATAACTCTTATACATATCCTTCTTCTTTGTGACCTAATATAGAAAAGGGATGGGGAAAGATAGAGAGAGATATAGAGAGAGGGAACAGAAGAGAGGTACCGTTACGAAGCCCTCGACGCGCTGTGTTGGTGTATAGAGATTGTAGATGGTGAAATCAAGTGAAGCTTTAGCGATTTCCTCTTCAAGGTAGGAATGTTTAAATTTTTTCCATAGATCCCATTTAATTGTGTTGTTTTATGTTTTTAAATCCTGTTTATTCTTGATTATGGCCTCTTAATAATGAAACTCTGGTATTGGGAGATAAAACATGGGTTTCGGGCGATCCGAGGGTTTTCCCATCAGGAAACCTTGGTAACCCTATGTGTGGATCAGGGGAACAAGCCATGTGTTTTTCCCATTTGGGGAAGAAGAAGACTTGGGAGTACACACTATATATAGGGCTATATAAGCTGTTTATTGGTACTTGGTCGTGTGGATGTTTAACTAGGCATGTCTACCTGTGCAGGGGTACACAACCGTGTGGATTACATGACCAGACCCTATGTGGGTGATACACTATGTAGATCTACATGACTTGGCCAGGTAAATAGCCATGCCGGTTTAGGGACATGGGCATGTAACCCATTTTGTGTACACGTCGTGTACCCATTTCACACACCAGGTACCTAGGGTTTTCACATGCTGAGGCCAGTGGTAATACACACACATGTGGGTTCTTGAGGGTTCACACACGGTATGGTCCCTACATACTCTGTAGTCCTCTCTTGGTACCATTTGTGGGTATTTTCTTGTTTTATTCTCAATTTAAGATTTGTACTTTTGAGTAGTTCATTCTGAGTAGTTTTCCACATTGATCGTGACAGTGAAACCCATTGATCATGTTAAGGTCTCATAATTGGTGTTTTTGGGATTCTATCAAAATGAATAGGTTATTCCTCCCAATATCTAATTTATTCATTTTCTAAGTAATGAACATGAATGTGAATGGTAGGTTGGGTGTTCAGACCAACCTAGTTAAGAAACTTGATATCAGATGAGCTATGAGATGTCTCTCATGAGCTTTAGCTTTTATGGATTTTTCCCTTGTGAGACATGCCCTTCTAGCCTATGAGGCCATGAGATCTTTTGCTGTTAAGGATCCCATGAGGGAATACTTTTCTTACATGCTGGTCTAGGGGGTCCCTTGTTGGATCCCTCCATTGTGTATCATTTCATGGATCTCTATTTTAGGATGCATTTGTTGTTTTTATTCAAGAATCCTATATAGGATTCCTCCTTTAACTTGCAACTAAGGATCCTGTGTTAGTTGCCTTCACTGATGTTTACCTGTAGGATCCCAAGTAGAATTCCTCTTTAGTGATTGATGTGAGGGACCCAAAGGGTGCCATTGTTGACCAACAATGAGTTGTATGTCATTTTTTGGTAGATATTGTGTTCAGGTGTCACTTATATCCCATTCTAAACTATTAAGCCCATGGTGTTCGGGTTGTAGTGTTGGGTTTGGCGTTCAGTCCAATTTCATTCTTTGTTTATGTTTCACTTGTTTATTACTGATGAAATAATGTTTACCAGAGGTGATTCTTGGTTGGTGACGATTGAGCCAGACTTAAGGAGTATTTCATTACTTTGGGATGCCCAAATGTTTTCCCTGGGATCCATATTGTTTATTGGGATGCTCAGAATTTCTTACCTTAGATCTGGATTCTGAGCCATATTTTATAATTTTTTACTTGTATTATCAGAGTTATTACATTGAACTTAGTTATAAATATTGGTTATGTATATTGGGATATAGATATTTTTTGGGATGTCCATAGGCGTTTATAATTATCTAGATGTTGAGTATTATGTGTTGATTTGTGGACCCTGAGTGATACATGGATCCGGTAGAGGGATACCTTGAATGAGATCAGTGTTTTGTTTGTTTATATTTTAATCCTTTAGTGGTACTAAGATTTACCTTATATAAATTCCTTGTATTGGATCATAGGATGGATGATATATGATGATGAATATTTATATCTCCTCGATGTGGGCAAGGATTCCCAAGACTTGGGTAGATTATGCAATCCCAAGTGGTGTTGATGATTATGATCTCCTCAACCTATGATCATAATGATTACACTCTTTGGATCATTTAAGAGACTATAGGGTGGATAAGGTCATCTCACCAATGACTTATCTCTTTACAGACCACCTAAGGGTAATCCCCTTAGGGTTCATCCAAGTTTTTAATGTCTTGATGGCCTACAGACCAAGACCTAGGGCTCCGAAATTAGACTGGATTTACAGGACTCAACTACTTTGTGACTGAATCAATAAACTTTTAAAAGATGTTTGGACGTACTACCTAGAATCCTTATTTATAGGCAGGGATGATAATACTCTCCTTGTCCTATGATCATAATTATTATGCTCTTTTAGAATAGATATGAGATAGGTTGGGATGGTCAAATATTGTTTTCTGAGTTTCGGTTGGATTCATGGACCGATGTTCCATGTTTGTCGGTCAGTGCATGATTTACCATCGGTATATGGTATCCTTGTTAGTGATTGGAGGTGGGTATATGTGAAACCAGGTGTAGGAAAAGCATCCCACTATGGTGACGTAGCCTGCTCATATATATAATTATGGTCTTGGCCGAAGTAGGTACACATTGATGGGATTACAGACCTAGAGATTGACTTAATGATACACAACTTGAGTGTCAAAAAAACTATCTCAATTACCTTGAACTAGATGACCTATTGATTGGTATTATAGACCCAAGGATCGACTGGTGATGTGGTTTCATGTTGTTTGATTCAGATACTAATGAATATTCATATCTGCGTGTGTGTAGGTATTGGACTATGCATGTGTAGGTATATAGTTATGGACATCCATGGTGACAATAGCCTAATTTGGAGGGATTACTGATCATGGGTTTGACTATGGGATCATGTAGGTTTTACTATTCTATTTTTCTATGTTTCTACTACGCTGAGCATGTTGCTTTTTTCATACACTTTCAGTATCACAGTTATAGGTTGCATGTTGGGGTGGCCTGTTGAGATGCTTTATCACCCTTGCATGTGGACCTTGGTGTATGTGTATACCTTATGTCTTATTTTTTTGGTTGAGCATGGGTTTCATGGTGGACAGGGATGATGACCAGTGTTTCATGATCGAGTGGTTCTTCTGATTAAGCCGGTGCAGTTTGATATTGTCTTGAGATCTGGTAGATGGTTTGGATCAAAGTTAGTAGTATAGTCCTGTACTTATACTTTCTATTTCTTTTGTATTTGTATCTATATGGTTGGGCCAGTGGGTGAATAGTGTTTTAATATATTGAATAGTTGTTCAAGCTTTGACAATATTTCATTTATTATAATAGCATGTTTTATTTTAGTTTTTTACTGCTTCCTCACTTTATAAAAATTCTGTTGTGTATGATAATTAGTTATTTTTTCACTGTTTCTACTATGATATGATGGCATCGTCTCCCCACTATCACACCAAAGCCCCTTATTGGTAGTCAGAATCTTTTAGCATACAGGGAGGGGTTCTTGAGGCCTAATAACCATCTGGTCCAGGGCACCATTTTAGTGGAATCCCGTTCTGGTCATTACATGAAATATAAAAAATCCCATGATATAACAAACATTAATTTATGTAGGTAAAATTTATTTTCTAGGATCATTGAAAAATAATTTCAATTAAGATACTTGTTTTTTTCTCAATTCCTCAACTGGCTCCCACCATTTCCTTGCTGTTACATGAATCCATTGAGATCCAAATTCAATCTTTAAGGTCTCAGAGTTTACTTGAACTTAAATATTTGATTGGTCTTTTCCAGCCACTCCTCATATTTTTCTAACCTAATTTCACCTCTAAATGATTATTGATATCTAATAAGAATATCCATTGCCTGATTTATCTCTCTCATACTATCCAAATTTGAGTCCTTATTAATCCCTTGTAAAATTTTCATAATTTCATTTACTAAGTAAGGATACAAAGGAGAATTCTCTACCACTCCTTCCCCAGGTCCATCCAAAATATTTCTAGGTGGAATAATTCTATAACACATATAATAATTAACCAAAATCAAAACCCTTAAAAGTTATAATCATGAAAAGGATTCTATTGTATACTATGTTTATATGGATTCCTATCGGTTTATTTTACTAAAACCCACTCCCCATTTTGTTTTTATAATTTTTCATATAAGTTATTTACATATTTCATTCTAAACCAATTTGGGAAAAAAGAATACATAGAGTAATATAAAATTCAATTTTCATTCAAGAATAAACAATTAATTTTATAAAATTGTTATTTGATGAAACTACCCACCACAATTATCATGATCCATATACTCTTTCTAGATTTAATCCATAATGGGATAACATAAAACAAGTAGAAAACCCATAAAATTTTATCACTAACCTTTCATTTAATGATAATTATTAGTAACATAAGGTTTAATATAAAAATTTTAGGCTTTGTTAATATAGGAACATTAAAAATTTCAACCATCCAATTCTCCATACTAACTAGACATCCCAAAACTCAATTTAAAACCATGTTTTGATACCAATTTTATTGACCCAACCCTGGGACCCAAATCTTTAGACCTGAATTGAATTATTACATGTCCTCAAGAAAATTATCCTAATCATCAGAGGATAGAAACTAAATATATGGGATAAAATATTCTATTATGAATTTATTTTACCTAAATACATAAACTAAAAATGGATAAAAATTCAAGTGATGTGTAAAGAAGTTTTATTATAACTTTAAATTTTGATATGGGAATGAAATATGTTTCATAAATACCAAAAAAAGGTTTAAAACCACATGAAAAAATAATAAAATTTCACTCATTAAAACACACATAATCCTCGTACTAGGTATATGTAGTAGATCTATGACTTCTAATTAACAAGGAAGACTTTCCATTACCAATATCATGAACAATAACGCCTACATATCTTCTGAACTCACCTGTATGGGGTGTGTATGAGAATAATAATATTTCACCAATCCTATAATAAAAATCCATACATGAAAAAATAAAATAGTGTCAGATATAACAATGAATGATAATTCAAAATTTTTTATACAAAACATTAAAAAAATATTTCTAAATTACAAGATATCAAAATCAATTTCTCAAAAACTACTATTCATGGAATAAAAAAATAAAATTAAATCTTTATTTATAAAAACTTTTCAAATATTTTTCCACCCTAAAAACTTATTTTAAAATAATTTCCTTATTCCCAAAACACTAGGAAATCTTGGTTCTTTGAAAACATTAGAAAATACTTTTTCTAAAGGTCAAAAAGTCATCTTTTATAAAAAAGTTACTCGTTCTATGTTATAAATTAAAATAATTCAGTATATAATTTATTATCTACAATTCCATATAATGTGTAATAAAATTTATCACCCATTCACATATCTAACTCAAACCCTATACTATACCATGAAAAGAAGTGAGGTGTATCCCTTACTCCTTTATCACAATAACACACACACTCTAGTTCCATGCATTACCATGGTGAAAGTTTAGTTCTTTTCAAAATAGTACTCATAAAAACAACTTTCAAACATGAAATCTCACCATGAGATACCAAATATATTACATTTAAATAATTATTAAAAATAAACTCCTTGATTAGGTATTTTCCCAAAAGCAGTTTATTATACACAATCATTTATATAAAATCATGGTTTCTCATAAAACTCAAATATTCAATTTATTTCAGGATTATTATTAATTAGAAAAGATAAATGAATTAATTCAGTAATGTAGAAAGTTATTAATCCCCCTACCTATATGATATTTCAAGGATCCTCAAAAATATCATTGATTTATGATCCTTTTTAGGTAGTATACCATGGTCTCGCATCAAAATTATCTATAAATCCTAATTCATGAATAAGGGGTCACAATGCACCATTTCAGAGAAAATTTTCTTGAATCATACAATATTATTAGGATACCATGAAAGTATTTTCAACATTTTATGACCAGTGGGGGTTTTTATGTCCCCTAGGATATTTAGAATGACACTATGTAACTGTTTAGTTATGAAGTGTCGAAGGAGGAGATTCATAGGGAAAAATTAATAATGTGTGGTATAAACCATATTATTTACTGGAACAACCCTTTATAATTTTTTTGAAATCCCATATTATCACTTTATTCAAGAAAATAAAAAATATATTAGTTTTACCGCATTAGAATGACTCTATATATTATAAATAATTGAAAACCACATAAAAAACTTGTTCTACATACCTTAATTTTATGACCTATGTTATGATTTTAACTCACCATCATCTATCTCGCTATCTAAATTTTATCTCCAATAAAACCACACAAGTTATCTATAGAAATAGGATAATTGAATTCTCAAAATGGTGTTATATATACTATGTTATTTGACTTCTAATAATCCAACGATGGAAAGGTTCTTTAAAAATTCAAAATTTTTCCCATTAAATTATCTAAAAAATAGGTTAAATATTCTAATTCAACCATATTAATAAATTTTTGATAAAAATTTATTCTAACTTCAATCATATAATTATATATATATATATATATCTAACATTATATGATCCATTCATAATCCCTTTTAGTTGTTGCTTCCTTTATTATAAATACATGGTGGATTACCAATATAATAATTCTAATTATTTATAATATAATTAAAATACTCATGTCACATCATTAATCAAATATAAATTACAAACTACCTATCAATTATTTTTTCTTGAATTAATTTTACTAAGATAACACTTCAATGATCAAAATAGATCAATAAATTATGTCCAGACACAATACATTTAATTAATCCACTCCAATTAATTACTTAAGAATCATTAATATCTAATATCTGAAAATAACATGTTATAAATAATATCATAATTAAAATCATATAAATTATAATCACATTATCATTGTAACCAAACTTATATAAAAAAATTATAGTTAAAATCTACTCTATTAAATAAACCTAGAAAAATGAGTGCTAGAAAAATGATTTAGTTGATAGATGCCTCATCATGGTTGTTTTTTCATTGAAAATTAGGATCAAAGGACCATACATTGTTCTTAGGTGTAGAAATCGTGGTTGTGTTTAGGGGTGTTTTAATTGGGGAAAATGAATGTGATATTATAGGGAACATGTTGTTTTAAAGGCTATGAATTTTAAATATGGGCTGACTAAGCTATACCAAAATGTATTTTAGTTTCACCATTATATGGTGTAGATATCATGCGTTTTTATTATAAATTCCATGACCATATCTCCTTCTCCCTCTTAAAAAAATTATTTAGTCATCACCCAAACCCTAGGAAGCTATGGTGGGTTTTCTTGTAAATTTTATATTCCCTTGGTGTATTTATAATCCCTTGGATTTATGTAATTTAATACAAGAAATCTAAGGTTCACCTCTTCATTACATCATCTATTATTATTTATTCATTATCTCTTGAGAGATTTTAGAATGTTTGGTGATAAAATTTGATTGATTAATGATAATTTATTGATAAAAAATTGATGTGTTATATGTTTTTTGAATGAATCTTTTGATATTTTTGGTTTTTAATCACTAAACTGTTCATATATTATCAAAAAAAATTATTTAAACATTATTAGATCTTGGTGGTTTAAATTATATCTATTTTATTTTTTTCAAAGTGGATAAATCTTGCTTTAGTTTTCTTTGGATGGAGTGATGAAATTGGACAAATTAAACATAATAGATTGAATGGAAGATTATGGGAAGTGTTTCAATTTTTTATGTATTTGTTCTTATAACTAATGGGTTATATTATACTCTATTGTGTGTTACGAATTATTTTGTGGTTTTTCTAATATAATGATATATGTTTAAAATAATTTAAATGATTGAAATATGGTAATGGAATGAAGAAGTGGAAATCAATAATTATTTTTGACATTTTTTATGAATGATCTGATAACTAGATTAGAAACAAAGATAAATCATATTTTTATATGTTTCCTATTATATTGTTATTTTTTTGCTAATTTTTTGTGGTAGAGGTTGTAAATTTGATGCTATTTTTTTCAAGGAAAAAATAATAATTTTTATTGTGGTTGGTTGTTGTTATTTTGGTGTCACAGTTTCCAAAAATGTTTAGATAATAGAATAATGATATGGAAGCATATTAAAATTAATTAAATAAAGTAAATAAACATTAAATAAAATTGGTTTTTATTGAGTAATGCAGTAATGATTATGAATAAAAAATTAGTAGAATTAATATATGTTAAATGAAATATAAATGAGATAGGAGTGAAAGTTGTTTGTGTTGGAATTAATGTTGTTAATAAATTAATGCAATTATTAAATAATGGATTAATATTGAAGGAAAGGATAATAATATAATATATAATGGGAGGAAAATATTTGAATATGGTATTTTTATTATGTGGTTGTAGTGGTGGGTTGTGTTGTGTCTTGATATTATAGCAGTTGATAGTGTGCAGTGGTAATGATGTTATAATGGTTTGGGGTTATAAAGGTATTGGATATGGTGTTAAACCAAGGCCATGTATGTGTGATATTTATTCTATAAATTATAGTCTTGATATTTCTTATGCATAAAATCGTGAGTTGTGTAATGTGGTTGATGCATATATGAGGATTTGGGTTTAATGTTTAGTCCAAACCACCAGGATATGCGTAATATGGACAGATAATTGCTCAAACTCTCCCACTCTCTCTTCCCAACATATTGTATATGTGATGTGATTATGTGGAGGGGATGTGGTGATATGGAGGTGAAAGGATGACATGGTTGTGAAACTGATCTGATAGTGATATGTTTATTGACTGGAAGTGTTCTATGACTATGGTTATAAGGTAAGTGGATATGGTTATGTATTATTCATTATTACATTGTTTGAGATAAGCATATGAGGATATGTAAGGTATGAGAGTTCAATGATGTATTACATTGGGATATGAGGGTGACTAGATCAATGAGGAAGTTAGTTTATGGATGTTCTTGATACATATATTTTCATGATCAATGTATTAATATACTTTAATATGGATTTGGTGGGTGCACATTAGTAAGATTGGGATAGTAGTTGACCTTGTATAAGTAAAAATGTTGGGTTTTCAATTTATTTACTGACACTTTAGTATGCTTCATACAAATCGTCATTCTTTTTTATTTGGAGTAACCCTCTATGTATACTTGTATGATTACACATAATTCTATATATAGTTTTTATATTTTCTTGGGAGGTGTTAGTGAATGGGAAGGACATGACTAGCTGGATGTGTAGCCTTTATTAGATTTTGATAATTGCTCTATAGGAACTGGTTTTTAATATTTTTTATAGAGCCATTATTTTTTTGGAATTACAAAAAAAAATATTTGGATTATGGTTTTGATTTATCCTATGGAGTTGATATCAATTCATAGAATATTTTTTTCTCCTTGGATTTATGAGGATAAGGCATGCTGTTTATGTGTTTTATACACATTAAGAATGTTTCTAACCTATGAATTAATAGAGGGGGATTTGGGGTCACTCATTGATAAACTACAAGCTTGGAGGGGTTTTAGTTAAGGTGGGTAATGATAGATATATATCAATTCTTTTTTTGAGTGCAAAGATAAAGCTTGGTATTAGGAACTAGTAAGGGCTGCATTAGTTGGTAGGGAAACATTATTATTTGAGATTATCATGTGATCTTGGAATGAGAGAACTGATAGTATGTCAACATGGAACCTCTTATCTGACATAAGGAATTAAGTATTACTAATAATAATAATGTGATATTATAAAAATTGTAGGACAATGAATTAGTCATAATACATGCATAATTCTTGTTTTCACCAATGATTGAATTATCTGAAATGTTTGGGAAAGTTAAAATAAATTTAATTTAAAGTAAATTTAAATGAGTTATATATCTTAGGCTCATGAGTTTTTTTCTCTTTTATAGATATGACTAGTAATTGGTGACCCATACCAGTTTATGTTAGAGATTTGCAACAAAATTATATAGTATATGGTAGCCAGGTTACATTTTGGAAATTCAGGAATGAAAAATGAA
Source organism: Viscum album (assembly GCA_963277665.1). Lineage (NCBI taxonomy): Eukaryota > Viridiplantae > Streptophyta > Magnoliopsida > Santalales > Viscaceae > Viscum > Viscum album. Next base: position 437,307,849 of record OY728157.1, on the reverse strand, counting down.
AGATAATATAATATAAAATCACAATGATCTATGTGGATTGGGAATAATACAATACAATCATGTAGGGGAGAAAATATTCTCTAATTTCCAAGTAAAAAAACAAGTATTTTTAATATAGTATATCCATTAAATATTCCAGTGGAAAATTAAACATATAATGATTATAAAATACTTGAGTAATAAAATTTATAGTTGCAACAACCTTATATATAAAATAAAAATAATACTCTTTCATGTGTACACCCATATAAAAGTTTACTTCTATGTCTATATAAACAACATATATAATTTTTTCATGACTCTATGTGAACCCCATAAGGAACTATAGTTTTTATAATTTTTAATATATATATAATTCATTTGAATTTTCCATAACAAATTACATCTATATCCCAAAGAACATTTCAATTTTGTATGGGAATCCATCTGCTGATCCCTCAACATTATGAGTAGGGGTAAACTACATATAAACTATCACAACCCTCATGTTGAGGTTGAAAATTGTAATTGGGTTTTGGTTTATAGTTTATATCATAAAAAATAAGACTCCATATATCATAATAGGTTGATTCAAAGGAGGGGGATTCTTGGTTGAAGTTTTTTAACTAGGTCGGATTTCCATTCAATCCAATATTTCACCCTGCCTATGTCATGGCCTGAAGGGCATTAACAATCCAAAATTTCAGGCAACTAGTTCCTGGGTGTCGATAAAATATCTTAGGAATGATTTCACTCTGTTATATAGACATCCAACTAAAATAAATAAACCAAAACATAATAATGATAACCAAACATAGCATAAAAAGTTTTCAAATTAATGTTTATAACTTTAAATAAAAATCCAAAAAGGATACAATAAAAGGGAACAAGACACTATCCTAAAAATCACCCTGTAACAAGAGGATCATCTTCCTCTAGCAACCACCACATCCCAAGAATTTGAAGACCACTAGCATCCCAAAACACCATCTCCAAACATCTTTATTTTACATGTGTAAAACATAAAAAAATATACTTCCACCGAAGGGTGCAAGTAGGGCATGAGGTAAATCACTATAGGATGCCACCCAAATAAACAGATTCCATGATATTAACATTTTAATATAAATAAACAGTCATGTTTTATAAATCATAAAATTGAATAAAGTTTTATGGAAATTATTTAAAAATACACATTCCTAATTTTTAAATAACCAATAGGGTATACCATACATTGACAGTATGTTCAATATCACAAAAGTGCACTATGTCATGGGAACACCCGATTGGAACAAGTTAGTAATGGGGAAATAGGTACATTTTATCTTAGTGAAAATTAGTATAGTAACCATGACCATCATCTCTCTTATGCATGAAACACTAGGATGGGACACCCCAATAGACTAGTGGTCTCCAAAAATTTTAGTTTGGTTAGTGTTGTAGCATCAATCCTGCTAAATGAATTCAGGATGATCCAATTCTAAGTCATATAGTGTACTAGTCCTAGTCTACCCATCAAGTTACCCAAGTTTTCTTTGTGCTCAATTCACATTGAAAATATTACTTATGACACAATTTTCATAAAAACATAAGACCAACAATATAAACATACTTTATAAACCACCACTTTTACAACCAAACCCAATTCTAAATCCAAACACACACCAAAGAAATTCTAAATCTTGTTTCACACAACTTGTATAATTTTTAAGCATGTTTCTAACTATTAAAGCATATTCAAAACTAAAAACAAGGGTTCACACATAAAATACAATAATTTTCTTTTATAAAACACATTTCAAGACATATTCATGTAAAATAAATTAAAAAAAGCTTTTTTGAATCACACATAAATCATAGAACCCATTCAGAAACTCAAGAAATATTATCAAGTTCATCAAATAATGTTTAACCAGAGAACCACTTACCTTGAGTGAAGAAAATTTTAGAAAATAGTGTTAAACTTCATTAAACCCTCAATCAAACCCTATAAAAGAAATATTTAATATAAAACATCAATATTGAACCCTTTGAAACAATATCCAACACTAAATAGGTATCCCAACCTGCTAAACATGTGAAACCCAAAGAAGGAGGGAAGAAAACCTAAAATATAGGAGGAAATCAATTGAATTATAAAATTACTTGATGTTTCTTGAAGAATTTGAGCCAAGTCACCAACCAAAATGGATCCCATGGGAGAGGAGAAGAAGGGGAGGTTTACAGAGGGCTAAAAATACCACGTTGGGGAGAAATGGGGTCATTTTTATTAAATAGAGGGGGGGGGGTAAAGGTAAAAAGAAAATTTTTAATGGCATTGACATGGAAAATGGTTTGTCCACATATTTTCCCAAATCGTGCAATAACTATTATCCCCTTACTGTCTAAGTTGGACACGACACAGGGCAATCCCACACAGTTTACAAACTGTGTGATTAGTATCTATCTAAAGAGACCACATGGCTGCATGGTTACTTAGGCAATGATTCATGGTTTACCCTAACTGTGCATAAGCCACACACCACCTTATATTCACACAAATTTTATATTTTTATCCAAAAAATCAAAGAAAACTAGGGAGGAAATTCTAGGGAAAAAATAAATATAAAAATAATTCATATTGAAATCAAGTGTGTGACAAATCTCCCCACCATGAAAACTTTCCATCCTCGAATAGTCAATCTGAATCTTGATCAGAGAATAGAATGGGATACTCTTATTCAACCCATACCTTCCACTCCCAAGTCTCAGGCATATCATTATAGTGATTCCAAAGTACATGGACAACATAAAATAATTCCATCGAAGTACCTTCTATTAGGAATCTATAATCCATACTAGTTGTTCAAACAAAGACAATTAGCGCTCTATTTCCAATTATTCACTATTTATCACATGATATGGATCTGGGTTGTACTTATTAAAGAATTGACATATACTATGATGGGAAATATAATCTATATTCCACATTACCAACTCACTCAATGATCACGAAATTTCTTACATACCTTGGAATTATCATCCCTTGGTTTCCAAAATGGTGATGATCCAAGCGGGGTGAAACATTCAAGAATTCCCAGTCACCCATAAAGAATTCAAGATATCGGCACCTATGGATAATATAAGATTCATGATGACTGTGATAAGTTAATAACCAATTCATGATTATCTTGACCTTCTTAGACATCCCTTTCACTAATCTCGGTCCCAATAGTGATGTCTCACCCACCTCGAACCTACAAAATAGTGACTGACTATAGAGTCCCTAAAAGTGGGCCATTCAAATCAAGGATTGGTAGATATTGTTTTATGAAAACTCAACCAATCTCTAATATCTATACCATGAGCCACCAAAATCCTAGACATAGGCCCAGAGCATGCCTTCCAAAATTTTATTCACCCGCTCCATCTAACTATCCATTTTATGATGGTTTGTCTTGATTAATTTCACTTGCGACCTGAATACTATTGGATTGAATTCCCATTAATGTGAAGTAAAATTGGGTTCACTATCAGAAAAACTTACTAACGACACACCATGAAGCCTTAAAACCTTTTAAATGTATAGTTGGCCCAACTCTTCCACCTTTGTTGAATCACTGATCAGAATAAAATTAGAAGATTTCATCAAATGGACAATCACCACCCAAATGGCATTCCTCCCTCATGGTGTATGAGAAAATCCTATAAAAATGTAAATTTAAATAATTCCTCACTTCTAGATAGGAATGGGTAGTGGTTGTAGCAAACCAGGGGCCATTGATGCTCTATTTTTACCTTCTAACAAATATAGAACCTCTATATGAGGTTAGCTATATCCTGACTCATACCCAACCATCGGATTTATGGATATAGATGATAATAAATCTTGGAAGCACCATGATGGAATACCCACTGAGACTAGTTTCTATCTTCCATCACAACCATTCTCAAAAAAATGGATCCAAAAAGTGACACTTAAAGCACAATATTTCATCAGGAGACAATGACCAATTTCAAGGTGTCTCACTTGTAGAAAATACTTCACACACTACTGGAACAAATCATCACCACGATGCTCCTACTGAATCAGATCCATAAGGGAAGGACCCAACTAGACACTCTCCATGATGGAACCTCCACTGTACTCCTTGTCTCCATGTTCAATTGGTAAAAAGACCCATCAAAGTCAACTCCTCACTGGACTCTTTTATGACATATACTGGCACTTTCCTATTCAAATTTTCTACCACAACAGTACACATTCTTGGGGTATAAACTATATTGAAGTTAAAATCCTACAAGTATTCCACCCAATAAAACTACCTCAAGTCCAAATATTTTTAGGATAATTTTAAGGTATGATCTTATGATCATAATACACGAAATATTTCTCCCCCAAAAGATAATGATGTTGCATTTTCAAAGCATGCATCACCATTTATAACTCCAAGTCAGGGGTCAAATAATTATTTTCATGTTGTCTGAGTTAACCAGAACCATATTCCACCACATGGAAATTATTTATTAGCTTACACATGAGAATCATACCTCATGAATCACAATAAACTATGTATCCATTTCCATATTCTTAAAAACCAAAGAGATATATTGGAATTTTTAGTAAAAATCACTGGTGTGTCCCAAGGAGAGACACCTGGGTGATTGAATCCTTTAGATTCAAAATCATCCAGCTATACCTTTAATTCCCTCAACTCGGTGGGGGCCATACAATATGAGGAAAGATATATATGCCATGTTACCAATGCCAAGTCAAAAGAGGACTCCACATCCCACACCAGAGGTAATCCTGAAATGTCACCTTGAAATACCTCTGGGAACTGATCCACCATAGGGGGTAATACACTATTAGGAACACCACCATTTTCCACTAACATTAGTGATGAAAATTGAAAAAATGTTTTCCCAGTTCCAAAATTGGAGGGCTAGTACGAATCTGCTGAGAACCTCATTCTCCAGTAGAAGCCTAGTTACTTCCATTTGGTGATATAAAGCTCACCCACCATCTATAAAATTCGATATATGACTAAAAGTGTAGAATGTAATCAATTCTAAGGATTATATCAAAGATTTTCATATAAAATACTAGTAAATCCCATTCCAACTCAACCCCTGACATGGTGAGTGCCTAAGAAGGACACCTGAAACCCTGCTCTTTCTTCTTACTCGGTGGAGTTAACATCTCCATCACATATCACATGAGATTGGAAAAAAAATTCAACATTTTAAAAAGATGGAAAAAGATATACTAAATAGAAGTATTGGTATAGAAAACAACTACTAGAGATGTTTAAATCAACATGGCACCTAAAATTATCAAAGTCCCTGCATCCGGTTCTGCTAGTGCCTAGTCCACAACTTGAAGATTCCTTGTCTATTAATATGTTTGAGTGTGAACACTTACTTTTGAATATTCCCTAAATAAAATCTATCCACAATAGGAACTGGTCCTAAAACCATGACCTCCGAACCAAGATCTCAGATTCCTGGATGGCTCTGACAGAGCTGACATCCCTCTTGAAGCTATAGATCATAAACAACTTTGATATGTGCACATCACCTCCCAAAACACTACATGTCTTATATATCTATGCACCGATGGAAAGGTTTGGGAGGATATATACATGTTGATCGTATGTATTCTACCTTTCCACACTGATGACACAAAATCAACCCAGCATCAGAAGCCACAGATGAAGACTGTTGGGAATGATGGCTTGAACTACCACCTCCCTTCTTTCCCTACTCGTCCTACTTCCTCTTTCTCTTGGATGAACTACCACTTCCCATTGCTGACATAGCATTAGAGGAACTATACTTTACATTGTGTCCAATGTCCACCATAAAAGATTTTTCAAACACTTTGGCATAGGTCTTCATCATAAACAGAATGACATAAGAATAAAGCTCTATATGCAACCCCCTCTTAATCCTCTAAGACTTCATATGATCCTTGGAAAGAATTTCAGATGCGTACAAAACTATCATAGAAAAGTGGTTAGAATACTCCAGCATGGACTGATCCCCCTAGACAAGATCCATAAACTCCAAATATCTGGTGTATGCGAAAACATCAGGATAGTACTGATCAATGAAAAAAATCCTTGAAGTACATCCACTTCATCTTCTTGTGCTTACCAACTAGCATAACTATGTACCACTACCTCTAACTGGGGCCCACTGGTAATAATGAATTACATTTCACCCTAAATTCCTCACAAGTTTCAAGGAAATGAAACATCTACACTATCTTATAAATCCATGCATCAGCTTCTTGAGGTTATGGGATACCTTGTAAGGAAGGAGGATTATTATTGAAGACCTCTGGGGAATTTTTCCATTACATGACTGTGTTCACCTTCTTTAACAAAATCTAGACTATGAAATATTCCCGATCACAAATCTTGGACACCCCAAACCACAACTTCCATTAATCACTGATCAATCATGGATGGAGAACTCTCTCTAGCCTCTTCCTGTGTTTTCACAGGTATTATCCAGGGCAGAATGTAAATATAAAAATAAATAACCACAAAAAATACCATTAATACTACCAATATGATTTTTTTCATCAATGGAATAAAATATCAATCACTTTCACAGATCAAAAAACAACCAAATCCATTTCAATAACAACCCAAAAAACTAAAACAACCCCCACCCAATGTCTATATACAGTCTATAGCATGTACATATCACCTAGAGGATATGTTAAAAAAATAACAACATCAAATGGAGACTTAAGGTCCATAATTAGGTGTGTTGGCTAGACACCATAGTCTCATCCAGATACTCAAGCCTTGAAAATCCTAGATATAGTCTACCAGACTCATCCCAAATTTCATAACCCAAAAGAGTGTGACCTCCTCTCGTAATGTTTTTTCATGTAATACACTGAAGATCCTTTCAATAAAACATCAGACCTCACCTATGGAATGGATCAAAGGGTATTCCTAATCCCACGTGCTGACAACTTGTTCCCAAGTATCAATAAAATACCTTGGGGATGATTTCATCCAATTCTGTAAACATAAATCTAAAATAAATAAACCAAAACTAAATAATCCTAACCAAACATGACATATTTTGTTTCATATTTAGGTTTACTATGTTAAATAAAAACCCAAGAAGGATACTATAAGAGGTACTAAGACACTAACCTAAAAATTAGCCCGCAATAAGAGGAGCATCGTCCTCAAGACACCACCAAGGGAAGAACACTAGGATCCTAAAACACCATCTATAAACATACTCCCTTTACTTGTGTCAAACATAACCATGTATACTTACACAAATGGGTGGTCATAGGTTGTGATCCCAAAGCCAATAAGATGCCACCCACATAAACAAATTCCATGTTGTAAACATTATAAGATAAATTGACATGATTTTTTTAAAAAAGAAAAACTAGAACACATTTTTATGTATTTTTTTAAAAAAACATGATTTATTTTTAAACAACCAACAAAGTATACCATATGCCGACAGTAATTACGATATCACACAATAGAACTATGTCATAGAAAAACCCTATAGTCACTAGCTAGAAATGGGACACTATGTACATTGTATCTCGGTGAAAATTGGTATAGTTACCATGACCATCATCTCACTCATGGATGATCCACTAGGGAGGGGACACCCCAATGTCCTAGTGATCTCCAACCATTCTAGTTTAGTTAGAATTATAGCATGAATATAGCTAGATTAATCCTAGATGATATAATTTCAAGTAATCTGACATATTATTTCTAATCCCCCCACCTAGTTACCCAAGGTTCCCTTTGTGCTCAATTCACATTCTAGATATCATATATAAAATTATTTTCACATAAAAATAAGAAAAAAATATAACCATTCTTGAAAAACCACATCTTTCACAACCAAAACCATTTTTAATTCCAAACACACACAAAAAAAGTTCTAAAGCATATTTTGGGCCAATTGTACTATTGTTTAACCATTTTTCATAATTATTAAATCACATTAAAAACTCAAAATAAGGGTTCACACTTCATATGAATCCAATTTATTTTAGAAAAACTATTATAAATCCATATTCATATCACATACATTAAAAACTTATTTACCACCATACAAATAAATTATAGAACACATTTATACACTCAAGATAGAATATAAATTTCATAAAATATTGTTTAAGCATGGAACTACCAACCTTGAGTTAATAAACATATAGAAAATTGCACTAAAACTCAACCACACATCAATAAACGCTATAAAGGAAATATTGAACACAAAACATCAAGATCGAACGATAGGAAACAAGATTTGACTGTAAATATGTCACCAAACCCACTAGACATGTGAAACCCAAATAAGGAGGTATGAAACACAATAATAGAGGTTAAAATCAATATAAGAAGACAATTACATGAATTTTATTGAGGAATATACACTAAATAACCAACCAAAATGGATCCTAAGGGAGAGGAGAAGATGGGGGAGTCACACATAGGGTTTAAAATCTCATGTTCGAAGAAATGGGGTGATTTGGGATTAAATGTTGGGAGTGGAATAAAGGTAAAATGACAATTTTTAATGTCCTGGGTAAGACACACGGTTAGTCTGTATGGTCTTCCAACCCCTGCGGAAGCTGTTCGCCCTTTAATATCTAAGAAAGACATGCCTCATTGTTAGGCCACAATGTTTACAAACAATAAAACAATCCTCCCTCCAAAAACACCACTTGGTCGCATCGTAACATAGGTAAGGGTTCACTATTTCCCATAATTATGCGTCATCCATGAACTGCATTTTGTTTACCCATTTTTTTCATTTTTCTAAAAAACTCATATGAAAAACAACGGGAAACTTATAATCCAAAAATATATAGAAAAATTAATCAAAATAAAATCATGGGTGTGACAGGAAGAAATTGAATATGTTTTAGAATCAAAGTTTTCCAATGTATAAGGGGAGCAGATTGATCAATATGTTGATAGTTTGATAAAAAAGGTTGATATTTCATTTAGGATAATACAAGGGTAGGCTTGAAATTGGATTTTATAGGTTGTTACTTTATTGAAAAGTGTTATTAAGAAGTGGTGGAACCTTCATCTTATTGATTATGAAGTATTAAAGATTACATAGAAAAAGTTATATAGTTAGTTTTTATCTGAGTTTTTTATCTCTATATTTAAAAGTGACATGGTATTAAGAGTTTCTTAATATTTTTTAGGGGATAACGAGTGGATGATAAATTAGATTCTGTTTTATGAATCTCTTCCTCTATGTCGCCAATATTATATTGGATAAATAGGTAAGGGAAAAAAATAAGAAGGATTATTTGAATTTGATGATCCGACATCAGATCACCCCTTTCATAATTAATACATATATTGGGCTATTTAAAAAGGCTATAGTGTTTTATAAGTCATTGGAATTGATGGATTTTTCTCAATAGGGAATTCAATAGAACATACTAAAGAGTAGTTATGGAGAATATTCATTGGTTACCTAGGAATTTGAGACCTTACTTAAGGATGAACTAGTATTAGTATTCTGATTCATGTTTTTTACAGTTGTTATTTCTTGAGATCCCTCCAGAATCTACGGTTTGAATTTATTTTTATATAGTGGGAACAATCTTTAGAATGATTAGTGTACTAAAATTCTTAATATCCAATGTGGAGTTGGAAACCTATTTCATATGTCTCTATAACTTAAGTTTCCCTCTAGGAATTATCATTAACAAGATGTTTCTTTTTGATTTTGGAGCATAGATGGGATGTGGAATAGGAAGTGGAGTAGCACGAATAAGATTACCTCAGGATATAGCCCATACTTATATACCTATGTATGAGCATGGATGAGCATGTGGATATCTCAGGGAAGTGAGGAAGAGGTGAATTATGGGACACATTTCATGTGATGGAATTTTCCACACTATGTGGTATCAAAATAATTCAAGGTATTGTTTTTCTTTCTTTTAACCTGGTAAATGTTTTGTTTGATTTAGGATCTTCACTCTCTTTTTTTTCTAAATTAGTCTAAAAATTGAGACTTCAAGAATAAATACATCTATTACATTTATAATTTTATATTATATTAGTAGGTCAGTATTGTTTTTATGAATTTTTTTGGGGATTGGGGTTGATAATTTGGTAAAATAATTCAGTGGGAGTGATCTTATTATTTTGCATACTACCATATTATTTCATCATTAACATGGATTGGTTTTATTTCATTTGGAATGTTATAGATTGATAACAAAAGAGATTTTTTTATTTTATGAATAATATGAGAATGTGGTGTTTATTGGGGAGTTGGATTATCTAATGGATTATAGATGTTTATGTCCTCGTTCATCTTATTATGAAGGGGTTTTTAATGTTTTTCATAAGTGTAGGTGAAAGAGTTTCTATTATTTTTTAAGTTTTTTTGATTTTTTTTCTGAAGTGGGTTTAAAATTACCCTTTGATGTGATTCAACATTAGGTTATAGTTATTACATGATGAATCTCAAAATTCTATTTATCCATATATGATGGTTCTTTCAAGCCAATTAGAGTTGTTGATTCAGATCAATGATCTATTATAGAAGGGTTTCATAATGATTAGTTTGTTTCCTTGGGGTTATCTAGATTTTTCTATGATGAATTCAGATGTTAATTTGATATTGTGAATTTATTATTATTAGTTAAAAAAGGATTTGGTGAATAAACCCTATCACATCCCAAATAAAAATAATTTTTTTATTCATTTGAATGGGTAATAGGTTGTTATTGGAGATTTAGATATGGTTTCAGTATTGTCAGATGAGGGTGAAGGATGATGATATTCTATAGGATACTTTAGAATTTCACTATATACATTTTTATTTCATTGTGATGACATTTATATCCATGAATACCCATGTTGTATTCATGCGATAAATTAACTCAATGTTTCATGAGTTCTTAGATTATTTTATGGTTGTGTTCATAGATGATATCTTAGTGTATTTGAGATTATATTAGGATAATGTTGAGTTTTTGAGTTATTTTGTAGTATTGTTTTCACATTATATATTTTATGGGAAACTATTTGAGATTATATTTTGTGTGGTGGGTGAATTTTATTGGGAATGTTGTGCCTTAGTAGGGATAGATGATCAATCCTTTAAGGATTGAGGTTTTTGTTTCTCAGGTATCCATAATGAATATTATAGAGATGTGTCATTTCCATGTCCTTGAAGGAAATTATTGGAGGTTTGTGTCTAATTTATCTTAAATCAATGAATATTTAACTTATTTGAATAATAAGAACCATCCTATAATTTATTCAGATTAGTGTTAGGTAATATTTGAGTACCAAAAATAGAAAATAATTATTGGTCATATCTATCATTTCTTATTAGAGGTAGTTTTGTTCAAGGTCTTTGATAATGCTTCAGAGAATTTTTAGAATTTTTATTTATTTAGGTGAGTGAAATGATCTCTTATGGTAACCAAAATATATGTATCTATTATCATAGTTATGTTACCTATGATCTCGATCTTGTGGAAGTAGTATTAACCCTAAATTAATGGTAGTACTTTCTTCTCGAAAAGTATTTTATTGTATTCATATATTAAGATTACATATTATATATTTTCTTTCATGAAGACTTGATTTTTTGTTAGAATATTGAAATGTATTTCTTAAAGGATTATGAATTTCAGAACTCTTACAATTTGGGGAATTGAATGTTTTAATTGATTTATTATGTAAAAATCCACATGGTGATATTTCATGAGAGCATATATATGAGTGGAGGATGATGAGAAAGATTAAATATTTGTCTGTAGATATGGAGGAATTACATGGAATAGTTTTCTTGTACCATATGAAAATACATTCTTCCATGTTTTAGCAGGTGGAGGATCCTTTGGATAGCGGTATTGAAGTGGATGTGTGAAGGTATCTCATTATTTATGGAGATACTCCTCATAGATAGTCACAAGATGATCAACATTGAATTTCTCTTCTAGGGAAGTAGTCGATTCCATAAATAAAAAGAGAAGCGGGTTTTCATGAGTTTCATAACTCACAAATATATGTTAATCATAGTTTATCCTTGATGTACCATGCTCTGAGTGATTGTTTTCTAGTGGAAGAGGATGAAGAGGTACGTGGCTGATTCCATGTCTCATTATTTGTTTCCCATAGGTGAAGAATATGCATAGAGTTTTGGATGAGTTATTGCAAAAAAATTTCATTCCTCAGCAAAAATGGAAGGATATATTTTTGAGTTTTTAGGTGTTTTACCTTGATAAATTGGTTTATATGTAATGCCCCGACCCCAGTTACCCAGAGTCGGTGCATTAATTACATAACATTGGCATGATCACAAGAAAGATCAAATCTCGAAAGACCGATTGGTTTAGTAGCCTTGGAAACACTAGATATATTCATAAGTTTTACATTACATCATAAAATGAAAAAATAATACAACAACATAATGTTTCCACAATCCACACTATTATCCCCTCATAATATCCCTGCAGGTCATTCATAACTTACTTCTTCACATCCTGGGAAAAATAAAACATAGAAAAGGGGTGAGCTCAAATGCCCAGTAAGGATAACAATATAGCGGAACATTCAAAATAAGCATAAACATTTAAGGCAATGCATTACTAAAACAAAAGCCTTTTAAACTTGAACTTCAACATAGTATGGAAAAAGTAAAATGAAATAATGCCATTTACTTATTCACATGGATATTCTACTAATCGAATAATCACATGCAAAAATCAAAAACCACTTTCATAATGTTGGAATGCATAATGCCAGACTATCATAACCACATAGCCAAGGCCTCATGCCAAGACTACAAATAAGATTTTTCCAAGGCCTTGTGCCAAGACACTAGTTTGTCTCATGAGACCTACCGATGCATCGAGGAGCTATAGCGGGCTCCACCCGTCACTTACTAAGTCCAATGCATTCCCATATGAAAAGGTTTAAACATAACATAAACATTCGTATTAAAACTAGCATACGAAATGTCAATAATTTCACCATAAACTATGAATGGTATAAAAATATCACATCCACAGTCAAACATATCACAAAACCTTCAATACAATATAGAAGTTTTGTATCATAATAAATCAACTTCAAATAAGCGTAAAATCCATCAAAGGATGTTGACATAGATGAAATCAAAACACTTTTTAGAGAAATATCTCTTTCTATTTTTGAAATCATTTAAGAGCCATATAAAATAAAACATTTTCTTGAAAATATTCTTATAATCTTGTAAGGGAAGCTTTGACGATTTTATAACGGCGGAAAATAACCGCACCCGCCGTATAAGTTAAAAAACATTCTTATCTTAATTCTGTCGAAAAGGTTAAAAAGGAACTTGTTATGAAAACGACGGAAAGATTCCTTTTATAAAAAGTAAAACAAGGCTATAAATGACTTTAACCCATATTATTGTAAAAATGTTTTGAAATACATTTTGAAGAAACATGGATGTGGATGATAACGAGATCCCAGTAGATTATTATGTATAAACAACCTCGAATAATGAAGAGATTGTGAAATAACCCTTACCTTGTACTTTTACTTTGTTGGGGTAGGTTAACCTCCTGTATAATGGTGAAATAATTGTTATTAAATTATACAAGAATCATATACATTAATATGATATCATATATGATCTTTTAACATTGCTTTATTAATAATATCTTAGTATTATCGTCGTTTCGGGTGATAATCGATTCGTTCTTCTTAAATGTTTGGTTACGTAAGACTTGTTTGTAATGGATAGATAATATCTTATTCATAATCAGAATGATATTAACATTATTTTAACCCTAAAATGAGAATAAGACTTGAATGGATACGATGGAGAATGAATCTCATCGCGTTCGTGGAGACGGTAGTCCGTACGTACGCACGAACGCTACTTCCATTTAATTTTTATTTTAAAAGAATGGAATCCAAATGATACATAGGTATATTACTATTCCAGTATAATATAATATTTTATATATGTTACTTAAGTTCATTAACACCATCCTTTATACATTCCATGTCTGGTATGAACGAGTCATATCATTTTAAGGGGGCGGTAGTCCGCACTTCCTCAAATGAAATTATCGTATGTATATACAACATGAAACGAATAATGGTATGAAATATAATGGAATTATAGAAGCTTATATATAAAATATATATCATTAATATCATATTTAATTACAGTGCCATCATAATGGCCACTATGAGAGGCGGTAAGATGTATTTGAACAATCATCGTTTCGTGAGGCGTTAGTTTTCCATCCACAGAAACATTATGTTCATCATCCATTAGATGGAGTTGTGTGTATGTGTATTTTGATTCCTTCTTATAACAACATCCTAGTATATTGTGGATACTGGTGTTGTTACAAAATAAAGGAAATAAAAAGAGTTTGGGGGTTGGAGAATCAAAATAAATGAAAATAATTTAAGAGAAATCGTTACCTTTAATTTAGGTAACTCACTTTGGTTGGAACCAAAGGACTTCTTGAAATGCTTTCTGCCTAAGGGGAAGCTTCAAGGAGGTGGAGAGGGATGTGGGGAGCTTATTTGGGCAGGGTTTGGACGAGCCAAGTGGCTTGAGAGGTGTGAGGAATGAGTAGAAGTGGTCTCCTTTTATAAGGGAGAGGAGGGGCTCTTTAGGAAAGAGTGAAAGTATTACTTTATAATATAATTATATTCGGTTTATAATGGTACAAAAATCATTGAGGTCGAAGATAAGATGACTCATATTCTAAATAACATCAACCAATAAGAATTTTACAGGTTTTAGATAATATCTTAATCATTGTAATCTTATTTATTTAAATGATTTATTAATGAGGTAAACATTGCATCATTATTGTTTCATTAATAATTTAAATTATTTGTTGTCTAAAAATTATAAATAAAATATCATTATGAAGGAAATATTTTTATCTTTCTAATGAATATTTATAATCGAAAATCCAACATGTATAACCCTATGTAAAAATTGTTCTTCTAAAAGATGTAAGCTTATGCCATTTTTATTTTTATTTTAACTTTATTAATATAAAGTGTCCCTACCACATAAAAGTGGCTCCAAGGGGTCCCCAAATCGACCCAAAAATGCCCATGGACTGGTATGTGTCCACCAATAAGGTTAGGACACGTTTTAGGGTAATTTTGTATTATTATAATATTATTTTTTAACCTTTATTTACCGGATTTACCCTTAACCATGGTAAATAAAATATTTACCGCAGTAATTATTCAAAATGTCTAAAAATAAAAGTTACCTATTTACACAATTTGAACATCCTGATTCCAAATATGGAATCCATTTTCCTAAATTCAAAACACAGAAGTGGCAGAAATTAATTTAAAATTAATTCCCGCTGTCAAAACAAAATGCGTGTTTTTAAGAGATAATAACTATCAAAAGATTGACACTTGTTTATGTTCGGTTTAATTGTAAAATTATGTCCAATGACCAACATTATATTAAATGGTAAAAATATATTCTAAATATAATTTAAAACTACTAAAATTCATAATTTATCACTATTAATTATTTTGATTAAAAAACTTGTTTTTAATTAAAATTTAGTAATTTTCACTATTCATCAAAATATGAAAGTTATCCGAAAAGTACTAAAATTTCACCTTAGGATAAATTAGATATTCCGAATCAAAAAAATGAAGTCCATTTTGAAATATAAAATATATATGATTTCAAAAAGTAGGTATTACTATTCACAACGGCTAGTTTAATTAGTTGTGGTGTGTGTTAGAACTCGAGGTTGCGTACAACACACGCTATCACATTATTCGAAGGGAAACGTACCGTGGAAGATTGGGGTGTTACATTCTCCCATCCTTCAAATAATTGCGTCCTCGCAATTTCTAGGGTATTACTGCATAAAAAGACTTGGGTGGTTCTTCATCATAAGTTCCTCGGGTTCCCACGTTGCCTCTTCCATCTTATGATTTCTCCACAAAACTTTTACCAGACGCGTCGTCCGGTTTCTCAGTACTTGTTCTCTCGTATCAAGAATCCTGACGGGCTCTTCGCAATAAGACAGATCAGGTTCCAGTTCTAATTTCTCATAGGTGAGTACATGCGTTGGGTCAGGCATGTATCTTCTCAACAGAGATACGTGGAACACATCGTGAACTTTGGAGAGACTTGGCGGCATTGCCAATCCGTAAGCTACAACCCCAATTCGTTCTAGAATTTCGAAGGGTCCGATGTACCTGGGACTCAATTTACCTTTCTTACCAAAATCTATGACTCCCTTCCATGTAGATTCCTTTAGGAAAACATGATCACTGACTTGAAATTCCAAATCCTTCCTTCGATTATCGGCATAGCTCTTCTGCCTACTTTGAGCTGCTCTGATGTGATTTTGGATTACCTTCACCTTTTCCATCGTTTCCTCCACCAGTTCTGGACCTACAAGTTTTCTTTCATCGACGTCATCCAAACAGGTTGGTGTACGACATCTCTTTCCGTATAACGCTTCATATGGTGCCATCTGAATACTCGAATGGAAGCTATTGTTATAGGAAAATTCTACCAGAGGTAAATATTGATCCCACATACCCTGAAAGTCAAGTGAGCAAGATCTCAACATGTCTTCTAGGGTTTTAATAGTCCGTTCTGATTGTCCATCTGTCTGAGGGTGGTAAGCAGTGCTCAAATGAAGTTCAGTATCCAGAGATTTCTGAATACTTTTCCAAAATCTTGAAGTAAAACGGGGATCACGATCAGAAACAATCGATAGGGGTACTCCATGAAGTCTCACAACTTCATTAATGTATAGTCTTGCTAGACGTTCCAGGGGTAGATCTTCTCTTATAGCAAGAAAATGTGATGACTTGGTAAGACGATCAACAATAACCCATATTGCATCATTCCTTCTAGGAGTCTTTGGTAGCCCCATGACAAAGTCCATCGTAATATTGTCCCATTTCCACTCCGGTATGGGAAGAGGTTGCATGAATCCTCCAGGCTGTTGCCTTCCAGCTTTCACTTGTTGACAAACCATACATCTTGACACAAAATCAGCAATCTCCCTCTTCATGTTGTCCCACCAAAAATGTTCCTTCAAATCTCTATACATTTTGGTGCTCCCAGGGTGTATAGAGAAATTGGGACTATGAGCATCATCCAGCAATTCCCTTTTTAGATCAGGTATATCAGGAACACAAAGTCTCTTCCCAAATTTCAAAATTCCAACTTCATACACAAAGTCTCTCAATCTCCCATCATTCACAGCTTTAATCTTCTTCTGAAATTCTTCATCATCGGTCTGAGAACTCTTAATCCTTTCTATTAAAGATGGTTTGGCAACCATTTGAAAAAGAAATGATGTTTCGCCTTCCCTGGTTATTCCCATGTCCATCTTCACTAGATCCATGAAAATTGGATCCCTTTCAATTCTCATATTGTTCAAAACACCATGGTCTTTTATGCTCAAAGCATCTTCCACCTTGTTTGCTTTCCCCGGGTGGTAGTGTATCGTGCAATCATAATCCTTGAGTAATTCAAGCCATCTCCTTTGCCTCATGTTGAGTTCTTTTTGTGAGAAAATATACTTCAAACTCTTGTGATCAGTATAAATCTCACATTTTTCACCATAGAGGTAGTGCCTCCATATCTTCAAAGCAAAGATCACAGCTGCTAACTCGAGATCATGAGTAGGATAGTTTTGTTCATGAATTTTCAACTGTCGTGATGCATAGGCAATAACTCTATCATTCTGCATAATGACACAACCAAGTCCTTTCTTTGATGCATCACTATAAATAACGAACCCATCATTCCCCGATGGTAGAGTCAATATAGGAGCATTGACTAATCTTTTCTTCAGTTCTTCAAAACATTCTTCACACTCTTTTGTCCAAACAAATTTAACCCCTTTACGTGTGAGCTTCGTTAATGGGTTAGCCAATCGGGAAAAATTCTGGACGAAACGTCGATAATAACCTGCCAAACCAATAAAACTGCGTACCTCAGTTATACTCGTAGGTGCTGGCCATTCTTGGATTGCCTTGTTCTTAGAAGGATCAACAGAGATTCCATCTTTAGAGAAAATATGGCCAAGAAAAGAAATCTCCTGAAGCCAGAATTCACACTTGCTAAACTTCCCATATAATTCATGCCTCCTCAGAGTCTTCAAGATAATGCGCAAGTGATTTTCATGATCTTCATAGGTTTTGGAGTATACCAAGATATCATCAATAAATACCACCACAAATTCATCGAGATACTCCTTGAAAACTCTATTCATCAGATCCATGAATACAGAGGGTGCATTAGTCAATCCAAACGGCATTACAGTAAACTCGTAATGCCCGTACCTGGTTTGAAATGCTGTCTTCGGAATGTGTTCCTTCTTCCCACACAACTGATGGTATCCAGATCGAAGGTCAATATTTGAAAAGTATTGAGCTCCATGCAGTTGGTCAAATAAATCATCAATACGAGGTAGGGGATACTTGTTCTTTATCGTTATAGCTTTGATCTCCCTGTAGTCGATACATAACTTCATAGATCCATCTTTATTTTTAACAAAAAGAACAGGGGCTCCCCATGGAGAAACACTAGGGAGAATAAATCCCTTATTACTCAATTCCTCTAGTTGTTTCTTTAGTTCGAATAATTCTACAGTGGACATTCTATAAGGGGTCTTCGATATAGGCCTTGATCCAGGAATCAAATCAATGGAAAACTCAACTTCTCGTTCTGGAGGATGTCCAGGTAAATCTTCCGGAAATACATCTACAAATTCTTTCACAACAGGTACATCCTCTATTTGAACATTCCTTTCCTCACCGACAGTTATTTCATTCTCTTCCTCCCCAAAGCCTGAAATATTTTCTCTAGGGAATTTATCCACTGCTCGGCTACTAAGGGATTTGTATTCCCATTGAACGTTGGTGGTTGTTGCCTCATGAATCGATCTAACATTGATCCTCCACACTGCGGATCAGGGTGCTCCATACGGGTAGGGTTATTATTCATAACCTGAGTAAGTTGTCCCAGTATGGTGATTAGCTGATCGGCACCAGTTGAATCACCAGGCCCACTATAATTATCTTGAGCAGGAGGGCAATCCCTACATGGAGTGCGTGCATTGATACGGTTTCCATTTCTTCCACTAGGCACCATTTCTAAACA
Source organism: Viscum album (assembly GCA_963277665.1). NCBI lineage: Eukaryota > Viridiplantae > Streptophyta > Magnoliopsida > Santalales > Viscaceae > Viscum > Viscum album. The sequence goes on along the minus strand of OY728157.1, from coordinate 437,288,709 downwards.
ATGGCATAAACTAGATCAGTTTATGAATCAAAATACATAATCCCATACTTATAAAACACTTAACATAAATTGAACTATTTATGGATATAATCCATAATCATATAAATGTCTCCTTTGAGGATGTATATATTCATAAATCCTTCATAATGGTTTGTAAAGAAAATGAGAATTATCCTAATCATATCCCCTGGGAGTGTCATAACCAAGAGTGCAGCAAGGCCCGTTGTCGTGCACCAGTTCCCGTTCGAGTCTAGCTCAAAGCGGTGTTTTCGGGTTTTACCCCTAGGTACATCTGTGCCAGAGCTGCCTCTACCTGCTCGTATCCAGACAGGGATGTATTGCTCGGAAAACTCACAAAATCTCTAAAATACCAAAATTCTAGGAAGTTCTTCTATACTAATCCTCAAAGTTCATCTTAGGTCTACGTGCTCTAATCAGAGTTTATCTAAATCTAGCTTCCAAGGTTTGTACTAAACTTCCTCTGATACCGACTGTAATGCCCCGACCCCAGTTACCCAGAGTCGGTGCATTAATTACATAACATTGGCATGATCACAAGAAAGATCAAATCTCGAAAGACCGATTGGTTTAGTAGCCTTGGAAACACTAGATATATTCATAAGTTTTACATTACATCATAAAATGAAAAACTAATACAACAACATAATGTTTCCACAATCCACACTATTATCCCCTCATAATATCCCTGCAGGTCATTCATAACTTACTTCTTCACATCCTGGGAAAAATAAAACATAGAAAAGGGGTGAGCTCAAATGCCCAGTAAGGATAACAATATAGCGGAACATTCAAAATAAGCATAAACATTTAAGGCAATGCATTACTAAAACAAAAGCCTTTTAAACTTGAACTTCAACATAATACGGAAAAAGTAAAATGAAATAATTCCATTTACTTATTCACATGGATATTCTACTAATCGAATAATCACATGCAAAAATCAAAAACCACTTTCATAATGTTGGAATGCATAATGCCAGACTATCATAACCACATAGCCAAGGCCTCGTGCCAAGACTACAATTAAGATTTTGACAAGGCCTTGTGCCAAGACACTAGTTTGTCTCATGAGACCTACCGATGCATCGAGGAGCTATAGCGGGCTCCACCCGTCACTTACTAAGTCCAATGCATTCCCATATGAAAAGGTTTAAACATAACATAAACATTCGTATTAAAACTAGCATACGAAATGTCAATAATTTCACCATAAACTATGAATGGTATAAAAATAGCACATCCACAGTCAAACATATCACAAAACCTTCAATACAATATAGAAGTTTTGTATCATAATAAATCAACTTCAAATAAGCGTAAAATCCATCAAAGGATGTTGACATAGATGAAATCAAAACACTTTTTAGAGAAATATCTCTTTCTATTTTTGAAATCATTTAAGAGCCATATAAAATAAAACATTTTCTTGAAAATATTCTTATAATCTTGTAAGGGAAGCTTTGACGATTTTATAACGGCGGAAAATAACCGCACCCGCCGTATAAGTTAAAAAACATTCTTATCTTAATTCTGTCGAAAAGGTTAAAAAGGAACTTGTTTTGAAAATGACGGAAAGATTCCTTTTATAAAAAGTAAAACAAGGGTATAAATGACTTTAACACATATTATTGTAAAAATGTTTTGAAATACATTTTGAAGAAACATGGATGTGGATGATAACGAGATCCCAGTAGATTATTATATATAAACAACCTCGAATAATGAAGAGATTGTGATATAACCCTTACCTTGTACTTTTCCTTTGTTGGGGTAGGTTAACCTCCTGTATAATGGTGAAATAATTGTTATTAAATTATACAAGAATCATATACATTAATATGATATCATATATGATCTTTTAACATTGCTTTATTAATAATATCTTAGTATTATCGTCGTTTCGGGTGATAATCGATTCGTTCTTCTTAAATGTTTGGTTACGTAAGACATGTTGGTAATGGATAGATCATATCTTATTCATAATCAGAATGATATTAACATTATTTTTAACCCTAAAATGAGAATAAGACTTGAATGGATACGATGGAGAATGAATCTCATCGCGTTCGTGGAGACGGTAGTCCGTACGTACGCACGAACGCTACTTCCATTTAATTTTTATTTTAAAAGAATCGAATACAAATGATACATAGGTATATTACTATTCTAGTATAATATAATATTTTATATATGTTACTTAAGTTCATTAACACCATCCTTTATACGTTCCATGTCTGGTATGAACGAGTCATGTCATTTTAAGGGGGCGGTAGTCCGCACTTCCTCAAATGAAATTATCGTATGTATATACAACATGAAACGAATAATGGTATGAAATAAAATGGAATTACAGAAGATTATATATAAAATATATATCATTAATATCATATTTAATTATAGTGCCATCATAATGGCCACCATGAGAGGCGGTAAGATGTATTTGAACAATCATCGTTTCGTGAGGCGTTAGTTTTCCATCCACAGAAACATTATGTTCATCATCCATTAGACGGAGTTGTGTGTATGTGTAGTTTGAGTCCATCTTATAACAACATCCTAGTATATTGTGGATACTGGTGTTGTTACAAAAGAATGGAAATAAAAAGAGTTTGGGGGTTGGAGAAGCAAAATAAATGAAAATAATTTAAGAGAAATCGTTACCTTTAATTTAGGTAACTCACTTTGGTTGGAACCAAAGGACTTCTTGAAATGCTTTATGCCTAAGGGGAAGCTTCAAGGAGGAGGAGAGGGATGTGGGGAGCTTATTTGGGCAGGGTTTGGATGAGCCAAGTGGCTTGAGAGGTGTGAGGAATGAGTAGAAGTGGTCTCCTTTTATAAGGGAGAGGAGGGGCTCTTTAGGAAAGAGTGAAAGTATTACTTTATAATATAATTATATTCGGTTTATAATGGTCCAAAAATCATTGAGGTCGAAGATAAGATGACTCATATTCTAAATAACATCATCCAATAAGAATTTTACAGGGTTTAGATAATATCTTAATCATTATAATCTTATTTATTTAAATGATTTATTAATGAGGTAAACATTGCATCATTATCGTGTCATTAATAATTTAAATTATTTGATGTCTAAAAATTATAAATAAAATATCATTATGTAGTAAATCTTTTTAGATTTATAATGAATTTTTATAATCGAAAATCCAACATGTATAACCCTATGTAAAAATTGTTCTTCTAAAAGATGTAAGCTTATGCCATTTTTATTTTTATTTTAACTTTATTAATATAAAGTGTCCCTACCACATACAAGTGGCTCCAAGAGGTCCCCAAATCGACCCAAGGATGCCCATGGTCGGGTATGTGTCCACCAATAAGGTTAGGACACGTTTTAGGGTAATTTTGTATTATTATAATATTATTTTTAACCCTTATTTACCGGATTTACCCTTAACCATGGTAAATAAAATATTTACCGCAGTAATTATTCAAAATGACTAAAAATAAAAGTTACCTATTTACACAATTTGAACATCCTGATTCCAAATATGGAATCCATTTTCCTAAATTCAAAACACAGAAGTGGCAGAAATTAATTTAAAATTAATTCCCGCTGTCAAAACAAAAAGCGTGTTTTTAAGAGATAACAATTATCAAAAGATTGACACTTGTTTATGTTCGGTTTAATTGTAAAATTGTGTCCAATGACCAACATTATATTAAATGGTAAAAATATATTCTAAATATAATTTAAAACTACTAAAATTCATAATTTATCACTATTAATTATTTTGATTAAAAAAGTTGTTTTTAATTAAAATTTAGTAATTTTCACTATTCATCAAAATATGAAAGTTATCCGAAAAGTACTAAAATTTCACCTTAGGATAAATTATATATTCCGAATCAAAAAAATGAAGTCCATTTTGAAATATAAAATATATATGATTTCAAAAAGTAGGTATTACTATTCACAACGGCTAGTTTAATTAGTTGTGGTGTGTGTTAGAACTCGAGGTTGCGTACAACACACGCTATCGCATTATTCGAAGGGAAACGTACCATGGAAGCTTGGGGTGTTACATTATATGACTACACTTATGTTTTTTAGATCTATTAATTATGTCAACTAGTTTTTTGGTTATCATTTAGTTAAGTGTGATGATTTTTTAAAAATGATTTATTTGAATAATGCAATGAAACATCATAGGTTCTAATGATTATCTTCTCTTCTCAAAATCCACATCATGCCTCAAATGTTTCTAGAATCATGAAACATGCATTTTTATCATAGTTATTCCTTAACATGACATTTCATCCTCGAATATATGGGTAGATATATTAGATGATCTAGAAGTTGGAGGACATGTTGTTTTCATGTGTTCTAAATTTTAGAGGAACTTGTGTATTTTTTTCTTTTATTGATTCAAGTTATAATAATAGATATGATTCAAAAATTGTAAAGACTCTATTTGAGGCATTATATGGGTGGAATTGGAAATACACAATATATTGGATCAAGGTCAGGGTGTCAATGATTTTTATATCATATTTGTGGTATAGTACAATAGATATTTTCTAGGTGATTCATGAAGAGATTAAATCTAATAAATATCATTATAAGTTTATTGTAATTAGAGGAAGAGACATCCATAGTTCGAGGTTGGTGATCATGTATTCTTGAAATTTTATTCTTATTATGGGCAGTAGTGTTCTAATAGTGGTTGAAATATTTCGCCTTAGTTTATTAAAATTTTTAAGGGATTGGAGAGAATTGGTGAACTGGTTTATCAGTTTTCTATTCCTCTTTTGATTAATCAAATTCACAAAATCTTTCATGTGTCTCATCTTTCGTTTTATATTTACGATGACTTATATATTATTGATTTTGATTACTTGGATATTTATGAGGATGTGACATTCATGAAGTCACCTGTTATGTTTTAAGGTCATTAGGATAAGGTGACATAATGAAATATTATTCTTTTAGTTCATGTTTTGTATAGGAATAATTACTTATAGGGATGTACATGGTAGAGAGATTTACTATTATGGGTATTGTATAAAGAATTGTTTTGTTTTTTTCTTCTAGTAATATTAAGATGTTGTTTTGTGTTGATGGTTAATTTTTTTCTTCTCTTTTGTGTCATGTCTTTTCTTTTTAGATGGAAATATTCCTATTTGAGAGGAATCTCAAGGGGTGATTGTTTTTTAGAACATTTTTTTTTCAAATGTTTTTCTTCGAATCTTATGTATGGGAATCATTTGAGAAATATTTAATATAGTGTCATAGATTTTTTTAACCACACCATTGAGGTTTTTAGATGTTGGAGACGGTGAATGTTAGTACAAAATGGATTCAAAAGTGAAGATGCAACTTTTATGACTTATAATTAAAAACATATAGTTACACTCTCGTTACATTGTAACTAGTTTTGGGTAAATAATGGTTTTGTTGTTTTTATTACCATGTGGATGGTTTTGGATATGGTAATTGAAGACACTACTGTAACATGTCAAATTATTTAATTTTGAAAGATTAAATACAATATAAAATATACCCTAGATGATATCTTAAGGTGCGTCAAATATTTGAGCATATGTATTTTAAATTTGTATAATAAATGGAAACTAAAAAGGGGTGATGAGTTTTGATAAAATTTGTAGACAAAATATCATAAATTAAATATTTATAGTGTTTTAGAATCAATAAATATTTAATATATATATATGTGGAAGTGATCATTTCATTTTCACTATAAAACATGTAAAGTTCAGTATTATTGATGTTTTGTTAGGTTTGGTAATTTTTTTGAGTATTAACCAAGATTATGATTATAATTCAAGATATTAAAATAATTAATTTATAATTAAACCTTGTCCTAAAAATCATGTAGTGAAGTTTCCATCCCTATTATTGGGACAAAAACATAAAATTCACCTTTATATCTAAAATATATATTATGGAAAAATAATTCTTATGAATTATAATTGAAACTACACAAGTCACAGACTCAAAGTATCAAACTGACCAATTAGATATAAGAGTATTTCATTCACACACAAGAAAACAAAGTATCTAAATATAAAACACATTAATATATAACAAAATAAAATGTTTTAAAACAAAAAATACAATAAAATGGTAGATAAAGTTTTCTCTAGATGCTTTACTGGATAATATCATAGATCCATCATAGTGATCATTATATTATTAAATAATTATGGTGAGGCCAGAGAGGATCACGTTGGAATTTTTCCTCATTATTCATCATATGATGAAGATAATGGCCTCTTGTACTTCAATAATGATTATTAACTCTTTTTTATCTCATAAATAGAATTTCATTCCCTTGGAAAATTTCAAAATGAGGTACTCATGGTGTTAAATTATATTCAAAGTGGAATGTGGTTTTGGAACAAATGATTTATAAAACCACTTTTCATATAATTTTTGGAAATGTAGATATACTTATATTTATTTTAAAAAAATTATAAATTTGTTCCTCCATGTCTTGGATATCACCAAAAATCATTTGGTGGAACATGGATGTCTTTGGTGAGAGATATAGATGAATTTTATTAGTAATTTATCAATTGTTATAAGTCTATTTATGGAGTAATTGAGATTAATGTTATTATTGAAATATTTATATCATATATTCATGTATCCAATCATAATATTTCATCCAAATTGTATTGAAATAATGATTAATATAGACATTATATTCCACTGATATATTTTCCCTTTTACCTACTTTATCCAGTTTTACACCAATTTTATTTTTGAATTCCGAAATCTTTGTTAGCTATAATGAAGACATCAAAACAAGTGAAAATTTACTTATAAATAGTAAATAATTTTAATTAATTGATCCACATGATAAGTAATATATATCTTTATATTGAGATGTGGGAAGATGGCGTCTCTCGAATCGCGGCGCTCAGAGGCTTGGATATGGCGTTTGACGGCGCTGAAACCCTAGATGGAGCTTCGGGACGATTTCCCTCCGCTTCCAAGAGTTGGACGGGAGGCGAAGGACAGGGCCTCACCACCTCCAGCGCCTCAGAAACTCTTCATCCCTTTCTCGAACCCCAACTATCTCCCGGATTTCCCGACGATCTCGATATGTCCGAAGGTTCCAGATCTTCATCAGGGGGCTCCTCAGCTGCCGATCTCTTCATCCGAATTCCTCGAAGCTTCGAGTCACCTAGATTTGACGCTGGTTGATCGCTTCGATTGCAGAAGGCCCTTGGTTGACGAGTTCGACCGTTTCATTTTCGGAAAATGGGATTTGAAGGAACGTGTTGTTGTTGGGCTGCTAGACTGCAGACAATTCATGATCCGCTTCAACTCAGAAGAAGATTTGATTCGCGCCTGGTCTAATGCGCCGCGGAGATGCAAAGGGTGCCGTTTCTTTCTCCTTCGATGGTCTTTTGATCTTCACATGAACCGCGATCCTTCAACCACTGCGACGTGGGTTAGTCTTCCGCAACTCCCACTCCCTTTTCAAAACACTGCTATTCTTCGTATGGTTGGTAATTTGGTGGGGCGATACCTCTGCTCGGATGTCCGTACATCCACTGTAAGTCATCCTGTGAATCCGCGGATCTGCGTGGAGGTGGACATGGCTCGACCTGCTGTCAACTGGGTGTGGTTAACCGTTGGTGAGGAATTTCGTTGGAGGCAACCCGTGGTGTTCGAATCCTGGGCTGGTTACTGTGACAATTGCCATCGGTTGGGGCACCTTGTGTCGCGCTGTGGCTCTGAGATGCTGAACAGACGGCCTCCGAGCCGGGAAGAGAGGTTGATCGAGTCCCCTAGCCCGGGTGCTCTGCCTGTTGGGAGTGTTGCTTATGGTTCTGCGGTTGATGTGAGGAAGCGGTCTGTTTTCCCTGCGGGGAGCGGTGCTGAGGCTTCTATTAATCCTGCTATGTCTGCTGTTCTCGGCAGGCTCAAACATGACTTACAGTTGGGTGAACATGTGCGATGTGTTATTGCCAGCGATGGCTGTGGCTTAGGCGAAGGAGGAGGTTCTGCTGGTGACCTCAGTGTGGTGAGGGAGTCGCAGAATGGGGTGGGTATGCTGGCTCCTACTGGAATGGATGAAAATGGGGGCAAAGAGGCAGGAATGGTGGAGAATGGAATACCGGATGAGATCAGAAGAGGCAGTGGCGGTTTAGAGAATGTTGTCTTTGAGAATGGGGTTCAAGGAAGGGCTGCAATGGATGGGCAGGTGGGCTTCACTGTGGCCACTGCAAATCGGTTTGAGGGGCTGGAAAATGAATCCAGAGAGGAGGACTCCTCCTTGGTTGTATTCCAGCATGAGTCTGCTGTGCAGGAAGATGAAAATGGATCAACAGAGGTGGCGCGGGGGGCTTCAATTACTCAGGAATCTCCGGAACAGTCGAGATGTCTTGCGGTAATTGATGACAGTGGCCAATGTCAGCAGCCTAGTGGTGAGGATGGTATGCTTCAGCAAGTGTGTATCACTGGAAAGTGGGGAGATTGCTACGAGAGCGATCAGGATTACTATGGTGACATGAGAAAACCCTCCTTCAGTGATGTGGTCCAAGGAGGGAAGACAAAGACGATTAAATCTCCTGAAGTCTTAACTGCTCCACCGCGGCGGAGGGCAAAGAAAGACTACTCATATCTTCCAAAGCCGTTGGCCACCAGATCCTCTGGAGGCAATGATGAGCTATTATCCTTGGAGCGTATGAATTTGAGAAGGAAATACGCCAAGGTTCTTAAGCGTTATGAAAGCTCAGAATGGGAAACTGCCACAGTGGAGGAAGAATATGGAGATGGGTATGGTGTTTGTGATATGTAACTTGCTTTCCCTTTGGCTTTTGGTGTGTGTTTACTGTCATTTTCTTTTATTTTAATAAATGGTCAGGGAATTCTCCCTGGCTGAGCCTTCCTGGTATCTTTATATTGAGAAATTAAATAAAAATATATTTAATAACCTTGATATAGGGATCTAAAATAACTGTGAATCAAAATTCAATCCCACCCCCATACTGAATCCTTTGGAACTCTTACGAAAAAAATTAAATTCCAAAAAATAAAGAAAACAATATATAAAATAATTTGTCCTCTAGTTCATGAATATTTAACATTTAATAGAAATTCAATACATAAATGAAATATGAACATAGAATTAATTTCACTAATGATTTAGTTTCAGTAATCATGGAAATAAATTTCCCATAAATTGTATTAGAACAAAATTAAATTAGATAAATGATAATAATTCTTAGAAAGAAATTCATGAGTGAATCATAAAACTAAATTCTAGGTTTTTGTGTGATATTAATTTTTTTTTTATATTTTCAATTTTGATTTAGTAAAATTTGGTTAATTAACTCTGTTTTTCACATTTTTCTCAACCAACCCTTTTCTTATAGATTGATATCAAATGTTCAAATCCCACTCACATAAGAAATCATAGATGTAAAAAATTAGATTTCATTATATATGTTGTTTTGTTTTATTTTCCCCCATTTTTTCATTATTTTTAAATAATATATTTAGCAAAATATTAGGTATCAACCATAGATCAATCTATTATAGTTATGAAATAGACCAAATAAGAAAAAAATGGATGATAGGTTTTTAAATAAATTTAAAATTAACCTAAAATTCATTCAACTTAATTTAATTATGATATATTAACATTTAATGATTCTTTTAAATAGTTCATAGATGTTTAAAATTTCATGATTTTCCCATAAAAATATCATTTTTAATGGGTTAGGATCTTAAAGGGTTTATAAAATTACAAAAATCATATCATTGATAAATATATTTTTTTAATCACATATCAATGATAAATTCTCAATGAGGATTACATGTTATCTGTAATAATAATGTTAATTAAATTAAAAAAAACATAAAACAAGGAAATCCAAAATAAAATTTCAATAACTTTAATGTAAAGATAGACATTTTATAGGAGTATTATAGCACAAAATTGAAAAAAGTGAATACAGTGAAATTGAAAAAACAACACCAAAATAAACAAACAATAATAAAAAAAGATAGAAAAAGAAGAAAGATGAAAAACACACAAGAAACATGAAACAAGAAAAAAAGTGATAAAAATAAGAAAGATGTAATAAATAAAACATGAACACTACTTGGTGAAAGAAGAATATACAACTTGGTTGATTTTGTTTTTATTTATTTATTTATTTTAACTTTCTATAAATTTAAAATGGAAATAAATTTATATTTGGAAATGTATTATTCCATGAGTATATGTAGATATACATGATATGAATTTTTTTAAATGAAATGTAGTATATATTATACGACTCCCATGGTGGTGGAGAGATTAAAACATTTGAACAATTAAATTTAATGGATTTCTCATATCCATAAGGGAAATATTCATTCACTTAAAATGTTATTATATTTTTATATTTCTAATATATTATTAAAATCACAAGAAATATATTTATTAATCACTATATCACATACTCCACTATACTTATTGTGTATTTTAAAATTTAATAATAAAAATAATGAATATTGACTAGATGTTTGAATGGGGATTTGAACCATGGACTGGTCAGTTCCCAAATGTTTCTCCAGTCCTTGATACAAGATCCATTCTTAGTTTATATATATATATTTAAATTATTTGAAAATATTTATAACTGTATTCAAATGGATTATTATTATTATTATCATATAAGTATGTGATTATGCACACACACACATATTGTTATATTATGATGTGCAGTACTTGTACAAAATGTGTAATGAATTATTTAAAAAATGGGAAAATAAAAAAATGTACAAATGAATTTCCTTAAATGGGGATGCATGTATATTTGGTTTATCCATGAGAATAGAGAAAATTAGGAGTGCTTTTGTTAGTGGTATAACACTAAGAATATAAATGTACATTCATCTTAATTCTTGTTCATGCTCCCAAATAAGTTCAATCAATCCAAAAATATTTTTTAACAATAATAGAGTGTCATAATGTCTCATATTTATTCTGGTAATATTATTTTTGTTTTGAGGGGTTGGGGGGGGGGGGTTTAGGAGGGTATCCATTGTAAATGTTGGATGGAATTTACATTCTTAAATATGATTTCAATATTAATGTCATATCATTCCATTAACAATTATGGTGAGTTATATCATATGGATTAGGCCCTTATATTTTGGTGGGCCTCTTGTGGTTTGGATTTATCTATTGTTTCATGATTGGTTGGGTTATGACATGGCGTATTGTGTTACGTCATAGTGGTTTAGTAATGATGTTTTTTTGTTTCTTATTTTAAGGGTGGAAATTTTAATGTCATATTATGTTTCATTATGGTGTAAAGAATTTTTTGTGTTTTTGAATCTTAAGTGAGTAATTTTGTGCCATGAAAAATAACACATCACCATGATTTTTGTCTTGGGGTTACTAGGCTCAATTGAGGGAAGCTGATATTTGTGCCATAATTCATCGGTATTCAACCATTGTGAGGGAAGTGGTAACTTACATCCCATGACTGTAATATTATGTTTTGAGACCATGGATTTTCCTTATAAGAATTTTAAATATATATAGAAATATTTTCAAAGCCATGTGTCGAGAAGACACATGATTCCAACGCTCTGCGTGTCCAAAATTAATTTTATAAAAATGTTAAATATATTTTATATTATGTGTTCATTGTTTTTAAGAAAAATAGGATATAACTTAAATATGGTCTCAGATAGAAAATATGAGACAATGGTTGAATCTATAACTTTAGGTTTACCCAATACACAACCTAATATTGGTCAGTGTGGGGCATTCAGATAAAGATATTAGTGGGTGATGCATTAAGAGAATTAATTAATTATTTTAATTAATTAATTTAAAACAAATAAACTCTATAAATATTCTATTATAGAAGATAACTAGGGTTGGACGCATAAACCTATGACTATTCAAAGGATGATCCACTTCTCTTCCTTCGTGGATCAATATTGAGCGATGATCAACAACTAGATCGAGGATATTTGAGGCAAAACAGACACAAAAGATCTTACCCATTTGTTGGAAGTAGTGTTCTTCACAAAAAAATTAGAATGAAATTAGGAATCATCATTTTTGGATTTATTCATTTATGAACAAAATATTTGGATGAATCAAATCAATTTTGTGACATGTGTTCATTTTGATCCTTTTTATGCGCCCACAAATCATATTTAATTTGTTTATTAGATTTAACCCATTGTGCCATAATTTATCACCTCGAATATCCCCAATTTGTATTCATCATCCTTCAATGCATGGTCATCAATTATTTAAACCTTTTTCATTGTTCTTTCCCCCCATGTTATTTGTGTTCATCACTATTATTCTATGAGGACCACAAATCAAAATTGATGAATCTGATCAAACATGATTAGACCCTCGGATACCTGAGACATTTACATAAAATGATAGGGATGATGATTAAAGGAAGAATTAAGATTATTTTTGGGATATAAGTAATGATAATCATGGATCTTAGATATAAGAATGATCATATGTGATGGGAGTCATGAGAGGCGTGTGATGAACAACCAAAGATCGATGGAAATATGGTTACCAGCCGCCAGAGGGTTAGAATTGATGAATATGAGATTCCCCTTCAATTTCAGGTGAACATTAGGTGAGATTCAAATAAGTGAAGTTGGATATGGGATCCAAGGAGTATATATGACATTCTAAAAAAATCCCGACAAGACATTGTGTATTATTATGAACACATTAAATATAAGATAGGGTTTTCGGGTGAGTTAAATATCACATGCTAAGTGGGTAATAAACATGTTGTGTAACCAAGTGCAGGAGACCAACCATGTACTCTGGTAGTACATGGAAATGGGACAACCATATACATGACCAGTGTATGTGGACATGGCCCGAGGGACATGGAAACAACTAGGAGAACACATATCAGCCTCGGGAGGCTGAGAAATGTTGTGTCTTCCCCATAGATGTTGTGTAGGGATACATGGATATTAGCCTTGTATTGGTGAGTACATGAATAGGAAGAATGGTGGGGACACATAAAATGTGGGTCCCCTTGAACATCGTGTACCCTCCTTTTTGAGGAAAAATTAATCCCATCATATCTCCATATTTTGGTCTATGATTTGGGAATACGAGTTGCCTATCTTGAGTGTTTTGCAATGTATAACATGCTGGCAGAATTAATAGTGGATTTTCTAAGATGATATGAGATATTATAATTGTGATGATTCTTTAGGTGATACTTAATGATGACAATGTTCAAACATGATCATTAGAGTAGAAACATCTTATTGTATCATGGTATGAGCCCTCTATCTATCCATCTTTAGAGTGGGACCATCTTGCTGGGATATGGTATGGTTCCTATACCCATAGAGTGGAACCCTCATACTGTATCAAGGAATGGTTCATCTAACTGTATACCATTATAGTATAACCTCCTGTAGAGTCAGGCATGGGTCCTCTACAAATAGAGTGGAAACCTCATATAGAGTCAGGGAATGGGTCCTCTACCCCTAGAGTGGAACCCTCGTATGGATTCGGGGCATGGTTCCTCTACCATTAAAGTAGAACCATTATGCGGAGTCAGGTTATGGGTCCTCTAAAACTATAGTGGAACCCTCCTGCATAGTTAGGGCATGGGTACTATACTATTAGAGGGGAACCATCATGTTTTATTAGGTCTTGATTCCACTATCTATCAAAAAAATTAGTGCAACATTCTTATAGTGTTAGAGAATTGGTCTTCTACCATTAGAGTGGAAACCTTATGTTAGTACAGGGCTTGAGTCATCAATATATGTATAGAGGGGAACCCTCATGTCATACTGGGGCATGAGTCCTTAATATATTTATATATTGGAACCCACATGCTTTACCTTGGAATGATTCCATTACCTTGAGATTATTCCCCCTCAACTATTCGATATAGTGGTGAGGTATGGTTTAGCATATACAATTCTTTGCATAGACATGCAAGATGCTGGTAAACATTGATGGATATCTTGGTACCAATGGAGGACTCTTTTCCTAGGCTAGGCTATGATATGGTGATATACTTTCTCTCTCTACTTGGTTTATTTTATGGGCATATATCCCTATTGAATGTTTTTCATTTATCTATTACTATCAGTTGGGCTATTTACTTCAATTATGTCTCTTATTTCTCCCCCTTCAGATTTTGGGGTGTCCTAATGGTTATGTATATACTCACCACTACAGGGGATTTTCCCACATGTGTTGTGTATTATGAAAATGATGTACCTGTTTACAATTATTTCATAAGATCTTAGGAATACCCTTGTCCATTTTACCACAAATGGAGGTCAGGTCTTGGATATCTAGAGATGGGATCTCTAAGATATTTTCTTTTCTAGTTTTAGTGGTTCATGAAATTTTTCTCATTGGACATGTATTTTTACCCTTTCTTCTTTTTAGATTACACTGTCATAATCTTATACTATTTATAGGTTTTACATGAATTATTTTTTCTTGACGTTTCATATTTTACTATTACTCCTTTTCAATTTTCTATAGAGGCATTTTGGTTCATGCATATAGAAACAATAAGAAAATTCCACCCATTTACTTATGCATTTTGGTGCTCATCACTAGCCCTGGAAATATAAAGACCAGATTGAGGTGGTAACATCTTGATCCACATTGGGTTAGGTTTTGAAAAACTATTATCATATAATTTCATTCATCAGGAAGGTTTTTTGGAGTTTTAATTTCACTAGGATTTGGTAGGGATTTAGATAAACAGTCCCAATGTGTCCTGAGTTCGGATTTCATTCTAGGGAACCTAGTGTTGGTGTGGTGGCTGAAATATCCATTCACCTAGGCTCTGACTACCTGTTTGTCAACTCGGCACACCAAGAAATTGGTTGTAGGGATCAATGGTAAATGAATCATATAGGATTGTGTCTTTTTTACTATCCTTATTGAGTCATATTCCAATATATATATGATCATCTGACCATGGTTTTCCTTCATTAAATTTTTAGGATTCCTTCTTGAAGACAACTGGTCTTGTTACAAATTCTAGATTGTGATGACAATCTGATGAGTGATGATGCCTTATTTTAGGGACCATCTTCTGATATTATTCATCCATATGGATAGGAAGCCACACCCCCACCTATTGATTAGCATATAGTTCAAGCAGAGAAGGATGAGGATGAAATCAAGCTTAGCACCCTCCAAAAGTTCAATCTCCAAAGGCCACTAATGTTCCACAGTAATCCATATGACTATGAAGTGGAGGGTTGGACAGAGCTAGTGATCTATATTTTTAGGCTTATTTGGATACTGAATGATCAAGTGGTTGTGTTGGAAGCCAATTTTTCTATGGTGTAGCTGGGCATTGGTGGATTACAGTCACACCATTTCTTAAAGAGTCAATACTCTCATTGAAACACTTCCAATAGCTATTTCATATGGGGTTTTACATCTCATGATTTTGTTCAGTATGGATTCACGAGCTTATTGAGCTATAATAGGGTGAAATTAATGTTTTTGAGTATACATAGAGGTTCATTGGAATTATTCAACATTCCCTTGATATGATTCAAGATGGATACTAATAAGTAATGTTGTTTGAGAAGGGTATCCATATATACATCCATGATAGTGTGGTACCCAAATACATCCCAACTTATGATAGAGTATTAGATAGGGTGTTGGCGATTGAGTGCTTCCTACCAGAGATATACCATGTAATTGGAGTTGGAAGTGGGAATCAAGGGTTCTAGTCGCCAACATCAGCTAGTAGGCCCTAATCAACAGGACCTCAATGCATAAAATCATTTTATGAATGAAATCATCTATGTGGTTGTGTGTCATAGGGACCGTGTAGGGGAAAAGGGAAGCCTAGAGAGGGGTGATTCTATGCATGTGATGGGAGAGGTTTCATAGAACATGATTTCCTAAACTAACATGATGAAAAGGGTAGGATGATAATAGATAGACTAAAAAATAGTGTTATCTCTATGATCATGGATCCCCAAGGTGATGGTTGGTTGGCCCCTAGTGAGTCAGATATGTCAGATGAAATGGTGAGGATACAAGGAGAAGAGCTATGGGCAGTGGATGAAATTATGAGATACTTACACCACTACCACCTAGTGGCCTAGATCAGTCTCATAGAGCTGGTGGTAATGGCTATGGGAGGTTTCATGTGATGGATGCATATGGCCTGATAGATCATGTGATGATTAGTGGAAAGATATATGATTATTAAACTGATGCTTCAGTTCTAGTAGACATAGTTTTGAGTCATTCCATCTTATCTTCACTCCTAGTGTGAGAGAAGGATCTCCCAGTTGATATGTTATCCCATTAGCCTTACCTTGAGGTTCCCACATGGAACATTTTTTTAATCCCTTTTAACTACTAGTAGTTTGAGATATCACTTGGTGGAGAAATTTTCTCGTGGGTTCTTTTATTCATTATAATTAGATCTTATGATGTCATCATCAGTATAGAATTGTTGTCCATAGTTCGAGGAAAGATTGTCTATCGCCATACATGGGTTAAATTCCTTCAAACTAATGGGATGATATTATCCTTTGTAGGTGAGAGAGATACTATGTTTGGATGATTGGAATTCATGAGTAGGTGGATGAAACCCATCACCAAACAGTTGGAGACTATAGCCCTTGGCGTAGAACACTCTTTATGAATCTATATTCCTTCAGCAATTGTGGATTATAAAGAAGTCTTCCCTGAGGATACTATAGGACTACCTCTGAGGAAGGACATAGAGTTTTGATTAAATTTCACCCTAGGACTATTCTAATATCTTCTATGAAAAATCTCATAGCCCCTACCAAGCTTTAGAAGCTGTATTTTCAATTGGTGGACCATTAAGATAAGGTTTATATCAGATCCAATGTTTCCCCCCTTGGAAGATCTAATGTTTTTCAAGAAAATGGAAGATGAGATTTTTTAGAATTGTGTGGACTATCATCACCTAAGGGAGGTCATGACAAATAAAAATTACCCCTTGTGATGGATTGATGAACTCTTTGATCAGTTTCAAGGTGTGATATAGTTCTCTAAGACCGATCTCACATTCAGCTATAACTAGTTGAGTGTTCATGAGACTAGTATTCCAAATCTATAATTCCAACGCCTCTATGAAAAATATGAATTTTTAGTTATTTCCTTTGGTGTGAATAATTCCCCTATTGTGTTCATATCTTTGAAAAATCAGATCTTCCCGCTTTACATGGACTGATTTTGTTATTACCTTTATTGAAGGCATACTAATATACTCTATGTCAAATGAGGATAATGCATAACACTAGATAATGGTACTATATTTTTTTTAAGGATCACTCACTTTATGGAAATCTCTCAATGTTCCAGTTTAGGATACATAATGTCTTCATTCATGGGAATGTTATTTATAAGAATAAATAATCTATAGACCATAAAATTTCAATAAAATGATTTATTTGGAGCCATTGAAGATCTTGTTAGAGGTACATAGTTTTTTTGGAATGATGAGGCACTAAATGAGGATTGAGAAAGACTTATCTAGGATTTATTCCTTTTTGACTACCTTGATAGGGAAAGGGAAATCGTTTACTTGGAAAAAGTAGTGCTAGATATCCTTTGATAATTTCATTATAACGATGAAAACTTCTCTTGTTTTGAGACCACGGAAGGAGGGAGTTGAGTATGTAGTGTATTGTGATGCCTCTAGTGCTGGGCTCGATTTTTTGTTGATTCAAAGGTAGAAAGTTATCACACATTGGTCAAGGAAGTTGAGACACCATGAGAATAACTATGTGACTCATGACCTAGAGTTTTTAGTTATAGTATTTCTCTAAGGATGTATGTGCACTATCCTTTGATAAGGTGCTTTATTTTTTTACTTATACCATCACAATTTCATGTATGACTTTAAGCCGAGAGAATTGAACCTAAGATTGAGGCACTCGTTGGAGTTACTGCATGACTATTACATTGAGATAGTCTATACTCATAAAAAGGGAAACAAGGTGGAATATTCCATTATAATGAGTTCTAAGGATCTATTGTTGGAGGAGGTGTTTGAGTATTTCACATCCTTATAGATGGATTTATTTGAGAAGGTGGTGAAGATTTTCTTTAGTTGTTGGTGTTGACTCCTCACTTCTCCAACATGCGAGATATTCCCAGTTGTGAGACAAGAACTATGAGGTCTTATGTGACAATATATCCTCAAGAGATTCACATGATGTATTTTCTAAAGGATGAAATCATGTTATCCTTTTACAGGGATGTACATTTCTCCCATTCACAATGTGAGAGGAGGTGATAAGAGAGTTTCACAATTGTCATTTGGATTTACAACCTAGTGCGGGAAAGATGTATATAGACCTTCAGTGGATTGTTTGGTGGAATATCATGGGGACAAAGTGTTCTTCAGTTCATCTCTCGGAGTTTCACATGTCAACATATGAATTTTATGCACCAGGTTCTGATAGGTATGTCACAGTCTCTTGGAATTTCAAAGTTGGAGAGGGATGACATATCTTAGATTTTGTGCCAGTGCTTCCATGGATGGTGAGAGTCTATAATTCTATCTCAGTGATACTTTACCGACTTAAAAATTCAACACATTTTCTTTCTATTGGGGATAATATTTTGGGGGGAGTTATCGTATTTTTGTGTATGAGAGGTCATTCAAATTCATGGGATTACCTCTATGATTTTATATGAGTGTGATGCATGATTTTTTTCATGATTTTGGAGAGTCCAGTAGAAGGTATTAAAGAACCTTATGAGGGTTAATATGGCCTTTCACCCCCATAAATATGAATAAATTGAGAGCACTATCCATGGTTAGAGGATATGCTAAGGGAATTCCAGTTAGAATTTGGCTTGAGAAGGGATGATCACTTTACCTTGGTAGATTTTTCTTAAAATAATATTAATGACTCTACTATTAATGTGTAACCTTTGGAGGCTCCATATGGGAGACCCTAAAGCTCAGCCTTATGACAGAATGAGATCAGATAGACATATTTTTTTGGGGACAATGATGGTTCAGGTGAAAACTGAGAAGGTCCAGGTGATCTTCAAATAGATGAGGATAGCCCTGAGTGGGTATAAATATTATGCAGATCAACATCATAGGCTCATGGATTAGAGAAGGGAAACCAAATTTTCCAAAGATTATCCCAATGATTGGGATTGCAGAGATTCATTCAGGGAGTCAAGATATTCTTGAGGTTCATTGGATATTTGATATATTATAGAGGGTTGGCAAGGATTCCTACCAAATCACCTTACAACCACATATTGAGCCGGTGTATGATGTATTCCATGTGATATAACATATGAGATACATGCATGAACCCACATTCTTTACTGAATGGGGTGAGTTGGAAATTGAGGATTTATCAATTTTTTTAAATTACCAAGTGGTGATTGAGTATGAGAAGTATAAGATCATACACAGACATAGAATCCCCTTGGATATTGTGATGTAGAAGCATGTGTGATTTCATGAGATCTCCGAGGATCGAGGGAGATAGATGCATGCTCAATATCTCTATATTATTTTTTATTTTATTCATTTTGATGATGAAAATCATGAAGTAGGTAATAATTTATAGAACCTATCTTTTCTTGTAATACATTTAAAGATATCAAGAAATATTTTCATAGCCAGATGTTGAGATAGCGCGTGATTCAAAGGCCTACTGTGACCAAAATTAATTTTATAAAAATATTAAACATGTTGTATATTACATTCACAAAACTAATGAAGGAAATTTTGATATATCTTAAAATGAGTCTCTGATCAGAAATTTGACACCATGGTTGAATATGGAACCTGAGGTTAACCCTAAGTGAGACCAAAGGTTGGTTGGCATGATACATTTAGATAAGGCGGCTATTGGAGGATGTGTTTGGTGAATTAATTTATTATTTTAATTAATTAATTTACAAAAAATTACCTCTAAAATAATAATATTATATAAAAATTTTAGATTTAACTGCATAACCCTAGGACTATTCATAGTATGCTCCATAATTCTTTATTGGAGAATCGAGGTTGGGAAATGATAAATAACTAAATCAGGGTTATGTGAGGTGCAGTGGACACAATAGATCTTCCCTATTCATTGATAGATGATTTACTCACTAAATGATGATCCAAATCAAGGTAGGACTCATCATTTGTTGATTACTGCCCTTACGGTTAAATGATTGAGTATAATCAAATCTATTTCTTTGATCTAAGTTTTTTTTGAGAATTTTCACATCCCCACATATCAGATATAATTTTTTTATTCAATTTAACAAAATGCAGCATGATTTATCACCATAGATATCCCCAATTTTTATTCATTGGTGAATAAAACATTTCAAAATATTATTTCACCCTTGTTTCATATGCTTTTCCCCATCACTTTTTATATTCTTTAGCATCGGCCTATGTTGACCATATTTTGACATTTGCATGTGGGATCGAGAATAATTGGAACTAAAGATCCATTGTAGATTCACTGATAATGACTAGGATAGTGATTAGTGAAAAAATTGGGATTTTTTTTTCAGGATACAATTGACGATTGATGTGGATTCAAAAGCCGAGAATGTCCAGTTATTACAAGAGGTACACGAGGCATTTTACAAACCACCTCAGACTGATAAAGATTTGATTTTTGGCCACCAAATAGATGAAATTGATGAATAGAGGTTCCCCTTCAACATTGAGTGAACATCATGAAACATTCAATGCAATGATGTTAGATCTTGGATCCATGAATATTTTAATTTCTATGAAGAATCCGACTACAGACTGTGTTGTAAGAAGTACACATGATGTCTAGGACCCTAACCATGGTGACTAGGGTTTACGAGTGAGTTAAATATCAAAATTCATGTGGGAGACCCACATGAAATTTGACATGGGGTTGGAATCATCATGTGAACTCTTAGAGTACATGGACATGGGTATGGATAAACACATGTCTAGTGTACATGGACATGACCTCAGGGATACATGCAAGATTAGGAGAACACTATTCAACCCTGCGTTTCCAAGACACGCTATATTGGGATACTTGGCCGATGAGCCATGTATTGATGAAAACATGATAAGACAGTAGGTTCGGACAACACACCATTTGGGTCCCATTACGTGATGTGTAACCTTCTTTTTGTAGAAAACATCCTCCTCTCACATCTCCTCTGTTTGGACTCGGATTTTGGCCAGCGAGTTGACTATCTAGAGTGTTCTTCCATAAATAACATGGTACCAAACTTTATAGTTTTATTTGAGATATGATATGAGATATTATGGGTGTGATGATTATTTAGGAAGTACTCGACTATTCCTTTGTTTGGGAAGGATCATTAGAGTGGAAACAATCATTTGTATCAGGGAATGGATCTTGCATATATCAATCTTTAAAGTGAAAACCTCATACTAGGATATGGAATGAGTCATATACCCATAGAGTGGAGACATCATACTTTATCAAGGAATGGATCCTATATCTATATACCATTAGAGTGGAACCCTTTTTAGAGTCAGGTCATGGGTTTGGTACCATTAGAGTGGAACCCTCCTTTGAGGTTAGGGCATGGGTTCTCAACCACAAGAGTTGAACCCTCTTATAGAGTCCGGGCATGAGTCATATACTATATGAGTGAAAACATACAATTATTTCCCTAAATGTGTTCTCTTCCACTATATTGGAACCCTCCTATAGAGTTAGGGCATGGGTCCTCTAACATTAGAGTGGAACCCTCCTTCTTTATCAGGGAATGGGTCCTCTATCAATCCATCTTTAGAGTGAAACCCTCCTGTAGTTTCAGGGCATGGTTTCTCTACCATTTGAGTGGAACCCTCTTATTGGGACCTTCCATGGGTCCTCTATATGTCTATAGATTTTAACCCTCCTATTTTACTAGGGCTTTAGTCCTCTACCTTTAAATTATGCCCCTCAACTATGTGGTACAATGGTGAGGTGTGAATTGGAATGAGCGCTTCTTTGGGAAGACACAAAAGATAATGGGAATCATTGATGTGTCTCTTTGAAATGATAGAAGACTCTTTTCTTGGAATGGTATATGACATAGAGGTCACTCTTCTCTATAGTTTGGGTGTCTTTTACAATAATATATCCATAGGGATTTTTTATTTCACTCTTTCTATGGGTTAATCTGTTTACTTATATTGTTTCTCTTACTGGTCCCCCCTTTAGATTTCAAGGCATCCTAATAGGTATGTATATACTCATACCTACATTGAAATTGAACACTCGTGTCATGTATTATAATGGTGACAGATAGGTCATCAATTATTTCAAAGGAGTATAGGGATAACCTAGTTCATTTGATGAAGTATGGTGGTCAAGGATTAGAGATCTGGACCAGGGATCTATTAGCACTTTACATTTCCAATTTTTTCATGTCAGTACATATTTCAGTTTAGGAATGTGTTTTTACCATTTTTAATTTTTACATAAACTACCGTACTCTTGTACTTCCATGAGTTTTTACATGGATGGATTTCATCTAGATGTTTCATCCATTTTTATTATTCCTCTCCACTTCTTCATGGAGATGTTTGGGGGAATACATACAGGTACACTAGGGAAAGACCCCATATAATTTATGAATTTTTGCACTTGTCTCCAACCCCTAAAATTTAGAAGCATTATTATGGAAGTTGTGGCTCGAGCCTTGTTAGGTTAGGTTGTGATAATTTTATCAAATTTAAATGGTTTTGACTCACCTATGATTTTGGGAAATTTCAACATGTTTGTTGAATTGAGTCACCATTTCAATGCATCTACTTCTTTCACAATGTGATCTTATAGTACATAGTTTTAAATAAAAAAACTAGTTATCCCTTGGATTTTATAAAATTAATTAGATATAATTCAAAACCTAGGAAACATTTGGATTAGTTTTGGACACTCTTGGTCATCCCTGGCCAGATTTCAACCCTATGATTCAAGTGATCAATTATTTTCAATCATAGGTTCTCTTTGTAATTCATTAATTATATTACTTCTATTTATTTATATTTTTAATGGGTATGGTTGGGTTATTTGTTTTTTTGGTTATTTTTTAATGTGGTATTAATGTATGATGATATTGTATATGTTTCATGGTGAATTCTTGTGAGTATAGTGGTGTTTGGATGAAACATTTTCATTGATATTATGAAACACTTCTTTAAGATCCTTTTGTGGTAGGGGATTCTAGACCTATATTATTTTATTCATATGTGAATTTTGAATTATCATTCCAATGATTTTAATTAGAATATGGTTAAAATTAAACTAATAAATTTATGAAAAATGAACTAAAGTAATTGGGATGGTAATACCCGATTCAATTGTTTTTTATGAAATTTCATGTCATTTCCTATGAATTATTAATTATTGATTGATATGAACTATCAAAATGATTTTATTGTTTACATTATTACTTTATCCTTCATAATTGGATATTAATTAAAAATGGAAACTAAATAAGATATATGAAATTTAGGAATTTAATATTATTGTTGATTAACCATGAAGTATTGATATCAAATGAAAGGGTGAATAAAAAATAATTTTTAATGTGAATTAATGTATTATTTTATGTTTTTGGATATTTTATTCATTTGATTATTCTTGTTTCAGTTTTAATTTCAGTGCCAATTTTTTTTATTTTTGGAAATAGTATCGCAGTGTTGATATGTAGAGGAAATAATCGATGTTGTGAATGTAGTGGAAGTGATGTTGTGGTTGTTGGAATGATGCCTTTTGATGTTTTTAACGTAGTTTCCCAATTACATTGAATTGTGGTTTAACTAATGAAATTTTTAATGAATATGGGATATTAATAAATTAATAGATAGGTTTATAATGATATGTGGAAATTTAATCACTAATTTGGAAAATGGGATAGCTAGTGAAAAATGCTAATGTATGGAACTAAATAAGGATTAATGAATTTATTATGGATGATAAGTATAAATATCAAAATTGATATGGATGTGATAAACTATAAATTATGTTTTATGTGAGACTATTACATGGTGATTTTGTCGTTGGTTATGTTGTGGTTAGTCATGGTAGTAGTTTCCAATTTGAGGCAGTCATATGGAATTGACTATTATAGGTCATATAAATACATTCAATTCATTTGAGAGTTGGTACATAGAATTATCTTTTGTATTATATTATATAACCTTTTATTTTTTTTATTTCATACACACCACCACCTAATTTTAGAAGCTTTAACAACACCCAAATGTGGTCATGGGTTTTCGGAATTTTCCATAACATCTATTCTGGTGGTGACATAGAAAATTGAATGATTCCCATTTCCCTCCCTCTCTTTTATATATAGTATGTGTTCTAGTGGATCCATTTTATTATATATATATATATATCTATTTATTGGATATAATAAATCTAGGTTATGATTTATTTCTGTGAGTGTGTGTGTGTAGAATTCGAAGGACCTATAGTTATATGGTTGTTATGTGAATGCATGGTGGGAATGTACATTGAAGGAGGAGGGCATCAGGTTGATGTAGTTCAGGAAAATTTATCCCACCATAGATTATTTGTGATGAGACTGTAATCATTCACGGATATGGCTAGGGTATTTGGATATGGTTATGTGATGATATGATTGTGGTTTGTAGTATGTGGTTGTTTCCATGCAATTGGGGCTATGAAGTGGCTAATGGTTATGTAGATATGGAAGGGATGGTAGGACTAGGACATAAGATATTGGGTAATAAATTGGAATAGTTTATTCATGAAGTAGTTATGAGGTAATTTAATCATGAATTATCTTAAAATTATGTAACCATATTTCTTTATAATATTAGGAGAGCGAGCCTCAGTAATATTGGTTGGTTAATTAACTTGTATTGGTGGTGAGTTGGTTATACTGTTTATTCACCAAGGAATAAGTTTGATTCCTATATGTTTTCATTATATGTGGTAGGAAGGATCCTACTAATTATTCTTATATTCTCACTTTCAATATATATATTAATTTTTATAGATCATTAGGTTGAAGTTTGGGATCAGGTTGGACCACACTATCTTATGGAGTTCGTGATTGGTTTTGTTGTCTAACATAAAAATTAACTTTTAGTATTTCATTTTAGAGTCCCTTATTTTAAAAATGATATAGACTTATTATGAGATTATTTATATTTTATATTATTGATTTGATTGGTGTAATTTTTCAAATATGCCTATTTTTTTGGTAATTCCTCCCATATGAGTGTGTTATACCCTCGGTGTTAGCCGCCAACCCATGGCCTATTTGAGGTAGTCTTCAAGGGGTTACTCCCATCTTAACTACAATACTAGGATGGGTTCTACTATGTGTGTGTGGGGGGGGGGGAATATTTGGTTGTATCAGCAATGTGGATGATATTGAAGGTAGAATTTAATGTTAATCATTAGTTCGAATTTAATGGGTTTGGTAAAGAAACCATATTATTTGAGATTATTTGTTACATAATAAATGGATACCATATTAAAAAAAATTTTATGCCCTATATTATTAAATATATAGACTTTAATTCTCACTGAACATGCTATGTAATATGATGATGATTGCAGGGTAGAGACCTAGGAGTGACACACACATCATTCTTGTTTTTACATTTATTTGATTTGGTATGATTCTAGGAAGTTATGATGAATATAATTAAATAATAATAAATTAATTCAATGTTGAAAGGATCAGTAATTACCCAATTATATACGATAGATATGGGAATTCAGTGTTGTGCTTATGTAGTTCTTATTGAATTGGTGTTTTAGGTTGTTGTAGTTTGTAATAAGAGGGTTAAACTCGAGGAAAATAATTCTTGGAGGAAGAAGATTCATGAATTTTCGCATCAAAGTTCATAAAATTATGAGGGGACTGTCTATGATTAGAATAAAGATGAGTAGATGGAATAGATCAAGATTAATTTTAATAAGATGCATGCGTAGAAAAATTATTGATTTTCATTTTGTTGAGAGGTGATTCTCTTCCATTGTGGACCCTATTTATCAGTGATTGTAAATAGTTGATGTTCTCCTAGGATGATTTATTCAAGTAGTTTTTATACTTATTCTTCTCATTGATATTTATAGTGGGTATCTATTAGGGGTTTCTTTCTACTTGAGAATGATTCCTCAGCATGTGAGATCTTGGATTATGGTATAAAAATATTATCCATTTCACTCATATTATATTAATATATGAGGGTTCTATAGAAAAACATTGTTATGAGGTGTTGTGCCTAATAATCCCATATAAGGTCACCCCATTTACATTTTCACCAAGTTATGAGTTATTGAAAAATGATAAGGAGGAAGAAAAAATGATTGTATTAGATAAACCATCTCTAGAGAGGATTAATTAAAACATCCTAACTAATAAGGCTATAGATGGAGATTATAACTTATCTATGAAATCAATGATTTGACCAAATATAATTCGGTTTCAGATTTATTTTTCTCAATTATATAGCGATGGTATTTATTTATGTTCTTTATATAGTTATCATTCAGTATGATTTTTTTATGGAGGTCATGACTGTAAATAAACTTAGTGAAAACCCATCATCTATGGCCACCATGGTTTGATATGGTTAATTTCATATGAATCCATAGAATCAGTTTCCTATTAGGTCTTCTGATATAAAAAGTAGTAGGTTCAATGTTCATATATCAAGAAATTTTGTTATGAGATAGGCAGAGGGACACCCTGTGTTTTCTCTTTCCTCCTGTATATAGGGCTAGGTGTAATAATAGCAGTGATATCCATCAAGGGAAGTGAGGTATTGGAGTAGATCATGGTCATATTCATTCCATGGAATTGATAGTACTACGAGAGATAAATCTCATCATAGATAATATTTTGGTCTCCCATCTTGTATTTTTCATTATTTCTTACGATATTACTAAAAATTAATTTTTCATACCTTAGTATAATATATAAGACTTATGAATTAGAGAATTTTAAAACATTAGTGGGGACTATTCTAATTAGATTCTAGTCTAGTTTTCTTGAATTTTGTTGGGGATGTGAGCTAATGATGGGGAAACCCCATTATTGGAGGGATTTATTTTTATTTCTAATATCTCCATTCCATGTCATCATTGGTATAATTTTTTTTGTATTATGTGTAAGATATTATTGGCTAATTTTTAAGAGAGTTTTTTCTTTGATATGTAAAACCAACATATAATGATCATCAATGAGAAATATCATCATATGGATCACACGTGTTTGGAGCCTCTTTCTTCTTTTTTGGTAGAGTTGATATTGATTTATTAAAAGTTGGAGGCATTGGTATTTCCTAGGGCTGTTTATTAGTTCTCTAATGTTTCTCTTGAATAGGTTGTGATGCTACCAGTTATACATTATATAACGTTTGGGACAAAGTTTAAACCTATTTCCTCTCTGATTTCAATGTATTCTTATTGGATAACAACTTTTGAGTATCTTGAGTTTTAGATTCAAATTTATGATCTATTGTAGAAGGGTTTTATCTAGCCTAATGTTTCACCTTAGGTTTCTCTAGTGTTGTTTCCCTTGAATACTGATAGTAGTATGATGTTGTGAATTGATTAAAATTAGTTAAATCATTTGATAGAAAAGAACCACGACACCATTCCATGTATTTATGACAAATTTGATCAGTTATAAGGATATAAATTACTCTTAAAGATTGATATAAATTCTGTGTATCATCATATGAGTTTCAATTATGAGGATATATCAATGTCCACATGTAGGTGTCATTATAAACATTTTTATTTAATGGAATATCATTCAACTTTATGAATTACCAAACTATTTTCATGGTATAGAAACTCATTGTTTTGAGAGTTCTTGGATAGCATTATAGTTTTTTTCATCCATGATATCCTTATGTATTTTAGGTATAAAGAGTATCATGTGGAGAATTTGAGAGATATTTTTGACTTTATTAGATGAAACCAACATTATGGTATTTTTAAGTGTGATTTTTGGTTGTGATAGATCAATTTTCTTGGGAACATTGTGTAAAATCTAGTTGTGGTGGGGGACAATACTAACATAGAGGCATATTTTTCCTTGGTGGATCCATATAATGTTGCAGAGGTTTAAAAATTCATTGTTTTTATATACTATTTTTTTATATTAATTCTGAATTACTCTTGGATCATATACCCATTGTCTACTTTTACAAATAATGATCTTGAATTTATATAGAAAAACTAGTGTAAAGCTATGTTTGAGCATCAAATGTGGAAGAAGGTTAGATATCCTATAAATCCCTTATTTTAAGAAGTCATGATTATGGGTTATCAGTGATTCACATAATGGTATAATTTATGTACTAATGTCGTAAAAGGTTTTGATCTCAAATGGGTCTTCAAAATTATGTATCTAGAAGCATAACTGCACTGTTCATGTTCTAGAGTTGATAAAAGTAGTGTATTCTTTGAATCTGCGATTACATTACCTCATTAGTGATAAATTCTATGTATTCAATAATCAGAAAATACTAGGGTATAATTTTTATCAACATGATATTAATAAATTTAGTGGTGGCGGATGAAGCTCTTATAGTATTATGATATTGATATTTCATACACCCCTTGAAGAGTAAATGTGGAAGTTGGTGCAAAATGTAGGAATTCTCAAGGTGGTGGTGTTAGAGATTCTAAAGACTCGTGGAGGGTTATGAATGGGATTTCATTTTATGGAGAAGGTTGATGAGACACAATTATGATATCTTGAGGTTGATTTTTGGGATGATTGTATGATTTTTACATATTATTCTAAGGTGTAGTCAGAGGATTATTGAATTCTGGTGTTATTTATTAAGAATATGTTTAAACCATTGGTAAAATGATAGATTTATCTTTATGTATTTCATTTATCAAACATAATAGTGAATCATATTGTATAAAAGATATATAATTCTTTAAGAAATTATTATTTTTTTCCTGTGGTGAAGAGGTTGTTGGTAGAGTATATGTCTTGCTGTTTGGTGTGTCACCATATAAAATCTAAGCATAATGTTCCTGATGGTATATAATATTCATCGGATATTCTTATGTTTATGTGGGAAGAAATGGTGATAAATATAATTATAAATTTTTCTCAGGATCATGGAGTTTGTGATTACATAAAAATGATTTAATATTTGCTGATGAATTAGGATCATTAGTCAGAGATTGAGGAGTTCAGTGTGGTATATGCCTCAAGAGACCTATATTTAAAGGATATTTTCTATATTATTCTATTTCTAAGGATAGACACTTTTTTATCATGATACTCTCTAGGATACATGGGAATGGAAAGGTGTTAATTACAATTTTGGATTTTATTTATTCTATAATAGTACTTTTTTAACCCCATATGGATGCTTGAATGGAGAAGACGATCCATATACTGAAGGATATGATAGAAATATTTATTATTGGATTTTGGAGGTTAGAGGGTGAATAATTTTCTTCTGGTTGAGTTAGAATATAATATAGCTATAAATATATGATTTTATAGATCCATTAGAGGCAATTTATTGGTGAATTTATAGATCTCAATTATACTGGACTAAGGTTGGATAGTTAGTTGTTCTTGGGATAGACCTGGTAAAAATAATGATATAGAAGGTTTGTGTGATTCATGAGAATACGAAGGATTATCAAGACAACCAAAAGTATTATATTTATTGGATGTTTAAGCCTATAGATATGTAGATCATCAATCACATGTTCTTTAATTTTTCTTCCCATCAAGAGATATTGAATTTCGATCAAGGAAGTATACTTTATCCGTAGTTTATAAAGCCTTTTGAGGTGTTGGAATATGTTTATGAGGTGGCATATCGATTGTATCTTCCTCAAGTTATGTATATGATTCATTATGTCTTCATGTATTATATATTCATTAATATCTTCATTATTATTATTTTTTATTAATTTTTATATGTTGGATGTTGAGGAGGGTGAAAATTTTCTAGAGTGACCCATTGATATTAAAGATCATTAATAGAAGGTACTTCATAGGTTTATCATTTCATTGGTTCATGTCTAGGGGAGCATGGTGTCTTAGAGGAGTGTTCATTGGACATTGATCCCCAAATATATTCCTATTATCATGATTTATTTTCAATCATTGTGTATTTTTTCTATGATTATGAAATATATGTGAAATTACCAGAGAACTATTGGACCAATTGGAGGGGAGGGGTGAATCACATTTCACTTTTAAAAATTCATTCTTAATCAATCTAGCCTCTTAGACATTTTATATATCAATAAACTCTGGTGTCTCAAATCCATACCCAAATAATGTCATACTAAATTCACAAGGGCACCACAATTTACAACGTTCATTACTATAAACTTCTTAGTATCATGTTAGTTAGATGCCCCAACATGTATTCTATACCATAATAAATTTAATTAATTAAAGGAGGAATATATTAGAGTCACACTGATCTTATCATAGAATATTCAATTTTCTCCTCATTGGACTTCTATTACTATATTCCCACTATAATTATTCAAAATATTCTTTCTATAGACATTGTTTTATACAATGATCAAACTACACTCCTGGAGTCCCACAGATTCTATGGAATCACACCATATATATATATATATATATATATATATGAAATTGTTTCTTCTAGGCTCATACATGGAATTCGATAAATAGTTTTTTTACAATATGACTCTGCTTAATAATCGTGTTCTCCTTTAACCCTAGATAAATGTCTTAAAGGGCCTTTAGATATTTAGGAAAACCCTATAACTTTATTACTTATTATAGAATAGACTCAAATATCATCGGTTTGGTTGATCAATTGTCTACCTCGCTAAATCTAAAAGATCATGTTCTCTTCTATATTCTACATCTTGTTATATATTCATGTGAATGGACTGCATATAAGTAAATAACAAGATACTTTCATGTCGGTCCTACTTAGAATATCAAAAAATTTGATACCCATAGGATCAAAACGACTCTTAATGGTATCAAGATATTATTATTATACTTTTTTATGAGTTTTTCAATATCCATCACATAATAATAGCTATTGTTTGTTGGTGTGGATACTCAAGAGGGGGGTGAATTGAGTTCCAATTAAAATTTCTATTAAAAATATTTCTATTAAAATCCCCCAATTTAAATAACAAGCTAAGCTGTAGTGAATTTGCAATACAATAAAGGGTTAGTTTGGTTGTCAAGAGATTGATTAGTTTTTAGTTCATCTAATATGAAGATTAGATTATATTTTGAAACTAAACTAATGATTTACAATAAATACAAACACTTTCTAGTTTAAATATCAGAGTAACTCTAAAATAGATTTGTATTTTAAAGTTCTTAGGAGAAGAATATAAAATATACTTTAAACTTAAATAATATGCACAACATATTTAACCAAGAGGTTCAGCCTCAAGCCGAGACTTAGTCCTCTCAAACAATATATATATATAAAATTTGATCCACACCCTGGATCGGGGAAAACAACAGTACAAAGACTATCCAGGTACCAAGACCTCTACCACATTTCTACGTGGGAAGAAAAAACTATAGTACACAGGCTATCCAGGTCACACTTGAACTCTACCACAATTCACAGTTGGAGCTAAAAGGATTCAGAAGGTTTGAGTGAGGATTTTAGATATCCTCTAGTTATGCTCAGGAGTCACTGTGTGTCTAAGATGAAAAGAATCACACAGAGTACTCGAAAAGTAAATAAGCAAATCACAATAGAGATAAAAAGATATGAGATGGGTTTAGAAGGATCTATGTGATGGTAATGTAGCTTTGGACTCCTTTTGGATTGAGCAGATGTTGTTTGAGTCCTTCTTTGAATTTTTCTAAGAAAATAGAGTGTTGTAGTTCCGTTCCTTGACTTCCTTGTATTGAAGTTTTTCATCGGGGTTGCAGTAGGATTTTCAGCACAGCAATGTCCCTCAGTTTCTAGCAAATTTTCTTCTCTTCTTTATGCTCTGGTGCATATGTTCTTTTTGTATCAGATGCCTATCTTCGTATATCACCAGTCTTAGCATCTTTTTTACTTATTTTCTACACACACTTATGCACGGCTTTTGTCTTTCCTTTTATAGATTAAGTGGTCTGACAAAATGCATGATTGCTTCTGTATGTACAAGGTATGGTTCCTGAAATACAAAAAACAATCATTAATTACTAGCACATGAATTAAAGACGTAAAATATGACAGTTTCTAAATAAAAAAATATAATTAGGTTTTAGAGATATGATGACTGGGTTTTATCTGTAGATCTTAGTATCAATGAGCTTGTAACGGTGGACTTGAGTGTGTATGTCTTGTGTTGGTAGCTGTTACTCTTTATAACAGTATCTCTATGTATCAGTATCTCTTTCCATCAGTAGCTCCTTTTATCAGTAGCTATTTTGTACTAGTCGAATTCTTGTATCGGTAGAATTTGTAGTGGTAGCCATCTGTTTGTATCAGAAGACTTGTATCAGTAGCTGTCTGTCGGTATCTTTCTGTATCAGTGGACTTTGTAATGGGAGTCGTCTATCTGTATCAGTAGCTTTTTGATTAAAATAGTAGTCTCCATATTAGTAGCTTTCTGTTTTTCTATATCAGTAACAATTGTTCATACCAGTTGACTTATGCATACCTGTGAACTTATGCATACCTGTGGAATTATTCATTCTAGTGAACTTATGCATACCAGTGGACTTATGCATACTAGTGGACATACTCTATTGGTAGGTCTGTATCGATGACACTAATACTAATCTGTTATATGCAAAACATATCCAAATTAAGTTAGTATTATTTCAAAACATGTATAAACATACATAACCATCTATTAAAAAATTCCAATGATCATTTTGATATTTTATCATCAAAATAATATGATGTCATTGATTGAAAGAATAATTAATATAAAGATAAACATTATTTGGGATTATCAATTCATATTGAATCATAATTGAGATTATCAAAACAGGTGAGGCCAACAATCTCCCACTATTTGATAATCATAAAATATGATATTATAATCCAAAATAATTAGTAATGTATTAGTATAAAATACAATGGTTCTTATTTCTCAGTGTGAGTAATAAGATTTTTAAATGTGATATTTTAAATGTATCAGAGGATATAGTATTAAATTCAATTGTTTCAGAGGTGACAAATGTAATAGAATTATAAAACAAATGTATCAGAGGTAAAATTATAAAACAAACGCACCGAAGGTAAATATATTATGCTCATAAATAGTAATCTCATATTTCTCATATTTCTCATATTTGTCATATTTCTCATATTTCTCATATTTCTCATATTTCTCATATTTCTCCCACTTATATAAATTATGATCTATTATGCTCATATTTCTCCCCCTTTGTGATTAGAAAAAACATGTAAACAAAGAAGAGAAAAGTAATATAAAGGAAGAGAGAATGAAAGAATTTATATATTACTTGAGGAAAAAGTACATAGAAATACAGAATTGAACCAAAAAGAATACAAGTGATTCTTATCAAAGGTCTTATCCATTAATCAATCCACCTCTTGAATGTCTACTTTGGATTTGGATTTGGGTTCGGAGGTAGACTCAGGCTGAGTAGCTTCAGTAGAAGGCTTGGGAATTCTAGAAATCACTACTGGAGGGTGAGCAATAGAGACTATTCCTGGCCTGTAGTGGGTACTCATCAGAGTAATCAATGGTGTAAATCTTCTGATAGCTTAAGCCTGTGTCATTTGAGGAATGGAGGCAGATGGAGTAGAGGAAGGCAGAGCTGGAGGTGAAATGATAGGAGTACTTTCTACATGCAAAAATGGCAGCAATAGATTCAAAAAGTCCATAAGGATTCCTTCTACTATTTCCATAGTAGAAATAATGTCATCCATGTTCTCCATAAATTTATCTAGAGCAGAAGTCAACTCCCTCATCTTGCTTACTTTTTCTTTGAAAGCCTGAGTGACTGGGGGTAGTTTCAAGTTTTCTAACATAAGCTTGAAATAGTTATTGAGCTGATGATTGGTATAAAATTTTTGAAAGTAGAGATCAATCTTATCTTTTATTTCTTTTTGGGTAGCAGTAACATCACTCATATTCTCCTAAATTTTTGTATGATATCTCTTGAGGTAGAAAATACTTGAGAATCAGCTGAGCTACTAGTACTAGCCTGACCAAGCTCCTCTTTCAGCATAGTTCTAAATTGATCAATATCCTCCAAAGAACTGGGTGAACCACGAGGTTTGACACTGAATGCTATAGTTTCTTTGAAGGATTGGTTCAGACTACTTATCAATTTCTTAAAAACCAAATCTTATGTACTGATATGCTCTTTGATATTCTTTTTAAAGGCATCAAACACATCCACAAACATCCTTACTACACTCTTGATATAATTGATATCAGCATTAGTTTGAGCTTGAGAACTACTCAAGGTAGTTAAAGAAGAAACATATTGCTTCAAGGCAACAACAGCTCTTGTCTAGCTCTCAATTTGAGAATGAAATACTCTTATATCATTCATCATCTCTGTCATTGGGCTTGGCACCACACACCCACGATACAGTTCTAAATATTTTTCCATATTGCTCATCTCTTCAACAAAGAAATTCTTTAAATATACAACATATGCAGTCCAAGTCTCTTTCAACTCGGCCTTTCAAGATTCAAGATCATCCTTAGTAACCATATTTTTAGGAACAACTACATGTTCTATTTCTGACACAATACTCGCCACAGAGTCATTCCTAACAGATTGAATGGATGATATTAAATATGTTTCCATTCTTCTTATCTATTCCACAATCAAGGTATTAAGATCAGACTTCAATTGGTCTAGATCATCTTTTCTTACCACATCCTCAGGTAAAAACATAGAATGGCTATTGTAGTTAATTTGGTGTCTATTGATGGGTGTCTCATCTTCAGAATCAGGATAGTCCAACCGACAAATTACAAAACCTGGGTCTTCTTCCTAGTCTTCAATCCCATTAGCTACTGAAACATTTCCAAGTCTGGTTGGTTGTTCCCCCTCAATTTGTGAATTCTCCTATATATGTATAGCAATAGCACCCGAAGTAGGCATGTATTCCTCAGAAGAATCCTCCACAACCATCTCCATTTCTCCAAAAGCATGAGGATCCTCAAGAATAGGTGTAGGTCTATCTACTTCAAAAAATTTCTCAGTAGTCATTGAGGAGTGCCCAATCAGTGGACTGAGACTCAAGCAGGCAGAAACAAATGCTTCAGTTTCAGATTCTTCTTCTTCCTCATTCTCTGGATCAGGCTGGTCTTCCTCATCAATAGTGGTTTCTTCATTGCTTACTCTCAACACTGTTCCTTTTCCAGATGATACAATTTTAGCAGCAGGACTTGGAGGCAAGTATGGATCCCTTCCATCAGCTACAGAGGTTTCCTCTTCATTAGTATCATCACTATACCGAGGTTCCTCTTCATCAGGTCCTAGACCTAGATCTATCTTATCTTTTGGCCTATTAGGATGGTCAATAGGGTAAAACATATCATAAAACCTCTCATCATCAATTACCCACTACCTTTTCCATGGGTTCCACCCAATCTTCATATATTTAAAAATTGTTCTTGTGATGAAAAAATTGTTCCTTACAACCACTATCTCATCCTGAGACTCACCTACTCCCTTCACTTTGATAATAACCAAAATTAAATTGGAAAAGAATAAAGAAGTGGACTTTGATTTGGGCCTGGTCA
Source organism: Viscum album (assembly GCA_963277665.1). Lineage (NCBI taxonomy): Eukaryota > Viridiplantae > Streptophyta > Magnoliopsida > Santalales > Viscaceae > Viscum > Viscum album. The sequence continues at coordinate 437,252,975 of OY728157.1, read as the reverse complement.
TATCCTCAATTTTAATCATTAACAGTCTACAAATATTCACCGTAACACCATGTCTTAACAGATGCAACAAATAAATATCTTGGTATTTCAGATTTGCAAATTCCCCTCTTCTTGGACTTTGCACATGTTGGATGAACCTTAAAAGCAATCTATTTTCTCCATCCTTCCCTGCAGCAACTACTTTCCTTTTTTTTTCCACTACCAGTGAGCTCTTACAAGGAAATCTCATAATAAAAAATGACACTGGTAGGAGGAATTGTCTACGAGAAATACCAAAACTCTCCTTTATGTGGAACTTTCAGGCACTCGGCCCACTCAATAGAGGAAAAAGATATTTCCTTTACATTCACAACTGAAACCATTCTATTCTCCTATTCAGATTTCTCAAAGTGCACAAACGCATAGAACTCTTTTACCATCTTTGGATTATAAAGACCATTGTAATTCGAGAAGCTCTCTATCCATTCCTAATCTTCCAGCACTTCTAGAACTAAAGACTTACTAGATATCAACCATTCCACGCATAGATCATTCTCAACTACCATTTCCCTTTTAATGAGGTGCATATTTGTAGGTTTCTTTACTTCACTGCCACCACTAGACTCTCCTTTGATTCTCTTGGAATTCAGCCCATCCTCCTTTTTTTTTGACTAATGGTCTCTTCACTCTTTCCATTCTGTGAATCACGAGGCTTAGGGTTCGAATGAAACGAAGGATTGGGAGATAAGGCTCGAAGGTAAAGGGTTTGAGGTGGACTGAGATGAGGTAAAGACTTATGTTTTATCATTTAAGAATCAAAAAATAAATAAATAAATCATAATAAGTAAAATAAAAATGATATAGATTCTGGTGGCTAAAGATACAAAATTTTAAAAGCAGCGCAACCTAACAATAATACATACCAGTGATAATTCCTAACGGTGAGGTATTTTTATTGGTGAGGTCTACTAATAGTGAAGTATAACGGTGAGGTTCATACCAGTGAGGTATAGTGGTGAGGTTTATACCAGTGAGGTATAGCGGTGAGGTTCATACCAGTGAGGTATAATGGTGAGGTTCAGGCAAACAGTGAGGATTTGGCTAATAGTGAGGATTTGGCTAATGGTGAGGATTTGGATAATGGTGAGGTTTCTAACCTACAAAGTCTATCATTCCAAACTCATGTATAATGTACCTTAACCTACCTGAACTTAAATACTTGGTGAATATGTCAGCTAATAGATGTTCAGTACCTATAAATTCAAGAGTAATATAACCCTTTTCATAATGATCTCTCAAAAAGTGGTGCCTTACATCAATGTGCTTAGTCCTAGAGTGAGACATAGGATTATTAGAGATATTAATCTCACTAGTGTTGTCACAGTTTATAGATACATGTCTAAACTGATATCTATAGTCCAATAATGTATGTTTCATCCATTGAATTTGTGCACAACAACTACCAGCATCAATATATTATGCTTCAGTAGTAGACAATGCAACAGAGTTCTGCTTTTTACTACACGAAGATATCAGGGACTTACCTAGAATATGACATGTTCCAGAAGTGCACTTTCTATCTAACTTGTAACCAGCAAATTCATCATCTGAATAACTTATTAAATCGACTGATTTTCCTTTCGGATAAAATAATCCTAAGTTTGTTTTATGTTTAAGATATTTTAAAATTATTTTAACAGCAAGATAGTGTGACTCTTTTGTATTAGCTTGAAATATTGGGCACATACACACACTAAACATAATATCTGGTCGACTAGCATCAAGATAAAGCAGACTCCCTATCATACCTTTGTAGTTGGTTTGATCCACTGGTTTTCGAGTTTAATCAGCATCCAACTTACAATTACTACTCATAGGTGTATCACATTCCTTAATACAATATAGACCCAAACATTTTAAAATATCCTTTGTATATTTATTTTGATTCAAAATAATACCATTTTCATTTTGAAAAACTTGAAATCCAAGAAAATATTTGAGTTCTCCCATTAAAATCATTTCAAATTCATTTTTCATACTCTTTGAAAAATAAATACATGAGGCATTTTTGGAGGATCAAAAAATAATATCATCAATATAGATATGTAATATCAAAATATCTTTGGAAATTATTTTAATAAAGAGAGTTGGATCATAAATCCCTTTATAAAAACCGTTTGAAATAAGAAAACTACTAAGTCTATCATACCGAGATTGTGGGGCTTGTTTTAAACCACATAAAGCTTTAGAATGATTAAAAAATAGAATTGGAAAATGAGGACTAGTAAATCCAGGTGGTTGTTCAAACAAACATCTTCAATTATAAAACCATTTAAAAATAATTTTTACATCAATTTGATATAACTTTAACTTCAGATGAGCATCATAGGTAAGTAGAATCCTAATAGCTTCTAATCTAGCTACAAGTGCAAAGGTTTCCTCATAGTCTATTCCTTCCTCTCGACTATACCCTTGTGCAACTAGCCTTTCATTGTTCCTAACTATATTTCCAGACTCATCAACTTTATTCCTAAAAACCCATTTAGTGCCTATGGTCAAGGTGTCCTTAAGTCTGTCAAATAATTCCCAAACTTTGTTTCATTCAAATTTATTTAATTCTTATGGCATAACCATTACCCAAAATTCATCATTGATTGCATCATTGATATTTTTAGGTTTTAACTGTGAAAGAAAGGTTTGGTGTTCAACCTAATTTGTTAGATAAGCTCTAGTCTGTGTCCCTCTATCAAGATTACCTACAACATCATCTCAGGGATGATTCTTTATAATCTTTGTTGATATAGTAAAGGTAGGACTTGAAATTTAAGGTTCTTATCTATGCTCGGGTTCACTAGAAGAAGATTCTGGAATTTTTCCAGAACTGGTTGTCTTTACAAAAAGTACATTGATTTTATCATTAAGGTCTAGAATAGAGAGATCTTTTTCCAGATTTTCAAGAGAAGACTTAGGTTCATGTAGATCAGTTTCATCAAATTTGTTGTGAACTGATTCTTCCACACATTTGGTTCTTTTGTTAAATAATCTATAAAATTTACTGGTTATAGAGTAACCTATAAATATTCCCTCATCACTTTTTGAAGAAAACTTGTCATGATTATCCTTAGTATTGAGAATAAAGACTTTGAAACCACAAAATTTGGAGTAACTAATTTTTGGCTTCCTATTATTCCATAGTTCGTAAGGAGTCTTTTTGAGAATAGGTCTAATCAAGACTCTATTTATAATATAACAAGATGTATTGACAGCTTCATCCAATAAATATACAGGTAAATCATATTCATTGAGCATAGTTCTTGAAATTTCATAAAGTGTTCTATTTCTTCTTTCTAATACACCTTTCTGTTTAGGTGTCATAGTGGCAGACAAGTTGTGACTATATCCATTGTGTGAGCAGTAAGATTCAAACTCATGCTTTTCAAACTCACGACCATGGTCACTTCTCAAGGTATTAATTTTAAGTCCACTTAGGTTTTCTACAGAGTTGGAATATTTCAAAATACAAGAACAAGCTTCAGTTTTGTGAGCAAAAAAATATACACAAGTGTATCTAGAAAAGTCATCTAGCATGACATAGACATAGTGCTTCCCATTTAAACTAGAAACTCTGGAAGTTCCAAACAAGTCCATGTGAACCAACTTGAGAGTTTGAGAAGTTGAAACTTCTTTCTTTGATTTGAATGAAACTTTATGTTTCTTTACCTTTTGACAGGGAGTACAAATTTTTTCTGATGAGAATTTTAGTTGAGGTAGGTCTCTATCTAAATTTTTCTTAGTCAGTTTCATAAGTGAATGAACATTGTAGTGTCCTAATCTTCTGTTCCATAGCCCAGATTCTCTATGAAAATCATTTAAACAATTAACCTTTTTTTTCAAGATAATTTTAATCTACAGCATAATCATTTTCATTTCTTAAGGCAGTAAATACCAAAACATTTTTATAATCAAAAACGTTGCAAACATCATTTTCAAATTTAACATTGAAACCATCATCACACAGCTAAGAAATTCTTAATAGATTGTATTTTAATCCATAAAAAATTATACTTTAGAAATTAAAATAGAATCAGTGTTACCAATCTGGCCTAAACCGATGATTTTTCCTTTTGAATTATCACCAAAGGTGACATGCCCTCCATCAACCTTGATTAAAATTTTGAAACAAGAGTAATCCCCATTCATATGCCTTGAACATCCACTATACAAGTACCATATCTTCTTATAGGAACACTTTAGGAAAGTCTCCATCAAAATAGGTTTAAATAGAAAATGATTTTGGTACCTGAATTTTCTTGGGCACAGACAGGTTAGCAAGAAATAGTTTTGGTACCTAGATTTGTCTAATGGGTCTCATACAATCAATAGATTCAAAATATTTTAAAAGATAAACTTTGTTTAATCTATAACTATGTGAATATCTAGTTGAGGCATAGGAATTTCTAAAACTGGAACTAGCAGCATACTTTCCAGATTTAGGAAGAAATCTATTCTTAACAAAATGTCTCTATCCAGCCTGATAGCCTAAACAAGTAGTGTACTTTGGTGCAACTTGTTTTCCAAGAATTTGAGTTAGAGTATTCTTTCCCTTTGTGACCTTTTCTAAATATAATGTATGTTTCTAATTGAAAAATTTATGTTGAGTATTCTCCTTTAACAATTGAGCATTATTTTCCTTTTCTACTTCTAATGCAGATTTGGCAGTGCTACTTAAAGCATATTGCTTCATAAAGGTTTTATACATATCATTCAGCTGATTACAGGTTTCCTATAGCATGTTACAGTATTCAAATAACTCTTCACTAAACATGTTTTTAGAATCAGAATCATCTCCAGAATAATAATAATTTAAACCAAGAGTATCCAATGTTACCTCAGATGTGTTTTTCATGAAGCACATATTAGCTTATTGAGATTTTTCATCCTGAGTGGAGTCAGAATCACTCGAACTATCTTCTGAAGCACTCCAGGTTTCTTTCATTTCCGTATTATATTTTTTTCCTTGTACTCATATTTCTTCCCGTATTTTAACTTTTTAGAGTCAGATTTCACATGTCCTTTCCACATGCATTCGTAACAGACTATGTCATAACCTTTATGAGTCCTTTTCCAATATTTCTTCCACCGGCCTTTATTGTCATATTTTCCCTTGGATTTTGTAAAAAAATTATTCTTTCTATAATTCTTATTAAATCGTCTTGCTATCTGAGCCATTTTAGCATCACTATCTGATGCACTCTCATCACAGCTTGAGATATCACTTTCACTTTGAATTTTCCCTTTGTCCTTGTTTTTTAAAGAAGAAGTCTTGAAAGCTACTGATTTATTTCTTTGTTCATCATCTTCTTCCTTATTTACCTTCAGTTCTTCTTTAAACATCAATAACTTACCAATCAGCTCTTTAACAGGCAGTGAACTTATGTCACACGATTCTCTTATTAAAACTGATGTGCCTCTCTATCTGTCTGGAAGACATTTGAGTAACCTCATGATTTTCTCTTTTTCTGGAATAACCTTTCCCAGTTAGCTCATTGTATTAACTATCTCATTGAACCTGAGATACATGTCAAAAATAGGTTCATCAGGTTTCATTTTAAAGTTGTCTTATTTAATAGTGTAAATGTTATGTCTCATTTCCTTAACATTAGTTGTTCCCTCATGAGAAACACCCAACGTATCCCAAATTTCATAAGCAGTTTTACAAGCATAAATTCTATTAAATTATTCATCTCCTAAAGCTCATTACAGTACATTCATTACATTACAATTACTATTGTAATCTATTTTAGTAGGTTCATCACAAGTAGTTATTTTTTTTCTAGGATCTTATACTGAGTCTCTATAGCAGTCTAGATGTCAAATCCCATACTTTCTAAATGAATTCTCATTTTCAGTTTCTATTTGGAATAATTAACACCATTAAAGAATGGTGTATTGTTGGTAGCAGCACCTTATAATCTATTATCCATAATTATATTTTAGCAAATATATTTGAAGAGATAAAATTTATAACTAACAGGAACTTAAGATTTTTAAGATACAACTAAAATCACAATTGAAAAATAGGGTGTTTTGAAATCCTTTATTAATAACAATCCTCTAATACCAAATGTTGGTCGGTGTGGATACTCAAGAGGGGGGTGAATTGAGTTCCAATTAAAAATTTCTACTAAAAATATTTCTATTAAAGTCCCCAATTTAAATAACAAGCTAAACTGTAGTGAATTTTGAATATAGTAAAGGGTCAGTTAGGTTCTCAAGAGATTTATTACTTCTTAGTTAATCTAATATTTTGATTAGATTAGATTTTGAATCTAACCTAATGATTTACAATAAATAAAAACACTTTATAGTTTAACTATCTGAGTAACTCTAAAATAGATTTGTATTTTAAAGTTCTTAACAGCGGAGTATAAAATATAATTTAAACTTAAATAAGATGCACAACAGATTTTACCAAGAGGTTCAGTATCAAGCTGAGACTTAGTCCTCTCAAACAATTTATATATAAATTTTTATCCACACCCTGGATCGGGGAAAACAACAGTACAAAGGCTGTCCAGGTACTAAGACCTCTACCAAAGTTTTACATGGGAAGACAAAACAATAGCACACAGGCTATCCAAGTCACACATGACCTCTACCACAATTCATAGTGGGAGATAAAAGGATTAAGAAGGTTTGAGTGAGGATTTTCGATATGCTCTAGTTATGATCAAGAGTCAGTGTGTGTCTAAGATGAACAGAATCACACGGAGTACTTGAAAAGTAAATAAGAAAATCATAACAGAGCTAAAATTATATGATATGGGTTTAAGAGGCTCTTTGTGATGGCAATGCATCCTTGGACTTCTTTTGGATTGAGAAGATATTGTTTGAGTCCTTCTCTGATTTTTTTGAGAAAATAGAGTGTCATAGTTCTATTCCTTGACTTCCATGTATTGAAGTTTTTCTTCGAGGTTAGAGTAGGATTTGCAGCATAGAAATGTCCCTTAGCTTCCAGAAAAAGTACTTCTCTTCTTTAAGATATGGTGAATATGTTCTTTTTGTATCAGATTCCTATCTTTGTATATCACAAGACCTAGCAGCTTTTTCTCTTCTATTCCACACACACTTATGCGTGGATTTTTTCTTTCCTTTTATAGATCAAGTGGTCTGACAAAAATCATGATTTCTACTATAGGTATGAGGTATGGTTCCTGAAATACCAACAACTATCATTAATTACTAGCACGTGAATTAAAGACATCAAATATGATAGTTTGTAATTAAAAAATATTATTAGGGTTTAGAGATATGATGACTTGTTTCCATTGGTAGATCTTAGTATCAGTGAGCTTGTAATGGTGGACTTGAGTGAGTATGTCTTCTATCAGTATGTGTTACTCTTTATAACAGTAGCTCTAGCTCATTCCATCGGTAGCTCCTTTTATCGTTATCTCTTTTGTACTGGTGGCATTATAGTATCAATAGACTTCGTAGCGATAGTCGTCTGTCTGTATCAGCATACTTGTATCGGTAGCTGTCTGTATGTATCTGTCTATATCGGTGGACTTTGTAATGGTATCTGTCTGTCTGTATCATTAGCTCTTTGATTATAACAGTAGACGCCATATTGGTAGCTGTCTGTCTGTATGTATCGGAATCTATTGTGCATACCAATGGACTTATACATACCAGTGACCTTATTCATACTAGTGGACTAATGCATACCAGTGAACTTATGCATACCAGTGGACTTATGCATAATAGTAGACTTACTCTATTGGTTTGTCTGTATTAGTGACTCGAATATTAATTTGTTCTATTCAAAACATATCCAGATTGAGTTAGTATTATTTCAAAACATGTATAACCATATATAACAATCGATTAACACATTCCAATGATCATTTTGATATTTTATCAACTTAGTAATATGATGTCATATATTGAAAGAATAATTAATATAAAGATAAAAATTATTTGGGATTATTGAAGCATATTGAAACATAATTGAGATTATCAAAACTGGTGAGGTCAACAGCTGTCATCATCATCAAAATTAGGAATATTTTTTTAGATAAGTATTAAATAACACAACACAAAACCATTTGAATTTAGGGATGATTAAAATAATTTAATCCAAGAGAGTCACCCATCACCAAACCCTCCTAATTATATGTAAGGGATCCCAAAATAGAAAAAAGTGTAAAGTGATCACCTTGAGGGCTCCAAGAGGCAATAAAACCAACTCCCTTATTACATTTTAACCTAGTGTGAAGAACCTCCACTCAATCTTTTAGAATAATATTAATTTGTCAAATGAGGTAGATGATGGTCTTTAGCATGGAGCAAGGCTTGTGAAGAGAATTCTAGATGATCAAATATTCCATCTCCACCAAAACCAGCTAGAGCTCCCTCTCCTAGTAGAGAATAATACTGTTGATCATTGTATGGGATTCCACCAGAAGGGAATCACCTAGACCATAGATAGTAGAAATGGTTGTGATGACTGAGCCCTAAGAATCAAATATCACACCAACTCCTTGTATGAGTCCATTCAGGCAAGAACCATCAGTGTTAATTTCCAGGCCTCAGTATGAATATGACGACTTCACCCATCTGCCATGTATACTTGAATTTTGAATCATGGGGAGAGATGTGCTTCCTACCGGAAGAGTCCTCAGAGAATGGTTCTTGTACCAATGTTTTAGAAGGTCCCCTATCTCCAATTCCACACACGTATATTGAGAAACCATATCCATTCATGAGTTGGTATTTCCACATGATGATCATTCACTAGTACAGATAATGTTTTTTATGGTAGTTAAATTTTATTTTTAACATTGGATTTTGGCCGATGTTATTACAGGAGATGTTATAAACATATTTTTTATGTCGGTAATTTTACAACCGATGTAAAAAACACAAATATGAAGTGTTTTTCACGTCAGTTGATAGAAACCTAATGTGGAAAACGCTTTGGATTCATGGTTTATTACGTCGGTTATTTAATAACAGATGTGGTATATACCCTTTCACGTCGATTATTTTATAATCGACCGCATAAATCACACCTCTGAAGAATTTATCACGTCAGTTCTATTTATAACCGACGTGAAAAACTATCCATTTCCATTTATTACATTAGTTATGAAATAACCTACGTAAAAACAATTTCCCATGAATTTATTGGGTCGGATTCCAAATAACCAATGTTAATACTAAGCCCAATGCATTTTTTACGTCGGTTATGAAAGAACCGATGTAAATAAACAATTTTTTTAAATAAAACCAAACCACTAATATGACCATACAAAATAGCTAAAATAGACTAAAAGGTTACCAAAAACAGACCAAAACAGACCAGAAACCCACCCCACTAGACAGCCCCCACCACACCCATGGACACCCCCACCCCCCTAGACTGCCCCCACCCCCTGATAGCCCCCACAACCCTAGACACCCCAACACTCTTGGACACCCACACACCCCTGGACCGTCCCACCACCCACTGGACATGCCCCCACACCCCTAAAACAGTCCAAAAAGTTACCAAAAAACGAATCAAAACAGACCATAACCCCCCCCCCCCCCAATGGACAGCCCCCACCACACCCCCTGGACAGCCCCCACACCCCTGCACAACCCCCCACCCACCTGTATAACCCCACCCCCTAGACAGCACTCCCACACACCTGTACAGCCCTCCCACACCCATGAAAAAGGCCAAAAAGTTACCAAAAACATACCAAAACAGACCAGAACATCCCCCTCCCACCCCAATGGATAGCCCCCACCACACCCCTGGACACCCCCCACACCCCTGGACTTCCCCCACCCCTAGACAGACCCCACACCCTTGGAAACCCCCCCCATCCTCATGGAAATCTCCCACACCCCTAGACTTCCCCACCCCCACCCCTTGGATAGGCCCCACACCCTTGTACAACCCCCACCCTCCTGGACACCCCCCCACACACCTGGACTTCCCCCACACCCTGGACATCCCCCACACCCCTGGACAACCCCCAACGTCTTGTATACCCCCACCCCCTGGACAACACTCCCACACCCCTGGACAACCCTCCCACACCCCTGAAACAGACCAAAAAGTTACCAAAAACAGACCAAAATAGACCATACCCCCCCTCCTACCCAACTGGATAGCCCCCATCACACCCCTGGACACCCCCCACACACTTCTAGACCGCCCCCACCCCTTGTACCTCCGCCACACCCCTGGAAAGCCCCCCACCCTCCTGGACACCCCCCGCACCCCTGGACTACCCCCCCCACCCCCAGGACCGCCCCCACACCTTTGGACAAACCCCACCCTCCTAGACACCCCCAACCCTCTGGACAACACTCCCACACCACTAGACAGCCCTACTACACCCATAGAACCACCAAACCATATTAGACACCCCCACCCCACTGGACAACACTCCCCTGGATAGTCCTCCCACACCCTAGAACCCCCCACCCCACTAGACTGCCCCCACACCATTGGACACCCCCTGAACATCCCCCCACTCACCTGAACTCCCTCCCACCCTTCTGGACACCCTCCCACCCCACTGGAAAACCCTCACCACACCCTTGGATACCCTCCCACCTTACTAGACATCCCCATACCAAAAAACAAACAAAAACCTAAATAAAACCAGACCAGAGCCCCCCACCCCACTAGACAGCCCCCACCACACCCTCGGACACCCCCACACACCTGGATTCCCCCCCACCCCCTGGAGAGCCCCTGGAAATCTGGTGCTGGGATAGGAGGCGTCATCATCCCTCGAGGGGCTGAACAACGATGGAAGGTACTCATCACCCCCACATGCGAAGCTGGAGCTCTCAAAATGTTTCACCAATGATTTCTTCCACTGTAAACATCATTCATTATATCAATTTGATGCTAGTATAACAAGGGGGAAAACACCATCAAACATGATGAAGTTTCCCCTGGTAATACTGGAATCAATTTGATATAATGAATGATTTTTACAGGGGAATAATTCATTGGGGAAACATTTTGAGAGCTCAAGCTTCGCATGTGCGAGTGATGCATACATTCCAGTGGCGTTCAGCCCCCTGAGGGATGGTGATACCTCCTCTCCCACCCTCCTGGACTGCCCCCCATCCCCATGGACACCCTGGACACCACCACCCCCTAGAAATCCCTCCCACACCCCACAGGACACCCCCACACCCCCGGATACCCCCTGGACAGCCCTACCACCCTCCTAGAAATGCTCTCACCCCTGGACTGCCCCCCCTACTCTCATAGACACCCAGGACACCCCACCCCACTGAACAGCCCTCCCACACCCCTGGATACCCCCACCCCACTGGAAACCCCCCACACCATTAGAATCCCTCCCCCTAGACCAGAATCCTTACCAGAAAAAGCATCATAAGTAGACAAAAACAAGAAGTAGTGAAAAATTAAACATTCACATATATAACATTAAAAACATACAATGTCAACTAAAAAAACTAAATCCAACCTAAACGACTACCAAACACACAATTACAACGATAATATTCACAATTACGTTTTACACTACAAACAACTAAAATTCATTCAAACCTGCAAAATAATTTGACTATTGCACTTCTAATTGTTTAACATCTTGAGCAATATATAGTTAAGGGTCATCAAATAGCTACAAATTAAAAGGATATTAGTTAATGTGTATAGTGAATAAATCAAATGAAATATTATGGAAATTTTCAAAAGAAAATATGACCAGGTCAATGTTCACAACATTTCCAGTTGTTATTATTTCATACATAAATCTTAACATATAATATCTGCATTCGATGACGCCTTGTTGTTCAGGAAAATTATAATTGTATGAATTTAAATTCAATATATTATTTTTATGTAATAAATCAAATGGTATAAATTATAAATGGATATTTACCATTAAATTTACATATTTGATCTTCACTCTCCTTTTCTTTGTGTTTTTTTGAAAGTAGACCCATCCCCTATTAGAAAATAATACGAATGGGATAAATTTAAAATTCATTATAATATATAAAACTATTGAGAAATTGAAAATTACTTTTACAACATTTTATTAAAACTTTCCCACACATCACCATGGACAGAGCATATCCAATAAAGTGTTTTCTCCCTTGGGCAAAAAACCCCTAACATCCAATGATCACTAATAATAGAAAATTTAAGGTTAGTGGTTTTTATGTTAAAAGATAATAAACTCTTTGAGAGAGATGTGTTTCATAACTCTCACAAAAAGGCATCATCCAACATTGTGTGACTATATTCTGTTCAAGCTTTCAGTAATATAAATCATTCTTATTTACTCATCCAATGCACATGCTTCAGGGGAAATCAAATGTGGGTCCATGAATCCATATACATATGTTCGATCATTCTTATCACAAATTTTATAAAGATACCTAATACAAAACAGACATAAGTATACATTTTTAATAAATATAATGTAGGGAAAAGGTGTTAAGACTTACATGGAAAAAAATTTCACCACATTGATGCCCAACTTATCTCTAGTAACAAGCTCTATGATATTAGTTTCCAAAATCTCCACAGTTATTGCACGTCCACAAACATGATCTTCCATTGGAAACTCATAATGATTAGCCAACAAATTTGAGTATCTTGACAATCTATCAAGACTACTAAAATCTGTATCTAATGTCATATCCATTTGTCTTTGTTGTTGTCTATACAATATTTCTTTACCTTTGATGTATTTCTGTAAAAATAAATAGAAAAATATATTAGTTTTCAAATGATAAAACAACTTTAAAAAAAATAAAATAAAATAGAAGATATAACATACATACCTCTATGGTAATGAGTTGAAGAAGTCTGGATGGCCAAATTAATAAATGGATAAAACTATGTCCAATTGTCTTCACCTCATCTGTAGGTAATGGTACTCGAGCTGATCAATCATTAATATCTTGTATAGTGACCCTCTGATTCTCTACCTCAAATTGTTGATGATGAACTGTATATATTATAAAATATAAAAACCCATATGCAACTATATGATGTTGAGTATCATCAATATACAACTCGTAATAAGTAGGAAGCTGCGGCGGAGGAGTAAGATAAAAAATGGGGTCTGCAGGATGAGGTGGGGGAGTGGGTGCTACTGGAGGAGGTGGAGGATAAATAATGGAGTCTATAGGGGGAGGTGGAGGAGTGGGAGCTGCAGTCTGAAATTGTCTTTGTATGTCTGAAAACATAGACTGTACCGACGCTCTAATATTTTCCTTCATCATTGCATTAATATTATGAACTTCAGCCTCTAAGGATTCTATTTTTTATAAACACTCTCATCGTAAGAAGTTGAAGGATGTGGAAACACTTTTCTTACTGATACACCTGCCTGATATCCTCGCACACGACCAAGATGTTCGAGATTTCACAATGCTGCAGATAAAATATCTTTCCTCCCAATAGTTTTAAATACCCTTTTGTGAGCTCTTCTCCTTAATAGAATCCCATATTAATTAATTTAACATTTCTATAATGATTTAAATTATATGAATAAAATAGTTAACTTAAATAAATAAAATAAATATCTTACAATACTCTCAGTTATGATTCTCGAATCTTCTGAAAGATATTTCCCTTTTTTACCCATCTGAGCTCTCTTCCATTTTTCATGTCTAGATGGAGGGGATGGAGGGTCCACCTCTCCAGAGCTTGAAGACACACCTCTTAGTTTTTGTAATTTTTCAGCCATCATTTGTTCTTCCAATAATGTATACTCTCCCTAAGATAAACTATGAGGGTATACATTTTTAGATTGGTTCTCTTGATGAGATTTCCCTGTTTGCTGTAAATTAAGAATAAGAAATCATTATCAGAACATTAATAAGATTATTTATATAAGAAAGCTTATAAAATTTTACATTGCCCTTACCAAAAATGAATCTTTTCTTCTAATTTCAGCAAACTGTCTCCATGTGTCTTCATCTATGAAAGGATATATTCAACATGGATTGTCATGACTCCTATGAAGAAAATTTAAATCAGATGAGATGGTTGATTTAAAATCACTCCATCTCCTGGCAGCCATCGATAAGAATTTCTTCCAGAATCCTCCTGTGTCAAGAATATCAAATTCCATTTGATAAATAAAAGGTTAAACATATTATATATACTAGAAACATTTAAATAATAGGAAAAAAATAGGAAAAGATCTTAACAAAATAGTCTTCCACAACTGAGAGATTATCATTTTGTCCACACTTCTCCAGTCATCATACAAAATGCTTACTTTTCTCTTACCCTGAGTTGATACAAAACTCTAAAAAGATTTTGGATTTGGACCTCTAGGAATATCATCCTCATTAAACTCTCTGAGTATCCTCTAATCCTGCGTACGGGAAAGTGATAATTTTGGTAAACGTGTTCACCCATGTTTACCAACTCTTGAACTCTTTATCACAATGGGAGAACATAAGGAAGATTGGGGAACATCAATAAGAGCATGTGAATGTTCCTCCCTAGAGGTATGACAAATTTTCTCATGTCCAAAATCATGTGGTTGATCAACTTATTGATCTGTCATTATCCTTTAAATCAAAAAAACCAACATTAGTTCAGAAATATACAAATTCAAATATTACAATACTAATGTAAATAGAAAATAGAAAATTTTACTAAGTTACGTAATAGTAAACATGGTTAATTTTTTAAGCATGTTAAACAGTGGTAAATATGGTAGACATGGTAAACATGGTAAACCTGGTAAACATGGTAAAAATGGTAAAATAGTTGTCACTGAACAAAAATAATAGATATATAATTTATGTAATGGTAAACATGATAAATTAAACTAAACAAAATTAAAACAAAAAAACATATAATTATTTATTTTAATACATGTTTTAATAAATAAAAAACAAACCATATCTTATATTTTATGAAAATAATAAATGTAAACAAGAAATAAAAAAATGTTACCTGAAATTTTAGGAATATACAAATGGATTGTTTTCCCAAATTCCTTTGTCGTGATCATTCTTTATGGCACAACCCATGTCTTCAACATGCTCATCATTATGATCTGTTAATCTTTCCATGGAAGTAGGGATCTCACATAAATCAGCATCTTAAACAAGTTCATCCTTACCAACATATTGTTTTTCCCTTGTAAAACAACATCCCACTACATATCTAATTGATCTACTACATAGAAATTTTTTTATCATGTGTTGCCATTATAAAATAATTAGTTGTGTCTTCCAATCAATCCAGATTAAAAATTGTCATTCCAAATTCATCATGTCTGACACTATTGTTACCGATAAACCATTTACAGTTAAAAATGAGAACTTTAATTTTAAAGTAATCAACCTCCCATATGTCTTCTATCACTCCATAATTGCATAAATTTGGTTTTTGTCTTTAGCACTTGAAAAATGCATTGCTTCTATAAACACCAATACACCACTATTTTGAACTGCACTTCTATTGTCCTGAGCTTTTGTATGAAATGTATTTCCATTAATGTTAAAACCGAACCATGTTATCACATTTAAACACGGACCAACCATTACCCATTTTAATGTCTCCAATACATTTGATCTACCAAGAAAGGTCTTTTTAAAACATGACACAAATGTTTTGTTGTACTCATTCAAAATATACATTTTCTTCTTCTTTGGATGACATTGTTTCAACTCATTAATATGCAATGTGATATACGGTTGAGCATCAGCTATGTTATTCAAGTTGTATGATTCTAACTTCTTCATATTTTCAGCTAATAGTGATTTGACTTTCAAGCCACGAATCCACTTTCCCTAATTAATAACTCATTCATGGAAAGATGGAGGCAAACTTATGTGTTGCACCACAGCCAAGTAGCTCGTACAAAAATCTGCAACCTCCTCAGAAATATAATTTTCAAAAATGGAGGCTTCTGGTCGATATGGATTCTTAACATACCCCTTCAATATTTTCATATACCTTTCAAAAGGATACATCCAACAAAGATATATAGGTCCACAAATCATTATTTCTCAAACCATATGAATCATTAAATGCACCATTATGTAAAAAAAAGTTAGAGGAAAATAAATTTCCAATTGAAAAAGTATACAAATTGGATCATTTTCCAAAATGTTCAAAGAATTCACATCAATCAACTTATTACAAATTGAATTGAAAAAATAACACAACTTCATTATAGACTTTCTGACACGGAAGGGAAATATTCCACACAATGCAACTGGTAGAAGTTGTTGCATCATGACGTGACAATCATGAAATTTCATACCTATCAACATCAAGTCCATCAATGAGACAAAAGTTATTACATTTTAAGAATAACCTTAAGGCACTATGATATCATGAAGACACTGGAAAAAGTTACTTTTCTCCCTCTTGGATAATTTATGACAAGACGGGGGAAGAAATGTTCATCTTCCATTAGGAGTGGGAGCTAAATCCAAATGTAATCCCACTGATAGTAAGTCTAATCTTGCATTCAACACATCTTTTTTCATTCCTTTAATATCTAAAAATGTTCCAATCAAACATCACAGATATTCTTCTCCATATGAATGACATCAATATTATGTTTAACTTCATGATATCTTCAATATGGTAGCTCAAAAAATATTTACCTTTTCTTCCAAATATGTATATCATTACCAGATTTATATGTCTTTCCTAATGTCAAAAACATGTTTTTCCACCCCCTCATAATACAGATCAGGGGATAACGCTTTTGGAGCAATATATAATTCTTCTGAGCCATTAAATGCCTTTTTAGTCTTTTATAAGAGAGATCCATAGGTAAAAACTTTTGATGACCCATGTGCACTATTTTCCACCCATGATGCAATTGACAATATGAAGTCTGTTGTTTGCAATTTGGACATGCTTTATGACCTTTAACACTATATCCAGAAAAATTTACATATGCTGGGAATCATTTATAGTGAACATAGGCATTTCATACAGTTGAAAATATCCCATTTTAAAAGAATAATACACCCTATAAAGGTTTCAAATCATCAATCAATGGTGTCAAGAAAACATCAATATCATTGCCGGGTTGCTTCAGACCATAAATCATTATACTCAACAAGACATATTTTCACTTCATACAAACTTTAGGTGAGAGGTTGTAAATTATCAATAAAATAGGCCATGAACTATGTGTGCAACTGAGGGTTTGGTATGAATTCATTCCATTTGTGCACAACCCTAGTCTAATATTTCTAATTTCATTTCCAAATGTAGGATACTGCTCATCAATTTTTTTCCATTGTGGACCATCAACTGGATGACATATTTTACCATCACATAACCGCTTATCAGTATGCCATTTTATCCTTTTTGAGTCATGTGAATTAAAAATAAACGTTTGAAATGATGAATTATTGGAATATACCAAAATACCTTTTAAGGGATCTTTGTAATATCTTCATCAGACTGTGATTTTTCTTTCACCATATATTGTGATTTCAACATTTAGGAAACTCTGACAGAAATTCACATTCTTTCCTATATATCATAAAGTCATTCGGACATGCATGTATTTTCTTGTATCCCAATCCCATCGAGCCTAATATTTTTTGGCCTTATAATGTGAATCTGGAATATTGTTAACTTTTGGAAGAATTTATTTGATCAATTTTAATAGATTGGTAAAACTTCTATCACTCCATCCATGTTTCGCCTTTAGGTTAATCTATCTTAACACTACCGAAAAAACTGTAAAATCTGTACAACCAGGAAACAATGGTTTTTTAGGATCACAATATAGAGGCGCAACTGTCGGTTCTATCTCACTTTTTTCTTCTGCAATATCGCGAATCATTTCTTCAATTCCATCAGAGTTACCATCTTGAGAATCATCATCATCAGTGAAACTAGATACCAAATTCATATTCATTCTGCTTAAGGTTCAAAAATAATACATCCTGGTTAAAATAGATAAAAAATTCACCCTTCCATAAAAAAGAAATATGAAGTATAAATATTAAAATATTTATACATTCACTACTGAAAATTACACAGATCCTAATGATTTGAAACCTATGGATCACCCCACTAACCCTTTGGAAAACCCCCACCCCTCTGGACACAACCCGCACCCACTGGACATCACCCCCACCACCTTGGACACCACCCCAACCCCATGGACACCCCTACCCCCTTGGACAACACCCACACCCCCATGGACACCACCCCACCCCCTTGGACACCACCCCAACCCCTTGGACATCGCCTGGACACCACCACCCCCTTCAATAGCCCCCACCCCCAAGACACAACCCCAACCCCCTTGGACACCCCTTGGACACCACCACCCCCTTGGATAGCCCCCACCCCCTGGACATCCCCCACCCCTCTAGAAAACCCCCCCTTGGACACCCCCACCCCTCATAGACACCACCCCACCCCTACCCCCTTGGACACCCTAACCCCCTGGACACCCCCAACCCCTTGGACCCCACACCACCCCCTTGGAAACCCCCTAGACACCATCACCCCCATGGAAATCCCCCAACCTGTAAAGAACCATAAATTTCATTGAAATTTTTTCTTAATTCTTTGAGATTTTACGAGTATGCAGTTTCTGACGACACCTGATTCCGAGGCCCGGAGTTCCTGAAATCAATTTCTGAAGTTTGGCTTGGGTACATTTTGTGAACGAACGAGTGGGTTTTTCCATCTTTTGAACCGGTGCTCGGAATTGAAATATTAGGGCACCGATGAACTCGCAGCGCCGATATTTTCTTAAGATGACTTTTACCGTTGATGCTTTTGCTCGGGAGAAGAAGTTAAATTTTGGTGTTTAAGTGAGAAGTAAATAAAATTGTGTACAATTTTATTTTATTATCCTTGGAAGTTAAACACTCTCATGGGAAGTTGTTGGTGGGGCCCACAACCACCCAACATCCCATGTGTGGTTATGAGGGAGGTAGGGCCCACAAAAGCCCCCATATTTTCACATTCCATAACCCTTAACCCCTTTTACTCCCATGATAAATACATGTCATCTCCCCATTAATTTTTTTGGTATCCATTAATTGTGTAACTCTCCCCTCTCCTCTTTAATCATGCCAACTCACCACCTCAATTAATTGATCTAGTGTTTTGAATTTTTAATTTTTGAAATGCTTGGAAAAGTAAAATAAAATAAGGAGAACCTTATTTTATTTTCTGTTAGCTTGTTGTGTTGGGGATTGGAGGAGAGAGAGATCTAAGTCCCTTTGAAGAACTTCATCCTACCGTGAAAAACGACACCCTTAGACGAAAAACGCCGTCACCGAAAGGAGAGATGACGTGCCGTTCCTTCTTCTCTCCATAGCTATTGTGAGACGCCATTCCCTCCATGGATGCATGCCAACACTGTCCTTGAAACCTCACCCTGCGACGCCATCTTCCATGTCGCCGGCAAACGACATCGTTAAATCGAGGTAGGGGTTAAGTTCATTTTTAATGAATTAAAATTGTACTTGTTTTTTTGTTGAGCATTTAATTTGCTTTGGATACTTGATATCAATATAACGGGAGGAGATCAGACCACACAAACATGGCCGATCCTCCTCCCCTTTTTATTGTTGATCTTCGATGTTGTTTAAAGCGAAGGCGGCGCGGTGCCTTTGCACCGCGTGGGGACAACGAGGACCGCGACCGGAGTGGGCCGTGACGTTGGTGCGCGGCGCCATCGCGCCACACCGATAAAGGAGAAGAAACCGTGGCCGGAGCGGGCTGTGACGGTGGTGCGCAGTGTCATCGCGCCATGCTGAAGAAACAGAGGGAGGCCACGGTCGGAGCGGGCCACGGCAGAGGGGTGCGGCGCCTTCGCACCGCGGCGGTCTTCAGCAGGGGTGGCCGGGCTCGGCCGGCCGCTGACGCTCCGGGAGGCAGCACCCCGAAGGGTCCTATGGCAGCTTAGCCGGTCGGCCTTAATGGTCAACCGTTTTCCAAAAAAATTGGGGGATTGAAACCCCCAGCCAACGCATAGGGCGGACCCCACCAGGGCCCGCCGTTTCGGAGGCAAGGGGGCGGTGCCCCTTTCGCACCCCACTCAGCTGCGAGCCGAGACATAGCCGGCTCCGAGCTGGGCCGCAGGCTGCACCACACCGCGGGCTGTGCTATGCCAACCAGACCGGTCCGTGCCCAAATGGGCCGGACTGAGACTCGGGTTTGGTCGACCTGGTTCGGCCGACCCATGGGGTATTGGGCCGAGTCGAACCGGGCCCAAGCCCCCATGTTTCGGACCTCGTTCGTTCAAATGACCATATCAGGGACTACAGACCTCTGATCAATGCACCATCGGTTGCGTTGGTATCGTTGGATCGAAGCGGTCATTTAGGTATATTACAATCAAGATTTTGGTAATGTTTGTTTACGACAGGGTTGGATCGAACCCAAAACCAACCGGGCCCTTGGAGCGGAAATGCTTATAAGTTAACGACCGGACGTCCGAATGACGTGCCGTCGATTATGTTGAATTCCTCTTAGTGAGATGGTTATTTTGGCTTACATCGCTTGAGGTTTGGATGCAGATGGAGTACGGTTGGGTTGGTTTTAACTTAAAAACCAACTGGGCCCCTCGGACGAAAAAGCCAATACCTCTCATATCGGGCGTTCGATTGACGCGCCGTCTGTCACATTGAGTTCCAATTCAAGAGAAAGAACTTTTTGATACATCAAATCTGGACTTTTTGACAGTTTATGTATTGAACCCCTTGGCTCGTGGAGCGAACCCTCCCAGAATCGAGCGTGCTGTGTGCGGGAACCCTAGAGCTGGCTGCAACTGCAACGACGATGGCGACTGTACTTGGATCCTACGTGGGTTCGGCAGCGAGGTCGACTGTACTAGGATCCTATGTGGGTTCGGTAGTGATGACGACTGTACTGGGATCCTACGTGGGTTCTGCAGCGATGGTTACTGTACTTGGATCCTAAATGGGTTCGGCAGCGACAACTTCTGTACTTAAATCCTACATGGGTTTGGCAGAGGATATGATTCAGAGGCTACATCTAATCGTCTCCACCCCTCTTCGTGAGTTGTATACCTATGTGAGTGGTGTATTGACTTCAATATATATCATAGATATGAATGACTTGCTTTCCTGTGTGGACTGGGTTGTGCTTTCCTGTGTGGACTGGGTGGTGCTTTCTTGTGTGGACTGGGTTGTGCTTTCCTCTATGGACTGGGTTCTATTTTACTGTGTGGACTTGGTTGTACATGGCCTCGTGAGTTGGAACCGAACTGGAATTGATGACTTAGGTATATGTATGGGCATATACCTAAGTATTTTTGGTTGATACTTCGTATTTGTATCTTTCTTTTATGGTTTATCCTTTGTGGATTCTGGGAAGCCTTCAGGGGTCTCGGGGTCCGTATTGAGTATCGTATACTCACACCTGCACAAGCTATGCCCGCACTACGTTGTGTTGGTTGGAAATGACGGACAATGCTGATCATGGTTGAGGTTTGTGGAGTGGGATGGTACCCAGAGGTGGACTATCAGGCGGGACGTGCATGGTGTGGACGGTTGGATTTGAGGAGCAGAGGAGACCATTTGTACCCACCCTTATGGTGGGGTTTCCGGAATACGACTTGGTGGTTGCTGCATTACTTTTCAGCTGTTGTACTTTCTTTTCTCGGTTGTACTGTACTTTCAGTTGGGTTTGTGTACTGGCCCATTTACTTTCCAACACTTACTTTTGTACTCAGTTTACTTAGTGTTTACTTGATCTTCTGTACTCTGTGGTGTTTGTTTTCTTATATAAAGGCAATGTCTTCCCTTTTATCGAGATTTACGCCTTTGGTGCTAGCCACCAGCCCATGGCCTATGGAAGGTGGTCTAGGGGTAGTCATGGAACGAGCCCTGAGGGTGGGCCGTGACAAATTTGTATCAGAGGAGTCAGTTCTACCGCAGAAATCAGGACTCTGATAAATTCTTCTGTGTGAAGCAATAGTGTTAAGGGTATTCAGTGTGGTTATCAGTCCAGGGAGTCCAGTTTTGGTGTGGCGACCGACGTATCCATACACCAGGACCCTTACTTCTGATCTCCAACTCAATGCACAAAAACATTGATTGTATGTGTGTTTAAAAAGTATTCATTGTGATTACTTTGTGCCAAATCACCAGTTATACTGTATTAACCATGGCACACCTGTTTCTTTTCAGGATATCCCCACGATGGTAGCCAGCTAGGGTTCTGAGCTTTGTGCGAGACGGAAGCCCACAGAGTGACAAGGCCTCGGTGCAGGTCCCCATTACAGCGAAGGCACCAGCGGTACCTCTACCCACCGAGCCACCGATGCCACCAGCCCCAGCAGCTGAGAGTGCACGATGCCTGAGTGAATTGCACAAGTTTCAGCGTCAGATACCACCCAGGTTATGCGGGGAGACATACCCTCAGGCAGCCGAGGATTGGCTGGAGGCTGTTGTTCGAGTCTTCATATTAGTATGGACACCAATTGACCTCATGGTGATCCTTGCGGCGAGTCTCCTGCACGCAGCAGCAGGTAGATGGTGGAGCCTGATGCTCCAGGTGCACGAAGAGGCATCATTACTTTGGTCGGAGATCGAGAGACTCTTCCGCTCGAAGTTCGTTCCAGCCACCCTCCATGCGGTGCGCATTTAAGAGCTACTATAGCTGTGGCATGGCAGCATGACAGTAGCGCAGTACTCGGCGAGATTTAATGATCTCTCGCGTTACTCCACAAACAAGGTACACGACCCATTCTTCCGGGCCCGGACCTTCATGCAGGGATTGAGTCATGAGATCAGGGCATCGATGATCTCCCTCAGTATTTTGACGCAGGAAGGAGTACTGGAGTGAACCCTTATTGTGGAGAGCTTTCTCGCTGAGCCTTCACCAGTAGCGAGACCTACCGCAGGGCAGCACATAGCGGAGTCTTCTGCAGCTGATAGTAGACAAACGTCGCAGAGGTCCAAGCGGACTAGACCATCAGGTGGACGACCTCAAGATACTGGTTCGGAGGTGCGGGGCACATGCAACAAAGCTAGTCATTCAAGAGGCAGACAGTGCTATGCATGCGGCGAGCAGGGCCACATGGCTCGGGACTGCCCGACCCGCCATGCAGAGGCGAAGTATACTGTTGAGGGACCACCCAGGTAGAGGCAGAGGTTCGACCGTGGCGGTATGAAGGGAGCAAACAGACAAGGTAGAGGAGCTGGCCGAGAAGCAGGTGGTGGACGATTCTTCGGGGATCTACCACCACCACCACCAGGAGGTCCACTCCGACCATAGGGAGATGGCGGGAAGAGGCAGACTCAGCTTCAGGCAGTGGAGGCCTACGACCACGGCGCACCTGAGATGATTCGAGGTACTATCTGTGTCTACTCCACCCTTGTTTTAGTTCTTATAGACACATGATCGGGTAATTCTTTCATTGCCGCTTCCCTTGTTCGGAGCTCAGAGATTCTGAAGGAGCCATTGGATCGATCCTTATGGCAAGAGTCTCCTACGGGAGCAGACTCAACGATTATGCACTGGTGCCAACAATGTGAGCTTACTCTAGGAGGAGAGAGCTTCGGTTGGGATATTTTTGTAGAGGCATCGAGGCCTTACAATTTCATCTTGGGCATGGATTGGTTATCTACTGTTTATGCTCAAATCGACTGTATTAGGTGCAAGGTGCAGTGTGTCTGAACCGATGGGAGCAGGTTTACCTTCACCGGTGAGAAGGGAGCCTTTTTAGCGCGGGCCGGGCCGCACTGCGCCAGTCACGGGCTGGGCCGCACCATCCGGGCCAGGCCGCACCCAAATAGGCCAGACCTGGACCAAGGTCGGGTCGACCCAGTTCGGCCAACCCAGGGGGTATTGGGCCGGGTCGAATGGGGCCCAAACCCCCTGGTTTCAGACCTGGTTCTTTCAAACGCCCATATCTTGGGCTACGGACCTCCGATTGATGCACCATCAGTTGCGCTGGGATCCTTGGATCGAGACGGTCGTTTTGGTATATTATACTAAAGATTTAAGTAATTTTTGGGTATGGCTGGGTTTGTTTGAACCCGAAACCAATCGGGCCCTTGGAGCGGAAACACTTATAACTTAACCACCGAATGTCTGAATGACGTGCCGTTGATCACGTTGAATTCCTATTAGTGAGACGGTTCTTTTGGCTTACTCCGATTGAGGTTTGGATGCAGTTGGAGTACGGTTGGGTTTGTTTTAACCTAAAAACCAACCAGGCCCCTAGGACGAAAAAGCCAATAACTCTCATACCAAGTGTCCGATTGACGCGCCGTCTGTCGTGTTGAGTTCCTATTGAGGAGACAGAACTTTGTGATACATCAACTCTGGACATCATTCCAGTTGATGTATCGACCCCCTTGGATCGTGGAGTGGACCCTCCTGGAATCGAGCGTGCTGTGTGCGGGAACCCTAGAGTTGGCTGTGACTGTGACGACGATGGCGATTGTACTTGGATCCTACATGGGTTTGGCAGCGAGGACGACTGTACATGGATCCTACGGGGGTTCGACAGCGATGATGACTGTACTTGGATCCTACGTGGGTTTAGCAGCGATGGTTATTGTACTTGGATTCTACGTGGGTTCGGCAGTGACGACTTCTGTACTTGGATCCTACGTGGGTTCGGCAGAGGAGATAATTCAGAGGCTACATCAAATCATCTCGACCCCTCTTCGTGAGTAGTATACCTATGTGAGCTGATTCATGACTTCAATCTATATCATCGATATGAATGACTTGCTTTCCTTAGTGGATTGGGTTGTGATTTCCTATGTGGACTGGGTTGTGCTTTCCTCTGTGGACTGGGTTGTGCTTTCTTGTGTGGACTGGGTTGTGTTTTCCTATGTGGACTGGGTTGTACTTGGGATCTTGAGTTGGAACCAAACTAGAATTGATGAATTCGGTATATGTATGGCCTTATACCTAAGTAGTGTTGGTTGATACTTCGTATTTGTATCTTTCCATTGTGGTTTATCTTTTGTGGATTCTGGGAGGCCTTCGGGGGTCTCAGGGTCCCTACTGAGTATCATATACTCACCCCTGCACAGGCTATGCCCGCATTGTGTTGTGTTGGTTGCAGACGACGGACATCGCAGATTTTGGTTGAGTCTTGTGGAGCAGTATGGTACCCAGCGGTGGACTATCAGGCGGGACGTACATGGTGTGGATAGTCGGATTTGAGGAACAGAGGAGACCATCTGTACCCACCCTTCAGGTGGGGCTTCCGGAGGATGACTTGGTGGTTGCTGCATTACTTTTCAGCTTTGGTACTTTCTTTTCTCGGTTGTACTGTACTTTCAGTTGGATTTGTGTACTAGCCCATTTACATTCTAGCACTTACTTTTGTACTCAGTTTACTTAGTGTTTACTCTATCTTGTTTACTCCATGGTGTTTGTTTTCTTATATAAAGGCAATGCCTTCCCTTTTATCAGAATTTATGCCCTTGGTGCTAGTTGCCAGCCCGTGGCCTATGGATGGCGGGCTTGGGGTAGTCACGGCATGAGCCCCGAGGGTGGGTCGTGACAACCCCTCTGGACAGCCCCCACCCCCTAAACAGCCCCCCACCCCTCTAGACACCCCCACACCCCTTGGACACCCCACCCCTCCTAATAACCCTATAACACATCGATTACTAATAAACTGTGATTTTAAAAATGACCAAACATCCCTAATAATAGAAGTAATGAAGGAGAAGGAGAAGTGGACAAAGAAGAAATAAAGAAAGAAAGAATAAAGGAAGAAGAACATGGAATATGTAACTTATTTAAGGAAATTCCATGGAATCCAAGAAAACCATGGGTGCTACAATGGTAGATTGAAAATTTGAGAAATTAGAGTAAACCTGAGAAACAAATCAAATTTAAAATAAAAACTCGGATGGATAAAATATCAGTGTAAAGCCTATCATCATGGCACAATGGGGTTAGGATAAATGTGCATCTTTGAAAACCACGACATGGTCTCCCCCATAACCCATAATTTTCTCATAGTCAATGACTGGTCAAAATATATATAACCAAATTGAATCATATTGCAACACCCCTCATATTTTAATAATGCTTGAATCCCTAAAAATCATAGTGGAAACCTCAAACATAGACTATACCGACCCCCTTGGACACCACCCCCACCCCTTGGGAACCACCCCCACCCCCTTAAACAACACTAATAAATTATAGCCTAATATCCATGAAACAATACAATCATTATGTCATAATCTCACAAACCACGATGAAATAGTCAACCCCAACTGAGACTTATCCACCACCCCCACCCCTGGACACCACCCCCACCCCTAGACACCACCCCACCCCCTTGGACACCCCCTGGAAACCACCACCACCTTAGACAGCCCCCCACCCCTAGATATCCCCCACACCTTGGACAACCCCCACCACTCAAGACAGCCCCCCTCCCACCCCATTGGATACCCCCACCCCACTTGGAGACCACCCCCACACCTACCCCCTTGGACACCCCCCTGGACACCCCCAACCCTCTGGAAACCCCCCTGGACAACCCCTCAAACCCTATGGATAGGCCCCCGCCCCCTTGGACATCCCCCACCCCCTTGGACAGCACCGCCACCCCCTTCGACACCCCACAGCCTTGGACCCCCCCCCCACACCCCAGGACTGCCCCCCCAAACCCTCAGGACAACCCCCACCCCCTTGGACAGCCCTCGCACCCTCATTAACACCACCCCCACCCCCTTTGACATCCCACAAACCCCCTTGGACACCCCCAACCCCCTTGGAAATCCCCTTCACCCCCTGGACACCACCCTCACCCCCTTTGACACCCCCTAGATACCCCCACCCCATGGATAGTCCCCTCAACCCCTGGACACCTCCACCCACTTGCACAACCCCCACCCCCTTAGAAAACCCCTGTACGTACACACACACATGATAGAACACACACAAATCGTAAACTTGTATTATATCACTTCCATAGGTTTATTTTACCAGAAAATAATTTAGCATGGTATATAAGAACAATATGAAACTTACCATGATTGCAAGAACAAAGAAAAATAACATCTCAAAAAATTAGTTTAGGGCATTGCGGAAAATAAAAAATGAAAAGGAGTCATGTGAGGCTTACTTAATTGTTGTGAGTTGACCTGATAGATATGATAATAATAAATATGAAGAATGATGTCGGAAAAACGAGGCTGGAGGGCACAACTTTGACGAATCATTTCTAGGTTTTCCGCGAGTGAGAGACGAATCACAGGTCACCCGATCGAAGAAAATAGAATAACTGAATACGGGGTGCGATAAATCATTTAAAATATTTAGCACGTCTGTTATTTAATAATGGGCGTGTTAAATTTTTTTTAATGTTTATAACGTCGGTTATTTAATAACCGACGTAGAAAACAATTTATCACGTCGTTTATAAAAGAACTGACGTGATATATGTTGCTTTATACCAACGTGATAAATTGCTGAGATTGGATTTATCAAATCGGGTTTTTATAACCGATGTGATAAGGTGCCGAGCTTTCTTTTATCACATCGGTTATTTTATAACCGACGTCAAAAATCATGCCCGATTCGATTTCCATGTCGTTTATACAATAACTGATGTAAAAAAAGCTAATCTCCGTATATTTTACGTCGTTTATTTTATAACCAACGTAAAATATAGATCATGATCAATATATCACATTGGTTATAAGATAACCAACCTGAAATATCGATCATTAATGCTTTGCACATCAGTTTTATAGAACCGACGTCTCAAACGTTTTTTCCACTAGCGATTATTTATAGCATTCTATATTATCTAGTATCTTACCAACAAGAGATCCACCCTACCTTTTTTTATTATTGTTATTACCAAC
The DNA here is from genome assembly GCA_963277665.1 of Viscum album. Taxonomy (NCBI): domain Eukaryota; kingdom Viridiplantae; phylum Streptophyta; class Magnoliopsida; order Santalales; family Viscaceae; genus Viscum; species Viscum album. The sequence goes on along the minus strand of OY728157.1, from coordinate 437,225,147 downwards.
ACCTATAAATTGACTATGAATGAACTCATTGATCATGAAACTATAGTGGTTGATTCAAAATAAATCCCCAAGGTTCTTTTGCACAAAACCCTCCCACTCGATTTGAAAAAAATAGGTAAACTACAATTTTTTCATTGGGGTCTATATAGCATGCACACCTTGAAGCAAAAGAAATTATATTACTCAGGACTCATTTATCTATATGTATTTTATAATGAATCCTACACTATAAAAAGAAAAAATTATTTCACAAGGATCTCCCATCACCATATAATGTCTCCCCACTCATCCAAGATAGAATAATCATGCCTTAGAGAGTGATACTCCTTGGATGAAAAATTACCATATGAAGAGTTGGTGAACACCAGTTTATCCTATTTGATATTCCATATTATAGAAATGATTATATCAAGCTAGTATAGAGTCAAAATTAAATTCATTAAAGATAGTTATCTTCTCTCTTGGGAGATGGAGATTTTTGGATTTAGGCACCCTAGAAAACCCAACAATGAGCCTAACCAGTTATGGATCGAAAATAAATATGTCTTCATGACCACTAATCCATCTCAAATGCTGATGGAGTCTTTTAACATGACTATAAATTCTTCTCCATCCCCCCATGTATCAATCATTCAACTCATCCCGGATTGAACCATATCTCTGAAGAATAAACCATTCCCATAAGTATTTTCCCTATATTGCCTCCCAAGATAACCTCTCTAACATGTAATTCATTCCTTTCTCAATGTCTCAATGATTGATTTTCCAAACCCAAACTGTATTTCCAACCTCTCTCAACATCCCACTGATACCAAAATTTATCATGCACATCACTTATGAATTTTCGCATAATTTTATGCATTATACTTAATGTTATTTTGGGAACACTAAGAGAGAAATTACATACATGTGAATCAAGGAAAGGGAATATTTAAAAAGAGTTATGCAGAACCCAAATGTGAGAAAAATATTCGTAAAATTGAGGATGGGGTTTAAAAAAATTTCCACCAACCGATCAATGTGGTGGATACAAACTCTTCCCAGTGTAATCGATGCCCCATGTAATCCATTAGAAAATTATTTCTATTAACACTGAGAGAATTATCAAGAATTTGGGCTGTTGTCTTCTAAAATTGTTTCAATATATGAATTCTACTTTCTTATTTATTGAAAATATGGGCCCGCCACTTGGTGTATTCATAAAAACATACAATTCCAGGGATACCTGCAATTTCCTTTGAAAAAGATCAAAATATCTTCTTTAAAGAGAATATGAGAAATACCATTAAAATTTTACCTACAGTTTAATGGAATAATTACTAAATTGGTAATGTTCCTTGTGATAATCTAATGAGGGAGTCTTGAACCATGTTGATATTGATGGGTGAAAGGGGATTTCCCTATCCAAGTCCACTCACTAACATAATGAAACCACACTTTTTCCTATGTGATTGATAGAGAGCTATAGAGAACTATAACACATGGAGATATAATCAACAACCCAATTAGGGAAAGCTTTCTTCATCATAAATGTAATGATAAAACACCATTCCACTATATTGTATTCTTCATCCATGCCGTCCTTGATTGTTATGTTGGAACCCCAAGTTTTAATGTTTATAGAACTTAACATTTTAGAGAGATACTAAAAGAATCTTGGATATAACCACCATTAATAAAACCATACTTTTCCATAGATACCTTGTTATGTAAGTGAAGAGAGATCCTTATATTAATTAATATTTCTAGAACATTATAAGAAATGTTTCAAATACTTATAGGTATAAACTGCTTGATAGAGGATGGAGTAATGAACCTCAAAATAAGATCCATGGTTGTAGCACAAGCTACCCATAGAATACCATCACCTATGAAGAAACCTTGGATGGTCCCCACCAGATCCATATTTATGACCTCCACGTAGGAAATGTAGAAGTAGCATGGAAATCCATCCGGTCCTACAGATCTCTTAGAAATTAATGGAACATACAACCTCAAATTCCCCTTCCTCCTTAGGGATGTTTCTAAGATAAAAAGTAATTCTCTCGGTCACCACCCTGGGAATACAATCAAGGATATATGATTAACCTATTAATTATATGGTCTTCCTGGAAGGATTAAGAGAAAAAAAGGAGAAAAAATTAAAATGATAATCTAGCATACCTAATATAGTTTCGAGATCATAAATATATGATCCATATCTTATATAGAGGTTTTCAAAAAATGTCCTATCCTTTTTACTGATACAAAAATGAAACTGAGAACTGTTAGGATTTAATTCCTTAATCCAAAAGTCTATGGATCACTCATGAGAAATATTTTATTATTTAAAAACGATATAATAGAACTTGTTTTTTTTCTAGAAACACCACAAAAATGTGATTCATACCATCCATCCTCTATACTATTATCAGTAAATTAAATATCATCATTTATAGAATCAATCTTTTCTAGGATTGAAGAATTATTATTACTCCATATTTAAAGATCCTGTTTTAGTTGCCTAACATTGTTGTGAAACCCCACTGGAGATCTTCCTTGGATGGTCTTACATCAGGACATGTGAACCACATTGAGAAAGTTAGTATCCATTTTACACAAGATGTAAAATAAAAACTATTTGTTTCCACATTTAGTAGACTCGATCAAGATAAGGATAAGCGAGTGATTATAAATAATCTAGATCATATTAGAGACACTATAGTTCATAAAATATGATAAAGCATGTAGGTTAGTGAATCAATGATCAATCCTAATTCAAGTATAGTGACTACCTTTCAAGTTTGTGTTCCATGTGTATCTATCACCAGAGCAACCCATATCAATTAAACCATTATCTCAAGTTATGGAGGAAAAATCCTCCCTATATTTTCACAGAACAAGAGCACCACTTTTCTTCTTGGAAGAATCCAAACCCATATTAAATTTCCCACAAAACATTTTTAAGAGTAATCCATTAGATTAAATGATCCAAGGTTATTCCATAAATATTCCCTCACCATAGGATCACATTTTTTATACACAATGGAGTATTAGAAAAAATAATTTCCCAAGAAAACCTTCATGATGATATGTTGGTTATAGACATTGATGTATTCCATGTTGACGGAGTGATTAAAAAATATAAAAATGTGTTTATGAAAAAGGTAATAATGCATGTAGTTAGACATACCTATATTTTTAGAATAATCTTGGATTATTCAAGGATTCTTTTTGTGTTCTAGCATAGTGATAATGGATGCTTTATAACTACAATATTAAATAATAAGGAAATCAAACATTACCTAGGCACCTAAAAAGTGGGAGTTATAGATGACCAGGGAAATAATTTAATAAGAGACCATATGGATTTGGCCCCAAGAATGGAGAGTCTTATCATCAACATAGATGAAAGTTAAATTAAATCTGTTTTAAAATGGGACATAGTGTACATACCCCTAGATGGAGAACCAAAACCACGATCTTCTTGATTAGATACTTCCAAAAGGAGTTCAAAAATATTTTGAACTGATGATGGTAGAAACATATGAGGAGACCATAAATTTATCTTTAAGATCATTAAAATATGGAATGGGACGAATGTATAACTTTTCACTACAAAATTCATCCATAAAATCCACAAAAACAACATGATGAAAATAATCTGGGTGAAAAAATAATACCAATCACGAAGACCAAAAAATCAAGGAAGGGGGTTTCCTTAGAACCAACATGGGCTAAGAGATGAGATGGACCACAAAAATGAATAAGGAAATCTTGAGTTAGAAAAGTAGGGCTTTCCTACATCTAGTTAGGACTCCTAAAAATGGAAACCGGAGCTTCCAAGAATATTAATCCAGATTTGTAGATTTTTTGGAGGTATGTCATTACTTAAGAGCATTATAAAAATCATGAGCCCTTTTGAAAATTTAGATAGTGTGAGAAGGCATATGAAAAAGTTAATAAAACCATGATACAGATGGATAATATAGAGGCCGCATTGCAAGACACCCTCCCCAACACAGTGTTTAATGTATAATGGAGGGGGATTGAAAAATTCATGTTCCACAAAAAATTTAGTAGCACTAGCATTAAGAAGAAGAAGATAAATGTCTGTCACATAGAGACAGTATCACATGGATTTCTTGGTCCATCGAAGGAATTATAGATTATGGAAGGGGAGAGGAAGACTAGGAATATTGATCTAGACATAATCCATGGGAGGATCTCTTCAAAAGTGCAAATATATCAACCATATAAATAAAGAGATGCACTATCATATAATAGATCTGATTGTGTGTGATCATGGTTTAAAAATATTTATAAGGGAAATAACGATGATAAATGATATAGAGTTCATCATTGAGAACCCATTTAGATAACTAAGTACCTAAGTATTCTAGAAGTTCTAGAAAACAAAAATTGGGGGTTTATAGAGCCCAAAACAGGCCACTAGGGTCCACTTCAATAGATTCCCTTATTCTGAGAATGATTCCCTTGGGAAGAAGACCTCATAGAGGAAATCCACAATGATTCATCTAGTAGTCTCCATCATGATTTCAAAAATTTAATGGGTAAGAGATGACCAAGGAGTAGGTGGTAGGAGAAGAATATATTATAAGAGAAAACCCTCTTGGGATTCCCAATTTACTACGTGAGAGCCTATCCCTTTTGAGTGATCCAACAAGACCATCACCGAACCACCTAATAATGGAGGAAGATAATACTACCCCACCGTAGAGGGAGGCATCAATATAGATGAGTCTGAAAAAAGGAAAGTAATAGTTGAATATTTTTAAAATGCAGGGGGAACATGAAGAATGTTATCATTGGGAGACAAAAGACCCATTTCAACAAGAACACTTAGACTATATATTAAAAACAACAACAAAAATCATCATCCTTTTTATTTTTGTACGCAGGTCACTGTTATTAATTTTATATATGTAGAATATCAAAAATCTTCGAAAAATCAATGCTCACTACCTAGTAATTTAAATTCGACATTATGGATGCCACCCAAGATCCCTTCCACCTATTTCAAAAAAGGGTCATACTCATAATCTTGGAATTTTTTTAGCTAAAATGGTTGCATCTTATCATTTTATAGGATCACCCCTTTATTTTCTTCCCATTTTATCACTTAATACATATATATATCTTTTAAATTCCTCATGTAGACTTGACTCTATAATATCTATACACTTTAGAGATATATTTTACTATTCCAAATAAATAATTCAAAGAATCATTATTTATTTTCACATTTAAGATTCATAATAAATGATCTATTTATTTCTTTTTATTTTATAGAAAATAAATTGAAAAAATTTACATGTTCTTAACATCATACATATCTATGATTTATGGCATGTGACTTTGAGAATATTCTTCCATGACAATTCTTCCTGAAATCTCAGCTTGTATCACAATTACCTCAATGATATATAAAGCTATTGAAAATCAGTTCATGAAAAATCAAATTTCATTCTCCTTTAATTTGGAATTATATATAATTCTATATCTTATCTACAACCTTGATCTTGTTATCCCATAACTAAAAGATCAGAAACTCAATATTTCAATCTTAGATCACACACCCTTCCTAGTGTCCAGGATATTTCTAACTTTGATAAAGAGATTTGACTTCATCAAAATCAAATTATTCTTCAGAATATAAAATTATAGAATCTCTAATTTTTTTTGTCTTTACTTAAGTGAAATTATCATACATGAATTTTAGTATGGATTGAGTTAAATGTTTTCTCATACATCAGTCTTAATATAGGAGAACATTATCATACATTGTTTCAGATTCCATTATGTAGTGAATTTAGATATTCTAATTCACCTACATGATCCGGATTAACATATGAGGGGAATTTAGCTACACGTGAGAAATTATCTAATGTGGAACCAAGACCAAGGTAGTTTTTTTTAAAAAATCATTGAAAAAAATGTATCCTCTAGTATATCTCTATCCATCCTCTTCCACTCGTAAAATCATCAAAACACCTTTAAGAATTCATCATACATGCTTAATCACATAAGATCCATTCCTAAGAACATTATAGAAAATAAAACACTCCTCTGTGAGTTCTTTAATATAACTAACTCTATATATCACCTCATCTTCAATTAAATATTCATCTATGTGTTCTTCATTATTAATTTTAGCATCTATAGTAATAAGTAAATAGAGAAGGATTATCCATTGCTTTATCACTTCAATATCACATTTAACTAGATGATATTCTTAATAATAATAATAATAATAAAAAGCTATATTCAACTAATATAACTTATATACATTTGAATATATTGAAGAAATAACTCAACTACTTTACAACTTGTCTTAGTTATGAGTAAAACATCAATAATCATCACATGGAAAGGGATTCCATTAGAACCAATCCAGATAGTTTTCTAAGGAAGTCTTTCTTCTCAATTTTTCATTTCTATGTAAATAGTATTTCCATTTTTATCCCCAATAGTATCCAAATATAATATTTCACCTATATTGTAAATATTTACATTTAAATCTATCACCACACATTGATAAAAATACAACACCAGTACCTCAAATCCATTTAGGAACTTTAAAATCTCCCTTTAGATTTGTTGTCAATTCCACTTTAATTCCAATGTCAATGTTATTTTAATCCCATTTATTAGTAATAAATGAAAATGTGTAAAAAAACTATTCTCCACCTAAACGTGATGGTCCTCTATATTTATTATAAAAAAGTATCCGCTATATTATATTCAAATTTCCTTAAAGGTGGAAGGCACTACAAGGTTCATAATAATGAGTTATCAGTTAATCATTATATGTCTACATGAGAAAACCTGGTGTCGAAAATAAAAAATCAAAATCAAGAAATCAATGATATCTATTCACACATATCCCTATCATAGCACCTCAAATGTTCAATTATTTATGGATTTATAAGAATTTTTTTAAAAAAATCAAGAATCCATAGTTCACTTGAACAAACTCATTAAAAACATTGAAGTGAATGTTTTTTATCACTATTTTTTAGAGAATCATCCCCATAAACAATAAAACCAATTAAAAGTAATAAATGGAAGGTGAGTGAAAATTATGAATCAAAATTCATTAAATTGTAATCTATATGAAATCCCATATTTAGTTGTAATGCACATATCACTGAAAGATTGGATTCTTATTATATTGCCCCATTATAGGATACTTTCTATTTAACTACTCTATAAATCCCTAATATTAAATAACATCTTTATTGATTAAGGAATATGGTGGTTCCTCTAATAGATCATGAACTTGAAAATGAGGGTTGAGACATATTTCTCTACCCATAACATTTAGATCCAATTTTCTTCATGCTTCGACCCTTATATTTTCAGGTCCGTTGCCCTTTTGGGATCATAGTTATATTTAATTTCCCTTCTTCATTCATGGGTATTTTTTCTTCATAAAATAATTTAATAAATGAATTAAATGGTACGTTTTTCATGTATTTTGATTTTTTTATGTGCATCCTATCCATACACTTAGTGGAAATAAAATTGACATTTTTACACCTTCCACATACCATTTATTTCTATATGGACTCACCCTTATTGGTAAGACTCTTATACTCTACATTAGATATATCCCCCACCACAATAATATTCTTATGAATCTCCTTCATTAACATCCTAATAGGTTTCAAATTCCTCCATCAAGAATTATATATCATGACCATTTATAATAATTCATGATGTGTCCTTTTATTCCATAATAAAAATGTATTTTCCTTGTTGGATGGATATCTTAGTTTTCATTATTCTTTTTAAATTCCTATTGTTTCTTGTTTTCTTTTCTCTCAGAGTATTGAAAGAAATACTTATCCATATTCAACTTATTGGAAGCTGTATTTCTTAACAATTGAAAAATTATTTGTCATTCCATTATTTATTTTCATCTACAGTCTTAACCACTTCCTAGAACTCATTTACCTTAACCCTTGATCCATTATTGGGTTGCCCAATATTTTTAGATTCACGTTTTTTATAGTTTTTATATTTTTCAATGAACATAGATTTGAGGTAGAATTAATAAATATTTAAATTTATGGGTTGTGAGTTACATTTTTTCATGAGATTAAGTAGAGTCTTATCCACATGATCTTATGCTCTGTTCTCAAAAAATTTTGAGTCCCTTTTGAAAGAAAATTAATCAATTAAATATAAGTGGTTGGTCTTTTATTCATTAATTAGGATCGGAGAAATACAGAATTGGTTGACTCAAGATCTCTCAGTTTCACAAATAATCCTTCATCTAGATCTTTTTCATGGAATCTTATGATTTATCTGATACCACTTACGATAAGACTAAGGATTAATGTGGACACCTGAAAGAGGGGTAAATCAAGTGTTACAAATTTTTTACCAAAGCCCAAACTATCATAAAAGCCCTTTGGATTTTAACATATATTTATAGTTAGTGAAAAATGAAATGTTAATATTTAACCTAGAAATAATCTAATTTTTGTATTCATTTAAAGAAAATATAGATGCACACCATATTTTTACAATGTTCAGTTCATAGACCCAATCATTACTATATTGGTTAGAGACCCCCAAATTTATTACACACAATCATCATTGTAATTAATTATAAGGGGATCGTAACAAGGTTACATTGATATTATATTGTCAAGAGTAACACTAACCATTTTCCTTTTCCTTAAATTACTTTTCTTAGCTGCTTAATATCGGACTTATTGAATAGATTCTCACTATATTCATTGATTTTCATGGTGATATCCTTGAAAACCCTGATCCAAACATTATCTATGAATTTTTAGTATATATTTGTTTGTTTTTATTTGAGTATACTCACAAGATATTTTGAAATCAATAATATTTATCACTTTTAACTTAGATATCGTGTCATATAATGCCTTTATGACTTCAAAAAATTTGAACAACTTGGTCACTAATTACAGAACAACTTAATATATCTTTATCTGTAATGATCACCTAACTATATAAATTAATCTCTAATATACTATAATATTCTGTATCAAATAGCTTCTTATACCTTCATGTGACTCAACTGCACATAAATAAATAGCAAGCTACCTATAAATCACCCTTTCTAAGATTCATTTTTTCATGATTATAAAACCATGTATGTTTCATGATATTCTTATTTGAACTCATAAATCAATAAAATGAAGGAAAAAAACTACTCAACACAATATTAGGATCTAATTATACATCATTTTGGAGAGTTATTCAATATTCACAACATCATAACAACTCTTAGATTATCATTTTTCACAATATATGATCTTAAGATAGCTGTTTTTATTTTTAATCATACATCACAGAAAATAATTTCACATATTTAAAATATGAAAAACCCTACAAAAATGATGTCCTTGATATACTCATTATTTTTAACCATTGTGGATTTATCCAATGAACAATTCATCCTTTGTCATACAAGGGTCATTCTCGTGACCTCAGTATTCATTTTGGACCAAATTCTTGTCTCCTGTCATTTTACACATGTAACTTTTTATTTTATTATAATTATTTTCTTTTTCATAAATACATATCTTCTTGATTATTCCCTAATTCTTTTCATCTCCAAATACTTCAATGGTATATGTCATTCCCAAAAATATATCGATCAATAGAAACCAGATATATTTTATCATTCAGAGTCATTACAATAGTGGTCCAATATCATCATTTAAATTACCCTTGAAATTGGGAATTACCTTATTTTAATCATCTTTAAAGTATACAAAAAAATTTCACTCAATAAATAATCACCATTATTTTATTAGAAATAAATCACAACAAATGCAGACTAACATTCATTATTTTGGGAATGAACATTATTAGCATCCATCTCATCTTATTTTGGATATACATCCTTTATAATAAGGTTAGATATTGATAATTCCATTTGTATTTATATATAAATCCATGAATATTTGAAAAATAATGCATTAACACATTTTTTCACATTTTATCTATAATTTCATAAAATTAATTCTACAATATAAAAAACTCTAGAACAACTCAACAACTCTCATCTTATTCACACAAAGTATTAGGATCATAAAATAAATATATCAAGCATGGATGTAACACCCTTCTTTATGTTGTATACATTTAAAACTAGTAATAAGAACTTTATCATAATTATAATAAAATCATTCTGGAGAATATAAAATTATCAAATCTCCCAATTTTTTATTCAAAACATAAGTGAAATTCTCATATATGATTCTTAAAATGGATTTTATTACATGTTTTCTAATATGACTATGTTCACATCTAAAAAAATATCATACACGGTTATATATTATCTTATGTGATGAATTTTTCTAGAAGAATTTTTCTACGTGATATAGATACATGGGTAAATCATCTATGTGAGAAATTACCTTATGAAAAACCTGTATCTAGGTAGGCTTTCTATATTTCCTTCATTTAAAACCAAGGATCCTCCATTAAACCTCCAACCATCCTTATATCACTATAATCACTTAAAAACCCTTTGAGAATTTATCTAACATGCTTAAATGAATAAGATATATTCCCAATAACATTATTGAAAACAAAACAACCCTATTTGAGTTCATCAATATAGCTCACTGCATAAATCACTTTTTATTTAATTCATCTGTTATTTATGTTTGTATCATCACTAATTTTAGAGGCTACCATCATATGTAAATAGTTTTATATTCTCTATAACTATACCAGTTTAATCTCCTATTCAGCTAGATTTTAGTCCTGTTATCTATAACTACTACAAGCTGTATCAATGGCCATCACTTCACCACTTTCCAAACTACTAAAGACAACATAAAATCACTTTAGTAAATTTATAATTCATAATTAATATCTTTGAAATCATCATATGTAAATGGAATTCCCTTAAAACCTATCCATATAGATATTCCATGGAATCCACACATCTCTCATTACCTTTTAACATTGGAATATTAGTTTCATTTCCAACCCTAATGGAAACGAACTCCAATATTTCACCCATATTCTTTGATCATATAGTAGCATCCATAATCTCACATTGATAAAAAAAATACATAACTAGTATCTTAAATCCATTTGGAAACTTTATTATAATTTAATTTTGGTATGATTGAGGTTTTTATTCTTTTTTTTTGTGATTTGCTTTCATAATGGGGAGGTTATTTCTTGAGAGGTATTTTCTTTGGATGTTTTGTCTATTTGAGGTTTCCTTATTGTTATCTAGTTTTTTATACTTGAGATTAATAATCATTTGAGAGTTATATAATATAATATAATGGATTTCTTCTAATCCTTTATGTGTTTTTGAGGTCATTGGGGTTATTAGAAGTTATTTAAAGGTGAAAAATGAAAGGAAGTTGAAATCTTACATGGAATTTTAGCTGGAAGCAGGGATCAATACTTGAAAAATTAAGTTTCTATATGATTGGTTAGATGAGGGAGGTGTTTCTATAGTTTAGTGTGTTTCTTTATTATCAATGAAGTTGAAACATGTGGATGTGTGTTGAGGTATATTGAATATGTTGTGAAATATTTATATGCCTTTGGTTGACTAGGATTTATCCACTGTGTTGTGATTGGTTAGGTTCTAGTTTTGAGTATTTTGATACATTGAAAATTTTATATATGAAATTTTGGCCTCACTTAGGATAAGGGAATTTTTTTTTTTGTGACATGTCTCACTGTATTGTGGAGGATCTTATAGGGTTTCTGGTTTAGTCTCATATGAGAGCTGTTGTTCTATGGAAAATAAAATTCCACTATGGTTTTCATCTATGGGTTATTTGGTTTATTTCTTGGAGGAAAATGACTATAACATGATTCTAGGTTTGTCATAGTGAGACCAACAACCTTTGATCAAGTTCTAGGAAAGAATAATCATTACAGTCTGGCTTTGATATTAATTCCATGTGAACAAAACATAACAATTACACTTAAAAATAATTAATCCTCATTGAGTTACAATACCCCCACAAGATTTGTAGGTTTAGATATTTATAGAATAGTAAAAAATATATAGATAAACCTATAATTTTTTCTTTCCAAAGGTAAAATTGAACAAAATATCCACATTACACACCTTCACTATATAGCGGTTGACCTCATAATTAGCATAATTGATTTTCCTCATCCCTATATCTGTTTTTTTCAAAACATTGGGGTGAGAATAAAATTATCAGTAAGTCATTTTAAATATTTGTAATTTTTAAACCATTGAAATACCTCTAAAAATATTTATTCAAGTATTTACATTAAATAATGAAATCATTGATCTGTTATAAAACATTTCATTAAATGTAATCACTTTTTATGATAAAATATTTCATAATTTTTTGTAAACTAATATAAAATAATTATATATTTTTTTAATATTATTATATAATACATTAAAATCATGAAATAAATATTTGTTTCTTGGAAAATAAAATCCATTCTGTTTTAATAACACCCTGTATTTTTCTCAAAATACAAAAACTATATCCATTAAAAGTCTAAAATTGCTTATTTTAAATTTTTTCATAATTTCCTAATAATTTTCGGAAAAAAAAATTACATGTATTGAAAAATAATAATATTAACTTGAGGTGTTAATTTAACCATCATTAGTATTATAATCATATAAACATATAATTCAAACATTCCCTTTGGAGTAACTTATATCATTCCACAACATCACTACACAGGTGTGACTTGTATCAATTAAATTCATCCACTTCATAGAAGAATCTTAATTTTTTTAACTCTATCCATTTTATATGAGTAACATACCAATTAAATATATCCTCTTTATAAGAGAAAAATATTACTTAACTATGCCCATGTCATATGAGTAACATACCAGTTAACTCCATGCACATTACTGAATGCATTAGAGGGATTTGATAGACCCAACCATCATATGATGGAAATTGTCCCTTATGGGTATGGGTTTACTCCCCATTATATTTTTCATTAATATATTTTATGTTGCATGTTTGAAAATCAAAAAATTTAAATATTTCACACTTGTCATCATAAATATCATAAATTCATCAATAAACAATATTGTTTTAAAATCAATTCATAAAGAAAATTTTGTCAAACAATTGTTAGCATAATTTTGGGAACACTTTTAAACATTATTTTAAATTCAATAGAAAATTACATTAAAAATACATAATGGGAAAACACCTAAAGAATGGTTTTCAATAATTAAATAATTAAGTACATAAAATCAGGGTTTTAAAATAAGAAGTGAAATTGCAAAACAAAATTCCTTTAACCATCCTATTAAACTGAACTATGAAGAGAAATATTTTTTTAATGAATACATAGTTTATTGAGATAGGATATTCATAATGGGAGGTTTTAAAACATAATAATAGGAATTTTGAGATATTTAAGAGAAAAAATATTAAATTTTTACATTGAACCCCTTACATTTTATTTATCACAACAGAATGGTCTCAAATGAAGCTTTTCTTGGTGAAAGATACCAAGATTTTATTACAACTACCCATTTTAAATTAAAAGCATGTAAATATAAAAGCCAATATGACATATCAATAGACCCCTGTCTAGCATTTGGAAACAAAATGGTTGAATTAAGGAGGGAGATAACTGGGTAATGATAGATTATAGGCTATGGATATTCTTAAAAAGAATGAAACAATAGAATCATTTTTATAGTCCAACCCTTGTGAATCTGTCAAAGTGGTACACTATATTTCTTATATTATTAATAATCTACATGTGAGTATGATGATATTACACAAAAAAACATATGAATTTTCTAATGAAATAATATAATATACCAAAATCACATTAAATGTCATCATTTTTATACTATATCTTCCATCATCATTGGTATATCAAAATGTAACATTATACACCTTGAGAAATTATCTTTGAATATTTAAATATTGTAATTTTCTCCCACAATAACTCCAAAGATCATGCAAGGATAAAGTAAAAATAGATGTCCTTATAATATATTCTAAAATAATTTTTGATATAACATTCAAGGAGGATTCATTTTCATGTACCGACTATATAATTATGGCTATAATATTTATTCTATAATTGTATTTAATAAAATTATAATTAAATATACCATTCTTATCAAGATTTGTTTTGTATTTAAAACATGCTCACGCCATACAGAATCCCATGATGATCTTCCCTAATTTGATATTTGTTTCTATATAACTCAAACACAAAATAATTTAAGAATGATGATTAGAAGCTAGAAACTATTCCGGTGCATGTATACTGATAAATATGTTTTCAAAAATTCTAATTTTTTCTCATTATACATCATAGAATTTCATTCATATTGATAAAAAACACAAGTGTCCACTACCTGATGGCCACAACATGTATATCATTAAAAAAGTTATATATATGTATATATCTTTCCATTCCAAGGGATCAATGCTCACATGATTTTCAACCACACTTAAAATACGATATATCAAAGTATATCAATCTAGAACGTAATATTCTCTTATCCTCATATCATTGTAATAATTTATAAAAATTTGATTACAAGAGGAAAATTGAGATCACGAGTTTCATGTCAAAAAAATCACGAAAAATGTGAAAAAGATCATGGAAGATGAAAATGACAAAACTATATTTTAATTAGAATTATCACACATATTTTAAATAGGATTAGAAGTACCCAATTAAATGGTCCCATGTTAGGTTTTGTTTTAGTACTTGACTCATTTATATATGATGTTTCTTTCATAGAAACCCTGCTGAAGGAAAAATGGATATGGTTCTATCCATTAACTACCCATGTAAAGCCACATATTGAGAGGCTAATAATCCTTTCCCTGCATTTCTACCCACAAACATATCATTTCAAAATTATGCACGAACTAATTTGTGAATTCCATAGATGGATGTTGTAAAGATATCCCTACAGATTGAATGGATATCCTTTGAGATAAATACCTTTTATTCTAATATTTCACTCAGACTTGGATTTTTTTACTATGTTTTAGAAACATAATTTCCACCATTTATAAAATTAAATTTCAATAATTTATATTATTTTATTATTAAAATTCTAAATTTATCAATAATTATGTTCATTTCAAATAAAAATGATTGACCTATAATTAAATTATATTATATATATCAATATCATAATAATTATTTAATTATTTAAATATAATTAAAATTTAACATATCATAATATTTATATTGATTACATAAATTTATATTAATCAGTATTATTAAAAAATTTACAGGTCATTAATTATGAATTATATTAACATTTTTTCCCATAATATACTTTATATATATAACAATTTATTTAAAGTATAATTTATTTTATGATAACATATTATATATGAAAAAATGTTTTAATAAACTGTTATGTACATACTATTTCTTAGATGTAAACAATATATTCAAAAAATTTATGTTTTATTAAAAAAAGGTTTTTCAATTTAATAAAATTCTATTAAATGGTAAAACAAAACCAAAACTATAGATTCAAACTATAATAAAAGATTTTTTAAGTGATTAATAATTATTTTCACTCAAATTTTTTTTCCTATAATTAGTTATTTACCATTATAATTAATCAAACAAAATAATCACAAATATCTAAAAAATGTAAATAGAAATTTGAAAAATTATATATCTAATAACATCATTATATTTTATTTAAAGGATCTTAAAATGATCCCTTCTTTCAAAGGATACTTCCCTAGATCATACAACAATGGTCATACATTCTCCCTTTAAATACCTATTTACCACCTCCTCTCAAAATAACCAAAATTCATCTCATATTTCCAATAATATCCATACTTTGGATATTCATCATTGGTGGAATTAAATATTTCTATTTTTATCTTATTTTTTCCCTTATTTTTCCACTATACTAGTTACTACAGTCATTAGTACTACATTTACAAACCCTTGGAAAATAGGAATTGATTTATTTTATGTCTAAATCTGGATTTTCATTTTCCCTTAAAATGTATATCAACTTATATTAATTAATAAATCTTATTAATTAATGGATTATTTTAAAGGCCATATATAGTAAAATTTGGATATGATACATTCTCTCTTTAAAGTAGAAATTTTTTATCGCAATTATTCTCATCTTATATTCACAACTCATGATGTTTTTCTATATACATTCCATCCTTCAACATTATATTTCTTATTTATTATATTGTGACTAAAATGTCACAAATAAAACTATAATAATAAATTTTTTAAAGAGATTAAGGTTGTACCTTTATAAATCCTACAATTTTCATAGTTATGTGGGTGATAGAGATCATTTTCCTAAACACCAGTGGTCTATAAATCAGGGTAAATTTTTTCTTTTTTCTAAATCATTCTACTCAATTGACCAAATAATGTTTTTACACTTGAGTTTGAGTTAATGAAAATAACAACATAATTTTTTAAAATACTTATATATTAAAAATATTATTAAAAAATCAAAATGAACCACTTTTTTTGTAAAATAATATTATATAATTATATATTAATACATAAAACTAAGGTTTTTCCATAATATTATAGATATTTACCAAAACAAAACCATTTAAAACTCTATACATATATGATTCTTGTAGATTTCCATCATTCAAATTTTCTCTCAAATCCTCCAATCCTTTAGTAGTTTTTATTGAAGTAAACTTTTTATAATTATCTCAATGATATATCCCAATTCAATAAAAATAAGAAAGTTGAGATTTCATAATGATTTTATAAACAACCCATAACCCATCAAAATTATGAATTACATCTTAGGTGTTTTATATATCATATTGAAACATACATGTGACAATATTTTTTAAAATTGTTATAATGTCACTTTCATATCCCTTTGAAATGAAAATTATGATTATGTCATTTGGAAGTGATCAAAGAGTCATTTGAGACTATTCTCCTTGTAATATGAAACAAGTTCATAGTTATTATTAACATATAAATTATTTTAAATTATAATGATAAATTCTTATTTGGTATAAAGTAAATATTATATTAGTTAGTTAATAATATATAAGAAATCTATGAAAAGGAACTGTTATTTTACCTCCATTAAGATTGGAACAAAAAACATTAGAAACTTATAGAGTTCTCCAAAATATGGGAAACTAATATAATCAGATCTCTAATTAACCAAAAATATCCTCAATATCAAAAAATTTTATCCCGAAAATCCTTAATAACTTAAGCTATCTTTAATTTATATCATCCCAACTAGTAATGTTTATTAAACTCTTTCTCTGAAACCAACTATGATTTATTAGGACCCAAACTCCCAGATCTTGAGTAAAAAAAATAATATTTATATACGGACTTTGATAGCTATCACTGGTGACCCAAATCTAACCACTAAATTTATCAAATCCTTAATCCTAATTGAGTCACAATAGTACCAAGTCATTTTTTAGTTTAGATATTTAGAATTTATGATAACTAAAAAGACAAATAACATATTTTTTCCTCTATAATAGTGAAATTGATAAAACTATCCAAATGTTAAACGTCCACAATATAGAGATACACCTTACAAAATGCATAATTAATTTTACTAAACCCCATAACTATAAAAAAATATAAAACATAGGTTTAGAATAAAAATATATATAAGGGCTTTCAAAATGTATGAATTTTTTAAACCACTGAAATCTCTTTGAAAAACATTCATTCAAGTATTTCCTTTTACTACAAAAAACATTGAACTGTAAGAAAAAAATTCTTTAAACATGAACACAATTTTTTACCCAAATTTTTTTCATAAAATAATTTTAAAAAAATAGACTTTATAAAAATAAAAGTTTTGAATCATTACTAGAGAAGACATTAAAATAATGAAATAAAACATTTTTTTCTTGAAAACACATACCTTTGATGTTTAGTAACACCATGTATATTTATTAAATAATAAAACCTTTATCCATGAAGGTTATAAAAAAATCTATTTTTCACAAAAAAATATTTCCAAAAATAAAAATATTTTCCAATAACACATATTGAAACTATATAGAATTCATAAAATCATCTTATGTTATGAAATTATTCATCATTTATAATGGAATCTCCAAAAAGGATAATTAAAAGTTTTTCTTATGATTATCTTATATTTAAAAACTATATAGCTTCCAAAATATGACCTTTATCAGTTAACATCATCCACTTTATTGGGGTAGGATAAAATCAGTTAACTCTATCCACTTCATAGGGGTGACATATTAGTTAACTCCGTCTAATTCATAGTAGTAACATACCAATTAACTTTATACAATTCATATCAGTAACATATTTTTTTATCTCTTTCCACTTTATTGGAGCAATATTCCAAATATCTCTATCCACATTACACAATCCATTAGAGGGATTTAATAGACCCACCTGTCACATAATAGAGACAATCACTTAAGAGTTTGGTTCTACTCCCCATTATCACTTTCATTAATAATTCCCATGTATCATGTATTAAAATAAAATCATTTTAATATCATTCAAATTTATTTATAAATCTCAATAAATTACCTATAAAATCGAGAATTTTGAAATCAGTCATTGAAAGAAAATAATATGAATAAATTATTATCAGGTTTATGGAAACTGTTTTCAAATTTAATATAAATTCCATATACAAAATCATTTATAATCAATCCATAAATTGGTATAAATTTAATAATTGTATGGTTCTTTCATGAAAAATATAAAAAATGTTTCTCAATCATAAAATAATCTACGTCATAAAATAAGGGTTTTCAAAGAAAAGAATTTGAACTCCCATAAAAACATCATTTAATCACCCTTTAAATTGAACCCCAAAGAGAAATAATTTTTTAGAGAAGACATATGTTAATGATAGAGGATGTTCATAATGGGATGTTTGAAAACATAATAGTTGGGGTTTGGAAAGATTTAAAAGGCATAGAAATTAATAATTTTAATATACATCCTTACCATTTAATTCATGCTAAAGAATTATATATATCTAAGGATTTGTATGTGAAAGTTACAAAGACCATACTCCCACTATCCCTCATAATGAAAATTTATGTTACTGAAGGAGCCTATGTAGAAGATCACCAGGACCGTGTCCAACATTTAAAAACTGAAATTCTAAAATTAGGGACACAATCGACTAAAGATATAGCATGGGATATAGATTTTCTTAAACCCAGTGAAACAAAAGACAGATTTTTATATACATACCATAGAGAGATAGTCAATGTTGTATAGTACATTAGTTTTAATATTAATAATCTTCATGTGAGGTTGATGTGAAAATAAACACCCCGTATCAAATAAAATAAAAATATATGATGATATCATAGAAAAGGTGGTCATTTTAAAACTATATCATTCATTTTCATTTTCATATTGCACCATACAAAACTAAACCACAAATGCATATCTTCAAAATATTAAATTTTAATCTCCCCACCTACAATAACTCGTAATATCACACTTAGATCAATTTATAAATAATCACCCTGTGATATATTATAAGGTAATTATCCTTGTAACTTTTAAGAGGGATTGGTTTTCATCAATTGGCAATATAAGTGTGAATGTTGTGTTTTGGATTGTATTTATATCTTTGAGATTAATAATTAGATGAATAAAAAAAATAATTTCATATCCCATCCTTATCAATCCATGTGTTGTATTTCATTTATACTCAGGTTAACGATAATACCATAAAGATCATCCCCAAGTCAATATCTGGTTCTATATCACTCAAAACACACAAATTTCATAGTGTAAGTGTAAAAACTACAAACTATTATAGTACATAAAGATCGATAAACACATTTTCATAAATGTTACTTGTGTCACATTCTGCACCATGTATTATATATATTATCAATAAAAAAACACAAGTGTTCACCTTATGAAGGACATATAATGAAAATGATTAATAAATTTTTTTTATGTATATATATTTCCATTTCAACTAAGCCACACTCAAATGATCTTCAACCACCCTCATGACATTATATCTCCAAGAATATCCATACTAAAATAAAACTGAAAAATCCTTTTATCATTTAAATTACCAAAGTAAATTTGATCACAAGAGGCTTGAGGAGATCACGAGTAGAAGGTCAATACAAGCATTAACAACATATTGTATATTATAGAAGATGAATATGTTGATAACATAATTTAATTTAAAGGATAATTAATATTTCAAATATGATAAATAATACCTTCATCAAAGATCCCACATCATATTTTCATTCAATTTTACATGCCTTTATAAATGACGAAACTCTTAACAAACTCATTGAATAAAACATGAAACTGGTTCTCTCCAATAGCCTCTTATATAGACCATCCTAGTTAGAGGCTAAGAATCCTTGGTCCTCATACTGACCCATGTCCACGTCACACCCAAACTATGTTCAAACTAATATATGCCTTCCATAATCAGCCTTGGTTAAGTTGTCCTTTAAGTCTGGATGACTATCGTTTGAGATGGTTGGATGCTTGGGATGGATTGGCATATAAACATAGTGATTTTTTCAATCTCTTAGAAAAATAATTTCCACAATCTATAATAATATAATTCCAAAATAAATATTATTTTATTGTTAAAATATTTTAATTATGATTAATTAAATTTATTTCAAATAAAACATATTCACTAATAATTATAATTATCTTATATATATTCATATAAAAATAATACATTAACTATTAAAATCTATTCCAATTTAATATACTGTTATATTTATATATATTAATGAAATGTTTATTAACCGGTATAACTATATAATTTCCATGTCTTTAATAGCTTTTTTATTAAAATTTTCCCATAATGTCATTTCAATAAATAATAATATACTTAATTTACAAGTTTTGAAATGTGATCATAAAAAATATAAATTAATGTTTTAATAAACATCTACATATATATTATTTCTTAAATGTTAACTATATAGTCAAAATAATAATTAAAATTTCATTAAAACAGAAGATCTTCTATTTCAATACAATTTTTTCAAAATGTAAAAAAAATCAAAAATATAACTTTAAACCAGAATAAGTCTTTTTAAATGATTAAAAATTACTTAAAAACTATAAGTTGTGACAAAGAATAAATTATTTACCAAAATAAATAATATTAAATAATAATCACAAATATCTAAAAACATTTATAAAATATTTAAAAGTAATGATGTCTCTAATAATATAATCATCTTTTATTTGAAGGATCTCTTAATGATCTATTCTTCCATTAGTTATTTTCCTCAATGATACCGAAAAAATAAAATATTATCCCTTTAAATACCCATTTAATTCCTTTATCAAAACATCCAAAATGGATATGTTATATCTTCCCATGTTAATACATTCAAAAATCATATTTGGATGAATTCTATTCATGAATGATTGGGATGTGGATTTCTTTAATTTCTTAATTTTTTACATTATTTTTACTTATTTTCACATTTTAAAAGTTATAATAGTCTTGACTACTATAATTATATATCCTTAGTAAATAAAAAAATAGATATTTCATGTTTAAATATATTTTTTCATGTTCTCATAAAATTTATATCAACATGTTTTAGTTTAGAAATATTATTTAATTATTAAATTTTTTAAAGGGAATAAATATTAAAATTTCATGATGTTACATGTGGTTTTTCAATGATATCATCATGGTGATCCCTAATGCTCCATGAAATTATTTATTTATATAAAATTTAGATGATTCCCCCCATTAAAATTTTGGGAATGATACCATGATTGTTGGATCAACATACCAATACGACACGACCAAGTCTATCATACCCTGATCTTATCATTCCAAGCACTTAATTTAAAATAAAGTTATATATTGGTATTTCTCCAATTTTTATAACTTTATTCAAACATTAAGAATATATTTTCTTAGTTTTTTTGGAATTTTGGTCATTCCCTTGTGCATTTTATCCCTCAAAATCAAGTGATCAATCCCGTTCAATTTGAGGGGATATTTTTCCACTTTACATCCATTGATTCTTATAATTTATATTAACCATGGTAATGGATGTGATATTATTTTATGTTTCTTAGTTTTTTTCATATTTTTTTGGGGGATTATTGTGCATAGGTCTCATGGTGAATCATTGTGATTTTTTTTGTTCTTGATTTTCATTTTATCATCATTCTTTCATAACTTATGTTAAATATTCATTTTATTAGGGGATTTACAAAATATATTATTTTATAATTTTATGAATGTGGAATTATAATAACATTTTTTAATATAAATATGATTAGAATTAACCTAAATAAGTTAAAATATAAACCTAAAGAAATTGAAATTGTAATATGTAATGACACAAAATTCTATCAATGAAAATTGATCTTGATCTAATTAAATGTATTATTATGTAGAATTGTTATATAACATATGAAATTCATTGGTTTTATGTTTTTGGTTTTTAAAATACCATTAAGAATTTTTACAGTTGATAATATAGTCATTAAACAGTGATCACATGATTAGTATAAATATAGGGTTTTAACAAATCCAATTTACTCAGATAAAGGAAGTGATTTCCTCATCCAGTAGAATTTCTCCATATGAATCCCATTTGTCAGAGCTCAGAAAAGAGATAGTGTCATTGGGATTCTATCTTGACAAACCCATGCCGAGCTTCAACATGTTTGGCCTAAATGGAACCACCTAGAGGAGAAGTTGAAGTTGATAGAGATTACCACCCGAGCGATGTTTTCTGAGCCACCCCTAGAGTCTGTCACCATCACACACATTACCCTTAGGTCTTTTGCGGGTGTTATAAGTGGTCATGTAACAATACCTTATCACTATTATTATATGTATTGGTATTTTTGTATATAATAAAAAATATACATTCATTTAATTAATGTTAGATTGTAAATGGGTTTTTAATCATAAATAGTATTTTTTTATTTAATATTAAATTAAGAAATATATTTTGATGAATTAATGTATTTTTAATTAAATAATATTTTAATGAAATATTATTAATAAATTAATTTTTAAATATAAATGATCGTATAATTTTTAGGAATACAACTGTAATTTTTATTAAGGTTTGAAAGGAGTTTTTATAAAAAACTAGGAATTTTATATAAAAGAAGGATTTTTTAAAGTAAAAATTAAAATATTTAGAATATTATTTAGATAAAATAAATATTATTTTTGGAATTAGGATATCATAATTATCCAACTATTAATTTTTCATAATTTTCTAAGATAGTCGAATTTTTGGGTAAAAAAAATAAATATCGATTAATTATATAATGTGTTTTATGAAATCATAATGACACAATAGCGATGTAATAAAATAATATAAGATGGTTGTTCGGCCAATATATGTTTTACCATTTAAATAATGTGATTTTATGTTTATTTTATTTATTTTACAAATCCTTAGTGGATCCTTCAAGACTTATAAAACATTTTATCTTTTTAAAATGATTTACCTGAGAGTGTGACTGACCTCCACATAAGAAAGACTAATATTTTAAGAATATTGGCCACTTTACATATAAAATAATGTTTCCTAATAACTTTTTGTAGAAACCATGGGAAAAACCATTGTTTGGTTTCTGGTTTTTATTAGTTTAATGTGTGGTGGCCAAAACCTAAATAATAAAGAATTCCCTCTCTTTTCCTATATAAACCCACCATGATCCCCCATCCTCTTCATTCAAAGGATTTAGAGAATTACCAAAATATACCCTCCTCTCTCTATAATCCTCCAAGGCTCCACTATCTCCCATGAAGCCTCTCTCAAGCCTCTCCCAGGCCTTTGGGATCACACTTCCAAGTAAGGGATTTCTTCCTTTCTCATTTTTGTCCAAATTTCTTTAAGTTGTTATACCATTTTTCATTCAATTAAAAATATCGAGGTATAATTTTTCACCACGTCCATACATTCCTCCTTATGTTTTAATGATGAGATAGATATTTATATCTCATTAATGCCTCCCATGTACACCTGCTACCATGCTAAAATTCTGTAAGAAAATTCTATCTTCTCATTTTCATTCAAGAAATTATTTTGTATTATGAATCTGAATTCCATTACATATGTTGGGAAATTTATCAAAATGACACTCTTATGGTCCATTTAATGTAAATATGATGATACAAACCATTCTCTCTTATCAACCATTTTTATGAATTCTTATGTTACACCGTTATGCTGCCAAAATTGCACCATGATTTTCCAAGCCAAAGTCATTGTGTAGTGAATACCATGCCCATTTCTCTATCAAGGGTATTCACATTTATGCAAATTTACTTATTTATTATAGAGATTCACGTATTTACTACAAATTCCATTTTCTATGAATAAAGTTTTATTTTTAATGAATTCATGTTATGTGATCCATGTGGAAAACTTATTGATGAAATGAAATGATTAAGAAGGGTGCACCCTAATAGCACTCCAATGCATTGTGTAAATATTAGTATCATGATCTGTCAAGTTCAATAAGGGTTTAATCATTCTAATTCAAGTGAAATGAGGGTTTACTCATGCTCTATGTGCAATGAGCCTTTTATCATGCTAATATCATGTTAAATGTTGTTGCAAAATTTCCAAGTTATGATAATCATTCTATATTATGCCTTTATGATTAGGTTTATCTTATGCTCCCTTGATATTTTTATTACCTAACATGTATTATATTCTTCATGTTATTCCTTTTTTACTTCCTTTATGGGATTTATAGATCACCCTTTTATTATGTATGTCCTCATGTTATCCAATGAAATGCTAAGTATAGAGGAATGATGTGGTTATTTAAAAGAAGTATTCAATAAGTTGTTTTGTTTTATGTTTTAAGTTGTTATGGAATGTTCATAATCCCCAAAGATAGTAGAGCTCTCGATCATCTATGTTGTATCAAGTGAGGTTTTTATGTAATAAATTATGTTTAAGTTTGTAGTAAATTGGGTGGTTTTTATAGTTGGTATCAAAGGAGAGGTCTAGTTATTTTGGGATTAAGATTAGAAAATCCCAATGAAAGAATTAGGGATAAGACTTAGTATAATAAAAAATCCCTAAATTTTTTTGAGTATTGATTAAGTGGTTTATCATGAAAATAAATCCCTGTCTGGATACGAGCATATAGAGGCGGCTCTAGCACAAATGTATCTAGGGGTAAAACCCAAAAACAACTCTTTGAGCTAGATTCAAACAAGAACTGGTTCATGACAACAAGCCTTACTGCAATCGTGTTTACGACACTCTTGGGGGATAAGATTTGGTAAATTCATAAGCATAGTATGAACAATTATTAAGGTAATTAACAAATACCCCTAAGAATATATGTTAGGAAGTAGACCATGGATAACATAGACTGAAGCCTATAAATTCATATATTAAGGAATGAAATGTAATTTATAAGTCATCAATTTTTGTCTTTGTATTAGCCTTTATGTTTACCCCTTCATTTTATTCCAGCCAATGGTCGGTAATAGGAAGACTCGGACTAACAAACAATAAAAATATTAATGTGATGATTGTTCTAAAGAGATGCTCAATCCAATGGGAGAAGGAATCTCAAACTTTTTCAGGATAATCTCTAAGTTAATTCATGTTTTGAATAGAAACATGGGTCAAGAAGAACATTTAACCCCACCTAATAAAGAACTATTCATAATTGAGTGCCTAATGAGATAATGGCCTCCTACTTTTAATGGATCATCTGATCCCTCAGTCATCAAATAATGGATCAACTCGACTGAGAAGATCTTCTCCATCCATCAATTCTCGGAACAAGAGAAGGTACTTAGGGATTCTTATTGTATTGAGGGTGAAGCTGATCAATGGTGGACAATGATAAAAAATATGAATCCTAAGGAGTAGATCGAGGCACTAGAATGGACGAATTTTTGGAAAATGTTTTTTGAAAAATATTATCCTCTCACCCTCTGATATATGATAGAAAGGGACTTCCTTTCCCTCAATAAAAAAGATGATGAATCCATTGGAGAGTATGATGAAAAATCTACATGGATTTCATGATATGCCTTTGTATTTTCCATTACACTCTAATACAAGGTTGACCACTTATTTGGTGGGCTAAAACCATACATACAGAAGGGCCTAGTGATCCGTGACTTCGAGAGCTATAATGAAGTTGTCTGATGTGCCCTCAATATCGAAATTGAGATCATTGAATCTTAGGGGTATCATGAGGATAAGAAGAAAAAGGTGGACATCAATTCTGGTAGTCCGATGGATAAACCAAACAGTGCTAAGAAAATCAATCACCCTACTCACTAAAGGTGCGGAAAGATGCACCCTATAAATTTCCTGAAGGGGATGGGGAAATGATTTTGGTGTGGAAGAGAAGGTCACCTAGCTGTTAACTACCGATAGGAAAAACCCACAGCTACTAAAGAGGATAGAAACAATCCATTTGTCCCTCAACTTGTTGTTCATTACATCGACTATAATGAACTCGGGCACCTTGAAAATAACTTCCCTAATCCAAGTGTTTTTGGAGGCAAACAAAAACCTCCAAGGTATAAAGGGTGAGATTCTTTCATCACTACCACCAAAGTGAAACTAGACAACAAATTGGTGATAATTACGCTAGTTATAAATTCATTAATAGTGAATGTAATTTTTTATTCTATTTCTATGCATTCTTTTATATTACAAAAGTTTAGTAGAACAATACCAACACCACCACAAATCGTGGAAGTAAAGATGTCAATGAGAATGTCAAATGGGGAATCATTACAACCCATGAGTATAACTCCTCCCCTATCAAAATTTGTGGATTGAATTTCCCAGATAACTTCATCATGCTCCCATTGGTGGAATTTGATACAATTCTTGGCATGGATTGGATTTTCTTATATAGAGCCAACATAAATTACCATGAGAGGGAAATCACTCTTCATATGGAGAATTGTCCCCCGATTCGGTATAAGTACAAGGAGGTAGATGAATATTTCTTAGCACTATCATCTCAATCATGGATGTTAATTCCCTATGAGAATGTGTGTCTGGATCATATGACTAAGTCTAAGGAAGCCACCATACTTGATGTCATGGCTATTATGAGGTATTTTGATGAAGTGTTTCCTAAAGAATCTCATGGTCTTCCTCCTAGATGATATGTTGAATTCTCAGATGATCTTATACCTAAGGCATTGTAAATATCCAAGACTCTGTATATAATGTCTGTTGTGGAGCTTGAGGAGATGAAGATACAACTATAGGAGAATATGGATAAAGGGTTCATATGCCCATGTGCTTCACAATAGGGTGCACCAGTCCTCTTCATCAAGAAGAATGATGGGTCAATGCACCTTTTCATTGATTATCATGAGATCAACAAAATCATGATAAATAACAAGTATCCTCTGCCCTAAAGTGAAGACTTATTCAATCAGCTATGTGTAGCACAATAATTCTCCATGGTGGATTTGAGGTTGGGATATTACCATGTAAGGGTGATGAAGGAGTATATCCCCAAGACTACTTTTTGTACAAGATACAAGCACTATAAATTCATAGTAATGCCTTTCAGAATCACTAATTCTCGAGCAATCTTTATGGACATGATGAGTTGATTTTTTATAGATTACATTGACAAATTTGATATAGTCTTTATTGAAGATATTATAATATACTCCAAAACCAAGGAGGACTATAAGGATCATCAAAGCACGGTACTAGAGACCTTGCGAAAGGAGAATCTCTATGCAAAGTAAAATAAGTGTGCATTTTGGTTAAAGGAGGTATCATTCTTAGGTCATATCATTACATGCAATGTGATATCTGCGGATCCCTCAAAGATAGATGAAAATAAGGGATGACCAAGGCCATCATCAGTGATAGATATCCATAGCTTCCTAGGGTTATCTGGATATTATCACCAATTTGTGAGAAATTTCTCAGGACTTTCAAACCCTCATACCAAGCTAACAAGGAAGGCAGTAAAGTTTTCATAGAGTGATGAATGTGAAGAGATCTTCATGTAGTTGAGAAAGAGGCTTATCACTGTGCCCATGCTCAAACTACCCAAAAGTGGAGAACATTTTTTTGTATTTAGCGATTCTTCGAAGAAGGGCCTGGGCTATGGTTTGATGAAAAATGACAAAGTCATTGAATATGCTTCCTGGGAATTGAATGTTCATGAACAAACCATCCAACACATGATATGGAGTCTGTTGCATTGATCTTCACTTTAAAAATTTGGTGACATTACCTATTTGGGGAGAAGTGTGAAATATATATGGACCACAAAGCCTCAAGTATACATTCAGAGAGAAAAAGTTGGATATGATCCAATGAAGATGGTTAGAGCTGATCAAGGACTATGACTGATCAATACATTATGACCCAAGGAAAGAAAAAAATGTGGAAGATGCTCTAATTAGAAAGGACCCAGAAATTCTATCATTGATGATAATTGAAAATGATCCAATCATCCTACATTTGATGAAGATGGACATGGGAATCATAAAGAAGGAAACATCATCAATCCTTTCTCAAATGATTTCTCAATTGTATCTTTTGGAAAGGTTAAAGAACACTTAAAAGGATGATATGGGAATTCAAAAGAATTTGGAAACTATTAGAAAAGGGAAATCCCATGAGTTCAATGTCCATAAAGAAGGAATAGTGATATTTGGGTCAAGACTATGCATTCCATCGAATCCGAGGTTAAAGAAGCATCTTTTGGACGATGCTCATAGTTCAAATTTCTCTATTCACCAAGAAAACATAATGATGTATTGATATCACTAGGAGCATTATTCGTGGGATAATATGAAGAAGGAGATCACTAAGTATACATCAATGTTCCTAGAATGTCAGCAATTGAAGGCTAAAAGGTAGAAGTATAAGGGGATGATGCAACCATTACCCATACCAGCATGGAAATGGGAGAACATAACCATGGACTTTTTCATAGAAAATCCAAAGAAATACAAAGGAAATAATTTTATCTGGGTTGTTGTGGATTGTCTTACAAAGATGGCACAATACATTTCAATTTGGGTGGATTTCTCACTGGATCAACTGGCACAGATATACATCAGAGACGTGGTAAAGCTGCATGGAGTACCACTATAAATTATATCCGATCAAGATCCAAGATTCACCTCTATGTTTTGTAAGAGTCCTTAACATGCTATGGATACTGAGCTGAACTTCAGTATGACTTATCATCCTCAAAATTATGGCCAATTTGAGCGGACTATCTAAACACTTGAGTACATGTTGAAATCATGCTCAATGGACTTCCAAAGAGGATAGGATCAACATCTTCCTCTGGTTGAGTTCTCTTACCATAATAGTTTCCAATAAAGTATCCAAGTGGATCCTTATAAAGATATTTATGGGAAGAGGTGCAGAACACTGACATGTTGGGATGAAGTTGGGGAGATAAAAATCCTAGGTCCAAAAATGGTCGAATAAATGGAAGTGAAGGTTAAGACCATCTAACAGCACATTAATGCTACTAAGAGTCGATAAAAGAGCATTGCGGATAATCATCGATGAGGCCTAGATTTTTATGTTGGAGACATGGTATTCCTCTGCATATCATCGTGGAATAGAGTTATGAGATTTTGGAAGAACGTAAAGCTTAGTCCAAGGTTCATTGGAACTTTTGAGATCCTTGATCGCATTAGAGCAATGACCTATTGACTAGCACTCCCACCATACTTATCTCATGTAAATGATGTATTCCATGTATCATTATTGAAGAAATACATACCTGACCCATCGCATGTAATCAATCCAAAGGTGGTACTATTCAAGAATAAACTCTCTTATGAAGAGAAGCTTGTTACAATCTTATATCATAGGGGAAACATTCTACAAAATAACACAATTCCCCTCATCAAGGTGCTATGGTGATACCAAAATTTTGGAGAAGAAACGTGGGAATCCGAGGATGTGATAAAGTTGAGTTACCCACATCTATTTTCGTGTGGGAAAAGGAAATTTCAAGGGTGAAATATCTTATGGGGGAAGATTTTAATGACCCAAACTTCTATCAATAAAAATTCTTCTTGATATAATTAAATGTCTTATTACGTAAAATGGATATATAACATATGCACTTATTTGGTTTTATGTTTTTTTATTTTAAAATACCTTTATGAATTATGAATGTTTTTAATATAGAATTTAAAGAGTGATCACATGATTAGTATAAATATAGGGATTTAAAAAATCTAGTTTACACCAAAAAAGGAAGTGATGGCCTCATCCAATAGAATTTATCCATACGAAGCCCATTTTCGGAGCTCGGAAAAGAGGTGGCATCATTGGGATTTGCTATGGGAAAAGCCCAAGCTGATCTTAAACACATTAATCTCGAAAGAAACCTCCTATAGAGAAGTTGAAGTTGATAGAGATTACCACCCGAGCGATGTTATCTGATCCACCCTAGAAGTCCATCATCATCGCACACCTTACCCTTAGGTCTTATGTGGGTGTTATAAGGGGTTATGTTACAAGATCATAGCACTATGATTGTTTGTATTGTTTTTTATATTTAATAAATAATATACATTTATTTTATTATTGTTACATTGTAAATAGTTTTTGAAGCACATATAGTGTTTTTTAGTTAATATTAAATTAAGAAATATATTTTGATGAATTACATGATATTTTAATTAAATATTATTTTAATAAAATATTATTAATAAATTAATTTTTAAATATAAATGATTATATTATTTTTAGTAAAACAATTGTTATTTTTATTATGGTTTGAAATCAGCTTTTATTAAAACACATGAATTTGTGATAATAATAGTTTTTTATTTTAAAGTAAGAATTCATAGATTTAGAAAATTATTTAGATAAAATGAATATTATTTTTGGAATCAGGGAATCTAAATTATCCAATGGTGAATTTTTCATAATTTTCTGACATTCTATTTTTTAGGTAAAAAATTAAATCCCATTTAATTATATATTGTGTTTAATGACATCATAATGTCCCAATAATGAACCAATAGTGATGTAATAAAATTATATAAGTGATATGTTCATACAATATATCTTTCAACATTAAAATAACGTTATTTTAGGTTTATTTTATATATTTTACCAAGCCTATCATGACCCGACCCTACACGAGCTCGAGCTGCAACTACCCCATGACCGCCTCCATAGGCCAAGGGCTGGCGACCAGTGCCGAAGGCACAAAAACTCGGGGAGGCATTTGCCTAAGTACCTGTACACACACACGCAACCCACTCAATGCAAAAGTGCAGAGTAAAAGAAAGAACAAGCAGAGTAAAAAGAAAAACTGCTATATATATACCAAAAATGTGCATCGACCTCTAAACAGTACAAGTAAAGTGCTGAAAAGGAAAAAGGGGAAAAACACGTGCCCAACCAGAAAAGTGCCACAACCCGACAAGAGGTAAACAAAACAAACAGCTGGAAGGGTTCCCCACCTGGAACCCGACCATGACCACCGCATGCGGTACAATCTCCCGAACTCCTATGCTCCAATGAAGTCACGACCAAACTATCCGTCATCTGCAAGGTCACACAATGTGCGGGAAAATCAAAAACAGGGGTGAGTATAAAAAATACTCAGTAGGATACCCCGAAGGCTCAAGGGAGCAACAAAGGAGGTACCGAAGGGTGATCAGTAGAGCGAACAGGAAAAGTAAAGGAGTACAACCGAGAGTGAAGTAAGGAGTACAGTAAAGAGTCCAGCTCAACCCAAAAAGAGGCAAGAAGGTAGACTCATCCAGACACAAAGAGCAGGAAATGGTGGGAATATGAACTTCTCGTCGAGTCTTCGCTACCTATAGCAGTAGATTAGACTCGTCCAATAATGAGAAGATAGACACGGAAAGCACGTGGTATACCCCGTGCGTTTTCACCTCACCTGGAAGGAGAGTAACCAAACCCAAGAAGTGGGTACCAGAACAAAGTATATATAAATACATATGCTCAATAAGAAGCCCGAACAAGGTCGTAAGGGGATCTCCATCCCGTAGATCAGCCCAAGAAAAGTGATTCTCCAACAGTCCCATATGTAACACCATCATTGATGCCCATCATCCCGCACGTCTTCCCCCGAACTAGAAGTCAAGGGGCTCAAACCACCGCACCTTGACACTATCTTCTTTGGGCGACACTGACTCACCCACACGGTTTTAGGTCGCGTCACAAGGACGCATCTCGGTGGGGGGAAGCGCCCCTCGTACTTGAGAGTTTTGGGGAAAGTCAACCACACCTCGTCACTGCCCCGCAGTCGAGAGGCCTCCTCAAAGTCAAATCTGTTCCATGACTGACCCGTACAACCAAGGGTCTCGCTTCGTTAATCACGAGGGAAAGCCACAGGCTAGCCTAGTAGAAAGGACTGAGCCTGGAATGCCGACAGGTGTCCCACAGCCCAGCCCTGCTGGAGGGTGATTCATAACTAGATATCGGGTGACCCACTTCCCAGCCCTGCTGGAGGGTATACCATAATACATCATCAGGCGACCCACTGCCCAGCCCTGCTGGAGGGTAGACCCTAATACATCATCACGAGACCCACTCCCCAGCCTTGCTGGAGTGTAGACCCTAATACATCATCAAGCGACCCACTGCCTAGCCCCGCTGGAGGGTAGACCCGGAATAAGTCGATATGCGACCCACTGCCCAGCCTTGCTGGAGGGTAGACCTAGAACTAGACGACGGGTGACCCACTGCCCAGCCCTTCTGAATGATAGACCCTAGGAGGTTGTCAGGTGACCCACTGCCCAGCCTCTGCTGGAGGGTTGACACTAGGAGAAGTCGACGGGTGACCCACTACCCAAACCCGCTGGAGGGTAGACCATAGGAGAAGTCAACGGGTGACCCACTGCCCAGCCCCGCTCGAGGGTAAACCCTAGGAGAAGTCGACGGGTGACCCACTGCCCAGCCCCACTGGAGGGTAAACCTGGAACTGCTCTGGCCATCCCTACTAAATGATACAACACTGGCCAACAGAACACAGAGTGGGTATCGAACAACCATCTGACTCCGGAACAAGACAAGGGGAAACCACTCAACCCTGCTGATCTAAACCATCGAACATAGAGCCTGGGGAAAAACTCAACCCCAT
Organism: Viscum album; assembly: GCA_963277665.1. NCBI lineage: Eukaryota > Viridiplantae > Streptophyta > Magnoliopsida > Santalales > Viscaceae > Viscum > Viscum album. The sequence continues at coordinate 437,192,054 of OY728157.1, read as the reverse complement.
TGGACAACAAACGAGCGCAGAGGGACCCTCTACATCGTGAGATGTCAATGTACGTAAAACAGAACATGGCACGCACATGGGGCCCACACGACGTGTGGCCCCAAGTCAACCCCAACTGAGCGCACAAACATCCTCAGGTACAAACAACCACATGTACCTCCAAGATTTCCCGTATACTCCAAGAGTATACCATGTTCCAGTCCAAAGGCTATTGTGCACACAACTCCCAGCGTCAACGCGAAGGCGTGACGTAACAACTCCAACCTCAAAGGCCCAGGCATGACCAACCACATCTTGTGAATCATTTATATCACTCTCCCAAGAGTGAGCGATCAAACGCCAAGGGTCCTCTACAAACAAGGTAGGGCGAACCACCACCGGAGTATCTTTCATGCTTCCACATTTAATAAGATCGTACAAGAGGCTCCGCACAGCCAAACAGATCACACCATTGTAATCATCGCTGAAAAACATGCGAGTTAGACTACTTACTCGCCTCAAACGGATATCCGATGGAAAAGTCGCCAACACCGCCTCACTCCCGAATGACGTCCCGTGATCCCAATCCTCGGACATGAAAACAGTCGGGTGCATCGCACCATTGCGATCCCCTCAAGAAAACACGTCAAAAGCACTACTCACTTGAGTGCAACAGATATCCAGAGAAAAAGATATGTTCTGGATCCCCGCGTACAAGCTGTACCACGCGGGACCCACAACCCGGTCCCGAAGCGCTGCGAACGGATCGCACCGTTGCGATCCTCTCGTAAAAGCACAGAAGATGGACTATTCACTTGTCCAAAATGGACACCCGGTGATAAAGATGGGAAATCACCGTCAACGCCCAAACGGCCCTCGTGGGGCCCGCACCATCATGCGGAATTATAGTGGGTAGACTACGCCAATGCGATGCCCTCAGAAAAACACCCAACATCGACTGCACGCACGCCCTGAACGGACGTTCGAGGAAAAAGTCGCTAAAAGCTGCACGCAGCTCAAAAGACGGGCCGTGGGGCCCATGCCTCAAGTCCAGCTTCAATGCCTGAAACCACCCTGGAAAACCTCGCCCCGGAACCAGGTTCACAATGCAACATATGGTACTCAAAGCAGACGTCAGATGCATCCGCGCCGCTCAAAAAAATATTCCCGAATAAACGCCCGTCCACTTGACGGTCATGTCGTGCCCCCGAGCCCCTCATTCGGGAATTAAAATTCCCCGAAACCATTTCAAAATATTCCTCCCATTATGAGGCACGCGCCTCCATAGACGGCTCGCGAAACCGACTCCCGGTTCATTATTTATTAAAATATAAACCATCTTATAATAATAATAATAATAATATTATTATTATTATAAACTAATTTATTTATATTTTTTATTAAAACTAGACCGACCGAAAGGCCAGTCTTCTTCTCCCAACAGGACCCGAAAAGGCAGGTCCTGGTTGGCCAGCCGGGGTCCGTAGACCCCGGTCTCCTCTTGCTACACGTCGATCGGCCACCTGCGCGGCGGCCCCCCCTACTTGCTGCCACCCCGCTGAGGGAGCCCGCACCTCCGCCTGGCTCTCGCACGCCGCCCGCGAGCCCTGGCCGACACCACCGCCTTCCGCTGAAGCCAACTGCACCAACCTCCGCTACCGAGGAAGACCCCCACCACCGAGCCGCCCTTCTCTTCCGCGGTGCTCACCCGGCCGAACCGGCCTCCGCCGCTTGGGAAAAACCGCTGGACCACCCCCAAACTGCTGGAAAACCACCGAAATCCTGCAATTTTCGGCGGACCGCTGTGGGCAGCTCGGGACTCGATATTTCGATCTGAAATAGGATCGGAAACCTTATAAAATCTACTACACGTTTATGGGATTTTTTCGAAGACTCGAAAGAGATTAGACGCAAAATAAGTAATTCAAAGAGGGATGTAGGAATTAAAAACGCAACAAAACCCTACCTCTTGGGCGTATCCCGTCGCTTCGCGACGATCCGCCGGCCGCCCGCAACACCTTGGAGACGAGGGGAGAAGGAGAGGAGGAGATTCTTCTCTGGTTGCTGCCTTCCACCAGAAGGTGAACAAGGGGAGGAGGGTGAGGGGTTTACTTAAATAGAAAATATTAATTTTAATTAATTAATTTCAAAACACCCCAAATTAACCCGTAACCAAAACTCTCGACAGGGTCGAGGTTAAGCCTCCCCTAGGGTAAACACCACCTCCTGAGCACAACAGTGGTCTCAGAATTGTAATCCAAGTCCCCATTCAAAATTTATTAAACATAGCGCCCAAGGCCGCTAAATTACGAAAAAGCCCATGGGGCCATTTTTTTCTCAGACGACCCGCGCCCGTGAAAATTATACCCCTCCTAGGGTAAACGACATGCTACGAACTCAACTGTGCCCTCGGTTTTCCAATCCGAGCCAACGTTTAATAGATTCTTGAGTTTCACCATAAAAAAAATAAATTTATTAATTAATTTATCCATTTAACGTTCCAGAAGCGGGCGAGGGGTCCAAACCTCTCACGACGACAAGTTTTATGTCATTCCTAGGGTAAACACTCCATTCCGGACCCATCCGTACACTCAGAACTCTGATCTGGATCACCGTTTAGGAGTTATCCTATTTATTTGGTGGTTGCAGTGTGAACGCACTGAAAACTCAATTCCGGCCACACCAGGGCTCGGAAACGCACGCTGTCTGAAGGCGCTGCTCTTGAATAAAATCAAGAATATTCCAAAGTCATCTGCAGAAAAAACTGGGTTCTTACATCATTCCCACCTTCAAGATTTTCATCCCCAAAAAGAAAATCTAGGGAGAAAAAGAGGGTACTAAGCCCACACCCGACTCTTCCGTACCCAGAAAAACTCTCGCACAGCTCTGCGCCACCGCACACAGACCAAAGGATTGATCTGTTCACGCTGGGTCGGTCCTTGCCGATGTCGTGCACCCACTCCAAACATTGGGTTTAGGGCAAGGCAGTAGAGAACCTCTCCATCCCTCTGCACGGTCTCAAACGGTCTTAAGGACCTCAGGGGTAGCTCACGTCCCCAACCAAACCTCTACGTCGCACGCCGCGACTGGAATCCCCACCCGCACCTGGAACAAGGCCCGGTGATTTGCTCCTTCAGAATATCCATATGGTGAAAAGCCCAAGGATATCTGGTCACACATGATTTCACAGCCGATGTCTCATAGCCAAGGCCCTCTTACATGCTCGGAAGTGAAGGAGTCAACACCATCGACTAAAGGAAAAGTTACCATGCCTTTTTATCATACCAACACAGGTTTACACCGACTCCGCATGCCACCCTGGAAGCACCTCATGCAAGGAGCAGGGAGGAAATCATTCCACACACAGATTCTAACAATTCTACTAAAAGAAGTAGAAGAGTCACAAGGGGTACCTTGCATTACCTCATGCTCTGCAGGATCGTAGACATCCAAAACTCGCGGCTGTTCGCGGTCCCAACTGTCAGCTCTCAGAGCCCGATGTGGACAACCTAGTGGTGATGGGAAGACCTCGTAAGGTCATCCCCCACTACCAGCTCCTCCCTCGCCCCTTTTAGCACAACCTCACTGGGCGCTACTCCGATCACGGCGATGCCTCTGCCGTAGTGGTGCGCCTGCTGCCTTCCCGAAGCTCTCAGCAACTCGGGTCGGGCAGTCTCGTGCCAAGTGATCTCGCCCATCACAAGCATAGCACCGCCGCTCCCTGAGCTGTCCTGGGGCCCTCCGACACCACTGTGGTGTACGAACACGGCCCGAAGCCCACTCATAGAAGGGAACCCTTGGATGAGGCCCTGCACTTTTCAGCCAAGTGGTATACGACCATGTCTCTGAAACCAGCAATGGAAAGGCCAACTGCATCGAGGTCCTGTCCTCGGGCGCCTGCTAGCTACGGAAGATGTCCCGGCTCCATCACGCCCACTGCCACTACCAACCACAAAACATGATAGGAACCTCTCTGTCACCAACGCCTGCTCTGGCAGCCCGGAATATGTGGAAATTTCCAAGGGTACTATGACAACACGAATCTCTCAGTGGAAACCCTGCCCAAACTTCCGTGCTCGGATGTTGTCGTCATGGACCAAGTCCGGGTAAAAGCGTGAATGGTCTGCAAAACTAGCCGCGTAATCGGCCACTGTCATCCCTCCCTGCTAAAACTATAGGAGCTCCTGAATCCGAACGGAACGGAAGAAGGAGGGGAAAAACTCCTCACAGAACAACAACTGAAAGTCGCCCCACGAAAGCGACGTATCTTCTAGACACTAAGTCACCAGACTCCACCAACGCCAAGCTTATCCACGAAAAAGGCTGGATACCAAAGCCACTCTTTGATCTGTCAGCGTTTTCACAAGCCTGAAAAGGTGAACCACTGCCTCGAACCAAGCCTCTGCTACCTGAGGGTCTGGCTCACCACTGAACCTCAGTGGTCTCTGCCGCTGGAACTCACGGAGCGCGCTCAACCTGCGGTCAAGCTCAGCCTGCTCTGCTGAAACTGTCTGCTGCTCAATAGGTGGGGGTGCTGCTACCGGCCCACCCGATGAAAGGGGATTGCATGATGGGTCCTGGACTGTGGCCTCATAGCTCACAGGGTCGTTGTCATGAACCAAAGCTGGTATCCTGGCTGGCTGTCTTCATGGAGACATCCTGAATATTATCAAGGAGTTCCGCGGTTAGATGAGCATATATGTATATACCAATAACAATAACAATGGGGAGCTGACTCAAGAAGGATAGTCAAAGACTGAATCCTATGTGATGCACAAACAAATTTTCCCTGCAACAAGTGTCTCATCATGCATAGTCGATAAGCGGGTTATCAAGGTCCTGGTGAATGGATACGTCGGCCGCCGCACCATCACTAGACTCCCTGGCCTGAGAGCCGCTCTCGAGACACGTTAACATTGTTTCCCTAAATCACAAACAATTCCGTTTTAGGGACGTCCGCACAACGACCCAAGGAACGAACCACCTCTGATACCACTTTTTCATGAATCGACCCTACCCGGGCTCGAGCCGCAACTACCCCAAGCCCACCTCTATATGCCAGGGGCTGGCGACCGGCACTGAAGGCACAACAACTCGAGGAGGCCTTTGTCTAAGTACCTGTACACACACACCTAGCCCACTCAATGCAAAAGTGCAGAGTAAAAGAAATAACAAGCATAGTAAAAAGAACAACTGCTATATATATCCCACAAATGTGCATCGACCTCTAAACAATACAAGTAATGTGATGAAAAGGAAAAAAGGGGTAAAAAATGCGCCCAACCAGAAAAGCGACACAACCCGGCAACAGGTAAACAAAACAAACAGCTGGAAGGGTTCCCCACCTGCAACCCGACCATGACCACCGCACGCGGTCCAAGCTCCCGAACTCTTATGCTCCATTGAAATCACGACCAACCTGTTCGTCGTCTGCAAGGTCACACCTTGTGCGGGAAAAGCCCAAATAGGGGTGAGTATAAAAAATACTCAGTAGGATACCCCAAAGGATTGAGGGAGCAACAAAGGAGGTACTGGAGGGTGAGAAGTAGATCAAATAGGAAAAGTAAAGGAGTACAACTGAGAGTGTAGTAAAAAGTACAGTAAAGAGTCTAGCTCAACCCAACAAGAGGCAAGAAGGTAGACTCGTCCAGACACAAGGAGCTGGGAACAGTGAGAAGATGATCTTCTAGTCGAGTCTTCACTACCTATAGCAGGAGAGTAGGCTCGCCCAACCATGAGAATCTAGACATAGAAAGCACGTGGAATACCCCGCGCGTCTTCACCTCACCTGGAAGGAGAGTAACCAAACCCAAGAAGTGGGTACTAGAAAAAGGTTTATACAAATGCATATGCTCAATAAGAAGCCCAAACAAGGTCGTAAGTGGATATCCATCCCATAGCTCAGCCCAAGAAAATTGAGTCGCCAACAGTCCCAGATGTAACATCATCAACAATGCCCAGCATCCCGAACATCTTCCCCGAACTACAAGTCAAGGGGCTCTAACCACCACACCTCGACACTATCCGCTTTGGGCGGCACTGACTCGCCTGGACGATTTTAGGTCACGTCACAAGGATACATCTCAGTGGGGGGAAGCGCCCCTCATACTTGAGTGTTCTGGGGAAAGTCAACCACACCTCGTCACTTCCCCATAGTCAAGAGGTCTCCTCAATGTCAAATTCATTCCATCACTGACCCGTACAACCAAGGGTCTCACTCTAGTAATCACGGAGGAAAGCCATAGGCTAGCCTAGTAGAAAGGACTGAGCTTGGAATGCCGACAGGTGTCCCACTGCCCAGCCCTGATAGAGGGTAATTCATAACCAGATATCGGGTGACCCACTACCCAGCCCTGCTGGAGGGTAAACCCTAATACATCATCAGGAGACCCACTACCCTGCCCCACTGGACGGTAGAACCTAATACATCATCAGGAAACCCAATGGCCAGCCCCACTGGAGGGTAGACCCTAATACATCATCAGGCGACCCACTGCCAAGCCCCGTTGGAGGGTAGACCCGGAATGAGTCAACAGGCGACCCACTGCCCAGCCTTGCTGGAGGGTATACCTGGAACCAGACGACGGGCGACCCACTGCCCAGCCCTGCTGGAGGGTAGACCCTAGGAGGTCGTCGGGTGACCCACCGCCCAATATCTACTGAAGGGTAAAACCTAGGAGAAGTCGACGGGTGACCTACTGCCGAGCCCCACTGGAGGGTAGACCCTAGGAGAAGTCGACGGGTGACCCACTGCCCAGCCCAGCTAGAAAGTAAACCTTAGGAAATGTCGCCAGGTGACCCACTGCCCATCCCCACTGGAGGGTAAACCTGGAACTGCTCTGGCCATCCATACTGAATGATACAGTACTGGCCAACCGAACACGGAGTGGGTATCCCGCAACCATCTGACTCCAAAACAAGACCAGGGGAAACCACTCAACCCTGCTCATCTAAACCATCGAACACAGAGCCGGGGGAAAAACCCAACCCCACTGGTCAGCAAATGAGCACAGAGGGACCCTCTACATCGCGAGAGGTCAAAGTACATAAAATAGAACACGACATGCACATGGGGACCACACGACGTGTGGCCCCAAGTCAACCCCAACTAAGCGCACAAAAGTCCTCAAGTACAAACAACCACATGTACCTCCAAGAGTTTTTATATACTCCCAGAGTATACTACATTCCATCCCAAAGGCTATCGTGCACACGACACCCAGCGTCAACGCGAAGGCATGATGTAACAAATCCAACCTCAAAGGCCCATGCACGACCAAACACATCTTTTGATTCATTTATATCACTCTCCCAAGAGTACGCGATCACACACCAAGGGTCTGCTACAAAAAGGTAGGGCGAACCACCACCAGAGCACCATTCATGCTTCAACATTTAATAAGATCACGCAAGAGGCTCCGCACAGCCAAACAGATCACACCATTGTAATCCTTGTGAAAAAACACACAAGTTATACAACTTACTCACCTCAAACGGATATCTGATGGAAAAGTCGCCAACACCGCCTCACGCTCGAACGACATCCCGTGATCCCGAGCCTTGGCCCCAAAAACAGTCGGGTGCATCGCACCATTGCGATCCCCTCAATAAAACACGTCAAAAGCACTACTCACTTGAGTGCAACAGATATCCGGAGAAAAAGATACATTCCGGCTCCCAGTGTACGAGCGGTACCATGCGGGACCTGCACCCCGGTCCCGAAGCGCTGCCAACGGATCGCACTGTTGCGATCCTCTTGTAAAAGCGCACAAGATGGACTATTCAGTTGTCCAAAACGGACACTCGATGATAAAGATGGGAAATCACCGTCAACGCACAAACGGACCTCGCGGGCCTGCACCATCATGCGGAATTACAGTGGGCAGACTGCGCGAACATGATGCCCTCAGAAAAACACCCAACATCGACTGCTCGCACGCCCCAAACGGACGTCCGAGGAAAAAGTCGCTAAAAGCTACACACAGCTCAAAAGAAGGGTCGTGGGGCCCATGCTTCAACTCCGACTTCAATTCCCGAAACCACCCAGGAAAAATTCACCCCAGTGCCAGGGTCCCAACGCAACTGATGACACTCAAAGCGGACGTCGGATGCGTTCGCGCCGCTGAAAACTAGATTCTCGGATAAACACCCATCCAATTGATGGTCATACCGCACCCCCGAGCCCCTCATTTCGAGAATTAAAATTCCCCGAAACCATCTCAAAATATTCCTCCCATTATGAGGAACGCGCTGTTGTAGATGGCTCGAGAAACCGACTATCGGTTCATGATTTATTAAAATATAAATCATCTTATAATAATAATAATATTATTATTATTATAAACTTATTTATTTATATTTTTTTTTAAAACCAGACTGGCCGAAAGGCCGGTCTTCTTCTCCCAATAGGACCTGAAAAAGGTGGGTCCTGGTTGACCAGCCGGAATCCGTAGTCCCCGATCTCCTCTCGCTACACGCCGACCGGCCACCTGCGCGGCGGCCTCCCCTGCTTGATGCCGCCCTGCTGAGGGACCCCGCGCCTCCGCCTGGCTCTCGCTCGCCACCCGCGAGCCCCGGCCGACACCACCGCCTTCCGCTGAAGCCAGCCGCACCGGCCTCCGCTGCCGAGGAAGACCCCCGCCGTCGAGCCGCCCTGCTCCTCTGCTGTGCTCACCCGGCCGAACTGGCCTCCGCCGCTTGGGAAAAACGGCCGGACCACCACAAAACCGCCAGACAACCACCGAAATAGCGCAATCTTCAGCGGACCACTACGGGAAGCTTGGGACTCGGAATTTCAATCCGAAATAGGCATTGGAAACCATATTAAATCTACTACGTGTTTATGGGATTTTTTCGAAGACATGACAGAGATTCGACGCAAATAAGTAATTCAAAGAGGGATGTAGGAATTGAAAACACAATAAAACCCTACCTCTTGGGCGTAGCCCGTCGATTCGCGACGATCCGCCGGCCACCCGCAACACCTTGGAGAGGAGAGGAGGAGGAGAGGAGGAGCTTCTTCTTTGGTTGCTACCTTCCGCCAGAAGGTGAACAAGGGGAGGAGGGTGAGGGGTTTACTTAAATAGAAAAATTAATTTTAATTAATTAATTTCAAAACACCCCAAATTAACCCGTAACCAAAACTCCAGACAGGGTCAAGGTTAAGCCTCCACTAGGGTAAACACCACCTCCTGAGCACAACGGAGGTATCTGAATTTTTCTCCGAGACCCCATTCAAAAGTTATTAAACTTAGTGCCCGAGGCCGCCAAATTACAAAAATGCCCCTGGGGCCAGTTTTTTCTCAAACGGCCCGCGCCTGTGAAAATTATACCCCTCCTAGGGTAAACGGAATGCTCCAAACTCAAAGGTGCCCTCAGTTTTCCAATCCGAGCCATCGTTTAAGAGATTCTTGAGTTTCACCATTAAATGAATAAATTTGTTAATTAATTTATCCGTTTAACATTCCAGAAGCAGGCGAGGGGTCCAAAAGTCCCATGCCGACAAGTTTTATGTCGTTCCTAGGGTAAACACCCCATTCTGGACCCATCCGTACACTTGGATCTTTGATATGGATTGCTTTTTAGGAGTTATCCCATTTATTTGGTGGTTTCTGTGTGAACACACTGAAAACTCAATTCCGGCCATTACGGGTCTCGGAATCGCACGCTATCTGAAGGCGCTGCTCTAGAATAAAATCCAGAATTTTCCAAAGTCCTCCGCAGCAAAAACCGGGTTCTTACAAAGCCTTAGTGGACCCATTAAGACATATAAAACAATTTATTTTTTAAAAAACTATTTTTTTGGAGAGTGTGACCCAACTCCACATAAGCAAGTCTAATATTTTAAGAAGCTCGGCCATTTGCATTATAAAATAATGTTTTCCACTTTTCTTGGGAAAAAACCATGGTAAAAACCATGGTTTGGTTTGTGGTTTTTATTAGTTTATTGTCTGGTGGACAAAACCTAAATAATAAAGAATTCCTTCTCTCTTCCTATATAGTCCAACCCGAGATTCCACTTCCTCTTTACTCAAAGCCTTTGGATCTCAACCAACCTCTGAAATCCTCTATCAATAATCCACCCAAGGCTCCCCAAGATCCTAATAATCCTCTCCCAATCCTCTCTCAAGCCTTTGGTATTACACTACCATGTAAGGGATTTATTCCTTTCTCATTTTTTTCCAAATTTATTTAAGTAGTTATACCATTTTTCATGAAATTAAAAATGTAGGGGTATGATTTAAAACCTCCCACATACATAAATACATATTTTTTTAATAAAGAGATAACCCTTTATCTATCATTAACACCTCCCATGTACACCTGTTACCATGTCAAGATTCCGTAAGGAATTTTTCTCTTCTCATTTTATCTATCATTAACCCTTTATTTTGTATTATGAATATAAATTATATTACATATGTTGGGACATGTATCTAAATGAACCCCATGTAGTCCATTTCATGTACATATGACAATACACCCCTTTATCTCTCATCAACCATTTTTATGAATTCATTTGTCATGCCATAATGCTGCTAAAATTGTACTGTGATTTTCCATCCCAAAGTCATTGTGTAGTGACTACCATGCCCATTTCTCTATCAAGGGTATTCACCTTTATTCAAATTTACTTTTTTATTATAGAGTTTCATGTAAGAATTTAAATTTCCTTTATTGTGGAATAAATTATGATGTTTAATGAATCCACGTAAAGTGATTCATGTCACACACTTATTCATGAAATGAAATGATTAATAAGGGTGCTCCATGATAGAACTCCAATGCATTGGGTAAAGATTTGTATCATGATACATCAAGTTCAATGAAAGATTACTCATGATAATTCATGTTCAATGAGGTTTTACTCAAGATCCATGTGAAATGATTCTTGGATCATGCTAATATCATGTTAAATTTTGTTTCCACATTTCCAAGTTATGATATTCTTGCTATACCATGCCTTTATGTTCAGGTTAACTTATGATCCATTGATACTCTTATTTCCTAAAATGTATTTTATTATTCTTTTTTATGCCTTATTTACTTCCTTTCAGTGCTTTAAAGCTCACCCTTTTATTCTTCTTGTCATCATGTTATCCCATTCAATGTTATGTGTGAAGGAATGATGTGGTCATGTAAAAGACGTTTTCAATAGGATATTGCATTTTATGTATTAAGTTTTTATTTAATGTTCCTACGACCCAAATACACTAGACCTCTAGATATTCTATGTTGTATTAAGTGAATTATTTATGTAATAAATTACGTTTATGTTTGTAAAGAGAGTAGGGTTGTTATAGAATATGGTATTTTAATATGTTTTTAGATATTTCAGGTTATAGACTATCAATTATTGCTCTAATGATTGATATGTGACCCTATGATCATAATTATTTTCTAACATTGATAACTTTTTTGATTCATTGTTTTTTAATTAGTTAAATAATTTAATAAAATGAGAGACATTAAAATTTGGTATTTAATAATATTATTGTTTGTGAATGAAGTGTTGAGGCAAAATGGAAGTGTAAATAAAGTAGAATTTTTGATATTAATAACAACATTATTTTATGTTTTTTACAATTTTATTCATGTGGATAATTTTGTTTCTTTTAACTGTAATGATTTTATATTTATATTATAGTGGTGGTTGGGAATGGTTAATGTAGTGATAAAACAGGTGATGTTGTGAAAGTGGTGGAATCATTCTTATGGATTTCTACATGAGGTGTTATTTTGGTTTATGTTATTGTTTACAGGTAACATGGGATAATGTTAAAACTAATGAAATATTTAATTTTCAGGGGATGTGATGAATTAAATAGATGACAGAGTAATGATTTGTGAAAATTTAATAATGTGATATGAGAAAGTCAGGACTGGTGTAATATGTTAATAGATATAACAAAATATGTTAATGATTATAATGTTTCTAGTAAAAGAAATCTCTAAAAAATGATGATAAGGTGATAAATATGATTTTTTTGATGTAAAAATATTTTATGATGTCATTGTGGTTGGGGTTTTAGTGGTTATTCATGTCATTAGTTATAAATGAGAGGTATTTGAATATAATTGATAGTAATTGGTCATAGTAATAACTGATATGATTTTTTGGGCCAACACATAGAATGGGATTGTATAGTTTATTATATAAACTTATTTATATTTTTTATGTTCCCTCACCAAAGTTGGGTAATCTTTCCAACACACATATTAGGACATCGGTTTCAAGTGTTTTCCTCAATATCTAGGACGGATGTGACATAAATGGATGACTATTCCCTCTTATAAGATTATTCATCCACATGTAGCATGGGATATAATGGCTCAATATTATGATATATATATATATATATATAATTGAGCTATAATGACTTCAGTTGAATGTGTTTATATATACATAGGATATCATGGATTTGTGAGTATATGGTTTTGATATAAATGTACGGTGGTGATGTAAATGAAAGGAGGGAATGAATTTTATGTCTTTCATTATTAAATACCCAATCATAGAAAATATATGATGATAATATGGTTATATGATGATATGTGTCACACTACAACTATAGTATTTATTTCTTTTTATTCTTCTCTTGGATTCGTTATTTTGGTTGAGGTTCGGGTCGAGTTACCCATTTGAATATTTTTGTTTCTAAATTTTAATGTTTCTTTTTAAATGGGGCATGGTTTGAATGCATGTTTCGAGTGTAAACCATGTGGTATGTTATGAAGGAGGGTGTTTTCAGTTCAATTTTTTCTAGAATGGTTTTCCTAGCATCGGTTATACACATTTTGGGACAAACCATGAAAGGACAAGGGGAAACTGTATGGCTTTGTTTTGGTGTCTGGTATGTGGCACCCTACTTTTACCTAGTTAGAAAAAACCATGAGGAATACATACAGGGATGATCTATTATTTTAAATAACCTAATGCCATGGTAGGTGCATGGTTTCTCATATAGTACATCTAAACCTTATTGGTTTCCTTTTTTAATAGGTTGTGCACAATTGGTGTATATCTTTCCAAACCATGTTGTCCAACCATTCAAGCATCTGAGATCTTTAAAAAGATGATATTCTTGTTCTACCCATATTAATTTTTAACCCCAAATTGAGACCCCTCCCCCTTTTTTGATCAAGGCAAATGAACGGAGCCCTTAAGATCCTCCCACTTAAATCCTTTTACCCCATTATAGTTCTATCAATATTTATTGGTGAGTTCCCTTTACACTTTTTATTAATATCCCCCTTTATTCTTCTTACTCTCATCGTTTCTTAGAGTTTGTTGAGTTGGTTCTCTCTTACAATAATCCTATCATCTAGAGTCAATGGGTTTGATTTTGTTTCTTTTGTTCTAGGGTGTTTGAATTGTCTCTTATGGTGTGTTCTTCATTATTCTAGAGTTTTTTATCATTCACACATCCTTGAGGTAGGTGTTTACATCTATTTCCTTTCAAAAAAATTCCATTTGATTCTTAGTTATTGCAAAATAATTTATATATATATATTTTCCTTTTTATGTGTTGTGTGATAAATTGTGGTGATTTCATGTTGCTAATTTGGCGATAAATAGTATATAAAAGGATTTATATATATAATTCTATGGTTACTTGCACGTATGGTGTTTGATGAAATGTCAAATTGGTATTTTATATCAATAGTGGGGTGATTTGGGTGGTATTTACCCTTGGATATGTTTTGGTATGTTGGTTGGTTTATGAATTGGGTGTTTTGTGAGAATTTTGGTGATTTCTTTGTTTTAGTGATTGTGCGAAATTTTTGTGTTTCGTGGTAGTATAAATGGTTATTTTAAATAATGGATTATTGGTACTCCCTTAGTTTTCAATGAGTGTTCCATTAGATGTGGGAACATACATATGTGCATGAGGTTAACATATGAATTGGTACAAAAATGATAATTGCCTCGAGGGTGATGTTCATATTGAATTTGGATTTCCAAATGACCTTTTTCTTCTTCTTTTCTTCCTTAACCTCATTTTTTTTAAATTGATATTCTAAAACCTCAATGTTTGTTATGCATCTCTTTTCCTACGAGATGATTTCAAATGTGGTTTTTAAAATATGGATTCTAAATCTTGGACAATTTATTACATTATAATATGATGTGGTTTCTAAATGATTTAATAGCCCTTTATAAAATTTTCAAGTTTTTGTATGTTTTAACCTTGGTTTTAAAATGGGCTTAGAAAATTGTATTTGGTTTTGAAAATGTAAATACCTGGATGGTACCATATGATGTTTTGGAAATAGGTTTTGAAACTCATGTCATGTGATGGGATGGTTATAAATTTAAAATGGAACTTTGTGTGATGAGAACCCCTATGGTAGATCCTCGAAGGATAGGGTCCCCACATAGGTGGTTTTGGTTATTGGGATTGGAAATTATAGTGCATATGGGTTATTGGATTGATCCACCTGTGAGAGGACCTCCCTATTCACTAAGTATTATTATGATGGGATTTATGGGTGTCATATTGAGGGTCAAGTGATGGTTCCTTATCAAACAAAATTATATGGGTTGGTACCACTGGATTATATTAGAGGAAAACTGAGAAGTTCCACTATATTGGATACCTTAGAGAAACAAATTTGTTGTTGACTATGGAGTTGAACCATACACCAACAAGTGAGTCTGATTTGGGAATGTCTAGGGATTTCTTATAGAGATGTTTAAGAAATGACCATGATTATTATATTTATATTTTGTTTCATTCTAATACATAAATACCTTTTGGTTATATTTTCATTATTTTCATCATTCCCCCATTTATTATCTTGTGTGGTTCTTTGTTTGAGTTTTGGTGCTAAAAATTCGGTCTGGGAATAGAAAACTGTTTTCAAAAGAGAATTTGTGTGTATTTTTCTAAAAAGGGTATTTATGGAAAGTAGGGTTTCTCTCTTAAATTGATAAAACCATATTTTATAAATTCATTTCAAACTATTTTTTTGGTATATTTAGTTAAATGAAATGAATCGACTCTGTGGTGTTTACCTACTAACCTGTTTATGCTCACACCCAACTTGTGCCACTTGCCATTGGTAGCCCAAGATATTTTGTAGGTTCATATTTTGGGTTTGGATTTACATTTGGAGAAGGTTGGTCTATGTATGGTGATGAGGATGAGGTCACATAAAGATCATGTTAGTGAGGTTTGGTTTTGGGTTGGTTTATAGTTCACATTTTTGTTTTATTTTTGTAGTTGTATTTATTTATGTATTTTTTAATGAGTTTATTTTTATTATGATGAATACTCTATTTTGATAATTGTAATATTTTTTTATTGGGAAAAATTATTCTGATGGTTATATATTTGATTCATGGTGCTAGTCTTTAGGATGAGAGGATCCAAAATTCCTCTTGGGCCTTGTCGAGGATGAGGGCGGGGGTTGCATAAGATTGGATCCGCTCATTGTTCAAAAAAAAATTCAGATAAACCTTTTTTTATTTAGGGAATCAGTAATATTAGATATTATGAATTTAGAGACTCTATAAGTATGTTTGAGAAGGAAGTCATGAACCCTTTCTCATTTTGATCCTCAAGTTGTTGGGTTAGTTTGGGACTTGGGTATTTTGCTTTGACTGTGTGGATATGGAATAGAAATCAACATGATCTATTGCTACATAATAGTCTTAAATGGATTGGTGACCCATGTGGGGCTGGGATCACAACCCTAGGTATTCCCAATGAATGATTTTTTCATTGGTCATTTTCCAAAAAAGCATGTGATTGGGATTTTCATCATTTCTAGTTCCCTATACTAGGTGTTCGGTGTGGGTATCATGTTTTTTTGTATCTTTCTGATGTATCTGGATATAAAATATTATTTCTTTAAAAAAAATTTTCAAAATGAAAACGTTGCAATCTATGATATTTTGGGAGTTGGTGATTTATTTTCATTTGGAAGTGAGTTTGGGTTCTCTGAAATGTGGCTTGAGATTTGAATACGTTTTGAAAAAGGGAATTAAATGTTTGCTTTTGAAAAGGGAATCTGGTTTCATTTGTTATTTTTGGCATGTGATCTAATTTTTTGGGGTGTTCCTTTGGATTAAATGTTGGTTGATGTTGGTTTCAACCTTTTGTTTTCTTTCTGCTCAGCGTATGCCACCTAAAAATGTCCAATATTTTTCAAACGAGTTTCATCGAGCTATTGGACTTTTAATGAATCTTAATGGAGTGGTGGAATCTATTTATTATTGGTATTTGACTATTTTTTTATGGTAATAAATGTATTTTTTAGGTTTTAGAGTGGATTGATTTAGTCGTAGGCATTTTTATGTCATTGGGAACTCCCAAAGCCATGTGGGTATGAGTTGTCCTGTGTTTTTTTGATAGTCCAGCTTTAGATTGATGGAAGATGGTCTTTCAACCATAATTTCATGTTGGTATGTTGTGGGGAGTGTCTAAGAAAACATTAATCCAATGGTTCATACCTGAGGTGATGCATGCGAAGAATGTTTTAGAGCTCTTCGGTATTCAGCAAGGTCAAGGGAAGGTCAAAGACTATGTTGACCACTTTAAGGAGCTAGTTTCCTTATATCCATAGATAAAATCAGAGGATTAGTTGAAACATCATCTCTATTTTTGAGTTATTCCAATATATATAATGAATAGAGTAATCACATCTAGTGAATTTCGATTCAAGAAGCCCATGGATGATGCACCCCTAGCCGTATTAGTTCACGAGGTGTAGTCAATAGAGGTTGGTGATCGTGGAGGTTCCCTATCAAGAGAGGAATGAGTGATAAAGGATACCATTACTGAGTAGTAACATTTGATAGTTTTTTTCCACTATAATCATATTCATCATTTTTGTGCTTCCTCTGAGGCCGGTTCAGGAATTTGAAGTAATCTTGTCATGATCCTTCGATGTCTGGTCGTTTATGTGTCTATACCAACCCTTCTATTTATTTCACATTAATTCATAACTAATCACATATAATTAAACATGATACAACCATTAATATTGAGAATTATATTGTATTTTTGAATTAGGTACATTACAAAGAAACTGAAAATAAGAAATACATCTCCATTATTGGAAACATCCTTAATAATATCATAATATTCCTTCGTACATAAAACTGTGTGGTATAACATGAGGAAATAGATAATCAAGGGGTGAGCTATAAATCCTAGTAAGGGAATAAATAATTCATAACTTGAAGAAATAATACATGTTAGATAGTGGGAATATTAATGGGGAATAAAAGGAGTGGGAATTGTAAACATGAATAATGAGACCTGATAGAAAATTATAATCATAAAGGAAACATGGTAAACATAGAAGCAACAAAAAACACTTTATAATAAACATAAGTCAAGGATAAATGCAAAGAAGTTAGGATAGAAAAATTCTTATAAATTAATAATATTTACTATCTATCCTAGCATGACATCTCATAATACTAAATACAACCCAATGTATTAGACCACTATATAATTCATAGCGTACCCATCACATTCATTTTATTCTCATTCTTAAGTATGCCACATAGATCATAAAAAATAGATTAATTCATAATAATGTTTTACTATATGATCAAGTAGTGTTAAATAAAAACATTAAAGTCCCCAATAATATAAATATATGTGTATAAAGGTGTAGACCCTTGACAAGAATTTAGTATGTGTATTTACTAAAAATTGTTTTGGCATGGAATATTGCTGTGAAATTTTAGCAGCATAATAAGGGAGAATAAGAGTTCATTGGATGAATTAATGAGGCATTAAGGGGCATATCATCATTTAGAAATCATAAGGTTAGTATATGGAATGTGAAAAAAACACACCCTAATATTAGTAATTGGAAATAAAATGAAATTAAATGAATAATATTCTTGAATAAAGGGGGGGGAGGGAGAGGAACCTTTACATGAGTGTGTGACTCCAAATGCTTGAGAAGAGCTTCATTAGAGCTTGGGGGAGATTTTATAGGACTCTAGAGAGGTCAGGTAAGATTAATAACATGATTGAATTATTTTTAGTGATTCTAAATGAGATATTGGTAGGTTTTATATAAGAAAAGAGTGGAAGAATTCTTTATCATTTCTCAAACATAGGTTTTGGAATCTATACAATAAAAAAAACAAAAAACCTTCCCTTGGTATCCTCCCATGGTTTCTACCAAAAGAGAGTGATTTTAATTATTTTATAAGTTTATGGGATGAAATTATTGAAATATTTCCAGTTTTGATGTGGAATTGAGTCATACTCCTAAAGAAATGATTTTAAAACCTTAAAATATATTACAGGTTTTGGAGGATTCTTAAGGATTTATAATATTAATAAAATAAAAATAAAATCCCCTTATTTAAAATGTAAAACATATATTTTTTTACAGACACCTTTATAGTACTTATTACGTCCCTTTTGGGTCATTATGATGTCATTATACACTATATATATTTATATGATATTTTATTTTTACCTAACAATAAGACTATCTCAAAAAATTATGAAAAAATCACCATGGGATAATTTTGATGTTATTATTCCCAAAATAATATTCATTTTATCAAAAATAATTTTAATAATATGTTTATTTCCTCTTTTAAAATAAAAATCACCATTTATTACGAAATGATGTGTTTTTTGAAAATAATAGTTTTCAAATGCTTATAAAATTTAAATTTGACTTCACAAATATTAGATGTTCATTTAGATTTATTATAAATTATTTAATAACAATATTTTATTAAATTATTATTTATTTCAAAAATCCATTAAATCATCAAAATAAACATCCTAATTGAAATCGGGTATTAATTAAAAATACAATTTGCGTTTTATTGTATACAAATCAATATTATTTATAAAGTAATTATAAGAAGGAAATAAAAAAATATTAAATTAAAAATAAAATGTGCATATTTATATTATTATGGTATAGATATATATCCCTTTAATACACAAGAAAACACCCTAAGTAAAAGGTGTGTGACAGTGATATTTTCATGGGGTGGTTTGACATACATGCTTTGGTCTATGACTTAATAAGCTTTAATTTCTCCCTTAAATGGTTTCTATCATGATTAAGTTGTTGGATCTCATCTTGGGATTGGTCTCGGGAAAATAACAGTGATTCTGTCTCCCTCACAATCTTCAATAAATATGATTCATAGGGTAAAATCCAACAAGATGAGGTCATCACATCCTTTTTTTTGTTAATTAGATTGTTTAAAACCCTATATTTATACTTATAATTTGATCAATTTTCAATATCTAAATTATCAATTTTAATAATGCTTAATGTTATTTTAAATTCGATATAATATATTAAAACCAAATAAGTTCATATGTTTTCTATAAGCATAAAAAATAATAATACATTTAATTAAATCACTTGGGAGATTTATTTATAAAAGTTAGGGTCGTTACAATATTCCCCCTATAAAAATGTCACCCTAAAAAATTTCATTTCCCACACTAAAATAGATGAGGGTAATTATATTTCATCATATCCTCTAGTTCACGTGATGCTTTTTTCAACTTTTGGTTTCTCCACAACTCTTATACTATTTACATTGTCTTATTCCATAGAACTTTGTATCTATGATCTATGATCCTAACTGATTTCTCCTCATATGATAGATAATTCTACAATGACAGATCCTTTAGATTAAGTACATGTGAGCGGTCTGGTATGTACTTCCTCAAGAGGGATATATGAAATAAATCATTTACATGAGATTAGTTAGGTGGGATTTCTAATTGATAGACCATCACATCGATGCGAACAAGAATCTCAAAGAGCATGATGTATCATGGAATATGATTTTCCTTATTCCAAAATCTCATGAATTTAATCAACTGAGATATGTGATGGAATACCATGTATCCAGCATCAAACATTATGTCCCTTAAAAAATTATTAGTATATCTCTTTTGTCAAATATATGCATCCTTGATGTGTTGTTTAATGATCTTGACATTTTCCACTATTTTCTCAACCATATCAGGACCTATCAGTTTGTGATTACAAACATCATCCCAACAAGTATGTGTTCATCATTTCTTCCCAAAATGTTATTCATAGGGATCTATTTGGATTCTTGAGTTGGAATTGTTATTTTATGGGAACTATACTAAAAGATGATATTGATCCCATCCTCCTTTGGATGTTCGTTAAGCATGAACACAACATGTACTCAAGTGTCTAGATAGTCAACTCAGACTAGCCTTCAGTTTGAGGTTGATAATCTATGATGATGTTCAACATAGTATTTAGATCATGTTGGAGACTCTTCCAGAACATACATGTCAATCTTTGATCGCAATTGGATAAAATCAATAGTGGTGTTCCATGTGGTGTCACCACTTCTCTAATGTATATCCTTCCATGTTGATCGATTGAGAAATCCTATCAAAATTTAAATTATGTGAGAATTCATCATAGGATGATCGACCAGAACCCATATAGTATCCTCTCCATCTAATTTATTCAGAAGACAAGTGAAAAACTCTATGGTGATGTTGTCCCATTTCCATGTAGGTATGGGTAATTATTGCATCACCCCCTTATATTTTTGCCTTTCCACCTTCACTTGATCACATACAAGACATAGATGTATATTTAATGACATCATTCTTCATATTGTCCCACAAATAGTGTTCTCAGATATCTTGATACATCTTTGTGCTTCCTGGGTGGATAGAGAATGTTTAACTATGTGCATTATCCAACAACTCATTATTTAACTCAGGATTTGATGGTACACATAGTTGTGACCCAAATCTCAAAACTCCTTCATCATTAAAATTGAAGTCCATTGATTTTCATTTTTTATATGTTCCAATTTTCTTGAATTCCGACATCCTTTATTTTATAATCCTTTATCCTCTCCATAAAGGGATGTTTGAGAAATCATTTGTGAAAGGATTGATGATTTTTCTTCATTTATGATTCCCATGTTGATTAATTTTAAATATAAGAAGATCATATCCCTCTTAATCATCATCAATGAAAGAAAATGTTGGATCCTTTCTACATAGATCATCTTCCACTTTATTATATTTCCTTAGATGGTAGTGAATTGAGCATTTATAGACCCTGATCATCTCTAACCATCTTCATTGTCACATATTCATCTCTGTCTGTGTGAATATATACTTGAGAATATTTTTATCTATATATATTTCTCACCTCTATCCAATGAGATAATGCTGCCATATTTTCAAAGAAAAAAATCACTAAAACCTACTCTAGGTCATTTTTCGGGGAGTTATGTTTGTGAAATTTAAAATTCTTTGAAACCTATGATATGAATTTTTCATTCTACATTAATAAAATTCCCATTTCGTTCTTCGAAGCATCACTGAATATACTAAATCATTCTCTACTTATGGAGAGTGTGAGTATGGGTGCAGTGATAAGCCTCATTTTAAACACCTTGAAGATCTCTTCACATTTAACATTCTAATAAAACTTTACTCCATTATGAGTTAGCTTGGTTAAAGGCTTTGACAGTCATGATAAATTTATCACAAATTGATGATAATACACAGATAATCCAAGGAAACTATATATATCTATCACAGAAGTTGGTCTCAACCATCCTTTAATTGCATCTTTCTTTGATGGGTTCACAAATATACTATATCTTGTGATAATATTTCCCATGAATGAGACATCATTCAACCAAAAATCACATTTTTTATAATTTACATAAATCTAATCCTTTGGTAAGGTCTTTAGAAGAGTTCCTAGATACTCATCATGAACCTCCTTAGTTTTAAAGAATAATATAATATCATCTATAAAGACTACCAAAAATATATTGAGGTAATATCTAAAGAAGATATTCATCAATTACATGAATATTTTTGGAGAATTAGTGAGTCTTAATGGAATTACAATGAACTTATACTGCTCATACCTTGTACAATAATAAGTCATGGAGATATTTTTCTTCAGCACCCTAACTCAGTAATACCCCAACCGAAGATCCACCTTGGAGATGTTTTGTTATCCACATATCCAATAAAAAATTCATAAATCTCTGGAAGAAGATACATGTTATTTATCATGATATTGCTGATGTGATGTTAATTAATGAAAAGGAACATTGACCCATCTTTCTTATTGATGAAGAGGACTTCTTCACCCCATGATAAAGCACATGGGTGTATGAACCCTTTATCTAAATTATCCTATTGTTAGGTTTTTCATCTCATCATGTTCCAAAATAAACAATATAAAGGAATTCTTGGATAACAGTAATGCCCCAGGTATAATATTTGTTGAAAATTCAACCTATATTTTAGGAGACATACTATACAATTCTTTGATAAACAATTCATCATATTCCCTCACAACAGGCATGTATTCAAGGATGAATCTTTCCTTAGACTCAATCATTTGAACTATATACTCTTTTTCATAGAGAAATAATATCAATTTTTAGAAGTTAGTGTTAAATAATACTCACCTCCTCCTTTCACTTTTATGGAATCAGGGGCTGATTTGTGATACAAAGAGTGATTTCTGTATCATGGAAATTTTTGTTGGATTTATACAGGGAAATCCAATCAATACCCAAATTTGTATCAAATTATACTAAATGGTTTATCACATGTTATTTTGGTAATTTCATCACCCAATTATTGACATGATAGGAGTTATATACCTATGATTCAATAATTTTCCATTTTCCCATTTTCACCAACATTTCTACTTCCTCTCTTTTTGGTGTCATTTTAATAGTTCTAGTAATCTTCCATAATATTAAGTAATGTGTCAAAGTAGAATAAAACATTATGTTTTTTATTATTGAATGCATAACAAGAAAACCTGTCACCACTTCATTGTCTGGATCCACCTCAATGTTTGGGATTAAAAAACTTTCCCTTACTTCCTTGGAGGTTGTTGGTTATCTCTAAAAACTATTGGCCTAGTGGATTTGGTTGAAAATTCACCTAGTTACTTTTATTTTAAATAATGGAAACTCCCTGAGTTTGACCAAAAAATTACTCTTCTATCATGAATTTGAGGGTTTCTTCTATTGAAAATCACTTACTAGGTGTCCTACCTTCCCACACATAAATCACATCCTGGTCCCCCTTAGTAAATTTCAAGGATTCTCTTTTACATACATTTGATAAGTGGGATGATTGAAATTTTTTTCCACCATTATATTTCATTATCAGATTTCTAGAAGTAAACTCCACTTTATGATTCTTATCATCAAAATTCTATTAAGATTCATTGATATCCATTATGACTTTTAGGGAACATTAGAAAATTTCTTCATAGCTATCAAAGCCTCATATCACAACGGATTTTTGTATACTATGTTTTAGACCACCAAAGAAGAATTAAACCTTGAATTATAGAATAATAAAAAATCTATAGGCATATCATGAAATTCAAGTTATGTTCACCTCATATGCTCTGATAGATTCATCATATATTTGCTTCAGGGAAAAGAAATCATTTGACATTCTAAGTCAGATAGTGAAAGAACAATATTTATTAATTTCTCCATAATTCCTTCCACCCCATAAGTTTAATATATTCCTAAGGATTCATGTTCTTGATTAATGTACACCACTGATTAGCTTCTCCCTCCATACTAGACATAACTACTAGAACCTTCTCTTTATCAGAATATTGAATGATGGAAAATGTATTCTCAATGGAGTTGATCCATTATTTCATGATTAAGGAATAGATAATCCATTGAAAATAAGAGGCCTTTATCACCTAAAGCTTTCAATTATAGCTTATTTATTCTTTAGGTAAATTGAGTAGTCTTACAAATCCACGTTTTTGGTCATTTCATGAGATGGTTGAGAGATTATCATCACTAAGTTCACGATTCCAACTTATATTGGGTTGGGCCTCTTTTTTGGACAATCATCACATTTCCTGTAGTATTGATTATTTACCTGATTCCTCCTATTTTCATCAATTGGATAGAATAAAGGGAAAATTAGGAATGATTATTTTTAAACTATTATACACATAAATGAAAATATAATAACATTAAAGGGATAACTTATAAATCACATGTATTTCCTTATTTTATGAATTTCTAGGATTCAATCTATGTTTTCCCTGATATATGTCATCACATATATTATTATTGGTATTTTTTGTTCCCTTAATAATGGTTCATAATGAGTTTATGAGTTAACTATAGAATATCCATTATTAGTTACAAACAAGGTGTGTAGTAAGGCCCGTTATCGTGCACCAGTTTTCAGTCGAGTCAAGCTCAATGAGATGTTTTTAGGTTTTACCCCTATATACATCTCTTCCAAAGCCACATCCACTTGTAGTATCCAGAAATAGATATATTTTTTTAGGAAAACAATTAATCTATACCAACTAAAATTTATGGATGTTTTCTTATACTTATTATTATCTATATGGACTTTACTAGAGTTTTCACATCTGAATACCAAAAATAACTTAATTTTTCTTTCTGATACCAACTATAAAAACCTATCTCTTTAGTGCAAATTAATTCATGATTTATTATGTAAAATTATAAAATAAACTTAGAAGATCAAAAAGATTATTGTATTTGGTAATTAAGTATAGTATATAATAACTTAAAATAGGAAATACATCACCATTATTGAAAGCTTCTTTTACATGATCATAATATTCCTTCATAGTTAAAATTGAATGAGATAACCTAGGGATATACATAAGAATGGAGTGAGATATAAAACTGAATAATGGAATAAAAATGGAATAACCTAAATAAAGTAATACATGTTATAAAATATTTATATCAATGGGTCTTGAAATGAGTGATTATCATAAACATAGACAATGAGATATGATATAACATGATAATTATAAAGGCCACAATGGAAATGTGGAAGCAACTTAAAACACTACATCATAAACATAGGTCAAAGATTAATTACATGAAACCATTATTGAAAGAGACCCATAAAAGATAAGGATTACACCTTCTTCCAACATGACATCTCATGAGACTAAAAATTACCCAATGAATTGGAGAGATATATAATTCTAGGCATACACATAACATTAATTTCATTCTCATTATTAAGTGTTCAACCTAGATCACACTATATGGATTCATTTATCATAATATTTAATCAAAAATCAAGGATTGTGGAATAAAAACATGCCAGTCCCTAATCAAATAATTATAAGTGCATTAATGTGAACACCCTTGAATGAAATTGGGCATGGGTATTTACAATAATGTTTTTGTCATTGAAACCCATGATGAAATTTTGGAAGTTATAAAAGGGCACATAAATGTTCATTTGAGGGATTAATGAGAGTGAAATGGGAATCTCATCAATTATAAATCATAAGTTAAGTTTAAGGCATGTGAAAAAACACACCAAAAAATTATTAATTTTAAATTAAAGGGCATAAAATGATGAAGATTATTGAATAAAGAGGAGAAAGAGAGGATCCCTTACATGAGTGTGTGAATTGAAATGATTGGGAGGAGCTTATTAAGATATTCTACGTACCATGGTAGGGATCTAGAGATGGTAGTGATTAGAAAAGATGTTATGCATTGATTTTGAGTAAAGATAAATGGGATCTTGGGTGGGTTTATATTTCAAAGGAGGGGGGAATTATTTATCATATCTCAAACATAGGTTATGAACTCTATATAATAATTACACTAGTTGTTTTCCTGGTTTATGCCCAAGGGGAGTGGTTTTAAGTATTTCATAATCCCAAGGTATGAAAATAGTAAAATAATATGAATTCTGATGTGGAAGTAAGTCATACTATTAGAGAAATGATTTTAAAACCTTAAAATATATTATATGTTTTGTAGAATCCATAAAAGATTTTTATATTTAACAAAATAAACGTATAATAACATTAATTTAAATTTAATACATATATTTGGTCTTGGAAAACCATTATAGTACTTATTATATCACTTTTGGGTCATTATGATGTTATAGTACAAACTTCATATTTATATGGTATTTATTTTTCTACCCAAAAATTTAAATGTCTTAGAATATTATAAAAAATAATTTTTGGTAATTTTGATATTGTGATTCAAAAATAATATTCATTTAATAAAATTTATTTTATACATACGGGTATTTTAACTTTTAAAATAATAATCGACATTTATTGAGAAATGTATTTTTTTGACAATAATAGTTTTCAACCCTTAAAAAATGACATTTGAATTCATACAAATTATTTGATCATTTATTTTTTATATAATTTATTTAATAATAATATTTTTTTTAACTATAATTCATTTCATAAATCAATTATTTCTAAAAAATAAATTTCTTAACTAAAATTGAATAATAATTAAAAATACAATTTGTGTTTTATTGTAAAAAACCAAATCATTTAAAAAGAAAAGATAAGAAGAAAATATGAAACTAATTCTATTAATAGTACAAAATGGATATTCATATTATTATGGTCTTGATATATGTCCCTTTAATACACAAGAAAAATCCCTAAGGGTATTGTGTGTGACTTTAAGATTTTCATGGGTATGTTTGGCATACATGGTTTGGGTCATGATCTTGATGTGCTTAATCTTATCCCTTAAATGGTTTCACTCAAGATTATGTTATTAGATCTTATCTTAGGATTAGACAAGGTAAAATCCAAATGATTAACTTTCCCTATAAATCTCTAATAAATGGTCTTCATATTGTACAATTTTTCTGGATGAGTCTATCACTTCCTTTGTTCGTTCCAATAGGATTTGTTAAAACCCTATATTTATACTAATCAGGTGATTACTATTCAATGACTATATTATCAATGGTAATGTTACATAAAAATATTTTTAATATGATAGAATATAATAAAAATAAATATTTTCATGTGTTTTTTATATACATAATGTATAATAATACATTTAATTACATCACAAGGGGAATTTTATTTAAAACACTTAAGGTCATT
Organism: Viscum album; assembly: GCA_963277665.1. NCBI lineage: Eukaryota > Viridiplantae > Streptophyta > Magnoliopsida > Santalales > Viscaceae > Viscum > Viscum album. Next base: position 437,165,150 of record OY728157.1, on the reverse strand, counting down.
ATAGTGTTTGTTTGTGTCATTTAGAGAAATTATTCAACCAAATTTTCTAGAATAGGTTGTATCAGTTATAGATTGCCAGTTCTAGATATGGGGAAAACACAAGATTCATATATTAGGGATTTATAAAAAGGACCGAGAGTGAAGATCTTCATATAGTCATGAATCATCAGGGGTGTGGAGAACCTTATTATAATTTTTGTTTCCTATGTTGGGTTGGAGACTATTTCAATCCTCCGATTGTAGTTCTGTTTATTTTTTAAGTTTTTATTTTTGTTCTAAGAGGAATTTTTTAATTTCCTTATCGTTATAATTTTAATTTTATAATGAAAATGTTGTTGGTTTTATGATCATAAAGGTTCAGTGGTGTTGTTTTGTGGATGTACTTCGTTTTGAAGAATTAGTCTGGTGAGAATTAGTGAATTAGTTTTGGTCTATGAGTCATGATTTCTTAAGGGATGTTTTAGTTTTTTTTGGATTTTATTAATGGTGGTTCAGTCTGGGGATTCATTTCATGTTCCTTTATTGGGACTCCCTTTTGTTGAGGGTTTTGGGTTACGTTGGGAGTTCCCATCTGAGCATCGTGGTTTTATCCAGGTCCTTGTAGTGGGGAGAAACCCATTCAATGGCTCTTTGTGTATTGAGTTTCACTATAGTTTTTTGGGTATGACTTGAGGATTTAAAATAACTATCCTATGGTTCATGGTTTAATTAGGTTGAGATCCATTTTGGGATAGAGTTTTGGTTACCGTTCATCTTGGTTAATCTCTGGGGAATAAAAGAAAATTGGTGGAGAAAATTTTCACAACTCAACCATGAGTTTTTTTTATATTTTATTCTACTCTTATATTAAGTTATTTTGGTTCAGGTATGGGTCATTTTCCATATTTTAATTTTTTTGTGTTTTTTTGTTTCTAGGTGGCTTTTTGGTGGGAGAAAGGGAAGTGTGCATAGTTGGCGAGTAAACTATGTCAGTTGTTAAAGAAGAGGGTGTTTTAAATCCAATTTCTTCTATCATTGTTTTTCTATCATGACATGCGCATGGTTTTGTCCAAACTATGCGAGTAAATGGAATAAAAGTTCAACTTGTAATTGGTTTATTAGACATGGTGCATGTCTTGCACATAGTAAAAAACCCATACAGTAAGCATGTGAAGAGGCTATGTAATTTGAAAGATCCAAATCAAACAGTTTTTTATGTTCTCCAAAACAATGTAGCCAAAAAGTGTAGGTTTCCATCTTCTCTTATAGGGTACACATGGTTAGTGCCACATTTTACGAACTATGTGGCCAAAACATGTGATCCTCCTAGATCTTTAAAAGGTTGATTTTCCTATTGTACACCTCATAATTATTTACACCAAATCGACCCCTTCCCCCTTATTTGACCGCGGCTCATGAAGGGAGATAACAAGATTCCCCCCTTAGTTCGTCTTTCCACATTAAAGCTTCTTCAAGCTTTCTTGGTGAGTTTCCTTTGTATTTTTGGTTAATTTACTCCACTCATATTCTTTAAATGTTTGTTTTTTGGTTATTCAGTGGTGGGTTCTCTGTCAAAAAATCATCGAAGGATAGGTTTGATGTGTTGGATTTTGTTTCTTTAGTTATAGGGTGTGGAGATTGACTATTGGGGCGTGTGTATATTTCTTTCAGAGTTTCTTCACATCCAAAAATGGTTGAGGTAGGTGTTTCTATCCATTTTATTTCAAAAAAATTCCATCTGATTCTTGGATATTTATATAAAATTTATAAATGTTTTGTTTGTTGTTATGATGTACTGTGAGATAAATTTGGGTTCTTTCAGGTTGGAAATTTGTTGAGAAATGGGGTTTTAAAGTATTTATATATATAACTCCATGAATATATGCCTGTATGGAATTTTTTGGAATTTTAATTAATAATTTCGAAACAAATTTTGGTGTATTTAGTGGTGTTTAACCTTGTCTATGTTTTGTTGTGTTTCTTGGTTTATTGAATTGGGTTTTGTGTGTTTATTTTGGTGATTCTGGGTTTTAGTGATTGTGTATAGTTTTTGTGTTTAATGGTTGTGTAAATGGTGTTTTTCAATAATGGATCTTAGGTACCCCATTGGTTTTTAGTGATTTTTACATTAGATATTGGCACATACAGATGTGCACATGGTGCACATGTGGATGGGTACAGAAATGATAATGGAATCAAGAGAAATGTTCTCCTTGAATTCATATTTCAAAATGGTATTTTTCTTCTAATTATAATCATTAAACTCATCTATTTACAATGTGTATTCTAAAAACCCAATACTTCTTATGTAGTTCCTTATCCCCCAAATGATTTCAAATGTGAGTTTAAAATATGGTTTTTAAAGTTTAGATCATTAGGTACTTCATATAATGGTTTTATTTCTAAGTGGTATAAATCCCCATTGGAACTTTTCATGTTATTTTATGTTTTCACCTTGATTTATAAATGGTTTTGGAAAAGTGGACTTGTTTTGGAAAATTTATTGACCCTATTTGTAACTTTAGATATTTTGGGAATTGGTTTCGAAACTCATGTTATGTGACGTCCCTGTGGGCACTTGTAAATAGAATATTGTGTGCTGGGAACCCATGTGGTGGAACTTCTATGTAGAGGTCCATCACATAGGGGGTGTTGGTGTTTGAGATAAGAAAGCATAATGGTTGAGGGAAATTAGTTTTAGCTACGCATGTGGGGACCTACCTATTCACTGCTTACTATTATCATGGGATTATTGGGTGTCATCTAGAGGGTCGAGTGATGATTTCTTATCAACCCATATTAGATTACATTGTACCCCATATATTAACTAAGAGTATAGGTGGGATGTTTTATTTGATTGACTAGTCTAGAGCGTCTAGTAGGTTACGGAATTTAGAGTTGCAACTATGTTGGCATGTGAGTCCGATCTGAGTACATCCAGAGATTTCTTATAAAGATTATTAAGAAATACCCATTATTATTATGTATATGTTTTTTATTCTAATTCATGATTACCTTCTAGATTTATCTTCTTTATTTTCCACATATACCTCTTTTATTATCTGGTGTGGTTCCTTGTTTGGGTTTTAATGCTGTAAATTGGGTATTCAAATGGAAAACCATTTTCCTAAGAGAAGATGTGTGTGTGGTTTTAAAAAAGGGTATTTATAGAGGTAGTTTTAGGTTTTCAAAATAATAAACCACTATTTTATAAATTTATTTCTAACTAGTGTTTTTGGACTGTTTCATAAAATTAAATGTTCTAAATCTATGTTATTACCCACTAAGTTGTTTAGTCTCACGAGATACTAAAACTAGTCATCATCGATAGACCTGAGTTGTATTTCAGGTTTAGATTAATGTTTTAGTTTTATTGTTGGTGAATGTTGGTATGTGTATAGTGAGGACGATGATGTCACATAGAGATCATGTTAGACTGGTTTGGTTTTGGGTTTGTTTTTTAGTTTGCTCTATTATTTTATTCTTGTAGTTGGATTTGTTTATGTCTTTATTAGATCAATTGATTTTTGTTTTGTCTTTTTATTTATTTTGAATATTTTGATCCATGATTTTTTAAGAAAAATCATTCCCATTGTTATATCATTGTTGACCAGTGCTATTTTCCAGCTCGGGGGGATCGAGAATTCCTCTCAGGCCTTATCACAAACCAAGTCAGTTGTCGGGTCGGTTGGCTGCCTAACCTAGTTCATGAAAATTTAAATATGGTATGTTTTTTTCAGACGTGGTTATAGAATTTTGTGTATATAGTATATGGTATGTTTATGTCTCTATAATATTTTGTCTTTGATTTGGAACTTGGTTAAGTAGAAATGGAAGGGATTGTTGATATTTATCACAACCCCTTGGGGGTGTCAGGGTGAATAATTCAATGGAAAAGTGGTTGTGGGGTATATGTCACATAAATTCTAATGATATTATGTTTTCAAATTTTTTATTATATTGGTAGAGTCTTACATTGAGATATTGGGCGGTAAATAAACCACTATAGGTGACATTTTGGTATTTTTATTCACAAATGCATTAGTATGATTTTTCCACAATGGGGTGGGGGGTTTTGGAAAGTATCCTACTAATTATACATTTATATTTCCCCCATATATATATATTATATTTTTTTAGATTTATATTAATGATTTGGTGATATAATTATAATATACTATCACATAGAGCTTTTGATCTATTTTGGTGTCACTACAATATGATTTTTTTAAAATTCTATTTGGAAGACACTTATTTAATGTAAGACATAAATGTATTATGAGATTTGTTATATTTTATATCATAATGTGTATTTGAGGAATTTATCATATATTCCTAGGACTTATGAGGGAAATTTATCCCATTTGTATGTTTTTTATCCTCAATACTAATTGTTAACCTTTATCCTATTAGAGGTGGGATTCAGGGGTCAATATTGTCTTCAATGCTAGAGAAGGTGGGGTTCTAGTGGGGGAATGTTTTGGAAAGTATCAAAAATGAGAGATAACTTGTTAATATCCTCATGTGAGGTGGTTTGTATTTAAGGGATATGAATGGAAAAAATATGTTCATAAACAAATTTATTCGCACAATAATATCATTATTAGATGAGGAATCAACTTTAAGAAAATGATAAAAACAATCAATGGTCCATAAGTGCTCATAATTTTAATAAACATTTACTAATTAACATGATTGATAATTTTCTAATTAATTTAAACATTTATTATGACTTCTATTTCATGTTATGTTTATTAAATATGAAAAACAAAATTGGGGGGGAGGAGAAAGAATAAGGGGGGAGGAGAAAGAATAAGGTGGGAGGTGAATTATCATGGAGGTGTATCACTTTAGAGATAAATACATCATACATAAAATTAGATAATTTTGGAAAAATATTTATGAAAAAAATAAAATAATTATAGAAAAAATCAAATATTTATGGAATTTGAAAAGTTATTATAAAAAAACACACACTCTAAACATTACTGATCCTCGATAAAATTTTAAAATTTTGGTTGTACTGTCATTATGTGTAAATTTAATTGACTTTAAAAGATAAAGTTTATTATATGGTAATAGAAAGATCATTTATCAATGATAATTAGAGATTTGAGGACAAATATTTTAAATAATTTAATAAAAGATAAAAATATGAGTGTTGTGATGATCTGGTCAGTTCCAACACCATATATATTTGGTTTCTCAAAAGGGCCAATTTCTACATTATCTTTGAGTGTTGATTCACTTTTTCTCACAAAGAACCATAAAAAAATAACGTCACACATAGAGTTATATCATATTCATTTAGAATATGGTTCCATTAAAAAAAACTACTATAACGGTAAATGATATTAAACAATATATTGGATTATCATAATTCACATGTTAGCTATGAACATTTGAAATCTTTTTCCTAAGGTTTTTACTAAATATTCTCTAATACCAACTGTATAAATCCAAAATACAGTAACACAAAACTAGGGTCTTCTTTATTACATGGGTACGTGATAAAAGGGATCTCATAATGTAGGATGGATCCATTTAGTAGTCTTGAAGTACCAGATACATGAATTATTTCCATATTACCTCATAAATATAAAATACATATTACAATATACATTCTTATATCCATGAGATTTTTCAAAGTATTCTTATACCTATACTTGGAAATGTTAAACAAATAATGGGTGATATAATATGTTTAATAAGGGTTATGTATAATGGAATATATCAAGAGTAAAAAAAGGAATAATCTATATGGAAGGGTAAATAAATTAAAAGCACTGTCCATTTAATTAGAAACCTAAGTGAAAAAGGAATCCATGTATTATATAAATGTAGTAATCACATGGATGATACTAAATTATTTCTTAATTGTGAAAATTATTAATATTAGTTTGGATGATCTCAAACCTCATGATAACATTACCATTAAAGCCTTATTCCAAGACATTTTAAATTACGGGTATGTATACACTAAAATCCTATTAAATAAGGCTAGTCATGTGGTTTGTCTCAAGAGACCCATCGATACATCTAAGGGTTATATATAACTCGTATCCACCTTTCACTAATGTCACAATGCATTTAACAAATATTTAATGATCAATTTAATTCCTAAAAAATACTTAATTTCAAAAAATATTCTTATTGAGTAAAGAGTAAAGAATCTTATGTCTTCCCCATTCAATCAAATAACATTCATAGAAAAAAAGTCACTATATGAATGGTATGTAGTTTATGAAATAATCATATCCATGATACATATAACATAGATATTTAACACAAATATAATGTCCAATGACCATATGAAAGTGAATGTTTTAGGATAAAGTCAATGACCCAAAAATTAATAAGAGATAAAATATGATCATTAATTTATTTGAATTATATGTTTTGTAATAAAGTCAGGTTCATTAGAGAAATAAATAAAATAGCAGAAAAATATTAGAAAAATATTTTATTAAATATTTTTCTTTTTAAAACCATTTAAAAATTGTAAAATAAGATAAATAGTGTAAAATGGTTTTGGTGGTGGGAAAATCCGTTAACGCTGTATGCATTAAAAACAAACATTACATTTTAACTTTTTAAAAGAATGTGAAAAATGAATATTTTAGGAAAAAAATTTAAATATTAAGTTAAAACCATTTAAAAAGTAAAATATGAAATAAAATATCCTTAATTAATCTTTATAGTGAATAAAAAGGACTTCTCTAATTTTTTTTTCAAAATATAGGCTTGGATGAAAAATATATCCTTTCAAAAGATAAATAAGATATAATTTTCTTTTAAAACATTTAATCAATTTATTGAAGTTCAAAATAGTTGAAAAGAAGGAAGGAAACATGAAAATTCCTTAAATTTATGATTTTTTTATTACATATTATAATATTTAAAAAATAAATATAAGAGCAATCCCATAAGAAATTAGTTTCTAATATAAAATTTTACCTCTTTGGAAATATTTAAATGGTAACCTAATAAAAGTTAACATTGAATGGAATATTTAATCATCATTAATATATATTATCAATTGGGAAGTGTATACAAAACATAAAAATAAATAAGTTCATAACAAAAAAAATATTATTTAATGGAATGGAAATTGAGATGAAATCCATTTTAAAGATTATATCATTAAATTTATAATTAATAATTGAAGTGATTATGGGTTAAAAATTTAAATAAAAAAACAATTCAAAATAAAAAATAACCAATCATATGTTGTTTTACACATAATAATTGATTTGCATAGTCAATAAAGAAAAGGTATTAAACAATTACTGAAAATTTAGTTAAGAAAACACTTACCCTACGTTTGACTTTCTTTGAAAGTCATCTAGCCTCTTGTATAACATATTTTAATTTCATATAATTATATAATAGAGTTATAAACCTAATTATAATATCATATATGGTCCAATTATAACATTTAAACCCCTATTTATTAATAATTATTTATTAATATAATCATTTATAGCTGTTAATTATTTCATTTTTTAGAGGAATTTAGTTCAGTGGTTTTTCTCATTATACTTTGATTATGGTTGAATCATCCTTGTAATTATAATAATGATATAAATATCATATATATCCACTAAAATATTTTTATATTCCTCTATAAAATCTAGAGATGAAAAAGTTAATTACATTGTTTGTGAAGAAAATTTGTTGTATGTTTTCATGAACATTGTTTTCACCTTTCGATGGATGGAAATGAAGAAAGGTAAATAAAAACCCGAATTTCGAGAATAATTTTTATATCATTTATATAATATATATTTCTTCTTATTACTATCAATTTAATTTCGAAATGAAAAAAGAATCACATCAATTTGTGGAGGCGGTAGTCCATTTGTATGCTCAAGAAACATTATCATTTTCTAATGATTGTAAGCTAAGAAAGTATACATTATATTATAATTTTATAAGTATAATTATGTTATAAATATCATCTATATTAATTATTTAAAACTTTAATACAATCCAATTTATAAAGAACCCGAACTAAGTAACCTAGAGTCTGTGGTTACATTATTACATTAAAACTAGATATAAGGAATCATTTCCCGAAGGACCGAATGGTTTATATTATTGGAAAACATGATAAATACATGAATTTTAAATTACGTTTAAAAACGTAAAATTTAAAAATTATTTTATTTGTGAAAATCTCTATCCTCTTCATCACATGCCTTCATATCAAACATAATGCATTTCCTAGCATCCTAGGGAAAGGAGACACAAGAAATGGGTGAGCTCAGATGCTTAGTAAGGGCATGCCTTTAATGGATTCAAACCTTAACAAGTAATTCATTTTAAATATGTAAATATAGATATCTAAAAACACATTCCAATTATTAAATAACTTGATCATGAAGAATAATATGGATGGAATAAATTATGATAAAATAATGTAATATAAATAATAACGAGATCTTGAAACTTATCCATGTATATCATAACAAATCAAATAATCACATGGATATCAATAAGTAATCACATAATGAGGTAATTAATAATTTTGGATAGAATTAAAAAAACTCCCAAGTACTCATTCAATGTAATATTATATAAATGAGTAAGTATTTATCCAAATACCAAAGCTAGTTTGGCTCATTAGACATACCCATGTATTGAGGGGATATAGCGGGCATCACCCATCACAAAATAAGTCTAAATTAGTTATTATATGAAAGGGGTGAAACATAATAAATCACATTCATATTGAATACTAGAATATGAAATTTTAAAACTTTCCCCAATAAATAAACATAATCATAAACCATTAATATTAATATGGAAAATTATATCCAAATAGTACATCCCTAATCAAACTCATCAAAAAACACCCAGAGTAATAATAATAAAATAGTATCATTAGGAAATATCCACGTTAGATTAAAATAATTGTTTCTATAATTGATTAATATAAATACCATAAAATGATAATTAATATCATTCTTGGGGAAAATATCATTTTCAATTTGAAAACCACTTTAAAGGTTAATTTTTTTTCAAAAATTTTAGAAACAATTTTTTTTAAAAAATATCCTTAGAAAATTTTAAATTAGTATATAAATTATTGTGTGTTCATGATGTTAGGTAATTCCGTACATGTCATATAAGTAAAACAAATTCCTTTAATGATGTCTTAAAAAGGTTAAAATGTAATTTTTTTTGGAAAGTTGAAAAATCATTCCTTTGAAACCATTTTCAAAAAATTAAAAAATGTGTAATAATGTATTGAATAAATCGTTTTTATGTTGTTAAAAATATTCTAGAAAATATTTTTAGAAAAAAAAATTATTTAAGAAAAAGTTTTTTCGATGGAAGAGATAAATTATGTTTTCTTTTCTTAATAACATTTTATTAATCATTTTATGTTTGGAAATGGATAAAATAAAAATATTATTTGAAATATTCATGGATAACCAGAGAAGGATAAAATATATTGGGATTAATATATAAATACAAAATAATTCTTTCAAGGAACCATTAAAAATAAAAAAACAAGAATAATGATTATATTGTAAATTAAACCCTTAGTGATTAGGTAGCCTTTTCACTCATAACCACAATAAAATAAATAAATTTAAATGAATATTTAAATACAAATAATATAAATATTTTCATCATAAAACATATAAAATGTGTATTATATACACCACAAAAAATAAGTGTTGAATAAGGAATGTGTTTCATGGAAGTAAAAGTGAGACGAGAAACCCTCACCACAAGTCTGATTTCCTTCATATGTGTTTAAAATGCATATATAATAAATATATACTTATTATAAATCTATTTATTAACCATAATAATATATATAATACCATATATTATATACTAATAATATTTTATGATCCATTTATCAAAAATTCTTTTTTAAAATCATTGTTTTGGGTCATAATTGATTCATTTTTTATATATGTTCTGGTTTTGTAGTTTCCGTAACTATACAATGATAATTGTTAAAAAATATAGATAATTTTTAAAATTATATAAATATCATATATATTAATTTTATATATATTTATAGTAATCTATATATTTTAGAGATAGAAAAATTAATTACATCATTCATGGACACAATATGTTGCATGTACGCATGAGTGTTTTTCTATTTTTTAACTGATGGAAAAAAATAAAGGTAAAAAATATTTCAGTATTGTATATTAATTATTATATCATTTATATTCATTAAAACTATACTTATTACCATCCATGGAAAAATAAAAATAAAATCTCTTTGTAGAGGCGGTAGTCCATACATACACATGATTGACATTATAATTTTCTAATGGGTTGAAAAGAATGAAGTTATTTATGTTTTTATAATTCAATGAGTATATTTATTACATAAATATCATATATAAACATTAAATCCATTATTATATCCACTAGTGAGAGATGGTGATGAAAATCGAATTACATCAGTTCGTGATGCGGTAGTTTGGCTTACTCATGATTGACAATTTCATTCCCATTTTATATAGGAAGAGATGAATATTTATTATTAAATTAACATAATAATATAAAATTAAAATTGAGATACTATTTTATTTGTTTCATCATAGTCAAATAATATATGAAGTGGGTGTAATAAAAAATAAAATATAGACACTCTTTTAAGAACAATACCCCTTTTTTGGACATTATCTTTGGGTTTTCACCAAGAGCATTCCTAGAAGGGTTTTATGATATAACTAGTGACTATAAATAATTGTGGGGGGGGGGGATGTAAGTAAATTATTTTCATAGGTATTGTCTTAAACAAAATTCTTTTTCAGTGTGAAGAGAATACAATAGGATGCGCCCTTTTATAATTGAGGTGAGTGGTGCAATCAAATTTTTTTTCAATGTTTTACAAAAATTCCATGTCACTTTAATAGTCAATAGGCTAAAAAATGATCATCGTCGATAAATATTTGAGATAAGGTCTAAATATTTATATAAAATATGAATTGTATATGTTTTTATGTGTTTTAACACTTATCTTTTTTTAACTTGGTAATCCCGTTTTAACCTTAACCGTGATAATTAATTTTTTCTATTTTTACTATTCATTTTGACCAAAACATTAATTGAAAATATTAAGTAAAAATAAATTGTATGATTAAAATTTTTGATTCTATTTTATAAAACAAAATTCATAATATTGTCTTAAATTAATTTAAAATTAAACTTGAAATCATGATGAAAAGACGACTTTTCAAGGTATTTTTCCTAAAACATAGATATTCTTTTTCAATCAAGATATGGAAGATGTGAAAACATACATAGTTAAAATATTTTTATTTCATAAGATAAATTTCATCCTTTTGTTATGATTCTATTATTTTTTACATCATTTTGTACTCCATGAAATGAATATTTTAGATGATATTAATTTTTTTATTCCAAGATCTCTTAAATATACATTTAATAGATCATGATATCCATAAAATATTGACATGTATTTCCATATATCTCTAAATACATTACAAAAAAATATCTATAATGAGTTATATATTAGGAAAAATTAATCTCTAAAACCACAAAAATAACTCCCAAATATAAAATTATAATTTATCCATTAAATAATTTAAATAAAAGCAGTTTTATAATAACCAAAATATCATGTAATCAAATGGTAGGTGTTTCACTCATGTTTCTCTTTGATTGTGGGTTCATGCCTTGCTAACGTTCTATATGTTTCAGGTTCTCTCCTAAAATAAAGGTTGTCCATTTTAAAACTATATTAATATTACTCTTATAATGTTCCAAAAAATAAATGAACATCCTCCAACTTAAAACTAGTTATCAAATTAATTTTTAACTGTAAATGTTTTCTATATGCCTCATTTTTTACAAGAAATCACATAATCTTAATTGACTATTAGTAACTTAAAATCAAATTTCTTATTAATCCTAATGGTTACAAATACCTATTGTAACACCCCGACCCCAGTTACCCAGAGTCGGTGAATTATTACATAACATTGGCATGATCATAAGAATGATCAAATCTCGAAAGACCTATTGGTTTAGTAGCCTTGGAAGCATTAGATATATTCATAAAGTTTTACATTACATCCTAAAGTGAAAAACTACTACAACAACATATTGTCTCCATAGTCCACTCTATTATCCGCTCATAATATCCCTGCAGGTCATTCATAATTTACTTCTTCACATCCTGGGAAAAATAAAACATAGAAAAGGGGTGAGCTCAAATGCCCAGTAAGGATAACAATATAGCGGAAACATTCATAAATAATTATAAACATTTAAGGCAATGTATAAATAAAACAAAATCCTTTTAAACTAAAACTTCAACATAGTATGGAAAAAATAAAATGAAATAATTCCATTTACTTATTCACATGGATATTCTACTAATAGAATAATCACATGCAATATCAATAACTACATTCATAATGATGGAATTAATAATGCCATACTATCATAACCACGTAGCCAAGGACTCGTTCCAAGACTAAAAATAAGATTTTTTCAAGGCCTTGTGCTAAGACACTAGTTTGTCTCATGAGACCTACCGATGCATCGAGGAGCTATAACGGGCTCCACCCATCACTTACTAAGTCCAATGCATTCCTCATATGAAAAGTTTTAAACATAACATAAACATTCGTATTAAAACTAGCATACGAAATGTCAATACTTTATCCACAAACCATGAATGGTATAAGAATAGCACATCCACAGTCAAACATAACTCATCTGATACAATATGGAAGATTGTATTGTATCATAATAACCTCAATTGAGAATGATGAAGGATTATTGACATAGATGAAAATAATCATCAAAACTATTAGAGAGAAATATCCCCCTTTTTCTTGAAAACATTTAAAAGTCACACTATTTGTCAAGAAGTCATTTAAAATAGTTTTTTGAATCAAAGTGTCCCATACCACTTTATAACTTTTAAAAGGAATTTTGATTTGGAAACATTAATGTCCATAAAAATAAATCCTTCAATCCATTTTTAAAACATGGACATTATTGAGAAAGATTTAAAATAATCAATCTTTAAAACACATAAAAATGTATTTTAGTTAGAGTTTCTAGCGAAAAGAGAGACAATTGAATACAAATAATTAAGGTAATAAAAACTTTGTAATATCATGAGAATAAAGGGATTCATGATATACTCTATCATAGTGTATTATATACACCATGTAAAAGTGATTTGGTGTATAACAACAAAGGAGTCTCAATGGAATGTAATTTGAGATGAAACTTCTTATAAAGACCATATAATTAGGTTAAGGATATATCAATGGTATAATTATGTGTGAAAAATATAAATACACTCAAAATGATTGGATATTCAGTGTAAATCAATCAGAGGACATTCACACATATTCTTATAAAAACAACACCAATGAATTGGATATTTAACTCAACAAATGGAGATTGAGTTAAAATTACTCTTATCAAGTTCAAATCGATGACTTGAGAATTTATAAATGGAGTAATTATATGAATAAAAAGTATATCCATAGAAAGGGTAGTGGAAATTATGACATAATCAAATGAATAGTGATTCCACACATAATCTTGGAGTAAAATAATCAATGAAGTATGCATAAAGACGAATGAGTGGAAATTGAAATTTCAAATTCCCTTATCGATTTGGTATCTTATGAAACATACACCCATGAAATAAGGATAATAAAATGATGATATAAATATCCATAAATTAATTTATATTACACAATGAATACAAACATGGGCAGTACAGACACCACATGTAATAAATAAGTGGTGAACAATGGAATTCTCACGGAATTAAAAGTGAGATAAGAAAACCCTTACCTTGTACTTTTCCTTGGTTAGGGTAGGTTAACCTCCTGTATAATGGTGAAATAATTGTAATTAAATTATACAAGAATCATATACATTAATATGATATCATATATGATCTTTTAACATTGATTTGTTAATAATATCTTACTATTATCGTTGTTCCGGGTGTTAACTTACTCGTTTTATTTTATATGTTTAGTTACGTAAGCCATGTTTGTAATGGATAGGTTATATCTTAATCATATCCAGAATAATATCAAGTCCTTAGATACTATTATTAATCATCAAATGAGAATTATACTTGAGTGGATACGATGGAGAATGAATCTCATCACGTTCGTGGAGACGGTAGTCCGTACGTACGCACGAGCGACAATATCATTCTTTTGATATTAAAATAATATATAATTGGATGGTATATCATATATACAGAAAAATTATCATGTTACATTTATTATTTACATGAATTAAACATCATTATTATACCCATCCAAATAATAATTTATTGAATAACAATTACACCACGACGTGGAGACGGTAAGCCGTACGTACACACGTATGGTGACATGTTATTCAAAGGATGGATAGAATACTGAATATGGTTGTGCCATATTTATAATAACATCATTGTATATATATGATACTAGAGTTATTATTTTATAATGGTAACAACAAAGGAATAGGAAGTGGAAGAAGAATGGAACTTGAAAAAGGGTGGTGAAATCATTACCTCTTCTTTGGGTTCTTCCTTTTGATTTGATCAAAAGGGCTTCTTAAGTTGGATTTCTGACTAAAGTAAGGCCTCTTGGATGAAGTTAGGGAAGTTGAGAGAGTATTTGGGTAGAGTTTGGCCTAACAAAAAGGCTTTGAAGGTGTTAAGTAATGAGAATGGGGAGTGCCCTTTTATAAGAGTGGTGAGGGGCACCTTTGGAAAAGCTAGCAATATTAATTCATAATAAATTAATATTCTGTTTCTAATGGCTCCAAAGTTTATTATTTGAAGTATAAGGTGGTTATGGGTCGAGAAACACTCAACCAATATAATTTATACAGGTTTGGGTCACTATATTAACCTTATCATTAAGTATTAACTCTTAGTTAATTAGTTTCACTTTTACAATGTCTCTTTTTATTTTTATATTATATGGTTATTCGACTTACCATATATATCCAAGCGACCCACAAGTGGTCCATTAATGATACACCTATCATGATATAAGTCTCTTGGCCGAACATTAGATTTTCAGGAATTTAATATCAATTAATAATATAATATTTGTTTTAAAAACTCTTTTATGTCAATTTTGACACTATTCAATAGTTGATTTTTGTGAAACTCATAACAGAATGATAAATTCAAAAAAGTCAATTAAATCAATCCTAATATGTCATATTGACCTCAAAAATTAGTATAATTCAATAAACGTCTCCAATTATATTTATTTGGGTATTTATGATATCAATTATTTTAATTTTTACCTATTATGATAATTACTGCATCATCATTTTGTCATAAATAAATTAAATTATTTATTGTCTTAAAAATTCAAAATAAAATATAATAATGTAGTAAATCGTTTTATATTTCTAATGAATATTTATAATCTAATTTATCTTATGTGTAACCTTATATTAAAAATGTTTTAGTAAATAAACTTTGATTTTAACTCTTTTAACTCGTCTTTGAATTAAATAATAATAAATGTCCTAATCTAATCCAAGTGAACCTAAATGATAATATTTTATTCCTAAGGTTTTTTGTGGTCGATATACACTTGTCCAATAGAATAGGACATGTGTTAGGGTAATATTAATATCATTTTTACCTTAATTACCCTATTTACTTTTAACCATGGTAAATAAAAGTAAAAAGTTACTATTCACCAAAAATTTGTTTCATCTCAATGAACACATTTTACTCATTGATATTAACCTTGTCTCTCAGATTTTTGAAATTCCACTCACAGAAGCGGTAAAATTAAGTTTTATGAAAAATTCAGTTTTTTAACTACCAATTAGTGGTTTCACTATTCATAAAAAAATAATGGTTTCCAGAAAAATACCAAAAATTAGGCCCAAGCTATATTTGATATTATGAATTAAAAAATGGTTTATATTTTACCAAATGCAAAACATATCAGTTGAATTAATTAATTTAAAAATTAATTCCCGTCGTCAAAACAAATAGCGTGTTTTTAAGAGATAATAACTATCAAAATATTGACACATGTTTATGTCTGGTTTAAATGTGAAATCTCATCCAATGACCAAAATTGTATTAAATGGTAAAAGTATATTCTAAATATACTTTAAAACCACTCAAATTAATAATTTATCACTATTAATTATTTTGATTAAAAAAGTTGTTTTTAATGAAAATTTAGTAATTTTCACTATTCATCAAAATATGAAAGTTATTCGAAAAGTACCAAAATTTCACCCTAAGCTAATTTCAATATTACGAATCCAAAACTGAAGTCCATTTAGAAAGATAAAATTTATTAAATTTTAAAAAGTAGGTATTACTATTCATAACGGCTAGTTTGATTGGTTATGGTGTGTTAGAATCTCGAAGTTGCGTACAATGCCCGTCATTGCATTATTCAAAGGGAAACGTACCGTGGAAGCTTAGGGTGTCACACCTATAAAATTTTAGAGAGATAATTCTTCCTAAAATAATACTTCATCTTGAAAATAGGCTTCACATATATCACAAAATAAGAAAACATCTCCCAAAATTCCATTGATCACATTAAAATTCTATCACATAAAACCTCAATAGAGGTGTTTAAAATTTTAAATTACGATCAAACATAAAATAATAAGACTATGATGGTTTCCATAACTATTTACATAATCATATATCAAGATATATATGCTTCTATTAATTAACACAATCCTTAGATATCTTATTATTATTATAACAAAGATAGCCTTGATAAAAATACTTATACAATATAATTCTTAAATACCAATAATTAAATCGTTTAATCATTCCAGTTTAATAAATTTTATAACATAAAAAATTTATTGGTCTAGGGGTTAACCATTAGAATAGGGAATTTACTTAGATAATGCCTATGTTACCCACATTTAATATAATGAATAGTAAATGGATCCTTCGGATGAAATTTATTCCCTTCCTTCATACTGTTCATTTTTCCTTAGTAAATCATATTTTATTCCCTTATATTTCACAAATAAAATTTTTTACAATAAATTTTATATATTATCAGGGTTTTCTCTTTACACATTTTAGATATAAAGGAAATTAGGAGTTCTTTCTTCCATGGTCTCCACCGCTTGAGCTCATAGTAGACTCTATCCTTCCTATATTTTGTGAGCTTGAGAGTTGGTTATGGTATAATTTTTTAATTATATATCATGATAAATATTTAGTGATTTTCATAAGGTATTTATATCTGATAATCATCCAATTTTGTTTCTTTTAACCACCAAATTTTCTATCACATTTTGTGTTAACATGATTCTGATTGGTTCCAAGCATTAACTTAAACTAGAAAGAATAGTATAAATAATAATAATCATAGTGGGAAATCGAATAATCATTTATAGGATGTATAAATTATGAAACCTTATTTTTTATCTAATACAAATTTAGTTTAACTGATGTTATTCAATCTTATCTATATTCAAATTGTTCTTGATGGAACACAAAGAAAATTTCAATTAACACAGGAATATACATTCGGAGTTTCAAACTAGGTGTGAAACCTGTCTCATTGTCATACATCTGGTGACTATCAAGACAAACATAGTGCACATTTTTTTGTGTTATTACCCCTAGGTATAACTGTTCAAGAACCGCATCTAATTTTAGTCTTTATATATAGATATATTTTTAGGAAAACTATATAATCTATGTGATAAAGTAACATTAGAAAGTTTTCTTATAATAGTAAATACGCTGAAATTCAGTCATAGGGTTATATCCCATAATCTATGTTTTCATAAATCTAGTTTCAGAGGCTTATACTAAACTTACTCTTATAAATTCTTTAATAACCCAAACCCTAGTATCCCATAGTTTGTGGTTACATAATTAAATGTGATATAGATATATGGAATCACATCTTGATGGACCAAATAGTCTAGAATCATTGGAAAACCTGATACAATAAGGAAATTCACATTACGTTTAAAAAACTAAATAAAATATAGTATTTTCTTGAGAACACCACTATTCCATTTAGTAAATCCTTACACATCAATCGTATTACATTTCCTGAAATCCTAGGGAAAGAAAACATAAAATAATGGTGATCTCAAATCAGTAAGAGTAAGTATAGAGTGAAATCTATAATGATAAAATATGGTCTGATCAATAGGGAAAGGTAAATATATGAAAACACATGCCTTTTAATAAAAAAAATTGATCATAGAGTTTAACATCATATGAATAAATGATGATAAAATAATACAATATAAATTATAGCTTGATATTGAAACTTATCCATGGATATCATAACTAATAAAATAACCACATTTACACCAATAACTAATCTCATAATGAGGGAAATTCATAATTACAAACATTATAAACATAACTTTAAGGCCCAGTTCCAAGTCATCATACAAAAATGTGTAAGGCCACAATGAAATACCCAATCTAGTTTTGATTGTGAGACCTAATGATGGATTGAGGGACTATAGAAGTCCCCACCAATCACAAACTATGTCTAATTTATTCCTCATATAAAGGGATGATAAATAATAAATAGAAACATTTTTATTTAAAACAAGCATATGGAATTTTAATACTTTCTCCAATCAATAAACCAAATCATAAACCATTTTGAATAATATATTTAATGATATCAAAATAGTACATCTCTATAAAAATTGATCATAAACCATCCATAGGAATAATAAGTATGGTATAATTTCAATATAACCCAAGTAGAGTAAAATAAGGTTTTTTTTTAATTTATGAATAAAAATTCCATAGAAAGACCATTAAAATCATTCATGAGAAAAATATAAATTTCAGTTGGAGAATAACTTTTAAAAACCAATAAGTTACAATATATTAGAGATAAAAAATTATTAGTAAAGATACTGGGAAACCCGTAAAGGAATATTCAATGAAATGAGTGGTAATGAAGGTAGGTAATTCCCTACATGTTGTATAAGTTTAACAAATTCATTTCACACTATTGTAAAAGGGTTTAAAAGTTTCTTATAAAGAATATAAAAAGTGTATTAATTTCAAACTATTTTTTAAAAATTAACAAATGTGGAAAAATTAATTTAAAAATTAAATTTTATAATTCAACAAACATTGTTAAATGTTTGTAAGAAAACATGGATACGGAAGTAAAAATGATCCTGATCGAAGAGAAACGTAAATTAATATTTTCATAAAAAATATTTCTAAACCATATAATAGAGTGATGAAAATGGTATTATTATTTTAAATGATCAAGGATAACTAAATGTGAATAATATATATTGGGATTAATATATAATGAAAAAATAATTCCCCCAATGGAGACTTAAACATAACTAATCTCAAATAATGATAATATTGTGACTTAAACCATTGTCACTTGGGAAAGTTTTGAATCATAAACCCCATGAAAGAAATAATTTTTAATGAAACATTAAATAATATGATGATAAATAGATTCATGATAAAAAAATATAATATTTTTATCATATACACAACACAAAATAAATATGTTGTTAATATAGAATATGTCTCACAAAAGTAAATGTTAGACGTGAAACGCTTACCTCGGGTTTGTTTTTTTTACACAAGTTCAAAAATATAATGTAATAAATATTTAATTATTAAAAATATGTTCTATAACCATAATCATACATATCATATCATATATTATTTACTTGTAATATTTTATCACCCATTTATAAACAATTCATTGTTAATTTCACTATTTAAGGTAATAATTGTATTATTTTTAATGAATGTTTTGGTTTGGTAGTTTTTGTCCTTCTAAGATGATAATGGTTCCATAATCTCAATAATTATATCCATTATAAAAATAAAATAAGTATTTATTTTTCATTTATTTATATTAATTAATAAAATTTAGAGATATAAAAATGAATTACACCATTTGTGGAGATAGTAGGTCATACGTATAGATGAAGGATGATTCCATTTTTTATTGGATGGAATAAAAGAAAGGTAAATAATATTTCACCATTAAATAATTATTATTATATCTTATATATAATATATATTCCTTAAATATTTTTCAATATATGTCAAAATAAAATGAAAATCTAATCACTTCACTTCGTGGAGGCTGTAGTCCACACCTATAAACAAGTGACATTATCATTTTCCAATAGATTAAAATCTAAGAAGGTAGGTGTATTATAATTATTAAAAATATATATTTATATCATAAATATCTTTCATATATATATATATATATATATCATAATTATTTCCACTAGTGAGAGGCGGTGATGGAAAATGAATTTCATCGGTTCGAGAGATAGTAATCAACCATACACATGATCGATGGTCTTGTTTCCCATTTAATGGATGAGGGGATGGTTTTTGGTTATGATATTAAAAAAATTAATCCTTATTATATGTCATATAAATGTGTTTTTTTTCTTAATAGATGAGGAATATTTGATGTTGGTGGAAGAAAAAATAAAAAATAAATGCCCAGTTTAGAACAATACCTCTTCTTTAGAAAATTACTTTAGGATTGCACTAAGAGCCACTATTGAAGGGGTTTATGTTAAAAATAGCCACTATTGATCATGGGGAGCTATTTAAGGAATCTTTTTGGTTAGGGAATAACTGAACCAAAAGGCTTTGTATGTATGATGAGGAGAGGAGAATGGTTATTATTTAGTAATTGAGGTGAGTGGCACACTTGTAATTTTTCAATGTTTTCCAAAAAAATCCCTATCACATTGAAGGTAAAATGGATAAAAAATGTTCATTATTTATATTTAGATAGGATAAGGTCTAAATATGGATATAAAATAGTAACTGAACAAGTTTTTAGGTCATTAAAGCCTTATCTTTTTAGTTTTTTCCACTGGTAAACTTGTTTTAATCATAACCATTATAATAATTTTTTTGGTTTTTACTATTCATTATAAAGAAAAACAATTTTAAATTTTTAAATAATATTAATTATTATAATTCAAAATATGGAATCCAATTTTCCAAATTTAAATCATATTAGTGTTAGGATTTAATTTAAAATTAAACTCACAAGAAAAATGGGAAGATGATTTTCCAATGAATATTTTTCTTATGAATTAAATGTCTTTATTTTAAAATTATACATTAAATTCATTAAAATAACATAAATTGGGCTAATACTAATATAATTGAACAATATTTAACTTTAATCCTTTTAATGAAATGGAACTTTGTAAAAGTATGAAAAAAATGACATTTCTTAAAAAAAATTATTATTATTTATTATTTAGTAAAAAAAATAATCTTTCAAAATAAAAAAATATACTCTAAGATAAATAAATTCTTAATAAATCTGTGGAAAACACTACGAAACCTCATATTATAAAAATAATGCTTTTAATCAAAAATATTGATTTATTCTTATCTAATACATAGAAATAAATCTTATATTATAGATAAAACATTTAATTGAATATAAAAATAGTTACTAATTTAATTTATTAAGATAAAAAAAATCATATAAAAAAACTTTGAGAAAAAAATTCTTTTAATTATAAATGCTATTTATTTTAATTTCTAATAAATTTATAACCATTAAGATTATTTAATACATGTTTAAAAAATATAAATTTCAAAAGTTAATTAGTCATATTTATTCTTACCAATTTAATGGTAAGATGATAATTGTGACATTAAATAATAATATTATTATCATATATTGTGGTTAATTTAAACTTGATGTATTGTATAATGAAATCTATCAAAAAAATAAAATTTATTTAAGGATGAACCTATTCAAAAATCATGTGGTGTTAACAAGTAAAATGGTGAATAAAGACAAATTACATTGCCACGTGGTGATAGTAAGATGTACGTATGCATGAGGGATGTTTAAAATTTTCATAAGATAAAAAATTGATGTAAATTGGATTTCCCATAATCATAATGAAATTTCACTATATTGATGATACTAGAGTTATTATTTTAATATGGGTAAATCAAACATATAGGAAGTAGAAGAAGAAGAAGTAAACATGAAAAATTCAATAAAGATAATTACATATTATTTGATATAGTATTGGGTAACATTTAGGTGAGGAAGGATTCTGAAGAAGGTGTAAATAAAAAAGATAAGGGGTTTCATTTTATAAGTGAGGGTAGAGCCACTCTTGTAATTAATTAAGGTTTTAAATTAATATAAATTATTTTTAATGAAAAAATAGTTCCATGTTGATAGAATTTGACGATAAAATTTCCATGAGTGTATATACTCTGATCTAGTAATATTTGGAAAGAATTTGGTTATTTTTTCAACCAAATATCTTAGTTTTAACCCCCATTAACACTTTTTACCACTACTATGATATCAATGTTTTGTACTCTTTAGGGGTTGATAAAGTTAATATAAAATGAATAGTTACCCATAGATGGGTCTGGTAGATATTATAAACAATATCCTATATAACTTTTCAAATATATTTTTTTATTAATTTAAATCATTTAATAATATTTTTCTTATTATAAAATATCATTAACATCATTTTTGGAAATAGTTAAAATATTATAATATAATATATATCTAAATCATGTCAAATGGTTCCAAATTGGAATGTATTAGAAGATAAAGTAGATATGGTGTAATTTTAATTACCCAATATAATTTTTACTAGTTTTGAAATCATTTAAAATAATATATTTTGGTTTAAACCATTGATTAACCAGTTTTAACCTTTACTGTGGTAATGACTTCTTCCATATTCAAAGGGTATAATTTTACTTATAAGAATAAAATTGTATCATAAATGAAAAAAATTAAGAAATTCTGGACCACATACCATCATAGTTTTCCACCTTAATTATTTTAATTATATTTAAACAAATTAAGGAAAGAATATTTAAAATAAAATAATATTAATGACATTTTTTATACTAATTATTTAATTTGAATTTAATTTCATCAATATTTAATTCAAATATAAACCTTTAATATATCCTAATATCTCATATTGACATATAATTTTTTTTGTTAAACTCTAAATCACTGAAAAAATGTAAAGACCTGGAATTTCAAGGAATTGTTTTTAAATACATTGGAATTTTACAAGTCTGTGGCTTTTGACGACACTTAATTCCGAGCCCCGGTGTGCCCAAAATCAATTTTTGAAGTTTAGATCACGTACATTCAGTGAACGAACAAGCGGGTTTTTCTATCTTTTGAACCGGTGCTCGGAATTTAAATCTGAGGGCACCGAAGAACCCACATCACCAGTTTTTGCTTAAGGGGACCTTTACCGCAGTTGCATTTTGTTCCGGTTGAATGTTAGTTCTTGGGGTTTCTTACAAAAAAATTAAATAAAATTTGTTGGTGCACAAATTTTATTTTTGTGAGGTGGGGCCCACACGAGCCCAACCTTCAACTCCCCATTTATTCCCCTGATGTTTCCTTTGACAATACCCCACTAATACCCATTGTTTAATTCTTTGGAAACTCCACATATTGATTATGCTGGAGCCTTCCTACCTCCCTCATCCATTTAAACATGCCAGCCAATGAATTTATGTCAACATAAATTAATTTAGCACCACGTTGAAATTAATAAGAATTTCATGACAATTCTATTAATTTGTGAGCCAACTTAATCTTTTTTCTGTTGGAAAAACACTTTTGAGAAAAGCTCTGGATAGAATTAAAAAGGGAGGTGAACCATTCTTCAATGAAGAATGACGAAGAACGCTGGTTCCTCGAAGAACAATGATGCGCCACCAATCCTCTTCCCCACGACAAGAGAGGAGACTCTACATCCTCATTGGCACACTCCGACGACGCCTACGAACCCCTTTCCCCGCGAAACCATCAACCGCGACATCAACATTTATCTTATTTGTTGAGGTATGAGAATTTGTATAAATTTCTTTATGTGAATTTATACCCTTAGAATGGCGTGCAAATTGTTTAGTGATGTTTAGAACCACTAACGTGGTGGGTGCAGACTAACGAACAAGTCTGAACCCACCGCTATTTTTGTTCTTGATATTCAGATCAATTGGTGACGGTGAAGTGGGACCGAAATGGAGATTGGAGGCCATCACAATGATGTACGGGTCCCGAGACGACCGCAGGCGCAATTGGGAGCAAAATCGGACCACCGGAATAACTCCGGTGGCCCGCGGAAGTTCCCGGCGGCGTGGCAGCGCCTGCTGCGGCTGACACCGACCAGCCTCTTGGATGCGGAGGCGTCCCGGTGCGCCCCCTATAGAAGCCCGCCATGACTGAAGCCTCAACGGTGAGGGCCAGATTATGCGGTCGTGCAGGATCCAGGGGAGATGTGGCATCGGGCGCCGCGTCCGCGGAACATAGGTGGCCGTGTTTCCCCCGCTCGGCTTGCTGGCTGAGCCGGTGTGCCCCCCCCCTGGCCGGGCCGGGGCAGGTCACACGGACCGGGTCGTGCCATCCGGCCTGGTCCATGCCCAGCCGGGCCAGACCCGGTTCGGGCCAACCCAGGCGGGGTTGGACCGGGTCGGACCGGGCCCAGACCCCCACTTCGGACTGTTTTCAGTCTTTTTCCCATTACATGAGCTACAGACATTCAATCAATGTACCTTAAGTTGCATCAGAATCCTTGGATCGAGTCGGTCATTTCAGTATATTACACTCAAGGTTATGGAAAAGTTTGGGGTGCGGCCGGGTTGGTTCGAACTCGAAACCAACTGGGCCCTTGGAGCAAAAACGCTTACATCTAAAGGACCGACCATCTAATTGATGTTCTGTCAATTGAGTTTGAATCCTTTTGTTGAGATGGTCCATTTGGATTACTCCAATTGAGGTTTGGACGTAGCCGGAGTACGGTCGGGTTGATTTTAGCATAAAAACCAACCGGGCTCCTGGGACAGAAAAGCCAATAACTCTCAGACCGGGCGCCCGATTGACGCACCGTCTTTCATGTTGGGTTTCTTTTGACGAGGTGAAACTTTAGGATACATAAACTATAGAATTATTGACAGTTGATGTATCTAATCTTTTTCTCGAGGAGCGGACCCTCTCGGAATCGAGCATGCTGTGTGCGGGAACCCTAGAGTTGGATGTGACTGCAATGATGACGACTGCACTTGGATCCTCCATGGGTTCTGTAGTGAGGAAGACTGTACTTGGATCCTCCATGGGTTCAGCAGTGACGATGACTGTACTGGGATCCTCTGTGGGTTCGACGATGATGACTACTGTTCGTGTATCCTATGTGGGTCCGGTAGTATGACCTATGTATTTGTATCCTGAGTGGGTCCGGTAGAGTAGCTGGTCTTGTATCTTTTGTGGGTCCGACAGCTTAGATGGTTTTGTATCCTATGTGGGTCTGATAGCTTAGATGAATTAGTGGCTACATCTTATCATCTTAATATCCTTATGAAGTGTATACCTGTGTCAGCTAAGTCTTGATTCTCAATCATTATCATTGATGTGATTGACTTGCTTTGCTTTGTGGACTGGGTTGTGTTTTCCTGTGTGGACATGGTTGTGTTTTCCTGTGTTGACCGAGTTGTGTTTTCTTGTATGGAATAGGTTGTGTTTTCCTTTGTGGACTGGGTTGTTCTTGGGTTCGAGAGTTGAAGACGAACTATAACTGATGACTTAGGTATATGTATGGGCATATACCTAAGTAGAGTCGATTGATACTTCGTGATTGTATATTTTCCTTTGTGGTTTATCCTTCGTGGATTCTGAGAGACTTTCAGGGGTCTCGAGGTCCCTGATGAGTATTGTATACTCACCCCTTTATAGGCAATGCCCAGACTACATTGTGTTGGATGTAGATGACGGACAACACTGATCGAGGTGGAGGCTTGTGGAGCTGGACGGTACCCGGAGGTGGACCACTTGGTGATACATACTCGGAGCGGACAGCCGGACCCGAGGAGCTGAGGAGACTATCTGTACCCACCCTTCAGGTGGGACTTCTGGAGGAAAACTCGGTGTTGCTGTTTCACTTAATGTTGTTGTACTTTCCTTTCAGTTTTACTATACTTTCAATTGGGTTTGTATACTGACCCATTTAGTTTTCTGCACTTATCTTCTACCAAGTTTTACTTAGTACTACTTCAGTTGCATACTCTATTGTGTATGTTACTTCATAAAGGAAATGCCTTCCCTTATTTTGGGATATACGCCTTTGGTGCTAGTCTCCAGCCCCTGGCCTATGGAAGGCGGGCTTGGGCTAGTCACAGCATGGGCCCTGAGGACAGGTCGTGACAAATTGGTGTCAGAGGAGCCGGTTCTACCGTAGAACTCAGGACTCTGATAATTTATTCCCTATAGAGCAATAGTGTTAAGAGTATTGAGTGTGGTTTTCAGTCCAGGGAGTCCATTGTTGGTGTGGAGACCGATGTATCCATACACCAGGACCCTGCCTTCTGATTTCCGACTCAGTGCACGAAAACATTGATTGCGTGTGTGTTTCCTTTCAAAAGTTTTCCTTGTTATTACTTTTTGTTAGCTCACCAGGTATACTGTACTAAATGTGGCACACCTGTTTCATTTCTGGATGTCCCCACAAAGGCAGCCAGCTAGGGTTTCTAGTTACATGTAGGATTGAAGCCCACCGAGCGACGAGGCCTCGGTGCAGGGCCCCATTATAGCAGAGGCACCAGCGGTACCACTACCTGCTGAGCCACTGATACTACCAGCCCTAGTAGTGGAGAGTGCACACCACCTGAGCATGTTGCACGAGTTTCAGAGGCAGAGGCCGCCAAGGTTCCACAGAGAGACGGATCCTAAGGCAGCCGAGGATTGGTTGGAGGCCATCGTCAGAGTTTTTAGACTGGTAGGGACACCGACAAATCTTATGGTGGTCCTTGCTACGAGTCTCCTGCACACAGCAGCAGGTAGATGGTGGAGCCTGATGCTCCAGGTTCAAGATGATGCATCTCTTCTTTGGATGGACTTTGAGAGCCTCTTCCACTTAGAGTTTGATCCAGCCACACTCTGTGTGGTGCGCATCCAGCAGTTACTACATCTGTGGTAGGGAAGCATGTCAGCAGCCCCGTACTCGGTGAGATTTACCGACCTCTCACGTTACACCACAGACATGGTACGAGACCCATTCATCTGGGCCCGGACCTTTGAGCAGGGACTGAGGCATGCGATCAGAGCTTCTATAATTCCACTCAGCATCCCGACGCAGGCGAGGGTGCTGGAGCGAGCCCTATTAGTGGAGATATTTCTCGCCGAGTAGCGATCAGCAGTGAGACCCACTGTTGGACGGCATGGAATGGAGTCTTTTGCAGCTTGCAGTCGATTGATGACACAAAGGACCAAGCGGACTGGTCCGTCTGGTGGGTGACCTCAGAACATGGGTTTGGATGTGTGAGGAACACGGCGCAGAGCCAGCCTTACGAGGAGTAGATAATGTTATGGATGCGGTGGATAGGGTCACATGGCTCATGACTGCTAGACCCGCCATGCAGACGAGCAGCAGACAGTGGAGGGACCTCCAAGGCAAAGGCAGAGGTTCGACCGTGGTGGTACGCATGGCATAGGCGGACGAGGCAGAGGAGATGGCCGAGCAGAGGGTGGTGGACGACGCTTCCAGGCTCTACCAACACCACCCCTAGGAGGTCCTCCCTGACCATAGGGAGCTGGTAGGCAGAGGCAGGCTCATCTCCAGGTAGTAGAGGCTTACGACCACGGTGCACCCGAGATGATTCGAGGTACTATCTGTGTCTACCCCACCATTGCTGCATTTCTTATAGACACAGGTGGAAGTCATTATTTTATTGTCGCTTCCCTTTTTCGGAGCTTAGAGATTATGATAGAGCCGTTGGATCGATATTTACTGCTAGAGACTCCTACAAGGGTAGACTCGATGATTACGCACTGGTGCCGGTAGTGTGAGCTTACTCATGGAGGTGAGAGCTTCGGTTGGGATCTTCTTGTAGCAGCGTTGAGGCCTTACGACGTCATCTTGGGTATTGACTGGTTATCTACAGTCCATGCTCAGATCGAATATATTTGGCCCAAGGTGTGGTGTGTCTACATGGATGGGACCAGGTTCACCTTCACTGGTGAGAAGGGAACCTTTGCAGCACTGGATGGACATACGCAGAGGAGAGGGCAGCTGATTACATATCAGTTGGCTAGTCTCATCCTCAGAGCAGCTGAGATGCGGAGTCCGAGATTTCCTACTGTGGTGGATCAGTATGAAAACATTTTTCCTGAAGATGTTCCAGGACTACCTCCCTGCAGGGAGTTAGATTTCTACATAGACCTCTACCCCGGGACATCACTGATATCTACTCCAGCATATCGGATGGCTCCCGCCATGCTTCTTCAGCTACGGGTACAACTAGATAACTTACAGGGGAAAGGTTTCATCCGACCCAGTGTTTCACTCTGGGATTCTCCGATTCTATTCTCTAAGAAAGAGGATGGAATCTTGTGACTGTGTGTCTACTACCTTTTCCTGAACCAGGTGACCGCGAGGAACAAGTATCCACTTCCGAGGATTGACAACCTCTTCGATCAGCTTAAGGGAGCACGTTGGTTCTTGAAGATAGACCTCAGGTCATGCTATCATCAACTCCGAGTTCGGGACGAGGATGTGCAGAAGATGGCCTTTAGGTGTTGGTATGGACACTATGAGTTCTTGGTCATGCCCTTCGGTGTGACCAATGCTCCAGTAGTGTTCATGGGTCTCATGAATATGATCTTCCAGCCCTACCTCGATCAGTTTGTCATAGTCTTCATTGACGACATACTGATTTACTCGACCACCAAGGAGGAGCACACCTACCTCTTACGAGTTGTACAGGATGCACTCCAAGAGCACCAGATTTATGGTAGGCTCTTGACGTTCCAGTTATGGATTTGAGAGGTTCACTTCTTGGGGCACGTCATCTCAGAGGCGGGAGTTGTAGTTGATCTCACGACGGTATTGGGGGTACTTGCTTGGGAGCCACCCAGGAGCGTGACAGAGGTGCGGTGTTTCCTAGGTCTGGCTGCGTACTATCAGATATTTGTTCCACACTTCTCCAGAGTGGCAGCACTGCTTACAGCTTTGAAGAAGAGGGGTAAAACCTTCATGTGGTTAGAAAGATGTCAGTAGAGAATTCCAGAGCTGAGGCGGAGATTGACCAGTGCACCCATATTGAGGCTGCCAGAGGAGGGTGTAGGTTACGTAGTTTACTGCGATGCATCATGGACCGGAATCGGGTGAGCCCTGATGCAGGACTGAGCAGTTATGGCTTACAGTTCACCGTAGTTGAGGCTACACGAGTAGAAATACGCAACACAAGACCTGGAGTTAGTAGCAGTGGTCTTAGCCCTGAAGATGTGGCGACACTATTGGATGGGCGAGCGCTTTATAGTCTACTCTGACCACCAAAGTCTCAGGTACATTTTCTAGTAGAAGGTCCTGAAACTGAGACAACGGTGATGGCTCGAGTTCCTCTAGGATTATGATTTTGAGATTTTCATTACTCTTGGGAAGGGGAACATTGTTGCTGATGCTCTCATCAAGATATCGGGCATTCAGCTTCTTGGAGAGGCGATAGAGAAGTTAGCCGCTTTGCAGATATCCTTCGTGGATAGAGATGGGGAAGCCTATATTCATCCCCTCACAATCACTCCTCCACTACATCAGCGGGTCAGAGAGGCACATCATGGGGAAGTTGACTGTGAGGCGCGACATGCTCAGATATCCATAGGGCTGGCACTCGATGGATTTTCTAAAGACGGGGAGCACGTCATCCTCTTCAGGGGACGTACCATGGTACCAGTTGCACTACGGGAGGAGGTTCTGAGGGAGTTCCACACTTCCCCTCTAGCAGTACATCCTGGGGTAGCAAAGATGTACCAGGACCTCAGATGACAGTTCTGGTGGCTGGGTATGATGATGGCAGTGGCAGAGTTCGTTTCTCAATGCCTCACTTGTCATCAAGTGAAGGCAGAGCACCAGGTACCAGTAGGCCTGGTACATCCCTTAAAGGTCCCGGAGTAGAAGAGGGACGAGATATCCATGGATTTCGTGATGGGGCATCCACATACTTCCAGAGTACACGACACCATCTGGGTGATCATAGACCAACTCACCAAGTCGGCCCACTTCGTACCGATCAGAGAGCAGGGCTCAGTAGATATCATGATATGCCTCTACGTTTAGGATATCGTATGGATTCATGGTGTTCCATAATCTATCATCTTCGATTGAGACACTCGTTTTACTTCCCGGCTTTGTAAGGGGTTATAGGAGGCTTTCGGGATGCAGCTATGCCTGAACACTGCCTTTCACCCACAGACGGATGGCCAGATAGAGGGGACCATTCAGAAACTCGAGGACATGCTCCGTGTATGTGTCCTCTACTTTGGGCGTAGCTGGGAGGATCACCTACCTTTGGTGGCGTTTTTTTTCCAACAATAGCTACCCCTCCACCATCAGGATGGCACCTTACGAGGCACTATACGTCCGACCATGCAGATCACCTCTATGCTGGACTGACCCTGTGGAGTCAGTACTCATAGGACCAAAGATGGTTCGGGCTACGATGGAAAAGGTGCAATCATCCAGGAGTAGATGAGGACTGCACAGAGTAGTCATAAGTCCTATGCTAATAGGAGGTAGAGACCACTAGAGTTCGAGGATGGAGACCACGTTTTCTTACGGGTCTCACCTCGACGTGGATTGAGGAGATTTGGCCGGGGCGGAAAGTTATCTCTACACTTCATCGGACCATTCTAGGTCCTCAGCTTGGTAGGCATGGTGGCTTACCACATGGCCTATCCACCTCACTTGCACCGGGTGCACGACGTCTTTCATGTATCTCAGCTAAGGAGATACGTGCACGACCCAATGCATACCATTGAACACGGGGAGCTGGACATCGATGACGGGGCGACCTTTGAGGAGGTTCCGGTGGAGATTGATGATCGACAAGAGCGGGTCCTACGTGGGAAGTCGATTCCTCTTGTGCACGTTCGTTATCAGCAAGGGAACCTCCAGGAGAGAACATGGGAGCGGGTGGCTCAGATGTGTGGTCAGTACCCGCATTTGTTCCCCTAGTTTATGTTGTATCTTTACGGGGACGTAAAGCCATGATGTGGGAGTGATGTAAAGACCCATAATTTTAAGATTTCTTTTAAAATACTTTATAATTTTACGAGTCTATGACTTCTAACGGCCCTTGATTCCCATTCCCGGTGTGCCCAAAATCAATTTTTGAAGTTTACCTCAGGTACGTTCAGTGAACGAATGAGCGGGTTTTTCTTTCTTTTGAACAGGTGCTCGGAATTTAAATCTGAGGGCACCGATGAACTCACAGCACCGGTTTTTTCTTAAGGGGACCTTTACTGCAGTTGCATTTTGTGTGGGTTTAACGTTTTTTCTTGGGGTTTCTTACAAAAAATTAAATAAAATTTATTGGTGCACAAATCTGTTTTTTTTGAGGTGGGGACCACACAAGCGCAACCTTAAACTCCCCAATTATTCCCCTCCTGTTTCCTTTGAAAATCCTCCATTAATACCCCTTGTTTAATTCTTTGGAAACTCCACATATTGATTATGTTGGAGCCTTTCTACCTCCCTCATCCATTTAAAAGTGCCATCCAATTAATTTATGGCATCATAAATTAATTTGGCACCACATTGAAATTAATAAGAATTGCATGAAAATTATATTAATTTGTTAGCCACCTTATTCTTTTTTGTCATTGGAAGAACACTATTGAGAAAGGATCTAGAATGAATGAAAAAGGGAGGTGAACCGTGCTTCAACGAAGACCGACGAAGAACGCCGGCTCCTCGAAGAAGAACGACACACCACCAATCCTCTTCCCCGCAACAAGAGAGGAGACGCCAATTCCTCCTCGGTGCACTCATACGACGCCTACTAACCACTTTCCCTACAATTCCATCTACTGCGACGCTGATGTTCGTCTTCTTTTTTTGAGGTAGGATAATTTGTATAAATTTCTTTATGTGATTTTATACCCTCGGCATGGCGTGCAAATTGTTTGGTGATGCATAGAACCACTAACGTGATGGGTGCGGACTAACGAACAAGTCCGAACCCACCAATATTTTTGTTCTTGATGTGTGGATCAATTGGAGACGACGAAGCGGGACCAAAATGGCTATTGGAGGCCATCATAGTGATGTATGGGTCTCGAGACGACCGTAGGCACAGACGAGAGCAAAATCGGACCACCAGAATGACTTTAGTGGCTCGCGGAAGTTCCCGTCGATGGCCGGCATAGGTCGGACGCCTAGAGGTGGTGGTGCCCTAGCGCACCGCCGGCAGAAGCCCGCCGCGGCTAAAGCCGTGGCAACGAGGGCCGGATCCCGCGGCCGCGCGGGATCTATGGGAGACGCAACATCGGGTGCCGTGTCCATGGAACAAAGGGGGGCCGTGTTTCCCCCGCTCGGACCGTGGGCCGAGCCTGCGTGCCCCCCCGCCCCCCGGCCGGGCCACACCCAACTAGGCCAGACTCGGACACAGGTCGGGTCAGCTCAGTTCGGGCCGACCCAGGGTGGGTTGGGCCTGGTCAGACCGGGCCCAGACCCCCCACATCGGACCGTTTTCTGTCTTTTGCCCATAACTTAAGCTATGCACCTCCGATCGATGCACCATCAGTTGTATGGGAATCCGTAGATCGATTTGGTCATTTTGGTATATTACACTTGAGGTTTCGGAAAAGTTTGGGGTACGGCCGGGTTGGTTTGAACTCAAAACAAACCAGGCCCTTGGAGCAGAAACGATTATATCATAAGGACCAGACATCCAATTGATGTGACGTCAATTGCGTTGGAATAATTATGTTGAGAAGGTCCATTTGGATTACTCTAATTGAGGATTGGATGATTTTGTAGTATGGTTGGGGTGGTTTTATCTTAAAAACCAACCGGGCTCCTGGGACGGAAAAACCAATAACTCTCAGACCGAGCGTCTGATTGACGCACCGTCTATCACATTGGGTTTATTTTGACGAGGCAAAACTTTGGGATACATAAAATATAGAATTTGTGACAATTGATGTATTGAATCTCTTGCTCGATGATCGGACCCTCCCGGAATCGAGCATGCCGTGTGAGGGAACCCTAGAGCTGGCTGCGACTGCAATGATGACGACTGCACTTGGGTCCTCCATGGGTTTGGCTGCGAGGACGACTGTACATAGATCCTCCGTGGGTTCGGCAGTGATGAAGACTGTATTGGGATACTCTGTGGGTTTGATGGCGATGAATACTGTTCTTGTATCCTATGTGGGTCCGACAGTATTACCTCTGTACTTGTATCCTGAGTGGGTCCGGCAGAGTAGCTGGTCTTGTATCCTTTGTGGGTCCGACAGCTTAGCTGGTCTTGTATCGTTTGTGGGTCCAATAGCTTAGATGAATCGGTGGCTACATCTGATCATCTCTATCACCTTACGAAGTGTACAGCTATGTGAGCTGTGTCTTGATTCCCAATCATTATCACTGATGTGATTGACTTGCTTTCCTGTATGGACTGGGTTGTGTTTTCCTGTGTGGATTGGGTTGTGTTTGCTTGTGTGGGCCGGGCTGTGTTTTCCTGTGCGGACTGAGTTGTGTTTCCCTATGTGGACTGGGTTGTGCTTGGGTTTGAGCGTTGGAGACGAACTGTAACTGATGACTTAGGTATATGTATGGGTATATACCTATGTAGATTCGATTGATACTTCGTGATTGTATCTTTTCCTTTGTGGATTCTGAGATACCGTTGTGGGTCTCAGGGTCCCTAATTAGTATCATATACTCACCCCTACATGGGCTATACCCTCTTTACATTGTGTTGGATGCAGACGACTGATAGCATTGATCGAGGTGGAGGCATGTGGAGATGGACAGTACCCGGAGGTTGACCACTTGTTGGGACATACACGGAGCGGACGACCGGACCCGAGGAGCCGAGGAGACTATCTGTACCCACCCTTTAGGTGGGACTTATGGAGGATGACTCAGTGTTGCTGTTTTACATACTGTTGTTGTACTTTCCTTTTAGTTGTACTGTAATTTTAGTTGGGTTTGTATACTGGGCAATTTACATTTCAGCACTTATCTTGTACCCATTTTTACTTAGTGCTACTTCACTTGCGTACTCTGTTGTGTATGTTACTTCATAAAGGCAATTCCTTCCTTTTTTTGGGATTTACGCCTTAGGTGCTAGTCGCCAGCCCTGGGCCTATGGAAGGCGGGCTAGGGGTAGTCATAGAACGATCCCCGAAGACTGGTCGTGACAAAAAATATAATTTTTAATGTTTTTAAAAACAATTTACTTAATTTCTATACTCCTTGTACATGCATGATGTTAGCGTTGGATATGAATTTAAGGTAATTATTTCATAAATTAAAAATAAAAATAATTTTTAGTGATAAAAGATTTATTCATATTTCAAATAAATATTTACAACCAATCATATGTTCTTTTTTCCCTATCATAAAATATTATACATATTAAAATCACAAGGTTAACACTTTAGAGTTTATATTTTACAAAATTATTATAAAGGTTAAAATAAAATTTAAATTGGAAGAAAGTCTTATTTTATATGTTTTTATTTTAAGGGATGGAATAGACTCATAAAATTAAATAAAGAAATGTTTTTGAATGAATATAAATCCTTATCACATTAGTTTTAACCCTAATTTACCCATTTACCCTTTACTGAGATGATAAATGTCACCACCTTTACTATTTATAATGCCTAAAACTAAAAGGGATCCATTGATCAAATATGATCATAATTAATCCAAATACGGAATCAATTATTCAATATTCTACATATATATGTAGATGAAATTAATTTTAAAATAAACCTATAAAAAGTGATAGAAATCATTTTTCTAGGAAGAACAAGTTTTATTTATTACATATTGTTTTTAAACCAAAATACATATAGAATTAAATAAAATTTCCATAATTGGGTTATTAATAATTGAAATTAAAAAAAGTTACATTCGA
This sequence comes from Viscum album, assembly GCA_963277665.1. Classification (NCBI taxonomy): domain Eukaryota; kingdom Viridiplantae; phylum Streptophyta; class Magnoliopsida; order Santalales; family Viscaceae; genus Viscum; species Viscum album. Next base: position 437,130,229 of record OY728157.1, on the reverse strand, counting down.
AAAAATTTTAAAATAAAATTTTTCATTTTAAATTCTTGAAAAAAATCAGTTTTAAATAAAATTTATATTTTGTCATTATTCATCGAAAAATCAATTTTTTCAGAAAATTATAAAATATTTTCTCTAGTATTATTTTTAATTTATTATTTCCAAAATGATATATATTTTTTCCTATATTATTTCTAAAATATCATGAAACTACATATAACATTAACTCATAAAATCAATAAAAACCATTTTTGAAGATAACATATTTTTGAAGGATAAGATGAATTTACATGAAATATATCATTCATTTCTTAAGAATTATTCAACATATTTATATTGATTTGTAAAAATAAATATTATTCATAATATTTTTTAATCCTATTAATTCCTTCAATTTCAATATCTTGGTTATAATAATCATATTTAAATAGTAATATTTTGTGGCTTATTTAAGTGAATTTTTGCATATCTGATAAAGTATTTAACATTTTATTCTATTAAAACATTGAGATATTACATTCTATCATTCTTAAATAAATCATTCCCCCATAATTTTATCTTGTTCATTAATGGTTCAACCATTATTCAAAACCGAAATTATACAGAGGAACAATAAGACTTATTTTGAAAAGGTAATATGGGAAACAAAAATGTTACATGAAATATCATTTATTCAAGTTCGCAGATAAGGTGAAAATGTGTGGGAGGTTTAAATATAGAAATTTAAGAGAGTACTTACAAACAAGGACTAATATAGAGTGGTATATAATTTTTTCATGACAATGTTAATGAACAAAAAACATAAATCATTGTGGGGTTAAAAGACCATCAATTCATCAAAAATGAAGGTAAAAGGATAAATTATTTTATTTCAAAAACATTTTCCTAACATTGAAGGGTTATTTTACAAGAAATATAGAGAAAATTATAAAATGTTCTTAACTAATTTGATTCCTTTTCATAAAAAAATCATCTATTGGCTATGCAATAATGAATTCCGACATCATCTCTAACTCCATCAAATAAATATTCAAGATGAAGTTTTTATGCCTGGATCACTAATATGATATCATCTTTGATTGGACTAACTCATATGTAACTGAGCAAGATTATCTATTGGTCTTAAGAACACCTTCCCATATTCCAGAGCTTGCTGACTAGAGTGAGGGTCTGTGAAGGTATTATGGGGAGAGTACATCTTCATGATCCGAGTAATATGGAACAATGAAATAACAAATGAAAAAACAAAAATAAAGGATAGTATGACATTATAATATAATAAAATATAGAAAAATACACATTATAAATAAACCAAAACATAGTTTATATACTAAAGGTGATCATGTCTTGATATCTTACAAGAATGGGGGATTCATGGTATATAAAGCAACAAGCATATTAAAAATGATATAATAATTGAACAAAATATAAAAAGAAATTTTTAATAGAATCATAAACCTAATATCTTTCCGATTCTCCCATATTCTATCCTGATACGTAATCTCATGTTTCCATAGAAAATCTCTTTCCATTGTCCCAATCTATATCCATGAAGTCTTCTCAGGTACGAAACATTGGTTTGAATATGGTATGATATATAATCAATAAGACACCACCAATGGTGTCAAATTCCATAAAGTATGTAAACATATAACTAAATACAATTTATGTATCAATTATAATAGAAATAAATTAAATACCTATAAACCATGTCAATCCATGTTCCCAATGGGGCACTTTTTTCAATTCTACGATCATTAGCCTTTGCATGAATGTATCTAGACATTAAATAATTTAAATTTAATAATATTCCAATATTTGGACCCAATATCACAGCCAAGGAATCCCTTGATCATCATACTCATATGATAGGTGAGTAAACCCAATAAATTTATAACATAAAAGAGAAGGTAAAATAGATCCTTCACACATAAAAATCATTGACCAAATCCAAACGTGTTCTTTGACTTGGCAGAAGAATCATTTAATTAATCGATCAACATCCTAAGAACATCCAAGGAATTCCACATAAAAAACACAATAATCTCTCTTGGTGTACAATGAACACATTAACCTACAAGCCTATCCATTTAATTTCACATTGGAACCTACATATTTCTCTAGGCAGGGAATTAAGTAAATTCCCTCCGATCCCAACCTAGAAATTTTAGATAGGGAATTTGATTATCACTCATGACATGTTATAACACACTTCCCTCTAAGACCGTACTTGCTATTGCACAATGATAATCCATGTGTCACTCCTAGAATAATATAATTCCACTAAATATATGTTCCCATCCATGTAATCCCATATAGGAATCCATTTATCACCTATATCATAATAATTCCATTTATAATTTACTTTACGTCGATATGCCTATTGAGCGCATATATGGTGTTCTGGGTCAGAACCCATGTATTTCACTCGACATGGAATACTGAATGGGCATAGATCATAATCTATCCATACCATTAAAAATGCATTTAATTTAATTATATCATTCATTATAAGGAATAACTCAAGAATAATTCATAATGAATATGTCCTTGAGAAATGGGATCACTATTCCCTCTTGATTTTTATTCAATTTAATTTTCATACAATTCATTTAACATCCCAATTTAATAAGTGAAATAAAAAAAAATTTAGGGTCTTTTAATTTCTTATTCAAAGTATGATCATTTAATAAGAATTAATTGTTCATTTGAAGGGTGTGGGTTAGATTGTGGTTATCTACCTCTATTGTGTTTATGGGTCGTATAGATCAAATAGGTATAAGCCCATGCATTTTACTTAGGAAAAGGTCATTTTAAGAGATGGAATATGGAACATTTAGAACACGACATAAGGAAACACTTTGTAAATAACTAGAGTTTCAGGGAAAAATATTAAACCACCTACCTTATCTTAGTAATAGACTTCTCATCTGTTATTTCCATCTAACAAGGGATTGAATGGAACAAATTAAACATATATTTAAATTCCCTAAAAATAGGGAATATTATCTCTCATGGACATAGTATCAGAAATGGAAAAGAAATGATAAAAGGAAGGAAGACGAAATTTCATCACATCTATAATAACCCTATTATTTATTACACATTAATTCTTGATTTATTACATAATACTACACTTAATATAACCCAAAATAAATACAAGTCTAGTGTCTTCGGGAATTTGGAATATTTGATAACATCATGAACATGGAATACAATAATATTATTGAAAACTTCCTTACCATGGTTTTAAAATTCCATGGCTTTTAAAACTGCATTGGATAACCTGGGAGAAAACATTAAAAAGGGGTGAGATATAAATCCAAGAAAGGGAATAAACATGGGATAATATAAGGAATATAATACATGTTAGAAAATAGGTATATCAATGAGGAATAATAAGTGTTGGGATAAAAAAAACATGATAAAGAGACCTGATATAGAAAAATAATCTAACTAAGGGAAATGTGGAAATACATAAAAAATAGAATCATAAATATAGGTTAAGGATGAACCATCCAAGACATAATGGTGGAAATGGTCCCAAAAATTAATCAGGTTCACTGCATATCATAGAATGATGTACCATTATACTAAACATAAACTAATGTACTAGAGAGCTATTTGAGAGCACCCATCATATTCATTTCATTCTTATGCTTAAGTGTGCCACATAGATCATAAAACATAGATTCATTCATCATCAAAATTTCTTCCATGATTAAGGAGCGTGGGATATATATGTGTAAGTCCCAAATCAAAAATTATATGTTCATACATTTGAACACCCAAGATATGAAATGGCTATGGTGTCCACAACTCAATTATTTTGGGATGGAAGATAGTGGTGAATTTTTTAAAGCGTAACAATGTCAATTAAATTTCAATAAAAATGGTTTGATGAAATAAAAAAGGTTATCTAATCACATAGACATAAAAGGGTAGTAATATGAACATGTAAAATCAAATCTTAACACTATAAATGTAGAAATATAATGAATAATTTAATAAAGTAACTTGAATAGAGAAAAGAATCATAACTATATTTCACCATGGTAATGGGTGTACATAAGGAATCATGGGAGGATTAATGAGAGGGAAAGGGGATATAATAATTTAAACATAAAATTGATAATATGGAGAATATGGAAGAATATATTCTAATAAAATAAAATGTAATTTAAGAGACATAACATAAATAGAGTTCTGAAATGGAAATGAGTAAAGATAAATCCCTGAAGAAATTTCGACATGGTAACGAGTGCAATTAAAGGATCATGGGAGGATTAGTGAAATTAAAAGGGGTTTATAATAATTTATAAATAAAAATTAATGTATCTGGGATATGTAATAACATATCACAAAATAAAAAAAATCAATTTAAGAAGCATAACATCAAACAAGTGCTTAAATAAAAAGAAGTTTGGAAGATCCCTTTGAAATTTCGGCATAATTACTAATTAGGTAATGGAAAAAATGAGATAGGATAAATGATCACTAAAACATAAAAAATAAATTGGATAGTCTGGTAATGATTACATATGAATTAAAATATAAAAACATTAAATTAAGAATACTAATTTTGATGAGTGTTTGTGAATTGAAAGGAGGAGTGGAAGGTGTGGATCCCTTACTTGTGTGAGTTACTACAAAATCTTTGGAGGTGATTCATGGGTGATATAGGGAAACATGGGTGGACTCTAGTGATTCAAGTTAATTCTATAGATAAGCTGCAAGTATTTTTAGTGAAGAGAAATGAGATCTTGGGCATGTTTATATTGGAAAATAGGGGGATTTCCTTATTATTTAGGTTTTGAACTCTACATAATAAAATATCAAAAACAAAAAACCATACCATGGTATTTCACCATGGTTTCTTCAAAATGGGAGTGGATTTTATTATTTTATAAGGATAAGGGTCGAACATAATAAAATAATTCCCTTTCTTATGTGGAGGCAAGTCACACTCTTAATGAACTGATTTTTAAAACCCTAAAATATATTATAGGTCATGGAGGATTCATAATGGATTTAAAAATAAAAATCAAATAAAATTAAAATAATTTTATTTTAAATCAAAACATTCATTTGGTAATTTATCCCATTTATAGTAATTATTACATCTCTTTTGGTTCATTATGATGTCATAAAATACTATGTATATTTATACGATATTTAATTTTTACATAAAAAATTGACTCTTTGAAAATTATGAAAAAATAACCATTATATATTTGGACATTATGATTATAAAAATTATATTCAATTTATCTAAATAACTTTATAAATATGTGAATTTTTAATTTAAAAATAATAATTGGCATTTATTTAAAATGATGGGTTTTTGACAATAACAGTTTTGAAATATCTATAAAGTGATCGATTTATTAAAGTATACAAAACATTAAAATAAGTTCTTGGAAAAATATACCTTTCTAAAATTAAATGATTTTAATAATACTACATTAATCATTTATTTTATAAAAATTAAATTTCATTAATAAAAATAGAATAATATAATGTATAAATTTCAATTGAATATTATATTTCCCTTTACTAATTATTTTTTCTCTTTATAATTTTAATATTATTCTAATTGTTTTACTTTAATGTTTTGTGTGTTATACGTAATTTTGTATAGTATTTATTTAAAGTAAATGAGATACTAAAATATTAGGATGTTATATTCTCCTCTATAAAATAAATTTATTACTTTTAGTTTTTTTCTTACATTAATAAAAATATATTAACATAGGTACAATATCAGATGTAAATTTTGTCTTGATAAGTAATTCCAACCCCAATACCAAGAATCATAGTATTTCGTAACAACTATTTATAAAAATGTAAGAATTATTATAAGGTCTGCAATTATGAATGAGTTTCTAGAGGTATACCCATATATTTGAGAGATATATCCCATATATGACTTGATAATTTTATATTACTCTTGTTAGAATTTATGAAAATATTTTACTATAGAGAAAGATAATAGGATAAAATTTACATACTTTATTTATATCCATTATATATACATAATTTGATCCTTCATTTGTATATTTATTAGTTCACTATCAATGATTTATCTAATATTATAAATGATGAATAACGATGATGTATGTTTCATTCTTGAGGAAAGATAATTATATTTTAATGGATCATAAGATCCATAAATGGATGACTAGTTATTCCTCCTATCACTATCCATTTACTAAAATACAATGGTGAGAAGGAATTATGACAATTCATAATATGTATAAAAGTTCATGTGACAATATTTTATATTAATATCTAAAACCTCAAAAACAATTACCAATGTTGAAATAAATCATTTATAAAATAACTTAACCCAATAAATATACTAGAACAAATTCAATACACAAAAACATGATTTTTTTTCTCATATATTATTCAAAAAAAACATATATTTTATTTAAAAAATTACTGATCTTCAATAATCATTAAAAATATTCCATACTATATCCTAAACCTAAAATAATTAGTGTTATGTTATGGTCATCCATAGTGATAATAATAAAATTTGAACTAGAGAATATCTGAGTATACTAATAGTGAGCATTGGATATATTACCATTGTAACTAGTGTCCCATAATGTGTATTTATTAACAAATACATTTTGTAGTGTATCAAGAATGATTTTATATCTTTGAATGAAACAAAAGAATACATAGATCTAGAATCAAATAAAACATTTTCTAACAATTGGGTTTATTTATAATATTAGTTACTATTATTTCATTGAACACATTTACATTTGTTGTAGAAATAACATTAGATTGCCCTTGATCCTTAATAGTTTTTATAGGAAAATTATTTCTGTGTTTTTGGAATTGAATAAAATAATTATTGATATTTTAATAGTTAAAAAGATGACCTTAGAAAATATTATTTTCCATTTACATTATTTAACATGTGGTCATTTATCTCCACATATGAAATAAACTCTCATTCCTTTTAGGAAGGTTCCATGATATTTATTTCCATAATTTTTACATGTTGGGATTTTCCTATTTCCCCCTTATACATATTTCTATTTACATAATTTCCATCCACCCTCTCTTATCTTAATATCAGTTGAAAATTTAAAAAATGGATAATTACTTATATACATAGATTACCCTTCATACCATATATTTATATATATAAAATGTTTGAGATAATAACACCCTTTAAAGAATTTTCATTATCCCATTAAATTAATGATCAATATTGATACTGGGATTATGTACATATCCTGTAAAATTATTTTCTAATATTAAAAATAAATCCACATACATAGTAGTATTTTCCTATTTCCTTTTTCTCAATTATATAAAATACCTTTCAAAATCATATTTCTTTTCATGAGGAAAGTATTTTTCAAATAATATAATATTAAATGTTTCCCACTCCATATCTATTATCTCCTATATCTCAAAAATAATTTGAGTCAATATACACCAATGATTAGATTCTCCCTTTGGACAATAAAATAATACAATTACTATATACCTTTAATTACCTACCATAGTTTGAAATATCTTTTTGAGAGGATTTATCCAGTGGTCCATTTCTAACAGATTAGTGGTTCTTTTAAAAGATAGTGTTTGTTGTTGCATGAAGAGATCCAACATTGTTTCACAATGTTCTGGACAAAATGGTTGATCCATATATCCAATGTAACACCCCAAGCTTCGATGGTACATTTCTCTTTGAATAATAAAATAGTTTCCTTTATACGTAACTTAAAGTTCTAGTACACCACGACCAATCAAACTAGACATTTTGAATAGTAATACACGCTTTATGAAATTTTATAAATTTTATTTTTTAAAATGGACTTAATTTTTGGATTCTAAATATCAAAAATATAATAGGGTGATTTTGTTTTTTTTTTCTGAAAACGTTCAATTTTTAATGAATAGTGGAAAACACTATGTTATTGGTTAAAACTGAATTTTTATTTAAATGATTAGTTATTTTATTTAAATTTATTTTATTTTAAAATAGATTCATAATACCTATATACTTTCAATTTAATTCATTGGATTCATTTAATAATAATATTAGATATATAAAATTTTATTGAACTCTTTAACGCCTTCTACTGACCTTCTAGGAACATTCCCAAATTTGCATAAAACATAATATTACCACTTCTGTGAATTGAATTTCAAAAATCCTAAAGACACTATTGATATTAGTATGTAAAATTTGGTTCAATATGATGAAAATAGTTTTTTTGTGAATAGTAACTTTTGAATTTAATTTACCATGATTAAAAGTAAATAGGGTAATTAAAGGTAAAAATGATATTATAATTACCCCAAAACAAGTCCTAGTACAATTAGATAACTGTATTTCGACCAAAAACAATCATAGCAATAAAATATGATCCTTTTTATCCATATTGATTAGATTAGTACATTTATTATTATTTTATTTAAAGAAGAGTTAAAATTGTTAAATTCAAATTCTAATAACTAAAACATTTTTACTATAAGGCTATGCATATGATAAATTTGTCTTTAAATATTCATTATAAATATAAAATGTTTCCTACATCTCGGTATTTTTTTATAATTTTTATATATTAAATAATTAAATTTATTTATGACATAATAATGATGCAATAATTACCGTATTATTGAAAGATTAAAATAATTGATATTAAATATAAAAATAAATGTAAATTTTGACTTCTGATGCATTCTGAGAATTTTATAGGTTAATATGACATTTTATATCTGATTAAATTTATTATTTTCTAAGAAATCATATTTTTAATACTTTTACAAAAAACACATACTAAATAGTGTCAAAATTGACATAAATGAGTTTTTAAAACAAATAATACTTTATTAAATTATATAATAGTATTAGAAATATAAAGATCAGAAAAAAGACTTACATAATTATATATATGTCAATAATTAATCACTTGAGGTTATCTTGGTATTTTATTGTAATTTTATTGACTATATAATATAAAAATACAAGAAGACATTGTAAAAGATAAACAATTTAACTAAGAGATAAATCTAAACTCTAAGGTTAATACGGTGACCTAAACTTGTCTAAAACCTATTGGTTGAGAATATTTCTACCCATACCCATATTATCATCTAAATAAATTTATTTTTATCCATTACAAACCGAAAAGTATTTTATAATAAAATAATATTTCAAGCTTTCCCTAAAGTGACTCAAATATCTCTTATAAAAGGATACACCCCCTTATCTTAATTTCACCCCTCCAAAGCCATTTGGATTGGACGAAACCAGATAAAATAAAACTAAAACTACCCTCAATTGAACATAGAGGGATTAATTTGATCATAAATCAAACTTAAGGAGCCCTTTGGATCAAATCAAAAGCAAGCACCTGAAGAAGAGATAATTATTTCAACCCATCTTCAAAAGTTCTTTTCTTCTTACATTTCTTCATTCTTTGTTGTTTCCATAATAAAATAATATCTATAGTAAATTCTACATAATTAGATGTTATTATTAATATGGTACAACCATATTCAATATTCTATCTATCCTATGAATGACAAAGTCACTATACATGCGTACGTACGACTTATCCTCTCCACTTGGTGGTGTAGTTTGTTATTCAACACTTCATTATTTGGATGGGTATAATAATGAGTATAATTGATGTATGTAATAAATATAACATTATTAGGATTATTTATATATAATATAACATCCAATTACATACTATTTCATCACAAATAGAATGATGTTGTCGCTGGTGCTTATGTACGGCTTACCATCTCCACGACGTGATGAGTTTCTGTTCCCTATCATAACCATTCAAGAATAATTTTCATTTTATGATTAAAAATAATTTTTAAATAACATAATAAAATTATATATATGAATCAAATATATCCTACACATAATGAACACGACTTTCATAACAAAACATACGAAGTAAAATGAATCAGTTAACACCAAAAACAACGATACTACTGAAATATCATTAACAAAGAAATATTAGAAGATCATATGTGATATCATATTTATGTATGTGGTTATTGTATAATTTAATTAAAATGATTTCACCATTATAATGGAGGATAAATTATCCTTATCTAAGGAAAAGTACAAGGTAAGGGTTAATTTTACAATCTCTTTATTATCTGAGGTAGTTTATTCGTAAGTATCTACAGGGAATTATATGTCATCCACATCTGTGTTTCTAAAAAATGTATTCAAAACATTATTACTATTTCTTAGTCTATGGTTTAATGTCATTTATAATCTTGTTTTAATTTTTATATAATTTTTTGAAAGGAATCTTTCTGTCACATTCCAAACAAGGTACTTTATGACGTTTTCTAAATATTAAGGAAATAATGTTTTTTAACTTATACGGAGGGTGCACTATTTTTAGCCATTATAACACCTCTTAAGATTCCCTTAAAAGATTATAAATATATTTTAAAAATAAATTTATTCTTAAATTTTTAATTATTTCAATGTAGAAAGAGATATTTCACTCAAATAATTTGTGGATTGATTTCATCTTTTTCAACATCCTTTGTCAAATTTTATTCTTGTTTGAAGTTGATATATTATGATACAATATTACATATTGTATTGATGGTTTTTTGATATGGTTTATGGAATATGGGCTATTTTTATTCCTTTCATGGTTTATGGTTAAAGTATTTACATTTCTTATTCTAGTTTTAAAACAAATGTTTATGTTATGTTTCTACCTTTTCATATGAAGAATGTATTGGATGTAGTATGTGATGGGTGAGGCCCGATATATCCACCGATGCATCAGTAGGTCTCATTACACAAACGAGTGTCCTGGCACAAGGCCTTGACAAAATCTTATTTGTATTCTTGGCACAAGGCATTGACTATGTGGTTATGATGTCCAACATTATGCATTCCATTATTATGAAATTAGCTATTTATATTACATGTGATTGTTTGACTAGTTAAATATCCATGTTAATAAGAAAATAGAATTATTTGATTTATCTTTTCTATATTATGATGAATTTTTTGTTTAAAAGGATTATGTTTTAGTCTTATACATTCCCTTAAATGTTTATGCTTATTTATGATAGTTTCTACTATATTGTTATCCTTACTGAGCATCTAATCTCACCCCTTTATAATGTTTTCATTTACCCAGGATGTGAAGAAGTATATTAGGATTGACCTAGAGGGATAGGCTAAGGGATATGAGTTTGATAAAATAGGACATAATGTTGTGGTTTTTTATTTCATGATGTAATCTAAAACTTATTTATGTTTCTAGTACATTCAAGGCAACTAAATTAATTGGTCTTTCGAGACTTGATCTCTTCAGATCATGCCAATTTTATGTAATAATGTACCAAATCAAGGTAACTAGGGTCAGAACATTACAGTTGGTATCATAGGATGTTTAGTACAAACCTTGGAAACTAGATATAGATAAACTCTAATTAGAGAACGTTACCCTATGATAAACATTGAGGATTGGTATAGAATAAATTCCTAGAATTTTGGTGATGTAAATATTTTGTGAATTTTTTAAGAAATAAATCTTTATCTAGATATGAGTAGGTAGAGGCAGCGCTAGCATAAATGTATCTAGGGGTAAAACCTGAATACACCGCTTTGAGATAGACTCAAATGAGAACAGGTGTACAACTATTGGCCTTGCAACACTCTTGGTTACGACACTCTTAGGGGATATTATTAGGATAATTCAGATTATATTTAAATATTATTATGAAGTATTTATGATTAAATACTTACTCAAGGAAAATATTTTCTTCATAATTATAGATTATATTCATAAAATGTTCAATTTATGTTAGGTATTTTACTAGTTTTGAATTATGTATTATGACTCATAAATTAATCTAGTGTATGCCATTTTTTATAAATGGTTCCTAGTGGAAGGAATGAAAACTCTATCAACACACGTAATCCATGTAGGTATTCCCATCCTACTCAATATAATTATAGTGGATCTGGTGATGAAACTGGTGGTGAAAAGCTTATAAGAATACCGGGACAACTAAGTCAGGTTATAAATAATAACCTTACCCATATGAAGCACCCTAATCCACAATATAGAGGAGCAATGTTAGTCTACTTCATGAGGAAAAAACCACCAACATTCAATGGGACCAAAAATCCATTTGTTTCTGAACAATAGATATGTTCTTTAGAGAAAATATTTCATGATTTGGGGAGAAGAAAAAGGGAAAAAGTTTTCATGGAATTTTATCGCCCCATAGGAGATGCAAATCAATGGTGATTATTAATTCAAAAAACAAAAGAGGATGAATAGGTATAAAATATGGAATTGAGGGAGTTTAAAGAGATTATCTAATAAAAATACTTTCCTTGTGAATATAAAGTGCATATGGAATGTAAATTTCTCTGTCTAAGGAAAAAAGAAGGGTGAGAATGTCGCAAAGTATGTGGCTATGTTTACCAGGTTAGCATGGCATGCTGTAGATTATATATGAAACCCAATGAGTAATATTGGTTGATTCATTGATCGGTTAAAACCATTTCTCCTCCAAGCATTAGTCTCAAAATCCTTCTCATTATACATAGATATAGTCTCATCGACTATCATGACAGAAAAAAAATTCTCTAATTCTAACAACTTTAAACTAAATAAAGAGATGAAGAGATCTGGTGAACACTCTCAAAATGTAAATAAGGGGAAGAATGGAAATGTATAATTTCAATCCTGCAGTAAATGTAGGAAGAAACACCCTGGTACGTACCTGAAGGGGATGTGTTTTTGTAAAAAGTGTGGAGAAAAAGGCCACCAAGCTCGTGATTGCAAGAGAAAGAAAGAGGTTGTTAATATTGAATGCTATAATTTTAGAGAAATGGGGAATTATGCATTTGAATTTCCTAAGAACCAAGGAAAATTCCCTTATAAAAGTCCAAAGGAGAAAGGATAAGCTTATTCGATAACTACTGTTGGGGTTGAAGCTCCTAATGATTTGTTGGCCAGTACGATAATCGTTTCCTCAAATTTATCCAATGTTTTATTTTATTCTGGATCATAACATTATTTTATATCTTCCGAGTTTTCTATGAAAATTAGATACTTTCAATTTTATTTAACAAGAGAGTTGTCCATCAAAACACCTAAGGGAAATATCATTGCAACAATGTTTTGTGAATTAGTTACCATTACAGAATATAAACATGCTTTAATAGAATACCCATGATTAAATTTGATATAATCCCCAGTAAGGATTTGATTTTGGACCATGATAAGTAAATTTATTGTAAAAAGAAGGAGGTTACAATTTTTGATGATGTTAAGGAATATATTATCTTTAGAACAGAAATGTCACAATCTGATTCTCATCTAGATCCACCCCCAGTATCTCCAATAAATTCAATTAATGGGGAGGAAAAGAGTGAAATAACTATGGGTGAGAAGAGAAATTTTCAAATAGAGGATGTACCTATTACGAAAGTGTATATTCAAATGTTTCTATAGTATTTACCTAGACATCCTCCAGAATGGGAAATTAAGTTTACCATTGACATAATTCTAGGTTCAAGGCCCATATTAAAGACCCCTAATAGAATGGACACTTTGGAATTAGTGGAACTAAAGAAACAACTATAGGAATTGAGTAATGAAGGATTTATTCTCACTAGTGTTTCTCCATGGGTATCCCTTGTTCTTTTTTGTTAAAAAGAAAGTTGGATCTATGAGGTTATGCATTGAATACAGGGAGATCAACACTATAACAATAATGAACAAGTATCCCCTTACACACATTGATGATTTATTTGATCAACTTCCTGAAGGTTAATATCTTTCAAAGATTAACCTTCCATATGAATATCATCAGTTGTGCATGAAGAAGGAAGACATCTCAAAGAAATAATTTTTTACTAGGTGTGGGAATTATGAGTTTACAATAATACCTTCTGGACTAACTAATGAATCCTATGTTTTCATGGATATAATAAATAGAGTTTTCAAGGAATATCATGATGAATTTTAATTGGTATTTATTGATGATATTTTAGTATACTCAAAAATCTATGAATATCCTGAAAGTAACATGAGAACTATTATAGAAACTCTAAAAACAAATGAATTATATAGGATGTTTAGAAAGTGTGAATTCTGGCTTCAAGAGACTTCTTTTCATGGATATATTTTCTCTAAGGATGCAATCTATGATGATACTTCAAAGACAAGGGAAATCCAAGAATGGCTTGCACCGATGCGTATTACTTAGGTAAGCAGTTTTATTGGTTTAACAGGTTATTATCAGCATTTTATCTAGAATTATTCCTTATTAGATAACCCAATAACCAAGGGCACACGTAAAGGTTTTAATTTTTTTTGGAAAAAATAGTGTGAAGAATGTTTTGAAGAATTTAAGAGAATATTAGTCAATGCACCTATCATGACTCTACCATCAGGGAATGATGGGTTTGTTATTTATAGTGATACTTCAATTGAAGTACTTGGTTGTGTCCTTATGCAGGATGGTAGAGTTATTGCCTATGAGTAATGACAACTAAAAATTCATGATAAAAACTATCCCACTCATGATCTTGAGTAGGTAGCTATAATTGTTTCTCTAAATATATAGAGAAACTTTATCTATGGTGGAAAATGTGAGATATATACTGATCAAAAGATTTTGAAGTATATTTTCTCACAGAATGAACTCAACATGTGGCAAATGTGATGGATCAGACTACTCAAGGATTATTATTACACTATAAACTACCACCCGGGGAAGGAAAATAATGTGGATGATGTTTTAAGCAGAAAGGATCATGGATTTATGAACAATATGAGAGTGGAAATGGATTCTATGTTTACAGATATAGTAAAGATAGATATGGGAATAATCATGGATGGTGAAACATCAATACTTTTTCAAATGTTTTCTAATAAATCTTTAAAAGAAAGGATAAAAAGTTCTTAGACTGATGATGAGGAGTTTAAAAAGAAAATTAAATTTGTAAACGATGGAAGATTGAAAAAATTCATATATGAAGATGGAATTTTTATATTTCTGAAGAGACTTTGTGTTCTTGATATACCTGATCTAAAACGGAAATTGTTGGATGATTCTCATATTTCTAATTTCTCTATACACACTAGTAACACTAAGATGTATAGATATTTTAGGGATCATTTTTAGTGGGACAACATGAAGAGGGAGATTGTGGATTATGTGTCAAGATATATGGGTTTTCAACAGGTGAAGTCTAGAAGACAACATCCTAGAGGAGTCATGAAACCTCTTCATATACATTATTGGAAATGGGATAATGTTACGATGGACTTTTTAGGGGTATAATGAAGACTCGTAGAAGGAATAATGTAATATGGGTCATTATTGGTCATCTTACAAAGTAAGAAAATTTTCTTACTATAAGAGAAGATTTAAAAAAATAAAAATTTAGAAATAATATATACTAATGAAGTTGAAAGACATCATGGTGTACCCCTATTGATTGTTTCTGATCATGATCCATGTATTAAATCAAGATTCTAGAAAAGTCCTCAGAAATCCCTAGATACTGAACTTCGTTTAAGAACTTACTACCACACTCAAACTGATGGACATTCACAATGGACTATTCAATCTTTAGAAGACATGTTGAGATCTTGTACACATGGATTTCAAGGTATGTAGGATCTATATTCACCTATGGATGAATTTTCCCATAATAATAGCTTCCATTCAAGTATTCAGATGGCACCCTATGAAGCGTTATATGGAAAGAGATGTCACACACCAACTTATTGGGATAATGTTGGTGAAATAAAACTCGGAGGCCTAGAACATATTGAGGAAACAATTAAAATGGTGAATATTATCCAAACCCACATCAAAGCATCTCAAAGAAGGAAAAGGAGTTATGCCGATAGCTGAAGGAAGGATTTGGAATTTCAAGTAGGTGATCATGTTTTTTTGAAGGTATCTCCATGGAAGGGTGTTATAAAATTTGGTCAGAAGGGGAGATTATGTCCCATGTACATCAGACCTTTTGAAATTCTAGAATGAATTGGAGTTGTAGCTTAATATTTAGAAATGCCGCCAAGTCTCTAAAAGGTTCATGATGTGTTCCATGTATCCCTATTGAGAAAATACATGCCTGGCCCAATTCATGTACTCACCTATAATTAAATAGACTTGGAACCTGATCTATCTTATTGTGATGATGCTATATGGATTCTTCATACCAATGAACATGTGTTGAGAAACCATAATATGGAAGAGAAAATATTGGAACCCGAGGAACATATGATTATGGGCCACCCAAATATTTTTATACAGAAATATTTTATAAATTTTGAGGGTGAAATTATTTAAAGGAGGGGATAATGTAATACCCCAAGCTTCAATGATATGTTTAACTTTAAATTATACAATCACTTACGTTGTATGAAACTTTGAGTTCTAGCACACCATGATCAATCAAACTAGCCATTATGAATATAAATAAAAAAATATAGAATTTTTTTAAATAATATTTTTCAAAAAGGAATTCATTTTTGGATTTGGAATATCAAAATTATCTTAGGGTGAATTTTTTGGTCTTTTTCAAAAAACATTTATTTTTGATGAATAGTGAAAAACACCGCTTTATCGTTTACAACCAAATTTTTAATTAAATATTTATTTTATATTTATATTTATTTTAAGTAAAAATAGATACATAATAACTATATATGTTCAATGTAATTTATAGGAATCATTTTATAATAATATTATATATGTAAAATTTTATCGAACTATTTAACTCCTTTTACCCACCTTCTTGGAACGTTTGCAAAGTCGCATAAAAAATAATTTTACTAATTATGTGAATTGAATTTCAAAAATCCAAGAGACACATTTTATATTTGAACTTAAAATGTGGTTCAATGAGATGAAAATAATTTTTGGTAAATTTTAACTTTTAAATTTTATTTACTACGGTTAAAAGTAAATAGGGAAATTAAAGGTAAAAATGGTAATATAATTACACAAAAATGTGTCCTAATTCTATCATATATGTGTATTTAAACCAAAATCAACCATATAGATAAAATATGAACCTTTTTGATCCACTTGGATTAGATTGGGACATTTATTATTATTTTATTTAAAGAAGAGTTAAAAGTGTTCAATTAAAATTTAAATAACTAAATCATTTTTAATATAGGGTTATACATAAGATAAATTTGACTATAAATAATAATTATAAAGATAAAATTATTTCCTCCAAAATTTTATTTTATTTATTATTTTTATACATTTATTAGTTAACTTTATGTATGGATGAATGATGATTTAGTAATTAACTTGTTACTGAAGGATTAAAATAATTTATATTATAAATATTAAAATAAATGTTAATTTAGAATTTTGATGCATTAAAATAATTTCCTACGTTAATATGACATGTAATGGTTGATTGAATTTATTTTTTTGTTGAAGAAATCATATTTTGATGACTTTCAAAAAAACAAATACTAAATAGTGTCAAAATTGACATAAGTGAGTTTTTTTAAAACAAATACTTTTTATTAAATTATATAACAGTTTTAAAAATATAATATTAGAAAAAAGTACTTATATAATGATATATATTTAATTTATTAACCAATTGAGGTTCTATTTGTATTTTATTGTAATGTTATTAACCATGTAATATAAAAATACAAGAAGACATGGTAAAAGTTAAACAATTTAACTAAGAGCTAAATCTAAAAGATAAGGTTATCATGGTGACCTAAACATGTCTAAAACCTAATGGTTGAGAATATTTAGTTCCGTTACCACCATAGACTCGAAATAAATCTATTCGGATCCATTACAAACTGAAAATGAATTTAAATTAAAATAATATTTCAAGATTTTCCTAAAGTGACCCTCACCTCTCTTATAAAATGGTATTTCCCCTTATCTTAATTTCACACCTCCAAATCAATTTTTCTCAGCCAAAACCAACTCAAATATCCTCCCAATAACCCTCAAATCATCTTAGAGGCCTTAATTTTATCATAAAGCAATCCTATGGAGCCCTTTTGATCAAATCAAAAGGAAGAACCTGAAAAAGAGGTAATTATTTCATCACATCTTTCAAAGTTCTTTTCTTCTTCCACTTCCTAATTCTTTGTTGTTTCCATACTAAAATAATAACTATGGTGACTTATACATAAAAAGACTTTATTATAAATATGGTACAACCATATTCATGATTATATCCATCCTATGAATGACAAAGTCACCATATATGCATTTGTACGGCTTACCATCTCCACGTCGTGGTGTAGTTTGTTATTCAACATATCATTATTTGGATTAATATAACTATGAGTATAATTGATGTAAATAATAAATATAACATTTTAATTATTCCGTATATATTATATACCATCCAATTAAATACAATTTCACTACTAAAATAATGATATTGTTGCTCATGCGTATGTACAGATTAATGTCTCCACAACGCGACGAGTTTTTATTCCCCATCGTAACCATTCAAGAATAATTTTCATTTGATGATTAAAAATAATGTTTGAAGAACTAAATATCATTCAGGACATGAATAAAATATATCCTATCCATAAAAAACATGACTTACATAACAAAGCATATAAAGAAAAATGAATCAGTTAACACCCAAAACAATGATACTACTGAAATATCATTAACAAAACAATTTTAGAAGATCATATATGATATCATATTAGAGTAAGTGGTTATTATATAATTTAACAACAATTATTTCACCATTATAACGGATGTTAAATTACCCACAACTAAGGAAAATTATAAGTTATGGGTAAATTTTACAGTCTCTTTATTATTCTAGGTTGTTTATTCGTATGTATCTACTAGGACTTCTTTATGATAAACATCTGTGTTTCTCAAAAATGTATTTCAATTTTATTTTAATATTTCTTAGTTTATGGTTTAAAGTCATTTATAACCTTATTTGAATTTATATATATTGTTTTAAATAAATCTTTCTGTCACTTTCCAAACAAGGTGCTTTATGAAATTTTAAAAAAATTAAGGAAAGAATCTTTTTAACTTATACGGTAGGTGCAGCTATTTTCCACCATTATAAAAACTTACGAAGTTTCCCTTAAAATATTATAAGAATATTTTCAATATAAATATTTTAATTTCATTTTAATTATTTTAATGTTGAAAGAGATATTTCACTCAAATAACTTTTGTATTGATTTCATATATGTTAACATCCTTTTTTGGAGTTTACATTTGTTTGTAGTTGATTTATTATGATACAATCTTCCATATATATATGGATGGTTTTGTGATATATTTGAATGTGGATGTGCTATTTTTATAGCATTCGTGATTTATAGTTAGTGTATTGGCAATTCATATGCATGTTTTAAAACAACTGTTTATGTTATTTTTCAACATTTTCATATGAGGAATGAATTAGGTGTAGTAAGTGATGGGTGGGGCCCGCTATTGCCCCTAGATGCATCAATAGGTCTCCTGAGACAAACTATTGTCTTGGAATAAGGCCTTGACCAAATATTATTTGTATTTATGGAATGATTCCTTGACTATGTGGTTATGATGTCTATAATTATGCATTACATCATTATGAAATTAGCTATTGATATTACATGCGATTATTATACTAGTTGAATATACATGGGAATAAGTAAATGGATTTATTTGATTTATCTTTTCCATATTACGCTATAGTTTATGTTTAAATGGATTGTGTTTTAGTCTTATACATTGGCCTAAATGTTTATGATTATTTATGATAGTTTATACTATATAGTTATCATTACTGATAATCTAAGCTCACCCCTTTATTATGTTTTCCTTTTCCCGGGATGTGAAGAAGTATATTATTATTAACCTATAGGGATAGGCTAAGGTATATGAGTGTGTTCATAGGGGACACAATTTTTTAGTTTTTTATGTCATGATGTAATGTAAAATATATGTTTGTATCTAGTATTTCCAAGGCTAAAAAACTAATCTGTCCTTCAATACTTGATCTCCTGTGACAATGCCAATGTTATGTAATAATGCACCGAATATGTGTAACTAGGATTGGTTTGTTATATTTGGTATGAGAGGAAGCTTAGTAAAATCTTTTGAAACAAGATTTAGAAAAACTCTAATTAGAGAAAATTATCCTAAGATAAACTTTGATGATTAGTATAGAATAACTTCCCAGAATTTTGATAATGTATATATTTTGTGAATTTTTCAAAGAATACATCCATGTCCGGATACGAGAAGGTAGATGCAGGTCGGGAACATAAGTATCAAGGTGTAAAACCCAAAAACACCACTTTGAGCTAGACTCAAACGAGAACTAGTGCATGACAACGGGCCTTGCAACACTCATGTTTATGAAACTCCCAAGGGATGTGCTTATGATAATTCAAACTTTCATTACAAAACATTATAAAGGATTTATGAGTAAAAACTTCCTCAAAGAAAATTTTTTATTATGATTATGGAATATATGCATAAACTGTTCAATTTATGTTAGGTATTTTACTAGTTTAGAATTATGTATTGTTATTCATAAACTAATCTAGTGTATGACATTTGTTATAAATAGTTCCTAGTAGAAGGAATGGAAATTGTATCAATGCACATAATCCATGTAGGGATTTCCTTCATACTCAAGATAATTATAGTGGATTTAGTGATGCCACTAGTGCTGAACAACTTATAGCAATATGAGGACAACTCACTCAGGTTATGAATAATAACCTTACCTGTATGGAGAACCCTGATCCACAATGTATAGGATCAATGTTAGACTGCTTAATGAGGCAACAACAACCAACATTCAATGGGACCACAAATCCATTTTTATCTGAACAATGGATAAGTTACTTAGAGAAAATATTTCATGCTTTGGGGAGTAGTGAAAAGAAAAGTTATCATGGAAGTTTATCACTTCATAGGAGATGCAAATCAATGATGGTAATTAATTCTAAAGAAAAAAGAGGGTGAAGAAGTATCCAATATGGAATAGAGATAGTTTACAGAGCTTTTATTATAAAAATACATTCCTCGTGAAAATCAAGTAGATATTGAAAGGAAATTTCTGAGTTGTAGGAAAAAGGGGGATGAGAATGTCGCAAATTATGAGGCTAACTTTACCAGGTTAGAAAAGCATACTTAAGATTATATATGTAACCCAAAAATTATTATTGATATATTATTTGAGGTGTTAAAACCATTTCTTTGTCAAGAATTAGTCTCAAAACCCTTCTCATCATATGAAAATGTAGTCTCATGTGCTATCAATATAGAAAAATAATTATCTAAGTCTTATGACTTTAAATTAAAGAAAGAGAGGAAGAGATCTGTTGAACGCTCTGAAAATAGAAATAAGGTGAAGAAGGAAAATGTTAAATTTCCAACCTGTAGTAAATGTGTGATGAAAAACCACGATACTTTCCTGAAATAGATGTGAGTTCATTAAAATTGTGGAGAAAAAGGCCACCAAGCTCTTGATTTCAAGGGAAAGAAAGAGGATGGCAATGTTGAATGCTAAAATTGTAGAGAAATAGGGCATTATGCAAATGAATGTCCAAAGTACCTAGGAAAGATACCTCATACAAAACCAAGGGAGAAAGTCCATGATTATGCGATCAATACTACTAAGGTTGACGCTCTTAAAGACATTGTGGAAGGTACTTTAATTGTTTCCTTAAATTTATCTAAGGTATTATTTGATTCTGGTCTATCACATTCTTTCATATCTTCTCAGTTTTATAAGAAAATTTGATTCCTCCAATTTGATTTAAGAAGGTAGTTTTTAGTCAAAATTTTTAATGGATGTATCATTGCAATAATGTTTTATGAATCACTTAAAATTATGGAATATAAGCGTGCTTTATCTTCTAATCTAATCGTCATACCCATAATGGAATTTAATATAATCCCCAGTATGCATTAGCTTTCATACCAAGATTTGAAAATTTATTGTAAGAAGTAGGAGGTTACAATTCTTGATGGTGATAAAGAATACCATATCTTTAGAGCAAAAATTTCACCATCTAATTCTCATCAAGATCCACCCCCCAGTAGCTCTACAAAATTCAATTATTATGGAGGAAGAGAGTGAAATAACTATGGGTGAGGGAGAAAATGTTCAAATAGAGGATGTAACTATATTTCAAGAGTATGCTGATGTGTTTCTAGAGTATTTCCCTAGACATCCTCCAAAATGGGAAAATAAGTTTTCCATTAACTTAATTCATTGTTCAAGTCCCATATCGAAGACCCTTTATAGAATGGTCAACGTGGAATTATTTGAACTAAAGAAACAACTATAGGAATTGAGTAATAAAGGATTTATTCACCTTAGTTTTTCTCCATGAGAAGCTCATATTATTTTTTTTAAAAGAAAGATGGGTCTCTGAGGTTGTGCATTGGCTATAGTTAGATCAATTCTATAACAATAAATAACAATTATCCCCTACCTTTCATTGATAATTTATTTGATCAACTTAATGGTTCTAATTTTTTTTCAAATATTAACCATCAATCTGGATATCATCAGTTGTGCATGAATAAGGAAGACATTCCTAATAGATCATTTAATACTAGGTATGGGCATTACGATTTTACAATAATTCATTTTGTACTTATTAATTCAACCTCTATTTTCATGGTTTTAATGAATATAGTTCTCAAGGAATATCTCAATGATTTTTTAGTGGTATTTATTGATGATATCTTGGTATACTCCAAAATCTATGAAGATCATGACAATCACTTACGCATTATTCTGAAAACTCTTAGAAGTAATGAATTTTATAGAATGTTTAGCAACTGTGAATTATGGCTTTAAGAGATTTCTTTTCATGGACATATTTTATCTATGGTGGGAATCTCTATTGATCCTTCAATGAAAAACGAAATCCTTGAATGGTCATCACCGATGAGAATAACTGAGGTATGCAGTTTTATTGGTTTAGTAGGTTATTATTGGTGTTTCATCCAGAATTTGATCTGATTGGCTAACCCATTAACTAAGCTCACATGTAAAGGTGTTAAATTTTTATAGGCAAAAGACTGTGAAGAAGTTTTTGAAGAATTTAAGAGAATGTTAGTCAATGATTCTATATTGAATATACCATCAAGGATTGATGGGCTTGTTATTTATAGTGATTCTTCAATGGAAGGACTTGGTTGTGTCATTATGCAGAATGATAGAGTTATTGCCTATGCATTATGACAGCTAAAAATTCATGAACAAAACTATCTCACTCATGATATTGAGTTATCAGTTGTAATATTTTCTATGAAGATATGGAGTCACTATCTCTACGGTGAAAAATGTGAGATATATACTGATCAAAATATTTTGAAGTATATTTTCTCACAGAAATAACTCAACATAAGGAAATGGTGATGGCTAGAACTACTCAAATATTATGATTTCATTATAAATTACCACCTGGGGAAGGAAAATAAGGAGAAAGATTCCTTGAGAAGAAATGATCATGGAGTTCGGAAAAAGATGAGAGTTGAATGAGATCCTATGTTCATGGATATAGTAAAGATGGATAGGAGAATAATCATGGAAGGTAAAACATCAATACTTTTTTCAAATGGTTTCCAATCCATCTTTACTAGAAAGGATAAAAATATCTCAAACTGATGATGAGGAGTTTAAAAAAAATTAAATCTGTGAACGATCGGAGATTGAACGACTTCATATATGAAGATGGAATTTTGAAATTTCAGAAGATACTTTGTGTTCTCGATATACCTAATCTAAGAAAAGGAATTTTTGGATGATGCTCATAGATCCAATTTCTCTATACACCCTGGTAGAACTAAGATGTATTGAGATTTGGGGGAACACTTTTGGTGGGACAACATAAAGATGGAGATTGCAGATTATGTGTTAAGATGTATGGGTTTTCAACATGTGAAGGTGGGAAGACAACATCCTAGAGGATTCATGCAACCTATTCCTATACCTGAGTGGAAATGGGATGATATTATAATGCACTTTATCATGGGTATACCAAAGGCTCTTAGAAGGAATGATGTAATATGGGTCATTATGGATCATCTTACCAAGTTAACACATTTTCTTACTATAAGAGAAGATTTACCACATAAACGTTTAGAAATACTATATATTAATGAAGTTGTAAGACTTCATGGTATACCCCTATCAATTTTTTCTAATCATGATCTCCATTTTAAATCATGATTCTAGAAAAGTCTTCAAAAAGCCTTGGATACTGATACTTCATTTGAGCACTACCTATAACATTCAAAATGATGGAAAATCAGAATGGACTATTCCAACCTTAGAAGACATGTTGAGATCTTGATCACTTGACTATCAAGGTATTTGGGATTATTATTTACCTATAGTTTACATTTCCTATAAAAATATCTTCCATTAAAGTATTCATATGTCACCATATGAAGTGTTATATTGAAAGAGATTTCATCCACCAACTTGTTGGGATGATGTTGGTGAAAGAAAACTCGTAGGCCCACGACATGTTGAGGAAAAAATGGAAAAGGTGATGATTTTCCAAACACACATCAAAGCAGCTCCAATGTAGGAATAAGAGCTACGCTGATAACTGAAGGAAGTATTTTTAATTTCAAGTAGGTGATCATGTATTCATGAAGTTATATCCACTGAAGGGTGTTATACGATCTAGTAAGAAGGGAAAATTATGTCTGAGGTACATCAGACCTTTTGAAATTCTAGAATGAATTAGAGTTGTAGCTTACCATTTGGCAATGCTGCAAAGTCTCTCCAAAGTCTGTAATGTGTTCTACATATCACTGTTGAGGAAATACATGCCTAGACCAATGCATGTACCCACCTATGAAAAAATAGAACAGGAACCCGATCTGTCTTACTGTGAAGAGCCTATCAGGAATCTTGATACTATAGAACAAGTGTTGAGAATCCAGAAGACTCGTCAGGTAAATGTTCTATGGAGAAACCATAAAATGGAAGAGGCAATGTGGGATCCTGAAGAACTTATGATGAAGACCCAACATAATTTTATTATTCAATAATATTCTAGAAATTTTTGGGGAGAAATTATTAGAAGGAGGAGAGAATGTGACACCCCAAACTTCCACAGTATGTTTCTCTTTGAATAATACAATAGCTTGCATTGTACACAACTTTGAGTTCTAGCACACCACGACCAATCAAACTAGACATTATGAATATTAATGCTTTCTTTTTAAAATTTCATAAATTTTATTTTTCAAAATGAAATACATTTTTGGATTCGGAATATAGAAATTACCTTAGGGTGATTTCTTTATTTTTCTGAAAACTTTCTATTTTTGATGAATAGTTAAAAATACTACGTTATTGTTTAAAACTGAATTTTTATTTAAATAATTATTTATTTTATTTAAATGTATTTTAATTCAAAATAGATACATAATACCTATATAAGTTCAATGAAATTCATTTGAGTCATTTTATAATAAGGTTAGATATATAAAATTTTATTGAACTATTTAACACCTTTTACCCATCTTCTAGGCACATTTGGAAATTTTCATAAAACATAATTTTACAGCTTCTCTGAATTGAATATCAAAAATCCAAGTGATATGGTTGATATTAGTAACTAAAATGTGGTTCAATAGGAAGAAAATTATTTTTGGAGAATAATAACTTTGGAATTTTATTTACCACGGTTAAAAGTAAATAGGGAAATTAAATGTAAAAATGATATTATAATTTCTCCAAAACATGTCCTAATTCTATCAGATAAGTGTAATTCAACCAAAATAAACCGTAGGAATAAAATATGGTTATTTTTTATCCACATGGATTAGATTAGGACATTTATTTTTATTTGTTTTTAAAGAAGAGTTAAAAGCATTAAATTAAAATTTTAATAACTAAATCATTTTTAATATAGGGTTTAACATTAGATAAATTTGACTATAAATATTCATTAGAAAGATAAAACTATTTCCTACATCATGGTAGTTTATTTATAATTTTTAGACCTTAAATAATTAAATTTATTTATGAAAAAATGATTATGTAGTAATTAACTTAATAATGAAATATTGATATAATTGATTTTATAAATATTAATGTAAATGTAAATTGAGAATTTTGATACATTAAAATAATTTTATAGGTTAATATGACAAGTAAGGGTTGATTAAAATTTTTTTTTTCTAAGAAAATAGATTGTTATTACTTTTAATAAACAAAAATACTTAATAGTGTTAAAATTGACATAAATTAGTTTTTAAAACAAATACTCTTTTATAAAATTATATAATAGTCTTAAAAATATAACGTTCAGCCAAAGGAATTATATAAGGATAAATATGTCATCAGTGAACCATTACAGGTTCTCTTGTAATTTTATAGTATGTTTATTAACCATGTAATATAAAAATACAAAAAGACATGGTAAAAGTTAAACTATTTAACTAAGAGTTAAATCTAAAAGATAAGGATAACATGGCGACTTAACTTGTCTAAATACTATTGGATGATATTATTTAGACCCATACCTAACTTATACTCGAAATAAATCCATTTTTATACACTATAAACTGAAAATTAGTTTATAATAACATAATATTTCAAGCTTTTCCTAAAGTGAACCTCTCCTCTCTTATAAAATGGTATTTCCCCGTCTCTTAATTTCACATCTCCAAAGCCATTTGGCTCAGCAAAACCCGATTCAAATATCCTCCCAACTAACTTAAATTAATCCTAGAGGCCTTACATTGATCATAAATCAGACTTATGGAGTACTTTTGATCAAATCAAAAGGAAGCTCTCAAAGAAGAGGTAATTATTTTAATCACCTATTTCAAAGTTCCTTTCTTGTTCCACTTCCTCATTCATTGTTGTTTCAGTACAAAAATAATAACTCCAGTACCTTATACAAACAGAGATTTTATTATAAATATGGTACAACCATATTCATTATTATATTCATCCTATGAATGACAAAGTCACCATACAAGCATACGTACAGCTTACCATCTCCATGTCGTGGTTTAGTTTGTTATTCAACTCTTCATTATCTGTATGGGTATAATAATAATTATAATAGACATAAATAATAAATATAACATTTTAATTATTATTTATATATAATATACCATCCAATTACAAACAATTTCACCACTAATAGATTGATATTGTCGCCCGTGTGTATGTATGGCTTACCATCTCTATAACGCGATGAGTTTTGGTTCCCCATCATAACCATTCAAGAATAATTTTCAATTGATTATTAAAAATAATTTTTAAATAACTTAATAAAATTCTAGATATGAATAAAATATATCCTATTCATAATAATCATGACTTACGTAAGAAAACATATAAATGAAAATGAACCTGTTAACACCCAAAACAATGATACTACTGAAATATCATTAGCAAAGAAATATTAGAAGATCATATATGATATCATATTTATGTATGTGGTTATTGTATAAATTAATAAACATGATTTCACAATTATATAAGAGGATAAATTTCCCTTGACGAAGGAAAATTACAAGGTAAGGGTTAATTTTATAATCTATTTATTATCCAAGGTTGTTTATTCGTAAGTATCTACTGAGAATTCTTTATCATCCACATCTATGTTTCTTAAAAATATATTTCAAGTAATTTTTACTATAACTTAGTTTATGGTTTAAAGTCATTTATACCCTTGTTTTAATTTTTATATAATGTTTTAAATGGAATCTTTCTATTGCTTTCTAAACAGGGTAATATATGGACTTTTTTGAAAAACTAAGGAAAGAATGTTTTTTAAAATTATACGGTGAGTGCGGCTACTTTCCACAATTATAAAACCTTATAAGCTTCCCTTACAAGATTATAACAATGTTTTTAAAAAAAATTTCTTTACATTTGAATGATTTCAATGTAGAATGATATATTTCACTCAAAAAAATTTGGATTGATTTTATCAATATCAACATCCTTTGTTTGATTTTAATATTGTTTGAAGTTGATTTATTATGATAAAATCATACATATTTTATTTATGGTTTTGTGATATGTTTGATTGTCGATGTGCTATTTTTATAGCATATGTGATTTACAATTAAAGTACTGACAATTTATATGCTAGTTTTAATACAAATATTTATGTTATGGTTAAACTTTTTCATATGAGGACTGCATTGGACGTAGTAAGTGATGGGTGGGGCCTGCAATAGCCCCTAGATGCATAAGTAGGTCTTATAAGACAAAATAGTGTTTTGGCATAAGGCCTTGACAAAATATTATTTGTAGTCTTGAAACAAGGCCTTGACTATGTGGTTATGATGTCTGGCATTATGCATTCCATCATTATGAAATTAGCTATTGATATTACATGTGATTATTTGACTAGTTTAATATCCATGTGAATAAGTAAATGGAATTATTTGATTTATATTTTCTTTATTATGAGGAAGTTTAATATTAAAAGGCTTTTGTTTTAATCTTATACATTGGATTAAATTTTTATTCTTATTTATGATAGTCTTCACTATATTGTTATCATTACTGAGCATCTGATCTCACCCCTTTCTTATGTTTTCTTCTTCCCATGATGTGAAGAAGTTTATTAATATTGACCTATAGGGATAGACTAAGGGATATGAGTGTGTTAAAAGGGGAAAATGTTTATTTTTTATTTTTTATTTCATGATGTAATGTACAACTTATGTATGCTAATCGGTCTTTCGATACTTGATCTCTTGTGATCATGCCAATGTTATGTAACAATACACCAACTCTGGGTAACTAGGGTCGGGGCATTACAATTTTTATAAGAGGAAGTTTAGATAGAACCTTGGAAACTAGATTAAGAAAAACTCTTATTAGAAAACATTAACCTAAGATAAACATTGATGATTAGTATAGAAGAACATCCTAGAATTTCTTTATTATAGATATTTTGAGAATTTTCCAAGGAATACATTCTTTTCTAGATACGAGTAGGTAGAGGTGGCTCTTGAATAGATGTATCAAGGGGTAAAAACTGAAAACACCAATTTGAGCTAGACTCGAATTGGAACTAGTGCATGACAACAGGGCTTGCAGCACTCTTGGTTAGGAAACTCTCAGAGGATATACTTAGAATAATTCACATTTTCTTTACAAAAAATTATACTGGATTTATGAGTAAATAATTTCTCAAATAGAATATTTTTTTATGATTATGGATTATATGCATAAATTGCTCAATTTATGTTAGTTATTTTACTAGTTTGGAATTATGTATTGTGATTTATAAACTTATCTATTGTATGAATTTTTTTAGAAATGGAACCTAGTATAAGGAATGGAAACCATATCATTGCACGAAATCCATGTTGGGATTTTCTTCCTACTCAAGATAATTGTTGTGGATCGGGTGATGAAACTGGTGTTGAACAACTTACAACAATACTAGGAAAACTCAATCAGGTTATGAATAATAACCTTACCCATATCAAGCACCCTGATCCACAATACAGAGGATCAATGTTAGACCGATTAATGCGGAAACAACCACCAACATTCAATGGGACTATAAATCCATCTATAGCTGAACAATGGAAAATCTCCTTATAGAATATATTTCATGCTTTGGGGAGTAGTGAAAGGGAAAAAGTTTTCATTGTAGTTTATCACCTCATAGGAGAAGCAGATCAATGGTGGTCATTAATTTAAAACACAAAGAAGGATGAAGAAGTATCAAATGTATAATAGAGGGAGTTTAACTAGATTTTCTTAGAAAAATACTTTCCTCGTGATCATCGAGAAGATATAGAGGGAAATTTCTGAGTCTAATTAAAAAGGGGGAGGGGAATGACGCAAATTATGAGGCTATCATTACGAGGATAGTAAATAATTCTGTAGATTATATACATAACCCAAGGAGTAAAATTTATCAATTTTTTAATGGGTTAAAACCATTTCCCTATGAGGAATTAGTCTCACAATCCTTTTGGTCATAAGAAGATATAATATCATGTGCTATCAAGATAGAAAAAAATTCTCTTTGTATTACATCTTTAAACTAAATAAAATGAATAATAGATCTACTAAACACTCTAAAAATGAAAATAATGGTAAGAAGGGAAATGTTCAATTTCCATCATGTAGTAAATGTGTAAAGAAACACCCTGGTACTTTCCTACAGTGGTTATGAGTTCGTTACATGTGTGGAGAAAAAAGGACACCAAGCTCGTGATTGCAAGGTAAAGAAAGAGGCTGTCAATGTTGAATTCTACAATTCTAGAGAAATGGGTCATTATGCAAATAAATTTCCTAAGTGCCAAGGAATCTTATCTCAGAAAAGGCCAAGGGAGAAAGGCCAAGGTAATGCAATCACTACTATAGAAGTTAAAGCTCCTAATGAAGTGGTGGAAGGTACTTTAATTATTTCCTTAAATTTAGCCAATGATTTATTTGATTCTCAATCATCGCATTCTTTCATATCTTCACAGTTTTCTAAGAAAATTAGATACTTCCAATTTGAATTAATAAGGGATTTTTTAGTCAAAGTTTCTAAGGGAATTATCATTACAACAATGTTTTCTGAATCAGATTCCATTAAAGTATATAAGCAAGATTTATCTACTGATCTCATTGACATACCAATGTTTGAATGTCATATAATCATCAGTATGGATTACCTTTCAAACCATGATACAAAATTTTTTTGTAAGAAGAAGAAGGTCACAATTCTTGATGATGATAATAAATACCTTATATTTATAGCAGAACCATCACCATCTAATTCTCATCTAGATCCACCCGTAGTAGCTCTATTAAATTATATTATTGGGGAGAAAGAGATTGAAATAACTATGGGAGAATAAAAGAATGTTCGAATATAGGATGTATCTATTGTGCAAGAGTATGTTCATGTGTTTCCAAACGATTTACCAGGACATCGCCCAGAATGAGAAATTGAGTTTTCCATTGACTTAATTCATGGTTTAAGTCCCATATCGAAGACCCCTTATAGAATGGCCACCGTGGAATTAGGGGAACTAAATAAACAACTAGAGGAATTGAGTAATAAAGGATTTATACACCACAATGTTTCTCCATGGGGATCTTCTGTTCTTTTTGTTAAAAAGATAGATGGATCTATGAGTCTATTCACTGCCTACAATTAGATAAATTCTATAACAATAAATAACAAGCATCCCCTACATTGCATTGATGATTTATTTGATCAACTTCATGGAGATCAATATTTTCCAAATATTTAACTTTGATCTAGATATCATCAGTTGTACGTGAAGAAGGAATACATTCAAAAGAAATCATTTCATACTAGGTATGGGCATTACGAGTTTACAGTAATTCCTTTTGGATTGACTAATTCACCCTCTATTTTCAGAGATAATATGAATATAGTTTTCAAGGAATATCATGATGAATTTGTAGTTGTATTTATTGATAATATCTTGGTATACTCTAAAATCTATAAAGATCATGAAAAACACTTTTTCACTATTTTAAAAACTCTTAGAAGAAATGAATTATATGAGATGTTTAGAAAGTGTGAATTCTGGTTGTAGGAGATTTATTTTCATAGGCATATGTTCTCTAAATATGGAATCTCTATTATTCCTTAAAATACAAGTGCAATCCACTAAAGGCTAGAATTGATGAGTATAACTGAGTTATGAGATTTAATTGGTTTAGCTGGTTATTAGTAGTGTTTCATCATGAATTTTTCTCGATTGACTAACCCATTAACAAAGCTCACACATAAATGGGTTAATTTTTTTGGAAAAAAAAGTGTGAAGAATTTTTTAAAGAATTGAAGAGAAGATTACCCAATGATCCTTTCTTGACTCTACCTTCATGGAATTATGGTTTTGTTATTTATAATGATGCTTTAAATGAAGGACATGGTTGTTTTCTAATGCATAATTATAGAGTTATTTCCCATGCATCACAAAAACTAAAAATTCTTGATCAAAACTATTCCACCGATGATCTTTAGTTAGAAGTATTAATATTGTCTATGAAGATAGGGATTCATTATCCTTATAGTTAAAAATGTTAGATATATACTGATCAGAAGAGTTTGATTTATATTTTCTTATAGAAATAAGTCAACTTGAAGCAAAGGAGATGGCTCAAACTACTCAAGGATTATGATTTCTCTATAAACTACTACCTAGGGAAGGAAAATAAGGTAGAAGATGCTTTGAGAAGAAAGGATCATGGAGTTCCAAAAAAGATGAGATTTTAAAGGGATCCTACGTTCATGGATATAGTAAAGTTGGATATAGGAATAATCATGGAAGGTGAAACTTAAATACTTTTTGAAATAGTTTCCAATTCATCTTTACTAGAAAGGATCAAAAGTTCTCAGACTGATGATGAGGAGTTTCAAAAAAAATTAATGCTATGAATGATACGATATTGATCAGCTTTGTATATGAATATGGAATTTTTAAATTTCTGAAGAAAATATTTCTTCTCGATATACTTGATCTGAAAATGGGAATTGTTGGTGGAGGCTCATAGATCCAATTTCTCTATAAACCCAGAGTGCAATAAGATGTATAGATATTTGAGGGAACATTTTTGGTGGGACAACATGAAGAGGAAGATTGATGATTATGAGTCAAGATTTATGGTTTTTCAATAGGTTAAGGATGGAATACAATATCCAAGAGGAGTTATGTGACCTCTTACCATACCTGAATGGAAATGGGATTATATTAAGATGGACTTTTCCATGGGGTACCAAAGAATCCTAGATGGAATGATGTAATATGCATCATTATTGATCGTCTTACCACATTAGCACATTTTATTACTATAAGAGAAGATTTACCACATGAACGTTTAGTAAGACTATATGTTAATGAAGTTGAAAGACTTCATGGTTTACCCCTATCAATTGTTTCTGATCGTGATCGCCGCATTAAATCAAGATTCTAGAAACGTCTTCAGAATGCTCGGGATATTGAACTTCTTTTGAGCACTACCTACCACCCTCAAATTGATGGACAATCATAACGGACTATTAAAACCTTATAAGATATGTTGATATCTTGATTACTTGACTTTAAAAATTTATGGGATCAATATTTACCTCTGGTATAGTTTTCCTATAATAATAGATTTTATTCTAGTATTCATAAGGCACCATATGAAGCATTATATGAAAAGATATGTCATACACCAACTTGTTGGGATTATGTTGGTGAAAGAAAACATGTAGGCCCAGAACATGTTTAGGAAACAATAGAAAAGGTGATGAATATCCAAACACGCATCAATGAATCTCAAAGTAGGAAAAAGAGATATGCTGATAACCAAAGGAAGGATTTTGAATTTCAAGTAGGTTATCATGTTTTATTGAAGGTAACTTCATGGTATAGTGTTATAGTATGGGATAAGAAGGGAAAATTAAGTCAAATTTACATCAAAGCTTTTGTAAATCTAAAACGAATTGGAGTTGTAGCTTACCCTTTTAAAATTGTGCAAAGTTTCTCCAAAGTTCATGACGTGTTCCATGTATCATTTTTGATAAAATACATGCCTAACCCAATACATGTACTCACCTATGAAGAAAGAGATTTGAAACCCAATCTATGTTATTGTGAAGAGTCTATAAGGATTCTTGATACTAGAGAACAAGTGTAGAGAAATTGGACAACTTTTCTGGTAAAAGTTCTATGGAGAAACCATAAGATGGAAGAGGCAACATGGGAACCCGAGGAACTTATGATGAAGAACCACCAAAATCATTTTATATATTAATATTCTAGAAATTTTGAGGATGAAATTATCTGAAAGAGGGGAGAATGTAACACCCCAGTCTTACATGATATATTTCCCTTTAAATAAAACAATACCTTGCGTTGTACACAACCTCGAGTTCTAACACTCCAGGATCAATCAAATTAGGTGTTATGAATTATAACACCATCTTTTTGAAATTTTATAACTTTTTTATATTCAAAATAGACTTCATTTTTTGATTCAGAATATCAAAATTAACATAGGGTAAATCATATGCTTTTTTCTGAAAACTTTCAATTTTTGATCAATAGTGAAAAACATCGTGTTATTGATTCAAATCAACTTTTTATTTAAATAATTATTTATTTTTTTAAAATTAATTTTAACTGAATATATATATATATAATACCTATATAAATTCTATGTAATTCATTTGAGTTATTTTATAATAATATTATATGTATAAAATATTATTTAACTATTTAACTACTTTTACCCACCTTCTTGGAACATTTGAAAATTTGCATAAAACAAAATTTTACCACTTCTATGAATTGAATTTAAAAAATCCGAGAGACACAGTTGATATCAATCAGTAAAATGCGGTTCAATAGAATGAAAATAATTTTTGGTTAATAGTAACTTTTGAATTTTAATTACCACTGTTAAAAGTAAATAGGGTAATTAAAGGTAAAACTTTTCTTATAATTTCCCCACCACATGACTTAATTCTATTGGATAAATGTTTTCAACCAAAATCAACCTTATGAATAAAATATGATCTTTTTTGATCCACATGGATTAGATTAGGACATTTGTTAATATATTATTTAAAGAAGAGTTAAAGGTGTTAAATTCAAAATTTAATAACTAAAACATTTTTAATATAGGATTTTACATATGATAAATTTGACTATAAATATTAATTAGAAAAAATGATGATATAGTAATTACTGTATTAATGAATGATTAAAATAATTGATATTATAAAGATTAAAAATAAATGTAAATTAATAATTTTGATGAATTCCCATAATTTTATAGGTTAATATGACATTTTTTGAGTGATTCAATTTATTTTAGTTTTTGAATAAATCTTAATGTTATGACTTTCTGGAGAAAAAAATACAAAATTGTGTCAAAATTGACTTAAAGTTATTTTTAAAACAAATACTATTTTATTAATTTATATTATAGTCTTAAAAATGTAAGATTCTGCCAGAGGAATTATAAAATGATAGATATGTCATTAA
The DNA here is from genome assembly GCA_963277665.1 of Viscum album. Classification (NCBI taxonomy): domain Eukaryota; kingdom Viridiplantae; phylum Streptophyta; class Magnoliopsida; order Santalales; family Viscaceae; genus Viscum; species Viscum album. The sequence continues at coordinate 437,095,228 of OY728157.1, read as the reverse complement.
TTAACCACATTAGGTTCTATTGAGATTTTTTAGAATGTTTATTAACCATGTAATATAAAAATAAAAAAAACATTATAAAAGTTCAACAATTTAACTAAGAGTTAAATCTAAAAGATTAGGTTAACATGGTGACTTAACTTGTCTAAAAAGTATTGTTTAATATGATTTAGAACCATCCTTAACTTAAACTCAAATAAATCCATTTTGAGATACTATAAACCAAAAATGATTTTATAATAAAATAATATTTCAAGCTTTTTCTAAAGTGAACCTCACCTCTCTTATAAATGGGTATTTCCCCTTCTCTTAATTTCACACCTCCAAAGCCATTTGGATCGGACAAACCCTACCCAAATATCCTCCCAACTACCCACAATTCAACCTATATGCCTTAATTGGTTCATAAATCAAACCTACAGAGCCCTTTTGATCAAATCAAAAAGAAGCTCTCGAAGAAGAGGTAATTATTTTAATCACCTCTTTTAAAGTTCTTTTCTTCTTCCACTTCCTTATTCATTGTTTCTTAGATACTAAAATAATAACTCTAGTACCTTATACATACAAATACTTTATTATAAATATGGTACAACCATATTCATTATTATATCCATCCTATGAATGAAAAAGTCACCATACCTGCATACGTACAGTTTACAGTCTCCACATCGTGGTGTAGTTTGTTATTCAACACTTCATTATCTGGATGGGTATAATAATAAGTATAATTGATGTAAATAATAAATATATAATTTTAATGATTCTGGATATATAATATACCATCCAATTAAATACAAATTCACCACTAATAGATTTATATTTTTGCTCATGCGTATGTATGGCTTACCATCTCCACAATGCGATGAGTTTTGGTTCCCCATTGTACCCATTAAAGAATAATTTTCATTTGATTATTATAAATAATGTTTAAATAACTAAATACCATTATGTATATGAATAAAATATATCCTATCCATAATAATCATGACTTATGGAAAAAAATATATAAAGTAAAATGAATCAGTTAACACCCAAAACAATGATACTCTTAAAATATCCTTAACAATGAATTTTTAAAAGATCAAATATGATCTCATATTTATGTATGTGGTTATTGTATAATTTAATAAAAATTATTTGACAATTATATAGGAGGATATATTACCCTTGACTAAGGAAAATTACAAGGTAAGGGTTAATTTTATAATCTCTTTATTATTCAAGGTTGTTTATTCATAAGTATCTATTAGGACTTCGTAATATTCAAGCATTTCCTAAAGTGAACCTCACCTCTCTTATAAAAGGGTATTTCCCCTTCTCTTAATTTAACACCTCTAAAGCCATTTTCCTTGGCCAAACCCAAAAAAATATCCTCCCAAATATCCTTTCTTTAATCTAGAGGACTTACTTTTATCAGAATGGAATCCTAAGGAGCCCTTTTGATCAAATCAAAAGGATGCACCCGAAAAGATGTAATTATTTCATCACCTCTTTCAATGTTATTTTCTTCTTCTACATTCTCTTTATTTTTTGATTCCATATTTAAATAATAACTCCAGTACCTTCTATATAATGAGATGTTATTATAAATATGGTATAACCATATTCATTATTCAATCTATCGGTTGAATGACAAAGTCACCATACGTGCGTACATATGGCTTACCATCTCCAAGTCATGGTATAATTTATTATTCAAAACTTAATTATTTAGATGGGTATAACAATGACTATAATTGATGTAATTAATAAATATAACATTTTAATTATTATTTATATATAATATACCATCCAATTACATACTGTTTCACCATTAATAGAATGATATTGAAGCTCATGCATATGTACGGCTTATCGTCTCCACGATGTGATGAGTTTTAATTCCCCATAAAAACCATTCAAGAATAAGTTTAATTTTATAATAAAAAATATTGTTTAAATAAATTAATATCATTATTTATATGAATAAAATACCTCCTATCCTTAATAAACATGACTTACATAACAAAACATATAAAGGAAAACGAATAAGTTAACACCCAAAACAATGATACGACTAAAATACCATCAGCAAAGCAATGTTAGAATATTGTATATGATATCATATTTATGTATGTGGTTCTTGTATAATTTAATAACAATTATTTCACCATTATTCATGATATTAATTTACCCTATACTATGGAAAAGTACATGGTAAGGTTAAATTTTATAATATCTTTATTATCCGGGGTTGTTTATTTGTAAGTATATACTGAGACTTCATTATCATCCAGATCAATTTTTCTTAAAAATGGATTTCAAAATATTTCTATTATTTATTATAATATGGTTTAAAGTCATTTATTCCATTATTTTAACTTTTATATTATTTTTTCAATTGAATCTTTCCGTTTCTTTCCAAACGACGTCGTTTATGATGTTTTTGAAAAATTATGGAATGAATGTTTATTTACTTATACTGTGGTTGCGGCTATTTTACACCATTATAACATCTTATAAATGTCCCATAAAATCTTATAAGAATATTTTCACAATAAATTTTTTCTTTACATTTGTATGATTTCAGATTTTTCACTCCGATAATTTTTAGTCTGATTTCATCTATGTCATATTCCTTTGTTGGATTTTATGCCTGTTTGAATTTAATTTATTATGATACAATATTCCATATTATATTCATGGTTTGGTGAAATGTTTTAATGTTTATGTGCTATTTTTATAAAATTAATGGTTTATATAAAATGTATTGACATTTTGTATGCTTGTTTTAATATGAATATTTATGTTATGTTTCAACATTTTCATATGAGGAATGCATTGGATGTAGTAAGTAAAGGGAAGGGCCACTATATCCCCTCCATGCATCAATAGGTCTCATGAGACAATCTAGTGTCTTGGAACAAGGCCTTGAAAAAATATTTTTTGTAGTGTTTGTACGAGGCTTTGACTATATGGTTATAATATCTGGCATTATGCATTCCATCATTATGAAATTAGCTATTGATATTTAATGTGATTATTAGACTAGTAAAATATCTATATGAATAAGTAAATTGAATTATTTGATTTATCTTTTCTAGATTATCATGAAGTTTATGTTTAAAAATACTTTGTTTTAGTCTTATACATTGACTTAAATGTTTATGCTCATTTATGATAGTTTCCACTACATTGTTATCCTTTTTGAGCATCTGAGCTCTCCCATTTCTTATGTTTTCTTTTTCCTAGGATTTAAAGAAGTATATTATGATTGACATGTAGGGATAGGCTAAGTGATATTAGTGTGTTCAAAGGAGACACAATGTTTTTGTTTTTTTATTTCATGATGTAATGTAAAACTTCTGTTTGTATATAGTATATCCAAGGCTACTAAACTAATCGATCTTTCAAGAATTGATCTCCTGTAATCATGCCAATGTTATTTAATAATTCATCGACTCTAGATATGTAAAGACCCTGAAATTTCAAGGAAATTTTTTTCTTAATTTTGTTTGGAATTTTACAAGAATGCAGTTTTTGACGGCACTTGATTCCGAGGCCCGGAGTGCCCGAAATCAATTTCTGAAGTTTGGATCGGGTACGTTCAGTGAATGAACGAGCAGGTTTTTCTATCTTTTGAACCGCTGCTCGGAATTGAAATCCGATGGCACCGATGAACTCGCAATGCCGGTAATCGCTTAAGGGAACCTTTACCGTAGTTGCGTTTGTGTGGGAGAAGAAGTTAATTTTTGGGGATTAATTAAATAAAGTGAATAAAATTGTTGAATCAATTTTATTTCATGTTATGTGGTTAACTTCTCCCATGGGAAGTTGGTGGTGGTCCCACATCCATCCAACTTCCCATGTGTGGATATTTGAAAGGGTGGGGCCCACACGAACCCCCCACCTTTTCAAATTCCTTAAACCCCCTAACCCTTTTTACCCCTCACTTTCCTAACTCCCTATTAACTCACTTTCTTTAATTTTTGACAACTTGTTATAATTAATTAAGTGAGTTACATAATTTCAAACTCTTGAAATTCAAATGGTTTGGTTGTGTTAATAAAATAGGACATAGTCTTTTTTTAGTTTTGGTTAGAGTTTTGCAACCTTGAGAGGATTGGGGAAGCGGTCTTCTTCTTCTTCAACATCGATGAAGAACGTGAAGAACACCGTTCTTCAACGAAGAACACCTCCGCCGAAGAACGCGACGTCTTCTTCCAAATGACGTTTTCTCTTCGGATGCACCTCAACGACAATGGAATTGACGTTCGTCTTCCGCGACGCCGTATCCGCGACGCGACGTTCTTCTTCCGCGTCGTCCCTTCCGCAACGGTTTTCCTGCGACGAAATCTCCGTCAACGACTTCGAATCCTCGCTTCGCGACATCGACGTTCGTTTTCCATGACGCCCGACTTCCGCGACGCTCATCTTCCACGGCTCGATTAACGTGCACCGTTCCGGAACCGAAGTAGGGGTTTTGTTTATTTAATTGTTCGTGAATACCAACTTGATGATCTTCATGGATTAAAACCAAATGTTATCGAATAACACGAGGGGGTCGGACCGCACAAACACGACCGACCCTACTCCTTAATTTTTCATGTTGATTCCTTTGTGGATTGGTTCGGGAAGGTGTGGTGCTGTCGCACCACACGGAATCGAGCGAAAGGAAACGTGCGGCGCCGTCGCGCCGCGCCATGGAAAGAAGTTTAAGAACGCGACGCCGTCGCGCCGCGTCGAAGAAAACCGAAGACGCCGCGGCCGGAGCGGGGCCGCGGCAGAGCGGCGCGGTGCCGTCGCACCGCGCTGGATGACAAGGGCCGCGGCCGGTTCTGGGACGCGGCGGAGCAAGGTGACCGGCGGCCGGACCACGCCGCCGGCGTCGGAGCTAGAAGGGGACTGGCCATTGCCGGTCCCGTTGAGCCGGAACCGACCGGCCAGGTCGGGCCGACCGGAAGGGGAGGAACCGGGGGAATTAAATTTTCCCGGCTAGATTCAAGCGGCCCCAATTAAAGGGTCCGCCGTTTTCCATAAAGGAGGGGCAACGCCCCTCCCTTGGCTCACGCACGACACAAAGGCCGCGCTGGCCCCGCAGGCTGGCCGCCGCGCCGGCCGCACCCCTGCTCCGGCCGTGCCGCTGGCTGGGCCAGGAGTTCGGGCCGGGCCGGGTTTTCGGGCCGGGTTGCCGCTCGGGCCGGTTCGACCCAGTTCGGCCAACCCAGGGGGTACTGGGTCGGGCCGGGCTGGGCCCAGACCCCCTATTTTCGGACCGAGTTGGTTCAAACGCCTATATATTGGGCTACGAACCTCCGATCGATGCACCGTCAGTTGCATAGCGATCCTTGGAATGAGTCGGTAATTTTGGTATATCGCACTCAAGGTTTCGGAATACTTTGGGTTCGTCCGGGTTGGTTTGGATACGAAACCAACCGGGCCCTCGGAGCGGAAACACTTATATCTTGAGTTCCGAACGTCCGATTGACGTGCCGTCGACTTTGATTGATTCATCTAAGTGAGACGGATCTTTTGGCTTACTCCGCTCGAGGTTTGGATGCCATCGGAGTGTGGTCGGGTTGGTTCGCTCACGAAACCAATCGGGCCCCTGGAATGAAAAAGCCAATAACTCACAGACCGGGCGTCCGATTGACGCACCGTCTGTCTCGTTGTTTTCCTCTTGATGAGACGGAACTTTTGGCATACTTCTCCCAAGTTTTTGATACAGTTGGATAGTGTCCGGGTTGGATTGTACCCGAAATCCAACCGGGCCCCTCGAATGGAAAAGCTAATATCTTTCTGACCGGACCTCCGTTTGACGAACTGTCAGCGGCGTTGGTGATCACGTTGACAAACGGTCCCTATGAGTATACCCTATGAGAGTTTGGGGTATAGTTGAGATATGGCCGGGTTGGTTCGCTCACAAAACCAACTGGGCCCCTGGGACGAAAAGGCTAATAACTCACAGACCGGGCGTTCGATTGACGCGCCGTCTGTTGCGTTGAGACCCCTATGACGAGGCGGTCCTTTGAAATACTTCTTCATGGGACTTTGAGATACTTGGAGTATAGACCTGTAGCTCGTGGAGCAGACTCTCCCAGAGACGAGCGTGTGGAGTATGGAGACCGTGTAGCTGACTGAGACCTAACGACTGCTTGACCGACTCGACTTGGAGTGAGTCGACTAGCCCAGTGGATGGAGCACTACTTTGTGAGGTGCAGAACCATGGCGGACAGAGCACTACCTGTGTGACAGTGCAGACCCGCTGTACTCGTCCGGAGAGTACCTCAGCAGGCTACTAGGGGGTGTGCACTACTGTGTTTGGGTGACATACCTCAGCGGAAAGCACTACTATGTCTCGGTGGCTGACCCGCGGTACTTGACAGGAGGAGTACCTCAGCAGTCTTAGGTTAGTGAGCAGTACCTCGGAGTCGTGACAGGACCACTATACACTCCAGAGACGGAGCTCTTTAGCAGTTACGGTTTCGATAATGAAAATCCTGGTTTGAGCTGAGACTTTTGACCTTTGTGTTTACCTCATGATTGAGATGGGTCACTTGATAACTTAGGTATATGTATGGGCATATACCTGGGTAGTGGTTATCCGTTGATTTCATGATCCTTGTGTTTCCTCATGGTTGAGATGGGTTACTTGATAACTTAGGTATATGTATGGGGATATACCTAAGTAGAGGTTATCTGTTGAGATCTTCTTTGTGGTTATCCTTATTGGTTTTAGAGAGACCTTGAGGGTCTCGAGGTCCCTACTGAGTATCGTTATACTCACCCCTGCACGGGCTATGCCCGCACCTCGTTGTGTTGGTTGCAGACGACGGGCAGTGCTGACAGAGGCCGAGTGTTCGAGGTCTGGACGGTACTCGGAGGTGGACCACACGACGAGTCAGTATCTGGAGGAGGACTTCACAGTGAGACGACACACGGAGGTGGTTGACGGGCAAGAGCGTTGAGGAGGCTATCTGTACCTACCCTTCAGTTAGGATCCGTGGCAGACGATCCAGGAGCTGTGCTATCTGTACCTACCCTTCAGGTAGGATCTGAGGAGGACGAACCAGGAGCTGCTTCCTTCTTCCAGCTGTTGCCTTTTTCTGTTGTAATTTCGTTCAGTTGTAGTTGTACTTTCTTTTGGGTTTGTATTCTGGCCCATTTACTTTTCAGCACTTCTCTTGTACTTAGTGTTTACTTTTTCCGCTTGCTTACTCTGTGGTGCTTGTTTTCTTTTATAAAGGAAATGCCTTCCCAGTTATCGGGATTTACGCCTTTGGTGCTAGTCGCCAGCCCCTGGCCTATGGAAGTCAGGCTTGGGGTAGTCACGACACGTGCCCCGAGGACGAGTCGTGAAAAATTGGTATCAGAGGATTCGGTTCTACCGCATAACTTATAATTCTGATATTTTCTTTCTGTGAAGCAATAGTGTTAAGGGTACCGAGTGTGGTCTTCAGTTCAGGGAGTCCGGTGTTGGTGCGGGCGGCCGACGTATCCATACACCAGGACCCTGACAAATGATTTCCGACTTTGTGCATGAAAAAACTGATTGCGTGTGTGTTTTCAAAGGTTTTCCATTAAAACAGCTCAAATCAGGTCAACTCACCAGGTATAATCGTTTAACCATGTTACTTTGTTTATTTCAGGATGACTTTTCTCGGACAACCAGCTAGAGGCCCGAGAGTGGTTTGTACTGACAGCCCGCAGAGCGACGTGGCCTCAGTACAGGGCCCCTTTCCAGTTGAGGCACCAGCGGAGGCAGCAGCGGTACTACTACCCGTTGGGCCTCTGATGCCACCAGCCCCAGCAGCAGAGGGTGCACGTCACTTGAGTGCACTGCACGAGTTCCAGTGCCAGAGGCCACCCAGATTCCAGGGAGGGACAGACCCGCAGGCGGCTGAGGATTGGCTGGAGGCTGTGGTGAGAGTATTCAGGCTAGTGGGGATGTCGGCAGACTTCATGGTGATCTTTGCTGCCAGCCTCATTCAGGCAGCAGCAAGCATGTGGTGGAGCCACTTGTTTCAGTTTTGCAACGGGATGTCCTTCGCATGGGAAGACTTCGAGACCTTCTTCAGGGTGGAGTTTGTTCCAGTATCTCTACACCCCGAGCGTGTACAGAAGCTTCTGCCTTTTCCGCGTGTTTTTCGATCAGTAGCTGAGTCATCTGTGGGCAGTAGACAGATGATGCAGAGGTCCAGGAGGACCAGACCAGCAGTTGGACGATCTCGGGTTTTAGGACCGGTGGTGTGGGGCACCCGGGGTGGGGTAAGAGGCAGGCGTGCCAGAAACAGACAGTGTTACTCAAGAGGTGGGAAGGGTCATCTGGCACGTTACTGTCCGACTCCTCGTAAAGTTGATCTGCAAGCGTTGGAGGAGCCACCGAGGCAGAAGCAGCGACGAGTGCTTGAGCAACAGCCGAGCAGTGGACAATGCAGTAGAGCTCTGGGAGTAGGTGGACAGGAGTGGAACTAGTGGATACGTCCCTTGTACTTCTAGTTCCATTTTACTGTTGTATTTGTGTCTTTTTACTATGAGATGCAATAATAAAAAGACACTTATCTTTTTTTTCCTTTCCCATCCTTTTGTTTGGTTGATACTGAGTGGTCCTAGTTAAACTGTTGACTTGACCCTTACTTTCGAGATTTCTACTGGAGGAGACCTAGTGACCTCACACTGATGCCAACAGTGTGACTCGACCCTTGGAGACGAGAGTGACAGTTGGATCTCTTAGTAATTACGTTGAGGCCTTACGACGTCATCCATGACATGAATGCATCATTCATGTCAGGATTTACTGTATTAGGCAATGGGCGTGGTTCATCCAGGGGATAAGACCGAGTTTCTCTTTTCGGCAAAGGAGAAATTTTGGCAGCTCTTCAGATCGTAGGCAAAGAAGGTGCAGATCATCCAGGAGCGGATGAAGACTGCACGGTGCAGTAAGAAACAGGAAACCCACTCCAGTTTTAGAGACTCGAGCGTGTTAATGTTAAAGAAGAGGAAGCTTAAAGGGGAGATGAGTCTGCGAAGCAGCAGACGTGGAGGCAGATCTAGGAGAGTAGCATGAGGTGGTGTACATCTTAACATGATACAACCACCCGCCTGAGTTATCCTCGCCAGGCTCAGGGAGCTGGAGGGCGGAGGAAGAGTGCGGCTGCATGCGGTCAAGGAGAGTGACCTGATGGATCTAAGAATGATTCAAGGGATAGTCTGTTTCCACTACTAGCTGCCATAGTAATAGAAGTTGATATGAATCATTCCTCGCTTTCACAAATCTTGTCCCAGACCTAGAGTTTCTGTAAGCCTTGGACTTGAGCCTCACATCTGGAGATAACTTGGGAGGAGATTCGATAATCACACATACGCCGACGGTGTGGTCAGACCCTTGAGGCAAGAGTTCCGATTGGAAATCTCTTGGTGGCAGTGTCGAGGCCTTACGACGTTAGTTTGAGTATGGAATTGGAAATAACTGTTCATACACAAATTGACGGTTTTAGGCAAACGTTGGGATGAGTTTTCCTTGGTCGGCAAAAAGGAAGCACAAGTTAAACTCATGCACGGGAGGGTGCGACCGATCACTCTTGAGTCGGCCAACCTTACCCACGTGGCGGCAGTCGTTTCGAGTTCCAGTTCTAACAGGAATTGGAGACCTCTAGTGTTTGAGGATGACGATCACGTCCTTATATGGGTCTCACCTCGATGAAGTTTACGGAGTTGTGGCCAAGGCGGAAAGTTAACTATGAGGTTCAATGGACCATTCTAGGTCCACAGCTGGGTAGGCGAGGTGGTTTACTGCTTGACCCATCCACCTCAGTTGCACCGGGTTCACGACGACTTCCACATATCTCAACTGAAGAGATACGTGCTCGACCCTTCGCATATCATTGACTATGAGGAGCTGGACGAAGGCGATGAGGAGTTTTTCACGGAGGTTCTAGTGGAGATCTAGGATCGACAAGAGTGGATCCTACGAGGATGATCGATTCCTCGGGTGAGCTTTCTTTGGAAGTACGGAACCTCCAGGTAAACACATGGGAGCGGAAGGCTCAGATGCGTGCCCTGTACCGATTTTGTGACCCTAGTTTGTGTTGAAGCTTTACAGGGACGTAAAGCCCTGAGGTGGGAGTAATGTACAGACCCAAAAATTTCAATGAAAATTTTTTCTTAAATTTCTTTGGAATTTTACAAGAACGAAGTTTCTGACGGCACTTGATTCCGAGGCCCGGAGTGCCCGGAATCAATTTCCGAAGTTTGGCTCGGGTACGTTCAGTGAACGAATGAGCAGGTTTTCCTATCTTTTGAACCGGTGCTTGGAATTGAAATCCAACGGCACCGATGAACTCGCAATGCCGGTAATCTCTTAAGGGAACCTTTACCGTAGTTGCGTTTTTGCGGGAGAAGAAGTTAATTTTTTCGGATTAATTAAATAAAGTGAATAAAATTGTAGAATCAATTTTATTTCATGTTATGTGGTTAAATTCTCCCATGGGAAGTTGGTGGTGGTCCCACATCCATCCAACTTCCCATGTGTGGATATTTGAAAGGGTGGGGCCCACACGAACCCCCCACCTTTTCAAATTCCTTAAACTCCCTAACCCTTTTAACCCCTCACTTTCCTAACTCCCTATTAACTCACTTTCTTTAATTTTTGACAACTTGTTATAATTAATTAAGTGAGTTACATAATTTCAAACTCTTGAAATTCAAATGGTTTTTTTGTGTTAATAAAATAAGACATAGTCTTATTTTAGTTTTGGTTAGAGTTTTGCAACCTTGAGAGGATTGGGGAAGCGGTCTTCTTCTTCTTCAACATCGACGAAGAACGCGAAGAACACCGTTCTTCAACGAAGAACACCTCCGCCGAAGAACGTGACGTCTTCTTCCAAATGACGTTTTCTCTTCGGACGCACCTCGACGACAACGGAATTGACGTTCGTCTTCCGCGACGCCGTATCCACAACGCGACGTTCTTCTTCCGCGTCGTCCCTTCCGCGACGGTTTTCCCGCGATGAAATCTCCGTCAACGACTTAGAATCCTCGCTTCGTGACATCGACGTTCGTTTTCCATGACGCCCGACTTCCGCGACGCTCATCTTCCGCGGCTCGATTAACGTGCATCGTTCCTGAACCGAAGTAGGGGTTTTGTTTATTTAATTGTTCGTGAATACCAACTTGATGATCTTCGTGGATTAAAACCAAATGTTATCGAATAACACGAGGGGGTCGGACCGCACAAACACGACCGACCCTCCTCCTTAATTTTTCGTGTTGTTTCCTTTGTGGATTGGTTCGGGAAGGTGTGGTGCCGTCGCACCACACGGAATCGAGCGAAAGGAAACGCGCGGCGCCGTCGCGCCGCGCCATGGAAAGAAGATTAAGAACGCGATGCCGTCACGCCACGTCGAAGAAAACCGAAGACGCCGCGGCCGGAGGGGGGCCGTGGCAGAGCGGCGCGGTGCCGTCGCACCGCGCTGGACGAAAGGGGCCGCGGCCGGTTCCGGGACGCGGCGGAGCAAGGTGACCGGCGGCCGGACCGGGCCGCCGGCGTCGGAGCTGGAAGGGGACTGGCCATTGCCGGTCCCGTTGATCCGGAACCAACCGGCCAGGTCAGGCCGACCGGAAGGGGAGGAACCGGGGGAATTAAATTCTCCCGGCTGGATTCAAGCAGCCCCAATTAAAGGGGCCGCCGTTTTCCATAAAGGAGGGGCAACGCCCCTCCCTTGGCTCACGCACGACACAAAGGCCGCACTGGCCACACGGGCTGGCCGCCGCACTGGCCGCGCCGCCACGCTGGCCGCGCCGCCGGCCGGACCGGGCCGAGTTGTCGGGCCGGGTCGCTGCTCGGGCCGGGTCGACCCGGTTCGGCCAACCCAGGGGGGTACTAGGTCGGGCCGGGCCGGGCCCAGACCCCCTATTTTCGGACTGAGTTGGTTCAAACGCCTATATCTTGGGCTACAAACCTCTGATAGATGCACCGTCAGTTGCGTAGCGATCCTTGGAAAGAGACGGTCGTTTCGGTATATCGCACTCAATGTTTCTGAATACTTTGGGTTCGGCCGGGTTGGTTCGGATACGAAACCAATCGGGCCCTCGAAGCAGAAACGCTTATATCTTGAGTTCCGGACGTTCGATTGACGTGCCTTCGACATTGATGCATTCCTCTAAGTGAGACGGATCTTTTGGCTTTCTCCGCTCGAGGTTTGGATGCCGTCGGAGTTCGGTCGGGTTGGTTCACTCATGAAACCAACCGGGCCCATGGAACGAAAAAGCCAATAACTCACAGACCGGGCGTCCGATTGACGCACCGTCTGTCTCATTGTTTTCCTCTTGATGAGACGGAACTTTTGTCATACTTCTCCCGAGTTTTGGATACAGTTGGACAGTGGCCGGGTTGGATTGTACCCGAAATCCAACCGGGCCCCTGGAACGGAAAAGCTGATATCTTTTTGACTAGACGTCCGTTTGACGAACCATCAGCGGCGTTGGTGATCACGTTGAGAAACGGTCCCTATGAGTATACCCTATGAGTGTTTGGGGTACAGTTGAGATACGGCCGGGTTGGTTCGCTCACGAAACCAACTGGGCCCCTGGGACGAAAAGGCTAATAACTCACAGACCGAGCGTTCGATTGACACGCCGTCTGTTGCGTTGAGACCCCTATGACGAGGCGGTGCTTTGAGATACTTCTTCGTGGGACTTTGAGATACTTGGAGTATCGACCTGTTTCTCGTGGAGCGGACCCTCCCGGAGACGAGCGTGTGGAGTACGGAGACTGTGTAGCCGACTGAGACCTGACGACTGCTTGACCGACTCGACTTGGAGTGAGTCGAATAGCCCAATGGACGGAGCACTACTTTGTGAGGTGCAGACCCATGGCGGACGGAGCACTACCTGTGTGACAGTGTAGACCCGTGGTACTCGTCCAGAGAGTACCTCAGCAGGCTACTAGGGGGTGTGCACTACTGTGTTTGGGTGACATACCTCGGCGGGAAGCACTACTGTGTCTGGGTGGCTGACCCGCGGTACTCGACAGGAGGAGTACCTCAGCAGTCATAGGTTAGTGAGCAGTACCTCGAAGTCGTGACAGGACCACTGTACATTCTAGAGATGGAGCTCTTCAGCAGTTACAGTTTCGATAATGAAAATCCGGGTTTGAGCTGAGACTTTTGACCTTTGTGTTTACCTCATGATTAAGATGGGTCACTTGATAACTTAGGTATATGTATGGGCATATACCTGGGTAGTGGTTATCCGTTGATTTCATGATCCTTGTGTTTCCTCATGGTTGAGATGGGTTACTTGATAACTTATGTATCTGTATGGGCATATACCTATGTAGATGTTATCTGTTGAGATCTTATTTGTGGTTATCCTTGTTGGTTTTAGAGAGACCATGATGGTCTCGGGGTCCCTACTGAGTATCATTATACTCACCCCTGCACGGGCTATGCCCGCACCTCGTTGTGTTGGTTGTAAACAACGGGCAGTGCTGACAGAGACCGAGTGTTTGAGGACTGGACGGTACCCGGAGGTGGATCACACGACGAGTCAGTATCTGGAGGAGGACTTCACGGTGAGACGACACACGAAGGTGGTTGATGGGCGAGAGCATTGAGGAGGCTATCTGTACCTACCCTTCAGGTAGGATCCGTGGCGGACGATCCTGGAGCTGCGCTATCTGTACCTACCCTTCAGGTAGGATCCGAGGAGGACGACCTAGGAGCTGCTTCCTTCTTCCAGTTGTTGCCTTTTTCTGTTGTACTTTCGTTCAGTTGTAGTTGTACTTTCTTTTGGGTATGTATTCTGGCCCATTTACTTTTCAGCACTTCTCTTGTACTTAGTGTTTACTTTTTCCGCTTGCTTACTCTGTGGTGCTTGTTTTCCTTTATAAAGGCAATGCCTTCCCAGTTATCGGGATTTACGCCTTTGGTGCTAGTCTCCAGCCCCTAGCCTATGGAAGGCGGGATTGGGGTAGTCACGACACGGGCCCCGAGGACGGGTCCTGACAGGATAGCTAGGGTCGAGGTGTTACATCCAATGTCAGTTTTCATATCTTTCCCCAATATATTAAGAATATTTTAATATATAAATAAACCATTATATATGTTATTTGGAGGTAAATACCTTGATAAATTAATGGTGTTGATACATTTTTCATTCATTCTTATATGTGCCATATATAAGAAATAGAATACACTATATTTATGAATACATTATTATTAAAAATTCATAGAAAAAATACATATATAGGTAAAATTTCCTTATAATTATAATTATTTTTCATAATGATCATGTTATCTATTCCATTTCAAAATCTACTTTAAAAGGATCCTATAATGTTTGGATTTGATACAAACTGACCCAACATTATCTTCAAAAACTCAATACCAATGTTTACTTTTTTTACATTTGTATAAGATACATGATATAACATACCAAATGACAAATTTTTTTAACTATCTTAGGGGGATATCAATATACATTTTTTTTGTACTACATTAGAAACATAAATAATCACTTATAAACATCTTGAAAACATTATTATTCCTTTTAGTAAATCTTTTATATCATTTAAAGATGTATAATAGAGGGTGAGAAAAAAACATTAATAAGGGGTTGAATACATAATAATCTATCATGAATACGTAAGGTATAAATAATATAATAGAGTTAATAATATGAAAATGATCTATATAATCAGTAACTTGATTATAATATATATCAGTAGATAATATCAACATAATAATAAAATGGATAAAAATGAATTAGTTATTAATGATGAAATTCAAAATTATAGACATCATAATCAGACCATCATGGTCCCAAATAAGAAATTTTAATAAATGGGTTGGTATACATATAATTTCAGAATATTTGTTAATGAATTTCTATTGTCCTTTCTCATGTGACCTTACTAGATGCTTCAAGGGGTTATAAAGCACCCCAACCATCAATTACACTTTTTATGAGGCAATAAAGGACCCCACCCATCACATACACATGTATAATTCATTCTTAAATTAGTTAATGAACATTTCTTGGTAATCAATAAATACTTGAATTGAATAAAATATACTGAACATAAATTTGTCCCAATCAATTGAATAACATTCTTAGTAATATTAATTCAATTAACACTATATAAAAATGAGTATAATGTTTAGTCACTATTGAAATTGGTTATATAATACTAAATATATCCATGGTAAAAAATATCACATACATAAAGGTGAGAAATAATTTCAATTAATGATAAAGTGTGATAGAGAACATTTCTCCAAGGAATTGATGACCTGAAAATAAATATTTTTTTACAAAATGTGGTATAAACTATAATTCAATAAGGAATAAAATAAGAAAATAAATTCATTTGAAATAATTTTTTTATGTTAAAGTATTTTATCTTTGAAAGAATATATTAAAATTGTAGTGAAACAATAAAAATAACATTCTTAAAATGTTTTTAATTTCATTGAATAAATGATGTTATAAAAAATTCAAAAAATTATTTCCTATGGTTTTAAGAATTATTTTTTTAAATTATTTTTCGAAACATAGTAAATAATAACTAAATCATGAAAATAAATTATTATAAAATAATAAAATATTTTTAGGAACATAAAATACATATAAATGAAATAAAATTCCATTTAAAATTTGATAAGAAAATAATTTACTTTTCTTATGGTATTAGATGAAAAATACATAGGATAATGGGAAATTGACTTCCCATGAAAAAAATATGCCAACTTTTAATGTAAGATTAATAATTAATAACATTCTTGATGATGGGAAAATGAATTCTATATTAAGATGAGAAAAGAACATTCTTTTCTCACTTTTATAAAATCATCCAAAAGAGTCCAATATTTGAAATATAAAAAATATTCATTTTTAAAACAATATAATAATTAAAAGTTCACTAATAATGACCTTAAATAATCATTTGAGTATAGGAAAATAAAATTTCTAAAATATATAAAGAACGTAGATAGGGAAGAGAAAAATACCAAACCAAAAAGGAGAAATATTTTTAGCTTTTCATATAAAGATTCTATTGGTATATTTGAAAACCAAATAGAGGAAAAATAAAAGGAATGTTTGAAAACCCCTTAAATAAATAGTGTAATATCCCAATATTTCATTAAATTTATTTTTTTCAAATAAATTTAATTTTTTTGATATTTTTTATTTCAGGAAACACTAGGTTTATCTTATGTTATAAAAAACACTATGTTTAAATGAATCCAGAATACTATTAAAATATTACTATTTAAAATATTAGTTATATCCTATAAATTTTAGTGGTGGGTTTGAATAGGATTAACTAAATTATGAAAATATATGGTTTACACATGTATATAAAATTGAGACTTTGGTGACAAATTAATTATAGAAGAAAATAAAAACTATTGGTAAATAATATAAATATTTTTCTAAAAAATATTTTTATGTGAAAAAACATGTTTTATTTGAATAAATTAAACAAAAACATTTAAGAATTATTTTAATTAAATTTATACAGTATTTATTCATCGTATTTTTAACTAAAATATTATTAATTTTCTGCACATGATATAAGAATAAATCCAATTTCATGCTTAAAAAAAATATTTTCTTCAATATAAGTTTTGTCACATTTTTGAAAGATTATTTTAAAAATTTCTTTTGAAACATTGAGAAAATTTATTTTAAAATAAAACATAAATTTTGATTTATGAATATGAAAATTATCTTTTGGGTAATTTTTAGGAATTTTCTAAAATGATTATTTTTTTAAATGAATATGAAAAAATAATGAATTTTAATTTAAAGCTTCTTTATTGTTTAAATTATCAATAAAGTAAAATAATAAATTAACTTGGTTTTAAAGTAAAATGTGTTCAATTTTATATCTATTAATTCAATTTAGGTTTTATAAATTAATTTAACATCGAAATTGGATATAAATACATGGTAAAGTTTTGAACATTTTCCTTTTGAAAACATGTTTCCGCATCGTGTGTGAGGGATTAATTTTAAATTAAAATTTCCCAATAATGTGAATTAAATATGGAACAATTGGATTCCATATTTTTAATCATTTTTTTTATTTTCTGATATATTAAACTAAATATTTTACTAAATTTAATAGTGAAATTATTAAAACTTAATTATTGTCGTTAATATAAAAATGGGTTTACATAGGAATTAAACTAAAATGATAAATATTAAAATGACCAAAAAACTTGTATTAAATCTACTTTCTTGCCATATTTAATCCCTATAATATCTAATAATGATAATAATCCATTTCTATCCTTGTTTTGAGAGAGAAATATGGCTATATCTTTTTCTTTTCAAACAACCACAAGTGTGCCACTCACTTCACTTATAAAAGGACACCCTCTCTTCTCTTGTTCACACACTTTAGAAATTTTGATTAATATGATAATGAAACTAATACATTCCCAAAATCCATATTAACATATTATAAGTCTTATTTTAGAATAAATATATAATAGGATGGATTTTTGAGAAAACATAATGAGGATAACCAAAGAAGACGTAGCGTTCTTAAGTAAGAGTTTTTTATTTTGTTTCTTCATACACAACCATATATTTTTATTTAAACATTTTTATATAAAAAATAAGTATATTAAAAATTATGGTATGTTTTTATGTCACGGTTATGACCTACCCCCCCCCCCCCCAAATTCCATCAAATGGGTTACAAAATCATCAATTTTCTTTAAGGATGACTATCTCATCATGAATTGATGTTAGTTGTTTTTCCATTTTCACCACTCATGATTGGGTATGATGATGTAAATAATGTATATATGTGATATTTATAACATAATTAACCATCTAGGGTAATTATATCACATATATCATTTTTCATTTCATTCTATATGGGATTCTATAACAACGATCGTGTGTATAAAAACTACTATCTCACAAAGTGATGTGATTCGTTTTCAATAAAAATTTACATAGAAGACAGTAAAAATAATGTTACTAAATTTATGTGATATAAATGAAATAATTAAGATATTAATGATTCATTTATAATTATTAAAAGAAAATATTTCATTTTATTTCAAAAAAATTAATTAACAAAAATATGATAACATTGATCATATATGTGTGGACAACCACATTCATATAGCGATGTGATGCTATTTTTATCACCACGCCACACGGATAATACATATAAGTATATTTAAAGAAGTAATATTGTATTTATGATATTAATTCTTTAAATTTATGATATTACTTTTTTCTTCTACATAACAATCATCAGAATATGGAAATGTTAGTCATGTGTACATATGGTCAACCATCTCCAAAATCATACTGCAATTCATTTCTCAAAACCATAGTTCATTATATGTATTAAAAGATTAAATAGTTTATAAATATGATAAATTTTTCATTATTATTAATCTCTATATTATGGAACCATTATCAATGTAATAGAAATAAAAAAATCAAAATATATACGAAAAAAAGCGGTTATTACCCGAAACATAACTTTATCATTGAATTGTTAATAAACGGTTAATAAAAAAACATAAGTAAATAATATATGTCATGATATATATATGTGTGGTTTTTCAATATATGAATTATAAACATATATGAATTATATAGGAGTTTAAATTGAGTACAAAAAAATTTGATACTTATGGTAATGGATATCTAGTCCCTCTATTATTATGGGAGATAGATGCATGTTCACCACTTGTGTCTTTTTTCTGGTGTATATAGTGTCCCTTTGACATGTTATATGGTAAATATTAATATTTTAAAGATATTTTAAGTTTAATTTAATGTCTTTATTGAAATTGTATTATGATTCTATGTTACCAATGTGGTAAGTGGTTTATGTTAAAATACCACCACTTATTGGGATTGTATATTATTATGCTTCTAGTGATAAAATATTATGAACAATCTCTCAAAAATATCCTTAATTTTAATGTACTATGGTTATTAATGGAATCTTAATGAAATATTAAAAAATTTCAATCTATGTTACTTTAAATAATTGATATATTTTTAATAAAATCTGACATTATCTCTCTTTTCACACGGAAGCCTATTTTCATCCAAAACCATTTTATATAAAAATGTTTTTAATTTTTTTAACATTATTCAAATAAATTATTAATGAAAATTTTACCCATGGTTTAAAATTTAATTTTTTTAAATTATTATTCATGACTTATTCCAAAAATAATCCATATTTGGATTTTATCAAAAAAGTAAAAGAAATCATTGTTTTAATGTATACATCATGAACAGAATTTCCCACATTCATGAAAATCATTTTATTTGAAGATTAATTTAAAAAAATTCAAGGTTATTTTAAATAATAATTATTTTAAATATTTTTATTGTTAAAAACTGTATTTTATAAAAGTGGGAAATTTATTTTCCTCAGAAAATGTTTTAAATCATTTTAAATCCCAATTTTTAAATTTTCATGTTTATTTTCAAATATAATGATTTAAAATATGTTTTATGTATAAAATAGTTATTTTAAAATAAAATTTATCATCCTCAAGAATATTTCGAAGAGATTTAACTTTCAAAATAATTTCCTATATAATATGATATCCTTTTATGTAACTTATGTTTTTCTTGGGATATGAACCAAGGATACAATTAATATTTTTTATATGAATTGTTTATGATTAAAATATGTTTATGAAACCAGATTCTCTTCCATAGGATATATAATGAAAAATGGTTATGAAATTCATTTTCTTTTTTCACTGCTAATACTATGATTAAATTATGAAATGATTTTGAAACCTATATCTTTTCTGAAAGTTATGATATGGTGAAATTTTTACTGAACCCATTTCATTTCTTATGTTATGATGTGATCAATTTTTTATAATCTTTTGTAAAACATAAAAATGGTTTTCATTATGAGATGGGTGGGACATATATCTCTGTCGAATGTGTTTTGTAAAGATTTATATCATATGAGATAAATGAGGCTGGAATGGGGAGTGAACCCATATTAGTAAGGGTTTTTTTCTACAATGATAGTCTTTGGATTGATCCTTGAATACTATTATAGTTTGGGGAGTGAACTCATTCCAGTATGATATCAATTGAAGTCAAAATTGAATATTATGGAAACAACATCCTTTGCTTATGTGTATGCCACAATTCCATGTCCTATGATAGTGTTGTACTCTCATAAATCATGTTATTTTATTTATTTATTATTGCTATCTTATGAACTATCAATATTTATTCCATGACTCATGATTATGATCTTTGATATATAAGTTACATTTTTATATATTACGTGATTGTTCTTATACCCTTATATTCATGTCATGCTTCCATATCTCACTTTTTACCCTTATTGAGTATATGAGCATACCCTTTCTTATGTTTCCTTCCCCATGGTAATAAATAATGATTTTAAGTAGAGATTGTAAATAAGGCTTACTAATGGAGAAGATAATTATTAGAAATATCAAAGATCATTCATCAAATTATAAGCCTTTGTAACTAGTATTCAAATACACTATACTATTACACTTCATAAGCATGTGTTTGTTTAACATATTGAATATTCGTATAAAAGATCTAATATCCATTTATGAGAAGCTTGGGTCACTATAGTTAGTTTCAGAGGAATGGTTAAGTTAAACATTAGAAACTATTATGAGAAAACATTAGTGATATCCATGAGGATATTTATAAGGATAGATCTAGGGATTTCCCTATGTATAAGTATATGGATGAAACAAATAATAGGAAAATTTCCTAAAATTTTGGTTAAGGATAGATGGAGTGGTTTCCAAGAAATTACATCCCTGTTTATATACTATAAGTTGATGTGGTTCAAGAATATAGGTACCTTGGGGTAATAACTTAAAATTTTTGCATTGAGATGGACTCAATCATCATATAGTTCTTGAAAACATGTTTTTTTACAAATGGGTTAACGCTCCTAAGGGATATACATTGTAAAATAATAAAATATTTACTAAAAATTATTGAGGATTTAAATAAATGATGAATTTTTATAAACTATGTTATATTTCCTATATTAAAAATAAGTTGTCATTATTTAGATTTCTTATAAGTATTTTTTCATGTTTATATTATTCCCTACTATTATTAATGTTTCTTACACTATGATTTTGGTTTTATTCTATGGATCATGCAATAATTAATATCATTAACAAAAATATAATGGAAAATTTTGTGCCTTCTGGAAACCAAATTGGATAATGACTAGAGAGAAAGATATTACGATTATGAATAATCTTCTATCACAATATATGTTTAACAATGTGAAATTATGTGAAATTCATAAAATATTGAATAATAATAAGATGAAATTTTATAAATGTTCATGTTATAATAAACATATAGAAAATAAGATTCAGAAACCTAGATATCCAGAATATAGGAAAAAGAACTTAGAGAAATATCTATAATAGAGGGGAAGATTTTATCTACGAGGAAAATATTGTCCTAGAGTGAAAAAATTCAAATATTTTAGTGTATTATACATGGGGAACATAGGAATAATCCATGTAAATGGCCTGACCCAAGAATTAACTTCTAAAATAAGGAAGGAACTATTCCATTCTAATCATTGATTTGGAAAGACAGATGTAATTATGTATTTGGATTCAAGAATTATGTTGTAGATTTATCTTTCCAATGGTATTTTGGTTATAAGAATCACAAAACATCCAAGGATTAATTATTTTTGTAAGAATATATATATATATATATATATTTAAGAGTTTCATAAGAGTTATGAAATCTATCATGTGTTTAAGAGTTTATGTTTGACCATAATTTCAAACTATTAGACACCCTCTTGATGTTTCATGAGATGGTGTTTTATCAGTATTAATGATAATTTTTGGAGTCATTTATTTTTATAACACCCTTTGGTTTAATATATGTTTTAGTAAATTTTTTTAAGGAGTAATGGGTTCACAATTTTTAGAAATACGATTAAAGGTACTGGTAACCTTTAGGGTTTATCTTATTTTTGATATTGAGGATATTATGGGTTGTAGATGATTACCATATGAAGTAAGCACACTTTATTACTATTAGAGAAATTTTATATTTGTATCCCCTTTCTAGAATATACAATATTGTTTTGGTAAGGTTTCATGGGGTACCACGTTTAGTTATATTAGATCAGGGACTGAAGTTTACCTTGATGTTTTGGTGAATTAATCATCAAGATATTGGTACAAAGATGAGTTCTAGAACAACAAATGGATAGTTTGATATGACAATTAAAAACCTACAGGATATTTTAAGATTTTATTATATGGATTTAAAATATGGTTGGGAACAACACATTTTCCAAGTTGATTTTTCTTACAAAATATATATGACAATATTATTCATATGGTTCCTTATAAGTCTGTTTTTGGAAAGAAGTGTAGAAATCCAACATACTGAAATGCAGATGTAGAAATAAATCTATTTGGACATGATCAAGCCAATGATATATTAGAGAATATTAGAACCATTAAATATCACATAAATAAATTATAATGGTTATAGAAATTTTATGATGATAATTATTGATGTTATCAAGATATTAAAGTTCATGAGAATATATTTCAAAAAAATTCTCTATGGAAAAGTAGGGAAGACTAATACCAAGGTATATATGTCTCTTTGAAATACTTGATCTACCAGGAAAATAAATTATCTTTTTGTTCTTCTATCAATCCTCTCTTAGGATCGTGTACATATCCCATGGAAGTACAAATGAGACCCTTCACTTGTAATGAACTCTTAGGTTATACCGATAGAGTATGATAATTATTATAAGGAATAATTGGTTGAGATTATGGATCATAAAAAAAAGTTCAAAAAAACAAGACCAGTAACATGGTTGATGTTTGGTGGTGAACCCACTAGCTTTAGTAAGCTATGTGGTAACCTGGAAATGTAATGAGGCATATGTATTCCGAGTTTTTTCTTTTTAAAATGAAACATTTTGTGGCTGAAATTAATTCTATGTTGGTGTAGGGAGATAGAATGTAACACCATGATATTTAATAATGTATTTTTTCAAATTAATTTAATCATTTTGATATTTTTCATTACACAGAACACTTAGTTTAGCTTTCATAACATGCTACATTTATATTAAAGGAAACATGACATACTTTTAAAATATTATTATTTAAAATGATAGTTATCTCTTAACCATTAAAATTGTGAGTATGAATATGAATAAAATAATAATAAAAATATATGGTTTAAAAATTTATATAAAATTAATTCTTTTATGATCAATTAATTATAAATTGAAATAATTTTTTTTTTGAAAACAAAGGAAATATTTTTATGAAAAAATATTTTTTTGAAAGAATCATGTTTTACCTCAATAAATAAAACAAGAAACTATTGGTGATTGATTTTAATGAGATTTATATATTATATAAATATATATTCAATTGAATATTTTAAATTTATCTATTTTATTTTCAATATAAGATATAATAACAAATCCAATTTCATGTTTTTTTTTAAAAAGTAGTATTGTCAAAAAAATTAGTTATTTTAATTTTTATTTAAACATATTAAAGAAAATATCCTAAAAATTAAATATAGCTATTTATGTAATCATATAAAATTATTTTAGGAATATTTTTTGGAATTTTCTATAGAGTGTAATTTTTTTATGAATAGTGAAAATTCAAAATTTTAATTTTATACTGCCTTTTTGTTTAAATTATTTATAAGGATAGATTTTATTTAAAAAATATATTTTTTTATAAATAGTTAAATTATATATTTATTAATCATTTTTAGGGGATTATAATAAATTTTATTTTTAAATTGGACACAAAAACATTGTAAACTTTTGATAATTTTCGTTTTGAAAACAAACTTTTTCATTGTGTTTGTGGGATTAATTAATAATTATTTTTTTTTCAATTTTTTAATTGAATTTGAAAAAATATCTTAGTTTTTTTTAATTATAATAATTTCTATTATCAAATATGGTTAAATTAATTTTTTACTAAAATTAATAGTGAATATAGTAAAAAATGATTATCACAATAAAAGTAAAAATGGGTTTACTAGAGGAGGTTAAAAATAGAAATAAAATGGTTAAAATAACCTAAAAACATTAATAAAATATAATATTTGACAATATTACTACCCTATAATGTCTATGTTTCCATAATAATCTATTTGGGACCCTTTAAACATGGTAACAATGTGGTTCTACCTTTTTGTTTTCCAAAATTGCAAGTGTTCCACACAACCCACTTATAAAAGGTCACCCCATATCCTCTCTTATTCACACTATCAAACCATTTTGGATCATAAAATAATTTCCCAAATAAATTTCTCAAATCTTCACCTCACATACTAGAAGCATTATTTTTATCATAAAGCCAACATCGGATGGATTTTGGTTCAAACCTAAGGATGTTACCTAAATTCGTGGTAACTTTATTCAATGAGTGTTTTTATTTAATTTATTCATCAAAATACTTACATTATTATTAAATAATGATGATATAACAACCTAAATATATTAAATATAACTAGATATTGTTATTTAATGGGAATTACCATCAATCATTCCACTTCTATCAATCAGTTGCAAAATAATCATTCATGTGTACGGAGGACTACAACCTTGTGAACTGATGCCATTCGTCTTTTCATTACTGTGTCTCTTGATTGGGGGTGATGTTAGATATAAAGTATATATCTTATATTTATAAAATAATTATTTATATTTATTCATTATATCAAATATAAATTTTTTAATTTCTATTCCGTAGGGGATATGATAAAATCACTCCATTGTATGGTGGAGTACCGCCTCATGAGGTGATGTCACTTATTTTTAACAATGCTTTACATGGAAGATAATAATTGAAATGTTAATGAATATATGTGACATTCATGAAATAATTATAATATTCATGAAATATTTATCAATATAAAATAATAATATATTAGATTATTTCTAACCTTTTCAATCACTAAAATATGATAATGTCACTGGGTTACGTGTCGACTACAGCCTTCACAAAGCGACATGAATCTCTTTTCATCACCACACCACATAGAAGATATGTATATGTAAATTTAATGAAATGATACACTATTTATAGTATTTTTATAATTCAATAAATATATTATATTCTTTTATGCATTTCCATATTGATAATAGAAAAATGGAAATTTGACACATGTATACATATGACCAACCAGCTATATGGTCTTAACAAAATTCATTTATCAAAACCAAATTTCATGAGTTGTCATAAAAATAATAATTGATTTGTAAATATAATAATTTTTTAATTATTATTATTATATATATGTTGTAACCAAGATTAAATTAATAGTACTTGAAATAAAAAATAAAAACATATCTGAAAACGAAGTGGTTATTACCTAAAACATGATTTTAACATTAAATTGTTATTATAGGGGTAATGAAAGGACCTAATGAAATAATATATTGTATGATATATATAAGTTTTGTTCAATAATATATGTATAATAAATTTATAGTTACTATATAAAAGGTTTGAATGTGTATGAAGGAAGTCGAGATGTACAATATGGTATTTCTAGTCTCTCTTTTATTTCTAAGAGACAGATGAAATTTCCCCAATCATTTCATTTTTTTGGTGTATATACTGATAGTTTTACATCTTATATCATGAATATAATTATTTTTAGAATCTTTAATGTTTCATTTAAGGTAATTATAACAAGGGAATTATTATTCAAAGCTACTAACGTGGTACTATTTTTATGTTTCAATATCATCTTTCATCAGGACTATTTATGGTAATGGTTATAATGATAAATTATTATGATCCATCTCTCAAAAAACTCATTAATTTTATTCTCATATGGTTATTTATGAAATTTTCATGTAATAGTACCATTTTTACAGTTCTTGTTATTTAAAGTAATTTATAAATTATATTTTGGAAAATCTAACATTATTTCTCTATTTGGTCTGAAATTCATTTTCTTTTTAAACCATGTTTTCTAAAAATGTTTTCAATTTTTTTTAAAAATTATTACTAAAATTTACTAATTAAATTTTACCCATAATTTATGTTTTAATTTTTTTAGAATAATTCTCATGTCTTCTTCCAAAAAAACCCTTATAAATATCACTAAATATGTGAAGGGAATCTTTGTTTTAACGTGTATGGAATTAATGGGATTTACCATAGTCATGAAAATTATATTCATTGAGTATTTATTTATAATTTTCAATGTTATTTTCATTGAAAAGGATATGAAAAATGATTTATGTTTTAAAAAAGTGTTTTTTCATATTCAAAAATTTATTTTCCTTATGAGATGTTTTAAATGAATTTTAAAAGATTATTTTATAAGATTTAAAGTTCATTTTGAAATAAAATGATTTAAAAAATGTTTTATGTTTTTAAAAAGTGACTTTCAAATAAAATTTATCTTCTTCAATAAGTTTTTTAGTGATTTACTTCAAAATCATTCTTCATATAAATTGACATTTTTTAGGTAACTTATGTTTTACTCAGGATATGATCCAAGGATACCATTATTACTATTAATATTAATAGTTTATTATAATGAGATGTTTATGAGACCCATTTCTATTCAATGGGTTATACCATGAAAAAATTATAATGAAATCCATGTCTTTTTTCCATGGGTTATGCTATGATGAAATAATAAAATAATTATGAAACATATCTATTTTTTATAGGTTATGATATGATGAAATTTTTATGGAACCCATTTCATTTAATGGGTTATGATATGATGAATGTGTTATGATATCATGGGGAAATCAATATGTTTTTCATTATGATATATATGGGACATATATCACCCTTCAATTAATTGTGTAATGATTTACATCTCATGAGTTTGAAAGGAATATAATGGAGAATTAAACTGGATAGGTATGATAATTTTTCCATTATAATGATCTTGTATGTGAACCATGATTATTATGACAATTCAGGGAGTAAACCCATTACACTATGATATCCTTGGCAGTGATCCTTGACTATTATGGATACACTATTCTGTACTTATTTGTAATCCACAATTCCATATCAATTTCCAATGTTCTTCTCTCATAGATCATGTTATTTTATTTAATTATGATTCATGACATATGAATTTCTAATAATTTAGAAATGAATCAAGATTATAATATATTATATTAATGGTATGGTTTTAATATGTCATTGTTAGGTTCTCATACCCTTATGTTCATGTTATGATCATTTATTTTCTTTTTTACCCTTACTGAGCATCTGAGCTCATGCATTCTTATGTTTCCTTTCCCCGGATCATGAATATGGGTTTTAAGTAGATTATGGTTGTGAATTTTAATAAAGGAGAGTATATTTATGGGATATGTCAAATATTTTTAACCAAATTAAATGATTGTGTGCAGAGACTCCAAAGACACTAAACTATTATGGTCCTCTAATGTGTATATGGGTAAAATAAATAATATTAATCTAAACAATGTAATATCTTTCTATGAGAAGCCTGTGATACTATTACAATATTATAAGAAAATATATTCTATTTAAGAGATAAATATTATAGAATTCATCCAAACAAGATTCAAGAAAAATAAATCTTAATTAAACATGATATTGGATAATAAAACCTTACATTGAATTCTCGATTTGTAGGACACATTAAAACCACTTTTTTAATAAATTTAGATTTAATAATAAAAAATATAAGATAAATTTTTATTTATATTTTAAAAAAACTTAATATTAATCATTCATAGCTTCCTTTTACCCATTTACACAGAATTATTTGCTAAAATAATTATTTAAGAAATAAATTTATTATTCCTCATAAAGGTTTTGATTTAGAGGTTTTAGTGATTGAACCCTGGTCATTGTTTCATCACCTTCATAACATTGTTCATATATATTTATATAATATCAATACACTATATATACTTTTATAACCATTTATATAAGAAATTTTAGAAAAATGAAATACATCATTCATGGAGGTAGTTGTCTGAATGTATGCATGGGTGATGTTTTTATTTTTCAATTGATGGAATGAAAGAACGTGGATAATTACTTATCCTAATATAATCATAAATATGAAATATTTGAAATATTTATTTATAAATTAAATCATTATTACATCTATGTGAGGTAGTTATAGAAAAAGAAATTTTTCGTTCATTGAGTTGATAGTTCGCACAAACATGTGACTGACGTCTTCAATTCCCCATGGATATTAAGGATGTAGAGGATGGTTTTTACAAAAACATAATAATATTTCAGAGAAAATAATTATAATGATGTTATCATTTTAATATGTTTAATGAAAATTCAGGGCAGTTGGAAGAATATAGAATCTTGTATGATTTTTGTTATATCAATTATCTTTTCCTTGGGTATCCTCACTTAAATATCTCTTTAATACTTCATAGGTTGGTAATATTGTGAGACCAGAACCTATAGGTCATATATATGGTTTTGGGAAGTATTTTTTAAATAAATTGGTTTCTATAATGTTTTAAAATATTATGTATAAGTGATGGCAGGAGAGGGTCCTTTTATAGGTGAGAGGGGTAAAACAATTTTAAATACTCCACACTAAAAAAATAATTAAATTACATTTTCATAAGAAAGAGGGAAACAATAGACACATTTTAGAACATGGGATAATATAGTGTAACATCCCACATGAATAAAGGATATAAAATTTTCATATTTATTAATATTTTTTATTAGATATTAATTTTACTTTAAAGGGGATGCTATGTATAAAATCATACTCAACACGCAATAATGTATTTCTCCGAAATCTTACATTGCAAACTACATTGTGTTATATCGAAAAATAATATAATACTAATATTATTTTAAATGGTAGTTAACACCTAGACATTGTAATGGTGGGAATAAATAAAACTAACTTAAATATTATTATACATGTTTTTAATTTTTTTTTCATTTGTCCAATAAATTTTAGTGGCTTTAAATAAGAAATAATCCAATTTTAAGCATAAATACTCTAATATTCTTTAAGGGGTCAATTTAACACCTTTTCATGGAGAACCATTTTTAAATCTAGTTTTTGTAACTTTTAAAAGTTGTATTTGACAAAATAATATTCTTATTTAGAACCAAGATATCCAAATTTACTTTGGATGAAATTTTGGTATTTTTATTATAATGGTCATTTTTTATAAATAGTGAAAAAATACTGTATTTTAATTCAAAACTTCTTCTTAATATAATATAGTTATATGGTCAGATTATCTTTTTAATATTTTTTAAAGTTCAATGAGATTATATTTTTACCATTTAATACAATTTTGGTTATTGTAAGTAATTTCACTTTTATATTGGACATAAACAATTGTCAATCTTTTGATAGTTATTATTTCTTAAAATCGCGCTTTTTTGTTTTGACAACGAGAATTAATTTAAAATTAATTTTCTACACTTCTGTGTTATGAATTTGAAAAAATCGATTCCATATTTGAAATCAGGAGGTATAAGTTGTGTAAATTTGTAACTTTTATTTTTATACATTATGAATATTTACTATAGTAAATATTTTATTTACCATGGTTAAATTGTAAATCATGTAAATAAGGGTAAAAAATATTACTATTATAATATTAAATTACTCTAACATTTATCCTAATACTATTGGTTGATACATGTCCGACCATGGGCATCCTTCGGTCAATTTGGGGACCCCTTGGAGCCACTTGGGGGTGATAATGACAATTTATATTAATTAATTTAATGTAACGACAAAAAATGACATAAACATATATCTTTTAGTAAATAAATTATTACATGGAGTTATAAAAGTTATCTATTTGACTATAAACATTCCTTTGAAAGCTAATAATATTACCTAAATCATTTTATTTTATTTATAAATTTTAGACATAAAATAAATAATATTATTTATGACACAATGATGATGTGGTGATTACCTTATTAATGAATGATTTAAATAAATGAGATTATAAAATTTACAAAAATTTCCAAAACTAGTAAAATTCTTATTGGATGATTTTATATTGACTTATATACACATAATCTTATAATTAAATAATGGACCACTAAAAACCGGAAATCATTATATAATAAAATAAAAATTTCAAACATTCCGAAAGAGCGCCTCCTCCCCCTTATAAAAGGCCATCACCTCTAACCCATTACTCACACCTCTCGGGCCACTTGGCTTGTCCGAACTATACCCAAATAAACTCCCAAGATCCCAATATTCTACCTAGAATCATTAACTTAGTAAGAAGTCACTTTAATAAAGCTTTTTGGTTCAAACCAAAGGGAGTTACCATATTTAAAGTTAACATCTTCTATTAAGTTCTTTTCTTTTATTTTACTTTTACAACCCCATTAACACTCTTTATTAATTTCTTTTATAAAAAATTTTATATTAAATATACTATGTTTGTGTTATGAGATTTCTTGAACTAAACATCCACACACCTCCTTCTAATGGATACGAACATACTGTTTCTGTTGACGGCGAACTACTGCCTCTTGAAACGATGATTGTTCAAATATCTCTAACCACCTATCATGGTGGTCATTATGATGGAAATATATTTATATGTGATATATATTATATTTATATTGTCTCTATACTTCATTAATTTTCATTGATATCATACCTTTATGGTTTCCATAATGGACAAACACGATAATTTCATTTGAGGAAGTGCGGAATACCACCCCCTCAAAGTGATATGAATCGTTCATTCCATATGTGGAATTTATAAAGGATGGAGTTATTGAAATTATATATGATATTATAATCAAATTATAATATAATTGTCTATCATTAATTTTTCATTCCATTAAATAAAAAATAGAAATGAAAGTAGTGTTCATTCGTACGTACGACTTACCATCTCCATGAACGGTGCATTTCATTCATTACCTCCAAATGTTATGTGCTTTTATAAATAAATATATATACTAGATATATATGATATATATGATATCTAAATCATTAATATCATTCTGGACATAATGGAATTGTTACCACATGAACAACTTGAAATTATAAGAAGTTCATTTTTAACTCAAGTACCAAAGTTCGAAAAAATGACTGTTATTAACTTAAATGATTACATAATGTTTATAACATGGTAATAAGTAATATAAAATTCATAATAATCTTGAAAAAATTTCTTAAAAAACTATAAATTAAATTTATTTTATTATTCATGAGATTAAAGAACAAACTATTCAAGTCGGACACAAGGTAAGAGACTTCATCTCAATCACCTTTCATTGAGGCATATTTTGATTTATACATGACATTCTTTTATATAGTGTATAAAACCCTTAAAATTTTCAATTAATTACAAGTGAATATTTTTTATACACATCTTATTAATAAATGAAAAAGGGAATGTTTCTTTTTTTAACGTATGTGGTGAAAATGACAATTCTGCCGCTGTGAGTATTATTTGATTTTTGGCATCCTTAACAAGTAGTAATGTTTTTTTAAAGTAAAATAAATACCATATAATATTTTTATGTATTTTGGTATTTGAAATGGTTTTGATAATGTACTTATTATTTCCTATGGTTTTAAGAATTATTTTTTTAAATTTTTTTTCGAAACATAGTAAATAATAACTAAATCATGAAAATAAATTATTATAAAATAATAAAATATTTTTAGGAACATAAAATACATATAAATGAAATAAAATTCCATTTAAAATTTGATAAGAAAATAATTTACTTTTCTTATGGTATTAGATGAAAAATACATAGGATAATGGGAAATTGATTTCCCATGAAAAAAGTATGCCAACTTTTAATGTAAGATTAATAATTAATAACATTCTTGATGATGGGAAAATGAATTCTATATTAAGATGAGAAAATAACATTCTTTTCTCACTTTTATAAAATCATCCAAAAGAGTCCAATATTTGAAAAATAAAAAATATTCATTTTTAAAACAATATAATAATTAAAAGTTCACTAATAATGACCTTAAATAATCATTTGAGTATAGGAAAATAAAATTTCTAAAATATTTAAATAACGTAGATAGGGAAGAGAAAAATACCAAACCAAAAAAGAAAAATATTTTTAGCTTTTCATATAAAGATTCTATTGGTATATTTGAAAACCAAACAGAGGAAAAATAAAAGGAATGTTTGAAAACCCCTTAAATAAATAGTGTAACATCCCAATATTTCATTAAATTTATTTTTTTCAAAAAAATTTAATTTTTTTGATATTTTTTATTTCAGGAAACACTAGGTTTATCTTATGTTATAAAAAACACTATGATTAAATGAATCCCAGAATACTATTAAAATATTAGTATTTAAAATATTAGTTATATCCTATAAATCTTAGTGGTGGGTTTGAATAGGATTAACTAAATTATGAAAATATATTGTTTACACATGTATATAAAATTGAGACTTTGGTGACCAATTAATTATAGAAGAAAATAAAAACTATTGGTAAATAATAGAAATATATTTCTAAAAAATATTTTTATGTGAAAAAACATGTTTTATTTGAATAAATTAAACAAAAACATTTAAGAATTATTTTAATTAAATTTATACAGTATTTATTCATCATATTTTTAACTACAATCTTATTAATTTTCTGCACATGATATAAGAATAAACCCAATTTCATGCTTAAAAAAAATATTTTCTTCAAAATAAGTTTTGTCACCTTTTTGAAAGCTTATTTTAAAAATTTCTTTTGAAACATTGAGAAAATTTATTTTAAAATAAAACATAAATTTTGATTTATGAATATGAAAATTATCTTTTGGGGAATTTTTAGGAATTTTCTAAAATGATTATTTTTTTAGATGAATATGAAAAAATAATGAATTTTAATTTAAAGCTGCTTTATTGTTTAAATTATCAATAAAGTAAAATAATAAATTAACTTGGTTTTAATGTAAAATTTGTTCAATTTTATATCTATTAATTCAATTTAGGTTTTATAAATTAATTTAACATCGAAATTGGATATAAATACATGGTAAAGTTTTGAACATTTTCCCTTTGAAAACATGCTGTCACATCGTGTGTGAGGGATTAATTTTAAATTAAAATTTCCCAATAATGTGAATTAAATATGGAACAATTGGATTCCATATTTTTAATCATTTTTTTTATTTTCTGATATATTAAACTAAATATTTTACTAAATTTAATAGTGAAATTATTAAAACTTAATTATTGTCGTTAATATAAAAATGGGTTTACATAGGGATTAAACTAAAATGATAAATATTAAAATGACCAAAAAACTTGTATTAAATCTACTTTATTGCCATATTTAATCCCTATAATATCTAATAATGATAATAATCCATTTCTATCCTTGTTTTGAGAGATAAATATGGCTACATCTTTTTCTTTTCAAACAACCACAAGTGTGCCACTCACTTCACTTATAAAAGGACACCCTCTCTTCTCTTGTTCACACAGTTGAGCAATTTTGATTAATATGATAATGAAACTAATACATTCCCAAAATCCATAATAACATATTATAAGTCTTATTTTAGAATAAATATATAATAGGATGGATTTTTGAGAAAACATAATGAGGATAACCAAAGAAAACGTAGCGTTCTTAAGTAAGAGTTTTTTTATTTTATTTCATCATACACAACCATAAATTTTTATTTAAACATTTTTATATGAAAAATAAGTATATTAAAAATTATGGTATGTTTTTATGTCACGGTTATGACCTACCCCCCCCCCCAAATTCCATCAAATGGGTTACAAAATCATCAATTTTCTTTAAGGATGACTATCTCATCATGAATTGATGTTAGTTGTTTTTCCATTTTCACCACTCATGGTTGGGTATGATGATGTAAATAATGTATATATGTGATATTTATAACATAATTAACCATATAGGGTCATTATATCACATATATCATTTTTTCATTCCATTCTATATGGGATTCTATAACAACGATCGTGTGTATAAAAACTACTATCTCACAAAGTGATGTGATTCGTTTTCAATAAAAATTTACATAGAAGACAGTAAAAATAATGTTACTAAATTTATGTGATATAAATGAAATAATTAAGATATTAATGATTCATTTATCATTATTAAAAGAAAATATTTCATTTTATTTCAAAAAAATTAATTAACAAAAATATGATAACATTGATCATATATGTGTGGACAACCACATTCATATAGCGATGTGATGCTATTTTTATCACCACGCCACATGGATAATACATATAAGTATATTTAAAGAAGTAATATTGTATTTATGATATTAATTCTTTAAATTTATGATATTACTTTTTTCTTCTACATAACAATCATCAGAATATGGAAATGTTAGTCATGTGTACATATGGTCAACCATCTCCAAAATCATACTGCAATTCATTTCTAAAAACCATAGTTCATTATATGTATTAAAAGATTAAATAGTTTATAAATATGATAAATTTTTCATTATTATTAATCTCTATATTATGGAACCATTATCAATGTAATAGAAATAAAAAAATCAAAATATATACGAAAAAAGCGGTTATTACCTGAAACATAACTTTATCATTGAATTGTTAATAAACGGTTAATAAACAAACATAAGTAAATAATATATGTCATGATATATATATGTGTGGTTTTTCAATATATGAATTATAAACATATATGAATTATATAGGAGTTTAAATAGAGTACAAAAAAATTTGATACTTATGGTAATGGATATCTAGTCCCTCTATTATTATGGGAGATAGATTCATGTTCACAACTTGTGTCTTTTTTCTGGTGTATAGAGTGTCCCTTTGACATGTTATATGGTAAATATTAATATTTTAAAGATATTTTAAGTTTAATTTAATGTTTTTATTGAAATTGTATTATGATTCTATGTTACCAATGTGGTAAGTGGTTTATGTTAAAATACCACCACTTATTGGGATTGTATATTATTATGCTTCTAGTGATAAAATATTATGAAAAATCTCTCAAAAATATCCTTAATTTTAATGTACTACGGTTATTAATGGAATTTTAATGAAATATTAAAAAATTTCAATCTATGTTACTTTAAATAATTGATATATTTTTAATAAAATCTGACATTATATCTCTTTTCACACGGAAGCCTATTTTCATCCAAAACCATTTTATATAAAAATGTTTTTAATTTTTTTAACATTATTCAAATAAATTATTAATGAAAATTTTACCCATGGTTTAAAATTTAATTTTTTTAAATTATTATTCATGACTTATTCCAAAAATAATCCATATTTGGATTTTATCAAAAAAGTAAAAGAAATCATTGTTTTAATGTATACATCATGAACATAATTTCCCACATTCATGAAAATCATTTTATTTGAAGATTAATTTAAAAAAATTCAAGGTTATTTTAAATAATAATTATTTTAAATATTTTTATTGTTAAAAACTGTATTTTATAAAAGTGGGAAATTTATTTTCCTCAGAAAATGTTTTAAATCATTTTAAATCCCAATTTTTAAATTTTCATGTTTATTTTCAAATATAATGATTTAAAATATGTTTTATATATAAAATAGTTATTTTAAAATAAAATTTAGCATCCTCAAGAATATTTCGAAGAGATTTAACTTTCAAAATAATTTCCTATATAATATGATATCCTTTTATGTAACTTATGTTTTTCTTGGGATATGAACCAAGGATACAATTAATATTCTTTATATGAATTGTTTATGATTAAAATATGTTTATGAAAATAGATTCTCTTCCATAGGATATATAATGAAAAATGGTTATGAAATTCATTTTCTTTTTTCACTGCTAATACTATGATTAAATTATGAAATGATTTTGAAACCTATATCTTTTCTGAAAGTTATGATATGGTGAAATTTTTACTGAACCCATTTCATTTCTTATGTTATGATGTGATCAATTTTTTATAATCTTTTGTAAAACATAAAAATGGTTTTCATTATGAGATGGGTGGGACATATATCTCCGTCGAATGTGTTTTGTAAAGATTTATATCATATGAGATAAATGAGGCTGGAATGGGGAGTGAACCCATATTAGTAAGGGTTTTTTCTACAATGATAGTCTTTGGATTGATCCTTGAATACTATTATAGTTTGGGGAGTGAACTCATTCCAGTATGATATCAATTGAAGTCAAAATTGAATATTATGGAAACAACATCCTTTGCTTATGTGTATGCCACAATTCCATGTCCTATGACAGTGTTGTGCTCTCATAAATCTTGTTATTTTATTTATTTATTATTGCTATCTTATGAACTATCAATATTTATTCCATGACTCATGATTATGATCTTTGATATATAAGTTACATTTTTATATATTACGTGATTGTTCTTATACCCTTATATTCATGTCATGCTTCCATATCTCACTTTTTTACCCTTATTGAGTATATGAGCATACCCTTTCTTATGTTTCCTTCCCCATGGTAATAAATAATGATTTTAAGTAGAGATTGTAAATAAGGCTTACTAATGGAGAAGATAATTATTAGAAATATCAAAGATCATTCATCAAATTATAAGCCTTTGTAACTAGTATTCAAATACACTATACTATTACACTTCATAAGAATGTGTTTGTTTAACATATTGAATATTCGTATAAAAGATCTAATATCCATTTATGAGAAGCTTGGGTCACTATAGTTAGTTTCAGAGGAAAGGTTAAGTTAAACATTAGAAACTATTATGAGAAAACATTAGTGATATCCATGTGGATATTTATAAGGATAGATCTAGGGATTTCCCTATGTATAAGTATATGGATGAAACAAATAATAGAAAAATTTCCTAAAATTTTGGTTAAGGATAGATGGAGTGGTTTCCAAGAAATTACATCCCTGTTTATATACTATAAGTTGATGTGGTTCAAGAATATAGGTACCTTGGGGTAATAACTTCAAAATTTTGCATTGAGATGGACTCAATAATCATATAGTTCTTGAAAACAAGTTTTTTTACAAATGGGTTAACGCTCCTAAGGGATATACATTGTAAAATAATAAAATATTTACTAAACATTATTGAGGATTTAAATAGATGATGAATTTTAATAAACTATGTTATATTTCCTATATTAAAAATAAGTTGTCATTATTTAGATTTCTTATAAGTATTTTTTCTTGTTTATATTGTTCCCTACTATTATTAATGTTTCTTACACTATGATTTTGGTTTTATTCTATGGATCAAGAAATAATTAATATAATTAACAAAAATATAATGGAAAATTTTATGCCTTTTGGAAACCAAATTGGATAATGACTAGAGAGAAAGATATTACGATTATGTATAATCTTCTATCACAATATATGTTTAACAATGTGAAATTATGTGAAATTCCTAAAATATTGAATAATAATAAGATGAAAATTTATAAATGTTCATGTTATAATAAACATATAGAAAATAAGATTCAGAAACCTACATATCCAGAATATAGGAAGAAGAACTTAGAGAAATATCTATAATAGAGGGGAAGATTTTATCTACGAGGAAAATATTGTCCTAGAGTGAAAAAATTCAAATATTTTAGTGTATTATACATGGGGAACATAGGAATAATCCATGTAAATGGCCTGACCCATGAATTAACTTCTAAAATAAGGAAGGAACTATTCCATTCTAATCATTGAATTGGAAAGACAGATGTAATTATGTATTTGGATTCAAGAATTATGTTGTAGATTTATCTTTCCAATGGTATTTTGGTTATAATAATCACAAAACATCCAAGGATTAATTATTTTTGTAAGAATATATATATATATATATAAATTTAAGAGTTTCATAAGAGTTATGAATTCTATTATGTGCTTAAGAGTTTATGTTTGACCATAATTTCAAACTATTAGACACCCTCTTGATGTTTCATGAGATGGTGTTTTATCAGTATTAATGATAATTTTTGGAGTCATTTATTTTTATAACACCCTTTGGTTTAATATATGTTTTAGTAAATTTTTTTAAGGAGTAATGGGTTCACAATTTTTAGAAATACGATTAATGGTACTGGTAACCTTTAGGGTTTATCTTATTTTTGATATTGAGGATATTATGGGTTGTAGATGATTACCATATGAAGTAAGCACACTTTATTACTATTAGAGAAATTTTATATTTGGATCCCCTTTCTAGAATATACAATATTGTTTTGGTAAGGTTTCATGGGGTACCACGTTTAGTTATATCAGATCAGGGACTGAAGTTTACCTTGATGTTTTGGTGAATTATTCATCAAGATATTGGTACAAAGTTGAGTTCTAGAACAACAAATGGATAGTTTGATATGACAATTAAAAACCTACAGGATATTTTAAGATTTTATTATATGGATTTAAAATATGGTTGGGAACAACACATTTTCCAAGTTGAGTTTTCTTACAAAATATATATGACAATATTATTCATATGGTTCCTTATAAGTCTATTTTTGGAAAGATGTGTAGAAATCCAACATACTGAAATGCAGATGTAGAAATAAATCTATTTGGACATGATCAAGCCAATGATATATTTGAGAATATTAGAACCATTAAATAGCACATAAATAAATTATAATGGTTATAGAAATTTTATGATGATAATTATTGATGTTATCAAGATATTAAAGTTCATGAGAATATATTTCAAAAAAAATCTCTATGGAAAAGTAGGGAAGTCTAATACCAAGGTATATATGTCTCTTTAAAATACTTGATCTACCAGGAAAATAAATTATCTTTTTGTTCTTCTATCAATCCTCTCTTAGGATCGTGTACATATCCCATGGAAGTACAAATGAGACCCTTCACTTGTAATGAACTCTTAGGTTATACCGATAGAGTATGATAATTATTATAAGGAATAATTGGTTGAGATTATGGATCATAAAAAAAGTTCAAAAAAACAAGACCAGTAACATGGTTGATGTTTGGTGGTGAACCCACTAGCTTTAGTAAGCTATGTGGTAACCTGGAAATGTAATGAGGCATATGTATTCCGAGTTTTTTATTTTAAAATGAAACATTTTGTGGCTGAAATTAATTCTATGTTGGTGTAGGGAGATAGAATGTAACACCATGATATTTAATAATGTATTTTTTCAAATTAATTTAATCATTTTGATATTTTTCATTACACAGAACACTTAGTTTAGCTTTCATAACATGCTACATTTATATTAAAGGAAACATGACATACTTTTAAAATATTATTATTTAAAATGATAGTTATCTCTTAACCATTAAAATTGTGAGTATGAATATGATTAAAATAATAATAAAAATATATGGTTTAAAAATTTATATAAAATTAATTCTTTTATGTTCAATTAATTATAAATTGAAATAATTTTTTTTGAAAACAAAGGAAATATTTTTATGAAAAAATATTTTTTTTGAAAGAATCATGTTTTACCTCAATAAATAAAACATGAAACTATTGGTGATTGATTTTAATGAGATTTATATATTATATAAATATATATTCAATTTCATATTTTAAATTTATCTATTTTATTTTCAATATAAGATATAATAACAAATCCAATTTCATGTTTATTTTTTTTTAAAGTAGTATTGTCAAAAAAAATTAGTTATTTTAATTTTTATTTAAACATATTAAAGAAAATATCCTAAAAATTAAATATAGCTATTTATGTAATCATATAAAATTATTTTAGGAATATTTTTTGGAATTTTCTATAGAGTGTAATTTTTTTATGAATAGTGAAAATTCAAAATTTAAATTTTATACTGCCTTTTTGTTTAAATTATTTATAAGGATAGATTTTATTTAAAAAATATTTTTTTTTATAAATAGTTAAATTATATATTTATTAATCAATTTTAGGGGATTATAATAAATTTTATTTTTAAATTGGACATAAAAACATTGTAAACTTTTGATAATTTTCTTTTTGAAAACAAACTTTTTCATTGTGTTTGTGGGATTAATTGATAATTAATTTTTTTTCATTTTTTTAATTGAATTTGAAAAAATATATTATTTTTTTTAATTATAATAATTTCTATTATCAAATATGGTTAAATTAATTTTTTACTAAAATTAATAGTGAATATAGTAAAAAATGATTATCACAATAAAAGTAAAAATGGGTTTACTAGAGGAGGTTTAAAATAGAAATAAAATGGTTAAAATAACCTAAAAACATTAATAAAATATAATATTTGACAATATTACTACCCTATAATTTCTATGTTTCCATAATAATCTATTTGGGACCCTTTAAACATGGTAACAATGTGGTTCTACCTTTTTGTTTTCCAAAATTGCAAGTGTTCCACACAACTCACTTATAAAAGGTCACCCCATATCCTCTCTTATTCACACTGTCAAACCATTTTGGATCATAAAATAATTTCCCAAATAAATTCCCAAATCTTCACCTCACATACTAGAAGAATTATTTTTATCATAAAGCCAACATAGGATGGATTTTGGTTCAAACCTAAGGATGTTACCTAAATTCGTGGTAACTTTATTCAATGAGTGTTTTTATTTAATTTATTCATCAAAATACTTACATTATTATTAAATAATGATGATATAACAACCTAAATATATTAAATATAACTAGATATTGTTATTTAATGGGAATTACCATCAATCATTCCACTTCTATCAATCAGTTACAAAATAATCATTCATGTGTACGGAGGACTACAACCTTGTGAACTGATGCCATTCGTCTTTTCATTACTGTGTCTCTTGATTGGGGGTGATGTTAGATATAAAGTATATATCTTATATTTATAAAATATTTATTTATATGTATTCATTATATCAAATATAAATTTTTTAATTTCTATTCCGTAGGGGATATGATAAAATCACTCCATTGTATGGTGGAGTACCGCCTCATGAGGTGATGTCACTTATTTTTACCAATGCTTTACATGGAAGATAATAATTGAAATGTTAATGAATATATGTGAAATTCATGAAATATTTATAATATTCATGAAATATTTATCATTATAAAATAATAATATATTAGAATATTTCTAACCTTTTCAATCACTAAAATATGATAATGTCACTGGGTTACGTGTCGACTACAGCCTTCACAAAGCGACATGAATCTCTTTTCATCACCACACCACATAGAAGATATGTATATGTAAATTTAATGAAATGATACACTATTTATAGTATTTTTATAATTCAATAAATATATTATATTCTTTTATGCCTTTCCATATTGATAATAGAAAAATGGAAATTTGACACATGTATACATATGACCAACCAGCTATATGGTCTTAACAAAATTCATTTATCAAAACCACATTTCATGAGTTGTCATAAAAATAATAATTGATTTTTAAATATAATAATTTTTTAATTATTATTATTATATATATGTTGTAACCAAGATTAAATTAATAGTACTTGAAATAAAAAATAAAAACATATCTGAAAACGAAGTGGTTATTACCTAAAACATGATTTTAACATTAAATTGTTATTATAGGGGTAATGAAAGGACCTAATGAAATAATATATTGTATGATATATATAAGTTTGGTTCAATAATATATGTATAATAAATTTATAGTTACTATATAAAAGGTTTGAATGTGTATGAAGGAAGTCGAGATGTACAATATGGTATTTCTAGTCTCTCTTTTATTTCTAGGAGACAGATGAAATTTCCCCAATCATTTCATTTTTTGGTGTATATACTGATAGTTTTACATCTTATATCATGAATATAATTATTTTTAGAATCTTTAATGTTTCATTTAAGGTAATTATAACAAGGGAATTATTATTCAAAGCTACTAACATGGTACTATTTTTATGTTTCAATATCATCTTTCATCAGGACTGTTTATGGTAATGGTTATAATGATAAATTATTATGATCCATCTCTCAAAAAACTCATTAATTTTATTCTCATATGTTTATTTATGAAAGTTTTATGTAATAGTACCATTTTTACAGTTCTTGTTATTTAAAGTAATTTATAAATTATATTTTGGAAAATCTAACATTATTTCTCTATTTGGTCTGAAATTCATTTTCTTTTTAAACCATGTTTTCTAAAAATGTTTTCAATTTTTTTTAAAAATTATTACTAAAATTTACTAATTAAATTTTACCCATAATTTATTTTTTAATTTTTTTAGAAGAATTCTCATGTCTTCTTCCAAAAAAACCCTTATAAATATCACTAAAAATGTGAAGGAAATCTTTGTTTTAACGTGTATGGAATTAATGGGATTTACCATAGTCATGAAAATTATATTCATTGAGTATTTATTTATAATTTTCAATGTTATTTTCATTGAAAAGGATATGAAAAATGATTTATGTTTTAAAAAAGTGTTTTTTCATATTCAAAAATTTATTTTCCTTATGAGATGTTTTAAATAAATTTTAAAAGATTATTTTATAATATTTAAAGTTCATTTTGAAATAAAATGATTTAAAAAATGTTTTATGTTTTTAAAAAGTGACTTTCAAATAAAA
Organism: Viscum album; assembly: GCA_963277665.1. Taxonomy (NCBI): domain Eukaryota; kingdom Viridiplantae; phylum Streptophyta; class Magnoliopsida; order Santalales; family Viscaceae; genus Viscum; species Viscum album. The sequence continues at coordinate 437,052,678 of OY728157.1, read as the reverse complement.
TTTATCTTCTTCAATAATTTTTTTAGTGATTTACTTCAAAATCATTCTTCATATAAATTGACATTTTTTAGGTAACTTATGTTTTACTCGGGATATGATCCAAGGATACCATTATTATTATTAATATTAATGGTTTATTATAATGAGATGTTTATGAGACCCATTTCTATTCAATGGGTTATACCATGAAAAAATTATAATGAAATCCATGTCTTTTTCCATGGGTTATGCTATGATGAAATAATAAAATAATTATGAAACATATCTATTTTTTATAGGTTATGATATGATGAAATGTTTATGGAACCCATTTCATTTAATGGGTTATGATATGATGAATGTGTTATGATATCATGGGGAAATCAATATGTTTTTCATTATGATATATATGGGACCTATATCACCCTTCAATTAATTGTGTAATGATTTACATCTCATGAGTTTGAAAGGAATATAATGGAGAATGAAACTGGATAGGTATGATAATTTTTCCATTATAATGATCTTGTAAGTGAACCATGATTATTATGAAAATTCAGGGAGTAAACCCATTACACTATGATATCCTTGGCAGTGATCCTTGACTATTATGGATACACTATTCTGTACTTATTTGTAATCCACAATTCCATATCAATTTCCAATGTTCTTCTCTCGTAGATCATGTTATTTTATTTAATTATGATTCATGACATATGAATTTCTAATAATTTAGAAATGAATCAAGATTATAATATATTATATTAATGGTATGGTTTTAATATTTCATTGTTAGGTTCTCATACCCTTATGTTCATGTTATGATCATTTATTTTCTTTTTTACCCTTACTGAGCATCTGAGCTCACGCATTCTTATGTTTCCTTTCCCCGGGTCATGAATATGGGTTTTAAGTAGATTATGGTTGTGAATTTTAATAAAGGAGAGTATATTTATGGGACATGTCTAATATTTTTAACCAAATTAAATGATTGTGTGCTGAGACTCCAAAGACACTAAAATATTATGGTCCTCTAATGTGTGTATGGATAAAATAAATAATATTAATCTAAACAATGTAATATCTTTGTATGAGAATCCTGTGATACTATTACAATATTATAAGAAAATATATTCTATTTAAGGGATAAATATTATAGAATTCATCCAAACAAGATTCAAGAAAAATAAATCTTAATTAAACATGATATTGGAAAATAAAACCTTACATTGAATTCTCGATTTGTAGGACACATTAAAACCACTTTTTTAATAAATTTAGATTTAATAATAAAAAATATAAGATAAATTTTTATTTATATTTAAAAAACACTTAATATTAATCATTCATAGCTTCCTTTTACCCATTTACACAGAATTATTTTCTAAAATAATAATTTAAGAAATAAATTTATTATTCCTCATAAAGGTTTTGATTTAGAGGTTTTAGTGATTGAACCCTGGTCATTGTTTCATCACCTTCATAACATTGTTCATATATATTTATATAATATCAATACACTATATATACTTTTATAACCATTTATATAAGAAATTTTAGAAAAATGAAATACATCATTCATGGAGGTAGTTGTCTGAATGTATGCATGGGTGATGTTTTTATTTTTCAATTGATGGAATGAAAGAACGTGGATAATTACTTATCCTAATATAATCATAAATATGTAATATTTGAAATATTTATTTATAAATTAAATCATTATTACATCTATGTGAGGCAGTTATAGAAAAAGAAATTTTTCGTTCATTGAGTTGATAGTTCGCACAAACATGTGACTGACGTCTTCAATTCCCCATGGATATTAAGGATGTAGAGGATGGTTTTTACAAAAACATAATAATATTTCAGAGAAAATAATGATAATGATGTTATCATTTTAATATGTTTAATGAAAATTCAGGGTAGTTGGAAGAATATAGAATCTTGTATGATTTTGGTTATATCAATTATCTTTTCCTTGGGTATCCTCACTTAAATATCTCTTTAATACTACATAGGTTGGTAATATTGTGAGACCAGAACCTATAGGTCATATATATGGTTTTGGGAAGTATTTTTTAAATAAATTGGTTTCTATAATGTTTTAAAATATTATGTATAAGTGATGGCAGGAGAGGGTCCTTTTATAGGTGAGAGGGGTAAAACAATTTTAAATACTCTACACTAAAAAAATAATATAATTACATTTTCATAAGAAAGAGGGAAACAATAGACACATTTTAGAACATGGGATAATATAGTGTAACATCCCACATGAATAAAGGATATAAAATTTTCATATTTATTAATATTTTTTATTAGATATTAATTTTACTTTAAAGTGGATGCTATGTATAAAATCATACTCAACACGCAATAATGTATTTCTCCGAAATCTTACATTGCAAACTACATTGTGTTATATCGAAAAATAATATAATACTAATATTATTTTAAATGGTAGTTAACACCTATACATTATAATGGTGGGAATAAATAGAACTAACTTAAATATTATTATACATGTTTTTAATTTTTTTTGCATTTGTCCAATAAATTTTAGTGGCTTTAAATAAGAAATAATCCAATTTTAAGCATAAATACTCTAATATTCTTTAAGGGGTCAATTTAACGCCTTATCATGGAGAACAATTTTTAAATCTAGTTTTTGTAACTTTTAAAAGTTGTATTTGAAAAAATAATATTCTTATTTAGAACCAGGATATCAAAATTTACTTTGGATGAAATTTTGGTATTTTTATTATAATGGTCATTTTTATAAATAGTGAAAAAATACTGTATTTTAATTCAAAACTTCCTCTTAATATAATATAGTTATATGATCAGATTATCTTTTTAATATTTTTTAAAGTTCAATGAGATTATATTTTTACCATTTAATACAATTTTGGTTATTTTAAGTAATTTCACTTTTATATTTGACATAAACAATTGTCAATCTTTTGATAGTTATTATTTCTTAAAATCACGCTTTTTTGTTTTGACAACGAGAATTAATTTAAAATTAATTTTCTACACTTCTGTGTTATGAATTTGAAAAAATGGATTCCATATTTGAAATCAGGAGGTATAATTTGTGTAAATTTGTAACTTTTATTTTTATACATTATGAATATTTACTATAGTAAATATTTTATTTACCATGGTTAAATTGTAAATCATGTAAATAAGGGTAAAAAATATTACTATTATAATATTAAATTACTCTAACATTTATCCTAATACTATTGGTTGATACATGTCCGACCATGGGCATCCTTCGGTCAATTTGGGGACCCCTTGGAGCCACTTGGGGGTGATAATGACAATTTATATTAATTAATTTAATGTAACGACAAAAAATGACATAAACATATATCTTTTAGTAAATAAATTATTACATGGAGTTATAAAAGTTATCTATTTGACTATAAATATTCCTTTGAAAGCTAATAATATTACCTAAATCATTTTATTTTATTTATAAATTTTAGACATAAAATAAATAATATTATTTATGACACAATGATGATGTGGTGATTACCTTATTAATGAATGATTTAAATAAATGAGATTAGAAAATTTACAAAAATTTCCAAAACTAGTAAAATTCTTATTGGATGATTTTATATTGACTTATATACACATAATCTTATAATTAAATAATGGACCACTAAAAACCAGAAATCATTATATAATAAAATAAAACTTTCAAACATTCCGAAAGAGCGCCTCCTCCCCCTTATAAAAGGCCATCACCTCTAACCCATTACTCAAACCTCTCGGGCCACTTGGCTTGTCCGAACTATACCCAAATAAACTCCCAAGATCCCAATATTCTACCTAGAATCATTAACTTAGTAATAAGTCACTTTAATAAAGCTTTTTGGTTCAAACCAAAGGGAGTTACCATATTTAAAGTTAACATCTTCTCTTAAGTTCTTTTCTTTTATTTTACTTTTACAACCCCATTAACACTCTTTATTAATTTCTTTTATAAAAAATTTTATATTAAATATACTATGTTTGTGTTATGAGATTTCTTGAACTAAACATCCACACACCTCCTTCTAATGGATACAAACATACTGTTTCTGTTGACGGCGAACTACTGCCTCTTGAAACGATGATTGTTCAAATATCTCTAACCACCTATCATGGTGGTCATTATGATGGAAATCTATTTATATGTGATATATATTATATTTATATTGTCTCTATACTTCTTTAATTTTCATTGATATCATACCTTTATGGTTTCCATAATGGACAAACACGATAATTTCATTTGAGGAAGTGCGGACTACCACCCCCTCAAAGTGATATGAATCGTTCATGCCATATGTGGAATTTATAAAGGATGGAGTTATTGAAATTATATATGATATTATAATCAAATTATAAGATAATTGTGTATCATTAATTTTTCATTCCATTAAATAAAAAATAGAAATGAAAGTAGTGTTCATTCGTACGTACGACTTACCATCTCCATGAACGGTGCATTTCATTCATTACCTCCAAATGTTATGTGCTTTTATAAATAAATATATATACTAGATATATATGATATATATGATATCTAAATCATTAATATCATTCTGGACATAATGGACTTGTTACCACATGAACAACTTGAAATTATAAGAAGTTCATTTTTAACTCAAGTACCAAAGTTCGAAAAAATGACTGTTATTAACTTAAATGATTACATAATGTTTATAACATGGTAATAAGTAATATAAAATTAAGAATAATCTTGAAAAAATTTCTTAAAAAACTATAAATTAAATTTATTTTATTATTCATGAGATTATAGAACAAACTATTCAAGTCAGACACAAGGTAAGAGACTTCATCTCAATCACCTTTCATTGAGGCATATTTTGATTTATACATGACATTCTTTTATATAGTGTATAAAACCCTTAAAATTTTCAATTAATTACAAGGGAATATTTTTTATACACATCTTATTAATAAATGAAAAAGGGAATGTTTCTTTTTTTAACGTATGTGGTGAAAATGACAATTCTGCCGCCGTGAGTATTATTTGATTTTTGGCATCCTTAACAAGTAGTAATGTTTTTTTAAAGTAAAATAAATACCATATAATATTTTTATGTATTTTGGTATTTGAAATGGTTTTGATAATGTATTTATTATTTCAATATATTTAAATGGTTTATTTTAATTGTAATGTGGAAATGTTATCTTTCTTTTATGTTTGTTTTATGTGTTGTGAATATGTTATGGTTCTTGGGCATTGTTTACGTTTGTGGGTGGTTCAATGATAAACCTAGGGTGGGTGAGCATTAGATAGATCTTCAAAGCATTGGGTAACATGACAGAGGTAAAATTTAATTTTTATCCTAAAAGATTTAAGGAATATACTGTGATGGGTATTCCAAATGTAACTCCCTATGTAGCTGTGAAGGCTAAAATGTAAGTATGTTATGTATTCCACAAGTAGCCATTATGATTTATGACTTCCATTTGTTATTCATAAATCATATGATCTTTTGAGGTATGTTAATGATTGAAATGTATGATTTCATTTAAATGTATGTATTAACGAACTAATGTTTTAATTCCTTATTTTATAACCCTTACTTAGATTTTTATACTCATCCCAAATTTTTGAAATGTTTTTCACAGGACATAAAGTTGAATAGGGTCAATGCTGGGATCAAGGAAATTTCATGTTGCCTAAAACATGAAACTAGTAATGGCTATTTTTTTAAGAGTTTTTCTTTTATGAAAAAATAGATACTGAGTATAAGTATCTACTTTGTAATATTTGAGATGTAATGTAACAATTATGGCCTAATTCTCTAAAACTCTAAACCTGAAAAGATCACTAATGTTAATTATTAAATTAATTCAAGATTGTGTAACATTTATGTATGGGTCCTTGTAGTAGGTATCAGAGGTTGGTTTAGACAAATTTAGAAGTTAGTGTATTGTTAAATTAATATCAATAAATTAATTTATGTTAATATTGAAATGATATAAAATTTACATATTTCCATGTTGATTCAGTTAAGATATTTCTGTGTTTAGGATAGTTTTCCACAGAGTAAATAGGGAAGCGAGGATGGGATGTCATCAGGAGGAAGACAACCTTCCAAATCAGTAACTAGAGATGGTCAGCATCAGAAGTAAACAATTTGTTGCAATGATGGAACAATTGACTTAGACTATAAATGGTTGTGGTATCCATGCATGAGATCTTCCAGATCAACCACAGAGGAACATATTATTAGTGGTGCATTTAATGAGGATACATCCTCTATAATTCAGGGGATCATTTGACCGTGTGCTAGCTGAAGGGTGGATTAAATCATTGGAGATGATTTTTGATGTCATGGGGTGTTCAGAACATCAAAATTTTAGTCTGGTTGTTTACTGTTTTGATGGTGAAGTCGATCAGTGGTGGTCGATGGTGAAAAATATCAGGGATAGTGAGGATATTTATGCTCTTTATGAGGATGAATTCAAAGGTATGTTTCTTGAGAAATATTTCCCTAAGGTGTTTTGTCTTAGGATGGAAAAACAATTCTTCGAATTGAGGCAGGAGGATGACTCAGTGGATTCTTATGAAGAAAAATTCACTCGAATGTCAAGGTATGCTCCAAATTTTATACAAGATCCTGATAGTAAAATTAAATGTTTTTACATAGGATTAAATCCAATGTATCAAAGGGATTTATCTTCTCATGAGTTAAAAAGTTATGAATTTTTTTAATGTGCAGAGAAGGTGGAAAGAGAGTCTGCCGATGATCAGGTGTTCTTTGAAAAAAAAACATAATAAGAGGTCGAGGTGGCAGAAAAAGGGAAGAACTCTTAAAAAATGTCTAATGGTAAGAAATATAAGTTTATAGTTTGTAAAAATTGGTCTAAAAACCATGTTGGGGAATGTCTTTTTAATTATGGTAAATGCTAATGATGTGGAAAAATGGGTCATATAGCTCATAATTGCACTGCAAAAGATGAGGGTAATGGTACCAAAATATGATTAAAAGTCTGTAAAATGTTTTAAGTGCAATGAAATGGGTCATTATGAAAATGAGTGTCCAATGAAGAACTGAACAGAGAGAATGTTTCTAGAATACAAGTATAAAGGGGTGGTTAAATCCTTTTCAACTACATTAGTTGATATTGGGCCATCAAATAAAGTAGTATAAGGTAAACTATTTGTTTATTCAGATTATGCCAATGTGTTGTTTGTATAGGGTCTACACACTCTTTCATTTCGGAGAAGTATTCTGGTAAATTGGGAATTCTATCTCAAGATACGAATCCTGAACTTATGGTTGAAACACTAGGAGAAAATGTTGAGATAAAAATAAATTATAAGAACCTTCATGTCCTTATGTGTGAAAAAGACCCTACCTAGAAACCTTATTGTTTTTCCTCTAGTAATGTTTGATGTTATTTTGGGTATGGATTGGCTTTCCATTTATCATTCTAAGATTGACTGTAGAGATAATAAGGTTTCTTTTCAGAAAAAATTTTAGTTTGTGTACAAGAATTAACCTTTACTTTTGATAACATATTAGGATGATGAGAAACTAGTAAAAAAAGGAAATTAATGTTACCTTTCACATATTGTTGAAAAAAAATAACTATTCAAATTTATGATGTTCTAGTGGTAAATGAATATCTTAATGTTTTTTCCTAATGAGTTGATTGTAATAATACCTGATCAGGAAGTTGAATTTACTATTGACATAGTTCCGGATGCTAAGAAAATATCAAAACCCCCTTATTGAAAGGCTGAAATTGAACTTTTAGAGTCAAAGAATCAATTACAGGAGTTACTAGATAAAGGTTTCACTCAACCTAGCACATCACCACAGGGTTCTCCTGTCTTGTTTTTATAAAATAAATATAGTTCAATGATAATTTTTATTGATTATAGTGTTTTAAATAACATCACACTTAAGAACTAGTATCCTTTGCCTCATATTTATGATTTTATTGTTCAGCTCCAGAGAGATCAATATTTTTCGAAGATTGACTTGAGATCAGGGTTCCATCAGTTGAAAGTAAAGGAAGAATAAATTTCAAAGATAGTATTTCTTACTAGATATGAACATTATGAATTTTTAGCTATCCCATTAGTTTTAACCAATTCACTAACTGCATTCATGGATCTTATGAATAGAATTTCATGTGAGTTCTTGGATAAGTTTTTAGTGGTGTTCATTGATAATATTATGATTTCATCCAAAAGTAAAGATGAACATGAAAGTTATTTAAGGGTTTTCTTCAAAAACATAAAATAAAATAAATTGTATGGGAAATTCTATAAGTGTGATATTTGGTTACAATAAATTAATTTCCGTGGATACATTGTTTCAAAAAATGGAATAACTATTGATTCTGGTAAAAAAAAAGTGTCGAAGAATTTCCAGGTCTTACTAATATCAAAGAGATCCACAGTTTCCTTGGTTTAGCAGGTTATTACAAGAGGATTGTTTAAAATTTTTCATTGTTATCTATCCCACTGGCTAAGTTATCTAGAAAAGGTATTACCTTTATTTGGACAAAATAATGTGATTATGGTTTTCAGGAATTGAATATAAGATTGGTGAATGCTTCAGTTTTGGCACTGCCTTCTAGAAATGGTGAGTTTTTTTCTCTATAGAGATGCTTCATTGAAAGGTATCAGTTGTTTCCTAATGAATAATGATCAGGTAATTACTTATGCTTCATGTCAGTTGAAACTATATGAGTTAAATTACCCTACACATGATTTGGAATTAGCTACTATTGCTTTTTATTTAAAAATTTAGAGGCATAATTTTTATGGAGTCAAATGCGAAATATATACTGAAAAAAAATGTTTGATGTATATATTTACTCAAAAAAATGAATATGAGATAGAAGATATGGTGGGAATTAATTTAGGATTATGATTTCATGATCCATTACCATCGAGGAATGAAAAATAAAGTGGATAATTCTTTGAGTCAAAAGAGTGCTACTACATAAATCATGTTACGTTTGGAACAAGATCCTTTGATTAATGATTTGATGAACTTTTCCATAGAAGTTGTTGGTGTAGGAAATTCCTCTGTTTTGTTATAGGTGTTAGTGAAATCATCTCTATCAGACAAAATAAAGAAATCATAGAAGGAATATAGTGAGTTACAACAAATGGTAGAGTTGGTTTAGAAGGTCAAGTTTCTTGAATTTAACATTGACAATGATTTTTTATTGGGATTTTTGAAGAGATTATGTGTGCTTTGTGATTCACAGTTAAAGAATTTGTTGTAATGTGAAGCTTATAGTTCTCTATTTTTTGTTCATCCTGGCAGTACTAAGATGTATAGATATATTTTATAGTATTACCTACCAGGATGGAATAAAAAGAGATATTGCTGACTTTATTGTGAAGTGTTTGACTTGTCAACAGGTTAAAGCAGACCAGCAGTTACCGAATGGTATGCTTTATTATTTACCAGTGCCAAAGTTGAAATAGGAATATATATCCCTAGAATTCATTGTGGGATTATGAAATACATCTCGAGGTAGCAATGCAATCTGGGTTGTTGTTGATCAATTAGCTAAATCTCCTCATTTACATCCTATTCGATATACTTTGTATCTAGATCAACTTTCTAGGTTGTATGTTAAAGAGATAGTTAGGTTGCATGGAGTTCCTCTCTACATTGTATCTGATCATGATCTGAGGTTCACTTCTAACATTTGGAAAGGCCTTCAGAAGTTGTTGGTTACAGAATTGAATTTTAGTATAGATTTTCATCTTCAATCAGATGGGCAGTCAGAATGAACAATTTAGAATTTGGAAGAATTTTTATATGCTTCCTCAATGGATTATCTAGGAATTTGCAACGAACTACTTTCTTGGGTTGAATTTTCTTATAAAAACAATTATAATTCAAGTGTAATGATGTCTATGTTTGATGCATTATATGGAAATAAATGTCGTACAATAGCTTTTTTGGGATGTTGTAGGTGAAAGGATGTTTATGGGACTATAAATGGTAGTAGAGATGGCAGAAATAGATCAGTTGAATCATATAAACATGAGAACAAATCACAACTTGCCTAAAAGTTAAGAAGATAACCAGAGGAAGGATATTTCTTTCGAGGTAGGTGATTATGTCCTTCTAAATGTTTTTCCTTGGAAAAGTGTGACGCGTGATAGTAAAATAGGAAATATGAGTCTGAGGATCATTGGACCCTATGAAATTCTGGAGAAAGTTGGATCAGTTGCCTACGGAGTAAATTTACCTCCAAATTTATCACAGGTACACAATGTATTTCATGATTCAATGTTAATAAAGTATTTTACGAATCCATATCATGTTTTGATCCCAGAGGTAGTTCTATTGGAAGAGAATCTTTTTTATGAGAAACAACCAGTTTAGATTCCTAAATGTAGAGAGAAAGTGGTGTGGAATAATGTAATTCATCTGGTAAAGTGTTTGTGGAAAAAACATATGGTTTAAGAGGAATGTGGGAATCTGAAAATGCTATGTGGGACAAATACCCCCATTTATTTGATAAGTGAAGAGAATTGTGGGGATGCAATTCCCAAAAGGGGGGAAGGATGTAACATCCCAGGTGAATAAAAAATATGACATTTTCATATTTATTAATATTTTTGAATTAAATATTAATTATAAATTAATGGGGGTGTTATGTTTGATAGCGTACTCAACACGCAACAACTTATTTCTCTGAAATCTTATGTTTCACACAATGTTGAGTTATACCAAATAATAATATAATAATATTATTATTTTAAATTTTATTAACGCCTAGTCATTGTAATGGAAGGAATGAATAGAACTAACTAAAATATGATTATACATGTTTATTAAATGTTTTTACATTTATCCAATAAATTTTAGAGTCTTAAAATAAGAAAGAATCCAATTTTAAGCATAAATACTCTAATATTCTTTAAGGGGTCGATTTACGACCTTTTGATGGAGAACCATTTTTAAATCTGGTTTTTTCACTTTTATATGTTCTATTTGATATAATAATATTCTTATTTATAATCATGACATCAAAATTTACTTTGGATGAAATTTTGGTATGTTTCTGATAGTGTTCATTTTTTAATGAATTATGGAAATACTGTATTTTAATTCAATACTGCATTTTGATCTAATTTATTTATATGGTTAGATTATCTTTTTAATTGGTTTTAAAGTGTAAATGGATTTTAGTTTTACCATTTAATCCAATATTGGTAATTAGAGGTAATTTCAGTTTGAAATTGTACATAAACAAGTGTCAATCTTTTGAAAGTTATTATTTCTTAAAAACTTGTTTTTTTGACATTGAGAATTTATTTTATATTAATTTCTTCCACTTCTGTGTTTTGAATTTGGAAAATTGGATTCCATATTTGGAACCAGGTGGAAAATTTTTTATAAATAGGTAACTTTTATTTTTAGAAATTATGAATATTTACTTCAGTAAATATTTTATTTACCATGGTTAAGTAGTTAATCTTGTAAATAAGTGGAAAACATATTATTATTATTATTATATTAAATTACCCTATCATGTGTACTAATCCTATTGGTTGATAGATGTCCAACCATGGTCATACTTGGGTCAATTTTGGGACCCCATGGAGCCATGTGAGAGTGATAATGAGACATTATATTAATTAATTTAAAGTAAAGAAAAAATGACATAAATATATATATTTTAGTAAATCAATTTTTACATGGGGTTATATATAAGGACCTATCCTTAAACATTACATAATATAGATTTAAATTAATAATTCACATTGAGGATCTTTTTAGGTTTAGAGTTTTAGAGAATTAGGACATAACTATTACATCTCAAAAGATTACAAAGTACACACTTCTACACAATTTCCATTTTTTCATAAAATAAAAACTCTTTAAAGAAAGAGCCATGTCTAGTTCCAGGTTTTTGATAGCATGAATTTTCCTTGATCTCATCCTTGACCCTATTCATCTTTATGTCCTGTGAAAACATTTCAAAACTTGGGATGAGCATAAAAAGCTCAGTAAGAATTACAAAAAAAAGAATGAAAACATTTGTTCATAAATACAAACAAAACATGAACTCTTTTACTTACCCCATTGAATCACAAGTTTTAGGAAAGGAAAATAGAAATCATATATCATAAATGTAACTTGTGGAATCCAAATCATACTTACATTGTAGCTATCACAGCTACATAGAGAGTTACTTTGGAATATCCATCACAGTATATTCCCTAAATCTCTTAAGAGAAACATTCACGTTTACCTCCGTCACATTACCCAATGAATTAGAGAGCTATCTCGGGCTCACCCGCCCTAGGTTTATCACGGAACCACCTGTATACCTAAATAATCCACAAGAACCATAACATGATCATAACATATAACATAAGCATAAAAGAAAGATAACAATTCCACATTGCAATAACAAAATATCATTTCAAGATATAGAAATTATAAATCCATTCTCAAAATCATTTTCAATAACAAAATAAGTAAAAAGAGTATAAGGTATTTATTTTTCCTTTAAAAAAACATTATGACTTGTTAAGGATGCCAAATATCAAATAATACTCGCGGTGGAGGAAAGGTTGTTTTCACCCTTATGTTAAAAAACATTTCTATTTGTCGTTTAGTAAAATAATACGTCTAAAAAGATTCCATTTGATTGGAATGAAAAGTCAAAGGGGTTTATACATCATATAAAATAAATACATTTAAATAACTAAATATTCCTCAATGAAAGGAGATTGAAATGAATTCCCTTACCTCGTGTCTTACTTGACTCAATCGTTCTTTAATCTCTGGAATAATAATGTAAATTTAATTTATAATTTCCTTGGAACTTTTTTCAACTTTATTATTCCTTTTATATCACTTATTACCATGTTATAAACATTATGTAATCATTCAATTTAATAATGGTCATTTTGTCGATATTTGGTACTTGAGTAAAAAATGAATAGCTTATATTAACATGTTGTCCATGTGGTTAATATTCCATTATATACAGAATGATATTCATGATTTAGATATAATATATATCATATATATTCATTATATACATGTATTTATAGTAGTACATAACATTTGGAGGTAAGAAATGAAATGTATCGTTCATGGAGACGATAAGCTGTACGTCTGCATAAACGCTACTTTAATTTCTATTTCTTAATTTAATGGAATTAAAAAATTATGATACATAGGTATATTATAGTTATAGTATAATTTTATTTATAATATTATATATAATATCATTAACTCCATCCTTTAAACTTCCCACATATGGTATTAACGAGTCATATCACTTTGAGGGGGCGGTTGTCCGCACTTCCTCTAATGAGATAATCATGTTTACCCATAATGGAAACCATAAAGGCACGATATAAATAAAAATTATAGGAAAATAAAGAAAATATAAACATAATATATATCATATATAGATACATTTCCATTATAATGGCCTCCATGATAGGCGGTAGGAGATAATCAAACAATAATCCTTTCATGAGGTGTTAGTTTTCCATCCACGGAAACATTATGTTCTTCATCCATTAGATGGAGGTGTCTATAAGTGTAGTTATAATATTTCTTATAAAAAAATACTATTATATTGAGGATAATAGTGTTCTTAAAAAAGAAAGGAATAAAAAGAGTTTAGGGGTTGGAGAAGTAAAAAAAAGAAAACAACTTAAGAGAAACTATTACCATTAATTTGGGTAACTCCTTTGGTTTGAACCAAAGGACTTATTGAAGTGCCTTATGCCTAAGTTAAGGCTTATAGGAGGAGGATAAAGATGTATGGAGCTTAATTGTGTAGTGTTTGGATGAGCTAAAATTCTTTAGAAGTGTGAGGAATTGGATAGATGTGGTCTCTTTTTATAAGGGAGAGGAGGGGCTCTTTAGGAAAGTGTGAAAACATTATTTTATTATAAACATATATCTTTGGTTTCAAAAGCTCCAAAAATCATTCAAATTGAAGATTAGATGACTCATATTCGAACTAAAATCATATAATCACAATTGGACATGTTTTGGATAATATTTTAATCATTATAATCTTATTTATTTGAATCATTTATTAATGAGGAAAATACTGCATCATTACTGTGTCATAAATAATTTAATTTATATGATGTCCAAAAATTATAAAAAAATACTATGATGTAGGAAATATTTTTAGATTTAAAATGAATATTTATAGTAAAAATATTACTTATATAACACCATATAAAAATTAATTTAATAAAATATTTTTGTTTATGTCATTTTTACCTTTACATTAAATTAATTAATCTAAAGTGTCATTATCTTTTATAAGTTGCTCCATGGGGTCCCCAAATAGACCAAAATATGCCCATGTTAGGTCATTAATAATAAAATAAGGTTATTAAATGTGTTAAGATAATTTTGAATTATTATTATAATCTTTTTACCTTGAATTACCCTATTTACCTTTAACCGCGGTAAATAAAAGTCAAAAGTAACTATTCACAAAAAATTATTTTAATCTTATTGAACCACATTTTACTTCTTTATAACAAACATGTTTGTCTGATTTTCGAAATTCAGTTCACAGAAGTGGTAAAATTTAACTTAAATGAATAAGTCAGTTTTTTAACTGGTACGAAGTGATTTCACGATTTATCAAAAATTGAAGTTTTTTCAGAAAAATACCAAAAATTAAGCCTAATATATATTTGATATTATGAGTCCAAAAATGATGTCTATTTTTCAAAATTCAAAACGACCGTGTGGAACTAATTAATTTTAAAATTAATTCCCATTTTTCAAAACAAATAGCGTGTTTTTAAGAAACAATAACTATCAAAAGATTGATACTTTTTTATGTCCAGTTTCAAAGTGAAATTAATTCCAATGTACAAAATTGGATTAAATGGTAAAAATATATTTTAATTTTACTTCCAAACCAATTAAAATGATAATATAACCATATAAATAAATTATATTAAAATGCACTTTTGAATTAAAATACAATATTTTTCACTAATCATTAAAAAAATGAAATATATCAGAAAAATACCAAAAAATTACCCAAAGTAAAATTTTATGTCCCCATTCTAAATAATAATTTTATTAGGTCAATTATAATATATTAAAGTGACCAAAACATTATTTAAATAGGGTTCACCATTAGAAGGCGGTAAATCGACCTTTTAATGTAAATTATGCTTAAAATTAGATTCATTCACATTTTAAGCCTCTAACTTTTAATGGATAAAAGTAAATACATTTAACAAACATGTATAATCATATTGTAGTTAGTTTAGTTCATTCCCACCAATAGGATGACTATGAGTTAACTACCATTTAAAATAATAATATTATTTTATTAGTGTGCAATGTAAGATTCCAAAGAAACTCGTTGCTGCGTATCGGGTACACTATCGATCATAGAAACCCCTTTAATGTAAAATTAATATTTAATTCAAAAATATTAATAAATATGAAATATTTTTTATTCTTCATTTACTTGGGATGTTACATCCTTCCCCCCTTGGGATGTTACATCCTTCCCCCCCCCCCGTTTGGAAATTGTGTCTTCACAATTTTATTCACTTATCAAATAAATGGGGGTATTAATTCCTCCTAGAATTTTCAGATTCACATGTTGACTCTTCAACCATATGGTTTTTTAAAAAAATCCTTTACCTAGTGAATTACTATATTTCGCAACACTTTCTCTCTATGGTAAAGAATCTGGACTGGTTGTTCTTCATAAGAGAGATTCTCTTCCAACTAAACTACCTCTGAGCCAAAACATGATATGGATCTGGAATATACTTTCTCAACATCGAAACATTAAAACCATTGTGTACCTGGGATAAACATGGAGATAAAGCCACCCTGTACGCAATTGATCCAACTTTGTCCAGAATTTCATAAGGTAAAATGTACCTCGGACTCAAATTTCCCTTCTTACCAAAACGCATCACACTTTTCCATGGAGATACTTAGAGAATAAAATGATCACCTACCTCAAAAGAAAGATCATTCCTCTGGTTATCTGCATAAATTTTCTGGTTGCACTGAGCTGTTCTCATGTGCTTCAGAATCAACTGAACTATCTCTGCCATCCCTTCTATCAATTATAGTCCCATCAGCTTCCTTCCACCCACTTCATAACAAAATGCTGGAGTTCGACAAAACTTTCCATATAATGCCTCAAATAGAGCCATCTGTATATTGGAATGAAAACAGTTATTATATGAAAATTCAAACAAAGAAATATGTTGGTCCCAACTTCCCTGATAATCAAGTGAACAAGCCCGTAGCATATCCTCCAAGATCTGAATTTTTTGTTCTGACTGCCCATCTGATTGAGGATGAAAATATATACAAAATTTTAATTCAGTACCAAATGACTTTTGAAGGCCTTTCCAAAAGTTGGAAGTAAACCTGGGATCATGATCAGATACAATGGAGAGGGGAACTCTATGAAACCTGACTATCTCTTTAACATACAATTGAGAAAGTCGATCTAGAGACAATGTATCCCGAATAGGAAGGAAATGAGCAGAATTAGTCAATAGAATAACAATAACCCAGATTTCATTATGGCGTCGTAATGTCTTTGGTAATCCCACGATAAAGTCCATTGATATATATCTCCATTTCCACTTTGGAACACGTAAAGGCTGAAGCATCCCTTTCGGTAACTACCACTCCTCTTTAACCTGCTGACAAGTCAAACACTTCATAGTAAAATCAAAAATATGTCTTTTCATTCCATCCCACTAGTAATACTCCTGAAGATCTATGTACATCTTAGTACTACCGGGATGAAATGATAACGGGGAACTATGAGCTTCACATAACAACTCATTCTTCAACTGTGAATCACAAGGCATGCATAATCTCTTTCCAAATCTCAAAACAAAATCATTATCAATGTTAAAATCAGGCAACTTATCCTTCTAAACCAACAATACCTATTTCTGCAACTCATTGTCTTCTTTCTGTGCTTTCTTTATTCTGTATGATATTCACTGATGCCTGAAACGAAACCAATGAATTTCTTGCACCAACAAATTATATACCAAAGTTCATCAAATCAAAAACCAAAGGATCTTGTTCTAAACGTAACATGGTAAATGAAGCATTATTTATTTTACTCAAAGCATCATCCACTTTATTTGATTTTCCCGGATGGTAATGGATCGTGCAATCATAATCCTTGATTAATTATAGCCATCTCCTCTGTCTCAAGTTCAATTATTTTTTAGTGAATATATACTTTAAACATTTGTGGTCAGTATATATTTCACAGTTTACTCCATAAAAACGATGCCTCTAAATTTTTAATGGAAACAAATAGCAGCTAATTCAAAATCATGTGTAGGGTAATTGTACTCATGTGGTTTCAACTAACGTGAAGCATAAGAAATTACCTGATCATTCTGCATTTGGACACAACCTAGTCCTTTCAATGATGCATCACTATAGATAACAAACTCACCATTTCTGGTTGGCAGTGCCAAAACTGTAGCATTCACCAATCTCATTTTCAATTCTAGAAAAAAATAATCACATTCTTTTGTCTGGGTGAACTTAACCCATTTTCGAGTTAACTTAGTCATTGAACTAGATAACCAAGAAAAATTTTCACAAACCTCCAGTAATAACCTGAAAAAACAAGAAAACTGCGAGTCTTGGTTATATTTGTGGGTTTTGTCCCTTCTTCAACAACTTTGGTTTTAGCAGGATCAACAGTTATTCCATTTTTTGAAACAATGTGACCAAGGAAATAAATTTTTTGTAACCAAAACTCACATATGATGAATTTCCCATAAAGATTCTTTTCTTTTAATGTTTTCATGGTGACCCTTAAATGACTTTCATGCTCCTCTTTTCTTTTGGAATAAACCAAAATATCATCCATGGACACAACCAAAAACTTATCCAAGAACTCACAATAAATTCTATTCATAAGATCCATGAATAAAGCAGGTGCATTGGTTAACCGAAAAGGCATAACTACAAATTTATAATGGCCATATCTTGTACGAAAAGTAGTCTTCGGAATGTATGATTCCTTTACTTTAAACTGATGGTACTCTGACCTTATGTCAATATTCGAAAAATACCGATCTCCCTAGAGCTGAACAAACAAATCATCGATATGAGGCATATGATACTTATTCTTTACAGTGATGTTATTCAATGCTCTATAATCAATGAAAAGTCTCATTGAACTATCTTTCTTTTTAACAAACAAGACAGGGTCACCCCATGGTGATGTGCTAGGTCGAATGAAACCTTTATCTAAAAACTCCTGCAATTTCTACTTTAACTCTAAAAGTTCAATTTGAGCCATTTGATAAGGGGGTTTTGAAATTGGTTTAGCATCAAGAACTAAGTCAACAGTAAATTGAACATCTTGATCAGGTATAATACCAGTCATATCATTAGAAAAAAACATCAAGGTACTCATTTACCACTGGCACATCATTAATCTGAACAATTTTTTTATTTTCAACAATATGTGCAAGGTAACATTCATTTCCATCTTTTACTAGTTTCTCATCTTCCTGTTATGTTTTCAAAAGAAAGGGTTCATTCTTGTACACAAACTGTAAATATTTTTGTAAAGAAACTTCTTTATCTCTGCAGTCAATCATAACATGATAAGCAGAATTCCAATCCATAAACAAAATAACATCAAACTCTACTAGAGGCAAGACAATAAGGTTTGTAGGTAGATTCGTTCCACACAAAAGGACAATAATATTCTTATGTTTTCTTTTTGTCTAAACATTTCCCCCAGTTGTTTTTCAGTAAGTTCTGTATTCATATCATGAGATGGAATTCCCAATTTACAGAAAACTTCTCAGAAATAAATGAGTGTGTAGACCTTGAATCAAACAACACATTGTCATAATCTAAAAAAAATAGTGTACATTATACTACTTCATTTGATGGTCCAACATCTGCTGATGTAGTTGCAAAGGATTTAACCACCCCTTTCTACTTGTATTCCGACTGCTTTCCATCAGTTGAGTTCTTTGTTGGACACTAATTTTCATAATGACCCATTTCATTACACTTAAAATATTTTACTGACGGTAAATCAGATTTTGTCTTACCATTACCCTGATCTTTTTCAGTGCAATTATGATCCTTATGTTCCATTTTACCACATTGGAAGCACTTACCAAAATTTAAAATACATTACCCATCATGTTTTTACCACAATTTTCACAAACTATAAGCTTAAGTTTCTTACCATCAATATTTTTTGAAGAGTTCTTCCCTTTTTCTTACCACCTCGACCTCTTATTCTGTTATTTTTCCAAGAATACATGATCATCAGTAAACTCCATTTCCACCTACTCCGCACAATTAAAAAGTTTTGGATAACATTTTAACTCATTTAAATCTAAATCCTTTTGATTCTTTGTCTTTAATCCTGAGTAAAAATGGTTGATTTTACTATCAAGATCTCGTATGAAATTTTGACCATACCTTTCCAGTCGAGTGAATTTTTCTTCATAAGCAGCAACTTTGTCATCCTCCTTCTTCAATTCTAGGAATTGTTTTTCCATCCTAAGATGAACCACCTTAGGAAAATATTTCTCAAGAAACATACCTTTCAATTCACCCCAATCAAGATAATCAATCTACTCACTATCCCTGATATTTTCACCCTCAACCCCCGCTGATCAGCTTCACATTTAAAACGGTAAACAACAAGACTAAAATTTTGATGTTCTGAACAACCCATGACATTGAAAATATTTTCTAGTGCTTTGATCCACCATTCTACTAGCACCAGATCAGATGATTCTCTGAATGATGGTGGATGTTGCCTCATGAAATGCTCCACTAAGGACATGTTCCTACGTGTTTGATCTGGCTAATCTCGTACATGGATACCACCACCATTTATATCTAGAGTCAACTGTACCATCACTGCAACAAACTATTCAGTTCCGATTCCGACTATCTCAGGTTGCTGATTTAAAAGGTTGTCTTCCTGCTGATGTCGTCCCAACATAGCAGCCCTGTTTCCTCTACAGAAAACCGTTCTGAATAGAGAAATATCTTAGACAAATCAACATGGTAATTTGTAAATGCTATAAGATTTCAATATTAACATTAATTACTTTATGGATATTAATTTACAAATACCCTAACCTCTGAAGTTATCTAAACCGACCTCTGATACCAACTATAAGGACTCGGCCTTAAACACTACAAAATATTGAATTAAATGAATAATTCACATAGAGGATCTTTTCAGATTTAGAGTTGTAGAGAATTAGGACATAACTGTTACATCTAAAAACATTAAAAATTAGACACTTCTACACAGTTTCAATTTTTTTCATAAAATATAAACTCTTGAAAAAAAAGTCATGTCTAGTTCTAGGTTTTAGACAACATTACTTTTCCTTGATCCCATCCTTGAACCTATTCATCTTTATGTCCTGTGAAAACATTTCAAAACATGGGATGAGCTTTAAAAGATCAGTAAGGGTTATTAAACAATGAATGAAAACATTTGTTCATAAATACATTAAAAACATGAACACTTTTACTTACCTCATAAAATCATAAGATTTATGAAAGACACTTAGAAATGATATATCATAAAGGTAACTTGTGGCATCCATATCATACTTACATTGTAGCTATCACAACTACATACAGAGTTACTTTGGAATACCCATCACAGTATATTAACTAAATCTCATAGGAGAAACATTCACGTTTACCTCTGTCACGTTACCCAATTCATTGGAGAGCTATCTCGGGCTCACCCGCCCTAGGTTTATCACGGAACCACCCGTATACATAAATAATTTCCACGAACCATAACATTTTTATAACAAAAAACATAAGAAAAAAATGAAAGATAATAGTTCACATTGCAATAACTAAATATAATTTCAAGATATTGAAATAAAAAATCCACTCTAAAAATTATTTTCAATACCGAAATACGTAAAAAGAGTTTATGGTATTTATTTTTCCTTATAAAAAAACATTATGGCTTGTTAATGAAGCCAAATATCAAATAATACTCATGGTGGCG
The DNA here is from genome assembly GCA_963277665.1 of Viscum album. Lineage (NCBI taxonomy): Eukaryota > Viridiplantae > Streptophyta > Magnoliopsida > Santalales > Viscaceae > Viscum > Viscum album. Next base: position 437,031,627 of record OY728157.1, on the reverse strand, counting down.
GAAAGGCCGTTGTCACCATTTACGTTAAAAAAACATTACTCTTTGTCATTTAGTAAAATAATTCATATAGGAATATTCCCTTTGAATTAAATCAAAAGTCAAAGGGGTGTATACACTGTATAAAATAATGTCGTGTATAAAACTAAATATGCCTCAATGAAAGGAGATTGAGACGAAGTCCCTTACCTCATGTCCGACTTGACTCGATCATTCTTTAATATATTGAATAATAAAGTAAAGTTAATTTATACTTACATAAGAGTGATTTTAAAATTTATGATTCCTTTTATATCACTTATTACCATGTTATAAATTTTATGTAATCATTCAATTTAATAATGGTCATTTTGTGGATATTTGGTATTTGAGTAAAAAATGAACACCTTATATTTACAAGTTGTGCATGTGGTTAATAGTCCCTTATATCCAGAATAATATTCATGATTTAGATATCCAATATATAAAATATATTCAGTATATAAATGTATTTATAATAGTACATAACATTTGGAGGTAAGAAATGAAATTCACCGTTCATGGAGACGGTAAGTCTAGCGTACGCATGAACACTACTTTCATTTCTATTTATTATTTTAATGGAATTAAAAAATAATGATACATAGTTATATCATAATTCCAATATAATTTCATATATAATATCATATATAATATCATTAACTCTATCCTTTAAGCATCCCACATATGGCATTAACGAGTCATATCACTTTGAGGGGGCGGTAGTCTGCACTTCCTCTAAGAAGATTTGCGCATTTACCCATAATGGAAACCATAAAGGAATGATATAAAAGGAAATTACAGAAGCATAAAGAAAACATAAACATAATATACATCATATATAAATATAGTTCCATCATAATGTACACCATGAGAAGTGGTAGGAGATAATTGAACAATCATTGTTTCGTGAGGCGTTAGTTTTCCATCCAAAGAAACATTATGTTTTTCATCCATAAGATGAAGGTGTGTTTAAGTGTAGTTAGAATTATTCTCATAAAAAATCCTAGTATATTTTGGATACTATTTTTGTTACAAAAGAATGGAATAAAAAGAGTACGGGGGTTGGAGAAGTAAAATAAAAGAAAACAATTTAAGAGAAACCGTTACCTTTAATTTGGGTAACTCCCATTGGTTTGAACCAAAGGACTTCTTGAAGTGCCTTATGCCTAAGGTAAGGCTTCTCGAAGGAGTATAGGGATATAGAGAGCTTAATTGGTCAGAGTTTGGATGTTCCAAAAGGCTTGAGAGGTGTGTGGAGTTGGTTAGAAGTGGACTCATTTTATAAGGGAGAGAGGGGCTCCATAGGAAAGTGTGAAAACATTATTTTATTATAAACATACCATCGGTTTAAAAACTTCCAAAAATAATTAAAATTGAAGATAAGATGACTCATGTTTCAAATAAAATCATTCAATCAAAATTGGACATTTTTTGGATAATATTTCAATCATTATAATCCTATTTATTTAAATCATTTATTAATGTGGTAAATACTTTATCATTATTGTGTCAAAAATAATTTAATTTTTATGATGTATAAAAATTAAAAAAAACCATGATGTAGGAAATCGTTTTATCTTTCCAATTAATATTTATTGGGAAACATATTACATAAATAACACCATATAAAAATTAATTTACTAATTTTTTTTTGTTTATGTCATTTTTGCCTTTACATTAATTTAATTAATCTAAAGTGTCATTATCTTTAATAAGTGACTCCATGGGATCCCAAAATAGACCCAAAGATTACCATGGTTGGTCATTACTCATAAAATAAGGTTTGGACAAGTTTTAAGGTAATTTTGAATTATTATAATATTATTTTTACCTTGAATTACCCAATTTATCTTGAACCGCGATAAATAAAAGTCAAAAGTTATTATTCACCAAAAATTATTTTCATCTTATTGAACCAAATATTACTTCTTGATAAAAACCGTGTATGTCAGATTTTCGAAATTTAATTCATAGAAGTTGTAACATTTCATTTAAATGAAAAAGTCAGTTTTTTAACTACTACTAAGTGATTTCACTATTCATCAAAAATTGATGTTTTTCAGAAAAACACCAAAAATTCAGCCTAAGCTATATTTGATATTCAAAATTAAAAAATGATTTCTATTTTTCCAAATTCAAAACATAGTAGTTGCATTAATTAATTTTAAAATTAATTCCCGTTATCAAAACAAATATCATGTTTTTAAGAAACAATAACTATCAAAAGATTGATACTTGTTTATGTCCAATTTCAAAGGAAAATTAATTCCAATGACCAAAATTGGATTAAATGGTAAAAATATATTTTAATATCAATTTAGAACAAATCAAAAATATAATATAACCATATAAATAAATTAAATTAAAAGGAACTTTTGAATTGAAATACAATATTTTTCACTATTCATTAAAAAATGAACTTTATCAGAAAAATACCAAAAATTTACCCAAAGTAAAATTTGATGCCCCCATTCTAAAGAAAGATTTTATTTGGTCAATTATAATGTATTAATGTGACCAAAACTATATTTAAAGTGGGTTTTCAATTTAAAGGAGGTAAATCGACCTTTTAATATAAATTATGCTTAAAATTAGATTCATTCACATTTTAAGCCTCTAACTTTTAATGTATAAAAGTAAATACATTTAAAAAACATGTATAATCATATTGTATTTAGTTTTTTTCATTCCCGCCAATACAAAAGCTATGAGTTTACTACCATTTAAAATAATAATATTATTTTATTAGTGTGCAACGTAAGATTCCAAAGAAACCCATTGTTGCGTATCAGGTATGCTATCGATCATAGAATCCCCTTTAAAGTAAAATTAATATTTAATTCTAAAATTTTAATAAATATGAAATATGTCTTATTCTTCATTTACATGGGATGTTACATCCTTCCCCCATTGGGATATTACACTATATAAGTTATCTTTTCAACTATAAATATTAATTTGAAAGCAAAAAATATTTCATAAATCATGGTATTTTATTTTTTAATTGTATACATCAAATAAATAATATTATTTATAACCTAATGATGATATACTGATTACCTTATTAATGAATGATTAAAAAAATGAGATTATAAAATTTACAAAAATATCCAAAACCTATCCAATTCTTATTGTATGATTTTATATCGATTTATATACACCTAATATTCTAAATAAATATGTTTTGGACCTTTAAACCCAAAAATCATTATATAATAAAATAATATTTTCAAACATTCATAAATAGCCCCTTCTCCCTGTTATAAAAGGCCATCACCTCTAACCCATTACTCACACCTATCAAGCCCCTTGGCTCATCCAATTTCTTCCTAAATAAGCTCCCAAGATCTCACTCTTCTACATATAAGCCTTAACATATTTAGAAGGCACTTTAATAATGCCTTTTGGTTAAAACCAAAGGGAGTTACCTGATTTAAAGGTAATGTCTTCTCTTAAGTTCTTTTCATTTATTTTACTTCTCCAAGCCCCTAAAATATCTTTATTCCTTTATTTTATTACAAAACCAGTATCCTCAATATACTAGTTTATTGTTATGAGATCGATTATAAATACAACTACACTTAAAAACACCTCCATCTAATGGACACGAACATACTATTTCTATGGACGACAAACTACTGGCTCACGAAATGATAATTATTCAAATAACTCCAACCGCCTCTCATGGTGGTCATTATGATAGAACTGTATTTATATGTGATATATATTATATTTATATTTCATTTTTTACTTATTTATATTTCATTGTTTGCATACTTTTACGGTTTCCGTAATGGGTAAATGTGATAATTTCATTTGAGGAAGTGCGGACTACCACCCCCTCAAAGTGACATGACTTGTTCAAGACATACGTGGGAAGTATAAAGGATGGAGTTACTGAAATTATATATGATATTATACTAGAATTATAATATAACTCTGCATTATAGGTTTTCATTCCATTAAATATGAAATAGTAATGAATGTTTTGTTTATTCGTACGTACGACTTACCGTCTCCATGAACGGTGCATTTCATTTCTTACATGAAAATGTTATGCACTATTATAAATAAATATATATATATTGGATATATATGATATATAATTCATGAATATCAATTTGTAGGTAATGGAATTTTGACCACATGAACAACTTTTAATTATAAGAAGTTCATTTTTTACTCAAGTAACAAATATAAAAAAAACTGTCGTTATTAACTTAAATGATTACATAATGTTAATAACATAGATATAAGTGATATAAAAGGAATAATAAACTTGAAAAATGTTCTTAAGAAAGTATAAACTAACTTTTATTATTATTCAGGAGATTAAATAAAGAACGAATCAAGTCGGACATGAGGCAAGGTATTTCGTCTCAATAACCTTTCATTGAGGCATATTTTGATTTATACACGACATTATTTTATACGGTGTATAAACCCCTTTGAATTTTCATTTCATTCAAAGGGAATATTTTTTCTATGTATCATTTTACTAAAAAATGGAATGTTTCTTGTTTTAATGTATGTGGTGACAACGACCATTCTACCGTAGTGAGCATTATTTGATTTTTGGCTTCCTTAACAAGATGTGAAATTTTTTTAAAAGAAAAATAAATACCATAAACAATTTTTATGTATTTTGGTATTGAATATGGTTTTTATAATGGATTAATTATGTCAATATAATAAAATTATATATTTTTATTTCAATGTGGAAATATTATCATCACTTTATGTTTGTTTTATGTGTTGTGAATTTGTTATAGTTCTTGGGAATTGTTTACATATGTGGGTGGTTCCATGATAAACCTAGTACGGGTGAGTCCGAGATTATTCTTCAATGCTTTGGGTAATGTGACGGAGGTAGATGTTAATGTTTCTCCTAATAGATTTAAATAATACACTGTGATGGGTATTTCAAACGTAACTCCCTATGTATATGTGAATGCCACAGTGTAAGTATGTTATGAATGCCAGAAGTTACCTTTATAATTTATGATTTCCATGTGTTATTCATAAATCTTATGATATTATGTGGTATGTTAAATGATGAAAAGTATGATTTCAATGAGGTGTATTTATTAATGTACTAGTGATTCCATTCCTTGTTTCATAACCTTTACTGAGCTTTTTATGCTCATCCCAAGTTTTTGAAATGTTTTTCACAGGACTTAAAGATGAATAGGATCAAGGATGGGATCAAAGAAAAGTCATGTTGTCTAAAACTTGGAACGAGACATGTCTTTTTTTTATGATTTTTTAATTTAGGGAAAAATGGATACCAAGTAGAAATGTCTACATTGTAATATTTGAGATGTAATGTAATAATTATGGCCTAATCCTCTAAAATTATATACCTAAAAGATCCCCAATGTTAATTATTAACATAATTCAAGATTATGTAATGTTTGAGGCCGATTCATTATATATAGGGTCTAAATACACTTATATAATGAATGTTAGAAATTTTTTAGTGATATTTAAAGCCCTGATTCTTAATTTAACCCCCTTATTATACCTTTTAACCCTTATCATAGTAACAAACTTTTACTATGGTTAATTTTCATTCTAAATGAAAAGTAAATTTAAGAAATTAAGTATTTTGAATGTTATAATTTAAAATATAGGGAAAAATATACCAGATTAAATACATATATATGTGGTAAAATTAATTTAAATATAATTACAAAAAACATAATGAATAATAGTATCAAAAAATCATTTTTAGGTAAAAAATGTATTCATACAAGAATTGATTCTCATTATATAGAATTAATAAATGTTATAAAAATAGATTTATGAGACATTAGAACCAATACAATAATTAATTAAAATATTTTATTACTTAGATAATGAAAAGTATCAAATATATTTATTTTATTAAAACATGCACCATTTGGGTTTGAAAATGTCAAAAAATGGAATCCAAATTCAAGATAATATATTTAAATTATTTATTTTACATATTAATTATATATTACATCTATAAAAAAAATTAATTTATTTTCATGTCATTCTAGTATCATTGAAATTTCATAAAAGTGAGTGTATTCTCTAAAAATGTATTTTCACTATTCAACCAAAAAACAATAATTTCAGAAAAATCCCAAAAATTAATCCTAAGATAAATTTTACATGATGAATTCAAAAATGAAGTTTAATTTTAAAATTAAACTTATGAAATATTAAAATTTATCTAATAATTAAAAATATTAAATATAGAGAAAATAAACTTTTATAGAAAACTAATATTTTAAAACTTCAAGAATTTGTAATGTTATTTCATATTGATTTCTAATTAATTTTTTTAATATATTAGGTAATACATTTCAATCTTCTAAAATTTAATTTTTTTTAAATTACGTATCCCTTTAAAAATATTTCTTTGAAAAATATCCCTTTTAAAAATTGAATGATTTTAATCATATCTCATGAATTATTTATTTTATAATAATTAAATTTATTGAATCAATGAAAAAAATACAATGATAGAATAATAATTTAATAAGATATTTATTTTGACAATGTTTTATTATTTTCTAAATTTTAATATGTTTCTACTCTTTTAAGTTTGGTGTTGTGGGTGTTACATTCCATATAATAAAGTGTTTATTTAATAAAAAATTAATATGAAAATAATAGGGTGTTATAGTTTAAATAACATGGCTTAAAATTTATATGAGTCACCACAATTGAAAACTTATAACAAATGTGAAAGATGATTTTGGTACATATGATTTTTAAAAAAACAAAGATTGAGGTTTTGGGTATGGCGACAACCTTATATTTATTTTGAAAAATACATAAAAGTTATGAACCTAAATATCATATATTTCCTTATGTTTTTAAGAAATTAGTGGTTCATGGTAGGTTATATAGATAAATTATAAAAGTGTCCTCTTCACTGTGAATAATCATTATTCCCTATAACTATTCAACCATTTGGTACTCTTTGTGAAAAAAATGTGTTTGATGTTTTCCTATAAAATGTTTACAGAAATATTTAGGGATCCAACTATAGAATTTTAGCCCTAATGTTTAGAGTAAATTGCACGCATAGAAATTATATTCCCCTAATATATTTAGTATTTTTTTATTTTGGATCATTTTACACAAATTTATTCGGAGGCCATCGAAATTATATATAACTATAATAAAAACAACAAAGAATTTAAATTTATTTTCTAAAGAGAATTTAAAATAAATTTAACAGATATATGATATGTTAAATTGATCATTATTTTGAAAAATTGTAAAGACTTATTTAATAACATATATATAATTGTAGAAACAAAAAAATTATTATAATTAAATCATACTCCCACACCGAAACCTTTTGTACTCTAGTGAAAAATAAAATTTCATAAAATCTAGAAAATGATATATATATATATATATACGTGAAATATATCATGGTTCCTGATGATTTTACATCCAAATGTAATTTAATATGTGGTAGCAATGCGACCAATGAAGTAATCACACTAAGTAGTAATTCTAAAAAACATTAAAATAAAGGTCTCGTAAATTATATTAGAGAAATATTCCTGGATTTTAATTTTCAGAATCCCGGAAAGGATATTAATTATTCAACCATGCCAAATATTCTCATGGGTGTTTGTGATAATCATTTCAAGCTTATCTTTTCATTTTGTATTCACTAAATAAAGGTTAGTTTAATATTTTTCTACTTACCCTATTCTTTTGAACCAAATTTTTTTTACACATTATAATATAATTTTCTAGACACACCCACATAAGATTTTTTTTAATTCAATCATTTAGATAATTACCTATATGTTGTGTTATTTTATGTTTTCCCTTTTTTCATGACTTTTTGAATAGTGCTTCTTATGAAAAATATTTTATATAAACCATATATCACTATAGTATAATTATAGAATCAATTGTATAATACAGAACATAGAGAAACAGATTTATTAAAATCCAAATATATTTATGTTGACTTATAGTTACCTTCAATAATGTTTGAAAGATTCATATATCATGATTATGATTAATTATAATGACCTCGACCCATGCTACCAATTCTGGCACTAAAAATAATACATATTTTTCAAAATAAAATATATAACGTAAATATATATTGTACAAGGATCATTTAGGTCTAGGGTTTTGTTGGATTGTGAAATAAAAAAGAATATCAGATTTCATACTAATATTAGAAAATTGTACAAACACTTATATAGATTTAATCAATATAAAATATTGATTGATACAATTAATCATTAATCTTATACTTATCAGTATACCCATGAAAATATATATAATACTTAAGGTAAAAATATGAGCAATGAGGGGTATTAAAATAGGATGTAAAGTCCGTTCTCTTTTACAATCCTATAAAAATTCATTCCAAATAATATTTTTTACATAAAATATTTTGTGAAAAATAAAACATTACATAAAACACATAATTTCAACCATAAAACTTTTTTATGGGTATCATAATAAAATAATAATAAGCAATTATTTTTAAAACTTTATTTAAAAAATGACTTTATTTTAAAAACCCATTTTATTTTTAAAAATAATATCCTTTGAAATAAATCTAGATTTATATTTTGATATTTCAAAACATTATTTTTATAATAATATATCTTTACGGAATTTAATGCCACTTGAAAACAATTAAGAAAACTATGTGAACACTAGAGATATTGGTGGTCTAAACATTACTTTTTGGGTAATATCCCCGTGAGTTTATGGGTTCACCCAATATTCCACCACATCATAACAAATACACAGGCACCATATTTTAAATATTTTTCTAAATCATTCCATTATCATTATAAATCCACCCAAATATCATTTGAAAAGTTTAACAAATATAAAAGGTATTTTAAAAGAGGAAAATAATTTAATATCTAATAAACATAAAGAAAAGATTCTATAAATTAAAATCCAAAAATTAATAATAACTAGAATTAATCTAAAAAATATTCAATAAAACCTATAAATAAATATAAATAAATTTAACTGAAGAATATTTTTTCCATAAAAAATAAGGAATTCCAATAAAATAATTATTTCATGAAAATAAAATACATAAATTAATTAAGGAAATATAGGGAATGAATTTTTAGAAGAAATTATATCCTCCATAAAATATTTTAATGAAATTAATAAAACAAATACTTAAATAAAATCTCTTCTGGAAAGAGTTTTTTGTAAAATTTTATGTTTAATAAAAAAATTATTTATCTTTATTTCCTTTGAATCAATCTGAGGTCTTAACCTTCTAAAAAACACCAATCATCTCTTCCATATATAAAAATATATAAGTAAGGAAATATGGTGGATGAGTTTGAGTAAAATAGAATCATAGGTCACACCTAATTTCTATTTGGAGTAAGAATAAGTGTCTTTTAATTTGAGACTCTAACCTATTATTCTCTTATTTAAATATTAATAACTATTTAATAAATTCATTGTTTCTTGTAGATTTACCCATGAATCGATATAATTACTGGATTCATATCCTATAAGGTAATAGATCGCGATGAAACCTAATTTAATGATGTTAACATAAAATATAGTATTTCACATTATCTACTCTTTTACTGTACAGTGCTACATTATGCATAGATTGCCAAAAATGACTCTCAGAGGCCTCTATCAATGGAACATAAAATATAATACCAAGAACATAATTTTCTGGTTGATTTTGGTTTTTTTGTTGATGACAGATGTTTGAAGACCAAAATACAGAAGAAACCAAACTAGGAATAATATAATATTTCTATCCCTATATAATAATCCACTATACAGAAATTTTTATTGATCATAGTGTAATTTATGAAGATTGATGAAAGTGATTCTCTTAGAGGGAACCCAATAAATATTCATGGAGTGTAATATATATATATATAATTCATTTCACTGATTCTAACCGATAATTAATATTACAAATGGGGAACCAAATTCAAGATACAACCAATATGTAAGGTGGAGTTTCCATGTTGAATCATCATCCTTGATATGAAATATGTAATTGTGTATGTAATCATGTTTCTCCAGCAGTGACCCTAAAAATATGCAACCAGAGGTAGTGATGAGTCATCTTTCATTTACCCACACACACACACACATCTCTCTCTACGTCTCTCTCTCTCTCTCTTTGTGTGTGTCTCTAGTCAGTGGTTTTATGCATCCGATCCAGGTGGAGTAGATATCACCATTAATGGTTTTATTTTTTATATAAATGTCATCATAAAGGACCAAGTTATCTGAGATGAAAAACCATATACATATATATGATTGTTTGTATATAAATATATATAATTTCAATTAAAATCTAACACAATGATTTGGGAGACTAAATGAAAAAGATCAAACCATTATTAAGGTTCATAGAGCGTCGTTAGGCCATGTATCACATAAAACTACTTCTCTGAATATATATAAATATATATATATATATTATGATAGTAGTTTTTTTAATTTTAATGATAATGTTGTATAGGTGTTAGGTTTCGTGCATGAGGATGGAGACGGTGCTCAATAAGATCATATAGTCAAGATCCATTGGATCAGAAAACTAAACTTTTTGTAGACTCTTTTATGTGGGGAATTTACTCATGCTTATTGATCCCACATTAGAGATATGCTTAGTCCCACAGAATCATTGAAGCGATTACAATTTAGACAGTCACTAACTGAAATTATCCAATTCTACTTCAGGTATCTCCTCGTTCGCTCTCAAGCCACATGTTAGTCCACTCCCTCAAAAACACGGGTGTTATGAATGACAATTATTAATTAACCCTAAGTCTTGATTTGATAGTTTGAAATTAATTATCATAAAGTATGGATATGTAGGTAAATTTTTTATGTACTATACCTTTTAATTTAATGTAAATGGAAAAAATTCACTTAATATATATAAAAAATATTATATTCAAATAACATATTATATACCATTATTTCTAAAATAATTAATATATGTTATACTAAATTAACTTTTTATAAAAATTTATCAAATTAATATATTACTAAACCTAGATTTTATTTTCAATAATTATCATTTCTATTTTATTGAATCAATATATTTATCAAAAAATAGAAATTCATTAAATTTATACCCATAAGTATTTATTTAAAAGCAAACAATTTACACATAAAAATGTTGGGATGTTATATTCTAACCTTAAATAAATTTAAAGCCTCATGACAAATTTTTTTATTTTTTTTATTATTATTTTATTCAATTATGATTCTAGTAATGATAAGTTTCATTAGAAAATATCAAAAAAATTCACCATGAAAACATTTAATTCAAAGTATTGGTCTTTATAAAACACCATTCATTTGAAATACATTTAATAACATAAAATATAACAATATAATTATAAAAATATCTTTATATGAATAAATTATCATCAAAATATATCATCTTAATCTCTAAATTTATCTAAACATTTCTTCTGATACAAACTATGACAACGTTGACCCACAATACCAAGTATGGTGTAAAAAAATAGTATAATTTTTTAAATAAAAATTTTAACAGAAAGATATATCATTATAGGATCATTTAGGTCAGTTTTTTTAGATTTTTAGGATATATAAATACATATAAGAGTTTATAGTAATATTAGAAATTTCCATAAAATAATTATCTAGCTTCACATGAGCTAGACTCTTAATCAAGACCATTCACCATTGATTTTCCATTGATCACTATAATTTTGAATGCACTTTTAAAATATGGGATGAAGAAAAAATTAAAAATTATTGTGTTTTAAAAAAAGGTATAATCATATATATTTTAAAATAATATAAAAATTATTTTGAACACATTTAATTTTACATCAAATATTTTTATGTAAATTATTCTATAAAGACCCTAACCTTATTATCCTAGTGTCGATGGTTTCTTTATTAAACTGGCATAAGATACAAGTAATTGCATCCCAAAAAACCAAATAGTTTAGTAGTATTGGTAAAATGGATATATACATGAATCTCATATTACAATTGAAAACAAAAAATACAACATAGTGATTAATTTGAGATCATCTTTATTCTCCATCCATGTCCTTGCATATCATTCATAAAAAAATATGTAGCATTATGGGAATAGTAAAAAAATGAAAGTAGTGAGGTCTAATGCACAATAAGGGAATGGCTATAAGGGAATGTATCATTAATAAATAAGTAATAACTATTATAAAAAGGTAAATAACTGAAGCACATTCCATTTATTCAATTACTTGATCAAAATATAGAAGGATTAAATGATGACAAAATAATCAAATATAAATAACCACATGAGCTTGAAACATAACCATGAATATTCTAACTAATAGAATAATAACAATGAACATTAATATATTTTCTCATAATCGGGGTGTAAATAATTCTAGACAACATAATGACAACATCAAGGCCTCATACCAAGGCATATTATAGAAATGGGCATGACCTTGGCTAAATACTTAAGTTTGTCTATCTCATGTGACCTATCTATGCATCGAGGGATATAGCGGCCCCCACCAATCACTTACTATGTCTAATGAATTACTCATATTAGGGGGGTGAAACATAATCTATATAAACATTCATATTGAAAAACTATCATATGAAATGTTAATATTTTCCATAATCAATAATCATATTCACAAACCATTTTGAGTTATATGGATAATGGTATCATAATAGTACATCCCCAATAAAAATGATCACAAACAATACAGAGAAATAATAATAATTTTATCATTACAACATACTCCTAGTGAAGCATAAGTTAAATATGTGTTGTTTTCATTTATTTATTAAAATAATATAAAAATACCATTTAAAATATTATTGTGGAATATATTCCCATCAATTTAAATATAAATTTTTAAAAAATAAAAATATTCAAAATGTTAGGGAAAAAATTTATCTCAAAATAACCTTTAATACACTTATATTATGATTCATAGAAATCATTTGTCATTATAATGGTAAATTCCATACAGTCCAAATATTCTAAAACAAAATTCATTTCACATTTTTGATAAAAAGTGAAAAAGTACATTGTTTCAAAAATGATAGGATGATTCATTTTAATTTTTTTGTATAAAAAAATAATGTGTAAACAATTATTTGAGAATTAGTTTTGATAATCATAAAAAAGAGGTTATAAATAATTTTTAGAAAACATGGTCATCGAAGAGAACGATATCTTCAAGGAAAAAGAGAAATAAAGATCTCTTATATTAGAAACACATTATCAATCATTTAAATTAAAAAAAGAGAATAAAAGTGTGCTATTATGTGAAAAATTTGTGAATAAATAGAGGATAATCATATTCAAGATTTTAGTGAGTTATATATCATAATATTTTAACATCATAAATTTAATCATAAATAATCTTGATTAATGATGAGATTGTGAAATAAAACCTTAGGACTTTGTTAACTTTTGAATTGTAAGACCGAAGAAAAAATAGATTGTAAAAAATTAATAAATTCTACCAATATAAAGGCATTAAATATATTACATATATATTGGTAGTTATAAAAACCACATAAAATAACTAAGTGTTTAATATGACATACATCTCACAGAAGTAAAAGTCTAACGAGAAACCCTTACCTTATCTAGGATTTCCAATATTACTATTTGTAACATATATATAATAAATTTTTATTTATTATAAATATATTTTAGATACATAATAATATCTTTTATTCAATATATTATTTACTTATAGTCTTTTATGATCCATTAATCAATAATTCATTGTTAAAATTACATTTTTTTGTAAAAATTACTTTGTTTTTCATATATTTATTGATTTTGTATTTTTGGAACTTCTAATTTAGTCATGTATAAAAAAACTCCATAATTTGAAACAAGATAAAAATATCATACATATTAATTATATATTTATTTATAGTAATAAAAAAAGTAAAATATTGAAAATGCAAGACACAGTTTACAGAGAAAGTAGGTCATACGTATGCTTGAACAAAATTTCCATTTTCTCAAAGGATGAAAAAATGGAAAATAAATATTAATTAACCTTATTATAATTATTAATATTTAATATATAATTTATATTATTTAAATAAATCCTTATTATTACCCTTGTAAAAATAAAATAAAAAACATTTCTCATCTCAATTTAGAGGCGGTAGTATACACATATACATTACTATCATTATTGTTTTCCAATATATTTAAAGGTAAGAATTTATATGTGATATTAAATTTCAAGAAGAGTTTTTAGGTCATAAATTTCACATATATTAATTAAATTTATCCTTAATATCATCCATTGAATGCATAAGCAAAAAAAGAATCACATCTCTTTGTGAGCCCATAGTCCACCGTACACATGACCGATATTATCATATGCCACGATGGAATGGAAAGTAAGAAGGTATATGTGATATCATAATTTCAGATGTATAATAATTCCATAAATATCACATATATATATATATATATATTAAATCTATAAGTATATCCATTATTTAAAGATGGTTGTTGAAAAAGAATTACATTGGTTTGCAAGGTGATATTATGTCATACACACGATCACAAATTTATTTTTCCATTTGAGGGAAGTAGATATCTATATAGGTTGTCCCATTAAAAAATAAAAAATGTAATAATATATTATATAATGGTCTTATTATATTATAATATTTTAATATGACTTGAATGGGGATGAAGAATAAAAAAATACTCACATTAATAAATTTACAACTTCTTTGGATAACCACTTTAGGTTTATACATAAATATATATTAGGAGGGCTTAATAATGAAAAAAATTACTCTAGGATAAGGTGAATAATTTAAGGAAGATAGTTGAAAAGGTATTGCCATACCGAATGGCATTGGAAATGTGAATAGTTATTGTGATGTGGTGGTCATTTATAAGTGCGTGAGACGACACACATGGAATTTTTGAAAAGAAAATGGGATACCCGGGATTTTTACATTCCTAATTCTCTTGAATGGATCATTATCGAACCATATATTAGTTTTCATAAATCCATGACCATAAAATAATAATTAATAATGTTTTTTTTCATTTTTAACTCCTAACTTGTTTAGTTTAACCCATCGGTAAACCTATTTTTACTTTATTCAAAGAAATTACATTGTACTATTTTACTATTAATTATGAAAAAAATAAAGTTGAACTTATTATAAAATATTAAAAATTATTATTCTAAATTTTATTTTTATTTTTCAAAATTTCATTTACAGACGTGTCAAAATTTAGTTTAAAATTAATCCCAAGGATATGAGGGAAAAGTAGGTTTCAAATGTGAAAAATTACATAAGTATAGAATGATATAATATGAATATTCAATATATAATTTATTCCAAGGAACTTAATATGATTAATAAATATATGATATAACTATATATTATTTTAAAACCAATTTTAAATTTAATTTTCACGTTTAAATAATTTAAACAAAATGGTTGTTTCAAAAAATCAGTATTCTTCACTATTATTATAAAAATGAATCATTTCAGAAATTTAAAAAGCACTCACCCAAGTATAATTTCAAAATCTCAACTTTATAAAAGAATTTTATTTTCTAAATTAAATTTTATAAAAGTTAAAACATTAATTATAAATTAATATTGAAAAAGAGACTGAAGTGACTCTTAGAAAAATATAGATTTTTCAAAAAAAAAATTTTGTTTCAATGTTTTCTTATTTTATTTCAAATCAATATATAACAAATGAATTTATTTTATACATCTGTAAAAATATAATTTTTTTAATTTTTTTTCTTATTAATACCTTCCAACTTAATGTCTTTCTTATAATGTTCAAGTATAAATTAATAATATTTTAATAGAGTATCAGGTTTCTTTTAAACTTAGTGTTTTATGCATCAAAAGTTGTAAAAGAGATTGATTTTAATTGGAAATTAATATATAATAAACTCACATGGTATTAAATGATCTTCTAAGCTCGTTGTTTCATGTTACATATTCTATTGATCATGAATTTTCTCTTTAAAAATATTTGGGTGTTAAATTTTACCACTTAAATAAATCGTTTCCTAATAATTTCATCTTTATTTTAGTTTTCATGCGGTTGAAATTTAAAAATACCTTATTTGGAACCTGATATCATCAAAATTGTTAATAAAAATTCTTCTTTATAAAAGAAAAATGAATGTATAAAGGTCATATATAATAAAAAGTGTCGTGTTTTCATGTAGGAAAACATTACTGGGATGTGAAGATATTTACATAGAAGAAAAGAGTAAATAATTACAGATAGTGATAAAGATAATTTATCCCAAAAAATTTAATGATCTAGATAATTTAATAACCAAAAATTCATAAATATATGATGAGTTGAAATAACATTTGATTTATTGTAATTAAGGTACTAGGATAACATTTTTGTTTCAAGTTCTTTTTAACAGTGTTGAGGAGTTAATTTACCATCTAGACTAAGAAAATAAGTAAATATACTAAATTTAAATATTTCTATTGCATAGTCACAATTTATTCCTTTAGTTGTACTTCGATCAGTTCCGATATTATTTCATAATCCAATAAATGAATATACAAAATAATTTTTTTATGCCTAAAATTCAAAAAATAGAATTTGTTAGATCATAAAAATAATGAAAAGTAATATGTAGAGACTCTAGATATATTCAAAGACTAAAATTGTTAGCATGAGTAATCCAATAATACCTCAATTTATAAAACCTCAACAACAAACCCAAATATCATGTTAATCCATCTAATAAATAGTTATCCATAAGCATCACTCAAAATATGTTTATAAATATTCAAATTCTATAAATTCAAAAGTATGGTCGTTAAATTTTCAAAATCAACATAACATAATATTCCCAAAATAGTATAATTTATCTCTTAATGTTACATACCAATTTTTTAATACCTTGTTAATAGTAAAATCTTAATAAAAAATGAAAGATTTTAAAAATAATTTTTCTCTTTATTCCATAAATAAAATATCACATTATTGAATTTATTCCATATTTGAAAAAATAAAGCACAATATAACAATGATAAAATAAACCATCAAATCAATAACTAATTTCATGATTAGAAATAATATCCCATAATAATTTTTTTATCAGTATCATCTCATCATCTAGAATATATTAAGTGTTATCTTCTGTCTTACATATAGTTTTCAAAATTATTATCCTTCCACTGTATCACTTTTCATAGTCATCAGTACTATTAAATATATGTATTCAAATACTTATATAATGACTATGACAGTATAATCATTATTCGTTTTATTATTGTAAAAATAAGAATACCATTGATGAAATACATTTAAAGCATAATTTTTTAATAAAAATACATAAGATATTTAATTATTCCACTTTGGTTGTATTAATAACTTATCCTTGACCTTGATCATGTATTTAATTCTAGGGTATATTCCCTTGATGCCTAGGATATTAATTTTTATAGTTTTATATATCCTTACATTTTCATTATTTAATATTTTAAAATTCATTCTTCCCATACACTCAGGGGCATGGTGAAATTTCTCTCCAGACATTTAGAAAACTCACATTACCTTTAAGAAAGTTAAATGGGGTTCCTTTACACAATATAACATGGAGAAATCTCTCTTTCCCTTTTTTACTTTATATGTATTTTTAGATATCATTAGCTTATTCTATTTCATACCTTAAAAAAATTGGATAATTATTTCCTTATATTGATACCACATGATACTATGTATTCACATGATTAGAATGTTTTGTAGGGTAGTTCACTTCAATGAATTTACTTGATCCCATCAAAGAAACTACCGATATTACTCTTTAGATTATGTTTTTATCCCTAGCTGACTTGTTGTCCTTGTAAATTTTTATTCATTATAATAAACATTATTATCTTCCTTTTTCCAAAACCTCTGAAATTATCAATCTATATCCACTCATTTATCATGAGGAAAATAAATTTCCACGAAGAGTAACATAAAATAATTCTATTCCATGTTTTTAAATTATTATTAATCCTTAGTGTTTTGAATCCATTACCCCCATTGATGCACATATTTTAGGAGACTTCAAAATTCCACGACAACTTAATCCCTTTCAATGTAAATTGAAGTGTGGAATATATTCTCAAAGAAACATATCCATTTCCTATCTAGAAATGGGTTTTTATTCCCTATAAAATTTTGAGGTTTATAATGAATAAAGTGGTCTAAAATTCTTACACCATATGGTGGATCAGAAGGATGATCCATATTGGAAAATTAATTTATCATAACCCGAGTCGATTACACAAAAATGTTTATAATTTTATCAGTTCCAACTATATCTATAACTCTATAATAATTATCATTCCAAGGATTGGATTTCCTAGATGGGGTAAATGAATTGGTATGGAATCCAACCCTCCATCTATGATCCAATTCTAGATAATGGGATTCACTATATTTGATCATAACATTTTTAGACATTATGTATAGTCCCAAAACTATTGAAACCCTTACCATAAACTAAAAAATTTATTCATGGATAATATTATAATCATAAATATAGTTTCTTAAGGGATATTTTTTGATTATAAAAATATTTTAAAACCTATCATAATTGTTTTTAAATAAAATGTTAATTAATCTAAAAATATCCCCTGAGAGTGTCAACCCATATGAGTAGTAAAGCATATTTTTATATACTCATTAATTCTCAAGTCAAGCCCAACACACCTTTTTCAGTGTATTTACACCTAGGATCATCTATTCCATAACCATATCCACTTATATTATCTATAGTGGGATTTATTTCTAGAAAAACCAAAAAATATATTCCTCACTAAATCATTATAATGATATCTTATACTTAGACTTATTCTTAAAGTAAGTCATATGGTTATATTCCCTAATTTATGCTTAAAAAAATATGTCTCTCAAGGTTTATACTAAACATCATTTGATACCAATTTTAAATATCCCAACACTAGTTTCCTTGAGTAGATAATTCATTTCTTAAATTAACACAAGATAAAAGGAATCACATCCCATATGACCGAATAGTTTAGTAGTATTGGTAAAATATATACATACTTGAATATCAAATTACAATTGATACCAAAAAATACAATGACGAATTTTCTTAAATATCATCTCTATTCCCTCTAACATTTCCCTGATTATTAATTATAAAAACTTTCCTAGTATCATTGGGAAAATATATATAAGAAATGAATGATATATAATTCATAGTAAGAGAATATGTACAATAGAGGCTATCTGGAATAAATAATAAACAATTGGTATGGAAAGTTAAATAACTAAAACAAATTCCATTGAATCAATTACATGATCATTATATAGAAGTTATAAATGAGGATCAAATAATTCCATATAAATAATCACATGAGCATGAAACCTAACTTACGATATTATAACTAATAAAATAATCACATAGAACATCAAAAAATAATATAATAATTAGGAAATGAATAACTGTGGACTTCATTACTATACCATAAATGAATCATGCTAAGACATATTACATAAATGGGTAAGGCATCATCTAAATACCCAAGATAGTTTGTATCATGAGATATAAAAATGCATCGAGGGACTATAGTGGGACCCTATCATTACTTAATAAGTTCCATTCATTCCACATATGAAATGAGTGAAAAATAATAAATAAAAAAATTAATATTAAAAAACTAGAAAATAAAATGATAATGTGTTCCCCAATAAGTAAACTTAATCGTAAACTATTTAGTAATATAATAAATGACATCAAAAGAGTACATCCTCGGTCAAACTAATCATAAAATATCCAAATAAATAACAATGATGGTATTATTAAAACATATTACTAGTGAAAAATAATTAAAATAAGGGATTATGTTAGTGTGGAATTCCAATAACTTAAAAATTCAATTAATTTTTTTTTGATGAAAATATAATTTTCACATTGAAAACCCTATTTTAAAAACTATATATTTCCATAATATTAAGAAAGTAATATTCAATGAAAATAACAATCAAAACTTTTAAATTATTTTTAAATGTAATGAGTGGACATGATAGTAAGATACTATTTACATACTGAGTATGATAAGAAAAATATTCCTTTCACGTTATTGGTAGAAATTCATAGAGAACATTTTTTAGAAGTGTTTTCATATTAAAAAAACAATTTTCAATTAGTGAACACTTTCCACTTTGGTAACATTGGAATTAAAATACACGTGAAAGAAATAAATTATAATTAAAATTTAAATACCATTAATTTAAATTAATTACATATATAAAATATAAAAGGAAAAATATATGCCCTAGAAGAATAAACTAATTAGTGAATATGACGTATGTCCCACAGAAGTAAAAGTGAGAAGAGAAACCCTTACCTCATGGTTAGTTTACATTGTAGGTATAATAGTTTTCAAATAATAAATATTGATTTAATATAATATATTAAAGATCCATACACATATATTTCATACCATATATTATTTACGTATAGTATTTTATGACCTGTTTATTTACAATTCCTCATTAAAATAACATTTCGGGAAATAAAAATATTATTTTTCTTTTTTGTTATCATTTTATATATTTTGTCCATTTACTTTAATCATGGTTAAATAATAACCTTAATTTTAAACATGTTATAAGTATAATATATTTTAATTATATGGTTATTTATGGAGTAATCCAAAAAGTTAAATAAAACATGAATTACACTGTTCATGGAGATGGTAGTTTATACGTATGTCTGAACACTGCTTCCATTATCATGACAGAAAAAATTAAAAGGAAATAAATTTAAATTCATCTTAAAAGAATAATTATTATTTTATTATTATAATTTATAACAATCAAATATATCATTATTAATATCCGTGTAAAAATAAAATGAAACACATTTGACATCGCAATGTGGAGCCGATAGTCCACAAGTACGCACGAGCGACATTATTTTTTTCCAGCTAATTAGTAGGAAAGGTTTTAGATGTGATAATACATATAGATAATTATGTTTAGTTTATAAATATAACATGTATTAATTTAATTTATCCCCACAAACTTCCACGCAAACCCTAAGTGAAAAATGAATTATATCGTTTCACGAGTTGGTAGTCCACTTTAGACATGAGTGATGTTATTGTATCCCCTCACTGGATAGAAATTAAAGAGGTATATGGGATATAATAAATAAATATGTATAATAATGTAATAAATATGTAAAAAATATGTAAAATATATCATTACGTTTACCTCTGAAAGGCAATGATGGAACAAAATTATATAGGCTTGTGATATAGTAGTCCACTGAATACATAATCGAATTTTTTTTCTATTTGATGGTAGTGTGGATAGATATAACTAATTAACTTAAAATAATAACATATAATTATATATTCGATTATTTTTTTATTTTAATATAATATTTCAATAAGTTTTTAAGGAGGTTGAATAATAAATAAAACACATTCTAATATTAATAATTTTACCTCATTTTTGGAGAACCCCTATTAGTTTATAGAAAAAAACATTTTAAGAGGGTTTCGTAATAAAAATAAGGTCTCTAGTATGTGGGTATAGAAGTAATTAATATATTTTTGTCCTGATTTTTTGAACCAAATGGATATGTATGTGAGAATAGTGGAATAGATTGGGTGTCCTTTTATAAGTAGAGGAGAGGACACACTTTTAATTTTTGAATAAAAAAGTGACACCCTTGTTCTTAACCTAAAAAAGGCTAAAAATGGTGAATTATAAAACCATATAAGATATGAGGTTGAAAAGGTACCATAAAATAATAATTATAAAATATTTGTGCTATCTTTAACCATTATCCTTTTCGTTTTACCCTTGGTAAACTTGTTGAAGGTGGGAGGGGGTGGAGGCTCTTCCTCGACCTTCGAATTCACAAGCGGATTTTGTACCTTTCTGTAACCCTTGATTTCTTTATGAATATCCACCAATTTCTTTGAGTCCGAAGGTTCCATATTTGCATCGTGGAGATCCTCAACATACGATTTCATTATCGGAGTTCTCGGGGGCATCGAGTCTCCTAAATTTGACCCCGGTGGCTCGATTTATTCACTGAAGACCTTCGGTAGATGACTTTGATAGATTTTTGTTTTGCAATTTGGACCTACAAGATTGTGTGGTGGTGGGTTTGATTGATAAGCGCCATATGATGAAATGATTTTCCTTATAGGAATATTTAATTCATTCCTGGTCTAGAGCTCCTCCACACTGCAATGGATGGCGGTTTTTTCTTCTCCGATGGACGTTTGATCTTTGCATGAACCGGGAATCAACATCTATTGCGACCTGGGTAAGATTCCCTCATCTTCCTTTTCCCTTTTATAATCCACCAATTATCCATATGTTAGGGAATATGGTAGGGAATTTTCTCTGCACTGATGACCGCACTTCTTTGGTTAGTCACCCTGTTAATCGATGACTCTTCATTGAGGTGGATGCTTCAAAGGCACTAATGTAATGGATATGGATCAAAATTGGTGAGGAGTATCACTGGATATAGGAATTTCCTTTGAATCACAAGTTGATTACTGTTTGGGGTGTAATCATCTTGGACATAGAGGAAAACAATGTCTATGTAGGGCCTTCATAGTTTCAGTAAAAATCAATGGTAAGGATGTGGGCCAGGGGCATAAGATTGTCGGTGCTTCAAAGACTGGAAATGGCGTGAGTGGTCTAGTCTTGGGAAATCCATCTATTTTTGCGGTGTTTGACAGACTGAAGCAGGATCTTAGGGATGGTTCTTCTGGTGGTGGCGCTATGCCGGACTCTGTTGTGGCATAGCCTGCAGGTGGGTGTGTTGCTACTGCTTGGCAAGGGGATAGTGGAATCGAGTGGGGTGTTGCTGATGTTGTGTGTATCTATTCCAGTCTGAATGAGGGGGATGTTTTCGAATTTGGAGGGTTGTGGGCAATTGACAGACTCCATTCCATATTTGAACATTGAGGGGCATAAGGTGCAACTGCAACTTGCTGTCTCAGGGAGTAGTGTTGATAACTGTAATCAGTTTCACGTATTGAAGAATAAAGAGTTATGCCAAGTGGAGTTGGGTTAATCAATGATAGAAGGTAACAATATGCAGTGTATTTTAGTTAATGTAGTGAATGAGGTGGATGCAATCCAAGATATGGAAGGGAAGTTTGAAGAGCTTGGTTCAGCTAATGCAGTGAAGGTGGTGGATGTTAGCCAAGTGATCAATGGGAAGCAGCAATGTTTGGCTGCAATTGACTATAACAGGTGTAATGAACAGGCCTGAGGGGTGGCTGATGGTTTCCATGATGACCTGGTAACTAGAAATTGGGGGGAAATCTCAGACAGTGATAAGGAAAACCATAGTGTGATGGTTAGGCCTTCCTATTGTGAGGTTCTCAAGGATGGGATGAGGAAATCTAGACAGGAGGTAACAACTACATCAAGCAGAAGGATGAGGAAAGACTACTCTAAATTGCCAAAGCCGCTGTCCACTAGGTCTCCATTCAAGAAATCTCCGCAGAACTTGATATATTTGGAGAAATTGAACCATAGAGGGAAATACACCAAGATCCTAAAACATTATGAAAGCTCATAATGGGAAACAACCACTGCGGAAGAAATTTCTCAAGGGGTTGTGATGGTTATGATGGTTATGATATGTAATCGCTTTTCTAAGTACATGTTGTACTTTTCATTTTCTTTAATAAAGAGTCAGGGGCCTACCTCTGATTGACATTTCTGGTAAAATTAAACCTGTATACATGATGAAAAACAGATTTTCCAAAGGGAAAATTTCCATTAGTATTAATGGGTTGAATATCAAAAATAAATATAAAATTGGTTCCAATGACAATATTATATAATTTAAATTATTTGAATTCCAATTATTGAATACATTATTCTAAATTCAATTCACATTAGTGAAAATTTTAATTTTAAATAAAACCTGTAGACGTGACGAAAAATCGTTTCTAAAGAGAAAATTTCCTTATGTATAGCATTATTTAATATTAAAATTCACTATGAAATTATTTATAACGAAATAAATTCTATTAATATATAGATACTTGAAATAATATTAATTTAAAAAAAATTTAATATAATCTTGTTTTTTAATAATTTAAGCGAAATGGATGTTTAATGTAAAAATTAGTTTTATTCAATATTCTTCTAAAAATTAATCCATATAGAAAAATTATAAAAAAATAACCCAAATATATTTTTTACATGTAGATCTTAAAAAAGTTAAATTTATAATATATATTTTCAAAATTTGTAAATTTTTTTTAAATTATTTGTGCAAAAGGGACACTAAACAACCTTTTAAAAAAATTTAGTTTCATAGAAAACACTTATTTTTTCCAAATGGCTCATTTATTAGTTCTAATCAATAGATAACCACTGAATTTATTTCATACATGTGTCAACCCTATAATTAGCATAATTAAGTTAGGGATATTCATAAGCACAAAATTAAAAGCTAATTTATAATGATCATGTTTTAATATTAATATTTCAATATAGTATTGCATTTATTTAAACTAAGTGATTCGTGCATCACAAGGTACTGAAGTAATTTAAATTATTTTAGAATATATATATACAAATATCCTAGAGCATTAAATTAACTTATGAGATTGGTGTTTCATATTACATACATTATTTAACATGATGTTACTCATCTAAAATATTAATGGGTTACAACACTATTTGATATAACACATAATTTCCCCTAATAAGAAATTTAGGGTTTTCATAACAAAATATACTTAAAAATAGGTAATGTTTAAAACATACAATAAAAGGATAAATATTTCGAAAAAAAATCATTCTAAAAATAATGGATAACACCCCATGATTAAATTAATTTTTATCTATTAAATGTTTTTTCTTTGATAGCTTGTGTTACACACAACATCGAGTTTTAACAAAAGGTTACATATTATTAAAATATAATTATATAAGATGTTTTTTTATTCCTATACATTGGATTGGATGTTATGAATAATATTAACTAAATTATAAGAATATATTGTCTACACATTTATATAAAATGATTTATTTGGTGATCAAATAATTATAATTTAAAATTAAAAATACCCTTTGAAATTGAAGGAACTGTTTTTTAAAAAAATAATTTTATGAGAAAAAACTTGTATCATATTAAAAATTTAAATAAAAAACTTTTGGGAAATTAATTTAATGAAATTTATATATTATATATTCAATTAATTTTTAAAATTTCAAATTATGTGTTTTCTAGGAATGAGATAATACTATGTCCAACATTAACTTAAAAAAATGTATTTTTTATAATATGTAGTTTTTTGTCCTTATCCTCCCTAATTTAAATTTTTTTCCCACTATTATAGAATTTATGTGAAAAAGGAACTTTTTTATTTAAATCATCATGTCAAAATAATCTTTGAGTGAATATTTTATTATTTTTTGAAAAGATTCATCTTTTAGTGAATAGTGATGAAAAAATGATTTTATTTAAAAACTACCATTTCACACAAATAATTAACATAATAAATTTTATTTCCATATGGATTAAATAATAAAAATACTTCATTTAAACTTTTCAAAAACCAATTTTATGGACTTATTTTTACCTTATAACCATTAATGTTTGATAAAAACCACTTTTTTCATTTTGTCTTGTAATAAGCATGGGTACACTTTATTGTTTTAAAATACTAAATGCACATCCTCTCCCTACTTATAGAAGGCCGCCCTAATTATATTGTCTTCAAAAATAAAAAACTAGTTGGTTATTAAATTACATAATAAATATATTATTTAATTCACTACCAACTTCATAGATTCATTAATTTTATTTGGAATCCCTCGTATGAAGGATTTGTGGGTTAAACCTAAAGAGACTCTCCGAAGAATAAGTGTAGTCCTTAAATATGCGTTTTCATTTTATTTCTTCCTATAAATCCTTAAAATCATATAAAACTATTTTTATATAATAAAAAATTATATATAATTGAAATATATTTTTTAATTTTAATGGATTTAACTATATCCATATCCTCTTCCAACAAATGGGAAACGAGTCTGTCGATCGTGTGTATGAAGGACTACCACCTCATGAGTCGATATTATTCATTTTCCCTCCCCACCGATCATGGATGGAAATAATGATGTATTTAATTTTTATATATATAATTTATTATAGCATTATACCTCTTTAATTATAATACCACTTCTACATTCTTACCTCCCTATCCAATTGGAAAATAATAACTTCGCTCACGTGTACGACAGACTACCGAATCACGAACCAATGTGATGTGTTTTTTCATTTCTATTTTAATTGGATGGTGATAAGTATAGAATAAATGAATATATATGATATTTAAAACATATTTATACTTCTAAAACAGTTATATCACATATAAATATTTTTTGCTTTGATTTTTGTGGGGGGGGGGATGATAACTTCATTCATGTGTACGGAAAGCTACCACCACCCAATGTGATGCAATTTGTTTTTCACTAATGTTTCAAATGGAAGGAATTAAGGGAAAATTTATTGAATATATGTGATGTATATGAAATAAAAATGATTCCTTAAAGTTAATATTTAATTTATATTTCTTTCATTTCATCTATTGATAAAATGGAAATAACGTTCTTGTGCACATACGACAAACCTTCTCCATGAATGGTGTAATTCATTTTCTATGTCAACTTTATTGGAATACTCTTTCTAAATATATAATGAATATATATTATATTTATATCATGGTTAAATTTTTTGGGATTATTTTACCATGATCAAAGTAAAAGGGTAGAATATAAAAAATCAAAACATACATAAAAATCCAACCTGCTATTACCCAAAATGTGATTTTAATAAAGAATTCTTAATAAATGGGTAATAAAAGGTAATAATTAAACTCGGTATGTTATTATATATAAATTTTTTGTTTCTTAATATATGTATAAATAATATTTATTTATTATACAGTAGTTTTTATTTTTTATGATTGAATTCGAGACTTATGGTATGCGATTTCTAGCCTCACTTTTATTTTTTGGGGACATATGCCATATTCACCACTTTTTTCTATTGTGCAGTTTATATAATTAATTTTTAAAAATTTTATATTATTAATTATTTTATTTTCATGATATTTAAATTTAAATTTTATGTTATTCATCATTGGGGATTATGATTCAAAAATTCCAAATTTGGTAAGGGATTATTATCTTAATTTT
Source organism: Viscum album (assembly GCA_963277665.1). Taxonomy (NCBI): domain Eukaryota; kingdom Viridiplantae; phylum Streptophyta; class Magnoliopsida; order Santalales; family Viscaceae; genus Viscum; species Viscum album. Next base: position 437,004,374 of record OY728157.1, on the reverse strand, counting down.
CATTCTTTCAGATATATGTTATGTTATACACCTATATTATTTTAATAGGTGTATATATACAACCTTTGAAATGTAATATCATTATTTAATTTATTTTCATGATATTTTAGGTTTTAATTAATGTTATTATTTTGTGGGTGTTTTTATTCAATGTTACCAAAGTGGGATGATTTTTGTGATATAGTCTCCTAGATTATTGGGATTTATTATGATTATGCATGTAATAAAGAAATACTTCGATATATCCATAAATAAACTTTTTAATTTTATTCTCCCAAATTTATTTCTAAAGAATACATCTTTTCCATTGATTTTAATCATTTTCTATATTCAAGAGTCCAAAATATTTTTAACATAACACAAACTCTAGTTCTTTCTTTTATTGATAACCCCATTTCATCAATATCCTTTTCTTAAATGTTTTTATGAAAATTTTATTGTTTTTATATATTTGTTTTAAAAACAATTGTACTCATATATAGATTTTTAATAATTGTTTTAAAAAGAATATTCTTGTTTTTTTAAAATCTGTTCCATTTCCCTTTTACTAAAAATATGAATGTAATATTTGTTTCAAAATTTATTTCATGAAAAATATTTACCTTCATTATAATCACTAAATTTTTTAGGATTAATTTATTTGTTTAAAATATTATATTCAAATAAAAGTATTTAAACTTTATTTTATGAATTTATAGTTTTATAAATATTATTTTAAAAGAAATGATATTTTCCTAACTAAATAATCCAAGTGATTTTTATTTCAAAATGATATTCTATAAAAGATAATATCCATTAATGTTACTTAATATTTAATGGGGATACGATCCAATGATACCATATTTATTATTTCTATGGATGTTTTATGTTTTTGATGAATATATTTTTTATGAAACCCTTTTATCTGCCATTTGTTACACCTTGATAAAATGCTTATCAAACTTGCTTGTTTTTCCATGGGTTATGCAATGAAGAAATGTTGAAATGATATAGAAAAATGTTTTTTTCCACAATTAATACTATGATTAAATTTTTATAAAACACACCTCTTTTGATGGGTTATGATATAATTATTGTTTTATGATATTTTAGCACACATATGTATTATATTCATTATGTGATGGGTGGGACCTATATCTCCCTTCAATGCATTGGATACAAATTAATATCTCATGAGATAAAAAATTTGGAATGGGGACTGAACCAAGTTTAGTAATGGGATTTTTACTCTAAAATAGTCTTTATAGCGATCCTTTACTACTATAATGGTTTGGTTAGTGATCATATTCCACTATGATATCATTGGGATTGATCCTTGACTGTGACGGAAATGATTTTTATGCTTATTTTTGTGCCACAAGTCCATTTCATATGTCAATGTTATGTAATATTCATTTATGCTAATTGATTTCCTAATGGTTTATTCCTTATGAACTACCATGATTTATTAAAAGAATCAATATTTTGATCATTAATATAAAGGGTATGGTTTCCATATGTTATGATCATATTCTCACAACCTTATGCTCCCTTTATTTTCATATATTTGCATTTTTTACCATTACCAAGCATCTTTGTTCAATATTTTTTATGTTTCCATTACCTAAGTTATAGTGATTATTACTGTGTGTGGAATTTCTAATAAGTGTCTTTGTTATAAGGAACTAAGTGGGAGATTATGTATAACTCTAATGAACTAGCTTTTTATGTTATTCTGTTTCCAACGACAATATACCTTTACGATCCTCATACATGTTTTGGTGTAATGTAATGAGAATTCATCTAAAAAATTTACTATCTATATAGAAATTTTTGATTTATTATAGTTTTTATCATAGGATAGGTTTAGTCAGCCTTTGGAAATTAGGATTATAAAAACATAATGAGATCCCTTGGGATATGTTTAATAATGAATCTAAGGATAGTTTTGAAAATATGAAAATATCATGGAATAATATTTAAGGATAGATCATGTGGGTTCCTAAAAATAAATCCTTGTATAAATATTAGAAGTGGGTGGGGTTTTGGTAAATACATACCTAGTGGTGATAAATTGGGAAAAGGCATGTCAATATTGAATAGATCGTTACCTGGTACATGATAACTTGTATTTTTATGCACCTGGTTTCACAATCCTTGAAGATATGTTTTATAAATTCACATACTCTTTACAAACCATCATGAGGGATTTAAATAATGACCTTAAATGAAAAATGTTAAGCCTAAGGTGATATAGGTGTAAAATGAGGTGACATGATTTTGACATACACTAAGTGATTCTTTGTGACTATATGGTTTCCCACTAAGACTATTGTTATTGATAATATTTTTTTAGATTTAATCCATGGATGGAACCCGAAGAAGATGTGTTAATGTTAAATAGAACAAATAATGGAATGATTATCCTCCTGAGAAACTGAATATTATGGAATGTAGAATAAAAAATCGAATTGAAAATGCTCACAATTTATTTTTCATGATTTTAATCTCAATGAGTTTACAAATGAGCATAGGATAGAACAACGTTCTATTGAGTCCTTCATGAGGCAAAACAAACTATCTTTTAGTGGGTTTATTGACCCGATAGTTGTTGATAAATGTATTCATACCACAAAAAGTTACTTTCCATTCTTTAATGTTCAGAACATGAAATAGTAATTTTGATTGTCTATCATTTTGAAGGTGAAGTGGTTTAATAGTGGACTCTCATCAAGAATTAGATGAAACATTATGAAATTAACTCAATTGTCTAGGATGTTTTTAAGAGCTAATTTTTCAATAAGAACTTCCATTATATTCTATATATAAAAATGGAGAAGAAATTTCTTGAGATATAGAAGAATGTGGAATCTTTTGGTATATATGGGGAAACATTTACAAGTCTTATGATGTAATTTTCTGGTATTATCATACAACCTAAAATTAAACTTTACTTACTCTTTGTTGGATTTAAATATAGTATTGGAATCAATTTATTCATAAGGTACTTTTATAGCTTTAAATAAATTGTTTTATGTTATCTCAATGTGGAAATGGTTATTATATTTACCAAAAAATATGGTTTTTTAATAATAAAAAAGGTGGATTTCAAGGTAGAAAATTAGAACTATAGATATAATAGAATGATCTATCATTCATGATCCAAATGTGGTAGGAAACAAGGAGGAAATTTTATTAAGGGGGCTATGAAACATTTTAAGTAATGAAATGTAGGTCATCGGGCAATCAAATTTTGAAATGATGGAAATAATTTATATAATAATAAAAATAGATATAATATACCTAGAATGCACCAACCACACTACAATGCTTCATGTGAAAGGAGTTTGAGAATTATACGAATAAATTCCCCATTCTAAGGGTCAATGATGATGATAAGGCACACAAACCTCTTAAGACAAATGAAAAAGGGAAATCATATCAAATAAAAATGGATAATGTGAATCATGATTATTAGGGGAAACATATATTTCAATATTTAGTTAATAATTTCAAGTCTATTTTGTGTAAATGAGCCCATTTCAAATCTTTCTGTTCATCCTTCAGTGAAATTTGATTTGATTATGAGCATCGATTATCTCCCTCCACATGGATTATGGAATAATTAAATCATATTTTATAGTATACCGAGGCACGAATGAATCTAATATTTCAATGTAAATGTTTTTCTATAGGATAAGATCATTTCTATGGAATAAAGGGTTGATATATTTATGAATATGGATTCATCAATTATGATGAAGAATTATTTTTCCTATGGTATTTTTATTATAAGTTATTGAAACATCTAATGATTATGTAAATTATAAAAGAATATATATCTTTGTGTAAGAATGTTATAGGAGTTATGGATACTATCATTTGTATAGGTGTATAAGGTTGATCATAAGTTTAAATTATTGGAAACTCCTTTTGAGGTATTATGTGATGAGTTTTTATCTTGATTAAGGATATATTGGAACATATTTACTGTAATAAATGCTTTGGTTGTTTATATTTTTTGGTTAAAATTTTATTTGAGTAAGAATACATTTAAATCATAAGGATAAGTTTAATGGTATAGGTAACCATTTGGGTTTATATTATCTTTTATGTTGATGTGAATGTGGGTTATTTTGACTAAGGAATTATATTAATATGGTTTTGGAAAAAATATATCCCGCATGATGGGTGAAAACCAATAAAATTTGGTAAGGTTACATGGATTGAGCCTTCAACTGCAGGATGAAGAGGCTATAACACCTACAATAGAGATATGTGAAAGAGTGCATATGGTGGGAAAACATAAAAGAAACTACATTTGAGTATGAATATTAATGTTTCATGTGTCATACTGTTAATTCTTAGATAAAAATGTTTAAGGGTATAATCCAAACATTATCCATACCATAACAGAAATCAAAAGACATCACACTGTATTTTTTCATCAGAATTCAAAAAATGTCTCAAGGGAAAAATTCTATATGGTTTGTATTCAATAAAATTAAAAATTCATCACAATTCTTCCCTATCATAATATATTTCTCTCTGGATGAAACTTCAAGAAAATAAAATATTGATGTTTTAAGGTTTAATAGAGTACCAAATTCCATTATTTAGGATCAGGGTCCTAGGATTACCTCAATGTTCTGGTGATTTCATTAGAAAACTTTTTATCTATAGTTGAGATTCAGCACTACATTTTATCCTCAAATGGGAAGTCAATCCAAGATAATTATTAAAACCCTATATGTCATTCTAATACCTTATTATATAGATTTCAATGGATATTGTGATCAATAACATCCTATAGTTGAGTTTAATTACAACAATATCCTTTACTAAAAGAAATCAAATGAATCCCTATGAATCCCTATATGGAAATAAGTGTAGATATATGATGTGATAGAATGAATTTGGAGACATAAATCAATTGGGACCTAATATAATTGTTGAAATGGTATAGAATCTTAGATCCACTGAATAATACGTAAGGGTATCACAAAGAAGGAAAAAAAGTTATGATGATAATCATCAATATGATTTGTAATTTAAACCTGGTGATAAAATATTTCTAAGAACATATCAATGTATGAATGTAGTGATTTTTTGGATGATGTGAAAACTATAACCTAGGTATATCAGTCCCTTTGAAATTATTGATCATATTTGTATGGCAGATAATCAGTTGTAACTTCCACCAATCCTCTCTCAAGTTCATTATATATTTCATGTATATATCCTAAGGATATACACACATGATTCATCACATACACTAATCTCAGATGTCACAATACAAGAGAAAACCCATTCTTACATGGAACAACCAATAGATATTCTAGAGCGTAGATATAATTCTCTTCAAATCTAGACCACTCACTTTGTTAATGTTTTTTAGTGAAACTAGAAAGTCGAGGAAACTATGTAGAAAACTAAGGACATAATAATACAGAATTAACCATAGGGTTTTATATATGTGTATTGTAATTTTGAGGTAGAATTAATTTTAATGGTTGTTTAATGTAAAATTCAAGTATTTTAATATTTCTTTCAATTAAATTTAATTCCTCTGATATCTTGTATTACTTTCTATACTGTGTTTTAACAAAACATGAGATACTATTAAAATATTATTATTTAATATGATATGTATCTCATAGCCATTGGAATGGTTATCATGAATAGGATTAAATAAATTATAAAAATAATATTGTTTACATATCTATATATAAATAATTCATTTATGATTAATAAATAGAAATGAAAATAAAAAAAACATATGAAAATAAAGTAAATCTTTTTCTGAAAAAATATTTTTATCTCATCTAATTTGTTTTATCTCAAAAAATTAAATAAATGATTTTTTAATGATTTAAATGGAAATTATATTTTATATATACCCTAAAATTTTTAACATTCGTCTTCTTTTTTTCTAGGAATGATAGAAGAATAAATCAAATTTTACACAAAAAATGGTATTTTTTCTAAATACTAGGTCAGTTCCCTCATGTGCAATTATTTTAAAATTATATTACTAAAATTTTAGAAAATGTATTTCAAAAAATTAAATTTATTTTTAAATTAAAAATTCAAAATTAACTTGGCTTTATTTTTTCGTAATTTTCTGAAAAGATAAATTTTCAGTAACTATTGAAAATTGTTGGGTTTTATTAAAAAACAGCCTTTATCTCAAATAATATGCAAGACATGTTTTATAAAAATATAATTATAAAAGAAAAATTAGTGAAATTATTTATCTATTAATTCAATTTTGGTCCTTTAATTCAATTTCATTTTGAATTGTGATATAAAAACGTTTTCAACTCTTGAACATTTTATCCTTGGAAATAACCTTTTCGTCACATTTTTTTGGTATAATTTCAAAACAAAATTTTACCAGTACATGAATTGAATTTTATAAAATGTATTATATATTTTTAATTATAATAATCAATATTATTTAAAAATTTCAAATTTATTCCTGTAAAAATTGAAGAGTAAAAATTAGTTAATGTAGTTGAGATTTAAATGGGTTTTCTGGGGGTTAAACTAGAAGGATAATGGATAAAAGTACCTAGACACTTTAAAAAAACCCTATTTAATGGAAATATATAAACCTTATAACATATAAGGTGTGATAATGACCAATTTTTTAGGGTAATGGAATTAGTAAAACAAGGGTACGATTTATTCTTTTAAAAAATTCCATCTCTTTCCTCTACCCCAATTATAGAAGACCACCCCATCTCATTTCTTCTTAATTATTGAATATCCATTTTTTAGGAAAATAACTAAAAAATATGTTTGTTGATCCACAAAACATATACAATAGGCCATATTATGATTATTAATCCCTTCTAAAAAATATTTATGTGTATACCTAAATAGGTTCTCCAAAGAAGTGGTATAATCCTTAATCTTACCTTTTAAATTTATTTTTTCCTATAAATACTTAAGATGTTGTTAAAGTATGATAATATAATAAATCTAGTATACATATTATAATGGGATATAATTGGGTTAATTTTATAACTTTTAACCATCTCATAATCCATCAAATGGGGAATTAAACCCTTGATCGTGTGTATAGAAGGCCATTACCGCGCGAGATAATGTTATTCTTTTTCAATCAGCATCTATCATGGATTAATATAATGATGAAATTATTATTTATATATTATTTTTACGACATAATTATAAATTTTTAATTATAATAACACAAAAACCTTATTTCCTCCTAACTATTTGGAAAACAATAACGTCTCTCATGTGTACGACAGATTACCGCCTCACGAACTGATGTAATGTTTTTTTTTGTATATATTTTACATGGATTTTAATAAGTAGATATAAAATGAAAATATATGATATTAATAACATAATTAAACTTATTTAATTATTATATCAAATATACCTTATTACATTTTATTCAATGGTGGACACGATAACGTCATTCGTGTGTATGAAGGACTACTAGCTCATAAAGCAGGGTGATTCATTTTTCAATAAAGATTTTAATGGAAGGTAATATGGTTAAAATTAATGAAATTAATATATATATATATATATATATATTAATAATTATTATGGTAGTGTAATATATTATTTACCTATATTTTGTTTCACCCTTTGAGAAAATGAAAACATTATTCATGTGGATGTACGACTTACCGTTTCCATGAACAATGTAATTCATTTGAAATCTATAAATTTATTGTTTTACTATAAATACATATATAAATAACAAATAAATAGTTATATCATGGGTAATTTTTTTATATTATTCTACAATAATTAATGTTAATGGGCAAAAATATCTAAATTAAAACATACATGAAAGACTAAGAAGTTATTACCCAAAACATTATTTTAACAAGGAATTGTTAATAAATGTGTAATAAAATGTAATAAGTAAACCAAATATGGTATAATATATATATATATGGTTCTATAATTTATTTATAAAAATTTATTATACATATGTATGTAATGTGTATGAAGTAAGTTGAGACTTAAGGTATTGGATAAATTGTCTCTCTCTTATTTCTGGGAGGCCTATTCCATATTCACCACTTATTTCTTTTTTCTGGTGTATATACTACCCATTTGAAATTATATTGAATTTATAATATATTTTAATGATATTTAAATTTTCATTTGATTTTATGCTTTATTGGGGCTTACGATTTGAAATTTTTTAATGTTGTAAGGGACTTTTGAGTCAATTTTTATTATTTGAGACATGTGATATGTTATGCACCTATCTTAAATTTGTAAGTTGTATATACCACCTATTTTAAATGTATAATAACTTATTTATTTATTATAATGATATTTATCATTTATTTAATGTTATCATCTCATGGGGATTAAGATTTAATGTTTCAAATGTTGGAAGAGTTTTATGACATGATGTCATCATTTATGAGGATTGTTTATGAATATACATAAAACTATGAAATAATATGATATTTCTCTAAAGAAAGCCATTTATTTTATTCTCCTATAGTTATATATATAATACATATTTTCCAATCATTTTCCTTTCATTATGTAATCAAGAGAATAAAAATACAGTTTTTGTGGAAAACTAAATTTATTTATGTCTTAGATTGAAACCATTTTTATACCACATCCATGTTTTTAAAAAATGTTTTCAATAATGTTTTATTGTTTTTATATGACTGGATAACATTAATTTTACCATTTTTTGACATTAACAAAATAAGGAACTTTGGAATTTAGAAAAAATATGGACCTTTTGAATGTTTTAATGTTCCATTTTTTTAATGGTTTATTAAAGTAATATGCATGTAATTTTAAATATAAAGACTTTTTTTATTTTACAAAAAATCTGAATGGAATATTTGGTTTAATATGTACGTCATGTGAAATATTTATTCAATTCACAATAAATCAATTTTTTAAATATTAATTTATATTTTTTTCAGGGGTTTTTTCATTGAAAATAAATTTTACAATATTTTACGAATTTTTAGTTTTAACAAATGAATTTTATTGAATGGTTATTTTCCACAAGAACTATTCTATTCTATTTTTTGTTTCAAAATCATTTCTATCAAAGAAAACATCCTTTGGTGATACTTAATCTTTACCATTGATATGATTTGAGGATATCATATTTATTATTTCCCTATATGTTTAATGTTTATGATGAAAATATATTTACGAACCCTGTTTCTTTTCCACAAGTTACACTATATGATTTTTATTATTTGATGGATGAGAACTATATCTTCCTCTAATAAATTGGTTAATGATTTAAATATCATGAGATAAATAATACTAGAATGGGGAGTAATCGTAGTTCAATAAATGAATTTTTTGACTATGATAGTCATTGTAGTGAACCATGACTACTACGATGGTTTTTTGAGTGATCCCATTCCACTTTTATAGCCTTTGAAATGGGACTTGATTATTAACTAAACGATTGTATATGTTTATATGTATGAAACAATTCCATGTCTTATTTCATTTTTATTCTCTAATGGCTCATGTTATTTTATTTCCTTTTAATTCACGTATTATGAACTACATATATTGATGCCACAACACATTATTTTTTAATTTTGATATGTTGGGTAGGATTTTCATATGTTATACTCATGTTATCATACCCTTATAATCACATTATATTTATATATTTTCTTTATTTAACCTTACTGATCATCATACTTAACCATTTTCTATGTTTATTTTTCCTAGGTTATGATGAACGATATTAGACGTGATATGTCTAAGAATGGTGATAGTTGTAATAATATAAGTGGGATACAATGAAGAAATCTTATAAACCAATTTTTTATGTTTCCATGTTTCCAATGGAGCTATACAATTATGATCCTCAAGAGGGTGTTTGTGTAATATATTTGATAATAATATAAAAATATTTAATATCTATGTATGTAAAGTTTCATTCTTTAAATAATATCATATAAAATGAACCTAGATATATCTTTTTAGATTTAAAAACAATTACTTCTAAGAATGATATATTTTTATTATATTTAATGATACATGGAAAAATTAAAGAAAAAAATTTGACCATTATGAACATGGGTAATATAAAAATCACATTAATAGAAAATTTCATTTGGGTTTATGGGTTAACTCCCAATTCCTTATCATTATAATCGATATAAATGTGCTAAAATATAAAAAAACACATTTTTTTGTAATTTATTCCTTTATTCTTATAATTATATTAAATTATCCTTCCCAAATAATCATATCTATGGAATTTATTTTAATATATAAAAATAATTAAATATATAATAAACTAAAAAATATATCTTTAAAGGAAAATCCATGTTTTCTTAAATTCTATAAGTAATATAAAAAAGGGGCAACACTTAAAAATAAATTAATAAAAATTAAACATAAAAAATTTATTTATAAAACATATATATTTTATGTCAATGAAAAATAGAGTGAAATTAAATGCATATGATATTGAATAATATCCATAAATTGAATTTTAGGAAGAAAATATATCATATAAGATAATTTTTGAAGAATAAAAAAATAAATCCTTAGAATTGATCTCTTTTAAAGAGAGGGGTATATAAATATAGAAGTTTAATAAAAACATTTTACCATAAATTTACTTCCCTTAAAGATACCAAAGGATTCAAGAATCCAAAAAAACCCTGAGGACCTCTTACTTCTATAAAAATCTATATCTTATTTAGTATGGAGGATGGGTTTGAGGAAAATCGAATTCTAGGATGCACCTCATTTCTACTAAGAAGAAAAATATGTGTCTTTTTATAAGAGACTATAACCTATTATACCATTATTTAAATATTAATACATGTTTTATAATTAGCAAGTTTCCTGTATATTTTTTCATGTAGTGACATAATTATAGGATTCATCTCTATTAAGCTCATTGAAATAGATTAAACCTTTTTTATTGAATTTTTGATAAGATATAATTTTTCACATTATCAAATCTTTTCTATGAATTGATACATTATATATGGATGGACAAAAAGGATTTTATTTGATCTCTTACACAAACCATTATAATATAAAATTAATCACATAATTTTTTTTTCTTTGGGTGGTGTTTTCTGATGAATTTGATATGAAAAAAAATATGAAAATGCAACCGTGATAGATCTGATATATTATTTTCTCTTTATTTCAGGATCCACCAAACCCAAAATTTTGCTGAGCAATGTGTCATTTATGATTCTTAGGGATGTAACTTCTTATAGTATACAATTGATCTATATTCATGGAATGTGATATATATATATGTTGAAGGTGAATATATTTATATATAATAAGTCACTTAATTGATTCCAACTAAGAAGTATGTTGGTGAATGAAGAACAAAATGTGAGCTAAAAACAATCTATAAGGTAGATTTTTGGGTTAAATCAGAGACTATGATAAGAAATATATATTTCTATAAGTAATCCCATTTCTCCATTAATGAAACTAAAAATATGAAGTTGATCAGAGTGAATAGTTGTCCATCATTTACATGTGTGTGTAGTCATTTTAAGCATCAAAGAAAGGTGGAGAAGATAATACAATCACTGGTTTTATTTTTGATATATATCACATCCTTGTATCTTATGATCTATTTTAATGATCCAATACATCAAATATTCATAACCTTATATATATACATATACTCAAACATACATATATACAAAATTCAAATTATAATTTTATATAGAGAGTGGGATGAAGAAGATGACATTGATCAAACAATTTTATGGTTATAGATTTTCATTAAGTCATGCCTCATAAAATAATACTACTATGACACACTATATATATATATATATGATACAAATAGTGTGTAGAATATAATGTAGAAAGTGATAAAGGTGTTATGATTAGATTTTGTAGAGGTAGATTACGCATTGGGAATATTATACGGTCAAGATCTATTGGATTAGACAACTCAAGTTATTTAAAATGATTTTAAGGTAGTATAATATTAAATAGACTCGGTTATCCTACACCATAGATCTAATCTATACCCACACACTCTTATATGTGTTTACACTTTATACACTCACAAATTGTGAGTATCTCGGTCTGATCAGGTAATCTTCCCTCTGCATTTCTCAAGACAGACGCTAGTATGCTCCCTCTCACCTATGTGTGTCACACATGGCCTATGAACACCTATCCTTATGCTTGATTGGAAGGATTTATATTCCTTAGTCTAATGATGGAAACCTATGGAATTTATTTATATACTATCCCTAGCATTTAAATTTAAAATAAAAAACTACACTTAATATATCTAAAATAAATACCATATTCACATAACATTTAATTTGTCATGAATTTTGTTATACTTAATATATGTTATACTATATTAAAATTATAATATAACTTTATAAAATTAATATTTTACTAATAGTAATATTTATATTCAATAAATATTTTTCTTTATTATTAAATTCTTGTAATCATTTTATAAATAGAAATTAATTAACTGTATACCCTTAAATATTTATTTAAATTAAAAAAATAATAATTTGTAAATCTTAGGATGTTTTAATCTACCCTCCTTAAAAAAATTATATCATTAAATTTTTAATAATTAAATAAATTTTTATATTCCTACCTAAATTTAAAATATGTTCATTATTATACCACTTTTGAGTTTGGTAAAGATAAATTTCGTTGAAAAATAATAGAAATTTACTCCATGAATACATTTCCTAAAAATTATAGGTCATTTTAAAATAATGTTTATGTAATATACTATCTATCACTAAAAATATGACCTCATAGTCCTAAGAAAATTTGTACAACTAAATAACCTGCAAATGATATTATTGTAATCTCCAAGGTTTTCAAAACATTTCCATTCACTCCAATAATAATGACTCTGGCAGCACTCTTGAGTCAGGTTTAGAAAATACTGTACATTTTTTATATAAATTATTTCACTAAAAAAATATATTATGAGGATCATTTAGGTCATGATTTTGGTGGTATTAGATAATATAATTAAATATTAGAGTGTATAATAATATTAAAAAATTTCCATTAATAATTTTATGTTTTCACTTGAGGTAGAATATTAATCAAGTCGATTAAAAATTTATCTTCTACTAATCACTACACCGGTGAAAATAATTTTATAAACATTGGTGAAAACAATGTGGCTATGTGAGGGGGTTTGAAACAAGTGGTTAAGTCATTTAATTTATAAAATAATATAAAAATTCATTCTAAATTATTTTGTTTGACAAAAATTATTTTATCTAAAAATACATTCCGATTAGAAATAATTTCCCCTAATTCATTTAGGTATTTTATAATCGAAAATACCCAATAAGTCATTCATTTAAAAAGTTTCATTATAAATACATAATATTTTTAATACCCATTTTATTTATAAACTTTGTATCCTTATAAATATATCAATATTTAAAAAAAATTAAATCATTACTTTTGAGGATAATATCACCTTATATAATTTTACGATACTCTCAAAACATTGAGAAAAGATTGTGCCCAATAAAAATATTGGTGGTCTCAATGTCAATTTTAGGATAGATCTCCCTCGACTTTATTGTTTCACTACCTAATCCTTATAATCATAATCAACACCCATTTTCCAAAATCTAAATATTTTTTTGTAGTGATTTCTATTATAATTATATATCAATTAAAATAATCGATCAAAAGCTTAACATCTACATAATTTATTTTCAAAGAGGTTAAAATTAAATATCTAAAAAACAGAAAAAACTAAATAATGAAAAGTCCCTAATTTCTTAAATATTTTAATTAATCTAAAATTCCATGGATAACACCTAAATTAACTCGTAGGAATTAAAATTAATAAAATAATTTTCATAATATATATAGAATGTCATTGTGAAATATAGATAATGGACACAAAAGAAATAAAATCATGATTGAATTCCAAAAAATGTATTTTAAGAAGTAAATATCTCATACAAGAATGATTTTAATGAATTAAATATTATCAAATCCTTGAAAACAACATACTCTATAAAAAGGGTTGTGGAAAATTTTAAGTCAAAATATTCAGATACATTTCCTTCCCCTGAAGATTCCTAAGGATTTTACCCTCTAAAAAACCTTAAAGGACAACATCATAGAATAAAAATATGTAATTTCGGAAGCAAAGAGGAATAGTTTTTGTAAAATAGAATCATAGTTTATAACTCCTGTATTTTAGGAGTAATAAAAAGTGTCATTTTAGATGAGATTCTAACATGAAATTATATTATTTAAATATTAAAGACTGTTAAATGAATACTTTGTTTCTTGAATATTTATCTATAAAATGATAGAATTATATGTTTCCTATATTTTAAGGTCATATAAAATGGTGAATATTCATTTAGAAATGTTTACATAAAATATAGTTTTGTTCCACTATTTACTATTCAACCATGCACAACTACCTTATGCGTGGTTCGATAAATATTATTTTGTTCATTCTCTACCACTGACCATTCATATATAATATTAGGGACATAATTTAAATGTTGATTTGGTACTTTTTTTCAAAATATATAATTTTTTAAAAAACATACATTGATGAAACCATGATATGACTGATATAATATTTTTCTCCCTATATAATAATCCACCATAACAAAAATTGTAATGGAAATAGGGGCATTTATGATGTTTGTGGAAGGAACATCTGATACAATTCACCTGATCGATATTCATGGTGTGCAGTATATATATATGTCAATAGTAAATGTAATATATATATATATATATATATATATATATATAAAATATGTCACTACATTTATTCCAAATAATAAGGAATGTGATGATTGGGAGTGAAACTCGAGCTGTAGACAATCCGCAAGGTTGGAAAACAAAGTTGAATTGTACACCTTGGTAAGAAATATAAAGTTATATGAGTGATCCAATTTTTCCATTGATGAATTTGAAAATCTACATCCAACGGTACTAAAAATATACCTTGGTTTATGTAAATATTTATACATTGGTTTTATGCCTCTAAATCATGTTGGGAAGACAACACCTTCTTTTGTTCTATTTATATATATATATAGAATATTCTCATGTAATGTTATTTATGAAGGAACCGAAGTGTTGAAGCATCATAACCATATGAACATATTAATATTTTCATACATAAATACATACATACATACATATAATCATACATACATACATACATATATATATATAATTTGAATTATCATTTGACATAGAGAGTTGGGAGTGGAAGATAACACTGATTCAACCATTTTTATGGTTCATAGATTGTCGTTAGGTTATGTGTAACCCAAGAATACTACTCTGAAACATTTTATACACACGCAGACACAAACACACATACAAAAACAAACAAACAAACAAACAAACAAACACACACACACACACACATATATATATATTATACGAGTATCTTAATAATGATAATGGGGAAGGTGAAAAATGTGTTAGGTTTAGTGTGTGAGGAAGGAGATGGTGTATGAAAAAAATTTAATAGTTGAGACCTATTGGATCAAATTACTCATGTTATTTATATATATTTATAATGTAGGGATATATTAATCATGCTCTATGATCCCAAATCATAGATCTAATCAGTCTTATGCTCACATATAAGAGATTAAACTTCTGAAACTCACTGAATACAAGTATCTGGGTCCACTCTTGGCATATCCTCTTAGTTAATCATGAGAAATGTTATAACCCTCTCCCTCTCTCTAGTTTGTGTTTCACACAACCTATACACCCCCCCCATAATCCTTTATTGGATGGATTGATATTCATTTTCCTCTATGTTGGATTACTATGATCAATTTTTACGTACCATACCATGTAATTTAATTTAAAAGAAAAAATAAGTCAATATATCTAAATTAAATACTATATTCACTTAAAAATTTATTTATCACAATTTATACCTTATTTAAAATATGATATTCTTTAATAAAATTTTAAATTACTTGTATAAATGTAATATTTTATGAACTGTTGTTTTTATATTCAATAAATATGATTTCATTGTTATTAAAGTATAATATTCATCATAAAAATAGAAACTGACTAACATTATACCAATAAAAATTTATTTTAATGTAAAAAATATTACACTAACTAAATCGTATGATGTTACATTAATGATATTCATAGATATTAAATAATATATTTTACTAGGAAAAATTTCATTTGAAAAGTGTTAACATGTCTAAGTTTTCATAAAGTTATTAACAATCATACCATTGAAGAATAACTCATTTTGATAAAATTATCCACCAATGTTAAATACTTTCTCATAATCACATTAATTCTACATATTAATTTTTAATTAAATTGTAAAATAACATGAAATAATTAAATTTATAATAATTTTTTAACAACTTTTTTACAACCCGACCCTAATTAGGGAAAAATATACAACTAACCCAAGAATTCCCCCATATTCCACGGTGTGGAATCTAATACAAAAAAATATTAAATGGGAGGAATTTTCCTATTTTACAAGTTCACACACACCTGAACATATCAATTTACAAGCATTAATTAATATTGATAAATATATGAAATAGCTAGAATATTAATCAAGCATGCAAAACATTTAAGTTGAAATAGTATGACCATGACAAATAGAATGTAAAGGGATAAATACCAAACCATCCTAAAATATGTTAGAAACTAAAAAAAATGGATAGAAAAATTGATGAGAGATCCCATATATATATATCTTAGCTTTAAATACTATATATGGTCAAATTCACCAAGTATCCCAAATCTTTACTATATTTATCCCTGATATGTACGTCATCTATATAAGACACGACACATATGGGAAAAGCTCATATAGGGGTGAGAATATATATACACAACATAAAACCATATAAAATGAAGGGGAACTAGTAAGAGACATGATATGAATCAATAATAATCAACTCAACCCAAAGTAATAAATAAACCTCATCTAACCACATGGAGTACAAAACGTCATACAGGTGGACTACACGTCGTGTCTTTTCCACCCATAGCAAGAGAGTAAGATGATAAAACAACAGGGAAATTGATATATATATATATATATTATAAAACCAATGAAACCCTAATGGGAGAGAAGGGGATCTCTATCTCATAACCCGACCAAGTAATATAACACCAATAGTTCTAAAAGACCATCAATGATGACCATAATCACATTAGTGTAACCAGAATTAACCGTGTTTTGGCTCACACATCCCCACTATGTCAAAAAGTCGAGGTGGAACAATATATAAGTATAGGAAGTTAACCCTAGTGCATTAGGGGTGTCACTCAATTGTAATCCATATAGGACATGTGCCCTGATGCGTAGGGGGGGATTTACTATATAGGTTGAGGACCAACACCCTGGAGTGTTAGGGGGTTCCACTATAGTGTCACAAGGACTCATTCCCTATCCGATAGGGAGTTCTAAAAGACATATAGAGGACATGTTCTCTAGTGTCCTGGAGGGGTGCTACACAAGTGTCACGAGAACCCACACCCTATCTGATAGAGGGGTTCCACACGGTAGAGAGAATAAATATGACTTGGTGTGTTAGGGGTGTTCCACTCTTGTGTCCTGAGGACCCACACCCTATATGATAGGGGTTGCAGTCAGTAAATAAAGGACATTCTATTTAGCGATTCAGGGGGTTCCACTATTGTGTCACTAGGTTTTGTTCCCTATCGGATAGGGGGAGTCCACCCTGTAAATAGAGGACCCATTCTCTAGTACATTAGGGGGTTCCACTCTAGAGTCATGGAACATGATCCCTATTTCACTATTATATAGGGGGTTACACTAGGTAAGTAGAATAATCATGGCCCATTATTTTATGGGGGTTCCACTATATTATCACAAGGACCCACACCCTATTTTAAAGGGGGTTCTACTCATTAGGTAGAGGACTTACACTCTGGTCTGTTAGAGGGGTTCCACTATAGTGTCCCTCGTGATCATATCCTTGAACACTATCATCGTTGAGTGACAGTTAAGAAAGAGTCATTACTAAAACACCTCAGAACATATATCAGAGTTCACTAAGGATGTCACCATAAAATTCTATATAAAAAAACACCAAGAATATACCACTTGTGGTTCAAAATCCGAGTCTAAATGAAGGAGAGAAAAGAGATTAATTTTTTAAAAAAATGAAACAAGGGTTACATGTCATGTGAGGGTAGCCCACAATGATTTTTTCCACTCTATTTCCAGCTAGTTTCCTTGGAGATACACAGATCACTACCCATGCAAATATACAGGACCTATTTGAGCCACCTAGGGTCCCGACCGTGCCATATCACTGTGTTTTTGTACTTTTCCATTGTCTATGTACTTAGGCACACAATGTGTGCTGGCCATGCACATGAATGTTTACTTCTATAGTACATTCCAATTTTCCATTATTATTTTTAAATAGTATATGGGGGTCCACACTATTTGGGATACGTAAAATTCCCCGAAACCAAATCTATCAGAATCAAGGGCCTACACATCATGTTTTCTTCAAACAATATGGTGTGACATCACATTTTACTAGAAACTGATATCCAAAATACATTATCTAGATATGATTGTTCTAACTTTGAATGAAGCCTCAAATTCTTGTTAATGTAGTACATCTAAACTCTAGTTGGCAACTCTGGTCCTCCAGTGCCAAGAAATAGAATTCTTCTTCTTCCTGTGAAAACCCATTCAAACCTCTGCATCTCCACTCAATCCCGTCATAATATTCCATATCATCTCAAATACATAAAAAATATCCACACCTATTATTACACGATTCAAAACCAAATCCTTCCATGATTGTTGATATACTTTTCGCACATGAAACTGTCACAAATTCATGGGTCCGATCAGTCTCAGTCCCACCTGACAACATCGAATCTCGACACTTTGGTCCAACGATGACTAACACAATGAGTTTTTTGGGAGAAAGAACTTGTAAAGGGTTTTAAAATGGTTTTCCAGAGAACTCTATGACAAATAATCTAATTGGGAGATCCAGGGATTGGAAACAATATGTTAAACAATTTATTTTCAATACACTGGCACATGAAATTGACCACAATTGGAATAGATAAATGAAATAGATTGATATTTCTCAATAATTTAACCAAATGTGGTATAATTCACAAATTATTATTCTTACAAAGGGATTGGATCATTGTTTTGAAGTATGTGATTTCCAATGATTGAGAAGAGTAATTATGTTCATTGTGATTTGATATTCTTTGATCTAGAGATTTATCGTCGCCAGATTCGATTGTCCAACAGAATGAGGAAGAACATATCTCAATCCTCTTAGGGATTACACAAGTAAAACTACATAATTTTACAAAATATGGAATATATATGAATTTATGTTATGATAACTTAATTAAAATAAATAAATTTAATTATTTATTTTAACTAAACACATCCCCCAATAGTCTTTATTTTTGAATTCCCTGTCATGACCCTTTTTAAATCTAACCTAGCATAAAAATCATGTTCTCGAATCAAACAACGTCTCAGATTTATCTTATGAGACTCTATTTAAGATATATCCCATTTTACATAATAAATTGTATGAGCGTAGTATAAAATATATTTAATATTTTTATAAAATTAATTCCATGCACACCGGGCCTCAAAATCACTCGTTGCCTCAGTGTCTGGCTCTAAAAATATTTATAGTAACATTGAAAAGGATTGCAAGGAACAAATGGGTCTCTAAATAATTCTGTCCTTCAATATTTTCATCAACTAAAATTAAAAATATAATAAAATTGGGATAATGTGACCACATCTAGCTCTCCCACACCCATGAACTATCTTGCATGTTCTCATGATGCTACATCACGCAAACCGAGGAATGTTCTATCCATGAAAAATCATTTCATTCCAATCTCCAATCACCAATGGGTGCTCCAAAAAAGTGGATCCCTCCTTGATGTACACCTCACAAAACTGAATAATGTGCATGTGGTCATACAATTATCTCATCAACATAGACACATAGAAGACATCATGCACCTACTCCAACTATGGGGTAGGTTGAGGCGATAATAAACCTTATTGACCCTATGAACGATCTAGAATATCCAAATGAGAATCGTGGATAGATTTAATCTTCAATTGAATATCCAAAATCCATATCATTGGTTGAATAATAGGAAAACATCATCTCCCAACTTGAACTCCCAGGGTCCATGATGTTTATCTTCATTTGATTTATGCTTACTATGGGTTTTCCCCATCTGCTCACAGATGGCCTAGGCATTCTATGTCATCACCTATTCCAACTATAGACCCATAAGAGATGCCGCTCCGATCACTGTCCAACAAAAAATTGCATTACAAGGTCTCCCATACATATTCATGATAGGTTCCATGATGATAATAGATAGGTAGATATTACTATACACAAAATCTACCAAGGAAAAGTGATCCTATCATAAATGGATTAAGACTAACATGAAATACCTCATCAAATCCTCTAGAACTAGGATAGTGTGCTCATTATGCCTATCCTTCTGGTAATGATAGTTTAGAATCATCTTCATATGGGTTCCAAATTCCTCTTGCAGGAATCTCTACAATCATGATGTGAACTACATATCATGATGGAAGACAATAGTCAAGTGAACCCTATGAAGTTTAATAATATCTTGTGTGTATATATACCCTAAACACTCCACCTCACTCATCTCACTGATACCAAGGAAGTGTTACGACATCATGAAATGGTCATGTAACACCCATATGGTTTTAAACCCCTTCACTATCCATGGAATCCCTATAATTAAATTCATCTATATTTTATCCAATTTCCACTCTAGGTTGCAAAGGGTCTTTAAAAACCTACAATAATATGGTGCCAGTCTTTCACCTGCTAACATGTGAGGAACCATTGGATAAATTCATCCATGATACATCTCATGATGGACCACCAAAAAAACTAATGAATTTAATTATACATATTACTCACACTAAGATGTAAAAATAGAAGATATGTGTAACTCTATCATCGCCTACTAAAGCATCATTACTATGACCATTGTACTTCCGTAAAAACTGATGATAGGTTTCCCTTCTTTAGAATATCAATATGGCGAATCTATTATATATATCTGGTCACTCATGACCTCACTTTTGATGTCTCCCAACTGTGACTCTCTATAATGATGAAGTAGAGGAGGATTCAACACGATCAACTAAAGAAATTTTACACCCTTCTACTCAACCAGGGCCAGCTGTAAGGAATCCAACAACTTAGACACCCCTTGCACCAAACGAACAGAAGTCATCCTATTATAGAAATATTCTACTATGTTTCCCTTCCCCAGACTATAGACTATCTCAAATTCATATTCATACAGAAACCTCAACCTATGATATTGTCTTAGTTTCAATTTCCTCTATGTGAAGGAATACAAGAGACTTTGATGGTATAAGTAAACCCTGAAGTGCACCACAAAAAGATAGTGCCTCGACATCCTCTAGAAAAATACTAGTAATTCTATATTTAGTTTTTGATTCATGTATTTATACTAATGAGGTTTCAATATCCTCAACCCATATGAGGTAACTACCCACCACTGCATCAACACACACAAAATACTAACTACTATGGGATCACAATACACTACATACTTCATTCCCAATATCGATAGACTCAAAACATGAGCACTCAACAGATGAACCCTAAAATACTTGATGAACCACTATCACTTCTCTATATAGGTATAAGGATTCCATTTTTGCATCAGTTCGGTCAAAGAGGCTGAAATTCTAGAGAATTCTGACACAAACCTCCTATTGTAACATCCGAGGTAACAATAGAATAAGTGTTTTTCATATTTATTAATAATTATGAATTATATAGAAATTATAAATTAACAAGCATTATATGTTCAATACAATATATGATACTCAAAAATTATTTTCTCTAAATCTATAATTTATTGAAATACTAAGTTATGCTGAACAATAATATATATTGTCGATATTATTAATAAATATTGTCATTTTGTCAAATTTTAATAGAAGATTTACATTAAAAATAAATTTCAAAACATTTAAAATTTTCAAATTAACAAATAAAAATCATTTTCTGATTTTTAATATCAAAATTTACATTGGGTAAGTTTTTGGTATTTTTATGAGCAGTTTCATTTTTTGATGAATAGTGAAAACATTAAATTTTAATTGAAAACTGCTTTTTTGTCTAATTTATTTATATATTTTAATAAAATATTTAGTTAGTATTAAAGTATAATTATATCAATTTTATATCACATTAACCAATTTATATCATTGGTATCAATTTCACATTGAAATTTTATATAAAAATATTTTAAACTTTGGATCAATTTTACTTTAAATACTTGTTGTTTTATCCCTTCTATAGGATTAATGTTTAATTAATTTATGCCACATAAGTGATTTAAATTTATTAAATTTTATTAAATTTTTTAAATAAAAATAATTATCAATTTCTATAATGTTAAACATATTTTTCTACTATAAATATTAGTGAATTAATTTAAAATTAATTACAGCGATTACTGTAAAAATGTCTTTACTTAGTGGTTTAGAATTAATCATATAGGTACAAATGACATATAAACTTGTCTAAAATCCAATATATATAAATATTTCGACCATAAAATTCCTTTTATCAAAAAATGGATCTTTATTTTAGGCACATGATGTAAGGGAGACCTCCCAATAGTGTTTAACTATTTATACTTAAAAGAATTCCACTCCACCTCCAATATAAAAAGGCACTCACCCCTCCCCCCCAACTTCATCACACCCATAATGAAATATTTATCTTCCATAAAATTCCCAAATAATCTCCCAAAATAACCCCTCTCCCTAGAGGCCTCACGTTGGGAAGATATCCAAAAAATAACTCGATTTTTTCCAACAAAAAGGAGATACTCGAAGAAGTGGTAACATTCATCAACATGCATTTTTATTTTCTTTCCTTTTCCAATAATTTATTTTCACATTATATAGTTAGTATTTAATGAACTAATTATCTTAAATATACTAATATGTTTTTATGTTAATGGTTCCACATACACCTATACACACTTCCATTAAATAGACCGTAGAATAACTTTTCATGTTTACAGTGGACTACCACATCCCGAAATGATGTAATATGTTTTCCCTTTACCACAATTATTGGTTAAAAGTTATTATGAAAAAAATTTATATTATATATATATTATATTTATTTTTCACCATACTTATGGAATTTTTATATACACATACCTTTATGCTTTCAATTTTGTGGGAATACAAATTGTATCATCAAAATGATATGATATGATCAAAATTTACATGGAATTTGCCAAGGGTGTATTTAATAAAAATATGTGACATAAATATCATTTATATTATATTAAATATATAATTATCATTCTATAAATATAATATATCATTTTATTTATTATTCACTCACATACTAAAAAAATGATAACATCATTCATGTATGTATAAACTACCACCTCCTCGGCCAGATGTGATTACTTTTTTATATCAAAATAATTATATATGGTTAAATTACATGTTATTTATAAGATAATTAATTTTATTTTAAGATAAAATTTACATACCTTATTTTCTTGTTTATCTTAATAAAATGGGAATGTTAATCATGCGTACGTATAACCTACCATCTCCATGATCAAATCATCATTTCATATTCTATAACCATATCTAATTATTGGTTTAAATGTATAAATTATGTATAAATATGAAATTTTGTTATCATTAATATTATTTATATCTTTTACGTAGGACCCCATTAACAAAAGTTGACCTATCATATTCATTTTTTACAAATAATACGAATATGGTCAAAACACCCCATGTCAACTTAAATGTATAAGTGGTTGTTTAAAACATTTTAAAAAGAGAAATAAAAGTAATGTTTAAATTGAAAAAGGTTCTAAATCATGTAAATAATTAGCATATATTTATTATTTAGGAATAAAAAATACACATGTGAAAAGTCACACTCACGGTAAGGGACTTTGTCTCAATCTCCTTTAATTGAAGCATATCATGATGTTAGGACCCATTATTATTTTAGAAGGTATATATACATCCCATTTGACATGTTATATCGTGAATTTCATATATTATCATTATATAATTTTTTTAATTCCATTCTTCATGTAAATTTTATGATTCAAATAATTCAAAGTTATATAAGGAACTTTTATTTTAAAATATCTTTTTAATTGTTTTAATATTTAATTTCAAAATAATATTCCTCCATATAGATATTCTTGATATTATTTTATATGGTTACTTATCTAAATGTTTTATAAAATAATTTTTATATCTATATATAATTTTATTCAATTTTTTTCAAAAAGGAAATTTTTATGTGTTTTTTATGGAATATTTTGACAAATGGAAAAATAAATGTTATATTCTAAACATAAAAATTGATAATGAATTTTCCAATTCAATGGACATTATTTGTATTTTTGGAATCCTTTATAGTATTTAATATTTCCTTAAATGAAAATAAGTCTCTGTTGTTTTTGTTATTTATGTACTGAAATTGGTTTTCCCATGAAAATGGGTATTTTTATTGAAAATGGTCCTTTAAAAAAAATTCTATTTTAATATTTGAATGTAATTTTAATAACATTTTAATATAGTATATCGAACAATTAAATGATTTATTTCATGTTTTCATTCATGGAAATTATAAATGATGGGTACGCCAAGATAATAGTAATTTAACCAATTATAGGTTAAAAGATTGGTGCACACATATAATATTCCAATACGTTGGAAAATGAATATATTATCTATAAATTTATATCAAATATTTTTCATATTGTTATTTCAATCTATAAGTTTTTTTTTGATTCTATGTGATGGTTTTCTATGGTACCTATATGACTTTTCTATGTTTTCTAATGAGTTTTCAAAAATATCATTTATTTTAAGAATGTAAAATAAATTATATCTTTTAAGGGAATGATATTAACCTTTATGGGTAAAATTATATCTTTTTATGAAGTGGGTTTTTATGTTTTTTAATGATTCTCAATGGACTAGTGGTTTACTTATTTTGCAATCCCATACCAAGATTTTTATCCCCATCCAAAATTTTTAAATTTTTTCCAATGGATTTAATGATGAGTAAGGGATTAAAAGTGGTTAATTTGAAATTAATGAAGAGTTTTCATAAACAATATCATGCTTTATTTTAAAAAATTTATGTTATAGGAATAATGTGTACTAATTTTAAGTGTCTACTTTTTATTTCATGTTTTTATGTATGAATTATGGCATAATTTATTAAAACACTAAACATGAAAAGCTTCTCAATGTAAAATAAAGTAATTTCTTGATTAAAACTAAAGATAATGTAATGTTTAAGGTTGTGTCCTTATAGTTTGTATAAAAGGACATTTTTGATAACATTAGATGTTTGAGCAATATTAATACCATTACCTTGAATGATTTTACATTATGGTCAAGTTAAATTGCTATAGTATTGGAATATTTTTATTTTTCTTCATCTAAACTATGTCCTTTCAGAATGGTTTTCTACAAAGAAAATAAGGAAACTATAGTGGGAAGGAACCAAGAGGAAAATATCATTCCAAATCAGTATTCTATGATTGATGGAATCATAACAAAATATATTATTTTATGGATGACTCAGTTGACTCAAGAAATAAAGAGTGGTAGTATCCTTGCTAGATAGAAGCCTAATATATTTCCAATGAACACATATTTTGTGGAAAATTTTATTAAGAAATATCCCACATCATTCAGTGGATCATCTAACTTGGTGTTATCTAAAGGTTAAATCACTTATTTTGAAAATATGTTCGATGTCATGGGATATTTGAAACATAAAAAATTAACCCTTTTTAATTTATCATTTTCAAGGTGAAGTTGATCTATTGTTGTATTTGGTTAAGAATACTATTGATGAAAATGATATTGATTCCATGTAATGGGAAATATTTAAGGGATTTTTCCATGAGAAGTATTTTCCCAATTTTATTAGACACTTAATTGGAATTTTTTTTGTAATTGAGGTAAAAGATAAAGAATCTACAGTTGAATTTGAAGGAATCTTTAGAATATTCGACAGGTATATGCCTAAATTTATTCAGGATACTAATAGAGGAATTAATTAGGGTTTCTAAGAATTTGATTTGTTTCTATAAAGAGCATTGGATGAATGGGAATTTAAAATCTATAAGAAATCTCTTCCCTAAGATGAAAAGGGTGAGATTGTATTTTCCCTCAATTATGTTCCTCGAGATGATTAATGTAAAAAGATTTCAGGATGGAAGGTTATGGGGAAACACACAATAATGAAATATGGAGGTATTAAAATAATGTTCCAATCTTATTGTAATATCACTAAAAAGCATCGGAAAAAATGTATTATTAATATAAGGATGTGTTACCAAAGTAAAATGTTTTTCCACATGGCCTGTCAATGCAATGGAAAGAATCATGTAGAATCAAAGAATGTGTAACTAATAGCTATCATATGATATGATGATTGTTCTATAATGAGATGTGTCATCATTATAATTCATTTCAATGTTAATTTCATAGGATGTAAATATTTATTATTGGAAACTGAAAGGTATATCAAGGTCATTTGTTACTACTGTAGTTAATTTTTGGCCATCAAATAATGTGCTGAAACATATGTTACTTGTGTATTTGAATTAATCTAGTACCCTTTTTTACTATAGATCATCATATTATTTCATTTCAATTAATGTTTCTATAAATTGGGAATAACACCTAGTGATTGTAAGAGAGAAATTTTGGAAAAAACATCAGGGGGAATTATTAAAGAAACCAAGATTTATAGGGATATTCATATTTTAATTAGTGAGATGGTCTTTGAAAATATTATTAAACTTTCCACATAAGAGTTTTTTATCATTAATGGTATGGATTAGATTTTAGTATGTTATGATAACATAGATTTTACTACTATGAATTTTGTGTACAATGATTTCATTAATTCAATAAGATTCTAAGATGTTAATAAATAGATTATATATTGTAATGAAAGTTACCTAGATCATATTTTTGAAAATAAGGAAACGATTTAATTTAGTATTGTTCTAGTAGTTGATGAATGCATGGATGTTTTTTGGATGATTTTATTGGGGTCATTTCTGATTGATAGGTTGAGTTTGCTATTGACTTCGTACCCAATTCTTAGAGTATTTCTAAATCCACATATTGAATGGATCTTTTTGGACATTTATAATTGAAAACTAAAATTTAAGACTAATTAGTTAAACATTTTATCCAACCTAGCACTTCACCATTGGGTGATCATATTTTTTTTAAATAATGATATATCAATGAAACTTTTAATTGATTTTAGATCTTTGAATAATGTCACTATTAGGTATAAGTATCCATTACCTTATATCGATGATTTTTCTTATCAACTACAATGACCACATTTTTTTCAAAGTTTGACCTGAGGTTGAGGTACCATAAGTCAAAAGTGGAAGAAGACATTATAAAGAATGTGTTTCAAACATGATATGGCCACTTTGAGTCTATAATTACTCCATTTTTGTTATTTAATTGACCATTTGTATTCATGGATCTTATGAACAGAAATTTTCATGAGTTGTTAGATAAGTCTGTGGTTTTTTTATCAATGAAATTTTAGTATATAATAAAATTAAAAATTTACAAGAAAAGTTTCTAAGGGTTGTTTTTAAAACTTTAAAATAATAAAAAAAATTATGTGAAAATTATCAAGTGTGATGTTTTGGAATAAAATTTCAGCTATTGGTTATATTGTTTCTAATGAAAGAATAACTACTGATCCTTGTAAAAAAGCCACTAACTAATGGAAAAAATCCAAAAATATTCTAATGATTCCTAGTTTTCTTGGGTTATTAGGTTAATATCGGTGGTTTTTGATAAACATTCTTAATTTTCTATCTCATTAAATAATTTCGCTTAAAAAAGAGTTAAGTTCATCTGGACAGAGGAATGAGATGATTGTTTACAAAAACTGAATTGAAGATTGGTGAAAGCTCCAATATATTCCATTCCTTATATAAATGGTGAACTCGTCATCTATGACGATTCCTTATTGAAAGGACTTGGTTGTGTTCTAATTCATAATGAGAAGGTAATTTCTTATGTTACACATCATTTGAATCCTCTTATGTTGAATTACAAGACATGTTATTTTGAATTAGATGATGTCAATTTTGCTTTAAAAATATAGAGTCATTATTTTTATGGATTAAAGTTTTAAATATATACTAATCACAAAATTCTAAAGTATATATTCACTTAGAAATAATTGAACATGAGAAAAATAAGATATAAGGAACTAATTTGAGATTATGGTTTCATGACTCATTATTATTTTGGATAATTAAATAAGGTGGATGATGCTTTGAGAAATAATGTTATTTTAGCCATGTTACATTGCCAACATGACCCTTTGGTTAATAATTTGACAAATTTTGGGATATAATTTGTGGATGTATGGTCATCCACTTTTTTGTTTCTGGTTTTAGTGCACCTAAATTTGTCAAAAAGAATTAAGAGGGATCACGTGGTGGAGAAATTATTTCATGAAATGGTAGTATCCATTAAAAAATGGAAATATTTTTAATCTTAATATCTATGAAGAAGGTGTTTTATAATTTTGAAAAATATTATATTTTCCTTATGATTCAAATTTGAAGAATGATTGGTTGAATTAAGCTCATAGTTCTCTATTTTCTATTCATCCTGGAAGCACAATGATGTTTAGAGTAATTTCATCAATGTTAAAGAAAGTAATTTCATGACTAAAACTAATGATTATGTAATGTTTAACTCTGATGCCTTATACCTACAGTACCCCACCACGCCAAGAAAGCTTTACACATATGAAACACTCATGGGTGGCTCCTGAGATAGCATTGAATAAAAATTCACTTGGTCCATGGGAAAACAATTTTAGAAATGAAATTTCCCAAAATGTGAACCTCTTGAATCTAGAACATGAACTTTGATAGATTTTCATAGATAAGTTTCTCCTAAATAATGTCTATGACTATCCTCAAGTTATCTATATGATCTTCCTATGACACAACTTATATGAGTTTTTTCATTAACGAAGAGAACCACAAACTGTTCCATGTATGGATCGAAAATCCAGGTTCATCAAATACATAGACACAGGGTAGTAATTCATCACACCAAAGGGAATTACATGAAAATCATATTTTCCATAACGACTTCAGATATTCAGCTTCATTATATCAGCCTCACGAACCCTCAAAATATGGTATTTTTACCTGATATTGATCTTTGAGAACCATTTTGTTCCTCATATCTAGTAAATAGGTCATCAATCATCGACAATAAATACTTTTTCTTTATCTTGAACCAGTTAATGTAATGATATTCTACAAAAAACTGTAAGATCCTATCCTTAATTTCCAAAAACAACATTGGTGGTGCCCATTGAGAAACAGCAGGCCTGATGACACCCTTATCTTGAAGGTAATCCATCAGTAACCACAACTCCATGATATCAACATGATCAATCTTATGTGACACAAGAGATATCAGAGCTGTCTTGGAACGCAAGTCGATTAAAAACCCCATCTCCCACCATAGCGGTAGTCCCATAATTTCTTTGAGAATGATTTTTATATAATCCTCCATGGTTGAAGGAATATAGATTCTTGATGAGTTGGTTTCTCTAAGATATATACTTCCCAACATATGGGTGATGTATTTCTGCCTCCTACTAACAAAACCTACTCATCCTACCATGAGATCTCTCTTGCCCAAAATAGGGAATCTCGTCTCATCAGGGATAAGGCATCTTACCGATTTGTAGTGAAAGTCGACATGCTCTCTAACCATGGATAAAAAATCCATACCCAAGATGGGGTTATAGGGTTCCACTATTATGACCAAAATGACCGAAATGAACATTTATCTAATAATATATAGCTCTCACTACTAGTAAATAAAAGATATATAACAATCATTCCCTGTAGGAACCTATAGATGAAACTACTGGGAAAACGCCTATAATGGGAGAACCAGATCTCTCACAAAGTGTATAGAGTTTAAGTAATTACATAAAATTATTTATACTAATTTTGAGGAGAGATTAGAATATACATAGATCCTACCTCTAATCATCTCTGGTGTCACTGAGTCATAAGCCTTCATTTCCCACAGATGTCTATAGCCCCGACTGCCAGCTCCCGAGAAGGATGCGTGGTGGTGGTGGTAGAAGGATCTCATCGCATATCCCACTACACATAGCTCATCCTTATAGTGCTCTACCTATCCCCCTTCCATCTCTACATAACTAGGTCCTCCCCACCCTTTCCTAAGAGACCCTTCATCACAATGTTTGCTATGCTACAAAAGTCCGTTAGATATTTTCATTCCCTAATCAACATGTTGTGTTGGGAAATCACATGCCATGTGACATCACCCTTCATAGGAATATCACTGACCCTCTCAAGGATTTCACGGTTCTCTTTACTTTCTATATGCTTCACAAACACATGCAATAGTCTGATTCAATGGAGGTCTCCTACACCAAGAACCTATCGATTGGAACTTTCTAGATCATGAAGATGACTTAACCCTATAATTCCTAGTTCCATATCTACCTGCTTTGAAACCCTAAAAAAGAAATATTTCTTCCACTAGTGCCTGATCTAACACCCCGACATTGGTGGGTTGTATAAGGGAACCACACTTAGATTGATCACTCCAAGGAGTCCCTACTCAATCATCCTGTCTCAGAAGTAGCTATCCCAAATCATGTAAAAAAAAGTACCACATATGGTATGTAAACCTTTCAACATAGTCATCCACTCTCATATCTCCCTCATATAGCTCTAGAAGGTCTTGAATCTGAATTGAGTGCATGCATTATGGGTATTACTACTCATCAAATAATTACCAGATGTCGGGCCATGAGAGTTTCAAATCATCATGCATTAAGGTAACAAGACTCCACAAGTGCCCAGATGATCTATAGAAAAGTGTAGATTCTAGTGTGACTGCCTAATTCATATTTTCATAGAAAATACTAAAAACAAAAACCACCAAATCTATCCAATCAACTTCTACCTATGAAACAGGATCACCGTGGAACCTCAGTGGCCTATAGCACTAGAACGTGTTAATTACACTAATCATGTGCGCATCCTCAACATACCCATCTAGTATGATATATTTCTCAACAGGTGGGGGTTCTCTTACATATCCACCTAGTGGAATAATCTAGTGGAATGCACCCTAAAATGATGCCTCATCACTCATCAAATCCTCATCATTATCTAAAACTGATAACCTGGCTAGCTATCATCATTGAGACATCCTAAAATTTAGCATGAAGTACTATACTCAGATGACCATATATATATATATATATAAACACACACAATGGATAGGTAATTCAATAAGTTAATTCAATGTATCAATACTATATTATGAATGTACCATTGATCCCTAAAACGAATGTCTCTTTAATCTGGGTCATGTTTTTTTGTCAAAGTCCTAATGATTAGATATGTCTACCAAAGAACACATTATTGGGTTACCAGACATGAGAGACACACTAAAGACACATTGATCTTTTTTCCTTAATTCCCAACCACATACTCAAAAGGGGACTACACCAATCACTGTCTGATGGGATAAACCACACTGATACCAATCTGTCATGACCCAACCCTAATCGGGGCTCAAGACAGAACTACCCCATGCCTGAATCCATAGGCCAAGGGTGCTGAAAAGCACAGAAATTCATGTACTAAATAAGAGGTCCTGCTTTTATTTACTTATATTGACACACCTAATTATCTAAAAATATAAGTTAAATGGAATAATAATAAAAATATGAAATGATTAGAATATAAACCAAGCATATAAAACCTCTAGGGTGTACAATAGTATGACCGTAAAAACTATAATGTACAGGGGAAAAATACACACCAACTAGAAAGATTCACCAAACTAAAACAAATTTGAATTTAAATGTTACAAGAGAGAAAAACTTCTGATATCTAGGCTCTGACCACTGTTTGTGGTATAATGCACCAAGTATCCCTAAGCTTCTTTGTAGTCACCATTGACTTGTCCATCATCTGAAAAAGACAAAAAATGTTTGGGAAAATACCATACATGGGTGAGTATATACATACCTATTAGTATACCTCAAAGTATGGAAGGATATGTTAGGGACATGACAAGAATATATAGTAAACATATCAATTGAAATAAAGTATGTAACATCATGTAAAAATAGGGATATCAACACGTTGTGTATGTAGACTACATGTTACGTCTCTACTATATAGAGGGACACACCTCATACTCTTCCACACAGTACCATGGGAAAATATTATAATAGAGTACCCGAACCCTAGTGTGTTAGGTATTCATCAATAAATAAGTATCCATACATGAGGCACACCTTGATGTTTCAGGGGTTATACTATGTTGGTAGGGGACTTGTTCCTCAGTGTGCCAGGGGCGTCCACTCTTGTGTCATGAGGACCTATTCCCTATCCAATAGAGGGGTTATAGACATTTGATAGAGGACCATCACCCTAGTTTATCTGGGGATTCCACTATGGTATCATGAGGACCCAAAAAAAATTTTATTGGGGTTTCCACTTAGTAGATAGTGGAACCACTCCCTAATTCATCAGAGGGATTCCAATCTGGTGTCAAAAGGACCCAAGATCTATGTGATAGGGGTTTCTATATAGTGGATAAGGAACCATTTCCATGGCGCATCAAGGAGTTCCACTCTTGTCTCAAAAGGACCCACACCCTATCTGATATGGGGTTCTACTCAGTAGATAGAGGACGCATGCCCAAGTCTATCAGAGGGTTCCACTCTGGTGTTATGAGGACCCACACCTAATTAGATAGGGGGTTCCACTTGATAGGTAGAGTAACAATGCCCCGATCAATCAGGATGTTCTAATCTAGTGTCATTTAGACCCAAACACTATTTGATATGGGGTTACAATCAATAGTTAGAGGACCCACACCTTAATTAATTTGGTGGGTACCACTCTAATGTATCTAATGATCCTTTTCCCCACCACTACTGTCGTTTTGTGACACCTAAATAAGTTTCACACCCAAAAAACTCACATAACATATGAAATTTTACAATAGAGACCTCCATTGTATTCTATAAGAAACAATACATAGGATAGCCTACTCGCATTCCAAAATATAAGTCTAAACAAAAAATATAAGAGATTTTGAAGCTTCCAAAAAAAGAAAAAAGGGGTAAATGGAGTTTGAGGGGACCCACATGGCATGTGTCCCCGCTCTATCTTCTGGATAAGTCCCTATTGGTACATGTCTTGATACACATGTAGCCATACAATGTGTGAAAAGGATTTACACATCATGTCCCAGCCACTTGGTCCCTTCCCATGCTCTTTGGTTGTATTTCTGAATTATGCCCATGACCATGTACTTTGGCACATGACATATTCTTGGTCGTGCTTGAGACTAGGTACTTCTAGAGTACGTTCCATTTTTCTAGAACAATGTTACAAGGAATTCGGGGGTACCACATGGAATATGATACCTATAATGCAATGAAACATTAGACACCACTACTAGGGACTTCCATGTTGTGTGTTATTCTGACTATATGTCATTTAGTCCCATTTTCACTGAATCTCAGATCCGAACTCCATGCTCGAGATATTATTTTTCATCCTTTGAACTAGTTATCGTGTGCTCTAAAAATCTGTAGATCTATGCTTTGACCAGTGATTTTATCCCTCCTATGTCTAGAAATAGATTCCATCTTCTTCCCATGTAATCCCATATGCAACGCCACACCTCCTCTCGACCCCATCACTTCCATCAGTATTAGATCTCAAATACATGAAAATAAAAACCCTTTATTTCATAATTATACCCCAAATATATCCTTTATCACCAATTTATTCATTGAACATGAATCTATTGTGAATCTAGGGCCCAATCTGGCATGGTCCCACCTAACAATGTTGAATTGTGTCCCCGTGGTCCAATGAAGACTAATGTTAAAAAAATTAGAGGAAGGAAAACTAATAAGGGTTTAAAAACTGTTATCTATGATTTATTTCCTGAAAAAATTAATTTTGATATATTTTGTTAGATTATAATTAATTAAATAATTTAATATCAATAAACGACTGCATTCCATTATCCAAAATTGGAGCATGTCAAAGAAAGGGATTTTTCTTGCTCAACAATTAATTAAAATGAGAGAGAATCCAAAAATTATGAGTCTTACCTGGTGATTAGATCATTTGTAATTAGTCAAAATTATTTCCAATGATATATAAGAGTGTTTACTTTCATTTTTCATTGATCTTCTTCTATCTAGATATTCATAATTTTTTGATTCAATTATCTAATAAAAGGAGGAAGAAAATCTCATGATCCTCATAAGATTTCTATTGCTAAACCTATATGATTTCTTATAATAGGGGATTTATAAAAATTTATATTTGTTTAAATTAGATAAAATAAATTAATATAATTATTTCTTTTAAGAAAATTCACCGGCCAAGGATCATTATTTCCAAATGACCCACGCTAACCCATTTTTGGTCTCTCTTGGGGTATTCATTATGTTTTAGACTCAAACGTTGTCTCAGATTCTTGATCTTTGATTTACTTTATGAGTTATACCGTTTTCTTCATGAAATTGCATGTTCATAATATTAATAATATTAATATTTTTATAATATTACTTTTGATTATGGGAGGAATTAGAATCACATGTTGTCTCAACTCTTGGCTCTGAGAATATATGTAGAAATATTTCAAATTTCTACAAAGAGAAAATTGGGACACTATAAAATTTCACAGTGATATATTAATTTAATTTTTATTATTTTGGAGAAAAAAACCAAACATTTATAAGGGGAAAATAAAATAAAAAACACAACTAAAAATATTGAAAAAAATATGGAGAAGGAAGTAAGATGATGAATATCGAGAAAACATAAAACAATCAAAAAAAGGAGAAAAATAATAACAGTTAATGTGACACAAAAAATATGAAATATTCCAAAAAGTGGATAATAAGAAAAATGTAAATTATAGTAAAAAATAATTTCAAAAAATTATTAACTAATTTATGGTAGTATCCCACCCCTACAACTAAAATCTGTTGCATCCTCACTATAATGAAAATAAAGGGTTAAAGGAAAAGATAAAAATTTGTTATTTATCATTGATTTTTTCTTTTTAAATAATCATATATATAAAAAAATGGAAGAATTAATATTTTGGAAAAAAACTATACAAGATTTGTATATAGATAATGTGGTTTTGTGTTTATCAAATGGAGTGGAATGAATGTATCTAAGATGGTAGGATATGGATTGAAACATGCGACTGATCAAATTCAATGAATCAACTGAAAATATCAGGTCTATATTCATTCCCCTAAAATGATAATTTGTTTTTTAATATTATAATAATAAATCAAAAATATATTTATTAATCTTGACATAAAATAAAAATTCAGATACAATGTGAAATTTAAAATTTAAAAAAATTAAAAGTCTAATACTTGAGAGGGGATTCAATCCAGTGACCACTTGATTCACAAAATTGCACCCAACCTTTGAAACAAGATTCATTCCTTGTATATATATATATATATATTCATTTTTAATCATAGAAAATTATTTTTTATGGGAATGAACACAAAAAGTTATTTTTATTCTACCATTATTTATTTGTGTATATATTCTTACATGGGGTGGTAAAATTATAATATACATCATGTAATTAATTATTTTATCAAAAAGAAAAATATAAAAATATTCAATAGAAACTCCATAAATGTGATGCATGTCAATCAGGTTTACATTCAATATATAAAAAAATGGAGGTGGACGTGGTAAATGGATAATATTGAGAATTTCAATGCGTACCTATCTCAACACATGTTTATCATCCCATATCATCTCAACCAATCCAGAACAAAGTTGTGAGGGTATTAGAGTATAAATAATGATAGAGAAAATATTAAAATCCTCAATTGTGGTGTTTTCTATTACATGATTAAAAATATAGGAAAGGTGGTCCATGAAATCATCAATATAGTCAATAATATCACCCTCACTTGAAAAAATAAACTTTTAGAAGGTAGGAAAAATCAACGATGGTTAGTCCGACCAAACAAAATAATATTTTCTAATAATATTTCATTTATTAAATTAATTTTATTACAAAATTTTGTGGTATTTATAATACGTTAGATTACTAAAAATATAAAAAATTATAACAGGAAAATAAATGAAAGAATATGGGGGGAGAGTTATTTTAAATTTACAACACATCAAATAAGAACACCTAAAAACAACACCATTTAGAAAAAATGATTTAAACAAATGAAGGAATGAAATTAAATAAATAATATTTTATGAATTCATAATGTTATTATAGAAATACACAATATACAATTTCTTCTCCCTAAAATGATGGATTGAATTGACCACATTTTCATAGAACATCAAGTTAATTGATGTGGTTAGTTAAGGTATGGTATAGGTTGGGATTTAGGTCACATACTAGGGAGAATTTATGGGTTCAGAGTGGTTATTTTAAATATTTTTAATACATGGATATAATGAAATGGGTTTTTGTCACAAAGATTGAAAAAAACAAAGAAAAAATATTATATTGAACATTTTTGAGTTTTGTAAAATTATGTTTGTTTTAAGAGAGGTATAGAAAGAATATCAATAAATGCTCACTAAAAAAATTCAAGTTAATTTTTATTAATTTTTAATAATTTTGGTAAAATTATTTGGTTAAAGATTAACCAATATATTTATTATCTTCTAAGACTCAAAACTAATGTACTTGGAATTGAGTTATACCATAGTAATCATGTAGTCAATTTCTTGCACCGATTTAAGTAAAATTTTCATCTCATGAATATTATGATATCACATATATTTGAATGAAATATATTCTTATATTATATAATTAGAACAACACATGTCACACAGTCAATGTATCAAAGTGATCAGTTATAAATAAAACAATATTTCATTCACTCATAATAAGAAAAATAATGAAAATACAAACCATAGTAAGTTTATAATAAATAAAATGATTTAAACCAAAATATACAACAAAATAGTAGCTAATTAGAGTTCTAGAACTCCCTTAATAGGTGCATAACTCTCTCATAATGACCGTTAGATGATTAACTCTTTATGGTGATGTGGGAGAGGATTGAATGGAAATTAATCTACATCTTTGATCATCTTATGTGGATATAAAAATCATTGAAATATAAAATGATGAGTTAAATAATTTCAATATCTACAGTGGTACTATTTCACTCTATTAGGTGATGATTCAATGAGATACCCAAGCTGACAATTTTGAGTAAATATAGAGGGTGGTGTTAGGACATAGTATTTATGAAACTAATTGGATTTTTTTTGGTAAAGGTTTTAGACATATATATATATTTAAAAATTTAAAAGGAATAGATCTATGTCTTGGGTGTTATCACATAAAAGTTTGGGTAAATTATATGTACATTATTAGAGATATAGATATATTACTAAAGTGACCTCTTTATTGTGAATAATTATGATTCTCCCTAATGATTGTACCATTTGGCCTCTTAGTGGGTAAATTTGGATTAATATTCTTTTAGAGAGTTTTATCCAACATGTTCATGGATTTAACCAACAAATATTTTCCATATTTTATTGAAATACCACATTGAATTACAATTCTAGTCCCCCTATATGTTTGTATTTGTATTTTTTCCTATTATACACCAATTTCTTTATGGGCCTTCTAAATTACCATTGATTACAATGTAAATATTAAAAAAAATAAAATTTATCCTTTTATAATTATTTAGAATTATTTACTTGAACCATATGAGAGTTTTAGTTGATCTTTAGGTTAGAAAATTAATCTCAATAAATTTTAATAATGTCAATATAATGATTGAAAAATAAATGTTAATCACAATGTGATCACACCCACACACTGAAAATTTATTCACTCTTATGAAATATCACATTTCAAAATATCTATAAAATTATATATACATTAATATTGTAACACCATGAGATTTTAATATATGATTACCTATAAATAATTCAACATGTTTATAGATTTATCCAAATGCAACACCAAAAAAATTATATGTTTAGACTATTAAAACCTAGCATTTAAATCAATAGAAACAAATAAGAGTAACCACTTTATTAAATATTTAGATATATAAAATATGGTTAATTTTAATATATATTAAATTCAATTGGTATATAAAAAATGACTAATACTATAATTTTATTATAGAAATGGATTTCTTAAAATATTTTCATTCTATGAATTATGAATTTCTATTTCAAGAAACATTATAGTTATGTTTTAAAATATATTTTATAGAAATAATTTTTAATAGAACTCAATTATTAGTTAATATAAAATAATTATGAAAAATGTTTAATAATCTAAAAAAGACCTTTCCCGGTTAAAATAGTTTTTATTTATATAACTTAATTTTAATTAAAAGTTATATTTATAAAATAAAGAATTTAAGTTTTTTAAAAAATAAAATATATTTTAATTTATTATAAAAGTATTTTCTTAATATAATTTTTTATCCTTTTTTAAAAAGAATAGTTTTTAGATGAATAGTGTAAAATAACAATTTTATAAATAACATGGATTTTGTGACAAATTTTATTATATATTTCTGAATTTTAATTTCATGATACATTTTTTATTACCAAATTTTTATTTTATACATGTATTTTTAATTTATTTTTTTATTTAATCTAAAAACATTAATATTATTTTTTAAAAAATTATTAATATTTTCTCAAAAAATGGATTCAATAAATTATACCTTCTTGTTTTAGAATATATATTTACCATTTTTATAAGTTGAATTTTATTAAATTGATTTTAAATTTTTAATCAGTGGGTACAAATTTTCTAATAAAGTCTATTTGATTAATAGTCATAAATATTACATTACCATTTGTAAAAATTTGTTACCATTGTAATATTTGAAATGGTAAATGTAAAAATTAAAGGGGTAAAGATTTTGAAACTTGATAAATACATATTTAGAATTTAGTTCATGAGGATTGGATAAAAACTATGTCTTCCCCACTCAATTATTTTTTAATTTCTGTGCTACTTGACTTGTTTAACATGTGTTCCTTTAATATTAAGTTGTAATATTTTAAAAAATTCCATTCTCACCACTTATAAAAGGGGCCTCTCATTAGACCTTCATGGAACTACTAAAAATTAGGTTTCCTCTAGAAACCCTACTCTTTTCCTTTATATAGAATATGATTTGACTATATCATGATTTTGGTCAGAAGAAATAATCTTATACTATACATTTCCAAGGAATCTTCGAAGGATATATTAAAGGGCCCAAAAAGTATAATCATTTTAAACGAATTTTGTATTTTTTTGCTTATATTTTCTGAATAAATTATTAAAATATCATTTTAATTTAATAATTATTTTTTATATATTTATTATTATTGTTACATGACAAAAATAATTGGTCTACTTCTCCCTTTTCTATGAAGAAAAATGAAACCATCATTTGTGTGTCGTGTTGGCTACCACATCCTTGATGAAACATGTTTCATTTTTCTTAACTATCATACAAGGATAGTAAAAATGGAAAACTAATAATTAATTATTTTATTTTTATAATTTTTCAATAATAACCCATATTACTACTTCTTCAAATTCTATAAAAGTTAAATCATCATCCATCTGTATGTGTTGAGTACCACCTCCAGGGAATTATTGATTTGTGTTATTATTTTAACCACTATAATACAAATGAATTATAATGAATATATTATTAAAATATAAATATGTGTTTTTTGACATGTTTAAGGTTATTTTTTAGAAACTTTGTGACCCTATTAGGGATTTGATCCCCAAATGACTGTCTTTAATTCAATAACTTAAAATGAGAAAACTAATAAGAAAGTAATCTCTTCTTTATATTTAATGACTATATATAAATTATATTCTCTTCTTAATTATTCATATTTATGATAAATCAAACTAATTATCATAAAATAATAATGTTATAATTTTGGTAAAATTAAATTATGATTAAACCTGCTCATAATCATTCCTTAATCATGGTTTGTACATGTTTTAGTGGGTTTAACCACGTACTTGAAAACAATATTGTTTTATATGATGGATAAATAAGGGAACTTATATACTAGTATAATATGATATAAATAAGTAAATAATGTTTTTTTCTTCGTTCTGGAAGTGTTATATTAACATTTAACTAATTAATTTTGAAAACACATTCCGTTCATTAAAATTCACTAAAACATGATCATCTCTGATTTTATCTTCATGTTTTGTAACAAAAAAGAAATGGAATGAAATTTAACTTTAATAATATATCATGTAATATATATTTTAGTACCTTAAACTATATAATAATGATAAACATCGAAAAAATATAGATACTAATGCCTTTTAATGAAACAAATTCTATGCAATAAAGATTGCATACACTTAATGTTGAAAATAGGTAAAAATAAATAATATATATTCGTGAATATAATTATTATAAATTATGGATATAAATGGTTATATATATTTATAATATTCTTGGGTAATTATTTAATTAACATAATTTAATTATTCGGGATGTTTGTTGCATGTTCAGAACAAATCACGACTGAGGTAAGGGTTTTACCCTCAAATGTTTCTCTTTGAAACATGTTTGGTATTATACTATTAATTTAATATTTTATGTGTATATATATAAAAAGTGAGATATAATACCATGAATTATATTTTAATATTTGTTCTTTAACATTCGATTACATTCCCTTTCATTCATGTGGTTTTATTATAATTTTAGTCATACTGAAAGGGTTTTCTTAGTCTTGATTCTGATACATTGGGATGTGTCACATATTATGCACCATGTTTCCTTTGAATATTGTTATATTTATTAATATCCCACCAATTTTAGGTACTTTATTAAATTTTAATTCATTGGATAAAAAGTACCATATCATGTTCTTTTATTGAAATTTATTTTTACTCAACTATTACCCTAGTTAAAAGAGTTTTTTGTAAAACAATTCTCCTTCATTAAGTTATGAATCTTACCTTGAACATAATTCATGATGGTTTAATACATTATTCCATTCTATTTTATTATTTTTAATTCTCTAATTGATTTTATTTTGACCACAAAACCCCATTCTTATTATTTCATGCTTCATGGTGTATGTTTCTAGTAAGGGATATTGTTTACTCGAATATCCTTTTAATGAGTAATAGTGTTTCATTGTGAACTTTTATTTTCCATTTTTGGGTTATCCATGAATAATATTTTATTATATTAAATTTTATATTACTATCCTAGGAAATTAATTATTAATAAAAATGGGTAGTGTTTTACTTTTTTTATAATGTGATTTTTGAACAATGTTATTTTAAAAAAACGGGTTCCATTTCACTTTCATATGTTTTGTATTAATATTTTGATTTAAACAAGGTAAAACTGATATCCTTTTTGGGATACATTATACATTATTCTTTTTGAAATTAAATGTTTTTAATATCATTAATGTTATATTTTCAATTGTTACCATTGAATGAGATATGTAATTTTATGTTTTACAAAAATGTCATAAATGTTTTCTTAGAGATATTTTATGTTTTTATTCCATTTACCATTTAATTAAAAAATAATTTACCCTAATATGGTTTTTTTGACTATTTATATATTTATATATTAGTTTAATTAACTCGTGGTACCAATTGATCTAATTCCAGATCCCTTCATAGCTGTTGTATTTTAAGAATTATTTTTCATGAATGTTTTTCATCTTCGACAACATCCTTATAAGTTTAATTTGTTATGGTTGGGATATTTTCTTTGGAATACAAAAAAATTATTCCCCTATATGGATTATGATCTTGTTATTAACGAATTTTATAAACCATAAACTCATTACTCTATATGTTGTGAACATTATATTTTATATAATTCCTATTAAATGATGTTCACCTAGAAAGAATTTTATTCTATTAACATGGGGGAAATAATTGGAATTCCATACATTTTTATTCAAATATAGATTATTATTGTAAATATGACTATGTATGTTACACCCCCTCCCTTCAAAGATACCTCAATGAGGGGAGAGTGATAATAAACCCAAGTCACACCTCCAGTAGGCCT
This sequence comes from Viscum album, assembly GCA_963277665.1. Taxonomy (NCBI): domain Eukaryota; kingdom Viridiplantae; phylum Streptophyta; class Magnoliopsida; order Santalales; family Viscaceae; genus Viscum; species Viscum album. The sequence goes on along the minus strand of OY728157.1, from coordinate 436,962,066 downwards.
CATGTCGATGACTAGCATCAAGGGGTAAAAATACTACAATATGGGATGCATTTCCATTTATAATGTAAATAGGATTTGTAGATAGAATGAATCATCCAAAAACAACTCCATGAAAAAAAAAACAAAAAACTAAACCTTCCCATGTGCATGTGTAAATATTATTGAATACATGTAAAAGTCTACAATCTAAATACTCAAAAGATAACTATGTCAGGAACACAACATCTATCCAGAGATCTGATGTACCAATGTCCAACACATTCCAAAAAATCTTATTTGAAACCTATAAATAGTTTTATATACTTAGGGGTATTGTACATGTACACTTAGTAATAAAACCAAAGTCTCTCATGAACATGGGAAAAAATCATACTAATGCACCAATGCAAAAAAAGCTAAAAAGAACCTAAACATGTATACTAACCAAACCTAACCTCACCAAGGAACACTCACCAAATATTAGTGGTCATGTAATATAATAAAATATTATCACATTAATAATTGTACCCCACACTACTTTCCCATTGGTATTCCACTCTCATAACCAACGTTGTATTACCTGGTGCTCCCATCGCTTCCATATACCCCACCACCCCAAATTTATGGTCACAACACACCTTTCCAGAAAACATCAGGGTGCACTGCCCCACAAGCAAGACCACCTCCAATATCACCCTAAAACACCAATGAGACATACAAAATCTCATCCCGAAGACACATTGGACTCATAACACCTCACCCGGAAACACCTGGGCTATCACATCTCGCCTAGAGACACCATGGACATCAAAACCACTATATAAAGCACTAACTAACTGTGGCCTAACACACCTATGTTTTACCTACCCTACCTCGAAGAGAGAGTGGGAAAGAGAAGGTAGCCAATCATCCTAACTCTCCACAAAATGTTTGGGAAAATAACACCCACATGACTACATGGGTGTTCAACAAGTAGTAATCAACATGGGTGGGGTTCATATAGAAATAACTAGAATTTACATACATATATATATAGTATCAAACACTTAGGTACAACCTATAGGTTCAAAACAAAAAAAACCAACTCACAACACGGTCACTTTTTACATCACCTCTAAATTAATTTATGAATAACTATATCAATCATTTTTGAATATGAAGATCCCTGAAAAATTAAAGCCACATCACATTTATGCTTCATTTACAACCCATTAATTTCATTATTTTTCATCCACTATATTTAATAACAAATACCATCATTTAATCTCTCATTAACCATTTCTGTTACATTAAACAAATAAACCCATTCCCTTTGAAACATTATTAAATAATTATTCAATTTATTCTCTCACTACTCAAACATCTGACATAAGAAAACCACATTTCACAAACATCTCACTATTATATCACCTCACTACCCCACATGAACATCCCACAAACTATCACCTTACCACCCAAAAAGAAAGGCCCACAAACTATCACTTCACCTCCCCAAAATAACACCGCACAAACTATCACCTATCCACCCCCCAAAAGGACAATCCACAACAATTATCCCCACATTCCCCTACCACAAATGATCATCCCACAAGAACTACCTCACATCAAAACAAATCAAGATCCATTTATTGATTTGAAAAGGGTGGTTTATCTCCTTTTATATTATTTTAGGGGAATTATCACACAAACCAACATCTCGGGGAAACCATTTAATTACCCAAGATTAGTAATTAACCAATTACCATTTAAGGTGATATCACAAAAATCATATCAGTCATAATACATATATCCATTAAAAAATAATCCCCCAATATTCATGATTTTTATTGGGACATTAATAGCAAATAATTCACAATATCAAAATCATATTAAGGCTATAAAAACATGTGAAGCATACCCCTATACCATGAAATATCAATTAAACAATTTATATAACTTATATTAAATAGAAAAAACCATAATCTATAGATTAAAAAAGTGTAACCCTTACCTAATGTTACACAACAAGGAGAAATGAGGTAAATAGAACGTCAAAGAATCCTTCCAAAACACTTCACACCACTAAATATATAAGAACCCCCTCGAACTACAACCAAACCATGGGAACCATATATATATATATCTACACTGCAGAAAAGATCTATCAAAACAAAACCCACACACTCCCCACCCCAAATAAACACCAACACAATGGATCCCTATAAGAATAATGGATGAACATGGGTGAGAATGAAGATAGAACTCACGATGGATCAACCATAGATCGCTAAAAAAATCCACCAGGATAAAAATATTTAATTAGGATGAAGAAGGGATCAAATAACACATTGGGGGAACCTAGGGTTTTCCCAAAACTAGAATAATGAGCTCGCATATCCTAATGAATTATAGCTCATACAAAAATAAATTTTAAAAAATCACTGGATTGGGAGATTACATGACTAGTAATTTTCTTTCATGTTATGAAATCCCCCGGGTTTGGTTTTCACCGAAAACATTTCACCTATTCAATTATTTAATTTTGTTATAACCCTGATATATTACATATCGTGAAACCCTTCATCACACCAGGTAAAATATTTTTTCCATTTTGAAACCATCTATAAAAGTAGAGAAACTGATTTTCACATCATGTAATCCACTAACTTGATGTGTAATCTCCCTTCTTCCAGCCTCTAGCAACTAAAATTCCCCAAAATCACTCTAAGACTCCCTTGAACACCTCTAAAAACCAAGACTGGAAATGTAACATAACATTAAGGCATATACCATTACATCTGATACCTCTCAAATGATTCCCTCCACCAAGAATCTAAAACTAGACCTAGAAGGAAAGGGGTCTAAACAACCACCCCATGAGATACCTCTCAATGATTTTTCTATACGTTAAATGTTACCTAAATCCAAACATGATAAAAAATGATACACAACCATATCAATATCCATGTATCCCAAATCAACAACCACTAAAAGCAACTAACTGCCCTTCTACACAACCAACAAAATGAACTATCCCGAACACACAAATCAGGGAATTATATCCTCCATGTCAAGAAACTATCTGCTCTGGGATGCACTAAATTCTAGAATGATTTTAATCACATCACAATTAATGTGTCTTTATTATGAATCAGTTCCGCCCCTTATCATATGTTTGGAATTTATCACACATTGCAACACGTACTTCCCAAAGTAAGGAAAAAGAATCTCACAAAACAACATTCAAACATCAAATAAAAAAGAAAATAATAGGAAATAAAAACTCAAAAAAACTGTGGGTTCTAAACATGAATCTTCCTCTCTCAGTCCCAAGTAATATCCTCTAAGACACCATGCCTCTACAATACATGAACCAAATAAATGGTTCATCCACACAACACCTTCTCTTAACGATCCTGTATCTCTATCATCTTTTGCACAAATTTCACATCATTCTCAATATCTAACTCTCTATATTAAATGACATGAGAGTAATTGTGAAGTTACTAATGAAGCTATAATCTGTGGAAGATTTCATGGATTCTATCAAACCATGGTAGTAACACCAACCGGTATTCCACCTCGCAAACTCCCCCCAACACCTGAAAGGCCGCAACAAAATTGGGAGGAATCTTACTCCCTCTGCCGAAACTCTACATCCCATGTCAAGGGGAAACCTTATAGAACATGTGGTCCCCAAACTCAAACTCTAAATTTATCCTACTAATATCGACATAATAATTCTTTTGATCATGTGATTCTTTTATAGTATCACAAATGTGATGAAAATTCTCCATCAATCTTTTCACCACATCCAGACCAAGAACTGTAGACTCCCTAACCTCCATCCAACACAATAGATAAAACATGGTATTCTATACCAAGCCTGAAATGGGTCCATGCCAATGGAATAGGGATATCTATTATTATAAGAAAAATCTAAAAATAGTAGGTGTCATACCAAATATTCACCAAATTCCTTGATGCATGCCTGCATCTTATCCTACAATTTTTCGTTAGTCCATTCCATATTCCCATATACCTACGTGTGGAAACTAGTGTTGAGGTGAAAAATTGTACCAAAATCATGATGTAATCCCCCCATACTTGTGAGGTAAAATGTGTGTACCAATCCGAGACAATGAACATCGAAATTCCATGCAACTGAAAAACCTCATCCATGTACCTCCGAGAGAAATCATCCACTTTTCCTGAAAACTAGGTCACAATGAACTATGCCAATTTCATCAAATTATTCACTATTACCTAGAGAGCATCACAATATCATTGTTCTCTAAATAGTACCATGATTAAATCTGGTGTGATTTTACCCCACTTCCACTCGAGAACATCAATGTTTTACAACAAACCACCATGAATACGTTACATGGACTTTTTCTATTTGAGAACCATAAAATTTTCCAAACAGTCTTCTACTAACCATATCATCATGGCCTACAAAAAAAAGTTTTCAAGCCATGATATTTTTTTGAAATTTCTAGGTGTACCACCAAAGGTGAGTTATGAAACTCTTAAAAGAATCCATTTTCACATTACTATTGGAAATAACATCATTACATGAAACAAAATCCAGTTAAAACCATCTTGAGACCATCCACTTTGCATATCACCCTGGCCAACATGATTACACATCACCTTTGCCTCTGAGTCTCCCAACTGAGACTCTTCCACCTACTACATCAATGAAGATTTCACCATCATCTAAAACAAAAATCATCTACCATAATAAACTATTTAATCCAATTGAATTGTTTCCAACTCCTCTAACACTCTTCATGAATCTATAGACCTATGAACAAAACCCTTCTATGTCTCCTAGTCAATGTTTCAGACATAACATTCCCCTTTCTTTGTGTTTTAGTGATTTCAAAATCATAATCCAAATGAAATTCCATCCACCTCCATTGCCAAAAGATAAAATCATGCTGGGAAGAGATATAAGTCAATCTCTTGTGATCCATGAAGACCACAAAACACCACCAATGAGGTAATTACATCACAAATTCAGAACACAAAAAAACTGATTCTAACTCTATATCATGGGTGAAATAGTTATATTCATGTGAGTGTAACATCTTATACCCATAATAGATCACTGCCTTTGGTTTCATTAGCACACATTCCAAACCTTGAAGGGAAGTGTCACAAAACACCTCAAACATCTCCCCTTACCCAAGAAACCATATCACCTAAGCACTAAACAATATTCCTTTTATATAACCAAACACTATATGGTAGTGATCACTCTACAAAAGCTTAGTAGTTCCTACTTAAATCTATCAATGAAGAAGAAAATCAAGGTAAATTTTGTACACACTGCTAATAATAGCTTGAAAGTCCCATAAAACAATGAAACTCCTACTTGTTCATTAGTTATTCCCAAGAAAAAAATATTCATCCTTTGGCAGGTCTACTTTCACACCATGCTAAGACACCACATGCCTGAGGAAATGAACCTTCCAGGTCTAGATCAAACACTTGGAAAATATTTCATAGAGGTGGTGGAATCAAAGATCATGTATGAAATTTATAATATGCTCGACATGGTCCTTCTATGACTTTATTTAGATCAAGATATCATTGATGAATATAAAGAATAATTTATCTAGGAACACATAGAACATGGATTTTGTAAGTTCCTTGAGCATGACTAGTGCGTTCATAAAACAGAATAACATTAATAAAAACTTAGAGTTCCCACACCTCCATTTGAAGGCAGTAATCATGATATTTCCAACATTCACCCTCAACTGGTGATATGTAGACCATAGTTTGATCTTATTAAACTAAATATACCTTATCATCTTGTAAATAAGATTTCCTATCCTTGGAGGAGGATAACAGTTTCTAACCATCACCCGATTCAACCTCTCATAGTCTATAAAAAAACCTCATACCACCACCCGAATTCATGGAGAACAACGTTAGAACACCATGTAGTGACACACTGGGCTAGATAAATCCCTTATTCATCAGATAATCCATATAAATCCCTATATCCAACAACTCAAATGGTGTTATTTGATAAGGAGCCATCAAAATCAGTGATGTACCAGGATTCAAGTCTATCCTGAACTCAACATCATGTCAATGGGGTAGCATCAAAACCTTTTCAGGGTAATCATATAAGAGCTCCCCAATAACTCTATGAACCCATAGCATCCTATTTTTTACTTATTCCACCAATAACTCAACCAACAAGGAATAAAGGGGCTCCATATGATGACTTCCCACATGAAAAGTCTGCTCACTGATGAAAACCACATGTTGGACATCCACATTCGAAAACATACTCTTCTATAGAAGAAGTTGATAACAACACCTATGAAATAAAACTAGTCAAGGATGATATCATATGAATTCATTTTTAGAAAGAAAATATCTTCACAGGTCTATTATTACCCCATCATTAGTCTACACCCCTAGAACACATCAAACAAGTTGGTTTGACCATCAACTGGTGTACTCAACCCTAAGGGAATGGGAAACCTCTCTACATTTAGTCCTAGTGTAAGGGATAGAGAGGGTTCAACAAGGGTTTTTGTAGAACCAAAATCAAAGTAGGTTCAAATAAGAGTATTAAACAAACTTATCGTACCTCTGACAATATCTAGCCCCCCTAGAATTATTGCCTCAACTGCATGTAACAGACTATGATTGTCTCCTCATCCTCTCTACTGAAGAATACCTCCATGACCATTCTCATGTCATTATTCCTAATCATGAGAAACAACTTATGGTCGGCCTCTATGATATTTATCGCACCTTGGAGGAGTGAAAACCCATTTTCCATGTTATTGAGATGACCCTACTAGAAACTACTATAGAGGTTACTGCTGAACATATCTACCTACAAAAAAATGGGGATGGAGAACCAATGGGAACTTGTTCTGGTGATGGACATGAACCCCAAAACAAAAACACATTCAAAAAATGCTCCCATAAAAATCATGGAAACCAATGGCACCGGAAGGATATTAAGGAAGATACTGAGGTTTACTCCCTACCGGTCCAAGCCTCAATGGTCCTGGCACATGAGACCTACCACTGATAACTATACCCCTCAAAAAACATGTTAGCTCCCCTCTCACGGTTAACCTCTACTTAAATGAATCTATTCAATCACCTAATCCTTCTTCCGAACATCAAAATATACTGGAAACATAAAGGGATTAACTATATAATGGATAAAAGCAGGGAGTGAAACCACAAGATGTCTTTCATGAGACTGCTCATCCAGAAGAAGATCATGAGAAAAACAAGAAATGTTCATTGAGCATTAATCCCATATCCCACACTAACATTAACCCCTACTAAATAAAAAAAAGTGATCATACCTTTTTACTTCCTTCCTAGTCGATAAAAGGAACTTCACATAAATCCTTCTATAAATCGGCCCATAAAATATGTTCCTCCTTCTGCTCTGACGAATAAAACATCCACTATGGATGGGAAGATCCCATCATCTGACTTACTGCCAAAGCGACCCAGTACTCCATCAATGCCAAATTTAAACTGAAATCTATATCAAGCACATCCATCCATCTCTCTATCTCCTTGTTTGAAACACAACCCTAAAACTTTCTGAAAGGGTTACATTGGAAACCCCACAACATCCTCTAATATTGATCATCCTCTTCAACCTGATTAACAATACGATGGTCAACAAGATCTTCTTGCTAAACCTCAACATCCTGAGCCACATGAGAATGATGATCAAGATCCATAACTAAATTGAAAACAAATAATTTGGTAATCCTAAGTAGTATTGAATGTTTATTAAGATTTATATTAATTCATTTTATTAATTTCAACCATTTAACATTTACCAAAATATCCCAATTAAAACAAGGAAAAAAGTAATAATGATGCATGTACCTTTCCAAGGTCTCTAACCAATAAGAAGGTCGAACTCAATTGTCCATTCAATAATGTCATAGTTTGTGCACTAGATCACATGGGGTGGTAAAATATGATGTACTAGCTGATATCCCTAGACTAGATCATGTACCAAGATCAACTAGAACTATTTCTATTCCATCCCATGCACTCCTCACTATGACTAACTCTAAAATCCATCCTATCTCTCAAACATCACATTTGATACAACTTTTTCATTACCTCTCCCTCTAATGATAAAGTAATTAGGGGGGAGAGATAATAACCCTTGAGTTCCACAATCAGTAGGCCTCAGGTCTATGAATAGCACCAATGGAGTACAAATCTCATAATATGTGATGAATTACCCTTTATAATGTAAATATGAGGAAGGGAGAGATGAATTATCCAAAAAAACTCCAAGACATAATATAAATGTGAATCCCAACCCTTCCTACATGCATGTGTAAATATAATTGAATACATGTAAAAGTATCCAAAGTAAACACACAAAAGATATTCATGTAATATAATATAATATAATCACATCAATAAGGGTACTCTGCACTATTTTTCCATGGGTATACCTCTCTCACACCCAACATCATAATTCATGGCACTCCCATACCTTCTGTATACCATACAGCCCCACAAGTGCGGTCATAACACACCTCACCCATAGAATCCTAGCCATTCCTCCCTACAAGCACAACCACATCACATGTTAGTTGTAGACACCTTGGATCCCTACCCTACAACCATGTCTGCCTCCAATATGTCCTGAAACCACATGGGTCACATACCGTATCTCATCCTGAATACAGATGGAACACATAACACCTCACCCGAAGACACGTGTTCTATCACATCTAACATGGAGAAAACTAGTCCATCACAACCACCATATAAGGAACTAACAGACATCTGGGCATCATAGATAATTCCTTACCTACCTCTCCTAGAAGAGATAATGGGAAAGAGAGGGTACCAATTACACCCCACCAAATGCTGGGAAAAACACCCCTACAAGACTATGTGGGTGTTCGACACATAGTGATCAACATAGATGTGGTGTGTTTTGAAATCAAAATAACATAAAAGTATACATATATATAGTATTAAACACTCAAACCCAACCTATGGGTTCAAAACCAAATAATCCAACTCACAACAGCATCAATTTTTTTCAACCACTAAATTCATTTATTAATAACTTCAACAATCATTTCAGAAGGTGAAGAGCCCTAACAAATTAAAGAGGCTTTATATTTCAACTACATTTAACACCGATTCCTTTCATTATTTCGAATAAAAAAATTAATAAAAAATCTCATAATTTAATCATTCATTAACCATTTCCATTCTACTAACCAAACCAACCCATTCTTTACCAACCATTATTAAAAAACAATTCAATATATTTCATCAATACTCAGTCATCTAGCACAACATAACCACATTTCACAAATAGCTCATCATTATGTCTCCCCACTTTCCCAAAATCATGTCCCACAAACTATCACCTATCCACCTTAAAATCATGGATCACAACAATAATCCCTATATATTCAAAACACACATCTTCATCCCCAAAGAAAGACCTCACATCATAACACATCAAGATGTATTTACAGATTTACAAAGAGTCTTCTACCATATTTCACACTATTTTAGGGGAATTATCACACAAACCAAAATCATAGGGAACCAATTTCATTATCCAAGTATTTTTAATTATCCAATTTCTATTTAAGGTGATATCACAACAATCACAATAGTCACAATACTAATATCCAGTGAAAACAAATCTCACAAGGACCACATTTTTTAAGGGTATCAAAATCAAATCAAGGATATAAAAAACATGTAAATAATACCCCTATAACCATAAATTTAAATTAAATAACTTCTTTTTCTTTGACTAATCCTAAAAAACCTAATTCATTGATCAAAAAAAGTATAACCTCTCTTGTATGTTACCCAACAAGGAGAAATGAAGAAAATACTTCCTAGAATATGCTTTCCAATTCACTACACACCATAGGGTGAAGAAGAATTCATGTGAACCACATCCACACAATGAGAGTCATCAATATAATTAAAACTCACCAAGGATCTATAAAAAACCTAGAAAAACCGTAAAAGAAACAAACATCACTATAGAAGAACTTCGGGAGAATAAACGAAGAAAACGACTAAAAATGAGGATAGAACTCACCATACATCAAATATAGATTGCCCAAGAACATCCAATAGAATCAAGTGATTGAATAAGGGTGAATAAGGGCTATAATAACACCTTAGGGTACCTAAGGCTCTCCAAAAATGAGAGGAAGGATAGGGAACAATGGAATGAATAAAAGTTTGGCTGAAAATAAATTTTAAAATTCCACTAGATCATGGGATTACATGATATGTAATCCCCTTTAACATCGTGAAATCCTTGGTGTTTATATTTTGCTAAAACAATTGTCACCTATTTATTTATTTTATTTTATTTTATTTTTCTAACCCTGATATATTACCCAATGTGAAACTATTATTCGTTCCTTATAAAATATTTACACACCATGAAACCTTCTAGACAAGAGGCGAAACCGAATTTCACATCGTGTAACCGACTTACACGATATGTAATCTCCCTACATCAATAATTTAGGGATCTAACTTATCCAGACTCCCTCTAAGACTCCTTCTAAAGCCTAAAATTACCCTCAGGGGAAATGTAAATGACCAAGAAGTCATGTAACCTTACAATCAAAACATTGTCCATCCAATTTCTTTGTTTAGATAGGCGATGATGTTGTTGTAACTTTTATTTAAAGGTTAAAAAATAATTGACATTCTTGATCATTATTGATTGAAAATTTAGGTTGAATATGTATTTAAATTACATATTTTTCAATTATGTGTACATAAATATTTCTATTTAGATAGAGGTTCCTTTGGGAATGATCTGAAAAGTATTATTGAATGTTATAGGGATTGCATTGGACTCAATCAGGTGATGGGTGTAGATGAAATTTATAAATCCCCTTGAATCATAAGTATGTCATATGTTAGAGAACAACATTGGTTTTGTGTATACCTCTCCCCGTATTAGAATAACATCTTCAGGTATGTTCATTACAATATATTTTTAATGTCCTGGAATATAATTCCACTAGTATGAGATGATTTTACTGATATCCATGTATTCATGATTATCATGAATATAGATTTTTATTAGTTTTATTTAAATATGGAATTATTTATATTATTTTTCTATCCTATATCATGTATGGAATTCTTATTTTTTATGTGTTTATTTATATGTTTCCCTTAATAAGAGTCTATGTTCATACCTTTCTTAAGATTCCATTTCCCCATAATATAAATAAAATTATTAAACATTATATGGCTAATTGGATATCCTATGCGGAGAATTATTTGAATATGTTGAAAACTTATTTCAGATTAAATAGTGTCATAAAGTGGAAAAATTATCCATTAGTTGGGAAAGACGTAGTCATTATTTATTTATCTTTTATACAAATTATCTAAATCTCTAAACCTAAAAGGTATTTAGAATGTATGAAATGAAATTTTTTCTTTATGATTTGTAATTATGGGATATTTATGTCAAGGAATCTATAGTTGGTGTTAATGAAAGTTTGTAATGTAGTGTTTTATTGAACCAAATTTGAGAGTTTGGGTCACGAAAATCATAGTTGGTATCAAAGAATAATTTATATAGCATTGGAGATTAGGATGTTTGTTGAGGGTAATTTAATGGTTGATCACAATTTCTATGTGTTAGATAAATCTTTCGGATAATATATATAACAACACAGTATTGAAATAAATTAACATTAGATAACTTTTTCAGAATACATAAAACACAACAGAAACATACAGATGCATACTGTACTAGTCTTGTGCCTTTGGAAACATTGAAATATAAAAACTAGTACATAAGAGATATAAAATGTCTCCCAATAGGATATTCATGATTTGAACCCTTCTTAGACACATCAGTCATAATACCCATCTTCATAACCTGGGGAAATTGAAACATAAAAAGGTTAAGATCAGATGCCCAGTATGGGTAAACAAGGGAGACATGTAAGCATAATTATGAGCCGAATGGTATGAGAACACAATAACAAAAATATATCATCATACCCTATATATCAAAAATCATAAACATGAATCAAGGCATAAATATTGGATGTTTATAAAACATAAATCATTCATAAATAATGAACATAATCCATGAAAGAATAATATCGGAATAAAACATGGAACTTTGGAAGACACATAAGTATATAATATGATTTCTATAGTATCTAAGGAATCCCTTCCAAGACTATCTTGGTAGTATGTATTTACACCCCATACCATCTGGGTATTCATAGTTCACTCCCATGATCATCTAAGTATAATGAGTCCACACATCACACTTTTTTGGTAGTTATGGTTCACTTCCATGTCCATCTTAGTAGTCAAGGTTTATTCCCATGACTATCATAGTCTATCTAATTAAATATAAATCTTTACCTAATGCATCAGATAAAGATATAGGTCCCACAAATCTCAACGTTAAATCGTACATATATAGTCTATAATATCATAAATAATCATTTCATAACCCATGAAATAAAATGGGAATGATAAATATGTAATAATACCATAACCTGTGAAAAAATACTGGTTTCATAATCATTCCATCATAAACATAACTCGTGAAAGGAAGTGGGTTTCAAAATCATCTGACTGGAGAACGACAAATGGGTTTCATCAGTATCATGCCTTCAAAACATACTCCATTCAGAGAAAGAATATGAATAGAAAAATTCAATTATTTACCCATAAAGGTATCAATTAAACCATTGGATATTATCTTATATGGGAAATAATTTTTAAATATATTTTAAAAACATTTCTTGAGTAAAATATTAATTTTTTTTCATTGAAAAATAATTTTTAAATAATAAAACCATTTAAAAAACCTTTTCCATTGAAAACAACTTTGAAAACATATTAAGGAAGAATGTGAAACCATAAAACGTTTTTATAATACCTTTTCCAGGAAAATGGGCTTCAAATTTATTATGAAGATATTTTTGAAAATCATTTTGAAAACATTTTGGAATCATGGTTTTTGAATATAATAGATTTCTGATAAGAAAGATTGATGAAAAGATTTCACTTAAAAATGATATCTTATATACCCAAGAGTGTAAACATGGTACTAATACATTTATATTTCATGAATATAAAATGGAGATGGAAACTCATGAGTTTTATTTGTACATGTATCATAATATTCCATTAAGGGAAGCATAAACACAAACAATCTTGAAAAGTGATGAGATTTTCTCAGTAAACATTTATAAATTGCTAACATGGGATCATAATCTATATGTAAGAAATTTAAATTAAATAAAACTTAAAATTTTATGAAATAAAGTATATTCATGATCTAACATGTAAAATCATAGTTTATACACCATGAAAGATAATTTAGGTTCATAACAAAACAAGAGTCTCAAAGAAGGAAAATGGAGACAAAACTAATTTACCGAATTGGTAAATTTTGAAATTTTATAAACATGAAATAAAGATCATAAAATGGATATTTTAACACCCATAAATGTAATTATAATTTAAATATAATTCAATAATGTGTAGTACATACACATCATAAAAATAAAGAGTAGAAATTATAGAATGTATCTCAAAGAAATAAAAAGTGAGATGAAATCCCCTAAACATGTGCCTTGACTCTAATCGTACTCATTCAGACCAATAGTATAACAAATATAAATTAATTATAAATATTTCACCAACCATATTCTTATATCTAAAACCAAATATTGTTTTATTATGACCGTATAATACCTGCTAATTAACAATCCTATGTTAAGGTTTTACTTCAGGTAATATTCTCTTTATTCTTCTTACGTGTATTAATTTGTTATATTGTTGATATTTATAATTTAAATAATGATATTGAGAATTTAAAAAATGATATAAATATGATATATAAAGATTATATTTTTATTATAATAATCTATAAAATATATAAGTATGAAAATGGAATACACTATTTATGGAGATGGTAAGCTGTATGTACGCATGAATGATGTTTCTGTTTTTAATATCATATTGAAATAAAGTATATAAATTAAAGTAGTATAGATATGTATATATATATATATATCCTTATTATATCATATATATCATAAATATTTAGTAATTCCATCTTGAATACATTATATGTAGTGTGTGAACGAGTCACATCGCTTTGAGGGGGAAATAGTCCAGACTTCCTCAAACAAAATTATTATATTTACACCAAATAGAAATTAAAAAATATATGTCTTATAAAAGAAATAAATAAGATGAATGATATAATAAATATAATATATGACATATATAAACAAATTTTTCCTTATAATTTCCACCATGAGATGTGGTAAAGGAAAAATTAACAATTATCATTTAATGATGTGGTAGTTCACCATACACGTAAACAGTACGTTTGTCACCAATTAGATAGAGGTGTGTGTAAGTTCAGGTTGAATACTTAAAATAAAGAACATCCTAGTATATTTAATATACTATTTTTCATATAATAATGTAATGAATATTTTTTAGGAGGTGGAGAAGGAAAATAAAATAAAGGACTTGAGAAAAGACAATACCTCTTAATCAGGTAACTCCTTTCGGTTTGTGCCAAAAGGATTCCTTGGAAGATATGATTACCAAAGGAAGGATTGAAGGACGAAGGTAGGGAATTTGAAGCTTATTTGTGTTGATATTGGGTGAGACAAGGGACTTGATAGGTGTGAGGAATTGGGAGAAATGATTCCTTTTTATAGTGGATGAAGAGTGGCACTCATGTAAATATTTGAAAAAGAAATTCCACCCATGTTTTTTCTTGATGAATGTGGATAAAATAATAGAATATAGTAATTGACAGTGATTATAAGGTTTAAATATTGTGATAAAATGGTTTTTGGAGTGGTTAATAAGTTTTTTGGGTATTGAATTTAAGGTTTATTCCTTAGGTAAGATTAATTTTACAATAATCGTTGCAATTAATTTTAATCACATTCACAAATATATTTGTTAAAAAAGTAATATGACTTCATAAGACCATATAAATTATTATTTTTCAAAATATTAAATACATTTTTCAAAATTAAAAACATATATGATGCAAAAAATAGTTAAAAATTAATCTCGTAGCTGGGTTGAAAATAAAGGGTTTTAATGTAAAGATGGACAAAAGATTGCTATGTTTTATATCCACATTCAATGTCAAATTGGTTTTAATTACAAATATATGATTATTTTATGAAAACATTATATAATTAAACATTCAATAAAATTTAAAATATAATTTAACCTTATAAATAAATTAGTTGAAAAAGTAGTTTTGAGTTAAAATCTAGGATTTTACATTATTCATCAAAAAATGATGTTTCCCAAAAAAATATCAAATATTAACCCTAAAATAATATTGAAATTATAAATTCAATAATGAATTTTATTTTATAAAATTTAATTTCTAAATGTTTTTAAAGTTACTTTTATTATTCTTCATAGAAAGACATTAGAAGCAATATATTCGAGAAAACTATATTTTTAAACATGCAAGGATTTTAATAAAAATAATTACATTCATTAACAATATGTTTTATTTATATAAAAAAAATTATTAATAGTTTTATAATATTTATTTAATTCTATTCATATAACTCTTTTAAAATTCTAGGTATCATTTATACCATTTTAATAATTATAATAATAAAAATATGTTTCATAGAAACATCAGTGTTGCATGTAACATATGCCAATTCATTATTGTGTGTAAAGTACATCAAGTCCATGTAGTGTGAGGAATTTTTGACATATTACATTGAATGAAATAAATGTAAATTTAATTTATTCAAAAATAATTTCTATAAACATGTATGGTGTTACATTTTACCCCCTTAAAATGAATTTCTCCCCACAAATTCGTCACTCAGGTAAAAAAATGAGGATAATTATGATTCATTATATCCTAAATTTCCCTATAGCTTCCTCTAACTGGTGATTTATCCATAGATATTTAACTAGGTGAGTGTTTATGTTTTTTAGAACTTTCTCTATTTGATACATAATTTCAACATGTTTCTCCTCATAGGAAATATATTTCTCCATCGTTATGGCTTCTAAATTCAGTACATGTGATAGTTTAGGTATTTACTTCCTCAAGAGAGATACATAGAACACATCATGGAATTGAGGGATATTTGGAGATTGTTTTTTGGGATAGGATATAGTCATGATACGATAAATAATCTCAAAGAGACTAATATACCTAGGGATTAGTTTCCCTTTCTTCCCAAATCTTATTACCTTCTTCCATGGTGAGATTTTTAGAAACAAATTTTCATCTAGTTCAAATTCCAGATCACACTTATGGTTATTCGAATAAAATTTCGACCAACTTTGAGCATCCTTTATATGCTTCTAAATAGTTCAAACCTTATAAACCCTATCTTTAGAAATCATAGGTCATAATAGCTTTCTTTATCCAACTTCTTCCCCACACATTGGAGCCTTACATTTATTCCCATAAATGGATTTATGGGGTTCCATATGAATGTTTTAGTGAAAGATATTATTATAGGAAAACTAAACTAGAGGAAGGTATTGATTGAAACCACCTTTGAAATCTATAAAACAAGATGTCAACATATCCTCTTGGTAATCATTATTTCAGATGAACAATCTGTCTGAGGAGGATAAGTAGTGTTTAAACTCAATTCATTGTGAAGTGATTTCTAAAGGCATTGCTATAACATTGAGGTAAACCTCATATCACGATCTGATAAAATGGAATGTGGTACTCTATGAAATGTTAACACATTATCAATGTATATAATAGAAATATTATCTATAGATAATTCTTATATGGTACCGATGAAGTGTGCTAACTTAGTAAGGAGATCAACTAACACCCATATAGAATTAAACCCTTTAGAGTTTTTCGGTAGTACAAAGAAAAAATCTATACTGATCTTCTTCTATTTTCATTATAGTATGGTTAATGAATTAAATAACCCTTCAGACTCTTTCCTTTTAGATTTATCTTATTGGAATACCAAGAACTGAGATTCAAACTCTACGATATCTCTCTTCATGCCATCCCACCATATGTATTCATTCATGTCCCTATACAAATTCAAACATATTGGATGAAAAGAGAATGAATAAATATGGAAATACTCCAACAAATCATTCTTCAATTCTCATACCGAAGGAACACATACATAGTTCCTAAGCCATATCATTCATTCCTAATCAAGGATAAACCCAAGAACATTCCTACATTTCTTTGCAACTCTTAATCTTCCTTATGCACCTGTTTAATATGCACTTGGATATAAGGTTGAATATTCATTTGAGAATGAGATTATTTTTTCCCTTCCATTAGTATTTACTGCTCCATCATTTTCAAATCCAATAATATTTGATATTTTTTTATCCACATAATAGATAACCCTGCATGATTCTTTTAAATGAAAGCATCGCCCACCTTGTTCACATTCCCAGGGTGGTAATGTATTGAGCAGTAATAATTCATTATCAATTCTAACCCTCTTATTTGATTCATGTTTAAATCCTTCAATGTGAATATATATTTAATACTTTTATGATCTGTATATATATATATCAAAATTTTCTCCATAATGATAATACCTACATGTCATTAATGAAAAAATTACTACTGCTAACTCTAATCATGAGTTGGGTAATTTTTCTCAAGAATATTAAACTTCTATGAGGAATAAGTGGTAAACATGTTATTATGTATAAGAAGATATCCCAATCCCTTCTTTGATGAATTTACAATGATTACAATCCCTTCTCCACTATTTGGTAATGTATGAATAGGTGCACTGAATGACCTTTTCTTCAGAAACTTAAAATTTTCCCCACATTCATTTGTCTAGAACAAATTTACACCCTTCCAATTTAACTTGGATATAGGATTAGATAGTCATGAAAAATTATCCACAATCCGTCAATAATATCTAGATAAACCAGGAATTATCTAGATCACAGTCACCATGGTTGGTATAGGCCAACAGTCAATAACCTCAGTCTTTGATAGATCTACTACTATACCTTCTCTTGAGATTATGTTAACCCTGACAGAAACCTTTTTCCCATAAAACTAACTCTTTTTAATATTTTTATATAACTTCTCCTTCATTAGGGTATTTAGTACAACTCTCAATTTATATTCATTCTTTTCTTTTCTCATTGAAAAGATAATAATATCATCTATAAAGACTATAACAAACTGATCAAGGTAATCTCTAAAGACTCTAATCGTTATATCCATTAAGATAACAGTGGAATTAGTAAGAAAAAAATGAATCACTACATATTCATAGTGTTCATACATTCTATAAAATGCCATCTTAAGTATATCCTTCTAAATGACCATCAATTTATGATATCCTGAATGAAGTCCAATCTTAGAGAAGTATTGAGTTCCGTGCAATTGATCAAAAAATTCATCAATATGGTGAAGAGGGTATGTTTTATTGAATGTGATCTTTTTCAACTCCTGTTAATCACTGTAGTGTCACATTTATCCCTAATTATTTTTTCCAAAAAGAACATATGCACCCCAAGGTGAAACACTTTTCTAAATGAATACATTATCAAGGATTTTTTAGAGTCTCTTCTTTGATTCCTATAACTCAATTAGAGGCATTCTATAAAGAGTATTTAAAATTGTTGTGGAACCAAGTTTGACATCAATTGATAAATTAACTACACATTTTGGTTGAATACTAGGAAAATATTCTGGAAAGAGATCCAAAAATTTGTGGACAAATTGATGTTGATTTTCTCCCCATCGATTTTAGATAAACTTCCCTTTTGAATGGGAATTTAGACACATACACTGGATGTAATTTCCATATGAATTTTATACATATCATAACTTGTATGGATAATCATAAGAGGTATTGAAATATCAAATTTAACTCCCCTTCCTCAAAATTTTATTTGGGATTTATGCAGTGAAAACCAAAACATACATAAATGACATCAAATTTAAACAGTGGAAGATTTAAAATATTTTTCTGAAGCACATTCCCATAAACTTATACTGGGGAGAAATTATATACATTATATATAATCATCATATCATTAAGGGTTTTCACTACTAATTACACATATAATTGTTTTGGTGGAATTTTAACACCCTTATAAAATTCATTAGATATGAATGATTGGGTATATATATAATAAAATATGACCTTAATATTTCTAAATTGGATTGTAAGTCTAAATTTATTCATGTAGTTACCACACAACTTATCTAAAATATAGATGGTAAGAGATTTAACCTTTTACCTCAACTTAAGAGGTTGTTGATAGTGATCATCATCACTGGCCCCTGGGTTTGGGCAGTGGTTAGAATAGTTCTCGTTCTCCTTAAACTTGTAGAACTGAATCATGGGAGGAGAATTATGTTTTTCTTTTTCCCCATTTACGTCATTATCTAACTTTTTCCCATAACTTTTTTATTAAATTTTTTGATGGCCTCCCTTTCCAAACTAAAAACATTTCATATGCCCCTTAATGAAATTTTCTCCATGATTCTTACCCCACATAGAGCATAAAGGAAATATCATCTTATTATATTCATGGTTTTTAGATTTTTTTCTTATGAACTCCATATTTCTCTTCTTTTCAAAATTGCGAGATTGATATGTGACTCAAACCTCAATTTCAACCTTGATTTCCTAACTCAAAATCTCTTCAAATCTACTAAATTCTGTCTTGGAAAACACCCTTATGATACATGGATTTAATTCAATGAAGAACCTATAAACCTTACATTAGCATTGGATGATATTTCTTGTATCTTACCTCACTAGTCTCGTGAAATTAGTCTCATAGGTACCAGAAAATTCATCAACATTTTCGTTCTACTCAAAGAAAGATTTATCCATCTTGGTTCGAAGAATCCATGGAATGTAAATATAGAAAAATAAGTTATTGAACTCAAACAATTCCATGGATTAAATCCATCTTAGTTCCTCATATTCTTTATTAGGGTTCACTACTAGTCTAATTTGACTTATAATTGATAGATATCCATAATGGAATTCTCAAGCACTGAGCACTACATAATGGAGATTATCTTTTCAGTATTACTGATCTATTGTTTAGAAAATATGGATTATAATACACTCTGAAAGAAGGCGGACCGTTCTTCATGAACGACTCAACAGAATGTTGAACCCTCTTTGTCACATTCAGATGTTGACCATGATTCATAGTTTGAGAAAGCAATATAAGCATAGAAATGTGGTTTTTCAATATAGCTACCACATAATTCAATTTACCTGGAAGAAAATTGTTTCATTTACCATCATGATCTTCATTAATGTAGTTCCATTAGGTTACATCCATTGTCTAAAACCCAAAATCATGGAGTAAGAAACATTTGTCACATTGATGAAAAACATAATCATGGAAAGTCACATGTAGGATGTATAAGTTGTGAAGACTTCCTTAGTCTATAAAACCATAGGTTTATCCTAGTTTATTAATAGGAAACATCTACATAAATCCTTCATAATGTTTCATGAAGTGTTTGGGAATTCAAAAAGCATATCACCTTGTAGTGTCAAACCATATGTGAAGTAATGCCAGTTTTCATGTAATGGATTACTCTGAGTCAGGCCTAGAACATCTAGAAAGAGTTGTTACCCCAAGGTACATTTATCCAAATCCAGATCCACTTATAGTGTCCAAGAAAGTATTTATTGATGTGAAACCATTCACTATATCCTCAACAAAAATTATACTACATTTCCATATACTTTTCCTTATCTTTAAATTATCCATATACATTTTTGAAGGTTTCTCAAAAAGTTTTTCAATTCCTAGAATCCCAAGTTTAACTAAATATTTCCTCTTATGCCATCTATAAATACCCAGTCTTGACATACATTAACATTACATTAATTTTGTGGAAGACATAAAACATTACACAAAAAGATGCGTGAAGAACGTACTAGTCTAGTGCCATGGGAAAAATGGAAACATAAACACTACTATATAATAGATCTATATTATATCACACTTGTTTCTTCATGAATATCACCATTCTTATACAAATCAAACATAATGACCATCTTCATAAACTAGGAGAATGTAATCATAAAAATGGCTGCACTCAGATGCTTAGTAAGGGTAAACAAGGGAGACATATAATCCTAATAATGAGAATAAGGGTATGAGAACATGATAAATAAAATAGAAAACCATAACATTCAAATAAAAGATAATAAAAATGATCCATTGAATAAATATTGGTAGTTTAAAAGACATTAATCATAAAGAAATATTAAACATAAGCCATGAAGGCATAACATAATAATAAATCATGTAAGTGTGGAAAAAACATAAGCATATAATATTATTTTTATAGGGTCCATGGAATCACATCCAATACTATATAGGTAGTATGGGGTCACTCCCCACACCATCATAGTAGTCATGGTTCACTCCAATGGTAAAATTAGTAGCCAGAGTTCACTATCAATACCATCTTGGTAGTCATGGTTCCCTCCCATGGACATCATAGTAGTCAAGGTTCATTCCCAAACCATGTTAGTATATCTCATGAGATATTAATCTTTAGCCAATTCATTGGAGGGTAATATAGGTCACACCCATCTAATAGTTAAATTGTACATACATGTTCCACAAGATTGAAAATAATCATATCATAACCAATAAAATGAAATGGGTATTATAAAAATTTAATCATATGAAAACCAATGACAAAATATATTTTTAATAATAATTTTATCATAAAAATAACCTGTGAAAATAAGCAGGTTTCGAAAGCATATAACCCCTGAAACAGAAACAAGTTCCATAAACCTCATTCCATAAAAACATAATCCATTAATATAATTAATATGAATGGAAACATATAATAATTTAACTATAAATGAATGAGTAATAGTAATTAATGTTATCTTATATGGGAAATAATTTTGAACAAACTTTTAAAAAAATTTATTGAGGAAAATATCCTTCTTGAATTGAAAAAATTATTTTAAAACATAAAACCATTTGAGAAAAAATTTCTTTGAACAAAAATTCAAGACATATAAAGGATGCATCGAAAATTGTTAAAAATTATTAAAATGAATTTTCAATAAAATGTTTATTAAATTATCTTTTTAAAAAAAATTTAAAACATGGTCTTTGAATATAATAGATTTTCAATGAGAGAGATTGATATTCATATTTTACATAAAATATTATATTAAGTACCAATGATTGTAAAAATGGTAAAAATAAATGGATATATCTTAAATAAAAAAAATATGGAAACTCATGAGTTTTATTGGGATATAGATCCTAATTTTTCATCATAAGAAGCATAAACATAAACAATCTCCAAAAGCGATGAGATTGCCTCAATAAACTCTTATAACTTGGTAAATTGGGATCATACTATCCGTGTAAGAAAAAAAATTAAAGGTTACTTAAAATATAATTAAATAAAGTAAACTAATGATATAATAAGTAAAATGGAAGTATATAAACCGTGAAATCAAATTTATGTGTATCACAAAACATGAGTCTCCAGGATGGAAAACTCAGAGAATGATATTTTACCAATTTCGTAACTTTTGAAACTTAAACCCTTGAAATAATGGTCATAAAATGGATATGAGAATACCCATAAATTTAAGTATATGATATATATATAATATTAAATGTAATTATATACACCAAAAAATAGGAAATAGTGGTATTCATAGAATATATCTCACAAAAATAAAAAGTGAGGTGAAATCCCCTTACCTTATGTATTAGCTCTCGTTGTTCTCATTAAATCCACCTTTCTAGTAAATAAAAATTTATTATACATATTTTAAAGAACCGTATTATTATATCTAATATCATATAAGGTTTTATTATTACCTTATATTACCCTCTTATTAATAATCCTATTTTTAGCTTTCAGTTTGGGTAATATTTGATTTAATCTTTTCATGTGTCTTAATTTGTAATATCAATAGTATTTATAATTTATATCATGATTTAAATAATTTGAACAATGACCAAAAAAAATTATATAAATTAAATTTATATTATATTAGTATATTGAATATATATCTTTGAAAATGGAATACACCATTCATGGAGACGGTAAGTCCTACATATACATGAACATTGTTTTTGTTTTTATTGTCGTATTGAATGAAATAAGGTAAATTACATATGAATATATATGTATATATATATATATATTTATTATGTTTTAATTACTATATCATATATATCATATAATTTCACTATGTGTATCCTTAATACATTCCATGTAGTGTGTGAACGAGTCACATCACATTGAGGGGGCGATAGTCCACACTTCCTCAAAATAAATTATTGTATTTACACAATATGAAAAGTAAATAATACATGTTATATAAAAGGAATAAATAATATAAAATAAATAGAAAATATATGACATTAAATATGTAGGAAAATTTCTCATCATAATTTCCACTATTCGGGGAGGTAAAGGAAAAATAAATAATCATAATGTAGTGAGGCGATAAATCACTATACATGTAAAAGTATGTTTGTTACCCATTAGATGGAGGGGCATGTAAGTGTAGTTTTAAATATTTGAATAAAAAATAATATTTTATTGAATATACTAGTTTTTTATTCAATCATGGAATAAAGAGAGTGTATGGTTTGGAGATTGAAAATAAAAAAAGGAATTTAAATAAGATCTGCCTCTTAATCGGGTAAATCCTTTTAGTTTGTTCCATAAGGCTTATTTGGAAGACAATCTGGACAAAGAGAGTCTTAAATTATGATGTGAGAGAATTAATACTTATTTTTTCATAGGATGGGTGAACCAAGGGGTTTGAGTGGTGTTAGGAATTGGGAGGAATGGATTCATTTTAATAATAGAGGAGTGACACTCTTGTAAAATTTTGAAGAGAGAATTCCACCCATGTTCTACATGTTGAAAGTGAATCCAATAATTTTAAATAGTAGATAAAATTGATTAAAGGGTTTAAATATTTCCATATCATGGGTGTTGAACATGTTTCTAGGTCGTTTGGGTATTAAATGTATGATTTATTCCTTAGTTAAGATTAATTTTTCCATAATCGATGTAATTTATTTTCTTTACATCCACTAATATTTTTGGTCAAAAAAATTGTTGAAATTATTATAAATTTGGTTTATTAAAAATATCTAATTGTTTTTCTCAAAATTACAAACATACAAGTGGAAGAAATTGATTCAAAATCAACCACGTAGTTAGGTTGATAATGCGGGATTTTAACGTAAAATTTGTCGAAAGTTTTCTATGTTTTTATATTGAATTTCAATTTTAAATTAGTTATATTTACCCACATTGTATTAATATAAAAAAATATTATCCAATTAATCATTTAAAAAAATATGACATATAATTTAACCATATAAATAAATTAGACAAAAAAGTTGTTTGGAATTAAAAACTGGTATTTTTCACTGTTCATCTAAAAAAGACGTTTCTCATAAAAATATAAACAATTCACACTAATATAACATCAAAATTATAAATTTAAAAATTAATTTTATTATTTAAAATTCTATTTCTAAAAGTATTTAAAATTAATTTTATTATTTTTCATAGAAGTATGTTAAAATCAGATTCTTCGAGAAAATAGTATTTTTAAACATATAAAAACATTACAAAAAATTATATCCTTTAATAAAAATATTTATTATTTATATAAAAAAATTATAAAAAATGATTGAAAATTTAGTTATCACTATTTATATAATTATGTTTAATATCTAGGTTATAATTATACTATTTAATTCTTTAAAACAATAAAATTATGATTCTTAAAAACATCGGTGTTGCGTGTAACATACACCAAGTTATTGTTGCATGTAATGTACTCCAAGTACATTATATGTTAATTTAATTATTTACTTAGTACAAGATATGAAATAAATGAAAATTTAATTTATTTGAGGAATGGTCCATAAAAACTCAGGGTGTTATAATATATGATTCATTTCTAAAGAAAAAAATGTATATTTTATTTGGGGATTAAAATGAGATAGCTTTTGTGAAAATACCTTGAATAATTCTAAATATGAGATGAAATCCAAAATTTATTCTAAATTATAGAGTATATGGTTTTCCTAGATACTAAATCCTTGTCTTGATATAGGAAAGTGTATGTGTAAATGACATAGATTCATCAATGGGTAATCACCCTGAAAAATACTTATTCATCATTGATTCAATATTCACTATATTTTATGATGAATGATCCTATTACAACATGCCTCAATTACACTCACATGGGATACACTTTGGCCAATAAAATTTTATGTAAAATCCATTATAAAATATATATTTCCAAATTACTTTAATTGACTAGGTTATGATGTATAAGAGAACTTAAATTAAAGAAATTTATACTGAAATAGATGTATAAAAATATGAAATGAATTTTTCACTAGAGAAGAAATGTTAAGGTAGATTTTTGAAATATATATGATCATTTACTATGATTTTATATATAACCATTTGGGGTTTTTATTTGGTTAAAATAGGATCTTGGAAAGAAATATGTAAAACATACATTCCTTGAGCAATTGTGCCATATAATTTAAAAATATATCACTCTTAAATGGGTGAAAATCTAATAATTTTCTTATTATTATGGAAATGGTTAGTTTACTAGTCTTAAATAATGAATTTATATTGATATTTTAATAATATTTAACTCTTAAATAATCTCATTAGAGAGTGATATTTATAAATGACATTATGGTATTTATTAAATGTTATGAGTATTATGTGAAACATATAAAGATTATTATTTAGTTGTTTTTTTCATTAAAATTCGTTAAAAATGTATTAAATGGTATTAATATCCTTAAAAAGTTATTTTATGAAAATTTTATATTTTTGGTGATAAATATTAATGAAAAAATAGTTGAGGTTTTGATAATTCAAAGGATTAATATACATTTGATGTTGATATAATAAAGGGTGTTTTGATATTGATGAAGTAAGATATATTGTATTGATACCCATGGTAGTGATAATTTATTCATGAAATATTTGGTGAAGTTCATCACATTTTAAGGATTACGATATATATTGACCAGTGTGTGATCTTATAAACTAGTGGTTAATACCATTTCATGGTTAAAGATAGAGTTAATTTGTTGGTGAAAATATAACCTCACAATGGTTTATTGAATTGTATATTCAAATATTTTGGGGATAGGTATGATTTGAATAATATTTTATTAAGGTATAAACATTCTTGGGAATATGATTTTATGAAGGAATTGTGTTGTTTGAGTAAATATAGAAAACATGATATATCATAAGAGGGTATAATAGATGTACTACTGGATGTTAAATCTCAAATGATAAATATGTTAAAAACACCCACACCTACATTTATTAGTAATATATAATTACAATTCTGAGGCCACACATTATTTAAGGAGGAATAATATAACACCCTAAGATGGTAATATATTATTACATCTGGATAAGTAAATTTTTTTGATTTATTACTCTACACAGAAAACCAATTAGAAACAAAACCACAATATTTTTGAACCATTAAAACCCAACCGGTGAATTATAATTAATGAACATGAGTAAAAAAATTTATTAATTATTTATTAATGTAAATAAAAACTCTTTAATGTAATTTAAATTTAACTTGTATAACTAAAATGACTAATTCAATCATTTTATAATTAGTAAGGTATTGTAAAAATATTTATTTTCTATGAGACAAGAATTTATATTTCA
Source organism: Viscum album (assembly GCA_963277665.1). Lineage (NCBI taxonomy): Eukaryota > Viridiplantae > Streptophyta > Magnoliopsida > Santalales > Viscaceae > Viscum > Viscum album. The sequence goes on along the minus strand of OY728157.1, from coordinate 436,935,308 downwards.
AGAAACAACAAATTAATTATGGTAAAGTATATTATATTTGAATAATTAGCTGATAAAAATTTATTTAGGGAATAATAGGAAATATGTATGAATAATGAAAAATATTAAAAGCACTATTTTCCAAAAAAAAATACTTTTTCATCAAATATCACCTCTTTATTTGAAATTTAAATTTATTATTCATAAAATTGAATTTTGAAAACTGAAAATTATTTTTGGATTCATCTTAGTAAAATTTTAATATGATGAATTTTTGGGATTTTCATAAAAAATAATGACTTTTAGTTGAATACGATAAAACATAATTTTTACAAATAATAAAGATATTAGGAAATTATTATTATATAATTATGATTATAAAATTAATTATTCATTATTATATGACTTAATATGTAATTTATATGTCAATTTATTATTTTAAAAATGTTGGTTCTAATTTATAAACCCATATTTGATATTTTAGAGAATATGTAATATTTCCTTTTTTTATAAATTATATATATATTTCATAAAATTAATTTTTCCCCCTTTTTAAATATTATAAAATAAAATGGATTTAGAAATTTTATTCAGTGGGTCCAAATTATATAATAACGGCCATTTTTTTGGAATAAATATTAATTTACCATAGGTAAAAACTAATTACTATGATAAAATAAAAATTGGTAAAAGTAATAATTCAAGGAGTAAAGGGCACAAAAAATGATAAAACATGTCTATAATTTAGTGAAAGAGGAATTTATAAATATTATATATTTCCCATCCTATTATTTCTCAATTTTTAAGCTACTTTACATGTTTAACATGGACTTGCACACATTAATTTTAAATATTTACAAAAATTACATTCTTAGCACTTATAAATAGGTCCTCTCACTAAAACATAAGGGAACTCCAAAAATTTAGTTTCCTGCTAAATCTCTACCATTTTACCTTCATATATAATTATATTTCACTCTCTCGATCTTATGGTCACATGAAATTATCCAATTACTTCAATTTCCAAGGTGTATTCGAAGGAATATCAAAGGGTTCAACATGAGTAATCATTGTTTCTTAACTTATTTACTCTCAATTTCAATTTTCTAATTATAATTTTAAAATCCCTATTCAATGAACAAACTATTGCTTATAGACATAATATTATTATTTTAAGGAAATAATCATTGATCACATTATCCATTTTATATAAAGAAAAATGAATCTGTAAATCATGCATTGTGTGAACTACATCCTGTGGGACGTAAGAAATTTCATTTTCCTTCACCACCTTACATGTAGTGTCCCAACCCCAAAAACCCCAGATCTAGTGTATAGTAGCATTATATTTTCATAATTACATGGAAATAAGATCCCGAAGAAGAAAAGTGATTATTATTGATGGTAAACAAGATATATACATTAGTCTTGTATTATAAATCAATACACTAATTTGAACATAATTTTTTCATTATTTGATAAATACTTTATTCTATATAGAATATCCTTTCATTTCTTTCTTAGTATACTTCTTGGACTCATCGGTGATGTAAAAAAATAAGGGTGAGCTCAAATTTTCAATAATAGTCAAGTATATCATAAGTAATAATGAGTCAATGTGAATAGTCAATACATCAAGGTAAATAACTGAACAAACATGCCATGAAATTAATAAATTAAATTGATAAAGAAAATATCATGTTAAGAAAGTAAAAAAATCCAATAAATTAACATGATAAGAAATAATGAATATGGAAAGGAAAAAAACTAAATCACATGTCGTTTAATAATTAACGAATAATGAAATGCATCCATGGATATATCGATAGAAAATATCATGGATAAATAATAAGTGAATCAAAATATTTGGAAATTTTTAATTATTAAATGACAATTTTTCTACGTACATGCTACATTATCATCGAGACCTTTCACAATACATTTTACAACATACTGGGTGAAAAACCCATTAGCACAGGCTCACTAACTAATTTTTCCCTCGAGAATACAGATTCATCACGGGCCAATCTATAACATGGATCCACCCATGTTGTACCTTTACAAATCATTCCTCATATAGAGAATATTCTTTTTAACAATGTTACTTAGAAAATATCCTAATGATGTAGAAGTTATTTATTTATCAATTTTTCCTGAGTTAATAAAATCACGGTCAAGTACCCACTCTATGTGAAAATGGTATATTTTTTAGGCAATAATCATATCCATGATAAATGTTATAGATATTTATGTGAAACATAATATTCAATGATTACTCAAAATTGAATATTTCATGGGGATATAAAAAGGAATATAGGATGTGAATGTTAATAATATCATTGTAAAAATCAATCAAAAACCATTTTTTTAGAATAATAAGGATGGAATTAATATTAAATATACCTACTTGATTAATATTAAGGGTTTTAGACATTGATTAAATAAAATAATATTAGTAGAACTATTGATGAAAATATCCTTTTGTTTTAGAAAACATTTTGGAAAACATTTTTATTGAAAATAAATTTTAAAAATAACATTTTCATTAAAAATTACTCTTTTAAACATTTAAATTGCGATTTAAATGAATGAAGGAGGGAAAATCTATACTTTATATGAAAGGTAAAAATAACATTTCTTTTCTATGGTAAAAAGCGTTGAAAATTTTTTTGATCAGAAAGGGAAAATAATGTTCTATTGAATAAATTTGAAAAAGAGGGAAATAATAAAGAGGTCTTTAAAAAATAATTTTTCTAAGCATAAAAATATCTTTTAAAACCTTTTTAGAAAACCAGATTTTTTGAAGAAAATTTGTTCTTCGACAAAAGAGAGAAATGAAGTCGGTTTTTCTTGAAAACATTTTATAAAACATTTTAAGTTCCAAAGAGTGAAAAAATGTAATATTACATGAAAATTTCATTAATAATCATATTTTGATATAATTAAAGGTTTATTATGAAATGATCAAATAGTTTCCTCTGATGGAAATTCATGTGTAAACAATCCAGAACAAAATTGGATTGTGAAGTAAACACTTAAAGAGATCATAAAATTGATATGAAAATCAATAAATGAATTTATTATTTGTATAAAATGTATATCTAAATAAACCAAGTAGAAATATAAAAATATATATTAAAATTTTATTACACAAATAATAATATAATATTAATGAAAACGAGGAAGTAATATAACCCAATGAAAAAAAATCAGGTTATGAAATTATTTACCACAAGGTAAATTTTATTTTAAATTACATTAGAAAAAATAAGTAAAATTAAAACTAATAATAACATGAGTATAAATAAATAAAATATATAATATATTAAAATATGATGTAAGTACACATCATAAAAGATGTAAGTGGTGGATATGACCTTTATCTCACTAATGTAAAAAGTGAGATGAAAATACCTTACCTTGGATTTCCTTTTCAGGTGAACATCATTTAACATCATTTATAATGGTCTTAAACGTGTTAATAACTTTTTAAGGATAATATTAATATTTATGATATCATATATGATCATCTTATAATTTCTTTCTACCCGGTTTATAGTAAACATTCTTTATTTTCACTATTTTGGGTGTCAATTTTTGAGTTCTTTGAGTATGTATTAACACGTTACTTGTTGTTCCTATTAATTAGATCTGGATTTCGTAATCTAAATAATGTAAAAGTTTATTTTATTACAATATATATTCAGTATATATATATATTTTTATTTATTTATAATAATCCATAATATTTTGAGATACGAAATTGAATGTACCATTCATGGAGATGATATGTCGTATGTATGCCTGAACGCTACATTCATTTCTTTATTGAATTAAAATAATCAAAAAATAAATGATATATATATTATAATTAAATTATTTTATTTATTTCAAAAATGTCTCATAGTTGTAATAAAATAATACTTTATACATTCCACGTATAGTGTGAATGAATTACATCACTTTGCGGGGGCGGTAATCCACACATCCACAAACGATAGTATCATATTTATAAAAAAAATGGAAAGCAGAAGTGTATGTGTTATATAATAATTATATAATGAAAAATTAATTATAAATAACATATAGATAATATATAAATATTTTCCCATCATTATTTCCACCATGAGAGCCGGTAAATGAAGAATGAGTAATCATCGTTTCGTGAGGCTGTAGTTTGTCGTACACATAAATTGTAGGTTTTTCCAACAATAGATTGATGTGTGTGTAATTGATGTTTGAAATATTAGAATAAAAAAATATAAAAATATTTAGGATACTTAGGTTATTATATAATCATGGAATAAAAAGATTATATGGTGTGGAGAATGAAAATAAAATAAAAAGGTTGAGGAAGGATGTTACCTCTTATTCAGGTAACTCCATTTGGATTTTATGAAATTGCCTCCATAGATATATTTCTAAAAAAATTAAGTCTTAAAGGATTAGGGAAGGTATTTTTACGATCTATGTTGGAGGATATTCGACAATAAAAAGTAACTTGATCGGTGTGAGGTAGTGGGAGGGGTGAGTTTCTTTTTATAGTGGAAGAGGAGTGGCATTATTGTAAATTTATGAAAAGGGTATTCTACCCATGTTTTTTCAATGAAAAGTGCCTCCAATAATGAAAACCATTCAAAAATGTTGAGGTTATGGTCTAAATATTAACTTATAAGGGATTTTGGATATGTTTCTAGGCCATTTTGGTTCTTATGATTAAGGTTTAGTCCTTTGTTATGATATTTTTTCTCTTTATCAATATAATTAATTTTAATGACTTTCACTAATATTAGTGGCCGAATTATAATTTCAACATATTAGATATTATAAATTATTTTAATTTCAAATATGGAATTAAATTTTCCAAATTAAAATTACATAAGTGTGATAAATTAAATTAAAATTATCCCTCAGGCTGGAGGACAATGCATGTTTTTAATGTAAAAATATTTAAAATATTGTTATGTTTTTATATCTAATTTCAATGTGTAATTTATTAAAATTACCTAAATTAGAATAATTTATATTTAATCGATATAATTTTACTTTTAATAAAGTTTATAATATAATTTATAATTATAAATAAATTACAATAAAAATAAGTTTTAAGTTGGAATTCATTATTTTTCACTATTCATGAAAAAATGAATCTTCATAGAAAAACAAATCAAATTAATACTAAACTAAATTTGATGTTTTTATTTAAAAAATGAAGTTTATTGTTTCATATTAAATATATAAAAGTTGCAAAAAATGTATTTAAAATTGGTTCTCCGTAAAGAGATGGTAAAATTAACATTAGAAAGATATATGTTTTTATGTGAAATATTGGGTTTGTTCTAATCATGTTCATATAAAATATATTCATTTAATGACAAAATTAATTTATTTAATAATATATATATAATTAATTAATATCATTCAATAATTTAAATTAATTATATTTAGTAGGATGAAATAGTTTTTTGTCATAAAGATAGTTTTCTATAAAAACATTCCCTTTATGTAAAATTGGTTCATACATTCACTTTTAATTAATCTATAACCAATGAATTCATTTTATATTTGGGAATAAAATATATTTTCATATGTTATTTAACATTTTTTCATAACAACTAATTTAAAAACTATGTGATATCTTATCATACTAAATAATAATTTTTAATGTATTTTTGTTCGGTGAACTCATTATTATGTGTAATGAAAGTCGTCAAAGAAAGTTGCTGTTGCGTGTGATGTGAGATAAATCTGTATTGTGTACATGGAAATCTATATCATAGATTAAATTTATCTATAACAGTGAATATACTATAATTTATCTATATATTATATAACCATACATGCATAGTGTTCTGTGTCATATGCACTATTGAATTCGATGTTATTACGTTAGAATTTTGGGGGTGTTATATTCACCCAATCATAACTAAATTGAGATCTCATAATTTAATCTCGATCATTGTAATATATTTTTTTTGAAATTTCCTATGTTGAAATCTCACATCATTAAAAGGGTTTAAAAATATTTTCTAGAAAAAAGATAACGAGATGTAAAAAGGTCATGTGGAATAACATATAACTAGGTCTCCAACTAGGTGAACATTAGTGGAAAATAAAATATGTATATGGAGAAAAGGTGTAATTATTCATATGGATATATTGAGGTCATCAATAAAAAAAAGTGAATGATAAATCCAAGGTTCAGGGTCTCAATGCTGTAAATCCATGATGATATAAAAGACAATTTGTTCAATAAAAATTAATGTATTAGAAAAATATTTTTGATTTAAGATACTCTTTCTAATGTTTAGGAAATATTTTACTACCTAAGAATATAGAAAATATTATTTTTTATAATATTTATATAAAAATAATTTGCAAACTTTTTTAGGCTTTGATCAATTTCTAATTTATCCATTACTCCAAGAATTGGATATCTGAAAATTAGAATTTATTTCTAAAGACATAAAATACACTTTTAATGGATCATAATGCCAATAAAAGAGAGAAATGTCAAAAAAATCATTATCTATTCTTCAATTACAAAATGATTGATACATTAATCATGAAACATAATAAGTGGTACTAATAGTTCATCAATAATATTTATTCATCTAATTGTTCAACTTGAAATAATGAAATATTAACAAGGACATTGTGTAGTAAAGTGGTTGGGGCTAAACCCTTATCACCCATTGGTCATGGGTTCATGCCCCATGACCGTTCCATATTTGAGGGGTTTTCACCTAACATACAAGTTGTCCATTTCAAAAAAAACAATATTAATAAATATGATGTACATCCAAGAAATTTAGTCATTAAATAACCTTTTAACTAATGTTTTCAATACAACCTCGATACATAAATTCTTTATCCATTTACTTAAAAATGGGTTCTTGAATGGTCTAGGAATAATCATTTAGAAGACGAAATTTACGAAAACCAAAAACCATAGTGTGACAATCAATTTTCATATTGGAAAATCATATAATAATTTTTTGGATGTCTGTAGCTTGACACATTATTTTAAATCTATGAACCTGCAGGTTTAACCTTTTCCATTCATTTTTATTATCTATTTCAATCATTAATAATGGTTTTTAAATAAAATATGAATTATCATAATCATATCCCCCATGAATTTTAAACCAGGTGCTTAGTAAGACATGTTGTTGTGTACCTGGTTACACTATGTTAGGCCTTATATGCTATTTGGAAGTCCCGCATTATACCTACCTTAGAAAATTATGAGGATGTTCCTCTATATTTATCCTTAAATTCTATCATAGGATTATTTATTTAATCTATATTATCCGAAATCTAGTTCCCATGGTTGCTACTAAACATCCTCTAATACCAACTGTAGTGACCTGACCCTAGAAATCCTAGATCTGGTGTCCACTATTATTATATTAGAATTATTACAGGGAAATAAAATCTCAACATACCAAAGAGATTAATAGCCTTTTAAAACCAAATACATACATGAGTCTTGTATCAAAAATTAATAAATTAATTACAAAATATTATTTTTATTTCATGGATAATCACTTTATTATATATAATGTATCCTTGAATATCTTTCTTAGTATTCTTCTTATATTCCTAGGGAAAAGAAAGAAAATAAGGGTGATCTAAAATTCTCATTAAGGTTAAAGTATATTTTAAGCCATAATGAATCACTGAGAATAGTAAATATGGAATGGTAAATAACTGAACACACGTGCCATGTAATCAATAAAGTATGTGGATAAACAATATGACAAGGTAATAAACTGAAAACACATTCCCTTAAAATAACTAGATAAGGCATAAAAAATACCACAAGGAAAATAAATGAAACACCATACATTAAAGAAATGAGGTGAGAATAAATGCATGTATAGATATGTCGATGAAAAATATCATGGATAAATAATAAATGAATCTAAATTTGGAAAATACTTTATTATTGGAATCCATGTTTCCTATGTATGTAGTACCCTTACCATAAAGAACATTCACAAGATGGTTTATATTATACTGGGTGAAAACACCATTATCTTAGGCTATCAAACAAATTCTTCCTAGGAGACTATAAATGCATCGATAGAAAATTTATAATAGGGACTGGCCCATGTAGTACCTTTCTAAATCATTCCTCAAATATCGAATAATGAATTTAACAATGTGACTTAACAAATATATATACTCAGTAGAAGATATATATTTATCAATACTTCCCCAATTAATGAAATAAATGTCATGTACACACCAAAAGCTAAAATGGTATATGTTTTAGGAAATAATTATATTCAGGATAAATGATATAGATATTTAAGGGAAACTTATTGTTTAATGATCATTGGAAATTGAATATTTCAAGGGTATTAACAAAGGAATCAATGAAGTGAAACTACTAGATGACCTAACTATAGCAATGCCCATATTCCAATGGTTTTAAAAAATATTGAAATATGAGGTCATGTCCCAAGGGTTCAAAATAACCGTTGGGATATTCAATTTATAAAAGGTAATTCCTAGGGTTTTAAAAAACTGTTATGATAGTTTTCTCAAAAATGAAGCATGTGACCAACCATCCTCATTGCTAAATTGATTCACATTTTTCCTACCCTTGTGCTCCTTTTCTTCCCAGCTGGTGACCGCTCCTCTTCTTCCATGCTGATGATCTATCCTTGTATTATGTCAATTAGTTTCTTCCACTATACATAATTGAGTTCAAAATGAGTTATATCTTCTGCCTAGATTTATTTTTCCTGTTTATCCATGATTATTAGTTCCATTCCCCATCAGTTAAAATCTCTCATCAATTTAGTTTTCCATTTTATTATTATTTAATTTGAAATTCTTATTTTCAAAATAAATCGTATCTTCAAATGTTTGGTCAACTTTCTAGATTTTTTAGATATAAATGGAATAGTACTACTGAATCCATAATGTTTTTTGGGGTAATTTGGTTCAGTGAGTTTCTAAGAGTCACTATCATATATAATATATAGTTATGGATAGTATGAACATATTTTCTAATTATTTAGAAAATATCCTATGTGGAAGTTGGAAAATATATTTATTAATACAAGGTGTTATGAAATATTCTTTATTCGATTGTGGTGTTTTCATAATCATGGACAGAGGGAGGTATACATTCAGACCATGTATCAGGATTTAGAGATCAATGCTATTAACAAGAGATGCATCTGAAGACTTGTCAAAATAGATTAGTGTCATGGAGATGAGTTTAAAACAAAAAATAGGTTTATATTGGTTGAACTATAGGAATAAATATTTTTATGATATTTATATAATAATTTATAATATATTAAATTTTATATTCATGCTATATGATTATTTGAATAAATATTTAATATGTAGGGATCTATAATACATGATAAGTCTTGATAATATTATTTTTCATACATGTTATTACATTTTGGGTTTTATTTTAAATTATTGAGAAAAAATATAGTGTTGGTAAGGTTTGTTTCATAGCTGGGATCTAAGGACATCATCCACCAATATGGTGTTTTGTCTCGATTCCCTCACTATTAGAGACACTATAAACCTCAAACGTATCTATGATTTCTTGATTAATATGTTATTAAATGTATTAAATTTAATATATATTTATGAGGACATGGAAAATTATTTTATATTATTATAATTTCAAATAATATTACATTATGATATAAAATAATTATATATAAATAAGGTAAATCATGTTAGAATATTGAATAATCATTATTTATTATAAAAATCTTTCTTAATAAGTTTTTTATTATGTATTATACATGCCTCAAATGTAGGATGGTGTCTTTAGAGGTAAATCACTTGAATAGTATTAAATATTACTGTGTATAACAATATGGAAATCCCACTCACATTGTTGGATAATACCTAATAGTCAATGAATATAAATACAACGGTAATCCTATAAAATTCTATAAGATGGGATAAATTATTAGAATGATCATCTATAGATGAATTCAGACTCATATAACAACCTATATAAAACCATACAAACCCCATGAATGTAATTAATAATCAATATAATAAAAAATAATAAATGAAAATCTACAAAAATGAATATTTTAGAAGATTTACACCTTAAAAAACATACAATACTAAAAATATAACCTTTAATGGTGTATAAACTATTTAACATATACAATTTATTTTGATAATATGGTTATCATCAAAATACCCTACTATGAAATCATTAGTCCCCAATACATAAATTTTGATTCCTTCTACTAAACAAATATCTTTACCTCAGGGTCACCTTTGATTTGAAATATCATTAATTATAAAATAGAATGATCTGTATAAATTTAGACATGATCCAAACTATTTTCTCATATTTATCCTAGATATATTTTTCTTTATACAATGATTTTCCATCAAATCCACTATGTTTCACATAGTCTCCAAATTTATTCCATTTTATGATGAACTAATAAATAATATAAATTGAAATGAATTGAGAAAACCCTTAGAAAACTATTTTTTTCAAATAAACCTAACTAGGAATGAGAAGAAAAGAAATAAACCTATCAACTATTTACATAGTAAAACCTAACCGAATCAACAAATAGTATATATATCTTAACCAAACTGACTTAACTAAGCCAACTGAATTGAATTGAAATGATTTGATATGAGCTAAGGATACATTAGTATACTCGAACTACACTAAAATATATTTAAATATAATTAAATAAAGGTATGTGTACTAAATAAAAATTTTCTAAAATAAATTCTATAGTAATCATAAAAAATAATGTTACATGAACAATAATTAAAAAAACCCTAATAGTCATGCACTGATCCAATCCAAATAAAATATCCAAACCCAAATGAACTAAGTCGATCAGAACTAGACTAATCATAGACAAACAGAACTGACCAAAACTAATTTGAATCAAATAGAATATGGTTACCTATAAGTACTAATCTTTTATATATGATTTTATTAAATAAGTACAACCCTTTTCAAATAGAGAATAGAATAAGAGAATAAATAAAAATAAAAATTATAAACACAAATTGTTTTTGGAATATTTATTGGTATTACTAATTAATATATCTGAATCCAATATCATGGTTCTATATTTTCATGAATTTTTTATTATACCTTGAATTTTGTTGGCTTTTATATTATTATTCTCATATATACAAGTGTGTTAGTTATTGTTTCATATAAAGTGAAATATTCTAATTTCATTAAATATATTTTCAATTAAATATCAATCTTATTTGATTTCTTTTATAAAATTAAATATATAATCTTTTTATAGAATGGATATATGTTGGATGTATGAAACTAATCAGATCTCAAGTGGTTTTCAAAACAGGATGCCTAAATTTTAAGATATTTCATTTAATAATGCTTCAAATAGTGGTCATATACATTTCCAATATTATAATTATGTTAGAAGGCCTTGGTTGATCCCTAAAGAAGTTAGCTACTGTATAAAAAATATGGTTTAAAAAAAAACTACAATATGTGGGATCACAATGGGGAGAAAATGTAATCTAAAAACTCTATTGATCCAAATGAGAAGACTATATTGGGGAATTTGTTTAAAGTAATGTTTCTAATTTTCATCATCATGTGAAGGAACGATGTTGAGATAATAATACTTTGATATTAGAATACATGATGTGTCTATTTAAAATTACTATGTAGACATAGTGAAAAAAAATTAAATTATGATTCCATGACTCCAGTATATTAGCAATGTGGTAAAATGAAAAAATATAGAGTTTTAATCCCATTGTTTCATGGGAAAACCATGTACTGATTTTTTAATACTAGTATGGATTATATTATTAAATTTTTAAGGAATTACATTAATATAACGCATATATTTCATCAGTCCCCAATATTGCATGGAAGTTTGTTGAGGAAATTGGATTTTGGAAAGAAATCATGTTGGCCTGAAAGAATACGGCTTATTATTGGAGGAAACTATTGATGAAATTTTTTAATCAAATGAACCACATCCATAAGGAATCCAAAAGATGATGAAAATATATCTCATGTACCAAAAAAGTACTGTGGCAGATTACATTGATCCCTAGACTCCATAATACTTTCATGTTTCATGAAATATTAAAAAAATATTATTTCATGATACTAAGAGAAATAAGAATAATGATGATTTGGTTCAACATGATGATGGATTTAGATGGAATATATTTTAAGCTCAATATCCTAAATTTTTAGCTGAAGTTCAAAATGTGAGGCTGGGTCATTCCTGTGATTATTTTAATCCATTTAGTGAGGTAACAACATCAGACAAAATATGGCTAGTTTTCATACATATTTATAACCACTAATGATGAATGTGTATGACAAAACCTTTCAATTTCATGAGTGTACTCATATCGTGGCCCTGTAATCCTGAAAGTGATATAGATGTATACATGTAAATGTTAATAAATGATCTAAAACATCATTGAAATATGGGTGTGTACATATATGGTGAATGTTTGAAAGAAATATTTCAGATGTGTGTTTCACTTACATTTATGTTAAATGATTTTATTTCATATGAAATGATTTTTGTATGGAGCACTATCACACTTGGATTTTTATTTTCATCAATTTTTTTGATTTATTTTTGGTTGTTTTATTTTCCTCTCAATTTTTGGGTGTTTTGGGTTTAAATTTTGATATTTTCTATTGTTTATCCCTAATATTTTTTCCCTTGGGTTTTACCATGAGTTTTTTTAAAAAAAATATGTTTTTGGCATGATAGTAGGTGGAACACATTTGGTATATAGTTATAGAAAACCATGTAACATGATATATGAAACCGTTCAAGCCTTGGAATTCCTCTGGATAAAGGTGGATGGTCTATACACGGTTAGGAAAACCATATAGAAGGTGTGTGCTTGGTTCTTCCATTTTGGACATAACCATGTAACACGGTTGGTTCACGGTATACCAAACAATGTGAAAAAAACTATGTGAGTACCCTGTGTATTTGGTATGGGGTGCACATTTTGTGTATGTTTTTGTAAAATTTTTGGAATAACCATGCATAATTCCTTGATCATTAAAAATGAGATTTTACTTTTATAACCTTTGGTGATTTTATCCCCAAATAACACATTTTCCCTCTCATGGTTTGTGCGACCCAAATGTGTCTTCTCCCTTGTTCTCCAAGACTCCTTATTCCTTCCAAGTGTAGATATAAGATATTTCATTAATTGTGAGTCTTGGTTTATCAATGTAATGTTCACTTATCTTATTTATCTTCCTTCTACATCCATTTTTACTTAAGTTATCTTGTTACATGTTATTAGGTGTCCAGGGTTCATGTTTACCATGGTATACATTGGGGATTTTGTTTTGAAATTTATATTCCTATTGGATGTTCTTTGAGCCTTTGTGAGGTGGTTTTAGCCATGCATTATTAAAGCACATGTGGTTTGAAATACGTCTCCATTTTCACATACCATTTAAATATAATATTAACATGTTTCTTTCCTCCTTCCACATTCTATATATGTTAAATATTATTGTGTGATCATTAGAATAATTTTTTGGTGTGAAAAGTGGTGATTTATTCCTTATTTTGAAGTGAATGGAATTATTTTGTTAAATATGTTTCCCTAATATTAAATAAAATTACTTGTTTTCTATTTGAGTGATTTGTGGTACATAAAGAATGGATTGGACTTATAATCATATTGGTGGCCTTTCAAATGGTGGTTTGGATTTATCTAATGGATTTATAAATGGATTTTTCTTGAAGTTGGTGTGTGTTTGGTTCTTTGAAAATGGTTTGACATATGGTGACTGTGAGTTTCTTGTTTGGAATTTTTATGAAAATGGTTTTGTCTTGAAAATGAGGTGTGAATACTGATGTGGAATCCTCTAAATGATTATAAAATTTAGAATGGTGTATTTGTAATTTTTTGGAAATGTGGATTAGATTTTTTGAAAAACAGTGATTTATCGAAGGGTGTTTGAGGTGTGTTTGGATTTTTTGAGAAAATTATTATCATGAAAACCATCATTGGATAATATTCTTACCTTGTTTAAATTTAATGGATGATATGTCCTCACTCCAGAATCCTCATGATCCATTATGTTTGAATGGGCGGGAGTTCATCATTGTGGACTCCTCATGGCCTATTTACTTTATGAAATATGAGAGATTCTTAGTGGGGACTCCGTTGTGATCTATTTGTTTTAAGAAAAGATATTGATCATTCAAATGACTTAGGGTGATTCTTATCATGAGAATTATTTATATATGATATATTTTCATGTCATTGGATTCTTGTCTAGTATTAGTTGGTCCACCCCGTTTATACTCTTTACATGGGGCCTAAAATAACTAACAAATTTTATGAGAATGATTTCTACACTATTAAGAATTATGCTTCAGATAATGAACCCTAGCCGGGAATCTGATTTGTTTTTTTATTAATATGGTATTGTTCCTCTTGGTCAGACCATTTTGGATGAGATTAAGCATGTGGGTGAAATTTTATGTCTTTCAGTGAGCCATGCTTTCTAGGATTAGTAAAGATGTATATTATGTTCTAGATTATTTCACATGCTCCTAGGTTTCCCAATGTCTATTGGAACTTATTTTTCTACATTATATGATAATGATATATGATTTTTTGGTAATCTTTTTGTTCTTAAATCTATTTCCCTTATTATTTTATCATTGAAATTCCTTACTTTTGTGGTGTTCCACTTGGAAAAAATATGTTTTTTTCAAAATTTTATGGTAAATGTTACGGAAAAATATCTCTACTATTCACCATAGTTTTTTAAATCAAAAAAAACATCCTTTCTATTTGAAACACTAATGGTTTCATCTTGGGGAAGAGTGTAGTTTTAAATGGAACAATGGAAATAGACTACGTTTTTTTAAAGTGGGATATGTGTGGAAAATATAACTATTATACATTGTACCTCAAACATGAAGTTGTTTTTTGTTTATTTTAATGAATATCTTTAGCAACATACATGTTTGGGAACTCCAACTACATTTTAATACTCACACATATAGTTCATTCTTTTTTTAGATTTTGGTGCATGTTTTATATTAATATCAATCACCGTGGGTGATGGTTGATTATGGAATTAGAGAGTAACCCTCACGGTCACATGGAGACATTGTGGTTTTCTGGTTTAGTTTTTCATTTGATGTTATGTTGTGGTTGTATTATTAGTTTTTGTGTAAATTATGTTTTGTTTGTAAATTTTTTATTTATTTTATTTGGGATGCTCTGTTTATTTATATTGTTCTAATTATTTATTTATAATGGTTGAAAATTTTCCCTTGTTAGTATTGATGTCTAACACTAGTTTATATCCTAAGAGGATCAAGAACACCTCTCGGGCCTTTCCACAGATAGACTGAGGTTATTGGTTCGGGGTCAACTTGGGTTGGTTCATAACAATATGATATCAAAGAAGGATGTATATTTAGAAGACATAGCTATCATAGCTCCCTTTGATATTTAGGGTTTCGGGGTATATTTAGTAGTTTTTTCAGAACACGGAGTGTAATTATAAGGGAGTGTCTGGACACCACCTTCTATAAAAATCCTTTGGTTTCTATTAGAAGTTAGGTTTTATTTGGATTATTGGGTTCTTTTGGTCTTTTTTTGGAAAATTGTAAAGAGAGTTGGGGAAATGTTCACAGTGAGCACATATGGCCTAGAAAATGATGTGGTTATTTGGACATGGTTCTAGAAGACTTTCTTTAATATTGATGTGATTGGAATATGGCCTCTAACCATGTGGTGAAGTCACCCATCAATAGTACCTTCCCCTTGTGAGTTTTTTTGGGTCTCCATTGATTCAAAAAATTGTTTTGAAAACCCTCATTTTGGAATTATGAAATATGTTTTGATGTGGTATTGGTTTTTTGGGAAGATGGAAAATGAGTTGTTAGAATTACTATGAAGTGTTCTTTAAAGATAATTTATTTTCATTAAATTAATTTTTAGATAAAAGGTGAATGGGTTTAATGATACATAAAATTCAAAATAAAAACATGGGGTTTATCAAAAAATTCCTTATTTAAAATAAGAAGTTTATTTTGGAAGGTGTGTTATTTCTAAAATAATTTATTTTTCAATCAAATTATTTTTGAGGAAATGAGGTTGTTGACCAACTGAAAAATATTTTTAAAGGAATGAATTGAATTTTTGGATGGAATCCATGGAATTTTTGTTAGGACCAATAGGGGCCTATATATCCTGAGAGGGGGGGGGGGTGAATCAGGGTATGGATAGTCTTTTTCAAAGTTCTTCCTACCCACTAGATCTTGACCTCTTTGTTACAAGGGTTACTTTGTTTGCACTTGTGTGTATGTTATGATCACTAACTTTCTCCATTATCTAATGATGATGCTTTAAATGCAATGCAGGAAAATTAGTAGGAAGACGCAGAGATTTTTACTTGGTTCACCCTCACTAGGCTACGTCCAAGAGGCATACGCCGACAGGTTGTCGGTCGTACCAAGTCCACTAAACTTCACTAGCTGTGGATTATAATGT
The DNA here is from genome assembly GCA_963277665.1 of Viscum album. Taxonomy (NCBI): domain Eukaryota; kingdom Viridiplantae; phylum Streptophyta; class Magnoliopsida; order Santalales; family Viscaceae; genus Viscum; species Viscum album. The sequence continues at coordinate 436,918,793 of OY728157.1, read as the reverse complement.
TTGGTCTAGATCACTTCTATGCCCAGGCTCACTGCCTATGCAATGTTTAGGGTCAGCTCACTGTTTTCCCAAGGGTCACTCCCTGTTTTCTCTCTCTCTGGCTCACTTCTGGTGGAGAGGATCCCCATTTTCCTTTTCCTAAGCTCACTACTCTGTGAAGGGATTCACTCACAGTTTATAGACCTATAGGTCTCTTCATTTCTATTAAGTAATGCATATTTCTCTGTATGTAGATGCTTTGTTGAAGTTCAACTTTCATCCACTAATGAATACCTCATTGCCTCTGAACACTGGGCAATTACTTGTGAAAGTACCTTCACAAAGCACCCTACTTCGTGAAGCTCAAACAAGCCTTCGCGAAGCTCCTGCCTTTTCGCGAAGCTCAATCATGAAGCTCTATCGTGAAGCACTCTCGTGATGCACAGACCTTCACAATTCTTAGGCTGTCACGGAGCTCCTGCCTCTCCACGAAGCTCACTGAGCCAACGCGGGGCACACACCTTTCGCAGAGCTAAAATAGCCACCGCGAAGCTCCCCTTTCGCGAAGCACACTGCCTTCGCGAACCACCTCTGTGAACCAAGAGCAATGGATTTTCTCTGAAAATTCTCTCTCTTTCTCTCGAGGCAGTCAGCCTCTATTTATAGGTGATTCCACCGACCATCGAACTTTTCGTGCGAAACCAACGCCACGTCATCTCAAATCGTGAAGCTCCAAAATTTTCTGCCGGAATTCGGTCCAAATCTCAAAGCACCATGACAATTTTCCATTCGCGGAGCTTGACGTAGTCGCGAAGAATCACCATCAACATACCTTCGTGCCTTCTCCACGAAGATCCCTCACGAAGCCCTTTTCCGCTGCGATGCACTTCAGCCTCTGCCGTTCGTGAAGCTTGACATAATCGCGAAGACTCACCGCCTCCATTTTTCTGGCCTTCGCAAAATCCAATCCATGCATCCTATCTTCGCGAAATTCATGCCTTTGCCATATTAAATTATTCTCTTCATGGAAATCCTATTTTCGGGATGCTCATCAAACTCCAAATTTTGGACCCCAAAAATTTGGCAAACACTGGGAAACGGCGCCACCTTGTACTGCTCTTTTGTACCGCCTCCAGATTGTCCATTCCTTTGTCATCGTTCTTTGTCAACATGGAATGTCAACAAATTCTCAGGAACTCGACAATTATCCATGGAAACCTGCTTTGTCATCAAACACAATCAACCCAAAAAATACTGCAATGTTACCTTGAGGGATTTTTGCCCAACAATCTCCCCCTTTGGGTTTGTTGAAAACTCTTCACAACTCTGCTCAAGATGATTTTCTGCACTTTGATACCTCATTGAGTCTTCTTCCAGCTGCTACCACCATTATCCTCTTGCGATTAAGATATCATTCAAGGAATCACTTAACACATACTCTAAGCCCACATGAGCAATGCTCGGCGTGAGAAACAAGAGTAGTATGACATGTTCATCAATGAATCACTTCATGTCAAACACCAATTGTCGATTCCAACCTGATACCAATTCTTAAATTGATACCAATTGTTGAACCACACTGTTCCAAATTGGTGATAGTTGGAAACCTTCTCACCATTCCAACACCACTGTTCTGGTTTTATCACGATCCTCAGCTGTCGTGATATCTATGCTTTGATTGATCACTTCTAGCATCATCAGATTAAATACTCTCCCCCTTTCTCATTTCTCCCCCCTATCTAGCTGATCCACTGGTCAGCTTCTCCCTATATCTGTCATGATTTCTCAAATAGCCACACTATCTCCCAATCACTATTTTCTCCCCCTTTAACAAACACTATTTTCTCCCCCTTTGTCAACGAACCCAAAGGTCACTCCATTGTAGTCTGTAATAGAGTAGAGAACAAAAATCAGCACAATAGGGAAAACATATCATACCTCGGGGAGAGGGGGGAGGGGTTCCACATACACACTATTTCAAGTGTGGGGAGTCGACTGAACTCCCAGAGCCAGTCGATGTCTCTCAAATGCTGCCTTGGGTAAGGCCTTTGTCAGGACGTCTACAACCTGTAGTTCTGTAGGCACATACTCCAACTTCACGATCCCCTGCTCAACTTTCTCCTAGATAAAATAATAATTTATCTCAATTTGATTTGTCCTAGAGTGATGGACAGTATTTTTGCTGAGATTTATAGCACTTGAGTTATCGCACTGGATTTCGATCGGAGACTTCACTTCAACTCCCATATCTTCAAGCTGTTGTTTCATCAACAATAATTGTGTGCATGCTTGAGTGGCTGCAATATACTCAGCTTCTACGGTGCTCAATGAAATGCAATCTTTCTTCTTGATTATCCACGAAATACACAGTCCACCAATATAGAATGCACCTCCTAACATTGATTTTCTCTCATCTGCTGATCCGGCCCAGTCTACATCAGTATATCCCAATAACTCTATCTGAGATTTGTCATTATATGTCAAACTGAAATCCATCGTGCCCCTGATATACCAAATTATTCTTTTCACTATAATCATGTGGCTTTATTTTGGATTACTCTTATATCTCTCTGCTTGGAATTTGGAGAAAACAATATCAGGCTTTGGTGTGGTCATGTACAGCAAACTACTGATAATCTGCCTATTTTCAGTGAGATTAACGGCCCTGCCACTGTCATCTTTGGATGATTTCATCCGGGTAGAAACCAGAGTCTTCATCTCCTTGGCATTTTCCATTCCAAATCATTCCAAAGAATCCATGGAATATTTGGATTGAGAAATGAATGTGTCATTCCTTCCTTGTGTAACGCTGAAAACCATGCTTCTTCAAATACTGATATAGCCTTCAGTACAATGCTCTTGCTGCTTGTTTCAGCCCATATGACACCTTCTTCAGCCTGAAAACTTTGTTCTCATCCTCATGAATGAGAAAACCATCTGGTTGCTCAATATACACCTATTCTTCTAGAAATCCATTTAGAAATGTAGTCTTTATATCCATCTAGAACTCTTTGAACTTTCTTTGCCCTACAATGGCTAGGAATAATCTGATTGTCTCTTGCCTTGCAATCGGTGAAAATGTCTCATCACCATCTATTCCCTCTATCTGGGAGTCTTCTTTGCACATCAGTCTTGCTTTGTTCTGAATCACTGTGCCATATTCATTCATCTTGTCTTAATAGACCCATTTAGTCCTAATGAAGTTTTTATCTGCTTTCCCCGAAACAATCTCCCACATCTGGTTCTTCGCAACCTGATCAAGCATTTTATTCATAGCATGAACCCAGTTTTCAACGTCAACTGCATCAGCAAATCATTTCAGCTCTAATTGAGGTAGGAAAGATGTCTGCTATAGTGACTTCATTATTCGTGTTTGAACAGGAGTTGCCTGATCACCAATGATATTTTGCCTATCAATTTCAGCTCAGCTCTTTGGCTTTCTTGTAAGAACAAACTAGACACTTTCGTGTTCATCATCGTTGTCTTATTCTGAATCATTATCAGCCACTTCTTCTCTCCCTGTGTTACTTAGTTCCTCATCACTTTCATTAGGAATTTGTTCACTGACTCATTTTTCAGTGGCATCATTCCTTTTAACTACTTCTCACAGCTTCTTGGTATCCTGAAAACAGTAAGTTGATACCACAATGTTAGATCTAAATAAATAATCATGAAATTCTTGACCATTGCTGCTTCTCCCACAGTATGTATTATCTCGATAGACAACACCTAAGCTGGGTCATCCAATTATTTCCTTGATGGATCTGGAATCTTATTTTTTATTAAATGAACCCCCTATGTTATGCAACATTTCCTGGGGTTAGGCCCATTGTTTAGACCCATAAACGTCATTCCTCTCCTACATCATTTATTCTCATCTTCCACCTGTATGATTTATGCCAATCTAGCACTCATCATTGAGCCATTAACCAAATCACTAATCCTACTGATTTGGAACTCGATGTAAGAAACAAGAGATAGAGTTAATAACACAATCACTTCCTATTGTGCTCTATTGCTCCCTTTCTTCTTCAACTCTAGTACCTGATTTGAATCAATTGAAACTATAGAGCATATCACATATCCACTTCGCATCCTTAGATGCAACTTCCCCTTGTATCGTATCTCCCTAAAACCTGAAACATATTAATCATCAGTTAATAGAATTTATATACATAGGGAGAGGGGGTTCTTTTCTTGAATCCTCAAGATAAGGATTGTGGTTGATCCTGATGGGTCAACCCTTTGATTCTTTCTTGCAGAGCATCACACTCTTTCCTTGCTTCTTCTAGTTGCCTTGCCAACATCAACTACACTGGCCATATAACTAATCATTCATTACCCATATTCGGAGCCTTTCTCTGATATGTAGATTCGACAGACTTAGCCTTTTTCACCATTTGGGGTTTATACCCACTAGTACACATTTCTGTCTCTGATGTTCCACCGAAATTCCATTTCTCTTGATTCCTTCTCTAGGTAGGAACCTCTCTACTTGCCATCTTCCCATGCTTCTTCCACCATTGCAAGGATCTTGCAACTTCCTCAATTTTTCGATGTGGAACATGACATGCAAAAATTTCAACACATTCTTTATTTAGATTTCTTTTATCAGATGTCTGAGTCACCAAACTCTTTTTCGCTGGTGGTGAGTCCTCCATTGAACGTTCATTATTCTTTATTATAGCTAGAGTAGATCTCCCATTAATCTTCCAGGTTTGTTCACATTCTCTCCTTGAGAGTGGTTGTGAGTACAACAAAGGAGGTGACTGATACACCTTCTTTTAGCTCTATGTGATTCCCCTGAGTCTCTATGCCTATTTTTCACCTTACCACTTTGTCTCCCAGTGTATAATTTCTCATTATGTAGCACTGGAGTTGATAATCTCTTTCTCCGGTCTTTTTCCTTCCCCGCTTTCTTCTTGATGCACTGTCTGGCCAAATGCCCATGATTAGAACATATGAAACATTTTCTATTAAAGGCATATCTCATTTCATCACTTATCTGCTGAGATGTGGATGCAACTTGTTTTCTTATTTCGGCATCGATCTCCTGAGCTTCCTGAAACATATTCATGGTGTGTCCCATTCTTCCACAGTAATATCATTTTATAAATGCTTTCCTTTGAGAGACTCTACTCTCTGATTTCTCCGGACGCTTCTTTTTATTCTGGGATTCAGCAATGTTTCTATTTTCACAGACTGATATGTATTCATGATCCTCTAAACAGAAGCTTGATGTGTGGCCATGAATCCTGCAGAAATAGCACATGTCATCACTTCTTTTTGTAATTGTCCTTTTAGGCCTATCTCCAGCACCTGCAGGATCTTTTCCATTTCTAGAACTGTTCACGGCTCTCTTTCTTTCATGCACAGTAGAAGATTCATCGAATCCAATACCAGCTTTTCCGAAACTTTCTGGTCTTTGAGCTGAGAAAATATTCTATTGTTTCTCTTCAGAAACAACATACCTATTCTTCATTTTATCAGCACTTGTCGAAGGATGATCAAATAGAAAGTGTAAGGCATCCTTCATTTTTGGCATTCCTTTAGCATTGGATTTCTCCACATCCTTCTTTACTGATTCTAGATCCTCTTCCAACATTTTAATCTTTGTCTCCCTTGATTCGAGTTGGAAATCCAGTTCTTTCTTGAGAAGCTTTCCGCTACTCACCTCATCTTCTAGTTCCTATGTGAGCTTTTCCACCATTGCACTTTGCTTCACTACTTTTAATTTTTCCTCCGAAACAGATTTAGAGACAGATTCATTCTCTTGTTGTAGGCTTCAATTCTTCTGAACTTCTTCAGACAACTATGCTGCTAGATCATCATTTCTAGATTTCACATTCTGTACTTCATCTGACTTTTGATTCTCTTCATAATCATCAGCCTTTTGTTTTCCTTTCATTTTATCCATCTTTTGTAGTTCATTGGCATGAGAATCATTCTTCTCTATTAGGTCAGTAACTATGTCAACAAGCCTTTGATTTAAGCCTCTTAGAATGTTGACCTCAATCTCCAATACTTTGATCCAGATATCATTAGATTTGACTTCTTCGGTGTTTCCAACGTCAATTGGAATATCAGGTTCTTCGATGCACTTGACTTGATCTTTCACTTTTCTATTCAAGCCATCGATCTCCCTTTTCTGTTCTTCAATCTTAATCTTATACTCACTAACCAATTCTGAGTTCTCTCATGTTGATAACGTGAGTTTCTCAATTTCTTCCATCAACTCTGACTTCTCTTCTTCCTGCTTCTGTATATAGAGTTTGGAATCATGAACAACTTTGTTGGATTTCATTGTTTTTGCTCTCCAAACATCTATCTCTTCATGAGCAGCCTCCAACTCAGCTCTCATATCTATTATTCCTTCAATTTCTTCTTATGTTTCAGTATCTCTCTGATGCTCATGTACTTCACTCATTCCAACCTCATGATTGAGTGAATCAATCCTTTCCCTGTCAGATTCATCCAGACCTTCCTTCAGTAAACTGTTTGATTCTTTTAATTGAATCACACTTTTTCCATACATACTTTTACACTAAGGAATACCACCTGACTTCTGCTTCGTCTTGGATGTTTTTCCATTTGCCATGGCTCACTGAGATTTGAGCAGACTAATTCTTTAAACACAAAGATCGACTACACCAAGTCGGAGAAAACAAATCTGATAAAAGAAACCTATCCATCTGATACCAATTGTTAGGACCAATAGGGGCCTATATACCTTGAGAGGGGGGGGGGTGAATCTGGGTATGGATATTCTTTTTCAAAGTTCTTCCTGTCCCGCTGGATCATGACCTCTTTGTTACAAGGGTCACTTTGTTTGCACTTGTGTGTATGTTATGATCACTTACTTTCTCCTGTATCTGATGATGATGCTTTAAATGCATTGCAGGCAAATTAGCAGGCAGACGCAGAGATTTTTACTTGGTTCACCCTCATTGGGCTACGTCCAAGGAGCATACGCTGACAGGTTGCCGGTCGTACCAAGTCCACTAAACTTCACTAGCTGTGGATTACAATGTTCGGGCTAGATCACTATTATACCCAGGCTCACTGCCTATACAAGGTTTAGGGTCAGCTCACTGCTTTCCCAAGGGTCACTCCATGTTTTCTCTCTCTCTGGCTCACGTCCAGTGGAGAGGATCACCTTTTTCCTCTTCCTAAGCTCACTGCTCTACGAAGAGATTCACTCACAGTTTATAGACCTATAGGTCTCTTCATTTCCATTAAGGAATGCATCTTTCTCTGTATGTAGATGCTCTGTTGAAGTTCAACTTTCATCCAATGATTAATACCTCTTTGCCTCTGAACACTGGGCAATTCCTTTTGAAAGTACCTTCACAAAGCACCCTACTTCGCGATGCTCCAAATTTCGCGAAGCTCAAACAAGCCTTCGCGAAGCTCCTGCCTTTTCACGAAGCTCTATCGCGATGCTCTATCACGAAGCACTCTCGCGATGCACAGACCTTCGCAATGCTTAGGCCGTCGCGGAGCTCCTGCCTCTCTGTGAAGCTCACTGAGCCAATGCGGGGCACACACCTTTCGCGGAGCTAAAATAACCGCCACGAAGCTCCCCTTTCACGAAGCACACTACCTTCACGAACCACCTCTGTGAACTGAGAGCAATGTATCTTCTCTGAAAATTCTCTCTATTTCTCTCAAGGGGGTCGGCCTCTATTTATAGGCGATTCCACCGACCCTCAAACTTTCCACGCGAAGTCAACGCGACGTCAGCTCAAATCGTGAAGCTCCAAAGTATCCACCGGAATTCTGTCCAAATCGCGAAGCACCATGACAATTTTCCATTCGCGGATCTTGACGTAGTCGCGAAGAATCATCGTCAAGATACCTTCACGCCTTCGCCGCAAAGATCCCTCGCGAAGCCCTTCTCCACCGCGATGCACTTCAGCCTCTCCCGTTCGCGAAGCTTGACGTAATTGCGAAGACTCACCTCCTCCATTTTGCTGGCCTTCACAAAATCCAATCCGTGCATCCTATCTTTGTGAAATTCATGCCATAACCATATTAAATTATTCTCTTCATGGAAATCAAATTTTCGCGATCCTCATCAAACACCAAATTTTGGACCCCAAAAATTTGGCAAACACTGGGAAACGGCGCCACCTTGTAATGCTCTTTTGTACCGCCTCCAGATCGTCCATTCCATTGTCATCGTTCATTGTCAACATGGATTGTCAACAACTTCTCGGGAACTTGAAAATTATCCATGGAAACCTGCTTTGTCAGCAAACACAATCAACCCAAAAAATACTGCAATGTTACCTTGAGGGATTTTTGCCCAACAATTTTGTTTTGGTAAAAACAATGTGTATTGGTGTGTGATGTTTGAAAATGTTTTTTATCTTTTTTGTTAGTAATATTTTAAAATGGTTTTATGATATTTGAAGTTAGATATAGATTAATATTTTGGAAATTGGGTTGTATGATTTTTTGGAACTTGGAATGGTTTTATTTCGATCTTTGGTGTTCCCATGAGTGAACACATGCTTGGATATATGTGGGAATGTGGATTAATAATGACATGGGAGGAAGCGTGCTTATATTGGCATGAGTGGATGTGTGCGCATGGTTGCACAAGAATGTACAGGTTTGATGCTCCATGGAACACCAAAGGTGATTGTGAAACTGATCATGTTTTTTTCTTTTCAAGAGTGTTCTTAAGAACTTTTTTTGATGTTTTGATATCCAATGGGTTTCAAAATGTTTCTCTATGAATTGATAATGATGTTTTTGTGGTATTTTATATTTGATAATTCATATTGATGAGTTGGTTTTGATAGAGTTAGTGGTTCTCTTGTTTCATATTGTATACCCTAAACATTTTTTGATGGGTATTCTAAGTGTATATATTGGTAGTTCACCATTATAAGACCCTCCAGTTGATCAGTATCCAAAACTACTTTTGGAGATTTAAAATTTGAATCCTCCTTTCCTTTAAAGTCAATTGGATCCTTTCAAATCAGACTAGTGGATGTATAAAATTGAAAGAAACTTTAGTTTCCATCAGTTTTTGAGGTCATTCAAGGTAAATGTTCCTATATTTATGCATGAATGTCTAACCAGAAAGTGGTGGAAGTTAATCTATTGAACCTAGCCTTGATAAGATCTTACATAAGAGTTCTTCAAGGCTTCATTCATCCATTAGTGTTTCTCTAAGGCAGTGAAGGTGAGAACGGGGATAGAGATATATTGTTTTCAAGTAAGTTGATAAGTCATTGTTGGTGTTATTTGGTAATTTTTTGATCTATTTCTTTATCTACTAAAATTTAATAGAATTTATTAATTGAATAATCAACATTTTTAGTATGGGATTTATCCTAATATATAGTTGATAGTGTTTTGGTATTGATTGACCTTCTTCCATAATGTGGTGAAGAGAGTTGTTCATGTTGAAGATATTTTAGAAGGATTTCGTGATATTTTCAATATTCTTTCAATCTGAAAAAATTGTGAAGGGAATTCCAGTTAGGAGATCTAGAATTGGACTAAAACTATTAGTGTGATGGTGGAATTAAAAGTCCTTCATATATTTCGTCAACATTATGTAATCACATGATCATGGTGTGACATCATTGTCGCAATCCATATCATAATAATTCATCATGTTTGAGTGATTCGAAGACCTTTTGTACCTATGGAAGCCTACATAAATTGTAACAGTTTTATCCGGGTGTTTCCAGGAAGCATTGTAGATCCATATTCACAACATTGAAAAGTACCCCATCCCATTTGTAGGAGTAAGGTTATGGTTTGGTTGTAGTTTGAAGGCCCCTTCTATTTGGGTGTTCCTTCCTTTATAATGTATATTTTCAATGGTGTATGGTGGTGTAATAATTTCTCTAAAATAGAAAATTAGGGTTTTGAACCCCTTGTGAACTTCTCATTTAGTGGAAGTATATTGTATGGGTGCCCTGTTCTTGTTGGTTCTCATTCTATGAAAAATAGAATGAAGTGTGTGTATATTTTTAATCTATATTTTTATAAAGATAAATAACCAATTACTAGGTATTGTCATCCTATGACTGTGGGGCAGAAGATACTTCAAGACACCAAGGCTCAAGATATAGGTCTCGGGGTAAAGCTCCTCACATAATTAGTAAAAACTCTATGGTGTAGGGAGGATCGAACCTATTTATTTCTCTGCTATTGGTATGTGGTTAGTTACATGTTAATGTCTGGTTAGCTCATGTGGTTCAGTTTCAATGTTGGGATCAGTCTCATTTAGAGTTGGTTTCTTCTTTATATAATGAAGAAATGTAAGTTGATTTTCTTCTTGGTTTTTTGTTTCCCTTATCATCCCACTATGACGTTGGGTGTTGTTCCAATGTTGATTGGTGTGGGGTTTTGTTTCAATGTCATCCATTTTGGGTTTTACATGTTGTACAGTGCAGGTTGTTCCATAATGGTGGGGAGACCGACCATGGACCTGGTTGTAGTTTCTTTTGGATTTGATCAGTGCTAGTGGGTTTCTAATTGTTGGGTGTCCATTATGGTCTCCCATGTTTATATTCTAGTTGGGATTTTGGTAATGTTTTTGGATATAAGTGGGTTTATTTGGGTTTTTTGGTTCTATGTTTATTCTTTTGAGATACCATTGTTATCTTGGAGTACTGCCAACAGTCTTTCTTGAGGAAAGGTTTTGAATGTTTTATCTTTATTTTTATGTTGTTTCCTGAGAAGTGGCTTGGTTTCATTGGTTTATTTTTTGTAAGAAATATGAATTTCACTTGGTGGTGGTTGAGGGGTTATTTGTATGAGAGGTTGGATCATCGGGTTGTGGGAATCCTTTATCCTAGATCATTAAACTAGAAGATTTTGTGGCTTTCCCAGGAAGAAAAGTGTTATGGTGGGGGGAATTATTACACCTAGATTTTTATTTTCACCCATTTTTTAGGTTTATCTTTTTTAATTTTCATTTCCTCTTCAATTATGGGTGTTCTGGGTTTAAATTTGGATATTTTTTTATCCTTGGTATCCCTTTTGTATTAAGGGTTTCCCATGATATGTTTTTTAAAAAGATGAGGTTTTGGGCTTGGTAGCAGGCGGTGCACAGTTGGAACAATATTAGAGGAAACTATAATACATTCTCTAGGAAACCGTGGGAGCCTTGGGATGTATCTGAATAGGGCTGAATGACCCACAGATGGTTTGGAGAACTGTGTGAAAGGCATTCTCATGGTTTTCCAATTTAGACAGAACCATATGCATGGTTGGAACACGGTTTACCAAACGGTTTGGCCAAACCATTTCAGTACCCTATGTGTCCAGTGAGGGGTTCATTAGTGGTTTATGGTTTGGTAAACCATGAAGCATACCGTTTAACCAAGCCTATTTCATTAAAAATTTCATTTTAACTTTCAACCAACTCAAGATTATAGCCACAAATCACCCATTTCGCCTCTCCTAGTATGTGTGAGCTAAAGGGGGATCATCCCTTATTATATAAACCTCTTCCTTCCTCCCAATTATATATATATATGTGTGATTTATTCATGTTTGGGGTGAGGTTTCTCAAGGTAATCACATATTCTCTTCCTCATATTATTTCTCCTTCCATTTTCTATTGAGTATCTATTCTTTCATGGCGTCGTGGATCTAGGGTTTATGATTCCCAAAGGTTGTGTTGGGAGGGGGGGTCTTGTGTGTTTAAGGATACTCTTGGATGTTCTTATTTCCTTGAGCCTTCACGAGGTAGTTTCAAGCATGCATTGTTTAAGCACATTTGGTTAGAGGTAGGTCTCCCTTTGTAATTTCCCTATAAATTTAACACTCATTGGTTTCGTGACTTTTTGTACCTTCTATATTTGTTGAATAGTTATGTGAGATATTTAGAATAATTTTGGGGGTTTCAAAGTGGTGATTTCTTTCTTTTTCTGAAGTGAATGGAATTGTTTTGTTAAATGTTTCACACAATGTGTTTGATAAAATTCCTGCTTGGCCTTTTGCATGATTTTTGGTATGTAAAGAACGGTTGGGATTTGTAAATGAATTGGTTTACATTTTCTATGGTTTTGATTTATCCAATGAATTTGTAAATGGTTCGGTCTTGGAACCAGTGTGTGTTTGGATCCATGAAAATACATTTATATGTTTTGATAGTGTGTGGTCTGTTGGGATTTTTTGATAAACATAGTTTTTGCTTGAAAATTTTGTGTGAATACTTTAGTGGAGTCTTCTAAATTACATTGAAGTCTAAAATTGTGTGTTTGTACATTTTTGTAATAATGGATTTAATTCTTTGAAAAAAGGTTATATATAAAAGCATGTTTAAATCCCATTTGGGATTTTTGTGAAAGCAATTATCATTCTAAATGTCATTGGATAATATTATTTCCTTGTTTATATTTAATTGGTGTGATTCCCTTTATATGAAATAATTTAGATCCATTATATTTAATGGTTTAGATATCCTTTCTGTGGAAACCACATAACCCATTTACATTTACTAGAATGGGAGATCCTCGGTGTGGAGTCTATTGAGATCCATTTGATTTAAGTAATGAAATTTATCTTTGGGGTAACTCAAGTTGATGATTGTCATGTTAATTAATTATATATGATATATGTACATGTGATTGGTGCTCAGTAGGAATTGATTGGTCCACCCTTTTTAAACTCTTGACAAGGGTACCTGGTATAACTATCAAATTTTACGAGAAAGATTGTTTCACTAGTTCGGATTAACCTCTATCTAGTGGCCCATAAATGGGAATGTGGTTTGTTTTTTTATGGTAATGGGATAGTACCTCATGATTAGACTATTCGGGGTACGATTGAGAAAGTGGGATAAATTTTATGCAATTGAGTGGGGCATGCTTTTGTGGATGATTCAAAATTTATAGTATGTTATAGATTATTTCATGAGCTCCTAGGTTATCCCATTTTTTTTTTGAAATTCATTTTATGCAACAGATGATAGATATGTATTGTTGGGTTGTTATCCTTTTGTGCTTATTTCTATTTCCCTTATGATGTGACAACTGCTATAAGTAACTTGCATGGTGTGATTCTTAGATAAAATCTCTTTGTTAGCTTTCAAAGGCTTATGGAAAATAGTTTGGAAAATGTTTTCTGCACTTTATCCGCTTTTTCAAAATGAAAACATCTTCCTTTCTATTGGAAATTCTAATGGTTCCATCTTGGGGAAGAGTGTGGTTTTTAATAGAAATAGGGGAATAAAATGTGTTTTGTTTTAAAGTTGAAAATGTCTGGGAAAAGACTACTTTTAGGCATTGTATCTCATACATGAATTTTATGTTTATTTATTTAAAATATATTTTTTGGAATATATTTTTTTGGAATAGCTGTTGAGTTTTAATACTAAATCTTATATTTATTCATTATTTTTAGTTTATGGTGTAGGATTAATCTTGGTAATGATATCCATGGGTGATGAATGATTTTTCTATCGAAGAGTGACCCTCAGGGTCACATGGAGATTTTCTGTTGTTAGGTTCAGTTTGGGTTTTGTTGCTTGGATGTGGTTAAATTTTCAATCTTTGTATCAATGATGTTTAGTTTGGGAAATTTTTATTTATTTTATTTTAGTCGATCTATTTATTTTAGATATTTACTTTATTTATTAATATTTTGTGAAATTGTTCCCTTGGTTACTTTTTTGATGATTGACTCTACTATTTAGCCTAGTAGGATAATGAATGCTTCTCGAGCCTTTCCATGGATCGACTTGAGTGACTGGTCAGGGGTCGACTTAGTTCGGTTCATGAAAAGTACATGTGTAAAACTATAATGTCCCGTTTGATTGAGGAATAAATCATCCATAATAATGAAATATATTGTAGTTTCAGTTTTATGGGACATCGACGATTATTCATAGTAGACCATCCATATATGAATAATTGTAAAAGATTTGAAAATACCATGGGGACCAAAAATGCACCTTAGGGTAAGTTTGGAGTCGTTGTGCTTAATGAATTGAACGATTTAGGGTAATATAAAATAAAGAAATAGGAACAATGATTCCACTGAAACCTGTTACAATTGAATTAAGAGAAGTATCTTCTTTGAAATGCCTTATTGGTTACCTAATTTTTTATGTCATTTCACATATATAATTTACAATTAAAATAATTTATTTGAAATTTTGGTTTTTATTCTTTTAAAAGTCAAGAGATAGATAACAATTCAATTATGATCTTATCCTGACTTTGTGGATTCGGGAATCAGACTAGAATTTCATCTCACGTGTATTAGTAAAAATTAATAAAAATTTACATGTGCTTCATATTGGATGAAACATATAGAATGAAATCATATATGGAATTACTAGAGATAATTAATTTTTAGGATGACTATTCAAGAAACATATCAAAATTGATAATCAAAATGGAGTTAAAGATAAAATATTTAAAGGGTCATTATTATCACATACTTATGCATGAGTTGATTCAAATAGAAATATGTCATCTTCCATCCAATAATGTAATTGTTCAAGTTATTTTTTTCATTCCATTTTTTTACAAATATTTATGTCAAAAAGTTTTGGATGTATTTTTTGGGAAAAATATTTGTAGAGGAACCCTTATTTTTTGTTTGAGTTAGAGAAAATATTTCCTCAATCATTTTTCACATGAATGCTAAATCTGAAAATCCATCTTCCAACCAAAATACATCTTGGAGGACTTGTTAAATTTCATTGGATATATCAAATTGAGAAAAACATGTTCACATTGAAGTATTATATCTAGAACATAAATCATCGCAAATGTTTTTATTGTGAAAGGTTACTTGGATAAAGAATGTATAGATTTTTGTTAAATGTATTTGTCTATCCTGGCTACACGATCGAACTGACCATTGAGAAAAAAAGAAAAATAGTATGAGAAAATTGAACCCAGTTTTTTATCACTTTAAGAAACATGGTTATTTCATGGAACATATACATTGACAAAATTAATGCTTTAAGAGTGATAAATGGAATATCACAATTTTTTTAAATGTTATTTGTTCGATGACTACATTAAGTAAATAAATTGAAAATGTATATATTTTTACATCTCATGTAATTTTACATATCGGTAAAACTATTTATATATTTTTTGAAGGGAACATAAAAAATTGAAAAATTGATATCATTATACTTTATCTTTGATATGGTGAGATAATTTACATAGAAAAGGGTTTTTTATTGGTTGAAATTGATGGTAGAAATATTCATATCATAAATTAATAAAATGAATATTTAATTCTGTTTAATGAAAATGATAAAACAACAAAGAAAACTACCACAATAAACCATGAAAATGATAACACAGCAAGGTGGTGTTATAGTAAATTCCACGACATACTATTATTCTAGTGCATCATATAGTAGACCTTGATTTGAAAATATATCTTATTATGGAATCAATGATAAAATACTAATATTCAATTATTACTCTCATGGTTGAGTGACTATGATGAAATGAGAGTGGTTTTAATTGATGACAAATAATGAATCATTTATTTATTATTTTGGATTAGAAGTTATTGATATGACTCATACTCTTACTACTGATGAACCATATGTTCTTGAATCAATGGAGAAACATTTATTTATGTAAAACCTCATCTTAAACCATAATTTTGTGTCATTATTGAAGAAATTACAAGACTAATTTTTTATAATGGTGATGGTGGAATTGAAACCATCCCGACTCCCATTGGACCCGATCTATTTATTACTAATTATGAATTTAATACTTCAATTTTCATAGTTGATTGTGAACCTGATGTTGTGGTAGGAAATATATAGAATCTTCCATCTGTGTTCTAAGTTATTTGGAATTATCTCTACTAGGGTTGTTGAGCATGGTGATATAATACTTGATTTACAATTGATTATAAATATTTTTTGTCTAACATGACCATCATGCACATTTTCAATATTTATTGGTTTCATTTTTCATTGAGTTTGATTTTATAATATTTAATTGAACTATATTAGGACCAAACATAACAAAAATAATTGAAACAATTAATTTGTAATATACAATATTTTCTATTGAATTGTAAATATTAAAATAATTTATATTAAAATTAAAACCAATGCAAATAATGACATAAACAAAAACTGTCAAAATGAGTAAACCAAAAACATGAATCAAATGACCGAAGAAAAATAAAAATAGAGAAATGACCTAATCAATTGGAAAACAGAACCAAATGACCTAAGATAAATAAAAATGAAAAATGACCTAATCGATTAACTATAATGAACCAAATGAACTAACCAAAATGTATCTAGATTTAAATCAAATTAGGGAAAAACACACCACATAGATGCTAAACATGCTAATATGAACAATTTTTTATGACATGTATTATGTTTTGATATTCTTCCCGCTAGATATAAAGTATTTCTTTTTATATCAAAATATATCTTGAATTTGGATTGAAAAGTTTTATTTCATAATTAATTCAAGACCCATATTATTTCTTGTTTAGGATACAAATTAGATATAAATTTTGAATTATATAATTTTTTTATTCAAATAGATGAAATAAAAAACACAGGGATATACAAATAAAATTATGGGAGAAAACAATCACGAAATGAGTGGGATATTCATCCCTTCTTTGGTGACCATTTTGAGTATTTTGTTTAAAAATATATATATCAATAACATATAATGTAATGTGATTAATTTTTTTATAAATTTTAATCTGGTTCAACCACTAAGGTTCCAATTATTCACTGACCAGCCTAGTGGTTCTAGTGCTTAGGCTGGAAAAATGAGGGGGTGATACTACAGCTAGGTGCTACAGTCAGTGTACCCAATCACACCCCATCCATCCCCCTGGCTTACCATCTACCACCCCTTCTGATCCCATAGTATCATTAAAAACATTCAAGAATTTAGGTCACCCTTGTTTTCACAACTATATTCATTTATGTATCCTCTCATATCTTTTTCATATCTAGAAGTGATTCATACTCCTCATCCATATTATGAACTTGCACAACCATTTGTTCCATCTTATTTTCCTCATACATCCTTCCCCCTAGCTCCTAAATTTCTTTTTATTCGACTCTTACTCCAAATTATTCTCATTATATAGAACATAAACTAGGACCAAATAAATATTTATAAGTTTATGTTCCATTAGTGCTTGGGGATCCAGCGATGCACACGGATCATCCTTCCTAATATATATTTATATAATCAATGTAACTTTTTTTTACCAAAATTTATTATCATTTTAAGATGAATTGATATAAAATTTGTTTTTATTAATTAATAAATGGATCATCTAAGAAGATATGTTGGAATAGACACATGTGAGCGGTGTGGAACCACCACGCACATCTCATGGTGGAGTACAACGAAGACACCCAAATGATAGAAAAAACTGGGTGGGAATGTAAGAGTTTTTAGGAAACACTTATGAAATGTTATGACATAATTCTTGTCATGACAATCTCCTGATAATGCCATCCTAATTAACTATAAGATAATGCTTTGGCACAAATATGGGTAAAAACATTATTTTGATTTAATATTATATAATTATTTTATTTATTTCAATTAATATTTTGGTGCCATATTTGTTTTAATTTTCCTGATGGTGAGGCTGTGAGGCCAGTATGGCTCATGGAATTAGGTGAGTTATAGAATGGGTATTGGATTTAGTTTTATTGTGGATAACATTGAATAATTGGCATAGATTTAGTGGTGACACATGTCATGAATTATAGTATAGTGGATTATTATAAGGTAATAATTGATCATTGGATGAGTACAGATTTCAAGGTATTAATCCAATTTTATGGTTTTAAATTAAAATAATCAAGATTTTTATTTATGTTATATTTTTTATTATTGAAAATTATTTATTACTAATATTTAGGAAGAAATAAAAAAACATGGATGATAAAAAATACCTCCACACACTGGGGTGAACTAGGATGTTGAACCATGAGAGAAACTAGGTATGACATCCATTTATAATTTTTTTTGGGCATGCACTAACTTTTGTTTCCTCCATATTTAATTCATTTTCTTGTTGTTCTAGATAAATGATCTTGTTTTCATTAGTTTATTTTTGATATCATTTAGTGTGTTCTTTAATTTCAGGGTTTGTATTGTTATGTTTGGGAGAATTTCATTAGCCTAAATAACCACTGATCATTTTATTAAATGACCATTAATTAAATAGGTTACAATACTAGGGCAAATTAACATTAAAATGTTTAGGGATAGAATCATTAATATTTTAACTTTGTACCTGAAAATATGAACGTTTTTATGTTTTTATGTTTTATTAAATATAGTAATAATAATTCTTTTATGTTATTGTAATGATTAGATTTTTGATAACCCATTCATTAATATTCAATTATATTATTGTATTAACTGTCCATCTTATCATTAATTATGGTGACCACACATCCACCTTATCATTGAATAATGTGATTACATGTTCAAACACACACAAATATATATATATATATATATATATTATCTATTGATAACCCATTCATTGAGACAAGGATACAACATATCTACCATATTTTTTACTTTTGAAATTCATTTAGAATTATTATCTACTTGATTTTAGTTATAAAATTAATTATTATTATCCTATATTCAAATATGTTTTTCTACATTAAATTTCATTGCATATGGATGTTTTGAATATTCAAGGACATGTGCTGGGAGAATTTTTTTTGTGTGAGCAGAAATAAAAATAATGGAAGTGCGGTAAACAAACCAACATAGTAGTAGATTGTATGTTTTAAATTATAGATTTAAAATTTTAATATCTATTTTTGTAACATATTAGTCAATTCATATTTGTAAAAATTCACTTTAGAGACCCTTGATGCCCAAAAAATGACAAATTTGGGCCAAACAATCACTAACATCATGTTTTGGTATATGAACACCATTGCTGTGTATGATTTTGACCATGGAAGGGTATTTTCCTGATGAGGTATCCACCCACTTAAGATATTATTTATTGTAGAACTGAGTTTAAAAAAGGTAGTTCATGGGTAAAAAGGCATAGGCTAAGGAATAAAATGTCAAAAAAGGTCTATTATAGTTGAAAAACAAAATCAAAGGACTAATAATTAATTTATGAAAATAATGGATGTTTTATGTGAATTAATTCTACTAAATACCACTATGGATTTTAAATCATATATTTCCATGATGTAAACATTATATATTTCACATTTTAGAAGTCATAGTGGTGGTTGAGAAGATTATGTTCTTGACGATATGGATGGGGCGGATAATGAGGATAATGTGGGAGAGAATAAGGATGAGGATGCGGTTGAGGTTGAGTTTGAGGATGAGAATGAGGTCAACGATAAAGATGATGATGAGGATGAGGATATCAGTGATGATAGTGATAGTGATAAAGGACAAATAGATATTTTACATTTTGAATGGTAATTATGAAATTATATGTTTATTGATTTTATATGAATGAGTATATGTGTTGTTTTTTATTTTTGTTATCACTAGTTAAATTCATCAATTGATTTTTTGAGTTGTGGATCTTTGAAGATTCTATATTAGTTACATTTCAGTTTCATATTTTATTGTTTTTAGTTATTGTTTTCATTTTTTAGGTTATATTTTCATTGCATTATTGGTTCTGTGTTGTCAATCACAGGTTTTGTTGTTATGTGGTCATAGTGAGGCTACTACTGGATGTGGAATGATGGGTCTATAAAATTAGTTTAATAACTATTGGTATAGCCTTAATCCAATAGTTCATGGTGATCCATTAATATTATGTTATCCTAATGGTTTTGAACTTTTGGTATAGACCAATACCAATGGTTCAAACCATTGGTATAAAACAATACCAATGCTTCAAAACCATTGGTATACCTTTATACCAATGGTTCACTATGAACCATTACATAAAGTAGAATTTGGATCATGATATTCTAATAATTCACTAACTACCATTCATATAGGCCTTTCCAAACTACATTATAGCCAAAATTTTAGAGAAACATTGGTATGGGGCACACCTATGGTTTTATAGCCAATACTAATAGTTTAGACCTATTGGTATCACCCATGATTCCATTAGTGTGAATGTCAATAAAATTTTGGGTCGAATAAATCAAAAACCATTTAGAGGAAAAATAATTAGGGTATCAATATGACATATACCCATTGGAGTAATAATAAGGGTTGCTGTCATTACTGAATTAGAAGAAAGAAATTAAAAGAATTCTTGAGGAAAATATCATTTTATTTGGAAAAACCTTTTCCTTGAATGTAAATTTTAAAACAAAATTCTGTTTAAAAATGAACCTTTTAAACTCACAAAAACCATATTTAGAATAAAAGTGGGTAAATAATTATATATCATACAGGTAAAAAATGAAATTTCCTTTTATTGGTAAAATGTTAAACAAGTGACTTGTCAGGAAAGTGATAAAAAGATTCCATTGAATGAATTTTTAAATAAAAAAGTTAAAAATGTATTTAAAAAATTATTTTTAAAAGGTTATATTTTTGATTTTTTTTATAAAAATGGGGTTTATAAAAAAATATGTCCTTTGAAAAAAGTGATAATTGAACATGGGTTTTCATAAAAACATTTTAAAAAACATTTCACAAAAGAGTGTAAATAAGGTATTGTTACATGAAATGGTCATGAATAACCATAACAGGAAAAAATAAAATTGTTTATTAAAAAATGTTAAAAAAAATTCCTCTGATGGAAATTCAAGTGTGAAAAATCCCAGACAAAATGATATTATGAATTGAACCCTTGAAAATACCATAACATTGGGGTGAAATTAAATCCAAGAATATATTATATGTATCAAATGTAAATCAATATATTATAATTTTAAATAAAAACTATCTCGTAAAACATGATTACCCACATAACATGATATTATTTAATTATAAAGAGGAAGTATTATAAAATAATAAAAATGAATCATGTTATGAAAATTTTTACCACTTGGTAACTTTTAATTTAAAAACACTTAGAAGAAGTAATTCCAATTGAAACTAAGTGTAAAAAGAATATAATTCAAGTAATGATATATAATATCAAAATGGTTAGTAGTTACACCAAAAAAAAGTTTATGTGGTGAATATGAAATTTATCTCATGGATGCAAAAAGTGAGATGAAAATCCCTTACCTTGCATTTCCTTTTTAGGTAAAAATCCATTAAATTTATAAATAATGGTTTTGAAAATGTTATTATCTTATTCAAAAACCATATTAATATTTATGATATCAAATATTATCTTCTTATAATATCTTACTACCAATATTTTGGTAAACATCCATTATTTTCACTATTTCATGTGTTAATTTCCTAGTCCATTGAGTATGTTTTTACTTATTACTTGTTGTTCCTACAACTTAGAACATGATTTAATCATATAATAAATTTAAAACATGATTTTATTATTAAATATATATTCTTTATAAATTTAGTTATAAATCCATCATATTATTAGATAAGAAATGAAATGCATAGTTTATTGAGATGGTTAGTTGTACATACCCATGAATGTCAATTTCATTTAGTTATCATATTAATAATAAAAAAAGTTATTGATAGATAATAATATTATACTTACTGTACTATATTTATGTTATATATGTATCATATCTTTAATATAACCATGTTTTATATTTTCCATGTATAGTGTGAATGAATTACATCGCTTGAGTGGCGGTAGTCCACACATCCACAATTGATGTTATCATATTTACACAAAAATGGAAAGCATAAGGGATGTGTTAAATAAAATATATATAATCATAATGAATATATAGATATCACATATATAATATATAAACATAATGTTTATCATAATCTCCACTGTGATTGGTGGAAAAGGAGGAATGATCAATCATTGTTTCATGAGGTGAAAGTTTTCCGTACACATAAATAGAAGTATCTTCACCCATTAGATAGAAGTGTGTGTATGGTTAGGTTGAAAAAATAAAATAAAAGAATAACCATATTTATTATAAGTAGGTTACTATATACCCATGGAATAATAAGTCTTTAAGGGGTTAAGAATGAAAATAAAACCAATGAGCTTGAGAATGTATGTTACCTCTTATTCGGGTAACTCCTTTTGGTTTGTACTAAATGGATTATTTATATGGATCAATAACCAATATAAGGCCTCTAGAAAGAGGGGATGGATTTTTAGGAGATATTTTTTCATATATTGTTCTATAAAATGTGGCTTTATAGGTGTTAGTAAGGTAGAGGGGTTAGTGACTTTTTATAGTATAAGAGGAGTGACATTCTTGTAAATTATTGAAAAGGGAATTCCAAAAATGTTTTTCCTACTAAAAGTGGATCTCATAAATAAAAAAATAGATAAAATGGAGGATATGGTCTAAATATGAACATTTAATGGATTTTTTTTGAAGTTTCAAGGTCATTTTGTCTCTTAAGATTAAGGTTTAGTCAATTATTAAGATAAGTTTTCTATCAATCTCTATAATTAATTTTAATCACTTTCCTTTATATTTTGTTCAAAAAATTAGTTGAAATTATTATAAATTATAAATTATTTTGACACCATATATATAATCCATTTTTATAAATTAAAATCACATAATGTTCTGAAATTAATTAAAAGTTAATCCCATCGACGGGTTGACAATATAGGTTTTTAATGTAAAAACGTTTAGAAGTTTGCAATTTTTTATATCCAATTTCATAGATAAATTTTTTAAAATGAAAAAAAATTGATTAATTGATATTAAATTAATTTAATGTTACTTTAAAACAAATTTAAATATAATTTATCTTTATAAATAAATTATAAGAAAATATAGTTTTGAATTAAAATTCAGTATTTTTCACTATTCATCAAAAAATGATACATCATAGAAAAATAAAAAAAAGAAACCTACAATATTTTTTGTGTATCTATTTCAAAAATATAGTTTATTTTGTCGTATTAATTATATAATTGTTATAAAATGTTTATTTAAAATAGTATCACCATTAAAACGTGGTAAAATTACCTTTATAAAAATATGAGTTTTTATGTGAAATATTAGGCTTTTTTTATATTATTCTCATCAAATATGTTGGATAAATGTAAAAGATATATCATTAAATATATATATATATATATTAAATTAATATTAATCACTAATCCCAATGAATTTAATTTATTAAAAAAACAATTTTGTGGCATAAAATAGTTTTCTATAAAAACATTCTCTATATATTAGATTTGTTATTATATTCATTTACAAGTAATTTGTATCTAATTAATTAAATTTATATTTGTGTAAAAAATATATTTTCATAATTTATTGAACGATATTAATAACACATTATTTAATTATTAAGTTATATCTTATTATACTAAATAATAATGTTTTATTAATATATTATTGTTCACAAAACTCGGGCTTACATGTAATGGAAGTCATATAAGAAAGAATTTATTGCATGTGACACAATGGAAATCCATATTTCATGATTTTAATGATATATAATATATTTAATTTACCTAAAATAGTAAATATAATATAATCTCTCAAGATATTATATAACCTTACATGGTTGGTATTGCATGTCTTACACGCTATTGAATACAATGTTCTTATATTAGAGTTTCCGGCCAATACATTGCAAGGATGGAATAAATGGTAAATTAGTTAATAATTATCATATTTTTATATTTTTTATTATTCTAAAAAAATAAAACATATTACCCCATCATCTCTTTCTATAAAAATTTAGTCATCATTCATGCGTAAGTGAAGACTACCACCTCTATAGAACATTTGATTTCATTTTTATTTCCATAAAATACATAAATGGATTCACATGAGGATGTTATTAGGGGATGAATAAAATTTTTAAAACATAAATATGGTTATTTTTTTTTATATTAGAGATTATTATTGATATAACCATCAAATGAGTATTGTTAATTGAATCATTTAAAATAAGTGATCGATGAGGAAAATGATATCTTTTTTAAAAGTAGTGGCTCTATATAAATTATATTATATATATAATTATTATTGGTTTTGATATATCAAAATCATTAAAATAAAATAAAATAATCTTTATTTTTATATAATTATATTAAAACTAAACAGCCTCATAATCATCCATTACTCGTGGTAGATTGATGTTTGGGTTTGATTAACAAATTACTTGGTCAATTATATAAATTTTTAGCATAGAAGAATATGATAACTAATTACTTTGTACAATATGAAATAAATATGTAAATATTGTATTGTTTGGTTTTTTAGGGTTATATAAACATCTCTCTCATTAAAAAGGATAACAAATTTGGTTCATTATGAATCATAGAAACATGATCATCGCTAAACTCATCTTAATTATCAAGAACCAAAACAACAATAGAGTCATATTAGATAATCATAAATTATCATGATAAATATATAAAATTATATCATATTATCTAATAATTATATAATTTGTAAAAATAATAGATAAAAACCCCTCTTTTATGAAACTAGTTCAAAGGGATAAAGATTACGTACAACTAATGTTAAAAATATTTAAAAACTATGTCATATATATTTATGTATTTAGTGATTATAAATTAGGAGTATTAATGTTTATAGTTATGAATAAGGCTCTTGGGTATATATTTAATGAACTGTATTTAACTATTTAGGAGGTCTGGTGCATGTAAAGAATGAATTTGGACTAAAGTAAGGGTTATCATCTCTAATTCCTTTATTCATGACATGTTTGGTACTATGAACCAAATTTTATTATTATAATGTATATAATACATATTTGAGATAAACTAACATGAAATATAATTTATTGATGATTTTTTAAGGATTAATTACATTGCATATCATTCAAGGGGTTTAATAGAAATTTTACTCAAGCTGTAAGGGTTTTCTTGGTCTCAATTATGATTCACTGAGATATGTTAATTGTTATGAAACATAACTCATATGTATAGTGTTATTTTTATTTAAAATCCCATGATTTTTTTATAATTTATTTCCTTTTAATTCCAATGATAAACTATTCCAAATCATGTTCTTTTTCTAAATGTCCTTTCACTCAAACGATACCATACTCGTAATAGTTTTTGTTATCTCAATTTTCATTCATTGGGTAATGATCATTCCTTTAAAATTATTTCATATAAGTTGAATAAATTATTCAATATGGTTATATTATATGGTATTTTTTTGTTATTGAAATATTTTCCATATAAAACCCTTTTTAATTTTTTCATTATTCTTGGAGTATGTTGCATGTTTGAGATATTGATAACTCAAATATCCTTTCATTGTGTTTTAATGTTTTTTCTTGAACATTGATTTTCCTTTACTAGGATCTTAGACCCAAATAATTTAATATTTTTTATTTTATAATGTTTTTGGAAAAAAATATATTTTAGTAAGATTTATGGGTTTTTACTCTTCTAACAATTTGAGTTTAGAAAAAATGAATTTTGAAAATTATAAAAATATTTTTCCTTTCACAATCATATATTTTGTCATCCCCTCCTCATTTATAAAATATAAAAATAATTTATTATTAAGTCTCTTGTATTATGTATTATTTCTATTATTAAATATTTTCAAATTCCCTCATGTCACCAATCCAAATGATACATTAGTAAGAGACATATAAATTTGTGTTTTAAATAAAAAAAATATTTAATAAAATATATTTTAAGTAATCACTTAAATTTACAATATCATTTTGAAAAGGATTTATCATAATAATATTTTTTATCACTTTTTATATCATTATTTCTTGTAGGAATAGAATCACAGTACAAAGCAATATAATTTCGGATCCCATATTGGGTGGTCTCATTGAAGAATTATTTTGCAAGAATGGTTTTATTCTATGTCAAAATCCTTCAAAATTGCATCTATTAAATTAGGGATATGTTCTTTAAAAACACTCACTTTTTTTATATGGATGTATTTTGATGATGTTATTATAATATTATCTTAATCATACACTCAATGATATATTTTATGTGAGTACAAAATTTTAAATAATTTATATCGAATTATGTTCAAATTCATAGAATATTATTCTATTTACAAAATAAAATTATTTCTATTCCATATATTTATATTACAATATTTATGATTATTTGAAAGCTGACTATGTATTTTTTAGCGATCCACTTTCTTTATATGAATATGTTATTATAATTTTATACCTTTTATTGAAATGGGGAAATGTATTGAAATTCTTGAGGTTTATTGACTGATAACACAAGTTAATTATATACTATCATTAAATATATATTCTATTACAGTCACAACCATGTTTTTTTCACCTAGAGGTTCTTTTGTGAATAGTATGAAAATTCATGTTTAATATAATTTTCAATGCATTGAACATAATCATGTGATGGGTGGGGCCTGGTATTATATTTCCCTTCAATGCAATGACACTTCTCATGAGACAAAGCAGATATGGTTTTACTGTGTAACACTTCTTATATCGTTATAGTATCTTATAAAAATGATTTTAAAACATGTTTTTAATGTAATTTTTTTAATTTCATCACTATGATATCATTATTATTAATATCCATGTTTTCATTTATTTTCATTGAAATAAAATGCTTTTCGTTTATGTTGATTATATCATTATTCATATAACATATTCTTACTGTATCATGTATTTTATACTTATGTTTTTGATAGATTTTTTAATATATTTCACCTAAAATACATTTTAGAATACTTCATTTTCATGTTTCAAATTACACAGGTTATGATGAAAACTATTACACATGATTTGTCTAAGAAGATAGCTTGGGTGGAGAATTTTTTAGAGGAATTTCTGACTTGTTAATTATGAAGCAGTTTCCTATAGCAGAAAAAATATCTACTAGTTGAGAAATGCAGGGAATTTATTAGTTTTTGTTTTATATTAATTATATATATATCTAAAAAAATTATTGTGTATGTCTGTAATGAAATTTTTAATTTAAATAAAATAATTATGGGACAGTTGTCACAACCCGCCCTAGGGGTCTGTGCCGTGACTACCCAAAGCCTGCCTTCCATAGGCCAGGGGCTGGCGACTAGCACCAAGGCGTAAAACCCAGTAAAAAGGGAAGGCATTGCCTTTGAAAAGTAAACAAACACCATAGAGTAAGAAAGCGGAAAAGTAAACACTAAGTAAAAACAGAGTACAACTGGATGTGCGGAAAAGTAAATGGGCCAGTATACAAACCCAAACTGAAAGTAAAGTACAACTCGAAAGGGAAAACAACAAAAGTAAAGTAAAAGCCACTACACCAAGCTATCCAGTGGAAATCCCACCTGAAGGGTGGGTATAGATAGCTCCACTGCTCCTCGGGTCCCGCCGTCCGCTCCGGGCACGTCCCGACCAGTGGTCCACCTCTAGGTACCGTTCTGCTCTGCAAGCCTCAGCCACGATCAACGCTGTCCGTCGTCTACAACCAACAAAACGTAGTGCGGTCATTGCCCGTGCAGGGGTGAGTATAACCTACTCAGTAGGGACCCCGAGACCCCCGAAGGTCTCCCAAAATCCACAAAGGGTAAACCACAAAGGAAGATACAAACACGAAGTAACAACCGACAGTGCTTAGGTATATGCCCATACATATACCTAAGTCATCAATTTCAATACGCTCCAACCTCCGAGCCCAAGTACAACTCAGTCCACACAGGAAAGTATACGTATTCCACACAGGAAAGTAAAACGAAATCCACACAGGATAGCACAACACAATCCACACAATAAAGCAACAGGATTCAGCTCACATAGGTATACTTCTTCGGAAGACGATAGAGATGATCACTGATCCATCTAAGTCGTCGGACCCACAACGGATCGATAGGTACTAACCCCCGCAAAGACCCACACAGGATCAGACCCACACAGGATCTGTAGGCGCTGGTTCACACAGGACCGCTGAGCGCAGACCCACACAGGATCGGACCCACACAGGATCGGGCCCACACATGACCTATAGCACTGATCCACGTAGGATCTCTAGGTGTTGTAGTCGTCGTCGTCGATTCCACCAAGGATCTCTGTACTGTCGTCGTCGTAGTCACAGTAGCAGTAGCAGTAGCAGTCATAGCCAGCTCTAGGGTTCCCGCACACAGCAAGCTCGTTCGGGAGGGTCCGCTCCACGAGCCGAGAGGCTGATACATCAACTGTCACATAGTCCAGAGTTGATGTATCCAAAAATTCTATATCGTCAACAGGAACTCTACGCAACAGATGGTGCGTCGATAGGACGCCCGGTCTGAGAGTTATTGGCTTTTTCGTCCCAGGGGCCCGGTTGGTTTTTAAGGAAAAACCAACCCGATCGTACTCCACCTACGTCCAAACCTCGGGCAGAGTAAGCAAAAAGATCCGTCTCACTAAGAGGAACAAAACAAAGCTGACGGCACGTCATTCGGACGTCCGTAGCTAAAGATATGAGCATTTCTGCTCCGAGGGCCCGGTTGGTTTCGTGTACGAACCAACCCAGCTGAACACAAAGTATTCCGAAACCTTGAGTGCGATATACCGAAACGACCATATCGATCCAAGGATCGCATCACCTCTGACGGCGCGTCATTCGGAGATCCGTAGCCCAAGTTATGGGCATTTGAATCCAAACCGCTCGGTAACGGCGGTTTCGGGCCCGGGCCGTCCCGGCCCGAGACCCCCCGGATGGCCCGAACCGGGTCGACCCGCCCCAAACAGGGTCGACCAGGCCCGGCATGGTCCGGCCCGGCCTGGCGCGGCCCTGCCCGGCGCGGCCCGGCCCTGCCCGGCGAGGCCCGGTGCGCCGGTTCGAAGCAAGGCA
Organism: Viscum album; assembly: GCA_963277665.1. Lineage (NCBI taxonomy): Eukaryota > Viridiplantae > Streptophyta > Magnoliopsida > Santalales > Viscaceae > Viscum > Viscum album. Next base: position 436,889,996 of record OY728157.1, on the reverse strand, counting down.
GTGCGCTGGGCGCGCTGCCGGCTCGGACGAAGGCCGAGATTGCTGGGAAAACGGGGGGCCGCCTGCCCCCCTTTGTGATACCGACCCCCCTCATTATTGGGGGCCAATTTAGCCGCCCGTGGGAATTTAATTTCCCCGATTTGCACCATCCCGGCCGGCCCGACCTGGCCGGCCGGCTCCTTCTCAACAGGACCGGCAAGGGCCGGTCCTCTTCCATCTTCCAGCACTGGCGGCCCGACTGGCCGCCGATCATCACGTCCCGCCGCGGCCCGGAACCGGCTACGACCTTCGTCGTCTGGCGTGGTGCGATGGCACCGCGCCCCTCCGCCGCGGCCCCGCTCCTGCCGCGACGCCTTCAGTTTCCTTCGACGCAGCGTGACGGCGTCGCGTTCATGATAATCTTTCCACGGCGCAGCGCGACGGCGCTGCGCAATATTTGCCGTGTGATTCCCGCGTGGTGCGATGGCACCACGCCATCTCGTTTCATCCACAAGAAAATATTCAAGAACAAAGGAGGGGGGTTCGGCCGTGTTTGTGCGGTTCGGCCCCCCTCTCGTTAGACGATAACACTTAATCATTTAACCTCAAGGATCGCCATGCTAGAACCAAGAATTAGATTAAATAAATTAAACAACAAACCCCTACCTCGGTTTCAAGAACGATGTTCGTCAACGACCCGCGGAAGACGAGCGTCGCGGTGGTCGGCGTCGCGGAAGAAGGAAGTCGATGTCGTGAAGCGAGGATTCAAAGCTCTTTGACGGCGATTTCGTCGTGGGGAAACCGTCGCGGAAGAGATGACGCAGAAGGAGACGTCGTCGGTGTCGTGGGTATGGCGTCGCGGAAGACAGTTCCCGAGAACGTGGCGTTCTTCGTCGATGTCCGAATGTTCTTCGCGTTCTTTGTCAAAGTTTGAAGAAGAAGAAGAAAGCTCCAAAATTCTCTCAAGGTGGCTAGAGAATTCTAACCAAAATAAAATAAGCTAAGGTCTTATTTTATTTACACATCCAAACCATTTTGAAATTCAAAGGTTTGAAATTAAACAACTCAACCCATTTAATAACCCAAGTTGTGAAGTTAATTAAAGAGGAGTTATAGGGAGTTTAAAAAAAATAAGGTGAAGAGTTATGCTTTGTGTGGGCCCCACCACACTTAATCCTCCCAAGGGAGGTTAAGTGGATGTGGGTCCCACCTCTAACTCCCTTTGGGAGAAAATAACCAACAAGTTTAAAATAAAATTTGTATTCCACAATTTTATTTAACTTATTCTAAATTCCCAAAAACTAACTCTCAACCCGCATTAAACGCAACCTCGGAAGACGTCTCCTTAAGTGAATATCGGCGCTGTGAGGTCATCGGTGCCCTCGGAATTTGATTCCGGGCACCGATTCAAAAGTTATAAATTCCCGCTCGTTCGTTCACTGAACGTACCCGAGCCAAACTTCGGAAATTGATTCCGGGCACTCCGGGCCTCGGAATCAGGTGCCGTCAGAAACCGCACTCTTGTAAAACTCCAAAGAAAATTAAGAAAAAATTTCCCTTGAATTTTACGGGTTTTTACATTACTCCCACCTCAGGGCTTTACGTCCCAGTAAAGATACATCAAAAAAAAACTAGGGAAACAAATGAGGGTACTGAGCATGCATCTGAGCCTCCCGCTCCCAAGTGCTCTCCTGGAGATTCCCGTGCTGCCAACTGATGCGCACTAGAGGAATCGACCGTCCACGTAGGACCCGCTCCTGTCGATCCTCTATCTCCACTGGAACCTCCGTAAAAGTCGCCCCATCGTCAACGTGAAGCTCTCCATGGTCAATGATGTGCGTCAGGTCGTGCACGTAGCTCCTTAGTTGAGATACGTGGAAGACGTCATGCACCCGGTGCAACAGAGGTGGTAGAGCCCGGCGATAAGCCACCTCGCCAATCCTGCTGAGGACCTAGAAGGGTCCGATGAAGCGCTGAGATAACTTGCCGCCTCGTCCAAATCTCCGTATACCACGTCGAGGTGAGACCCGCAAGAAGACGTGGTCGCCATCCTCGAACTCTAGTGGCCTCCGCCTCCTGTCAGCGTATGACTTCTGCCAGCTCTGAGCTGTCCTCATCCGCTCCTGGATGACCTGGACCTTCTCTGTCGTGGCCTGGACCATCTCCGGTCCCACAAGTGCTGACTCCCCAGGGTCTGTCCAGCACAAAGGAGATATACAAGGTCGGCCGTACAACACCTCGTACGGTGCCATCCCGATGGTGGAGTGGTAGCTGTTGTTGTACACAAACTCCACCAAGGGTAGGTGGTCCTCCCAGCTGCGACAAAAGTCGAGGACACATGCGCGGAGCATGTCCTCGAGAGTCTGAATGGTACTCTCCGTCTTACCATCCGTCTGAGGGTGAAAGGATGTGCTCAGACGTATCTGCGTCCCGAACGCCTCCTCTAACCCCTTCCAAAGTCGGGAAGTAAAGAGAGAATCTCGATCGGAGACGATAGATGATGGCACACCGTGGAGCTGCAAAAACTACTTAATGTAGACACGTCCCAAGCTCTCCACTGAGCCCTGCTCTCTGATGGGTAAGAAGTGTGCCGACATGGTGAGTCGGTCAACAATCACCCAAATGGAGTCGTGACCTCTAGAAGTGCATGGAAGTCCAGTCACGAACTCCATAGATATACCATCCCACTTCCACTCCGGAACCTCCAAGGGATGTACCAAGCCTGCTGGTACCTGATGCTCTGCCTTCACCTGCTGGCAGTTGAGGCATCGAGAAACGAACTCTACCACAACCTTCTTCATGCCCGGCCACCAGTGCTGTCGTCTGAGATCCTGGTACATCTTCACCACTCCTGGATGTACCGCCAAAGGAGAAGTGTGAAACTCTCTCAACACCTCCTCTCGCAAAGCGACTGGTACCATGGTACGTCCTCTGAAAAGGATGTCATGCTCTGCTCCAAGGGAGAAACCATCAGGTGCCTGTCCCGAGGATATCTATGCACGCCGTGTCTCACAGTTAGCGTCCTCATGCTGTGCCTCTCTGACCTGTTTTAGTAGTGGAGGGGTGACTGTGAGAGACTGGAGGAAGGCTTCTCTATCTCTATCCACGAAGGATATCTGCAAAGAGGCTAGCTGCTCTGTCGCCTCCTCAAGTAGCTGAATGCCCGTATCCTGCTGAGGGCATCAGCTACTACGTTCCCATTCCCAGGAGTATAGACTATCTCAAAGTCATAGTCCTGGAGGATCTCGAGCCATCACCGTTGTCTCAGGTTCGGGTCCTTCTGCGAGAAGATATACCTGAGACTCTGATGATCAGAAAAGACTGCAAAGCGCTCGCCAATCAGGTAGTGTCGCCATGTCTTCAGAGCGAAGACCACTGCTGCTAACTCTAGGTCATGGGTAGCGTCGTTCTGCTCATGCGGCCTCAACTGACGTGATACATAGGCGATCAATGCCCGCTCCTGCATCAGAACACATCCGAGTCCAGTCCATGATGCATTGCAGTAGACTAAGTACCCTATTCCCTCCTCAGGAAACCTCAAGATAGGTGCGCTGGTCAATCTCTGTCTTAGCTCCTGGAAGCTCTACTGACACCTGTCTGACCACATGAAGGGTTTCCCCTTCTTCGTCAAAGCTGTGAGTGGTGCTGCAACTCTAGAGAAGTCTGGCATGAATCTCCGATAGTATCCAGCTAGTCCCAAGAAACTCCGATCCTCTATCACGCTCCTGGGTGGCTCCCAAGCTAGCACTGCCTCGATCTTCGCGGGATCCACTGAAACTCCCGCCTCAGTGATGACGTGTCCCAAGAAGTGGACCTCACGTATCCAGAACTGGCACTTCGAGAGCTTACCATAAATTTGGTTCTCTCGGAGTGTGTCTAGTACAACTCGAAAGTGGTAGGTGTGCTCCTCCACAATCGTCGAGTAAATCAAAATGTCGTCGATGAAGACCACGACAAATCGATCGAGGTATGGATGAAAGATCCTGTTCATGAGGGCCATGAACACTGCTGGAGCATTGTTTACGCCGAAAGGCATAACTAAGAACTCATAGTGGCCATACCGACATCTGAAGGCCGTCCTCAGCACGTCCTCATCTCTGACTCTGAGCTGATGATAGCCTGACCTGAGGTCTATCTTCGAGAACCACCGTGCTCCGTTGAGCTGATCAAAGAGGTAATCAATCCTCGGTAGCGGATACTTGTTCCTCACTGTCACCTGGTTCAGGAGACGATAGTCAACACAAAGTCGCAACCTCCCATCCGCCTTCTTGGCGAACAATATCGGGGAAGCCCTGGGTGAAACACTGGGTCGGATGAACCCCTTTCCCTGCAAGTCCTCCAACTGTACCCGTAGCTCTCGAAGCTCGGCGGGGGCCATCTGATATGCTGGAGTGATATCGGGGCTATCCCGGGGTACATGTCAATATAAAATTCTACCTCTCTGCGACGAGGTAGCCCTGGAACGTCGTCGGGAAAAACGTTCGCAAACTGATCCACCACTGCAGGAAACCAGGACTCCGCACGTCAACTGCACCAAGGATGAGGCTAGCCAACTGATGAGTGATGGGCTATCCTCTCCTCCGCCGAAGTCCATCCTGTGCTGCAGAAGCTCCCTTCTCGCCGGTGAAGATGAACCTGCTACCGTCGGTGCGTACACATCGTACCTTGCGCCTAAAATAGTCAATTTGTGCATGGACCGTAGATAGCAAATCCATGACCAAGATGACGTCGTAAGGCCTCGACGCTGCTACAAGAAGATCCCAGCCGAAGCTCTCGCCTCCTAGAGTAAGCTCACACTGCCGGCACCAGTGCGTAATCATCGAGTCTGATCCCGTAAGAGTCTCTAGCCGTAAGGATCGAGCCAACGACTCTGTCGGAATCTCCGAGCTCCGAACAAGGGCAGCGGCTATGAAAGAGTGACTCGCTCCTGTGTCTATAAGTACTGCAGCAAAGGTAGAATAGACACAGATAGTACCTCGAATCATCTCGGGCGCACCGTGGTCGTAGGCCTCTACTGCATGGAGCTGTGCCTGTCTCTCCCCGCCAGCTCCCTATGGTCGGGGTGGACCTCCTGGTGGTGGTGGTGGCAGAGCCTCAAAGCGTCGCCCACCACCTGCTGCTCGGACAGCTCCTCTGCCTCGTCCGCCTCCTCCCTGCGGACCGCCACGGTTGACCCTCTGCCTCTGCCTCGGTGGTCCCTCAATCGTCTGCTGCTCCTCGGCACGACGGGTCGGGCAGTCACGAGCCATGTGGCCCTGCCCGCCGCACGAGTTGCACTGTCTGCCTCTCGAAAGACTGGCTCCGCGCTGCGTGCCCAGCACTGCTGAGCCAGTGTCCTGAGGTCGTCTGCCTGAAGGTCCGGTCTTCCTAGACCCTTGAGTCATCCGTCGACTGCCTGCTACAGATGACTCTGCCACGTGTCGCCCTACGGTGGGTCTCGGCGCTGGTGTAGACTCAGCAAGGAAGCTCTCGATCAAAAGAGCCCGCTCCAGTACTCCTGTCTGAGTCGGTATGGTGAGGGAGATCAGCGATTCCCTTATCTCGTGTCTCAAACCCTACTCGAAGGTCCAGGCCCGGAAGAATGGGTCATGTACCATGTCGGTCGAGTAGCGCGAGAGATCAGTAAATCTCGCCGAGTACTGAGCGACCGTCATGCTGCTCTGCCGCAGTTGAAGAAGCTCCTGGATACGCACCGCACGAAGGGTGGCTGGGACGAACTCCGAGGAGAAGAGGCTCTCAAAGTCCGTCCAAAGTAGATATGCCTCATCGTGAACCTGGAGCATCAAGCTCCACCATCTTCCTGCTGCTGCGTGTAGTAGGCTCGCAGTGAGGATCACCATGAGGTCTGCAGGTGTCCTCACTAGCCTAAAAACTCGTACCACTGCCTCCAGCCAGTCCTATGCTGCCTGGGGGTCCGTCTCCCCACGGATTCTAGGTGGTCGTTGGCGCTGGAACTCGTGCAGAGCTCCAAGGCGACGTGCATCGTCAGCGGATAGTGCTGGAAGCATTAGTGGCTCGGTAGGTAGAGCTACCGCCGGTGCCACTGCTGACAAAGGGCCCTGCACCGAGGCCTCGTCGCTCGGTGGGCTGTCGTCACGCTCGACTCTCAGAACCATAGCTGGCTGCCGTCGTGGGTCCATCCTGAAAAGGAAACAGGTGATCCATGGTCAGAACAGTATACCTCGTGAGCTGATATAAAGTAATTACAAAGAAAACTTTGAAACACACACGCAATCAATGTTTTCGTGCATTAAGTCGGAAATCAGTAGTCAGTGTCCAGGTGTACGGATACGTCGGCCGCCACACCAACACTGGACTCCCTGGACTGATAACCACACTCAATACGCTAAAAATTATTGCTCCACATAGAAAAGATCAGAAATCGCGGTAGAACCAGACTCCTCTGATACCAATTTGTCACGACCCACCCTCGGGGTACGTGCCGTGACTACCCTAAGCCCGCCTTCCATAGGCCAGGGGCTGGCGACTAGCACCAAGGCGTAAAACCCATTAAAAAGGGAAGGCATTGCCTTTGAAAAGTAAACAAACACCACAGAGTAAGCAAGCGGAAAAGTAAACACTAATTAAAAACAGAGTACAACTGAAAGTGCAGAAAAGTAAATGGGCCAGTATACAAACCTAAACTGAAAGTAAAGTACAACTCGAAAGGGAAAACAGCAAAAATAATGTAAAAGCCGCTACACCGAGTTGTCCACTGGAAATCCCACCTGAAGGGTGGGTACAGATAGCTCCACTTCTCCTTGGGTCCCGCCATCCGCTCCGGGCACGTCCCGACCAGTGGTCCACCTCCAGGTACCGTTCTGCTCTGCAAGCCTCAGCCACGATCAACGATGTCCGTCGTCTGCAACCAACACAACGTAGTGCGGGCATAGCCCGTGCAGGGGTGAGTATAAGCTACTCAGTTGGGACCCCGAGACCCCCGAAGGTCTCCCAAAATCCACAAAGGGTAAACCACAAAGGAAGATACAAACATGAAGTATCAACCGACACTGCTTAGGTATATGCCCATACATATACCTAAGTCATCAATTCCAATACGCTCCAACCTCTGAGCCCAAGTACAACTCAGTCCACACAGGAAAGTATACGTATTCCACATAGGAAAGCAAAATGAAATCCACACAGGATAGCACAACACAATTCACACAGGAAAGCAACAGGATCCAGCTCACACACGTATACTTCTTCGGAAGACGATAGAGATGATCACTGATCCATCTAAGTCGTCGGACCCACAAAGGATCGATAGGTACTAACCCCCGCAAAGACCCACACAGGATCGGACCCACACAGGATCTGTAGGCGCTGGTTCACACAGGACCGCTGAGCGCAGACCCACACAGGATCGGAACCACACAGGATCGGGCCCACACAGGACCTGTAGCACTGATCCACGTAGGATCGCTGGGTGCTGTAGTCGTCGTCGTCGATTCCACCAAGGATCTCTGTACTGTTGTCGTCGCAGTCACAATAGCAGTAGCAGTAGCAGTTGCAGCCAACTTTAGGGTTCCCGCACACAGCAAGCTCATTCGGGAGGGTCCGCTCCACGAGCCGAGAGGCTGATACATCAACTGTCACATAGTCCAGAGTTTATGTATCCAGAAGTTCCGTATCGTCAACAGGAACTCTACGCAACAGACAACGCGTCGATCGGACGCCCGGTCTGAGAGTTATTGGCTTTTTCGTCCCAGGGGCCCGATTGGTTTTTAAGGCAAAACCAACCCGACCGTACTCCACCTGCATCCAAACCTCGGTCGAAGTAAGCCAAAAGATCCGTCTCACTAAGAGGAACACAACAAAGCTGACGACACGTCATTCGGACGTCTGTATCTCAAGATATGAGCGTTTCCGCTCCGAGGGCCCGATTGGTTTCGTGTACGAACCAACCCGGCTGAACTCAAAGTATTCCGAAACCTTGAGTGCGATATACCAAAACGACCATCTCGATCCAAGGATCTCATCTCCGCTAACGACGCGTTGTTTGGAGATCCGTAGCCCATGTTATGGGCATTTTAATCCGAACCGCTCGGTAACGGGGGTTTCGGGCCCGGACCGTCCCGGCCCGAGACCCCCCGGATGGCCCGAACCGGGTCGACCCACCCCGGACAGGGTCGAACCGGCCCGGAACGGTCCTGCCCGGCCCGGCCCGGCCCGGCCTGGCGAACTGGCCCGGCGCGCCGGTTCGGCGCAAGGCAGCGGGCTGGGCGCACTGCCAGCTCGGCCGAAGGCCGAGGTTGCTGGAAAAACGGGGGGGCGCCTGCCCCCCTTTGTGAAACCGGCCCCCCTCATTATGGGGGGACAATTTAACCGCCCGGGGGAATTTAATTTCCCAGATTTTCACCATCCCGGCCGGCCCGACCTGGCCAGCCGGCTCCTTCTCAACAGGACCGGCAAGGGCCGGTCCTCTTCCATCTTCCAGCACCGGTGGCCCAGCTGGCCGCCGGTCATCACGTCCCACCGCGGCCCGGAACCGGCCGCGGCCTTCGTCGTCCGGCGCGGTGCGACGGCACCGCGCCCCTCCGCCGTGGCCCCACTCCAGCCGCGGCACCTTCGGTTTCCTTTGACGCGGCCTGACGGCGTCGCGTTCATGATAATATTTCCACGGCGCGGCGCGACGACGCCGCGCAATATTTGCCGTGTGATTCCCGCGTGGTGCGAAGGCACCACACCATCTCTTTTCATCCACAAGAAAATATTCATGAACAAAGAAGGGGGGTTCGGCCGTGTTTGTGCGGTCCGGCCCCCTCTCGTTAGACGATAACACTTCATCATTTAACCTCAAGGATCATCATGCTAGAACCAAGAATGTGTTTAAATAAATTAAACAACAACAAACCCCTACCTCGGTTTCAAGAACGATGTTCGTCAATGACCAGCGGAAGACGAGCATCGCGGTGGTCGGCGTCGCGGAAGAAGGACGTCGATGTCGTGAAGCATGGATTCGAAGCTCTTTGACGGCGATTTCATCGCGGGGAAACCATCGCGAAAGAGATGATGCGGAAGGAGAGGTCGTCGGTGTCGTGGGTATGGCGTCGCGGAAGACGGTTCACGAGAACGTGGCGTTCTTCGTCGATGTCCGAATGTTCTTCGCGTTCTTTGTCAATGTTTGAAGAAGAAGAAGAAAGCTCCAAAATTCTCTCAAGGTGGCTAGAGAATTCTAAAGAAAATAAAATAAGCTAAGGTCTTATTTTATTTACACATCCAAACCATTTTGAAATTCAATGGTTTGAAATTAAAAAACTCAACCCATTTAATAACCCAAGTTGTCAAGTTAATTAAAGAGGAGTTATAGGGAGTTTAAAAAAAAGAAGGTGAAGAGTTATGCTTCGTGTGGGCCCCACCACACTTTATCCTCCCAAGGGAGGTTAAGTGGATGTGGGTCCCACCTCTAACTGCCTTTGGGAGAAAATAACCAACAAGTTTAAAATAAAATTTGTATTCCACAATTTTAATTAACTTATTCTAAATTCCCAAAAACTAACTCTCAACCCGCAATAAACGCAACCTCAGAAAAGGTCTCCTTAAGGGAATATTGGCGTTTTGAGTTCATTGGTGCCCTCAAAATTTTATTCCAGGCACCGGTTCAAAAGTTAGAAATTCCCGCTCGTTCGTTCACTGAACGTACCCGAGCCAAACTTCGGAAATTGATTCCAGCAACTCCGGGCCTCGGAATCAGGTGCCGTCAGAAACCGCGCTCTTGTAAAATTCCAAAGAAAATTATGAAAAAGTTTCCCTTGAATTTTACGGGTCTTTACATTACTCCCACCTCAGGGATTTACGTCCCCGTAAAGATACATCAAAAAAAACTAGGGAAACAAATGAGGGTACTGAGCATGCATCTGAGCCTCCCGCTCCCAAGTGCTCTCCTGGAGATTCCTGTTCTGCCATCTGATTCGCACTAGAGGAATCGACGGTCCACGTAGGACCCTCTCCTATCGATCCTCTATCTCCACCGAAACCTCTGTAAAAGTCGCCCCATCGTCAACGTCAAGCTCTCCATGGTCAATGATGTGCGTCGGGTCATGCACGTACCTCCTTAGCTGAGATACGTGGAAGACGTCATGCACCCGGTGTAACTGAGGTGGTAGAGTCAGGCGATAAGCCACCTCTCCAATCCTGCTGAGGACCTGGAAGGGTCCGATGAAGCGCGAAGATAACTTGCCGCCTCGGCCAAATCTCCGTATACCCTGTCGAGGTGAGACCCGTAAGAAGACATGGTCGCCATCCTCGAACTCTAGTGGCCTCCACCTCCTGTCAGCATATGACTTCTGCAGGCTCTGAGCTGTCCTCATCTGCTCCTGGATGACCTGGACCTTCTCTGTCGTGGCCTGGACCATCTCCGGTCCCACAAGTGCTGACTCCCCAGGGTCTGTCCAGCACAAAGGAGATCTACAAGGTCGGCCGTACAACGCCTCGTACGGTGCCATCCCGATGGTGGAGTGGTAGTTGTTGTTGTACGCAAACTCCACCAAGGGTAGGTGGTCCTCCCAGCTGCGACCAAAGTCGAGGACACATGCGCGGTGCATGTCCTCGAGAGTCTGAATGGTCCTCTCCGTCTGACCATTCGTCTGAGGGTGAAAGGCTGTGCTCAGACGTAGATGTGTCCCGAACGCCTCCTGTAACCCCTTCCAAAGCCAGGAAGTAAAGAGATCATCTCGATCGGAGACGATAGATGATGGCACACTGTGCAGCCGCACAATCTCCTGAACGTAGAGACGTCCCAAGCTCTCAACTGAGCCATGCTCTCTGATGGGTAAGAAGTGTTCCGACTTGGTGAGTCGGTCAACAATCACCCAAATGGAGTCATGACCTCTAGAAGTGCGTGGAAGTCCAGTCACGAAGTCCATAGATATACCGTCCCACTTCCACTCCGGAACCTCCAAGGGCTGTACCAAGCCTGCTGGTACTTGATGCTCTGCCTTCACCTGCTGGCAGGTGAGGCATCGAGAAATGAACTCTGCCACAGCCTTCTTCATGCCCGGCCACCAGTGCTATCGTCTGAGATCCTGGTACATCTTCGCCACTCCTGGATGTACCGCCAAAGGAGAAGTGTGAATCTCTTTCAGCACCTCCTCTCGCAAAGCGACTGGTACCATGGTACGTCCTCTGAAAAGGATGCCGTGCTCTGCTCCAAGGGAGAAACCATCAGGTTCCTGTCCCGAGGATATCTGTGCACGCCGTGTCTCACAGTCAGCATCCTCACGCTGTGCCTCTCTGACCTGCTGCAGTAGTGGAGGGGTGACTGTGAGAGACTGGAGGAAGGCTACTCCATCTCTATCCACGAAGGATATCTGCAAGGAGGCTAGCTGCTCCGTCGCCTCCTCAAGTAGCTGAATGCCCATCCTCCTGCTGAGGGAATCGGCTACTACGTTCCCCTTCCCATGATTATAGACTATCTCAAAGTCATAGCCCTAGAGGAACTGGAGCCATCGCCTCTATCTCAGGTTCAGGTCCTTCTGCGAGAAGATATACCTGAGACTCTGATGATTAGAAAAGACTGTAAAGCACTCGCCCATCAGGTAGTGTCACCATGTCATTAGAGCGAAGACCACTGCTGCTATTTCCAAGTCATGGGTAGCGTAGTTCTTCTCATGCGGCCTCAACTGACGTGATCCATAGGTGATCACTGCCTGCTCCTGCATCAGAACACATCCGAGTCCGGTCCCTGATGCATCGCAGTAGACTACGTACCCTACTCTCTCCTCAGGCAACCTCAAGATAGGTGCGCTGGTCAATCTCTGTCTCAGCTCCTGGAAGCTCTGCTAACATCTTTCTGATACACGAAGGGTTTCCCCTTCTTCGTCAAAGCTGTGAGTGGTGTCGCAACTCTAGAGAAGTCTGGCACGAATCTCCGATAGTATCCAGCTAGTCCCAAGAAACTCCGAACCTCCGTCACGCTCCTGGGTGGCTCCCATGCTAGCACTGCCTCGATCTTCGCGGGATCCACTGAAACTCCCACCTCAGAGATGACGTGTCCCAAGAAGTGGACCTCACGTTTCCAGAACTAGCACTTCGAGAGCTTACCATAAAGCTGGTGCTCTCTGAGTGTGTCTAGTACAACTCGCAAGTGGTAGGCGTGCTCCTCCTCAGTCGTCGAGTAAATCAAAATGTCGTCGATGAAGACCACGACAAATCGATCGAGGTATGGCTGAAAGATCCTGTTCATGAGGGCCATGAACACTGCTGGAGCATTGTTTACGCCGAAAGGCATAACCAAGATATCATAGTGGCCATACCGACATCTGAAGGCCATCTTCAGCACGTCCTCGTCTTTGACTCTGAGCTGATGATAGCCTGACCTGAGGTCTATCTTCGAGAACCACCGTGCTCTCTTGAGCTGATCAAAGAGGTCATCAATCCTCGGAAGCGGATACTTGTTCCTCACTGTCACCTGGTTCAGGCGACGATAGTCAACACAAAGTCGCAGGCTCTCGTCCTCCTTCTTGGCGAACAATATCGGGGAAGCCCAGGGTAAAACACTGGGTCGGATGAACCCCTTGCCCTGCAAGTCCTCCAACTGTACCTGTAGATCTCGAAGATCGGCGGGGGCCATCTGATATGCTGGAGTGGATATCGGGGCTGTCCCGAGGTACATTTCAATATAAAATTCTACCTCTCTACGAGGAGGTAGCCCTGGAACGTCGTCGGGAAAAACGTCTGCAAACTGATCCACCACTGCAGGAAAACCAGGACTCCGCACGTCAACTCCACCAAGGATGAGGCTAGACAACTGATGAGTGATGGGCTGTCCTATCCTCCGCAGAAGTCCATCCTGTGCTGCAAAGGCTCCCTTCTCACCGGTGAAGGTGAACCTGCTCCCGTCGGTGCGTACACATCGCACCTTGCGCCTAAAACAGTCAATCTGTGCATGGACCGTTGATAGCCAATCCATGCCCAAGATGACGTCATAAGGCCTCGACGCTGCTACAAGAAGATCCCAGCCGAAGCTCTCGCCTCCTAGAGTAATCTCACACTGCCGGCACCAGTGTGTAATCGTCGAGTCTGCTCCCGTAGGAGTCTCTAGCCGTAAGGATCGAGCCAACGGCTCTGTTGGAATCTCCGAGCTCCGAACAAGGGAAGCATCTATGAATGAGTGACTCGCACCTGTGTCTATAAGTACTGAAGCAAGGGTGGAATAGACACAGATCGTACCTAGAATCATCTCGGGGGCGCCGTGGTCATAGGCCTCTGCTGCCTGGAGCTGTGCCTGTCTCTGCCCGCCAGCTCCCTATGGTCGGGGTGGACCTCATGGTGGTGGTGGTGGCAGAGCCTCAAAGCGTCGCCCACCACCTGCTACTCGGCCAGCTCCTCTGCCTCGTCCGCCTCCTCCCTGCGGACCGCCACGGTCAACCATCTGCCTCTGCCTCGGTGGTCCCTCAACCGTCTGCTGCTCCTCGGCACGGCGGGGCGGGCAGTCACAAGCCATGTGGCCCAGCCCGCCGCACGAGTAACACTGTCTGCCTCTCGAAAGACTGGCTCCGTGCTGCGTGCCCCACACTGCTGAGCCAGTGTCCTGAGGTCATCTTCCTGAAGGTCATGTCTGCCTGGACCCCTGAGTCATCCGTCGACTGCCTGCTACAGATGACTCTGCCACGTACCACCCTGCGGTGGGTCTCGGCGCTGGTGTAGACTCAGCAAGGAAGCTCTCGATCAAAAGGGCCCGCTCCAGTACTCCTGTCTGAGTCAGTATGCTGACGGAGATCAGTGATGCCCTGATCTCGTGTCTCAAACCCTGCTCGAAGGTCCGGGCCCGGAAGAATGGGTCCCGTACCATGTTGGTCGAGTAGCGCGATAGATCAGTAAATATCACCGAGTACTGAGCGACCATCATGCTGCCCTGCCGCAACTGAAAAAGCTCCTGGATACGCACCGCACGAAGGGTGGCTGGGATGAACTTCGAGTGGAAGAGGCTCTCAAAGTCCGTCTAAATTAGAGATGCCTCATCGTGCACCTGGAGCATCATGCTCTACCATCGTCCTGCTGCTGCGTGTAGTAGGCTCGCAGCGAGGATCACCATGAGGTCTGCAGGTGTCCTCACTAGCCCAAAAACTCGTACCACTGCCTCCAGCCAGTCCTCTACTACCTGGGGGTCCGTCTCCCCATGGAACCTAGGTGGTTGCTGGCGCTGGAACTCGTGTAGAGCTCCAAGGTGACGTGCATTGTCAGCGGCTGGTGCTGGAAGCATCGGTGGCTCGGCGGGTAGAGCTATCGCCGGTGCCACTGCTGACAAAGGGCCCTGCACCGAGGCCTCGTCGCTCGGTGGGTTGTCGTCACGCTCGACTCTCGGAACCCTAGCTGGCTACCATCGTGGGGCCATCCTAAAAAGGAAATAGGTGCGCCACGGTCAGAACAGTATACCTGGTGAGCTGATATAAAGTAATCACAATGAAAACTTTGAAACACACACGCAATCAATGTTTTCGTGCATTAAGTCGGAAATCAGTAGTTAGGGTCCTGGTGTACGGATACGTCAGCCGCCGCACCAACACTGGACTCCCTGGACTGATAACCACACTCATTACGCTAAACATTATTGCTTAAAATAGAAAAGATCAGAGTTCGCGGTAGAACCAAACTCCTCTGATACAAATTTGTCACGACCCGCCCTCGGGGTCCGTGTTGTGACTACCCCAAGCCTGCCTTCCATAGGCCAGGGGCTGGCGACTAGCACGAAGGCGTAAAACCCAGTAAAAAGGGAAGGCATTGCCTTTGAAAAGTAAATAAACACCACAGAGTAAGCAAGCGGAAAAGTAAACACTAAGTAAAAACAAAGTACAACTGAAAGTGCGGGAAAGTAAATGGGCCAGTATACAAACCCAAACTGAAAGTAAAGTACAACTCAAAAGGGAAAACAACAACAGTAAAGTAAAATCCGCTACACCGAGCTGTCCACTGGAAATCCCACCTAAAGGGTGGGTACAGATAGCTCCATTGCTCCTCGGGTCCCGCCGTCTGCTCTGGGCACGTCCCGACCAGTGGTCCACCTCCAGGTACCATTTTGCTCTGCAAGCCTCAGCCACGATCAACGCTGTCCGTCGTCTGCAACCAACACAACATAGTGCGGGAATAGCTCGTGCAGGGGTGAGTATAAGCTACTCAGTAGGGACCCCGAGACCCCCGAAGGTCTCCCAAAATCCACAAAGGGTAAACCACAATGGAAGATACAAACACGAAGTAACAAGCAACACTGCATAGGTATATGCCCATACATATACCTAAGTCATCAATTCCAATACACTCCAACCTCCGAGCCCAAGTACAACTCAGTCCACACAGGAAAGTATACGTATTCCACACAGGAAAGCAAAATGAAATCCACACAGGATAGCACAACACAATCCACACAAGAAAGCTACAGGATTTAGCTCACACAGGTATACTTCTTCGGAAGATGATAGAGATGATCACTGATCCATCTAAGTCATCGGACCCACAAAGGATCGATAGGTACTAACCCCCGCAAAGACCCACACAGGATCGGACCCACACAGGATCTGTAGGTGCTGGTTCACACAGGACCGCTGAGCGCAGACCCACACAGGATCGGACCCACACAGGATCGGGCCCACACAGGACCTGTAGCACAGATCCATGTAGGATCGCTGGGTGTTGTAGTCGTCGTCGTCGATTCCACCAAGGATCTCTGTACTGTCGTCGTCGCAGTCACAGTAGTAGTAGAAGTAGCAGTCGCAGCCAGCTCTAGGGTTCCCGCACACAGCAAGCTCATTCGGGAGGGTCCGCTCCACGAGCCAGGAGGCTGATACATCAACTGTCACATAGTCCATAGTTGATGTATCCAAAAGTTCCGTATCGTCAACAGGAACTCTACGCAACAGACGGCGCGTCGATCGGACTTCCGGTCTGAGAGTTATTGGCTTTTTCGTCCCAGGGGCCCGGTTGGTTTTTAAGGAAAAACCAACCCGAACGTACTCCACCTGCGTCCAAACTTCGGGCGGAGTAATCCAAAAGATCCGTCTCACTAAGAGAAAAACAACAAAGCTGACGGCACGTCATTCGGACATCCGTAGCTCAAGATACGAGCCTTTCCGCTCTGAGGACCCGGTTGGTTTCGTGTACGAACCAACCCGGCTGAACTCAAAGTATTCCGAAACCATGAGTGCGATATACCGAAATGACCGTCTCGATCCAAGGATCGCATCGCCGGTGATGGCGCGTCGTTTGGAGATCCGTAGCCCAAGTTATAAGCATTTGAATCCAAACCGCTCGGTAACGGGGGTCTCGGGCCCGGGCCGTCCCGGCCCGAGACCCCCCGGATGGGCCGAACCGGGTCGACCGGCCCTGGACAGGGTCGAACCGGCCCGGCACGGTCCGGCCTGACCCAGCTCGGCCCAGCCCGGCGCGGCCCGTCCCAGCCCGGCGTGACCCGGGGCGGCGCGGCGCGGCGCGGCGCGGCCCGGCTGGCCGCCCGGCCAGGCGCGCCGGGCGGCGCAAGGCAGCGCACCGGGCGCACTTCAAGCTCGGCCGAAGGCCGAGCTTGCTGGAAAAACGGGGGGCCGCCTGCCCCCCTTTGTGAAACCGGCCCCCCTCATTATGGGGGGCCAATTTAACCGCCCGGGGGAATTCAATTTCCCTGGTTTGCACCATCCCGGCCGGCCCGACCTGGCCGGTCGGCTCCTTCTCAACAGGACCGGCAAGGGCCGGTCCTCTTCCATCATCCGGCACCGGCGGCCCGGCTGGCCGCCGGTCATCACGTCCCGCCGCGGCCCGGAACAGTCCGCGGCCTTCGTCGTCCGGCGCGGTGCGACGACACCGCTCCCCTACGCCGCGACCCCACTCCGGCCGCTGCGCCTTCGGTTACCTTCGACGCGGTGCGACGACGTCGCGTTCATGATAATCTTTCCACGGTGCGGCGCGACGACGCCGCGCAATATTTGCCATGTGATTCCCACGTGGTGCGACGGCACCACGCCATCTCGTTTCATCTGCAAGAAAATATTCAAGAACAAAGGGGGGGGGGGGCGTTCGGCCGTGTTTGTGTGGTCCGACCCCCCTCTCAATAGACGATAACACTTAATCATTTAACCTCAAGGATCGTCATGCTAGAACCAAGAATGTGATTAAATAAATTAAATAACAACAAACCCCTACCTCGGTTTCAAGAACGATGTTCGTCAACGACCCGCGGAAGACGAGCGTCGCTGTGGTCGGCGTCGCGGAAGAAGGACGTCGATGTCGTGAAGCAAGGATTCGAAGCTCTTTGACGGTGATTTCGTCGCGGGGAAACCATCATGGAAGAGATGACGCGGAAGGAGACGTCGTCGGTGTCGCGGGTATGGCGTCGCGGAAGACGGTTCCCGAGAACGTGGCGTTATTCGTCGATGTCCGAATGTTCTTCGCGTTCTTCGTCAAAGTTTGAAGAAGAAGAAGAAAGCTCCAAAATTCTCTCAAGGTGGCTAGAGAATTCTAACCAAAATAATATAAGCTAAGGTCTTATTTTATTTACACATCCAAACCATTTTGAAATTCAAAGGTTTGAAATTAAACAACTCAACCCATTTAATAACCCAAGTTGTCATGTTAATTAAAGAGGAGTTATAGGGAGTTTAAAAAAAAGAAGGTGAAGAGTTATGCTTCATGTGGGCCCCACCACACTTAATCCTCCCAAGGGAGGTTAAGTGGATGTGGGTCCCACCGCTAACTCCCTTTGAGAGAAAATAACCAACAAGTTTAAAATAAAATTTGTATTCCACAATTTTATTTAACTTTTTCTAAATTCCCAAAAACTAACCCTCAACCCGCAATAAACGCAACCTCGGAAAAGGTCTCCTTAAGCGAATATCGGCGCTGCGAGTTAATCGGTGCCCTCAGAATTTGATTCCGGGCACCGGTTCAAAAGTTAGAAATTCCCGCTCGTTCGTTCACTGAACGTACCCGAGCCAAACTTCGGAAATTGATTCCGGTCACTCCGGGCCTCGGAATCAGGTTCCGTCAGAAACCGCACTCTTGTAAAATTCCAAAGAAAATTAAGAAAAAATCTCCCTTGAATTTTACGGGACTTTACAACAGTTGTATCCAAGAATCTATACTTGCTATTAAAACAAGTATGTAAACTATATGATTATAGCACTAAATTTGAGAGTACATGTTTTGGGTGTCACAAATATTCATCATATCATATTGATTTAACATCTTATTGTAATTCTATTTTTGAAAAAATGTAAACAAATCAGAAACCACACCCATGATTCAGTGTTATATATAATGAAAATAAATGTCTTACAAATATTATTTTAACAAATTTTTTTGAGATTGGTGGTACTAATTCTATCAATGAAGATTAAGAGTCATCCATGACACTGAATCCCAAAATTATGTGTTCGATAATAATTTCATCCATTTCATTATAATTTCTTTTAATTTTATAAATTTTAATTTAAAACTTTTTATCTTTCCCTATTATTTTCCATTGATGATATTTACAACCCTTAAAATTGATATTGTTATGCACTCACACTTCATGGGTCGGATTTTTTTTGAGAGTATATCTCTATTGGCCCTTTATTAGTCATAAATTTTGAAATAATCATATACAATTTAGTGAATTTATCAGCTATTATTATCCTGGTATTTTCCTCCAATGTTTTCCCTTGGTCTTATTGGTAGTGCATCAAACCATGAGTGGTATTACTTATCATTAAATAATTCAGTAGTGACTTAATTTTTTTAAATAGATAATTCTCCCTCTAGAAGATGTGTTTTATATGGTGAAATATTTTAGATATTAATTCTTTAATGATACGATATATTGTCAGAGTAACGATCTTTATATTATTTCATTCTTTGGTGCCTTTATCTTCTATGCGAATGAGGATATGACAGAGGCATCCTCACCTTGTGTTAATAGAGGTTCCCTTCCCATGTGATGAGATAACTAACTCATCTAGGATGTAATGGTTTTGTTTTAAATAGTTACTATATTTTTGAATATTTTATGGGTGCTTTAGTATTTGGTCCAATTTGGGCTTTATTTGTTGATTATATTTAGAGATTTATTCCACAATGTTGTTTGGGTCTCTGTATATTTAGCTAGTTATTTTTATATAGGTTCCCAATTAATCATTTTAAAGTGGATTATTTATAAAAAAACTAGAAATTAGGTTTTGGGGTTATCATGGATAAAAAACCATTTTTTCTAAAATCACCCATAAATTTTAATACCCTGTTCATACTCACATACCATTAGTAAAATAATTTTTCTTTAAATGATAAAAATTATAGAAATTCAACATGTATTTTCAATAACATTAATAATAATATGGACATTTAATATAAGTATTCCTATATATTAGTGAATAAAAATAAAGATAAATAATTGAATGTAAAATAATAAAGATGAAAAAAAATTAACAACAACAAAAAGAAGAGATAGAAATAATAATTAAAAAACAAAAAAATTTAATAATCTAGAAAAGAGATAGAATTAAAAAATATGAATGAAAACAAAAAAACATAAAGATACCCAAAAACAGAGGAATAGAAATATTTAATAATGAACAAATTGATGAAAATAAATTATAACTAAATCATTAAATTATCCACCCCACACCATGAATTTAAAGTTTCCTAAAAGTATTAAAATTAAAGGATGAATGGGGATGATATGAATTATTAGCTTTGGTTGTTTCTATTTGTTTTTTTTATACAAAAATAGAAAGGAGAAAATTTAATATTTGGGAACAAATACACACAATATGTATATATATGTGCTTGGTGTATACTTCTTTAAATGAATATATGTGAAATAGATGTTACTCTTATGATTAGAATGGATGTGAACCTGTGATCAATTCAATTTAATGGAATTCACACAACCCATATGGTCACATTTTACTACATAAAAATTTATTATATTTTTATTTAAAACACAAAAATATGTTTATTATATATTATATGATATAAAAATTATACATGTTGTGTAATTTCGACATAAAAAATATAAGTAAATAATCCACACCTGATATTTGGGAGGGGCATTAGACGGACAACAACTCAGTTCTCAAAAAATCAACCAATTCTCAAAATTTTATTTATTCCTTGTGTGTGTGTATCATTTTTTCATTACATAAAAGAGTTATAAGCAAATATCCATGAAATAATATAATAAATATTATATAATTTTTTTTGTATTTACATGATATTTTATCAATCACGGTACACATATTGAAATTAATTATTAACTTAATTATCTCTATAACAAACATAAAAAAATATATTTAATTTGTGGTGACTATATATGTTATTTAGACTCATGAATTTATAAAAATTTAACTATGTTTATGAATGGGATAAAAATAATAATGTAAATTAGGACCCTTTTTATTTCTTATTAAATCTCCTATATAGGTTCAATCAACCTATGACCATAATATGATGGGAGAAAAGTGCAAAAAATAAGAGATAATATATTCAAATCCGGAACTAATGTGTTTTTTATTAAAGGGGGAATAATAAAAAACTGATGTTCATGAACATATATAATGTTCCCTATAATATCATCCTCAGATGATAAATCAAAAATTACAAACAAAAAAATCATTAATGGTCAATTAGTCATTATAATTCAATAAAAATTTTATTAATGAATATTCATGACAATTTTCCCATTCACTGCATAATTTTTCCTGATTTATAAGGCTTAACATGTTTATTAAATAATTAAAAGTCGAAAAGATAAAATAAAATAAATAAAGAGTTTGAGAGAATAATTATCATTGAAATTAATCACTTCATATAAAATCACATCACAACTAACAAAATTGATGTTAGAACAAAAATAGTTGTATAAAAATTTTATAATGGAAAACAAATAAACAAATATTTATAGAATTTACAATGACATTTATTATAAAATGAACACAATAAATAATGTATCTTCCAATAAATCTACCAAAATGTGATTTTGATATCACAATATTCAAAATAATTTATTTTCCATGATATGGTATAATATATAGAGGGTAATAGTTTATATATCAATTAGTTTTGTTGGTTTTACGATAAATATTTTAAACATTATTAATAATTGGAAACTAAAATTATGTGGGGGTTTTTGGATGATGATTGAAGATAAAATTAAGAAAAAAGAAACTAAATTTATTATTTTTGATGCTTGTAAAATAGTTGGTGTCAGGTGAGGCATGAAGAGGTGATAAATAGAATATAAATAAAAAAAATTTCATGTTCATAATTATTAAATAATTATTATGTTAGGTAAAATACATTATTAATTTATTAATCAAAATCTTGCTTATCCTCTAATATATTAAACTAATGTTTATAAAACCAAAACATGACATAAATTATTTGAAATCATGGTTTCAGTCATATACATGAATTAAGAGCTCCGAAATCATATTTATATCACAAATATGTGTTAAATAAAATTATTACTAGTCTATCTAATTGATAAAACAGAATTTAAACACTCATTGTTTCTAACTGATCCCTTAGAAATAAAAGAATATTTCATTACCTCATAAAAAAGAATCCAAAATTGATTCATAGAAATATAAAACATAATGAAATGTATTTAAACCCGAAATTAACAATGACAGAAGCTAATTGGTGCACCATAACTCCATTAAAAAGTGCATATTTACCTCAAAATGATTTTAATATTATTAACATACCATTTTGAGGTGGAAGCAGTTTGTATAAAAATATAGCCTCATTTATTATATATTTATGATAATAGTTTCATAATGGATTTATTTGATGATGAGATTAATCCTTTAGATCACTAAAATGATCGAGCTTCACTCACTTTTCTAAACATTAAAAATGATGTGCCCAAGGTGCTAATTTATAGAAAAGTGGATGGTGGGTTAGGTGTTAAGAATTATTAAAACCACTTCGATTGAGGAATTAGGTAAGGATATAACCTTTTAATTATTTCAAAAAAATAAAAAAAATTATGGCTATATATCTTTTATTTGACTTCACACAATTTTCCAGTAATTAGAGGAATTTGGAAAGACATACACACAAATTACTAAAATATGACCACTTAATTATTATTAAATAATATTATATCAATTATTCAACTATTTTGGATAGATATTAAATGAATATAGCTTAATATTACCCATGATAGTTATATCCCACATATTTATAGATCAAGACGTAAAATTTAATCCCTATTTGATGGATATAATTCTCAAAATTACAATTATAGTCCATTGATATGTTTGATATTTTTTGTGGTTTAACTTGTTTTTTACAAGTATTTTCATGGTATATTAAAAAAACTCCATATATAATAAAAACATCATAATAAGTGTGACTATAATTAATAATAGTGTTTAAATTTGATTACATAAATAACATTGAAAGTAAAATTTTTCCTTGTGATGGGAATTTAAACTAAAAATAGTTTATAACATAAATATTAGTGTGTAAGAAAATGTTAATCAAAATGAGATCCATAATATTGAGTTCAATTTGACTCTATAAGAGGGATATTAATTTAGGTCTATATTAGGATTTAGAAGTTTGCGTTTTTTATGTTTTGGAATATTGTGAAATCCCTATTTAATTTGGGAGGATGGATATATGTATTTTTGTGATTGTGGTGTGTAACATTGAAGTTCGATTAATACTAAATTGTGTAGATATTGTGAGAAACTAGTGTGGGTCATGGGTGCATCATCATGTTTTTTCTTGTGGTTTAATGTTTGTATGGAAGGAAAACACCATGGTTATAAGTGTCCACACCATTGTATTGGTCATAAGAGTTTTAATAAATTAAATGGAAAATATGATTATATAATATATAAAATTGTGTAGGACATGTATTTAATATCTAGGTCTTCTTAGATACACCATGATTCTATTTAGTATCTTTGTACTATTGTGTAGTTATCAAAAATTTAACTATAAATTTAGACTAATTTTTATCTTCCATTCATTATTTGGTATTATTCCATACCTTAGGAAATAGTGGCGATTTTGATTTTTGATTCAGATATCATTGGTGGATCTCTACACACCCAACATCATGTAATTATTTTTTTAAAATACATGGTTACCATATTCTTTAATAATTTTTTTATTTTCGCTTATTTATATCTTAATGGTTTTGGTAGTGGTGGTGTTTGTTTTCTTAGATTATCGATGATGGAAAATTTAGGATTTTTGTGTTATAGGTCGTTAATGGATTCCAATTTTTTCGAAATTTAAGGTTCAATATCTTATTATCATCTAAAAAATGATTTATTTTTGCTTCATTTGAGATAATGATTAAAATTATATTTATTATTTTTTTTTGTTAATTTAAATTAATCATTCATTAGTTTTATTTATATTCACTGATGAAACTGGACAAATTAACGATAAGACTTGAATTGAAGTTCATGGGAATTATGTTAATTCTATTTTTCATAATATTTACTATTATTTATATGTTATTTGATTCTCTGTTTCATGTTATGAATATTAGTTTTATTAAAAATATTATCTATGTGACACCCTTATATTTTTTAAAATATACTTTCTGTACATTTTTTATTATTTCAAAGATAAATATATAAATTATAAAATTTTAATTTTTTAAAATGTACATAAAATTTTAATTCGTCTTACCAAAATTAGATTTGGGTTATTTTTTAGGTTTTTTTGAAATATTTAATATTTAATTGAATATTAAAAATTACAATTGTTACAAAAATTTAAATTTACAAGTTTATAAATATATGAGAAAGAAATATATTTCTATAAAAACGTTTAAATGGTTAGACATTTAATTAATGAATAAATCTATAATAACTTGGGTACTTAAAAAATAATTTTTTTTCCATTTTAGAATTAAATCGTTAAATTCATTATAAATTTGTAATGAAATAAGTGATATATACATAAATTAAGGAATCTATACTAATATAATAGTAACCTAACCTGTGAGAGTAAAAATAAAATATATGTATCTTATTAATGAAAATATGATATATTTATATGATGTAAAAATTAAATAAATGTTTTGAAAATGATAAATTAAATGTTGGATTTTTCGTGAAAGATAAATGTTTATATACATTTTTATAAATAAATAAATGAGCTAAAATTAAATTTAGCTTCATAAAATAGTGTCGTAAATTAATATTTTATTTTCTTATGATTATAAGATAATTTTATCAGAACTTATTTAAATTTTCAAAGTGTAATAAAGTGAGTTATAATATAAAGATCGATATTTTTTGATGAGATGATGATTTTAATTAAAAATTAAATTTCTCATATCTAAGAAGTTATTCACATAAAATTGAGTTGAATTTTTAATTCCTCACATCTAAAACTATTTATGGTAAATTTTTTCTATTTTTTTGAAATAATTGAATTTTTGGTGAATAGTAAAATATGGTAATTTATGGCACGTATAAATTATATGTTAAATTTAGTATTTCAGGATTCGTTACAAATATAATTGTTTTAACCTAGAGATTACCTAAAATATTTTAATATTTTCATTGATAATTCTCTAACTATTCATAGTGTTGATCCAAAATATATAAACTAATGACTAAAATAATCAAAAGACACCCCTCTCCTCTACTATAAATACCACTTATCACCACTTATTCTAATCACACCTAAAAAAGCCTTGTAGTTAGTTTAATTTATAACCAATTAACATCCAAATATACTTTCCCACATCCAATACCTATTGGTATCAAAAAAGGCTGAAACTAATGTCCTTAAGGAGGTTCCTAAGGAGAAGAAATTCAAGAGGTAAAACCCTCTTTTATTTTTGTTTATTTTATTTTTAATGGATTTTCTTTTATTTTTATATATACATATCCCATAATAAAGGTTAAATGATAACTAACTTATCATACATATACTGGAATGTTATTGTGTTAATGGAATATTCATCATTAAGCATTTCAATTCTCCTTTAATTCAAGAAAATGAAATCATCATATGGAACCTGTCAATTCACCGCTTTCATAGACGTTGAATTTTATTTTCTTTTCATACCATCACAGGTGGTCATAAACCCATTATTACTATTAAATAAGATTTTATTATACACATTTTATGTTATATAATGTTATGTAACTAATATATAATCATAATATTAAATAAAATGGTATTAGTTTGTGACGAACGTAAAAAAAACCAGAATAAATTAAATCATTTTCCTTAATGTATTATCTAATGATTAATCCTTGTATTATAGAAAACAAATGATATATGGTATCATTTGAAATTTTGGAAACCGATTAATACCAATTAATTCCTCTTTTCGAGTTTTTATTCCACTAGATTAAAAAAATTATAATGAACCAACTATGAAAATCATGAAATAAATGGATATGAAATAATGAAAATAACCACATATTAATGGATATAAATTTTTATAAAAATAAAATATAATGTATTATTTTTATGAATTTAGTTAATTAATATATTAATAACACCCTTTAAAATATCATAAATTATTTATGAACACATTTTAAGTATGAAAATTTTGAGGTAAGGGAATTTTCATTAAAAATTATCTTTTAAATTTTAATTTTTTCAAATTCAAAATGTAATTTTTTATGATGCAACTATTCATGTTTTATGAATATGTCCTAGTTATGGGGAATTTTTTATCATTAAGGGTTTAAACTATATCTTCCTCTAATTAATTGTGTATGTTTATGTTAGAGGAAAATAATTTGGTTACTCTAGGTTTAACGGTGATCGTTAAACCATAAGTTAGTCATGAGAGATACATTGTAAGGTAGCTGTGAGGGTTATTATGGATGGTATCTATGAGGGATACAAATCATATGGTATGATTTAGGGTTAGAAACTTAGGTATGTAATTCCCTAATTTTCCTTTATTGTTTTATTTATGATCTATACGTTTTATGGAAATATCATGGTTTCTAAATGAAAAAATATGATAATTTAAGGATGAGAAGTATGTATTTGGGAAACTAATTTCATATGTTTATAAGTATTCATGGAATAAAATTTTATTTATTTCATTTTATGTCCCTTAATGAGTGTTTTTGTTATCATACCATGTTTTAAAATATTTTTCATAGGTATTAAGGATGGGTAAGAGAAAAGAACAATCTAAGATGAATGTTGTGAAACTTTTCAAGCAATGAAATAATATTATGTTGACAAAATTTTTATTATAGATTGAATTGATACTGTTTTAGTATTATACACATTTTATGTTTATTGGTTTTAATGTATGTTTTATGACTTAATTATCTTAAACATTAAACCAAAATGATACATGGGAATTAAATTAAGTGAATTATAAAATATTTAATTAGGTTATGTTATTTTTAAGGTGGAGTCTTTATAAAAACTATATATATATTAAACTATTTTTTTATTCATGAAAACCAATTTTTTATTTTTATAACATAAATAAAATATTATTATAATTTAAAATTTTCATTCACTATTTTCTTTTAATTAATATTTTTTAGGTAAAACTCATTTTTAGATTTCTTTTAAATCCAAAAAATGTATTTGTTTTATTACAAAACAACTTTTTTCATGGAAGGTAACAAAATTGATAATTTTAACTTAAAGATAACTTGTAAACATGAAAAAACACTTTATGTGACTAATTATTTTACTCTTTAGGAACGTTTAATCTAAAATTAACATATCTCACCCTTATAATTGTTTTTTGTAAAAAAAAATTGAATTTTAATTATACATGTTCTATTTCGTTAATAATATCGTTTTAATTTTATTATTAAAAATAATTACCAAGGTTCTTGATTTATATCCAAGGAAAACAAATATTAATGTAAAAGATGAATAGATTAAACGAAAAATCCTTGATTCACTCCAGGTTGTCTCTAAAATTAATGCTGGAGAGGAGGATATGACTGACAAGTATCTTCACTCCCTATTTTTCTCTTTTTTGACCTTTAAATATTGAATAGTATCATTATATTATTGAAACTAAATGGATACTCTCAAGATTTCCATTATCTTCACTTATAAAAGGAGAACAATACCACCCCTTAAAACTACCCTTATTCCTTAAAATATGATCTCGAAAGTCTTAAATTTTTCTTATCCTAGAAACCAATTTCGGTTCCAGAATCCTATAGTCATAATTATTTTACCTAGGCCCTTCATTTCCTTGTATACTTTCATGATAAATTTTAAGGTCCAAATAGTTTTAGAGTTTATTAAACTCAATGAGAATACAAGGTAAAGGTTTATTTGACTTATTCTCAAATCCACAAGCATGTTTGTTATTTAAAACTATCATTTACATTACATGATGTATTTATCACCCCATTACCATAAATTATAATCAATTTATTACCATTTTTTGATATTTTAACTTCTATTTCACGAAAACCCAATTATTATTACAATATAATTACTATATGGGTTTTCAAAAAATCGATTCTCTTTAATTAAGCTATGATTATTATTTAATTTCTATCAATTTTTGGAATGTATTTTCAATCTAAATTAATATTATGTTTGATATCTTCTTTTACATACAACACCAAATTAAAATGAGGAATAATATATTACATTAGTATTTTTAATAAAATTATTAGAATAATAAAACATCAAGTAAAAAAATATATTAATCAATTGAAAATTCCTACATGTTAGAGGATATACAATTAATATGATTTAATATTAATGATTTTTCTTTTTCTATCAACTTTTTTATGTGATTTATAATTTACCATAATATATTAAATCATCAACTTTTAAAGGATTGTATTTTTAGAAAACCCAACCCTAGTAGCCCAGAGCTAGTTCCTTCCATCATTACATTGGTATATGATATAAGAGAAAACATCCCAAGGGACTGATCAGTAATGAAGACTTAGTAAAAAAGATTCATTTTTGGGTCTAATAATACAAATGAATACAAAAAATTAAAACATATTTTTTCAAATGAACTTTATTCCTTCTAAAACATCCTTAAATATTAGTCATAGTGAATTTCATAGAATTCTCAGGGAAATAAAAAACATGAATGGTAATATAAAATACTCAGTAAGGGTAAAACATAGTATAGGATATAATAAATCAATGGTAAAATCAATAAATAATGGGAAATAACCAAACACACATTCCATTTAGATACTGGATAACACATAATCAATACGCAAAGGTAAATAACTAAGAATAATTCCATTTAATAAATAAAAAAGTGTAAAATGCATGAATCGATTTTTTTCAAAGTAAAAATATCATGCATAATAATAACTTATTATTTAATGAAGACAATTATTAATTATCAGACACCATGTTTCCTAACCACATGATAACATTTCTCCAAAGATCTATCATGACGATAGTTTAAAAAATAATAGATGAAAACCGATTAGCTGACACTAGCCAATTAATTGTTCCTATTAGATTTTTAATGCATTAAGGGGATGCATTAAATTGTCCACAACCCAAGTTCTATATTTCCAAATAATTCCTAATATATTTAAAAAATTATTTAATTCATAAACAATGTACCTTATCAAATATATATATTGAGTAATGGATTAAAATTTATCAATATTTACCCTGTTAATTAAATAATTTTAAATGTAAAAAATATATGAAAAATTGGTATATGGTTCCCCAAAAAATCTAATCTATTATTAATGATTTGGATATTTATGAAAAATTTAATGTTAGTGATCATAATAATGTTAATAACTCAAGGGTAATTTAGTTACTATGAAAATGATTTATGGAAGTGAATATCAACAGGATACTCCTTGAAAATAATCATAATCCATACATGTTAATAATAAGGATGGTATCAATATAATTTACACTCATTGGATAAAGAATAAGGTTTATTGTCAATGTTAAAATAAAACAATATGCCTTTAAAAAAATTCATGAGGAAAATATCATTTTGATTTTAATTTTTTAAAATCATTTTCAATGAAAATATATTTTTAAATAATTTTCTTAAAAAATAACCACATAATATTTCAAAGGAATCTTGAAATAAATGATGGTCATGTTGCCAGGAAATTCTGTATATGTCTTAAAGAACATTCCATTTTCATAATAAAAATATTAGAAATATTCTTTTTTTGGAAAGTGATAAGAATATTACTATGAACCTTTTTTGTAAAATGAAATAATGGGTAAAATTTTATTTTAATAAATAATTTTAAAAAGGTTACGAAAGTCATTTTAATTTTTTTTGGAATACATGGTAAGAAAATAGGTTTACAATCAAGGAGATAAATAACTGACTGCAAATTCACATTTAATTATTCAAATATTTTATTATTGAAAATGTGGGAATCCCTTCCAATTAATGAAAAGAAATCAACCTACATTAAAAGAGATTAATGATTTCTTATAATCAAGATTTATTCTATCGGAGAAGTTACCTCTATAAAGACTCCAATGAAAATAAAGTGTCTCTGTATCCATATAATCCATGATAGTTCTTCAAAACAATAGGCAATCTTGTTCGACATTTTTATAAATTATTCCACACCAATATTTCACTCATTGAAGCAATGCACCAATATTCAATTTTTCTTTTAGATCCAAATAATCTATTCTATGTTGATGTTAACTCAAATCATTACCCAAACCAATATTTCATAATATTCTTGTGTGGGTTTGAACTAAAATTCATTCTCTAATATCTATTCATTGGAATGAAGAATGAGAACCCATGTTTCCCTATCTTTTTTGATCTCATCATCTGTTTCTTTGACTGGATTCTTATCTCCCGCATTATCTAGAACAAGATACTTCAGTGTTTCATCATCTTTTTTAGTATCCTTGAACTGATCACACTCTATCACATGTTTATCATTTTGAAAAATTGAACTCTATTTTCCTACTTGACTATGGGACTTGGAATCATAATCTACCTCTTTATTCTTGTTGGAAGACCTAGTTTTCATTAGAATCGATAATTGAGAATAGTCCTAATGTCCTTTAGACATACTTACACTAAAAAAATTACCTCCTTATATTATGTTTTCATTCCTCCCTTTCTTCTTCCTTGGACTGTGAAGACTTCTTCCATTCCCTTCATCAACATTTCCCTTTAAGATGTGCTTACAAGTCTCATCCTGTGATTTAGACCCATTAAAAGTACAATCATTTAAGTGGTTTGGTGTTGGAACTGTGGTTTGGATATTTTCTGATATCATGTCACCATGAATGTAATTTGAATAGTTTACCTCTAGGTGCATAAACCGATTTTTAACATTAATGTTTGGTCTGGGCCCTCTCGACCACACCATTCTTGTAACCTTCACCCAGTCCCTGCTCCCCCACAAGAAAAACTAAAGGATGCCTCTCCATTACCTTATTCCTAATATAATATCATATAATTTTCACCATCATGATCTTCCACTATCTCCACATTGAAAAATTTTAGAGTTGGGTTCATTTGGGAAACCATAAAATCTTCTATAGCTCTAACCATCAAGTCGGTTTTTAATCTTCCATAGACATCATCTACCTTTTAATCCAGATGGTACCCATGTTCATTATTCTAGATGATAACTTACTTTGTTGTATCATATTTGGTGAACATAATTTTGAATTAATTTTTACAAATTTTTACAAAATTATTATTGAAAAATAAACAAAATTTTGTAAAACTAATTACAAATATTATCTTAGGTTTATTTTTTTTCGTTTTTTCGGATATGATTCCTTTTTTATGTATAATGAAAAATACTGGATTTTAATTGAAATCTATATTTTCATTTAAATAAATTATAATATAAAATTATAATAGGAATTTGTTTTAATATGAAATTATTCGAATTATATATCAATTAATCCAATTTATTACATTTTAATAAATTTTATCTTGATTTTTGATATAAAAACATTATAAATTTTTAACATTTTGAAAATAAAAACATTCTTTCTCGTCACATCTGTAGCATTATTTTTAAATTAAAATATTTCAATTATGTTATCTGAATTTTGAAAAATGGATTCAATATTTGGAATAATAATAAAATATATTATCTAATAATGTTGAATTAATTTTGGACTATAATGATTACTGAAAATATTTAAAATTAATTACCACGATTAATGTAATGATGAGTTGACTTAGTGATTAAACATTGAACATATGGTGTAAAATGACCTAAAAACTTCACCAAAACCTATTTTATTGAATTATTTGGACCCTTATTAACCAAGGATACATTTTTATTAGTTAGTGGGATTCAATTCCCTCAATGTGACCTATATAATATGTTATGTACTGAAAAATGCAGAAAATGAACCTTTCTTGCCTTTAATATCTACATTTCATTTGGATAGAGAAAAAACATCATCTGTTAAGCTATAAATAATATTTTGGAAAATAAATTATTTTTATTCATCATAGTAATTTATTTGATTTTATAGGAAATAAAAAATTAATTTAAATGTTTAAGAACAACCTATATTGGAATTCCTTACGTAATAATTAAAAAACATAAATTATACGAAAAATATTAAGAGTGATTTAAATTGAATGAAGTATTTTGTTCCATTAATTTTTTAGATTATTAAACAGTGTTACAATAGTGGGATCATATTATATTTTAATTCCATCATTGAATTGATATTTTGAAATTGAAATTACATGAATAATGTCAAAATTGACATTAATGTTATTTTATAATAATTGACAATTTAATAAATGATTTTAAATTATTAAAATCATATATTATGAAATTTTTTTTTTAAATATTAAAAAATATATATTATGTTCTGTTAATAGACCTATTAATTTTTTATAATCATCATATTAACCCATAAATATTAAATATTTTTTTAGTGAATTTAGTGTTAAAGTTGTTTTTATGCGGTGTATGTGATTCTGTTAAAATTAATTTCTAGCACAAATGATATATTTATTTTATAAATATGATATAATATATATAAATAGTGGGTATAAATTTTCTAATATTTCTAAAATTACTTTATAATTTATGTATTAATTACTGAGGTTATAAATATAGTTACTATGGTAAAACCAAAAAGGGTAAAATTGAGTAAACTTAAATAATAAGGAAAAAATGAAAAAAAAAATATTGTGGAGATGTATATATAAAACATAAACCATTCCCTCCATTAATATTATTTTTTGGATCCAAATGTTGTAAGGGAGACCTCCCAATAGTGATTACTTTTGAATATTACAAGAATGACACCCCTCCTCAACTATAAAAGGGAGGTCACTCCCCTCACTTATCCACACATATCATGAAATTTGGATAATCCAATAACATCAGAAACCCCAACCAAATTCCATTATATACTCTTATGATTTATATTTTTAGGATAAATCCAACCTTTTAAGGATTTAGTGGAAACCTGCATAGGATAATCGAAGGAGATTTAATGTTCTTCAACACACGCCTTCATTTAATTTCTTTTTCAACCTCCATAAATAATTTTCAAACAATGATGATATAATATATTATGTATCTTACATGTAATAGTAATTTTTATGTTAATTTTGTGACCTAAAACCACAATATATATATCATATGGGTTTTAATATCATCGTTTGTGTGTACGGAGGACTATCGCCTCACGAACTGACGTCGTTCGTTTTTCCATTAACACTTCTCAAGGTTGGGTATGGTTATAGATATAAATTATATATATGATATATATATATATATATATTATATTTTTAGTCGTATATAATATGTAAATTATTAATTTCCACTCAATACGAGACACAATAATGTCGATCGTGTGTACAATATACCACCTCCTCACAAAGTGGTGTGATCTTCCATTTAATAACGATTTAAAAAAACTTTATAAGGAATAATTATATTTGATATAAATGAAATAAATTTTATATTCATGAAATATTTATAATTCTATAATTATAATATAAAAATTTATTTTCATACATTGTTCACTCAATTAAAGACGATAATGTTGTTTGTGTATATGTGGACTACCACCTTCACGAAGCAATGTGACTCTTTTTTGATCACCACAAAACAGGAATGATATATATAAATATATGATATATTATTAATTTTATTATTTTATTTATGTTAATGTAAAAACTGACTTACCTACTTACCATAACGATCCTTGGAAAATGGAAAATGTTACTCTTGTGTACGTACGACCTACTTTCTCCATGATCATAACATACTTCATTTTTCAAAACCATAATTTATGATTGATTTTAAATGTATTATTTATTTTTAAATATTATAATTATTTCATGATTTTTATTATGGGGATGAAGAAACTATAAAATATGTTCAAGAACCAGATTTTTTATGATAGAACATGCATTAGAAAACAATTAGTTAACACCCGAACCGATGACAATAATGAAATATTATTAACGAACTGGTGAAAAGATGTTATAAATAGATAATACATGATATCCTAAATTTTAATATGGTTCTATAAGAATTTAATAACATATTATAAACCACTATACATGAGATTAAATAACACTCTACCAAAATGAAGCATAATGTAAGGGATTTCATCTCAATTTACATTCTATTGAGACTTATTAGATATTATGCACCAATTCAATTTTAGGTGGTTTATACATATACAATTTATCATTAAATAAAATGATTATTTCCTAATTAATTTCATTTTATGGTTCAATTTTAATTATTTCACCTAGGGGATTTGATAAGAAAATATCAAAGTCAAAAAAGATATTGGTAAACCACACTTTCATTGTGTTTATTGTCGTTCTCTTGAAACAATTAATTTCATCCGTTAAATTTTATTAAAAATTAAATTTATATTAAATATACATATTATTTCATGATGTATATGATCATTTAGTAACCCATAAACTATTTTCACATATCTTTTTTACTTTTAATGTCATCAGATTAACTAGCGAAATATTAATAAATCTATATCCTTTTTTCAGTATGAATATTTGACGATAACACATATTGGTTGACAAATTAAACAAATTATTAGATATATGAAGATTTTTTTGGAACTAAAGTGATGAGTGGGGATAGATATTATATATCCCCAATATTAATTGGTAATTCCAAAGAGACAAGTCATTTAATCTAGCATTAAACTGGTTTTTACCTACATAACAAACCATCTTGTGAAAGGTCGTGATGGTAGAGGGATCATGTGACTAAGAAATGACATCCAATAATAAAGCATTAAACTCAATCATAAGTCAATTATCATTTTCCAGGATATTTTTTTATGATTTTATCAAATTATTCATTTTAGTCTTTATCTACTGATTAAATGTTAGGTGTTTTCATTTATTTACCTGGCCATATTGATTATGCCTTATCTAGTTAATTATATTTCATGTGGGACTAGTTATCTAACATTACACATTGATCATACTAATTTATTCATTATATACTTAACCCTTACTGATCCATTGAGAACACCTTTACTTTTTTCCATTCACCATAAATCCACGATGTGTACTATAATTGATGTGCATTGATACGATATAAGAAATAATGTTAATCTGAAAAACATATTTTTTATTTTGATTTGAAATTTAATATATAAATTATGTATATCTCAAATTTTCTAGGAATACTAAACTATTCGTTCATTTAGGATGCAATTCACTTTTTCTTATGAGTACATAATGGGAGTAGAAACTAGATTCGGGATATTGAGGTTGTGGTCACTGTTGTTTGTATAAGATAAAGTTTAGTAAAAACCACAAAAAATATATTTAGTGAATAATATAGTAGGGAATGTAACCATAAGATATAATTTGAGAATAAGAAAATATGAACATCCTAATGTTTCGATAAGGTTGATATTAAGTTGTTTTTTTAGAAGTACACATTTTTATAGATACTACAAGTGGATGTGGTTTTGTAAAATAGGTCACTAGGTGTAATAAATCATACAAAATCATTTAATATATGAATTAATTATCACATGTCACCCAAAAATGGTCCTTTCTAAATTTCTAGATTGACACTCATGAGGGATATACTTATGATAATTCACATTTACATAAAAAACCATTATGAACGATTTTAATAGATAATGACAATGAATGACCCAGGTTAAACCATAGAACATGGAATGAAATTTTTTGAAATAAAATTGAAGAATTATTGATATTTAGTAATTAAATTGTTGAAGTATTTTTTTAAATAATATTGTTGTTATAAGAATCCTGAAAAATCTAAGGATTTTGTTAAATTTTAGAATCAAATTTATCCTTATTAACTTAATTGTTATAAAAAACATCATAGAATTAGTGTTTTATGATTTATTATTTGTTAAAAGACATAAATACCACTTTTTTGTATTTATGTGGTGAAATTATGCCATGATTAAGGTAATTTTTAATAAATTTATGGATAATATTGGTTTTAGTGGAAAATTTATTAGATAACTAATTAATTTACAATTTATAGAGAAATGAATAAAGGTATTGATATCCATTATGTTTAATACAATCATTCATTACATTGAAATAATAGTCAAATAATATTATTGTAAATTTTTGGAAAAAATAAAATACATTGAAAACATTACTGAAAAGGTTATTTATCGATTATAATTATTTCAAGGAAATCAGCCATATTTTTGGGAATATTTTTGGAATTTTATTAATATAGTTTATAAAAATGATAAAATATGTAATGGGTTACAAACCATTATATCCATCATGTCTAAGGGTAATGAACCCATGAATGAAGGAAAATAAAATTTTTGTGCCTGTGACTTGAATATGTGATGACCTAGTTAATATGTCATTATTTTTGGTAAAAAACTTTTATGAATAAATATAAATGATGGTCCAATAATATTACTTTTGAGTATTATATATTAATTTATTAACCATATAGATTTTTGGAAAATAGTTAGAGGCTTAATGAAATAATTTTCACACTTTTATGGATCTAATGGTGTGTTAAAGGGAAATTTTAATGATTTATACATCACAATATTCATTTTTTTATATTCATTTTTGGATTAAGTGATTAATTTTTAATTTACTAAATAATAACCAAATAATTATTATCATCATAAAAATTTGAAGCATATCAATTAATGATAATTACATATATTATTTTTCAATAATAGAATATCTCAAATCTAGGAAAAGGTTCTTGGGAAAAAAATCTTGTAAATTTCATATTTAATGAATAATATTACATTTTAAATAATCCAAAA
The DNA here is from genome assembly GCA_963277665.1 of Viscum album. Taxonomy (NCBI): domain Eukaryota; kingdom Viridiplantae; phylum Streptophyta; class Magnoliopsida; order Santalales; family Viscaceae; genus Viscum; species Viscum album. The sequence continues at coordinate 436,853,855 of OY728157.1, read as the reverse complement.
TTTAGGGTTTGGAGTCCCTTAACATTCCACTATCGATTCACTTATTTTTGATCAATGACCTTGATCACTCTCTGTAACAATTTATACCTTTTTCCATTTATATAAAACCCTATTATTTTAAAAGAATAAAAGTATTTTCAGCAGCATAAATGATATGAATTGCTATATTATCTTACATTACACACAACCCCATGATTTTTATGTCCAATTTCATATTAAACATGAAACAAATTAGTTAAATAATTCATGATATATATTAAAATTATAACTTATCCATTGGAATGAAAGGAATGATCATGGTTAACTAAAATATGAAAATATGGTCTATATATGAATATACATTATTATATTAGGTGACCTCTTAATTATAATTTATAATAAAAACTGCTTTAAAATTAAAAGTTAATCTTTTTCTAAAAAACATTTTAAATACGTACAACTGTTTTTTTTAAAATAAAATAAAGAAATCATTTTTATTGGATTATATTAATGAAATTTATTTTTATATGTTCAATATAATTTTTCACATTCATCTTATTTTTTCAGACTATTGGTTAAAATAAATCCAATTTTATGATTTAAAACTATATTTTTCTCAAAAGAAGGTTTTCCCTATTTTAGGGGGAACTTATTTTAAAAATAATTTCCTAAAATTTTTAAATTTTGATTTGAAAAAATAAATTAATTTTTTAAATCAGAATATCAAAATGATATTAGGGTGATTTTGTTTCCTGAGAAGTATCATTTTTGAATAAAAAATGAAAATAGTAGATTTTAATTGAAAATTTCTATTTCATCTACATAATTTTTATTTATAATTTATAATTTATATATTATTTAAAGTCAAAATAGTTCAATAATAAAAAAAATAAAACAACATAGTTCATTGGAATAATTTTCATTTTGAATTTTTGATATAAAAAACATTTTCAATTTTTGAACCTTTTCACTTATAAACCTTCTTTCTCATCCGGTCTTTGGGAATAATTTTAAATTAAATTCTACCACTTGTATAACACCCTGAACATTTTATGGCATGTTACTCTTAAATAATTTAAATTCATTAGATATCCTATATTGAATGAATCACATAGTCTCTATGAAATGAAACTTGGTTATTTATAGGATAATTTCATAACCTAGCCCGTAAACTTCAATTTTCAACATCTGTGTTTTGAATTTCAAAAAAAAAAAAGTTATCTACGATTATGAATAATAATTTATTTAGTGTCTAATAGAAGCAACTTTTTTATTATGAATAGTAACATACTCTTATGAATAGTAATATGAATATTAATATGACCCTTATAAATAGTAAATCATATTATAATTTTATTTTCTTGAGGTTATAAGATAATGAGATGTTGATTAATTTTTCAAGGTATTCAAAAGAAGTTATAGATTTAAAATTTTTATTTTTGAATAAATTATGATATTATTTAAAAACCAAATTAATAATATTTAGAGAATTATTTTCAGAAAATGGAGTTCTTTTTTGAATTATACAAGTCAAAAAATGGTTAGGGTGAATTTTTGGGAATTTTCTAAAATACATGAATTTATTGTGAATATTAAAAATACAATTTTGAGTTTTCAGTAGTTTAATGGAATTATAATTATCTAATAATTAATATAAAATTATGGTAGAATTTTTATACGGTAATAAATGACATGAGGTGTCCTATATGGCTAAAACCATCAGCAAATACCATAGTAAATCCCATGGTTTTGTAAAAACCACTAATGAGGTGTCCCTTTTAATAAATAATAAACTCCCTCTCATTTACTATAAATACTCACTCACCCATTAATTTTACTTCATTACAAACTCAATATACTAGAATCTATGGTAATTTTACCCCCTAAGAGTCCTCCCATGGTGTTTTCAAGCCCCCAAGGTCCTCATCAGAGTCATAATCTAAACCGAAAAGAATATATCATGGATCACTATTCAACTCTATAGTAGAGGTCAATATCTTGGCTCAATAGTATCAATTCTAACCCTACATCCTTAAGGATCAGGAATAACATCAAGATCATCAACTACTTCATCCTGGTCTCTGGCCATAAAAACTTTTCTTGGAATATGAACCAACTAAACATCAGGTACTTCCTGAGCTCCAGCTACTTCAACATCACAAGGTACATACTCAATTTAAGGAATTGGAACTACATTTTCATCCTCTTGGCCAACATCCATAAGATCATTCAATTCCTAAATGTTCTCTTGGTTTTCAGCATTATGATAGAGTGTTATTTCCTCATGTTCAGCATCTCTATGATCATCTGCCTATTGATCAACAGGATCAATTCCATCGCATGTTCCATGAACAGATTCCTCACTGGATCTGTCAACCATTTGCTGCCCCACTTTTAAATAGTCACTCACATGCTCAACACTTCCTCCATCCTCACCACCACCACCACCACCACCATCATCATCATCAGACTCCTCGTCTGATTTACTTACATAGCTTTCAACTCCAGTAACATAAATTTCTTCCTCTTCTTCATCACCTAATAAAGATTCTATTGATGGAAATTCCATAGGTGGACTAGCAGGTCCATAAGTGGTATTATTGGGACTTTCAGCCATATCTGGATCACTCCTATCGTCAAAAGGAGAACCTTCTTCCCTTGTCCCCTCAGGTTCAGTATCCTCATCAGAATAAACTAGTATCTCACCTGGGTTGAGACTTCGATCAACTTGAACCTTTGGTCTTGAAGGGTGATCAACTCGATGGAAATTTTCATACACCCTTTATTTATCTCCTACCCAAAAACTTTTCTATGGGTTCGATAAGTTTTTCATCCTCTTACAAATGTCTTTATGAAGACAAAAACCACTACATGCGCTTATCACTTCATCTCCATATTCTACACAATCTAATTTTTTCAACATGTAAAAAATCATCCTCAGATAGAATAAGTTTGTTTCCTTTTTAGATGGATTAATCAAATCACAAATATTCACCATAATATATCTACACAGATTCACTTTTATTCCATGTTTCAGCAAGAATATCATGAAAACATCTTGATATTTCATAGTAGTGAAATCTCTCCTCCTTGGGCGCATTTGATGTTGTATGAACTTAATAAGCAATCTCACTTCTCCTTCAAATTCATTTTCAATAGTCCTTATGGATTCTTCATTTCTAGTCAGCTCTTTCAAAGCATCTTCATAGAAAAAATAATTTAATAAGGTGGAATATTACCAGGATAGTCAGCATAGACACCTTCATGAGGCATCTCTAAGCATTCAGCCCATTCCTTCGACAAAAAAACCACTTCCTTTCCCTTTACCATCGATGTCAATGTTTTATCCTCAACTTCATCCAGTGATATACTCAAATGATGATAGTATTCATGTACAAGTTGAGGATAATAGGTTTTTTAATTTTTGATGAACCAAGTGAGCCACCCTTGATATTCCAATACCTTTAACAGAAAATATTTTCTTGATAGAAGACACTCAAAAGATACCTCCTTTTCAGCTGTAACTACCCGGCTTTCTAATCTCGGTTTCCCAGTCCCACTGGACTCACCTTTCTGAAACTTAGCAGGATGAGATTTTCAAGGTTCTTTTATTGCGCACTTAGTCCTAGCCATGATAAATATTTTTATTCCAACTGTGTTGAGAGGTCGATAGTCAAAAGAGAGATAGTGACTAAATTTGGAAGGACTTACGGCTATAGAGAAGGTGAAAGCTCGAGATGAATTTGACTTAATATGTCATTTAGGGATTGTAAATCGTAAAACACAAAATTTAAACGCAGCAAATTAAAAAATATAAAATAGTGTCGTTTCAATTAAAGCAGGTTGAATTTAAAAAATAGCCCTTAAATATTTCAGTGTCAAAGAATCAGTTTTAAGAAGATCAGTTTCACAAGAGATCGGTATTAGGAAGATCTGTTTCAGAAAGATCAGTTTTAGAAAGATCGGTTTTTAGAAAGATCTGTTTCACAAAAATCGGTTTTACAATGATCAGTTTCACAATGATCGGTTTCATAAAGATCGGTTTCACAAAGATCGGTTTAACAAATATTGGTTTTACAAAATGATCAGTTTCACAAAGATCGGTTTCACAAAGATCGGTTTCACAAAGATCGGTTTGACAATGATCTGTTTCACAAAGATTGGTTTCACAAAGATTAGTTTCACAAAGAGCAATTTCATAAAGATCAGTTTTACAAAGATCGGTTTTATAATGATCGGTTTTAAAAATATCGGTTTTACAACGATCAGTTTCACAAAGTTCAGTTTAACAATGATCAGTTTCAAAAAGATTGGTTTTACAAATATTGGTTTCACAAAGATCGGTTTTACAAATATCAGTTTCACAAAGATCGATTTTACAAAGATTGGTTTTACAAAGATTGACTACTGATTTATCATTCCTAGTTCATTTCTTATGTAATTCATTCTCTCAGAATTTAAGGGTTTAGAGATTATATCAGCAAGATGATGTTTAGATCCAATAAACAGAAGAGTTATATCTCATTTTTGATAATGATCTATCAAAAAGGGATGTCTTACATCAATATGTTTTGTTCTAGAATGAGAAATTGGATTCTTAGTGATATTAATAGCACTTGTGTTGTCATAATTTATCGGGATATGTCTAAATTGAAATCCATTGTCTAATAAGGTGTGTTTCATTTACAATATTTGTGCACAGAAACTACCAGCAACTATCTACTCTGCTTCAGCAATTGATAATGCAACTGAATTTTTCTTTTTTCTACTCCATGATATTAATGACTTTCCCAAAAAGTGACATTTTCAGTAGGTACTTTTTCTATCTAATTTATATCCACCAAAATCAGCATCTGAATAACTAACTAAATCCAAAGGTTGTCCTTTAGGATAGAACAATCCAAAATAGTTTTATACTTGAGGTATTTGAAAACTCCTTTAACACTATTTAGGTGTGACTCCTTTGGGTTTGCTTGAAATCTAACACACATACACACACAGAAAATAATATCCGGCCTACTAGTAGTTAAGTACAAAAAACTCCGAATCATTCCACTGTAAGCAGTTTGATCAATTGATTTTCCATTTTCATCAAGATCTAACTTACATGTAGAACACATAGAAGTCTCACTACTCTTAATGCTATCAAAGACATATCTTTTCAAAATATCTTTTGTATACTTACATTGATTTATGATAATACCTTCTTTATTTTGAAATATTTGAAAGCCATGAAATTATTTAAGTTCACCCATTAAACTCATTTCAAACTCACTTTGCATTATGTTTGAAAAGTCATTACATAAATAATTTTTTGAAGATCCAACAATAATATCATCTACATATATTTGGGCTGTTAAAAATTCTTCTGAAATACTTTTTATAAATAATGTAGTATCTGCAAGTCCTTTTTTAAAACCTTTAGAAATAATAAAATTATTTAAACTTTCAAACTAAGCGCTTGGAGTTTGTTTCAAAAAATATAAATCTTCTGATAATTTGAACACATGATTTGGAAAAATTGGATTTGTAAAACCTGGGGGTTGTTCAACAAAATCATCCTGAATTATATAACTATTTAGGAAGTCACTATGACATCCATTTGATAAATTTTAAAATCTAGGTGTGCTGCATAGGCAGGTAAGATCCTAATTGCCTCATGTCTAGCTACTGGTGAAAAGTTATCTTCATAATAAATTCATTCTTCTTGATTTTATCCTTTGGCAACTTGTCTAGCTTAGTTTCTAACAATATTTACAGCTTCATCTACCTTATTTCTAGACACCTATTTGGTTCCAATGGTAAAATTATCCTTAGTTTTGTTTACAAGTTTCCAAACATTATATCTTTCAAACAGATTAAGTTTTTCTTACTTGGACATTACCCAAAATTCATCATTGATAGCATCATTGATATTTTTAGGTTCAATTTGTAATAAGAAGTCTTTATATTCAGACTGGTTTCTCAAGGAAGCTTTGGTTTTTGTTCATCTATCTAAATATCCAACAACATCATCAAGGGGATGATTTTGAAGGGTTCTAGTTAGTCTTGAGAAAGTAAGACTTTATATTTCAAGTTGGTCAGGATGATCTGGTTCACTACGGTTATGGTGAGGAGAAATTTTAGAACTGGATGTTTTTATAGAATCCTTCTCATGATGATTTGCGATTTTATCATTAATGTCCAGATTTGACATATCCTGTTCAATATTTTCTGGTGAGGTCTTGGACTCATGTGGATCTGCTTCATCAAACATGATCTGTACAGATTCCTCCACACTTTTGGTCTTCTTGTTAAAGACTCTATAAGCTTTGCATGATGTAGAATATCCAAGAAATATTCCTTCATCACTTTTTGAGGAAGATTTGTCTAAATTATCTTTAGTATTTAGGATATAAACATTACATCCAAAAACATTAATGTATTCTACTTTGGGATTCCTATTATTCCACAACACGTAAGGTGTTTTCTTAAGAATGTGACTAATTAAGACTCTGTTTATTATTTTAGAACGTTTTATTAACATCTTCAGCCTAAAAATAAATGGGTAGATCATATTCATTGAGAATAGTCCAGACAATTTCTTTTATGGTTCTAGTCCTTCTTTCTACCAAACCATTCTGTTGAGGTGTTCTAGGTGCAGAGTATTTATTATTATAGCCATTTTGTGAGCAGAAGGCTTCAAAATCTTGATTTTCAAACTCATGACCATGATCAATTCTTAAGGATTTCATCTTGAGTCCATTGAGATTTTCTACAGTCCTAGCATACTTGGTAATGTGTGAACATTCTTCAGTTTTATGATCCATGAAAAAGGTCCAGGTATACCTAGAGTAATCATCTACAAGAACATAAATATAGTGCTTCCAATTGAGACATGAAACTCTAGACGGTCCAAACAAGTCCATGTGATCCAACTCAAGAGGTTGAGAAGTAGTTACTTCTTTCTTTGGTTTGAAAGAGATTTTATGTTGCTTTCCTTTTTCACAAAGATTTCGTACATTATTGTACAGAAACTCTAATTTGGGTAAGTCTCTAAGTAAGACTTTTCTAGTTATCTTCCTAAGAGTGTGTATATTACAATGTCCTAGTCTTCTATGCCAGATCCAATACTCTATGTGAAAGGCATTTAGAGAAGAAATATTGTGTGAGGCTAGTGTGTCTAAATTTATTTCATATACATTATCATTTATAAAAGTATTAAATACCAAATTATTTTTGGCATAAAAACATGGCATGAATCATTTTTAAACGTAACATTAAATCCATAATCACACAATTGGGATATGAAAAGAAAGATATACTTCAGTCCATCAACATATAATACTTTAGAAATTGAAATAGAATTAGGGTTACAAATCTAGCCTAGGCCAATGATTTTTCCTTTACCATTGTCATCAAATGGGACATTTCCTCCATAGATCATGACAAGAATTTTAAATCTTGGAAAACCCCCTATCATATGCCATGAAAAACAACTATCCAAGTACCACATCTTTTTACAGGAGCTCTTTAGGTAGTTTAACTACAAAAAACTTTAACCATGAAATGATTTTGTTACCCATATTTTTCTGGGTCCACAAACATTACGAATAAAATATTTAAGAACCCACAACATTCTTATGGGTTTTATATAAGTAGAATATAGAGTATTTTAAAAATACACTTTATTTGGTCCTATGGAATTGGATATAGTAAAGGAATTTGAGGGACTGGAACTTGCAGAACAATTCTGTTTTTTGAAAATAGTAGTAGATTTTGATGATTTGGATACAAAATGTGATTTAGATAAATTCCTTTAACGTGGTTGATAACCTATCCCAGAAGTATATTTTGGGGAAATTTGTTGTCCTAGAAACTAATTCAAGTTATCTCCACCAGTAATAAAATTCTCAAGATCTCTCTTTAATTGCTCATTTGATCATTTTAATTCTGTATTTTCTTTTTACAACTGGGTATATTACTCCTTTTCAATATCCACATCAGATTTTCAATTATCATTTAGGGCATGTTATTTTTTTAATAATTTATATTTATCCTTGATTTCATTGAAGGTATCCCCATGCATTCCATGGTATTCAAATAATTCATCCTTAGTCATATTTTCATCATTGTTTGATTCACTTTCTATATCTGAATAATTAACAATATGTATAGGAGAATTAAGTGATACCTTAGATGTTTCTGTCATGAAACATAAGTTGGCATGATTGTTCTATTCACTATCAAAAGCATCAGATCCACTGGAGATGTCTTCTGAAGCACTACAAGTAGCTTTCATAGCTTTTTTATAACCCTTTCCCATATCTTCATATTTCTTCTTAAATTTTAGATTGGGGTTGTCTGCATTCACATGACCTTTTCGTTTGCACTCATAGAAGATTATTTCATTTGAGTTTTCATTGAATTTTCTATCTTTCTTCCATTTTCCTTTACTATCATGCTTTCCCTTGTAGTTTGACTTCCTAAAGGAATTCTTCTTTCGGTAGAACTTTTTGAACCTTCTTAAAGAGATGATCCATTTCCTCATCACTGTCTGAATCTGACTCTTCACTAGTGGAACTTTCGAAAAGAACATGAATATTTTCTTTTTCTTTTCTCATTGAATTTTAAGTCTTGAATTGTAATGACTTCTTCCTTGGTTCTTTATCTTCTTCTTGATTTACATTAAGTTCTTCTTCATACATCATAAGATTTATAATTAGTTACTTCACTGGAAGTTTGCCTATGTCACAAGATTCTCTGATAGAAACAGAAGTTCCTCTCCATCTGTCAGGTAGGCATCAAAGCAGTCCCATGATTTGGTCATTGTTTCCCACTAGTTTCCCAAGAAGACTCATGGTGTTCACTATTTCATTAATCCGGAGATACATTTTAGAGATAGTTTCATCAAGCTTCATTTTAAAATTATCATATTTAATAGTGTATGTATTTAATCTCATTTCTTTAGCATTAGTTGTTCCCTCATGAGAGACTGGTAAAGTATCCCAAATTTCATATACAGTTTTACAGGCAGAAATATGATTAAATTTTTCATCCCCTAGGGAACAATATAGAGAATTAATTTCTTTACAAATATTATTATAGACCGATTTGGTAGATTCATCACAGGTGCTTCTAGAAGTTTCAGGTATTGTATATTTATTTTCAAAAACAGTCCAGATTTCAAAGCATGTACTTTATAGATGTATCTTCATTTTAAGATTCCACTGACCATATTTAGTTCCATTAATGAAAGGTGGTCTATTATTAGCAACCCCTTCTAGTCTATTTTCCATGATAATGGTTGTCAAATAATTTCAAAGAGATAAAAATTATGAAATAACAGAAATTTTAAGATCTTTGAATCACAACTATAATCACATTTGATATGATGTCAAAAACTAACTGTAACATTCAAAAATCCTTTGACACCAAATGTTGGTTGAATTAGATGACTCAAGAGGGGGGTGAATTGAATCTCTATAAAAATTTATATTAAAAGTATTCTTTACAAAATAAAATCCCCCTATAAAAATTGACAATCATTCAGTTTGTAGTGAATTTATACATGTCTTGAAGGTTCAATTTGATTCTCAGAAGAATGATTAGTTCTTAGTTATACTAACCTCTCGATTAACAAAACTTTAAAATCAAACCAACTAATTCAAAACAAATTTAAACACTTTCTATACTATCTAAAAAATTTCAAGTTATATTAATGCAGAAAATAAATATCACATAAGAATTATAAGATAATTAACACAGTGGATAAAACAAGAGGTTCAGACTCAAGATGAGACTTAGTCCTCTCCACTTGTTGATCACCTACCACCGAGCTATTTATATTTGTTAAATTTTGATCCACACCCTGGATCGGGGTTTACAATAGCACTCAGTACTGTCCGGGCCATATAAGGCCTCTTCCACACTTATTAGTGGGTATAAATGAGAGAAAAAAATGGTCGAGTATGGATATATTGTATCCATCAGTTTAATATAGGAGACAGAGTGTGTTATTTTACAGATACACACTCTCCTCGAATTTTAATAAAAGATACACAACAGAGCTAAGAAAGATAATAGATTTATGACGTCTCTGTGTGTTATGAAGTAATGATCTTGACTGAATGGATGTTGAGAAAAAGGTATTTGAGTCCTCTTATGTAAGTATTCTTCAGAACAGAGTATCGTAGTTTCTGTAATCCAGCTTCGAGGTGTGAAAAGGTTCAGATCTTCAAGGTATTGATGCACACTAGGATTTTTTTTGGGGAAAGTTACTTGTTAGAATCTTCTTGTAATCCCAAAAACTTAGTTCCTCTCTTTTCGTATTTGCACAGTCTGTGTCTCAGTGTGTAATACTTAGTGTTCTCTTCCTTTTTAAAGTGAATGATGAGGTCCTTTTATACTCTAGGATCCTCTATGCATGAAGAACTTCCCACGTTCATGTACCTCATACTATCTACGAATTTTCCTACAGACAAAATTAAAATATGTCATAAATATTAATTTTTCAAAATATGACCGTTAGAAATAAATTTTAAATAATAAACTCGAAACAGTTATTTATAACAATCAGTGAGTCATCTTTGGTCTATTGACTTTGGTTTGATAACATCGGTCTGTTATCTTCGGTATGTCATCTTCAGCATGTCAACTTTGATCTATCAAACTTCTATTCATTGACTTCGGTGTGTCATACATCGGTTTTTTAATCATCAGTTTTCCGACCTTGGTGTGTCATACTTCGGTTTCAGTGTGTTGACTTCGGTTTCAGTGTGTCGTACTTCAGTCCGTCGAACTTCGGTGTGTCGACTTTGGTGTGTCATGGAAGCTAGAATGGGCACAAAGTGTCTGTGTTACCAAACTAAGTTTTTGGAAAAAGTGTATGTTTAAATAAATCTGTAAATGTATTTATTCAAAATATAGGCGATTGATTTATTAAAGTATATGTTTCTGTATGACATAATTTATTTTCGTAGAGATATAAAAATGGCATGAAAGATTAGAATATGTATATTGACATTATTTGGAATTATGAAAACTACAATATCATGGATATTAAAATAGTTGGGATATGTCATTCCATATTCCCATTTCTATCCATATTATTTAATATTGATTAGAGACCCCATTTCTCACATTAAACTATTTTATGAATTTTTAAGTGATAATGTTAGGCTGCCGATTTTTCATGAGGGATTTCTCAATTTTTCTTTTTATTTCAAATTCCTTTATTTTATTTTCATTCTCCATATCCCCTAATATAAATGATATGTTAATTCTAGTACCATAAATTAATTGGAATTTTATTATTCTAATGGAATATTTCATCATCATCCCTCTTTCCCATCCTCATATACTAAAAATGAAAACCCCGTATGAGATGTGTTAATTTATCACATTCAAGGAAGACATATTCTCAATTTTTATTACCATATTCAATTTTGGTCAAGAAATTATTTTTATTGTTGAACCAAATCATAATATATGTTTTTCAACTTATTTAATATTCTTGAATACTTAAACACTCATAATATAAAATAATAATACAAAAAAAGTTCATTTTGCACAAAACTACCAAGTTAATCCAAGCCTTCATCATTAACATTAAACTAATGAGTTATCATCTCGGTATATAACCCAAAATTAATTATAAGATCATTTATAATGTCACTAATAACATATATTTTAAATTTTGTTTGTTATCCACATTTCAAATGATCTTCCACTCTTGAATATAATTAGACTGATCATGAAAACCAAGGAAGAAAATGTTCCCAAAATAATAAAATTAAACCTCTTAAACCCAAAAATATAGAATAAATGAACTTAATAAGGTTATAATAAATAAATTAAATTATGATGAGGTTTGGGAATTTTTAATTATTGAAGATAAATTTTATTATTCAGGTTATTAATATCAATCTAGAACACATTTAGATGTAAGGTACGGTGTTTCTTATCTCACATTTAATTCCAGGTTATTTACATTATTGCCCACTTATATCATACATGTGGTGTATTTTGTACTTCCATTTGATATAAATTATCTTGATTCTCATTATATTCATTTTATTCTATAAATAAATTGGTGTTTATTAATTTTTGGTCATACACCCTAATTTATTACAACGTGGTTGGGGACTTTGCCTAAATTTCCATTTCATTTAGACTTACTTAGTATTGTGAACCTAATATTTCAAATGTGGTCTATAAAAAACCTATTTCATAAAAAATTTTATTTGAAATTGTAGATATATTATATATCCAAATTCTGGTTTCATGGACCTGATTATTGTGTTAGGACGTATACCCTTTTACATACGATGTTTATTTGGAATGTTGTTTTAAATATTGATGAATTAGTAACCTCTATTTTATACGGTTATTAAGATTGAATATTTTACACGTATTAAAGATATGTATAAATGACTCTTTGGACTTGTAGAGATGGGAGGGGCCTGCTATATCCCCTCAATGCATCGACAGGTCTCATGAGATAAATCAGTTCGCTACAAACCCTTTGAGTTTGTTTTCTAAAATCAAACAGGTTTCTAACCACAGACTTAAAACATTTTGAAAGTATAGTGGTATCATGTGCTAGATTAATGAAATCCAATTAATAAGCAATCTCTTTATTCTATTTTGTTTATTACTATCCATGAGGTTTTCAATTTGACTAAACACATGGATGAAGTTTCATTCTCAGTTTATTAATTGCATGTGTTTTTAATTTATTCACCATACCATATTGACTAATCCTAATTGTTTATGATTATATTATTTTTGAATAATGATACCTCTATTAATAACCCTGACTAATCATTAGAGCTCACTACTTTCCTTTTTTTTACCTTAAATAGGTTCTAAGGAGGAGATCATATATTGAGTTATCAGGGATACCGTTTGTTAGTTATTGTTATGTAGTGTATTTTGTTACCTTTCCCTATGTATTATGATTTACATTTTTGTATCTGGATTCATCAAGACTAGTAAACTGATCAATACTTTGGGATTTCATTACTTTTATTCATTCCAATGTAATAAAAAAATGCCATAGCTCCGAGCTTCTAGGTTCAAGGCATTGCAACTTATGTAAATGGAATTTTGAAAAATGGATTTCATATTTGGAATTAAATTAATTTATATTATATAATTGTTTCCACTTTATTTTTTCCCAATTTTATTAGTAAAAACAATTAAAATTAATAATAATGATTAAGGTAAAAAATGTATACTTAGTGGTTAAACATAGAATATAAGTGGTAAAAATGGCCAAATTTTTTTCAAAAACCAATTCTCATGAAACATTTATACATTTATATTCATTTTCTCAAAATTATTGAGTTTGTAAGACACTATTAATTTAAATAGACTCGTACTATATGATAACAAAATAAAAATTCAAAAAATGTCCCTTTCTTCATTTTAATTCCTATAAAGACTTTGTGTTTGGGAAAAACCACATAGGTTAAGTTAAAAATATTATTTTGAATGATAAATGATTTTTTTGTTATCATTATAATTTATATTTAATTTTTATAAATGATATAATTACATGAAATTCTTATGAAGTGAAAATTCATGGATTATTTTTTTAATAATAAAATAAAATAAATAATACTAAAAGTTTTAATGGTGGGGTAAAATGAATGAATTTTTGAGTTCTATTATTTTTATAAATGAATATATTATTATAAACAAATTTTAACTTAATATATTTCAATTGAATTATTTTTATGATATTTTTTAAAATAAAATAAAATAAATAATATCAAAATTAATGTTAATATCTTTTTATAATAAATGCTATTTATTAAATGATTAAAATTAAATAAAATTCATATAATCTACAAAGATAGTTTTAAATTTTATTTAATATGAAAAATGGTCAATAAATAGACCAATTTATATTTTATAATGATCATATTTATCCCTAAATAGTAAAAACATTTGGCATGATTATTAATAAAGTAGTGTTTTTTCATGGTACATGTGATTCTGTTAACATTAATTTCCAACAAACATGAGATTTTTATTTTTTAATTCGGATTTCATTTTTAAAATAGGTGTGTCTAAATTTTTTAATAATTATCACATTAGTTTAATATTAATGGATGAATTACATAGGTTAGAAAACTAGTTACCTTAAAAAACCGAAATGAAAAAACAAGGAAACATGGGAGTTATGGAACAACATGTTGGAAAATGTATTTATCATGTTTTTAGATGAATTTATCAACTAAATATTCTATCACCTCTATTATTATTGAGTTTTTGAGACACATGAGGTAATGTAGACCTCCTAATAGTATATAGTTTTTCATTTTTATAGGAACGACACTCCTCCTTAACTATTAAAATGCTCTCACTCTCCCCACATATTCCAAAATATAAAGACTTTTAGATAATAAAAACCAATACCACATCACCTAAAAACTTTTATAAACTCATGCTAGAATATTTATATTGGTTATGAAGAAATACATTCATATTTTTAGTGAAAACCAAAGTAGGATACCCAAAAAAGAAAATGTTCTTATAAAAGTGTTTTTCTTTTATTTCTTTCCCCACACCCTTTAGTTATTATTATACCATTCTTATATAAATACTTATGTATCCTAAATATACTTGTATGTAGTTATTTTTATGCGTAATACCTAAACCCATACACACTACCATAAAATCTGATATGACATTATCATTCATGTGTATGGAAGACTACCGCACAATGAAATGATGTCGTTCTTTTTTCCATTACCACATCTCACGGTTGTGAAGAATGATGAGCATACTTTTTATATATGAGATTTATGATATTTATAACATAATAATAAATATATATTAATTAAATCATACACATTATTTTTATATTATATTTGGAAATGGATATGATAACACTGTGTGTGTGTGTGTGCGACAGACAATAGCCTCGTGATGCAATGCGAAGCATTTTTCACTAGAGTGTTAGACAAAAGGTAATATGATTAACTAAAATGAATATATATTTTTTTTGAAAAGGTTGGGGCCGAAGCCTCATTTTTATTATTGAAACAAAGAAAAGACCTCTTTAACTGGGTAGAGGGAGACCCATTACATAGCCCGAAGGCCCAGTGGGCATTTAGCCCATTACAAAGCCCGTAGACCTAATTTTTTTGGCTCAAACCCCATTCTATGAATAGTACTGCTATAGTACCCGCACTGCAACAGTACCCGCCAATGCTACAGTGCCCCTGCCGCCGCTACAGTACCCCCTACTACCACTACAGTGCCGTCATTGCAATAGTATCTCCGCTACTATAGTAGCGCTACAGTGCTCTTATAGTAACCTGCGCCCAATAGGTTTTGAACCCCCATTTTCCATGTAGAATTATGGGGTGCTTACCACTAAGCCAAACCCCAACTACACTAAAATGAATATATATTTTATACATGATATTTTTATTATAATCATGAAATAATTATCATTCTAGAAATATAATATATCACTTTATTCTTTCTAATTAACACACTAATAAAGTAATAACATTGTTCGTGGACGTGTGGACTACTACCTCCTTGAAACGATGTGATTCTATTTTTCTCTTCACTACAATAGAAGAATGATATATATAAGTAAATATAATAAAATATTAAGGTATTTAGGATATTATTATCATTCTATAATGATAAATATTATTTACCATCTTCCTATAATGATAATTGAAAAAATGGAATCATTTCTCATGCATATGTATATCATACCGTCTCCATGATCATAATGTTCATTCATTTTTTCCAAACATTCATAATTAGTTTCAAAATATTAATTTATTTGTAAATATTAAAATAATTCAATGATTATTTTTTTTATATGTTTAAATAACAACCACTTTCTCCATAGTCAACCTACCAAAGAGGTTGTTTTGTGACATACACTAAATATAGTCAAAACATTGTATTTGAACAAAATCGATTAAGTAATTATATATTAAATGTTAATTACTGAAGGTAAATTAATAATAAACATAGAAGAATCATTTGTCAAGAATTTACATAATTAACATAAATTCAATTGTATCGACCTGGTTTCAGGTGTTGTCCAAAGGTTCCCCGTACCTTGTTGGTAACATGGTGTAGACGTCAAAAAATGATCAAGGATGAAAGCAGTTTTGGCACAACAAAAAGAAGCTATAACTTGGCCCATTGATCCATTCCGGGGATCCCGAAAGGGCCATGAGAAAATAAATAGTGTTGTCCAAAAAAAATCTCTCGTGCGGAAAACCGCAGGATTCGAGAAAGTATTCTGCACGGCGAGGAAATTTCTATGCTGCATTGGGCGTAAAAAATTGCACGCCACCGCCCCTAGCGGTTGACCTTTCACACTACCGACCACGGTGCGCAAAATTTGGCGTGGGCTTATTTCTAGATGGATTCAATGACATTGAGCGCCTATAAATAGAAGGGAAACCCTTCAAATTCGGACATCTGAAGAATATGAACCGTCACCCCTGAGTGAAATCCACCTCTTGTGTGCAAAAACTTTTTCTTTCAGGTATGAGATTTTTCATGCCAGGTCGCCTAGGCGTATGCCTTCACGCGAGACCCCTTTACCTTAACCCTCATCCAAATCCCATCCAGTCGCATCCCCATGCCCAATTCCTTTCAATTATGCGCAATCCGTTACTCTACGCACAATTCCTTCCCATTACGTGCAATCCATTCCCCTATGCACAATTCATTCTCATTACACGCAATCCTTTCCCATGCATTCAATTCTTTCCAATTGTGTGCAACTCATGTTTTGGGCGAGCAATCTATTCTGTTTTTCACGTAAAACCTCAGCTCACCTTTTACGCACTGCCCCGGTCTTTTCCTCGCAAGTTCCCCAATTGCGTGTCGCCCCGACCTTTTTCGCGCAAGCAGCTTAATTTCGTGCTGGCCCCACCACTTTTTGCAAAACTATTTCTTTTTCACGCATGCCTCCCTCCTTGTGTGCCTGTTATGTCTCTCTTCTGGGCATCATTTGTGGGCGCCTCCTGCGCCCAAAACGCCTTCGTCACACACTATTTTCTCGTATGACCCTCTAGGCTCATATGGAGTAACATCAAAATCCATTGGGAAGTGTTTCACATTGTATTTCTTCACCCCATTCTTCTTTTCCTAGGCATGCTAACAATTATTGCTTCCTGACAGAGCCACACTAACGTGGACCCCCAACGGGATCACCTCACGACACCCCTCAACCACGGCGTTGCCCGTCCCTTTTCATCACCAAGGTGCAGTGGGTACCAGTTATGTAAGTCCTAGGGGTGTGAAGGGAACCCACCTCATCTGATATGCAGGACGCTAAACTGCCAAGCTTCATAGTCCACAACACATGATGTTAAAATTTGACCATTCCCCATGCATCAGATGTGGGGTTCCCCCACCTTTGACATTATGTACACCTACTAGTCTCCACGGGACTGATATCATTCCTTATATGGAATGAGATCCTCTTTGTCTAAGCGGTTTTTGTCCGTGGGGAAAGGGAAACCACCCTGGTGTAAGCCCCTAGCTTTCCTTGTCTGAGGTAGCATCCCTACTCCTCCTCTCTTCCTGGGGTTCAAGTCCCTCTCCTTCTTGGCTTTGTTGCCACCGGGCCTCCATCCTGGAGTATGTCCACAATATCTAGACCAGGGCTGCTAACCAGGCGTAAGGCCCTCTTTCCTCTCTGGGCCGCTAACCATGCATAATCCATTGTTTCCTATTTGGGCCGATATCTATGTGTAAGACCCACTCCACTCCCCACAGACACACCATTCATGACATGATCGTTATGTCCTTTTTGTCTCTTGCTTCTCACACCGAGAAAGAGTCACGTGGGCTTAGAACAAGCACCGACCATGACATCCTTTTTCGGAAGTCTAGATTGTAAACCCCATACCCAACCTACACTATGAGGTGTTTGATCTTTTCTAAGTAAAGGTACGTAGGAAGCCTCCCTGAGGTTCAATCCCACCACCCATTTGTTGCTCTAACCCCCTTCACAATGATTCACTAACATCTTGGGAATCCTAGAGTGTGTAAGCCCCATACCCAACCTGAACTACAAGGTCTTTTATCCTTGCCAAGGCAAGGTACGTTGGATTCCTCCCTTAGGTTCATGCCAACCACCCAATTGGTTTCTCCGACCCCTTCACATTAGTTCACCAACACCTTGGGCAGCCTAGACTGTAATCCCTACCCCCATACCTAAACTACATGGTCTTTGATCTATTCTAGGGAAAGTTACATAGGAAACCTCCCTAAGGTTCAAGCCCACCATCCATTGCTCATCCCCACCATCTTCACGTCAGTTCACCAACACCTTGGGCAGCCTAGAGTGTAAGCCCCACACCCAACCTATACTACGAGATCTTTGATCCTTGCCAAGGCAAGGTATGTAGGAAGCCTCCCTAAGGTTCAATCCCACCACCCAATGGTTGCTCGGACCCCCCTTCAGGCCAGTTCACCAACACCTTTGGTAGCCTAGAGTGTAAGCCCCCCAACAAACCTGAACTATGCAGTCTTTGATCCTTTTTAAGGTAGGGTACATAGGAAGCCTCTTTGAGGTTCATGGCCACCACACACTGGTCGCCCCAACCCCCATTATGGTCAGTTCACCAACAGCTTTGTCTGCCTCAGAGAATAACCCCCAAATACCCCCATATATTGAACTATATGGACTTTGATCCTTGCCAATCCAAGGTACGTAGGACACCTCCCTGAGGTTCATTCCCAACTTCCAGCAGTTCTGGCCCCCTTTACGTCGGTTCGTGCCCGTCCTCCATGACGTTAAACTGTGGACCTCAACCAGCGGTAAACCGTTATTTCCCTATCCATCTGTAACTTGTTGTTTCCCTATCCAGGGGTAATCTGTTGCGACTCTATCCAGTGGTAGTCTATTGCAACCCCATTCAATGGTGATCCATTGATACCCCTATCCAGCAGTAAGCCATTGCGACCCCATCCAGCGGTAATCCGTTGTGACCCCATTCAACGGTAAGCTGTTGTCAACCCCATTCAACGATAATCCATTGACATCCCTATCTAGTGGAAAGCCATTGTGACCCCATCCAGTGGTAAGCCATTGAAACCCCCCAATCGGCGGCAATACTTCATCAGATGAACTATGTGGACTTTGATTCCTTGCCCCAGGGATACATAGGAAGTCTCCATAAGACTCAAGCCCAACATTATGGACGTCCTCACGGTGGTTCCATTCACCACCCATTTCACTCAGCACCTTCCATTATCCATTTTGATTCTTCCCCAGGACACCACATACCGGTGGGATCATGCCTCCTCATTCTCCATTCCATTTAATATCAATCGGGAAGCTAACCACACGTTGGCCCCAACATCGTTGTTCCCTATAGGGGTTGCACCCATCTTTTCTACTCTAGTCAGTGTTTTGATTAGTCCGATCTATCTCTGTTGGATGTTAAACATACTTCATACCATGTGTTAATCATAGGAATCTGAGATAAAACTCATATACATGACCCTGGAAAAAAATTCCCCTCATTCAATGTGGGATGCCTCAGGATTCCGCACCCTTGAGAAGCCCTATAATAAGTGGAGAAACCCAGACACACCAATGTCCTAGCGTCCAGACATGCCAGTGATGTCCAATGTGACTACTCCCTGGACCGAAGGCTGCACCCTGACCGTACCCTTTGGAATTTCCTGATAGAAGTAGTGTAATTAATTAGTGTCCATGAAGATATGGCACTAGGAATAGTTTCACCAACAATGTCTAAAATCTATAAGGGAGACTCTGACTAGGTGAAGAGTTCCAAGGAAGAATCCACGGAAAGAATCACTAATATCACATCATCCCATTTTGATCAAAGAGAAAACATCCTTGACCAACCGACTGATGTTGCCTGCCTTTGGAAAGTGGGAATGTGGGGCATCAGTTGCACGTCCTCCACAGACGAATGCATGCGCCCCGACGAAAGCATCGGAAACAAAAATGATGAACCCGACGTGATTATCTTCCCCTCAACATCGATATTAGTAGCGTTCGAGGCATAAATGGATTAGAATGTCACCAAATCTTGATATTCGGTGCTGGGTCCCACCAAGAAAAAAGTGGGCCTGGTGTGAAACTCACCTGAAGTTGGGGAAGTAAAACGTTGGACATCCCGTTTTGTGATGTTGTTAGCGTGGACTCATCTTACTGATCACGAAAGATGGGGTGGCCCTGGGGAATTTGTTGTCGATTACTTTTTCTTTTAACATTGATAAGTTAATCTCCCTGACCTTCAGGAATCATGTTGCTACACCAGGAACAACATCACTGCCTACCCACCGATGTAGGGTTAGGGGCATTGCCAACGCAGAAGTCCCACACAGCTCTGCCTCTTCCACAATGGGCTCTACACCCATAGCCATGGGGCGCCCATGCCCTATATCCTTGTCTGAGGTCATCCAACGAAGGGTGATCAATGACCTCATACACTACTACAAGGAGGAGGGTATTATCCCGACTCGGGATATGGCCCACCTGGATTTGGAGGCATCTACGCCTCGTCGTCAACACCAGCCCTGAGGTCCGCATAGGGAGCCGCTGCATCCCACACTGACATATAACCATTTCGAGAGCCTCTCCCTGGAAAGCTTCTATGACTCTCTACCGTACGCCGATGAGGTATGTGATGTTTGGGCCAACCCGATTAGAGTCCCATTCTAGGGACTCCCAGTGAGGGCTACCACCCAGTCGTGTCAGCGCCGCTGCCCGTTCTTACTAGATGATGAGCAGGTAAGCCATGTGCCTACACCACCATCTCCGGTCCATCCGACCCGACACCAGCGTCAGGCATAGGTTGAAGAGGAAGCCCTCCAAAGGTCATCAACATCTATAGCTACTATATTCAGATCCACCGCTGGCGCATACTACCAGCTCCCTGTATACGCTGAGCAGGGGCATTTTTATGCCTGACGTGGATCGAGGCTTCAACCGGCCCACGAGCTGGCTGGGTCGAATCTCTTGGTTGCTGGCACGGGTAGTGGTCATTATGGGCTAACCCGCAGTGATGCCACCCAGTATGGAGGTCCTCCATGTACTGCTCCCACGGAGAAAAATGGACTTTCCCCGCTACGAGGATTGGCATGGAGGTTCACCTTGTGCCACCTTAAATCCAAATGAGAGTCCTCCCCGCGGTAGTCACGCTCAGCACAGAAGTCTCTATCATGCCCACTACACCGGATATGAAGTCATTCCTCCTGGGATAGACCGCCAGTGTGGGGACGTTAAACATCTAGTCTCTCCCTGATGTGGGGACCCTCCATGTGTCCTCGTATTAGCTGGAGAAGGTCCTCCTTGCTTCAGCAACCAGAGGGGTGAAGGCCAGCCTCACCTCACTAGCATCCAACATGGAGGACCTACCTGTGTTCAACTAGACTGGTACAAGGACCCTCTACATACTAAGGTCATCAGGGGAAACAAGCATGGAGGTCCTCCCCATGCTTCATCCAGTTTTAGTGGTGGTCTTTCCCACTTCAGCCCTACCCATGGAGGTCCTCCCCATGTCCTCTTTGACAACTACCCCAGTGCTCCTCGCACCCCGGCTTTCTCAGGTGGAAACCCTCTCTACCCCAAAACTAGTACGAGTGAATGACCTCCTTATGACAGAAATCAATCGTGTCCAGAAAATCCATCCAGGGGCCGGAAGGTGGGTTATCGCCACCATTAGAAGAATTCTGGGAAGGTTAGGATAGAGATCAAACTATTCCGCTTCTCAGACTTCTAAGAGGAGTAAGACTCAGTGCAGGAACCCTCCCCTCGCTCATCCGAGTCATGGATGGAGGCAGGAATGAGGCACATCAGCCTAGTACCCCAGAATGTGAGGACCATTGGATTCCCACCTCCCACTCTAGGTATATCCAGAAGGATGAAAATCTAGAAACACCTTTGTTTATGGTTGTGAAATCACCACTATCATCACCAGAATCACCAGTACTAGAAAACAGGCTATTTGAAACAGGATCCCATCACAAATAGGATTTAGTGATGGGGCCCACTCACAAATATCCCATTGCAGAAAATGGCATCGCAAAAACTTTTTTAAAAACGAGCCCATCAAAAAAAAGTATTTGCGATGGGAAAGGTACCTGTCACAAATAAATCTCCAATTATATACATTATATATATAAATAAACAATTTGCAATAGCCAGTCCGAACTAATCCTTCATTTATATACAATATATATATAAAAATATTTTTCAACGGGACCATCGCAAATAGTATTAATAAAAATTTATATTTAGAATATTTGTGGTGGTCTGCCATCACAAAAGTTCCAGTCGCAAATAATAATTTTGGCCGAAACAATTTTTAGTGGATTGGCGACTTCTCTTTTATCTGACTGGTCAATTACCGGCAAATTTCTCTCACTGAAATCACAATGAATAATCTTCTCATAGGTACACATATTCATTATCATGCATACGAGAATGTATAAGCATACCTTTGGTCAGATTCTTCATTGTGATTTCTCTGTGAGAAACTTGTACGCAAATGAGCCGTCAAACAAAAGAGCCCCATTTTCATCGATGAATCATCTTATTGCAACTATCACCTCCTGAACAAATTATAAAAAATTTGGTTCTATGAATTCATATTCAAAATTATTCATACGTTGAAGCACACTTTTCATAATGTTTTTAGTTGGTGAAAGTTGAAAGGAGAAGAGTCATCGATTAAAAGGAGTGCCATCAATCCACTGGAAATTGTGCCAAATTATTACAAGTTAGTTATTAGTAGTTATTACTGCTTATTACTACTTATTACTACTTGTTACTTATAATTACTACTTATTACTACTTATTACAACTTATTACTACTTATTACAACTTATTACTACTTATTACTACTTGTTACTACATATTACTACTTATTACTACTTATTACTACTTATTTCTACTTATTACTAGTTATTACTAGTTATTACTACTTATTACTACTTATTACTAGTTATTACTAGTTATTACTACCTATAACTAGTTATTACAACTTATTACTACTTATTACTTGTTATTACTACTTATTACTACTTATTACTACTTATTACTAGTTATTACTACATATTACTACTAATTACTACTTATTACTACTTATTATTAATTATTATTACTTATTACTAGTTATTACTTTTTATTACTATTTATTACTATTTATTACTACTTATTACTAGTTATTAATACTTATTACTAATTATTACTAATTATTACTAATTATTTCTAATTATTACTTCTTATTACTACTTATTACTACTAATTCCTATTTATTACTATTTATTACTATTTATTACTCTTTATTACTAATTCTTACTAACTATTACTATTTATTCCTATTTATTACTAACTATTACTAATTATTCTATTTATTTGTAATTATTCCTAATTATTCCTATTTATTCCTATTTATTCATATTTATTACTAATTATTACTAATTATTTTATTTATGACTAATTATTCCTAATTATTCCTATTTAATCATATTTATTAATAATTATTAATAATTATTACTAATTATTCTTATTTATTACCAATTATTCCTATTTATTACTAAATATTCATATTTATTACTAATTATTCCTATTTATTACTAATTATTCCTATTTATTACTAATTATTCCTATTTATAACTAATTATTCCTATTTATTCCTATTTATTCCTAATTATTATTATTTATTACTAATTACTACTATTTAGTACTATTTATATTTATTACTAATTATTTCTATTTATTACTAATTATTTCAATTTATTATTAATTATTCCTATTTATTTCAATTTATTACTAATTATTACTAATTATTACTAATTACTTCTATTTAGTACTATTTATTACTAATAACCATCAGTTACTACTAATTAGTACTGATTACTATCAATTACTACTAACTAATACTAATTATTACTATTTATTACTAAAACAAAGATAACAAAACAATTTAAATCTAATTTAATTACAACTAATCAATAATAACTAAAATTAACATAAAAAATTTAACTAAATACTAAATTAAATAAAATATAAATAACTTTAAAATTGATCTTTTAATGATGTAAACGCCTTCACAACTTCTCCGTAAAAAAAATTAATTGAGAAAAAATATCACTCTAAATTTTATGTGTAGAGAGAGAGAGAGGACGTGAGAAATGAGAGGAAGGGAAAGAAAAATAGAGGGGGTATATATAGGTTAGATTATTTGTGATAGGTCCTGTCGAAAATACCTTTCACCGCATTAATTATGGGTTGTGTTTAAAAGGTTATTTGTGACGGGCCCCATCACAAAAAGTGACCTACCGATACACCTTTTGCAACGGGACAACATCCCTTCGCAAAAACTCATTTATCACAGCCGATATTTGCGACGCGACCCATCACAAATACCTTCAAACACATTAATTATGGGTGGTGGTTAAAAGATTATTTGTGACGGGCCCCGTCGCAAAAAGTGACCTACGGACACACCTATTGTGACGGGACAACGTCCCATCGCAAAAAGAAATTTACGGCCACCTGTATTTGTGGCGGGACCCATCGAAAATACCTTCGACCACATTAATTTGGGGTGGTAGTTAAAATTTTATTTGCTACGGGCCTCGTCGCAAAGAGTGACACACCTTTTGCGACGGGACAACTTCTCGTCGCAAAAACTCATTTACTGCCGCCGGTATTTGCGGCAGGTCCTATTGCAATTACCCTTCGACCGATACACTACTTGTGACGGGGACCCCCCCCCCCATGTCGCAAATTACCTTTCCACGCTTTGGCGCTAATCCTGCCCCAAATCTCACATTATCTTTTGCGATGGGAGCCCAAATCCTATCGCTAATAACTCCTAGGATTGACCATTTGAGATGGGAATTAATCCCATTGCAAAAGGCTTTTTCCTTAGTGAACTCTCTTCTTCTAATAGAGATCACATAGAGCTATTCTGGGGACCAATGGCAGGTGAGAAACAATGCGACCTGTCATCAGTATCCTTAACCCCTACACCAGGAACTGCGGCTGTCATCCCGTCTTATCACGACATAGTGGCTAGGTCGCTACACTCTTCAGAGGACAGCCCAAGATTCGACGGCCAGTCAGCCCATTCGCCGTACTCTCCACTGGCCAGCCTGTCATTCCAGCGGTCTGCCTCTGTACCGCTTCCAGTTCCTCATCCACCCCCATTTTATGAATGTGGAAATCTAGGGCTAGAACCTGAATCCAAGCCGTGGATCTTATGAAATTTGCTCACAGTGTACCACTTTTCTGAGGTGTTTTGGCCCGTGGTAGCACCAAATTTAAGTGCACCAGAATCCCTCACCCAAGATGAAGTTGAGTTTTTTCATTAAACCCTCTAGGAAATGCACTTTTTACATCGTCATTAGTGAGTGGTTTATCCCAAGAGACAAGGGCATATTGATGAAATTGGTGAGCAATGTCATGTAGTGGATTTGGATGCACTCTCAATGGCCTAGTGCCCCGAGTCACCAGGCCACCGTAAGGCCATCCCACAGCAATGTGTTCGGAGTTTCAGGGTACTCCAAAAGATTAACATGGAGGATTTACCCCATGTACAAATCTGTGGCTAGGGGCAGTATACTCCCCTCCACTTCATTCTTATCTGACGGCAGTCTGAAACACAAGGCGATATTGAGGAAATGCCCCTAGGAATGGTCATGGTTAATATGGGTGACATATTGGATGAGGAGAATGAGCTTGAGATTATCGATGGGGACTTACCCCCCTGAGGGTGTTCCACCATAACTAGATCTGTCGAATAGAGTTACTCGTCAATAGAGGAGCCTGGTGGGTCTCCCTGCACCCATCGAGGCATTAGTCATTAGCCGAAATCAGGGGAAGGGAAAAGAGAACCTCAGAGTTTCCAAACACTCGGACCCATCTGCCTCAGTGTAGAAGATGGAGGAGGACACTAAGAAGGATGCATTGTGCCAACTACTTGCCGAAAAAAAATAATCTGGTTGATGACCACCTCGCTTAACATGCCGTAGAGTGATGGACATACTATGAAAACTATAGGTCGGGGCAGTAGGAGCTGGAACAACTTCCCCTCGGTGAGCTACCCTTAGATAACCCTGACCATCCTTCCCCCACAGAAAAGGTTAAAGCCAGAACATACGGCAAGAGGGTGAGGTATGTCTCTCTAAACCCTCTGAAATGGTGCATCAATACAAGGAACCCAGCTCAGGTTCCCCCAACTGCCCCGCAGGTCTCCCCACTAGCCCCTCCATGAGCCGCTGATCCACCTTATCATGTTGAAGAACCCACCAATGCACTCTTTGTTAGGGACCCCCCATCAAGATAGGGACCCCTTCCCAGATGATCCTATGGTCGAACTCATTGCCCACCATGAGGCATTGGAAACGTGACAGCTGGAAATCCCACCTGATAGCAAGCCATTTCTAGCATTGGTGGATGATATCCTAGCTTTTCCGGGTTTTAGGAATCCCACATTTTCCCCCTTCAACGAGAAAGGGGACCCGCCGCAGCATCTGAACCACTATAACTCATGGTTTGGGCCCATGTTAGGGAGTCCAGCGTAGCAGTAGGCTTCCAAGCTCTACTGTTTTGTTCAGACATTGGAGGGGCCTGAGTTTTTCTGGTACAACCATCCCCCCATCAGATCAGTGACTAGCTATTAGGACCTTCGTAGGCAATTTCTCCACCAGTTCAGCTGCACCACGTGGAAGATGAGTATCTCAGACCTCTTAAAGTGCAAGCAGAGGTCGGATGGATGTGTCACCGAATTTTTCACCTGGTGGAAAATGCTTACATACTCCTTTGACATGCCACTGACTCAGGAGAAATTACTGACGATGTGTGTAGGGAACATCAATATGGAACAGATTCCCTCTCTAGTCACCCATAAATACCCTGGAGGATTCTGAGACTTCTCTGATATGTCCTAGTTCCGGGAAGAAGCCTTGCAACAGGCTAGCCAGGCACGCCCATTACCTCCTGTAATTCCCACAAGGAGGGAAGTCAGAGTCGATCCTGCCACGGTGGCCCAAATAGAGGCCCCTAGACATTTAGAGTTATTACTAGTGGACCAACCTCAGTAACCTCATGGTGGCCCGCCACCACAGGCGCATCCTCTAGCCCAGTAGCTTCCGCCTTAGAATTGGAAGGTGCCCCTGTGTAATGGGTCGCCACCACCTAGGTGGGACAATCAGGCTCTACCTTTTTGACAATCTCCTCCAGCCCCTCGTCAGGACCAAGAACCAAGGCCCCCCTATCCAGACAAAAGAAACTGAACTTACTCATTTAATGATAATCAGGTTCCCTTCTTTTTCTGAAGCTCCTTGGAAGAGGGGATTGTGCATTTTCCAAAGTGCAGAATTCCAGAAGTGGAAAACCTCACTGGTCTCCCCAACTACTGCCCTTATCACCAGATCATAGGGAACACCCTCAAGTAGTGCTATGTGTTCAAAGACTGGCTCCAAGACTAGGTCGATAACAATATAGTCAGGTTGAGCCCAGCCCCGACACAAGTTGCATGTGTCGTTGTAAGGCCAGACAGCAGTAGTGACATCGATAGAAAGTGGTAGTAGGTTTCTAACCATGGGTCCCAAAAGTAAGATAACTGGATGGCTCGCAAAACAGTTGCTCGTGCCCATGGAATCATCCGAGCATTCCTGAATCCGCCAGAGGCTTTAGAGGCTGCAGCCGCCACTTCTACATCATCATCTCAGCCGACCTCTTCAAAGAAGAGCAAGCATCAGCAGTACAAGGTAAAGCAACATGCCCCACTAATGCCAACGTCGTCTCGTACTCTCGGCGAAGTCATTCCCACGGATATGGGGATTCCTCCCAGGATCTACCTAGTAGTGGATGACTCTTCAAGTGACACTCAAGGGTACACTTCGATTAACAGCATGGAGCTTGTAAAACCCTACATGACTTCCGACGATGGGGAGCGCCGGGAAAACCTCTCTAACATCCCCAGTTGATGCTAGCATTGGAGGAGCCGCAACTACATGGGTCATCGAGGCACATTAGTTGGCACCTCTAGTTGGGCCATGCATGCAACTGAGACCAGACAGCAGGCCCAGCATAGAGCTTAGCATGTGCAACCTCCTAATCTGGTGCCATTTGGCCTGGCTCCACCACCGTTTGTACTACTGGACTAAGCAGAGTCACCGAGAACTCGTCATGATTAGCCACTCTCCACCACATATAGGTCTTAGTCAGCTGGCCCTAGAACAATAGTCACTCTACATGCTTCTACTAGTGAGCAGTGGGACATTCCCACTACCAGCCAGCCGCTGGTCCATCCAGCAGGGCCCGCCATACTTTCTGTCATGGAGCGTCCTCCTACAAGCAGAAGATCACACCTTGAACAGAATTATGATGTTCTCAAACATCTTTCCAGCATTCTATCCAAGCTCTCTATCCTCAAGGACCTTCATCGGTCATTAGATATGTGTGAGGCCCTCACTAAGGCTTTAAGAAGCCCCCTCCAGTTTGATATAGAAGTAGCAGCCACGAAATCCTTTCATGTAGAGGTGATAGATAATTTTGAATGTCAGGCCATCATCTCATTCTCTAGAGAAGATGGAGGCTCTCACATACAGGGTCACATTTTCTTGTTGTACATCACCATCCAGTTCAACGGCGTAGAGGTTCGCCGTTGTCCTGTTGATACAGGCTCTAATATCAATCAAATCCCAGCTCAGACATTGCAGAAGCTAGGGTTATCAGAGGATTACTTGACTCCCTCTGACCTGAAGATCCAAGGATATGAAAAGACATAGTATACCCTGGTTGACATGATCTTTTTGAAGACCCAGTTTGGTGGACAAGTTTCTAGCAATGAAATTATGGTTGTCTCCCAAGACACCACGTATAATGCATTGATGGGCAGGTCGTGGATCCTCTTACACACGGTGGTCCCCTCATTGTATCACCAGTGACTCAAGTACTCCCTTAATGGTCACGTGGGCATACTCCATGGTGACACGTCTCCCTTCACCTCTTATGAAGCCCGCTATCTGAACACTGACTATTACAAGAGCAAGGATAAACACATTTAGGCAAGTAAGGTTGAGCCTATCGTGATTGCAACCGACCCATGGGAAGGACTAGATGACACCTACTTCTTCCCAATCCCTCGACTGGAGGCCACGACCCCTGATATAGGGAAATGTTTTGTTTTCTCTAGTACAAGGGGAAGCATATTCCCAGGTCCAAGAAACATCAGGATATCACTTTGTATTCTTATACGAATCAAGCCTTAGTGATCCCTGAGCCACCTACCCCCATAAGGCATCGGGACGTCATCCCCTTGAAAATGAAAATACATTATAATTTCATGTTTCATCAGGCTGGAGTCAACTGGATCAAGCTGACACATCACTATTACGTTGATATCATCAAGCGTGGCCCCTTGGGCTGAAGACCAGATGGGATCGGGTCGACGTCCTTCATTGTTATGGTTTCAGCAGTACCAGAATCTCCCGATGTAGTGACCACTGTTGCTCAGGCTGGTACCAGCCTCCCGTTAGAATTTTATGACTTAGAGAAATATCTTCCTAGTGGGGATCCCTCCTCCCCAAGTGGAGAAGAATATTTTTAGGATCTTCCCCCACCTTTGAGGAGGGCATCTCTGCCACCGTCGATGAACTGGTACAGGTGAACCTCATTAGCGAGGAGTACCCGAGACCCACATTGATCAGTGTCGTCATGTCCCTCGAGGAGAAACAATGGTACATAGACATCCTAAAACAACATCTTGATGTATTCACCTGTAGCTACGATGAAATTCTAGGACTGGATCTTCAGCTAGTTGTCCACCGCCTCGGTCTCCCTGCAAATCATTGAGGGTTCAAGCAGCCTCCCTGGAAGATCCACCCTTCTCATAGCACCATGTTGGAGGGGGAAGTTGGTAAGCTCATCAGAGCCAATTTCGTTAAAGAGGACCCGTACCCTAAAGGGATAGCGAATAATGTAACAGTAAGGAAGAAGAACAGACAGATCAGAGTCAACATCAACTTCCAGGATCTCAACTGTCCCTATCCAAAGGACGATTTTACCCTTCCTGTGACAGAGTTATTCATTGATGCTACGACTGGATTCCAAGACCTCTCCATCATGTATGGGTACTCCGGGTACATGCAGGTTCAAATGGCCCCTTAGGATGAGGAGTCCACATCCTTCAGGGAACCACAAGGTACATTTTGTTACCAGATCATTCCCTTCGGCTTAAAGAATTAAGGTTCCACCTATCAGCGGGCCATACCTCACATATTCAAGCCAATACATAGGACATTTGTGGAATGTTATGTATACAATATGGTAGTAAAATCTCCCCAGTACCATGACCATATCAAGGACCTTGAGAGAGTGTTTGGCCTCTTCCATTCTGGCCACCTGAAGATGAACCCATTGTAGTGTGCCTTCGGGGTCACCTCTAGGATGTTCCTCGGCTTTGTTGTGGGATACCAAGGTATCGAGATTGAACCCGAGAAGATCAACTCCATCAGCCAGATTCCTCCCCTGAGCAATATTTGGTAGCATCAAGGTTTTCAAGCCCACTTAGTTTATATACACCGATTCATTGCAATTCTGGCCAGAAAGTGTAAGCCCTTCTCTTGACTCATGAAGAAAGGCACCGCTTATGATTGGTATGAAGAGTTCTAGGCTGTGTTTGAGGAAATCAAGCACTATCCCTTCCATCCTCTGGTCTTAATGACACCTGTCTCCAGAAATACATTGGTTCTTTATGTGACCACACTGGAACGATCTCTCAGCGCCCTTCTTGACTAGAAGAACAATAAGGGGACAAAAAACAACCTCTACTACCTCAGTCGTATGCTCATCGATACATAGACAAGATACTCCCCCTCGAAAAGAGATGCCTTGCACTCGTATTCGCAGTACCGAAATTGGGGTATTATTTGGAGCACTACGAGGTACAACAAGTGTCTCGAGTTGACCCAATAAAGTACATTCTGAACTACCCAATGTTGGCAGGCCATCAAGATTTGTGGGCAGTGATTCTTCAGCAGTTCGATATCAGTTTTGTCCCTAAGAATGCTATTAAGGGGGTAGCATTGGTAGACTTCCTTGCTGCCCATCTGGATCTTACTGACTAGTCCTTGGATCTCGACATTCCTAATGAGGAAATCCTATCAGTAGACCAATCCATGCCATGCTAGCAGATGCACTTTGATGGTGCTACCTAAAGCCCCACTGGCATGAGGCTAAATGATCCCAGGATCAACATGGTAGGCTTGGGTATCGTCTTTATTACCTGAGCTCAAGCCATTCTATCATACTCATTACTATTATAAGAAGGTTTCACCAATAATGATATGGAGTATTAGGCTCTCATCACTGGCCTCAGGCTAGCCCTCAAGATTGATGTTCCCCATTTTCATGTAAAAGGGGATTCTGAACTAGTCATTAGGCAGATCAACAGTGACTACGTCATCGGAAATCCAGAGCTCGTACCGTTGTTGGAGCACACTCTCCAGCTAATGGCCCAATTCCCATCTTGGACAGAAGTTACTCATGTCCCTCGATTTTAGAACGGTCGAGCTGATGCCCTGGATGGCTAGGAGGCATCACCTTCCAAACCCGAGAAGGATAATCTGACTATTCACATGGTATATCATAGATTCACTGCTCCCATAGACCTAGGTGATGACGAAGGCCTACAGGTGAGCCATCCTACTACCGGAGCCTACACGTCAGGACCCCCCGGTCCCTCATATGCAGTGGTTGAGCTAAAATCTGATTGGAGAGCCCCCCATTGGTTGAGTATCTCAAAAATGGTTACCTCCCAACTGACCGAGTTGAGCGCGAGCGAATTCGACGCGGTGGATTTTAGTTTACCCTTCAGAGTGGTCCCAGTCTTGAGAAGGTCCTCAAAAAGTGTGGGTTCAATGGTGTTCTCCTCCATTGAATCCAAGGACTCGAGGTTTCTTAGGTCATGCAAGAGGTTCATGCCAGTTTTTGTGGTGCCCACTAGACTGGGATGAATCTATCTCACCAGATCTAGAGACTGGGGTACTTTTGGCCCTCCATAATCCATGATTGCATCAAGATCTCCAAGGGATGTCATGCGTGCCAAGTTCATTCCAACATCATGTATTGGCTATCAGAGCCTCTCCACAGTAATAAGTACTCATGGCCCTTCGAAGTCTGGGGACTGGATATTGTGCGACCGTATCCACCGGCAACAGCTAGTCAGTGTTGATTCATCATGACCACTATGGATTTATCTTCCAAGTGGGCAGAGGTAGTCCCCCTCAAGGAGGTCAAGGCCCGTTCTTTAATAAACTTCATGAGCTGCAGTATCATCTACCAATTTGGAGTCCCTCACGCTGTCCTCACCGATAACAGCACCATCTTCCGGGCAACTGAGTTGAAGAAGTTGTGCGCCATGTGCAACATCCATTCAAACCATACCTCATACTATCACGCGCATGCAAATGGAAGGATCCAGGCATTCAACAAAACCCTCTCTAACATGTGGCAGAAAATGGTTGGTCAGAATAAGAAGAGTTGGACAGAAAATCTCCCTAATGCTCTCTGGGCTTATCGGATGACGACTCTTAATTCCACCCAGGTGACCCCATACTCCCCGGTGTACGGGGAAGAGGTCGTCCTGCCTATTGAGATTCAATTACCTTCATTAAGCACAACGGTCTATGATCCGCAGGCACCAGATAAAGTACCTGAAATTCGTCTGGCTGAATCGGATGCACTTGATGAGGACATGCTTCATGCCCTACACAGTCTAGAAAGGTATCATAATAAAATGGTAAGAGCTTTCAACTAGAAAGTTTCCCTATGTTCCTTCTGTCAAGGCAACATGGTATTGACCCTCTGGACAACAATGATACCTGGAAGGAAACCACCCATGTTAAATCCCAAAAGGGGAGGACCTTACGTAGTCTACAGGGTCTATCCCAATTGTGCATACTCCTTGATAACCATTGATGGTGAGCATATAAATCCTCCCACCAATGCCATGTTCCTCATGCAAAACATTACCTGAGCCAACTGGTCTTGCAAGACCTTAAACATCCAGTCACGCATGACCCTAAAATACATGTTGGTCCTGCACTAACTTAATCATACAGTCCCACACGACCCTAAACTACTTTTTGTTCCTAGAAAACCTTAAACTGGATGGTCCCACATGACCCTAAACTGCATGTCGGTCCTGCATGACCCTAAACTATCAGGTCTCGTATGACCTTAAACTATTTGGGTCCCACACAACCTTAAACTGTATTGGGTCCTGTAAGACCTTAAACTACTATGTCCCGCATGATGTTAAATTGTATATCATCTCGTAAGATGATAAACTACAACCATAGAACTATGTAAGGCTTGATCCCCATTTTCATGGGATACGTAGGAACGCTCAGAAGCCTCGTCGTGAGTCCATCCCCAAACTCTTCACTTCAACTATCCCTCCTAGGTATAGTTCTTTTGGAGGGTCCTTGCATGGTATAGTTTAGGCGTCTTTAGCCTCACCCATGTCAGGATTATGGTGGTCGCACCATGTTACCCCTCCCCATTATTTTATCCTCCCAAGTCCTCACCGCATGGCATTAAACTGCATGACCTTCAAGAACTACGTATGTCTTGATTCCCATCTTAATGGGATAC
Source organism: Viscum album (assembly GCA_963277665.1). Taxonomy (NCBI): domain Eukaryota; kingdom Viridiplantae; phylum Streptophyta; class Magnoliopsida; order Santalales; family Viscaceae; genus Viscum; species Viscum album. The sequence goes on along the minus strand of OY728157.1, from coordinate 436,820,239 downwards.
GTAGGAACGCCCCGACATTTTGTATGTTGGCCCGGACCAAACTCCGGAGTCTCCCCTCAGGTCAAAGAATATGGTGTGGTGCAGGATTTTTGCTTAATCCATGTCGAGTTCATCATGGTCCCGCCGTGCGTCCCATTCCACAGAGACTTCCACCTCTTTCATTATCCTGCATGATGTTGAAATGTACATGCACACTTATGCTTCACCCACACTCTTTACTTGGGAATACATCATCTTTCATGTCTGAAAGGACCCCCTAATGGCATGGATGCTCACCCCAAGGGCCCTCCTACCGTCTCAGGCCAACGTCCTCGAGGATTTTGAACAACAAATTGATACATGTTCAGCGTTGTGAATACGTTCAGCTGTCGATCCTCATTTTTTGTTCCCATTCCATGTCACATGATATGAATGCAGTGTTTTGAACATGTTCAATAGTCATCCTTATTCGTTATTGCCACCCCCATAAGTCCCAAATAGTGAATGTAGTGGTTCATCTTTCCCCATCTCACCTTCAAGTTGCAGTCTCCCTCAAGTGATACTAGCTATCTGACCCTTATATAATGGGGAGAGCCAAGTCCTACTCTTTTGTTCACACACCAAGCATTTCTCACATGGGATTAGGGGCTATGAGGAGGCAGCACCCGTATAAGAGGTCATATGACAATAGTTGGTTTGAACGCCCAATCTCAAGTCCCCCATCCTTCTCAGGCCTCTGTCCCAAGTTCTCACTTGGTGTTGTATTGTGTGGTATGGTATTATGTCCTCATTCACGTTGGGTTACTGGTCATTCTATACACCCCCTAGGTGGGGTATCCTAACCCTATCTTAATCTCTTCTAGAACTACGTACGGCTTCATTCCCATCGTTATGGGATACTTAGGACCTCCCGGATGTTTAGTCTTTGGGTCCAGCCCGATCTTGGCCCCTTGGTCTGTATTCCCATAGGGAGAGGAGTATATGGTGTGGTATGGGATTATGTCCTCATTCACGTCAGGCTTTGTAATCAACCATGCCATTTACCTCCTTCTCCTGGGAGTTCTCCATCCCCTCATGCTATACTCGTCTTTTCAAATCAGTTTCTCTCAAGATGAGCACCTCTATCTTCTCCAGTGATTCACCAATGTTCCCAAGGGTACTCTAGTTTATCACCTGGAATGTCTAATTCTACATGTACATGATTTCACCCATTTCCCAGGATTTATGTTCCCCTTCATTTGGGCTTCTATCACCTTTCACATCCCAAAGGGCCCCCGAATGGTAGGGATTCTTGGACCAAGGACCCTCCTACCATTATGGGCCAACATCCTCTAGGGTTTTGATACAAAATTGATACAAGTCCTGCATTGTGAATTTTTTCAATGGTTGACTCTCGATTGTTGTTCCCATATCTGGTCACACGATATGGATGATGTGTTTTAATCTTGGTCAACAGTTATCCTCCATCATCACGCCAACCCCATTATGACAAAAATACCAGTTACATGACTCACATCCATCTCCACCTCATCATATCCAAGTAGAACTTCAAAAATCATGGAACTATTCCTTAGTGTGCATCCACACTTTAGGAGGAAATAGCCACAATAAGGCAATCATTTGGGGATCCACACTGATTTCCCCATTTCCATGTATTTCACGTATTGCAAATACCTTATCCTCCCTTGTTTCCTACATTGAGTTTGACTCACGTAGGATTAGGGATCAGATTAAAGTTTTCACTTACATGGGATAGTCCAACTTTTCCATAGTCCAAGTTCTAAGACCTTAAACTAATATCTATTCATATTTACCCTTTGTAAGAACTACATACAGATTGATTCCAATCCTCATGGGATATGTAGGAATGCTCGAACATCTCATCTCTGGGTCCAACTAGAGTTCCACTAACTTATCTCTTATGTTAAGCCGTTTAGGATTTAACTCCTACGGGGACTATGTGGTGTGGTATGGGATTATTTCCTCATTCATGTCGGGTATGCATTTGTCACACCATGTATTCCCTTGTTTAGGATTTAGCCCCCATTTTCTTTCTGTCCAACATGACACAAAACTGTGTGTTGTCTCCCACGACATTAAAAGTCACCTTCAAGAACTATGTACAGCTTGATTCACATTCCCATGGGATACGTAAGAACACCCGAACATCTCGTCTTTGGGTCCAGCTCAATATGGAGATAGTTTCTCCTGCCCCTCCCCCTTTTTCCTCTAATCTCTCCTGGACACTCGGCCTAAGGTTTCTTTCTTGGAATCACATGTGGTGTGGTGTAGACCTTGTCTCCATTCACGTCGAGTATGCTTTATCACACCATGTTCACCCCTTGGGGAACCTTATTTATCCTGTATACGTCTGAGCCATATGACTATAAAATATGATGCTTAGTCCCACATGAATTCAAACTGTTGCATCTATCTGGAATGACGTTAAAAAAGTGCATGGTTGGTCCTCTCACATGACCCTAAACTATGACATTATCATCCTAGGAGCATGATAAAAAATGGAACTACATTGTGATGTTCTCACCCAAGGGGTAATCATGTTTGGTATCGGTTATACACCATACCATTTGTCAATGCTAGAATATGGCTTGATTCTTGTGGTGATACCTGGACCCTCCATCCTAGGTCCATCACTTCAAAAAAAAACCACTCATCCTAGAGAACAAACAAGACCAATCAAATACCGCTTCTTTTTCTGTATGGGATAGACCCACACAACCTTATTATACCTGGCACTAGTATCCCACCATTCTATCTTAAGAACTACGTGCGTCTTGATTCTCATTCTCATGAGATACGTAGAAACGCTCAGACACTTCCCTATGGGCCTAGCCCAACATTTGTGTTTGGTCCCTTGAGCTAAACAGGTCCCCAAGGAACACATGGTAATCTGGACTCTGGGTCCTCATTCACATCGGGTTTCATAATTACCTCACCATCTGTCCCCCACATTCCTTACCAATCCATGGTCCGAGCTCTATGACCATAAACTAAGATCACTCTGCATCCTTTCCGCAAGACGTTAAACTACACGACATCTTCCAAAACTACGTATGTCTTTATTCCCATCTTCATTGGATACGTAGAAACTCCCAAGCATCTTTTCTTTGGGTCCAGCCCCCAGAATCGAAAATCCGGTCCACCCCTCTTTTTCAGCCCCTTGGCCCGAGTAATTTTAGGGAACCTTACACCTTTACCTTGAACATGTCCAGGACACCCCGTGATAACATTGGGAATCAACAGTTTCCTCGCAAGAGAGGTCCTGTCTAAAAGTAGGAATGATCCATGATCAGACCAATGAGTCCACCATGGTGGTGTAATTTTAAGAGTGTTCGATTCTATTCTATAAAACCACCACTCCACCTACCACACATTGTGTTCCCTTTATTCAGACCCTCATCCACATTCACATATAAAGGGTCCCCTAATAGTATGGATGCTCGGCCTATGGCCGGCCAATTGACCTGGGCCAATGTTCTGAAAGACTAATGGATGGAATTCTGAGCCAGGTCCTGTGTTTCGAACCAGGTCAGTGGTCGGCCCTCGTTTTTCATCCCAATTTTTGGATAACGCAATATGGATACTATGTTTTGAACATGGTCAATAGTTATCATTTATTTTCATGCCACCCCTACAGTGTTCCGAATTTGGGGTAATGTGATTCACATTTTCCACTTCCTTATGTTCGGGTCGATTTCGAACTCCCCTGGCGTTACCCCACTCGTTCAATAGAGTATGTAGGGAAGATGATACATTGATTTTTCTGAGGTCCCCTCCCTATAATCGGGCCTCCTTATTTCTTCTCGGAAATCCAGATTGATTATTCGAATCTCGAATACCCGAAGCTTGATTCGAACTCCTACGTTCAAATGAAGTATTGTTCAAACATCTCTTGTTTCTAACATTAAGATTGACCCACATGATCTTAGGAATGAATTTCTATTTATTTCAGGATTACGGTTGAGTTAATTAAACAAAAAAAACAATTAAATGAATCTATCCATACATGTAGTTCAGAACAAGTGGCATTAAGAAGAAATGAGTTTATGAGTTCGACCAAAATAGGTCCCTTAAGGATCAGCATTTTGGAGAGATCGTTCCAGTGCAAATACCTTTTGGTTTGTGGCCTCCAGGATTGTTTCCAACCCCATGAGAACCCTCTCTTCATTAGATGACAAAGAGAACAATGCACATTCCCTAGCATGTTCTTGTGCCTACTCAGTTTGAAGTTTATTCATTAGGTAACCCACTTCCACTAGCTGCTCTTGGGTGTCCGCCAGCTGGGCCCTCAACTGCTCCACAAGTTAAAAACAGTTTGCTAGGAATACTTCCTTTTCTGTTATTTGTTCTTCAAGGAGCTGGGCCTCTTGTTCCACCTTCTAGAATTCTTGGGAGATCCCTGACTCTTTCTAACATGAGGAAACATCGGAGCATCAGCTACTCTTGCACAACACCTCAGCCATATAGTCATGGACTGTCAAATGGAGATGATGAGAATCCACCCCTCAAACATAAAGAAATCGCAGCCAGGTGTGAAGTGATCTCTTCCATTTTAGCCATTCTGTCTGAGGTTGACTGAGAAAGTGCTTGATACACTTCCATCCTTTGCACCGCATCATCCGGCTCTCCTCAGCCGCCTCCGAGTCAGAATCATTTATCTCCTCGGGATCTGCAGGACGATAGTTGGGGGAAGCATCCAAGAGACTAGCAGTAGGGTATTTTCAGGTATTCCTCCCAAGGGGTTAGGCTCTTCAACACCCAGGCGACCTTCCACTCTCTCCTCGATCTCGGTAGCTCCCTCACCAACTTCCGGCCCTGCCCCAAAATTAGTACCGCTGACCTCCACAGCTTATTGATCACCAAGTGTTGGGGCCAACTCAGCTTGGGAAGTGTGCCCTAAATGGGACAACACATTTTCTATTGAATCAATTGTGGATGACCTAGATTCGGTATCCCAACGAGCCTCCAAGACTATGATTATAGCACAAACAATGAACACCCTGATAAAATGGGCTCTTCGATGATAAATAGCAGTGTTGAAGTAATGAACTTACAAGAGCCCAAATCATTGGCCTCCAGTGTTATTGCCTCTTTAGGAGATGTCATTTTAAGGGATATATTAGAACTAGTTATCTCAATAATGGGAATAGGCTCCCCTTGTTCTGTTGGCGCCTCCTACCCCTTTTTGATGGAGACTCACGGTAGACGCCAATATGCCCTTGTATAGGATTAGGATATTTGATTGAGGCTCACAAAAAACAATAAATGGGGGGGGGGTGGGGTATGATAGTTAAGGGATGATACATACTTCAAGTAGCTCAGTTATATCTATATTAGAGCTAATGATATCACCACTCACCTGAAGACTCCCTTGGTGGGATGCCCCCTGAGACCGTCCACCTTCAAGATCCTCTTCTCTTTCACCCCCTCCTTCAACTTCTCCTTTCACCTCCTCCTCTTCTGTCTCACCACCCTCCACCTCTTCATCACTTTCATCATCCTCAGACGACATCGATTCTAGATCATGCTCCTAGAAAAGCATTACCATCACCAAGAAAGGTGGTTCCTCATGCCAACTCCATATGCGTGCATAAGCATCCATGGTATTCAGGTATGCGTGTCGTCGATCAAAGTTCACTCTATCAAAAATCTAAATGAGTCTCACCTATGGCAGCTAGATTCCATCTTGTACTATCTATTTCCAGAGGGATTCGGTGCCCATCGACTACCGTAGGGTCAAACATGCCGACCACAACACCTGGAAGATTGCATCATTGGAAGGATAGAGTCGTTACCTTATCTGCTTCCCGAGAAGTTCCCTAGCCGCACCATGAGATCCTCTCCCCCTAGGCAATGAGGGAACGACCATGCTGTGTGATGTCCCCATTACTGAAGTCCCGGCCTATGCGGGCCTAGTGGCCCGATATGCTTCCGACCTCTCTTCCCCAATAACACCATGTCTGCTCTCTAGTCACCCAGGTTCTATACTGGCTACCTAGAGTTCTCGGACTCACTTTCTCAAAAGTCCCTCAGGGTACGCTATGGCCAAATGTTTGTCATATTTTGTTGAGAGGCCATTTTATACTCCAGTGGGGTGAAAGGTAATGACATCGCCGGAGCCATGAGTTGTAATCATCATCTGCATTTTGTGGAGAATGAAGGGGTGCCTTTCCTCCCAAAAATCTGTGTACACTTTCTTTGGCATCCTATGGAGGCATCTGAACTACCTAATGAATCTTGACGGCACATAGGGATCAAAAAGGATCTTCCCATCAATCCGGGCCACAAGTAACCCACCTCTGATGCCCTAGAAGTATTCCCTTTTATCTAGTGAGCCTTGCTCATTGTCTATCATTTGGCCAGTGGGAGTAGGGAACGATCTAAAAGTGAAACTGGTGTGATTTACATTTCTGATCCTTACTCCCTCTTCGTCGAGCATCAACGGCATATCCCCATCAATATTTAGTAAGGAAGGTCGCCGGCCATTACCCAGGGGACGAATATCATTTGGAAATGTATATCTACCGCAATGATCCATGATCTATCCATGAAAGAACTGTAAGGGACCACAGATCCTCCTAGGTGATCCCCCTCTTGAGATGCACCCCAGAATGGCGCACAAACGGGCTAACATGGGAACCCCCAAGTTTATCCTCTGATTAGCATCCATGATTTCAGACATCACCAATATCACTAGAAGAACCCACATACTTTCGTCCCTCACAGGTAGTATCCACCCACTCTGGAAGGTTGTAATAAATCTAGAATACCAAACGTTCGGGTCCCGACTCTCATTTATACTGAATCCACATGTCTAATATTCCCCCACCTCCAGGATCCACTAGTATAATCCACTTCTATTTTTTGTGCCACGGTCATACACCATCTTCCTCGCCCCTACATCATAACTTCTGAATCCCGTTATAGGAACAAGCTAAACCATTTATTATAGGCGATGTCCTTTAAAAAATCTTTGACCCCCAGCCTTTCTATAGCCAGCTCCAACAGATTCCATGTTAGCATAGGAGTTCGTTCTCTGTCCCCCCCATGTGTTCCTCATTGGGAGGAATTCATCGTACTGGTGCCCATCCAAAAGGATATGCCCAATTCAATGAACTTCCCAGAGGTCAATGCCAACTTCTCCATGGTGAAGATGAAAGGTATTGGTATCGGGAGACCATCGATTAAGCTGCTCCAACCAGAGATCAAGGTGATGATAGAAATGAATCTCTGACGTCCACACCGCCGGGAAGAAACTGATGTGCCATAGATCAGCCCCAAACTGGTCACATTTTTGGAATACCCAATATGCCCAGGTCCATTCAGTCGTGAAATTACCTCCAGAACACAGGTCCCAATCCTACAACTATCCTTTAGTCTCGTCCGTAATGCTCTTATGGAATGTACTTGCGTAATGGGTCGGAGAATCCTATGCAATCGGGTCACTCCCCGAAATGGTCCTGGTGCTTGGATTCAGGACGTAAACGTCCATATGTCAGGTTTCTCTATCATGATGGAAATTTTTGGTGATATTATATCCTGGTGGGTCATCCTCACGGGTCACCCATAACCGCAGTGTGTCGACTTCAAATCCTGGCATGGGTACCTCCTCCAAGATACCGAAGTCCCATATTGGAAATTTTTCAAATAGTGCATACTCTTTCTGGTATGGGGTCAACATTTTGAAGAGATTATGGTTTCTAGATATGATCCTACAGGACCCATATACCTTAGGGTTGGCAGCCATCTCAACCCTTCGAGAGGCGAACGCGGCCTCTCTCTCAGTGTCAGCCTGATTAGCAGCCATCTTCTTCCGGCGAGGTCTTAAGGAGTTGGTGTGACAAAGTGGGAGTGGGCACAAAAAATCTAGAGTCAGTGTGAAAAGAAGGATTTGATGCGAAAAACCCCAGGTCTGCGTGAAAAACGACAACTGAAATCATGGAATTACGTACAACCGAGACGATTTTTCACGCAATGAAGTGAATTAATTTTCGCACGTGAGAGCTCTAGACTTATCGCAGGAGAAAATCTGAATGGAATGAGGGAACCGCAAGGGACTTTATTGAAATAGATCTGGGTTTTCACAGGCATGAAAAAGGGTAATTTCACATGGCTTCTCGATTTTATGCGCCGCTCTAGTTTTTAGCGTGTGCGGGCCCTAGGGGGTTCGGCGTCTCAACGTTTCCCTCAGAATCTGACATTTGCGTCCACTCACCAATCAGATTATGAGGGGGGAATTTTTATATGCTAAAAAATGCTCAAAGCAGATGGTGGTTTTGGCATGACAAAGAAAAGCTATATCTTGACCCGGTGATCCATTCTGGGGGACCTGGAGGGGCCGTGCGAAAAAAATTCAGTGTTGTGCGAAAAAAATCTCTCGAATGAAAAACCGTGGTATTTGTGAAAGTATTCCGCACGGCATAGAAATTTCCACACCACCACTCCGTTCGGTTGGATTTTCGCACTACCTACCACAGGTGTGAAAAGTTGCCCGCAGCCTCCCCACGCGGTATAATTGTCGTGCTACCGGCCCTGTCGTGAAAAATTTCGTGCGGGCCCATTTCAGCATTGATCCAACAACCCCGAGAACCTATAAATTGAAGGGTTACCCATTGACTTCAGATGGCTGAAGAATCTGAACTATCTCCCCTACGTGATATCCACCTCCCATGCGCTTAAAAGATGGCTTTCAGGTACTGGATTTTTTGTGCCAGGTCGCCTAGGGGTACGCCTTCACGCGCGACCCCTCTTCCTTAATCTTAGTCTAAATCCCATCATGTCCCATCCCCCATGCGCAATTACTTCTAATTGCATGAAATCTGTTACCCTACACTAAATTCCTTCCCATTACGCACAATACTTTCCCCAGTGAGAAATTTCTTCCCATTGCACACAATCCTTTACCCTACGCACAATTCTTTCCAATTGCACTCAACTCATTTTCTGGATGCGCAATCTCTTCTGTTTTTCACCTAAAACCTCAGACCCCCTTTTACGCACCACCCCATCCTTTTTCACGCAAGTAGCTAAATTGCACAGTGGCCCCACTACTTTTTGTGCAACTGTTCCTTTTGCATGCAAGCCTCCCCCCTTGTGTGCCTGGGATGTCTCTCTTCAGGGCATCATTTTCGGGCACCTCCTACACCCAAAACACCTTCTTCAGACCCTCTTTTCTCATTCGACCCTCTAGGATCATACAAAGTAACTTCAAAATCCCTTGGGCGGTGTTTCACATTGTGTTGCTTTGCCTCAGGCTTCTTCTCATAGGCACACTAACAACTATTACTTCTTCACATAGCCACGCTAACGTGGACCCCCAATGGGATCACCTCATGGAACCCCTCAACCATGATGTTACTTGTCCCTTATCATCACCATGGTATAGAGGGTACCAGTTATGTAAGTCCTAGGGGTGCGGAGTGAACCCACGTCATCTGAGCTGCAGGACGTTAAACAACCAAGCACCATCGTCCTTTGCACATGACATTAAACTGTGACCATGCCACGTGCATCAGACACAGGGTTCCCCCACCTTGGACATTCTGCACACCTGCTGGTCTCCACGAGAGTGAGATCATTCCTCACATGGAATGAGATCTTCTTTATCAGAGGAACGTCTGTCGGCGGGGAAAGGGAAACCACCCTAGTGTAAGCCCCATAGCTTTCTTTGTAGGAGGTAGCATCCCCACTCCTCCTCTATTCCTGGGTGCCATGTCCCTCTCCTTCTGAGATTTTTTTTCCACTAGGCCTCCATCCTGGAGTAAGTCCCCAATCTCCAGTCTTGGGGTGGTAACCAGGCGTAAGCCCCTATTTCTTCTCTAGGCCGCTAACAATGTGTAAGACCTTATTTCCTCTTTGGGCTGCTATGTACATGTAAGACCCACTCCACTCACCAGGGATGCACCATTCACTATGTGATAATTAGGTCTTTGATATCTATTGTTTCTCACACTGAGCATGATTCACGTAGGATTAGATCAAGAACTGACCATGACATCCTCTTTGGGCAGCGTAGAGGGTAAGCCCCACACCCAACCTGAACTATAAGGTCTTTGATCTTTTCCAGGGCATGGTATGTAAGAAGCCTCCCTGAGGTTCAATACCACCAACCATTGGTCTCTCAGACCCCCTTCACATCGGTTCACCAGCAAATTGGGTAGTCTAGAGTGTAAGCCCAACACCCAACATGGACTATGGGTTCTTTGATCATTTTCAAGGAAAGGCACGTATGAATTATACCGGTGGTTCATTCCCACCACCCAATTGGTCGCTCTGACCCCTTCATGTCAGTTCAACAACACATTAGGAATCCTAGAGTGTAATCCCCACACCCATACCTGAACTACGTGGTCTTTGATCTTTGAAAAGGCAAGGTATATAGGATGCCTCCCTAAGGTTCATGCCCACCATCCATTTGTTGTCACAACCATCTTCAAGTTGGTTCACCAACACCCTGGGAAGCCTAGTGTGTAAGCCCCACACCCCACCTGAACTACAAGGTCTTTGATCCTTGCCAAGGCAGGGTATGTAGGAAGCCTCCCTGAGGTTCAATCCCACCACTCATTGGTCGCTCCGACCCCCCTTCACGTCAGTTCACCAACACCTTTGGTAGCCTAGATTGTAATCACCACACCCAACCTTAACTACAAGGAATTTGATCCTTACCAAGGTAGGGTACATAAGAAGCCTCCTTGAGGTTCAATCCCACCACCCATTGGTCGCTCCGACCCCCCTTCACATCAGTTCACCAACAACTTGGGCTGCCTTAGAGCATAACCCCCAAATACCCCCATATCCCGAAATATGTGGACTTTGATCATTTCCAAGGCAAAGTATGTAGGACACCTCCCTGAGGTTCAAGCCCAACACCCAGCAGTTTTGGACCCCTTAACATTGGTTCACTTCAGTCTTGCATGATGTTAAACTATAGTCCACAATCAATGGTAAGCCACTTTTTCCCTATCCAGTGGTAAGCCATTGCGACTCTATCCAGTGGTAAGTCATTAAGACCCCATTCAACTATGAGTCGCTGAGACCCGTATCCAGCAGTAAGCCTTTGCGACCCCATCCAGCGATAAGCCGTTGTGACCCCATTAAGCGGTAAGCTGTTGTCAACCCCATTCAATGGAAAGTCGTTGAAACCCCATCCAACAGTAAGCCGTTGTGACCCCATCCAGTGTTAAGCCATTAAAACCCCCAATCGGCGGTAAGCTGTCATCAGATGAACTACATGGAATTTTATTACATGCCACATGGATACGTAGGAAGTCTCTCTAAGACTTAAGCACAACATTACCACTGTCCTCACGACAGTTCCATTCACCACCCATTTCACTCAGCACCTCCCATTATCCATCTTCATTCTTACCTGGACTACCACATCCTGGTGGGATCATGCCATTCCATTCCATTTAATAGCAATCGAGAAGCCAACCACATGTTGTCCCCAACATCAGTGTTCGCTCCAGGGGTTGCACCTATCTGATCCACTATATTCAGTGTTATGATCAGTCTGATCCATATTCACTGGATGTTAAACATGCATCATACCCTATGTTAAACATGGTAAGATGAGGAAAACCTCAGATACAAGACCATGGAATATGATTCACCACATTCGATGAGGGATTCCTTGGGCTTACGTGCCCTTGAGAAGCCTTATAATAAAGGGAAGAAACCCAGATGTGCCATTGTCCCAGCGTCCAGACATGTCAGTGATGTCCAACATGACTACTCCCTTGACCGAAGGATTCTGCCCAGACTGGACCTTTGGAATGTCTTGACAGAAGCATTTTATTTAACTAGTGTCTATGAAGATATGGCACTAGTAATAGTTTCACGAACAATGTCTTAAATATATAAGGGAGACCCGGACTAGGTGTAGAGTTCCAAGCAGGAATCCACGGAAAGAAGAACTGACATCACATCATCCCATTTTGGTCATGGAGAAAACGTCTTTGAACAAGAGACAGATGCCACCCACCTTTGGAAAGCAAGAATACGGGGAAATAGTTGTGTGTCCTCCATAGATAGATATGCGTTCCCTAGTGAAAGTGTTGGAAACACATGGACTCAAGGGCATTCCCCTTAATTCCATAGGTTTCCAACTACTAGTGAGGGACTTAGGTGTGATAGTGGGAAACTATTCCCTCATTGGTAGATTATTCATAGAGGAATATAAAAAAAACAGTATCAGAAATATTAATACTAAACCATAAGAAAATAATGGAAGACTAAAGTAAATAAACAATTATAGCACATATATAAATGATGCATATCACATATGTCTAGGAAAGTAGCCAAAAATGTCACAATGCAAGAAATATAGTACTAAACCAAAATTCAAAAGAAAACAAATAAACTCCAGCAGCATCACAATCCTCAGCTGGGTTCCATGCTCTCTAGTTCCACAAAAATGAAGTACCTAATGACGAAAGGTGATTTCCTTTATCTATACCTACAACTATATAATCAGTTTGGGTCTAAAATCATGACTTAAAAAGGGTGTGAGATGAATCCCAGTAAGAAACTACCATAATATCTATGCCTAACTGTCAGGGAGTATATATAACATGTAATAATGCAAATGCAGTAAATAAAATAGGGGTAAACAAAAGTAAAAAAATCCAATAGTTCCATTTACATTCATTATCATATAATGATCATCATTTAATCATGTATCACAACAGTTATCTCAAAATACTACATAATAGGAATGAATCTGATATTTTTCTTTAGCTTGGTAGACACGTCACAAACATTCAATATTTACATTAACCCTATAGGTATCTCACATAGACTAACCCTTCTAGAAATGTAATGAAATAAAAAGGAAAGACACACTGAGGAAGCACTCACCATAAATTCCCCCTAACGTCTTTAATGAATAATTACTGACTCTCTGGGGAAGCACTCAACATGAATTCCACTTATTGTCTAGTAATGTAAATTATAGACACTTGGAGGGAGCAATCACCATCAATCCCCCATTTAGTATTGTAGCATGAAATATAACAGACACACTATGGACGCACTCAACATAAATTCTTTATGTTGTCATACTACACTAGGTTCTCACAACCCTCTACAATTCAATCACGTTTAAATGATATTAAGCAGCCCAAAGTAATGTCAAAAATTATGTGGATAAAAAATTCCAATGCATATCCGAAGCATTTAATAAGAATCAAAAGTTAACAGATCCATCCTATCAAGAAACGCAAGGAAAACAAGGTATGCCTCATAGGAAACCTGAACCAAATGATCCTAAACATTCAACTAAAGAAAAACACTCATGGGGTGTTCATTAAACATAAAAATTCACATAATATCATGTCAAAATAACCCTTAATCTGATAATTTATCTAAGTAAGACAAAATACGGTTCAATTTTCTTAACCTGAAATACCTGAAACATGGGTAATTGGAACTTTGGCATATAAAAATAAAAAACAAACAACGAAAGGCAACAAAACACCTACCTCGATGTTGTATGAAGAACAATGTCCAACATCGGCCCTTGAATCGTCCTAGAATAATGTATAACTAAAAAAATCTATAAAATGTTTAATGTTGAAAAACTAGAGAGAGAAGAAACCAGGAGGAGAGGCTCTAGAAGGAGGAATAACTCACTAGTGGGATTCCAACACACTTGATGGAGTTCAAATCAGAACATGGATAGAGTAATGGTGGATTGGAGAAGAGTTGTCACTCTTGGTTTCTCCTGGATGAGATGAGGCCAGAAGAAGATGAATTTTGGGATTAGATGTGACCCGATTCTGTTTAATCAAATAAATGAAAAATTACACAGCATGTTCATTTAATGAATACACTATGTACATTCCATAACTAACCCTTGATTTAGGTGGTCCCTAGGTCACCCCACATGTCCAGCACATAGCTACCCATGGAGACCAGGTACACGACATGTTCTTCTAAATTTTTTATAAACTACCCTTTTCACAATATCACCCGAAGTCAAGATCCATACCTAAAAAGAAGATATAGGTTCTTTCAAATATCCCCCCTTAAAGAAATTCATCCCCAAATTTCCCTAACAAGGTGGAAAAGAAGAATCCTTGAACAGTTCCAGCCACTCCAATCACACATCAGCCTCCCTCTCCCAAGTATCATCCTGTACTTTCCTATGTTCCCATATCACACATCCCCAAGGAATAGACCAGGCATGGGAAACCTTCAAATTTTGATCAATAATCTGAATAGGATGCTCCTCAAATGATGTGTTAATATCCAACTCAAACTCCTTGGGTTGAAAAACATGAGATAGGTCTGTGAAGTAATGTTGTAGCTGAGAAACATGGAAGACATCATGAATATCCTAGTACCTATGAGGAAACGAAAATAGATAGACAACTGGCCCGACTCTCTTAAAAAACTCAAACGGCCCAACGTATCTCAGTCAATGATTTATTTGTCTCCTAATCCCCCTATGTACCAACCTCAGTGTCATTGGTAGGAAAACCTGATCTCCAACCTCAAACTCCAGAGGTCATCTCCGTTGATCAGTAAAAGACTTATGCTGAGACTGTGTAGTAGTCATCCTCTTCCGAATCAACTCCACCCGCTCAGTGGTCTCTTGGACAAGACGATTCCCCAACATAGTTTCCTCTCCTACCTCTATCCAACATAGGGGTGATCAGTATGACCTAATGTAAAAATCCTCATAAGGTTCCATCTAAATAGTTTCATGAAAACTATTTTTGTAAGAAAACTCCACTATATGTATGTGCTTCTCCCAAGAACCTCCAAAATCTAGGACGCATGCTTGAAGCTTGTCTCCCAAAACATGAATTGTACTATTTGACATGATAGTTGTGTGGGGATGGTAAGTTTTACATAGAAGTTCCAGTGTTCTTAAGTCCTTCTGTATTCCATGCAAGAACATGAAGTAAATCGGACATCCCTTTCTAAAATGATAGAGTTTGGAACCCCATGCAATTGTATAATCTCTCGGATGTAAAAACTTCCAAGAACTTCACCACTAAAGGTCTCCTTGATAGGTAATAAGTGTTCGAACTTCGTGATATTATCGATAACAACCCAAACTACATCATTCCCTCGATGAGACCTTGATAAACCTGACACTAAATCCCTCATATCATCATTCCACTACCACTCGAAAATGGGTAACTACTGGAAAAGTACTACCAGTTGTTTATGATCCGACTTCACATGTTGATAGGTGGAAATCTCATAACAAAACTAGAAACATCCCTCTTCATAATTGGTCACCAATACTGACGGTGTAGATCTCGATACATCTTAGTGACACCAGGATGAACTGCTCAAACTGAGGAATGAAAATTTGATATCAACTCCTCACGTATGTGTACTGACACCCATACACATCCATGATAATGTAAGACCAAATACTCACCTATAGTCTACCCAGAAGTAGGGTCCTCTCTTGAGACACTCTCTCATCGGATCAAGCATTTATAATCTGATAGATTCCTCATACATACTCGATCAAGTATAGTAGAGGTAACAGCTAAAGAAGAAAAAAATGTTTTCCCTTGACTATCATGAAACTCCCAATGACTCTTAGAGAACATAGCCATAATCTTCCACTCCCTGATGGCCTAATGAACTGCTTGTAATTGATCTCTCATGCTTAATGCATCAACCACTACATTTCCTTTACCAAGCTTTTAGGAAAGATCAAAGTCCAAAGACTGGAGGTACTCAACCCAGCTTTGCTATCTCAAATTCAGATAATGCTGGGAAAAGATATAATTGAGGCTTTTGTGGTCAGTGAAAGCCACAAAATTCCCTCCCAAAAGATTATGTCTCAAATAGAGAAATTCCTTCACAACTATAGCCAACTCGAGATCATGAATCATGTAATTACTCTCATGGGGGATCAACTACTGAGACCTGTACACGAAGAATCCTTCCCCCTGCATAAGCACTACTCCCAGTCCGACACCTAATGTATCTCAGTAAATGTTGTAACTCTTTCCCAGCTCTGAAAAAATCAGTATCGGTGTAGCAGTCAACCTCCCTTCATCTCTATAGAGGATGACTCACAAGAGTTTGACCACAAGTACTTCACATACTTTTTAGTCAGGCCTGTTAGTGGCACTTCTAAGCATGAGATGTCCTGTATAAAGAACATGTAGTAAAAATCTAGCCCAAAAATCTTCATAACTCAAATATGTTCTTAGGATACTCCTAGGAAACTATTTCTCTCACTTTCTCTAGGTCTACTGATACTTCTATCTATGAGATAACATGACCAAATAAGTGAATCTAGTCCATCCAAATGTGACATTTTGGGAGCTTTGCATATAAACGATTCTCTCTCAGTGTAATCAAAATGTTCTCATGATGTGTGGCATAGTTGTGTTGAGTGTGAGAGTACACCAAGATATTGTCAATGAACACTACAAAAAAAGAATCCAAATAAAAATGGAACACTCGGTTCATCAGTGCCATTACAATTCTAGCCGCGTTCATGAGACCAAACGACATAACCACATACTCATATAGACCATATCTGGTATGAAAGGTTTTAAGAGGTATATGTAATTGTATAACATGCAACTGATGATAACCATATCTCAAGTAAATATTCGAGAACACATGGGATCCTCGAAGCTGATCAAAGAGATCATAAACCCTTGGTATGGGATATCACTTCTTGACCATCAAGTGGTTTTTCTTCTGATAATCCACCCAATGACTGAGGGAACCATCTGCCTTCTTCACAAACAGCACAGGTGAACCCCAAATAGATGCACTGGGTTGGATGAAATCCTTTGCTTGTGAATCCTCCCACTGCTTATTGAGATCCAGTATCTCTTTTTTATCCATTCTATAAGGATGAATGTACAATGGTTCCACTCCTGGTACAAGATCAATAGATAATTCTACCTCTCACTCAAGATGAAAACCTAAGAAGTCATCTAAAAAAATTTCCCAGAAATGCGAAACCACTGGAGTAAAGTCTATATGTGAAGTCCCCTGGTCATCTAGATATATAATATAAATCTGGGCAGTAACGCCTCTCAACCCATGATTCTGAGTCTAGCTCTACTCGACTGGACATCCCATTCACCCTAATGTAGAAACAATTTTCCCTCCAGGGATGTGAAACTCAGTCTATGACTATAGAAATCAACAACAGCCTGGTAGGGAAATAACCAAACCATTCCAAGTATGATTTCATAGCCCATCATCTCTAAGACATAAAACTTCCATAAGTAGTGACACCCACCAACAATAAGAGGGCACTTATTTCATTAATTTACAATAGAAGTTATAGTCCCCAACAGTGTGTCCAGTGTCAAGATATCATCAGATGTAAAGATACAGAGCCCATGGCTCTCCACAATAGGCACATATATAATGCTATGGGAAGCCCCTATATTAAAAAGGGTAGACGCTAAAACCGAGGCAACCAAATTTGTACCTTTAATCGTAGAAGGTCCGAGTTCCATATCCTATTAGATCTACTCCAGCGCAAAATCCTGACTTATGTCATGGCCCTGTGATGCTGTCTATGATCCCTAAGCTAATCCACCCATGCGGCTTTAAAAAACCCAGTGTCTGACCACTACGACCACAACCACCCCCTCAGTCTTAATGGCCGGAATAACTCCTACCCCTAGTATTATGTGGAACAAGTGTATTTTCTCAGGTACGAGGAGTCTAAATAGATCCACCCTCACTAGCTACTGGATTGACGACGTTGCATAAACGTTGTAGATGTCCCCTCTTATCAAAAGATCGAAACTCAACTAGGTACATTGGGCATTGAGGTTTATTATTTCCACCCTTCCGCACTGGTAGCACACCACCTGGATACTTGGAGAAAAATCCCTCCTATTCGGATCTCTATGGGTAGACTCCCTTTGGAACTTCCTACTATCATTCGTAAGAGTACCAACTCTGGATGCTGAAACACCCTTTCCCGCAGCTCTAGAATCCCTCAGGTTGAACTTGGTGATTAGTGCCTATTTGACTATAGAAGTTACAGAAGTCAACATGAAGATGTTCACCTAGGATTAGATTTCATGTCAGAGACTATACTAAAACATCCTCGCATGAAATAAATCATCACCCCCTAGAATGGATGTGAAGCATTGTAGCTTTGTGAAGCGATAAGAATGGTCCATGACTGAGAGAGTACCCTGCTCCAAACTCATGAAAAATCGGGCTCAGTCAACCCTAAATGTCTCCTGGTAGAAGTAGTCATAAAAGGTTCCCTGGAACTCATCCCAAGCCATAAGCCGCTGGCATCCCGCCTATGATATCACATCCCACCATCTCTTGGAAGAATCATGCAGCATGTATGTAACAAGATTCACCCTCCTCTCTAGATGCATCTCGAGATGCTGAATGATAGAGAGCATGGATTCTAACAATGACTCTACAGCCTGAGGTCTTCCATGCCCTAAGATAGTGGGAGGATGCTGCTACTGAAGAAACCTATGTCAATTATACAATAGATGGGGTAGGATGTGGTGATACCTAGAAGGTTTGCATCATCATCATGAAGCCTTCTCAGAACTATGCATCCGCACCCATGTATGGTATAACCACTGGTGCTAAGACGGGCATGATGAGATGATCGGTTGGAAGTCCCTGATCTACCATTTATGGTGTCTGATCATTTCCCTATATCTGGCATACAACCAGAGGATGTCTCGGTTCCATCACTCTACAAGGTCAAGTGCACACCATAGTTCAAGATTGTCAGGGACTAAAACATAGAAATGTTGGAATCGAATAAGAGAAAGAAAACATTAAGGTTTTAAAAAATAGGGTTACATGATGTGTATACTCTCTACGTACTGTGTACCCTTAGGATTCCACATGGGGGTGTACTTATGCCAAAACTGGTTGTGTAACACCCCTACACACGGCGTGTTCATCCGGTGATTCAGTGTGTACTTTAATTTTCACTCCTACCCATGTTCTTCTACTTGGATAGAACTACATGGTTCCCATAGAAAAAACTACACAAAATGTTTAAGTTAGACACGCCATGTAATAGAGGAATTTTACCAACCTGTTTCTTTGGTCACATGGACAGAGACATGGTTGACTTCCACACAACATATTCGCGCTGGACATAGTGTGTACTACCCGATGTTCATCCACCCATTTCGTTAGTCACACGGAATGGTACATGGTCTCTAAAACACGGTGTGTACTCCTTGAACAAGGCGCGTTGCACCAAACATTTACTAACCCCATGTATCTTCACACAAAGTCACTCATATGGTCATAGAATACATGGTGTGTAGAACAAGAACATGATGTTTACTTAAGAAAAAAAAATTCCCAAACATAAGGTTTGATGGAGTGTATTTATCATCACACACCATGTATTCTATGTTTTTCTGTATAGTTATCCTTAAAAAATACTCTAGAATCCCAAAAAAACACTAAAACAAACGTTAAAGTGCAAAATTATTATCTATGGGCGCCATAATCCCTACGAATCAATGCTTGGCATCATATTCATGTATATTACAAAGTATGATAGTTCAATTAGTCATATGGTCCACCAAATTCTGATCCATGAGGTCCCATAACACCTCAGGGACCAAAGTTTTGCACCCATTCAAATGAAACATTAAATTTTTCTAATACGCTATAAAAATATTAGGTATTCTATCACAACATATGTCACAACAACATGCATATCTAGCACAACATCTATCAAAACAACATGAAATTAGAAATGCACCCTAAATGGAATGAAAAAGAATACATGACATGTGAACCCTATCAAGTTCATATATGATGCATGATATGGCATACCCTCATTTCCTAGGGTTTAAATAGAAATAGATCCCCAATAATATCAATGATAACATCAAAAATCATGTGAATCTCCCAACTGTGAAATCAAACAACTGTAACAATTCCAAAACCAAAAAGAATGAAATAATCAAGTTAAATTTTCTTTTCCATGTACATGGGTTAGCTAATCCTTGGAAAAGCTTATTAAAAACTACCCATTCTTTCCTATCCCTATATATAGGCTAAAAATAGTAAGACAAAGTAGAATAAAACCTCCTCAAATACCACTTTGTAATGAACCAATTTTGTGTGTCGTCCAAAGGTTCCCCATACCCGGTTAGTCACATGGACTCAAGTGAATTTCCCTGAATGCCAGAGGTTTCCGACTAGCAATGGGGGCCTTGGGTGTGATAGTGGGGAAACAATGCCCTTATCAGAAGAGTATGGACAATATAATTACCATAATAAATTGTATAAGAAGCAGTAATTCCAATCAACAAGAAAAAAATGGATGACTAAAGTAAATAATCAACTAGAGCACATATATAAATGATGCATGTCACATATGTCAAGGAAAGAATCCAAACAAGTCACAATACTGAAAATATAGTAATAAACCAAAATACAAAAGAAAAAAATTAAACTCTAATAGCATATCATGCCTCAGCTTGGTCCATAGCTCTCCAGACTATAGTAGTCAAGTACCTGATGACAAAGGGTGCTTCCCTTATCTATACCTACAACCATATAATCTGTTTGGGTCCAAAAGCATGACTCAAACATGGTGTGAGATGAATCCCAGTATAAAACAACCACAAGATCTATGCCTAACTATCAGTGAGTATATATAGGAGGTTATAATTAAAATGCAGCAAAGCAACTAGGAGTACACAAAAGAATCCAAATCCTACAGTTTCCATTTACAATCATTTGAATTTAATGTTTATCATTTAATCAAGTATCACAATAGGTATCTCAAAATAATAATTTACATGATCAAATCCATGATTATGCTTTGGATTGGAAGACACATTACAAACATTCAATATTTAAATTAACCCTCTGGGTATCTCACATGGTCTAAACCCTCTTTCCATGTAATGCAATAAAAATTCAAGATACTCTAAAGAATAACTCACCGTCAATTCCCCCTATGGTATTTCTAGAATAACTATAGACTCTCTGGGGAAGTACTAAACATCAATTCCCATTGTAGTCTCATAACAAAAACTATCTACACTCTGAGATATCACTCACCATCAATCCCCCATGTGGTCTCCTAGAGTGAAATATAAAACACACTCCGAGGAAGCACTCAATATAAATTCCCTTTGTGGTCTAACTACAATAGGTTCTCATAGCCCTGTGTAATTCAATCATGCATAAAGATATTAAATAGCCCTAAGTAATTTCAAATACTACATGTCACAAAAATTCCAATGAATATCACAAGAATTTAACAAGAAGAAAAAGTCAACAGTTCCATCCAATCATGTAAGTCAAATAAAACAAGGTATTCCTCATAGGTAACCAGGTCCAAATTGTCCTAAACATTCAATCAAGGAAACACACTAATTTTGTGTTCTTTAAGCATATAATTTCACATAATATCATATCAAAAAACCCTTAATCCAATAATCAATCTTAGGTAGATAAAATATGGTTGAATTTCATTAACTCTAAATACCCACAACATGGGTAATTGACACTTTGGCATATAAAACTCAAAGAAAAACAATGAAAAGAAACAATCCACCAACCTCAACATTGTATGAAGAATACTCTCAAACATCAGCCCTTAAATCATCCTAGAACATTGTAGATCTATAAAAATATCAAAAATGTTCAACCATGATAAACTCAATAGAGAGAAGAATTGAGGAAGAGAGGCTCTAGAAGAAGGTTGAACTCACTAAAGGGATTCCAACACACCCACCAGAGTTTGGATTGGATTAATGAATAGTGGATTGGATAAGATTCATCTCTCTCAGTCACTCATGGATGAGATGATGCTAGAAGAAGATGAATTTGGGGATTAGAAGTGACCTCAGTCCATTTAATCAAATATATGAAAAATTGAAAGGCATTTTCATTTAATGTAAATGTCATGTACATTCCTCAACCAACTGCCACTTTAGGAAGTCTCTAGGTCACCTCACAAGGACATGTCTTGGATGTTACATGGACAACCCATGGCTACCTATGGAAACCAAGTACACAGCATGTACTCTCAAGTACACGCCATGTACTCTCAAGTACACGGTGTGTACTTCTAAAATTTTCAAAAAAACTCCCATTTTTTCTAAAAAACACCTGATGTCAAGATCGATACCTAAAAAGAAGATCTACATTCTTAAATCAATATTTTGGATGTGGAAGTGTAAGTGTGTTGAATCTGAATCAAGGTATGGTTCTTTCTCATCTAACATTTATTTACGTGAGATAAATTCCATATTCACCACTTATTAATGGTGTGTGGTGTATATAATGAACATGAATGTATTTTATTATTATTATACATATATTTATGTGAATTTATATATCCATTTTATGATATCTCTTTCATGGGGATTGTAGTTTCAATGTTACAAAAGTGGTAAGGGATTTTTTCTCAATTTTCTTTTGAGACGTTTATTATGTTATACAAAAATTAATATTTATGAGACGTATATAAAGTCCATTTTACTTTTCATATAAATAATATATTTATTTTAATGATATTATGTGTTTAATTTAATGTTATTATTTCAGGGTGATTATGATTAAAGATTAGTAAAGTGGTAAAAGTTTCATGTTACAATATCATCGTTTATCTGAATTTTTTGTGATTAATTCTCCAATAAGGACACATTATGATCTTGTTGTAAATAATTCTCATGAAATTCCTTATTATCTTTTTATGTCTTGATAATACATTTTTTCTCTTAATTTTTCTTTATTTATGTACTCATGTGTTTAAAAGATTTTTTTTAGAAAAAATCAACTTGTTAGTTGAGAACACTTTTTCTACCAAAATCGTGTTCTCTAAAAAGATTTTCAGAAAAGATTTTAAAAGGGGGTTTCATAGAAAAAAAAATTTTTACCCAATATATATTTTAAATTGGTTTTAAAATTTTTCTTTATATTATTTAATGGTTTTTTAAAATAAAACTCATTCTCAAAATATTTTATGTTTTAAAAATTGATTTTCAAAATGAAAATTGTATTTTCAAGAACATTTCATCCGTGATATTTTAATGCAATTTCCATTCATCAATGTAAAAATAACTTGTTTTTAATTATGAAATAATGGGGATATTTTTCAATTAATCTATCCTTATTATTTCATTTTATGTATTTATATTTTTTCAAAGAGATTGTTGTGGAACCCGTTACTTTTCCATTGGTCAATCATGATTTAAATAGATTATTATAAAACCCATTTATTTTCAAAAAGTGAATCACCTTTCACAGTTATTTTTATAGAAACCATATTTTTTATAGGTTTTAATCATGTATCAAATATATTTTTATTTTACTAATTGTATTTCCATTGGTAAATCTTGTTTCAAGTAGTTTTTTAAGGAACATGATTCATTTAGATGTGTTAATCATGTTCTGAAAAGAATAATGGTTTTTTCAATGATTTATGATGAATTTAATTATCTATTTTATATATTAATTATTCAATTATTGGAAATTATAAATTATGGTTGAACCCATATAGAACTGGGTGATCAAGTTATAGATTATACAATGGGTGCACCTAGATAGTACTCTAATGCATTTGGTAATGATTATGTTCTCTATAAAATTATATTTAATGTCGATCGTATTATTATTACAATTAATAAGGCTTATATAAATGTTTTTAAAGGATTCATGAGATGTTTCTTCATGATACCTCTATGTTTTATCTACAATTTATATGAGAATATGATGTTTTATTTGGGAATGATTGATATCACATGGAACACGATTATTGATTCTAATTAATTTGTACTTTGTTAATTCCCACATAAATGTTCTCATATTTGATTACCCAGGAACTAATGGGTATGAATTGTCATATTTTAAACTCATGAACTTTGATTATGTCACCATATCATTATACTCTTCTTCTGATCATTATTGACATTCAATTTATAATTCTTATGTTTTCCCTTACATAGAATTTTAGATCACCCTTCTTTTTTCCCTTATCCTTAGGTTATAAATAAATAAGATGCAAAAAATCCATATAGAAGTTATTTCATATGGATGATGATTAATTCTTAATGTGAAAAGGAAAATTTGGCTGAATTTTTAGAAATTCTATTTGAAATTCATGTGAATTGCTTATGTTGGAGTTCGTGTTATTTATCTAAAACACTAAACCAAGAAGGACCTCTAGGGTGTATGTGGTCCAATTTTACCTTTTTATTTTTTATGGTTTGGATGGGAATATTTATTTCACCATTATCTTCATAAAAGCCTGAAATTTAATGTTCATGATTTTAGTATAGGATCCAGGAGTGCAGGTTGTGGGACTTAGAGTTCGTATCAAAGGAAAGGTTTATATAATTTTTTAAATTAGGATGTTTTCATGGGATTCTATATTAATAGTTATGGAGACCATTATATATCTACATTATTAAGTATGGTCATATGTTTAAATTCTTAGAAGACCCTATGAGGTTTTAAGCGATTAGATCTTAATGTGATTTATGGAATTCTAGGTGAAATTTTTATTGGTAGATGTTTGTTTAATGAAATTGATTAACAAGATGTAAGACTTTAAATTTTGATTAATTGATATTTAGGGAATTTATCACCTTCAGGGTTTATATGATCTTAAGAATTGGTAACATAAGTTTTATCGTTGACACAACCACATGATTGAAAAGTGATGTTGGGACTAAGTGAATAATGTTACTTCAAAAGAAGATCGCCATATTTTTGGGCTTGAAATTTTAATGGTATGAGATAACCAATGAGGTTAAAACAATAATTTATTTTTATGATATTGAGATTATTTAGGATATTAGGTTATGGACTAATTTATCCAAAACGTTGGTTATTACTATAGACTATTGAATATTATATTAACATATTATGTTTCATCCATTATGGGAATTTTTGTACCATGTGCTAATTATTTTGGTTTTGGATAATGTTTAAAGTAATGATGAATATATTGTAATTAATTTTGGGATAATTTGGTCCTTTAAAAGTTTATTCATGTTCTTTTGGCATTAAAAATCAATCCTGAATACACATCGTTTGGATAAAAAACGTTGTTGTGGTGGAAACATATTAAAAGGAGATATTATACTTCTCAAGTAATTATATTGAAATATTGAATAATTGTAGATGATAAGAAAAATTAATTAACTCTTGGAAAAGGATAATGAAAATAAATTCCTTGTATTTTCATTTTTTTAAAAACCAATAGTCTTTTTTATCATCATATTTTTATGGTTTTTAAGACATTAGTATTCCATCAATCATTCACTTTATTTTGATCAATTTTCTTAATATCTCTCTATAAATAATTAAAAATTAACTTTGTTTTTGAATATGTTATCTTATATTGAAACCTAGTAATGCGTTATTACATATGAACCCTTTAATTCTATTTATATTATATTAAGAGGTTGTTTTAGTAACCCTTATTATGATGTGGGTTTATAACAACACTATTTTCAAATATCCAACCTCTGATTACCGAGATAAAGTTTAAATTGTGAGGAAGAAATTTTTTGTTGGAGGAGGATGTAATACCATAATATTTTAAAAGAAGAAAATTATTTTATGTAGAACAAATGCTACATAACAATAACTTAGCTTGCGTTACACACAACCCTCTGATTTTTATGTTTGATGGCGTATTCAACATGAAACACCAAACATAAATACTCCATGATATATATTACTAATATGAACTATATGTTGCGATGAATGGAATGAATATGATTAATTTAATTATGAAAATATGATTAAACATATATATAATTAATCATTTGGTGAATAATTAATTATATGTGAAAATAAACTCTTTTTAAAATAAAAGGGATTCTTTTTTTGAGAAATTATCTAAATGTGCACAAGTGTGTTTTTTTAATAATAAAATAAAAAAGTGAAGATACACGGATTATATTAATGAAATTTATTTTTTTTATATTAAATCTAATTATTAAAACTCTTCCTATGTGTTTTCTATAAAATAAATTAAAATTAATCCAATTTTATGATTTTAAACTCTATTTTGTTTTCTAAAAAGTCGGTTTGTCGCCTTTTTATGGTACACTTATTTTAAATCAAATTTTTAATGATTATATAATTTTTATTTGAGAAAAATACTTATATTTTGAAATATTCATATGATAATCATCTTAGGATTAATTTATGGTATTTCTCTTAATAGTTTACTTTTTTGATGAATAGTATTAAATACTAGATTTTTATTAAAGACCACCATTTCATATAAATAATTTATAATGATAAATTATATACATAGTTGGTCTTAATGTGAATATATTTGAATTATAGATATATTATTCTAATATAGGTAATTAGAATAATTTTCATATTGATTTTCTTTATAAAAACATTATCAACCTTTTAACATTTGAACATTAAAAACTTGCTTTCTTGTAACATCTATGATATTAATTTTAAATTATATTCCTCCACATTAGTGAGATTAATTTTGAAAAAATGGATTATATATTTTTAATAGTAATAATTTATCTTATTTAATAAGGTAAAATTTATTTTTAAAAAATGTGATTAGTGAAACCAGTTAAAATTAATTATAGCGGTTATGGTAAAAACGAGTTTATTTAGTTGCTAAACTTAGACTATAAGGTGTACTAATGACCCAAAACAAGGCCATTTTTTTGCAGACATTTCATTTTTGATTTCCTTATTTTATAATATTCTTAGTTTTTGGGAATCTATTCCATATAAGTAACCCATATAATTAGTTAGGAAAACAAAAAGACAAAAAATTTACCTTTCTTATTTTTATTTTCTATAAAGCATTAGGTATAGTGAGAAAACATCGATTAAGTTATAAATGTTATTTTTAAAAATAAATGAATTTATTTTATCATAATAATATATATTTTAGTTATATATATTATATAATTAAATTATGTTCTTATAAAACACCAATACATGGATTATTTAGTTATGAAAAAAAATAAATGATACTAATAATAATAAATGTGAGTTAAGTAGATTCAGTTTTTTGTTAAATAATATTTTTAGATGAATATAAAATTATAAATATATTTCAACTTAATATATTTCCATTCCATTATTTTATTTCTTTTTTTAATCAACTTAATTTTATAATTTCAAAATTATAATTTTTGTTATTTTATAATAAATGATATTTTATTAAGTTATTTAAAATTACTAAAAATCCTATATTTTGTAAAATTATTTTTGAATTATAATAAATATAAAATATAGTACATTAATGGATCAATTCGTCTTTTAAAATGAATATATTTTCCTATAAATAATAAAATCATTGTTGGCACAGTTAGGGCTAAAGTAGTGTTTTTGCGTGTTCCATGTGCTTCTATTAAAATTCATTTATACCACACATGGGAATTTTATTTTTTAATTTTTTATTAATATTTTAAATAAGTGGGTATATATTTTACATTAATTATCACCTTAATTTAGTTATAATGGATGAAATACATAGGTTAGAAAACTAGTTTCCTTAATGAAAAACCAAAATGAACAAAATAAGAAACATAAAAGTTAAAGAACAAAATGTTTAAAGATGTATTTAGTTTATGTTTTGGGGGAGTTTATTGACCATATAATACCTCCAATTCATTATTATTTAATTTTTAGGTCACACGCGTTAAGGAATTCCTCCTAATAGTAAAACCTTTTTTAGTATTTAGAAGTATTCCACTCCTCCTAAAATATAAAAAGGTGACGGATCTCCCACATTTTTCATATCTCTCTATAATTTGGGCTGTTAAAAACCATTATAAAATCTTATAAAAACATAAATAACATAATAATATTGGTTTTATTTTGGGTTAAAAGAACGAATTTTTAGGTTTTAATGCATTATTGTGTAGGACACTTTAAGAATATATAGTTTTCTTCTTAAATAGTTTTTGTTTTATTTACTTTTACAACCCCTTAAATTATTATTATAAAATTATTATATAATAAAATAAGTTTCTTAAATAAAATTATATTCTTTAATGTTAATTTTATTACCTATACTAATAAAAAAGTCCCTAAAATGGGTTAAAAAATCATAATTCGTTTGTATGGTGGACTACGACCTCGTGAAATGATGTCATTCATTTTTTGATTAACCTATATCATGGTTTGGAATAATGATGTTAAAACTATTTATATATGATATTTTTTATATTATTAAATAATAATAACATTTTGTTAATAATATCATGTACATTGTTTTTAAATTACAGTTGATAACAGATACAATAACATCACTTGTGTGTATGGAGGACTACTACCTCACGAAGTGATGTGAAGCGTTTTTCACTAACGTGTTACATGGAAAGTAATAAGTGTAACTATAATAAATATATATAAAATAAATGAAATCATTATGATATTAATTTTATAATATTTTTTTAAAATATAATATATTATGTTCTTCTAAGAATTTGACACATCGATAACGTGATAACTTTCTTTGTGAACCTGTGGCGTACCTCTTCTTTGAAGAAATGTGATTCACCTTTTCTCATCACCTCATCTTAACAATTATATATATAATTTTACATAATTTAATAATATGAAATTTATGATATAATTATCATTCTATAATTTTATATTTTACTTTCATTAATTTGATAATGATCATTGGAAAAATGCAAACGTTACACATGAGTACATATGACCTACCATCATCAAGATAATAACATTAGTTAATTTCTAATAAGCATATTTCATAATTGGTTTTAAAATTATATGTTATGTATAAATATGATAATTATTTCATGATTATAATTATTTATATGTTTAAATAATTACCCATTTTCCATAGTGCCCTACCAAATACATTTTTGACACACAAATCGAATATAGTAAAAACAACCTAATTAAACTTATATGATTATGAAATTATATATAAATTATTATAATTGAAATATAACTAATAATAAATTTTGTCATTTTTGTCATTAAATTA
Source organism: Viscum album (assembly GCA_963277665.1). Taxonomy (NCBI): domain Eukaryota; kingdom Viridiplantae; phylum Streptophyta; class Magnoliopsida; order Santalales; family Viscaceae; genus Viscum; species Viscum album. Next base: position 436,791,300 of record OY728157.1, on the reverse strand, counting down.
AATATTTAACGTATTTTATTTATTTAGGAATGTAATGAAAAATCATGTTGAATCAAACTCAAGTTAAGGGTTTTTCTCATCTCACTTTTGTTAGGAGATACATTCCATGTTGACAACTTATTTTTATTGGGAGGTTTATATAATATACACTAAGGTATTTTATGATTATTTTAAATAATGTTATGGGGATTCACATATCAATTTTAGGATTAATATTACATTGCCTTTATAATTTCATTTTTAACAAAGTGGTGTAGGATTTTTTCTCAATTTTCCATCTTTGAGATGTTTGTTATGTTATAAAACATTCATCCATTATGTGTTGTATATACTTTCACTTTTACATGTTATATCATGAATATACTTATTTTAATGAAAATTTTATGTTTCATTTAATGTTATCCTTTCATGGATCCTATGATTAATTGTTAACAAAGTGGTAAGAGATTCATGTTAAAAACTTATTGTTTATCAGGACTGGTTGTAATTAAGTATCCAATGTTAAAATATTATGATCTACATTAAAATAAATATCAATAATTTATTTATCCTCTATTTATGTTATGAGAATAAAATTTTTCACTTTATTTTCCTCTCTTTATATACTCAATATTTTCGAACAATGTTTTTTTTTGAAAAAAAATCTTTTCAGTAAAAAACTCTTCCTCTACCAAAAATTGTTTCAAAGAAATGTATTAAAAAATGTTTTACAAAATTTTTCTCAAATAAAAAAGGATATTTTACTAAAGAATTATTTTTTTATTATTGATAAAAAATTCTATTATATGCTTCCGAATTTATTTTCAAATAAAAAGATTTTTTAAAATGTTGTAAAAAGTGATTTTCAAAATGAAATGGCTATTTAAAAAATTATTTAAATGTAAATTTAATATAATTTAAAACTATTAATTTCAAAAAACACAAGTTGTTACTTATGAACCAATGGGGATATTTTTCAATGATTCGGGTTTCATTCATTATATTAAAAGATTAATATTATTTAAAAGTTATTGTTATAAACCCAATTTCTTTTCATTGGGTTAATCATTTTTCATAGAGATTATTGTGAAACCCATTTCTTTTCCACGGGTAAAAAATGAATCACTGATATTTTTATAGAAATTTTTTATTTTACATCAGTTAATCATATCTCAATTGTATTTTCATGGTACTCCTGTATTTTTCATGGGTTAGTAATGTTTCAATGAGATTTCATTGTGACCCGTTTTTTCCCATGGGTTAATCATGTTTTAAAAAGAATAAATATTGTTTCAATTAGAAATGATGAAATTAATTTCCAGTATTCTTTATTCATTATTTGGTTCTTGGAAATTTTAATTTATTTGCGCACCTAGATAGTATTGGGTGAGACCGTCACAACTTATATGATGGAAACACCTATAAAGTGCGCTGTTGTATTGGGTAATGATTATGTTCTCTAGAGAATTATATTGGACATTTTCTGTATAGTTATTCAAATTTTTATTGTATCTATTAGAGCTATGTAAGGTTTATATGAAATGATGTTCCAAGATCCCAATATTTTTTTATACACATTATATGGGATTATGATTCTTCATTTAATCTATATTGTTATCTTATGGAACATTATTATTGATCCTTATGATCTTTTACATTGTTAATGCAATTAAATTTTTTCATGTATGATGATCTAGGTATTTATGGTTATCAATATTCACATGTTATACTCATCAAATTTAATTATGTTATCATACCCTTAAGAACTTCTTAAGATCATGGATGAAATTTTATTTATAATTATTAGGTTTACTCTTATAGAGAAATTGAAATCACCCTTACTATGATTCCTTTTCCACAAGTAATAATAAAATTGGTTGAATGAATTATGTTTCGAAGGTATTTAATATGTATGGTGAAAAATTATTAATATTAAAAATAAAATCTAGGTTATGTGGGAGAAATTCTCATTTATTGTCACATGAATTGTTTGGGTAAGATTTTTGTCTAATTAGATAAATATGTAATTGTAAAAGGTCCTCTAAGATATATATGATCCATTTTTTCCCTTCTTTTGTTTTATGGATTGGATGTAAAAAATATTTCACCCTTATTAAAATCAAATCCATAAATTTAATGTCTATGATTTTAGCATAGGATCTTGGAGAATATGTGACGGGCTGTTAGAATTTCTATATATTCACTTACCACTAATGTTCTCTTATGTTGAAGCATAGTTATTTCTTAGGAGGTCGACGGTTTTGGTTAATCATCCTTGGAAAAGATAATTTAAAATAATTTATTACCATTTTTAGAAAATTTATATGAAAAAATAATCTTAATTTTTTGAAAATGAAATAAAAAAAATTATATTTGGTTGATTTTTTGGTACTTTCCTCAAAATTGTCGTTTTTTGATAAATTATAAAAAATTCTATATTTTACTTGAAAACTACCTCTTCATTTGAAAATTTTATAATATAAAATTATATTATGAATTGGTTTCAATTAAAAATGATTTAAATTGAATAAAAATTAATCCAATTTAGGTCATTAGAATAATTTTTATATTGAATTTTGATATTAAAACATTATCACCATTTTAACATTTTCGCTTTTAAAACCCACTTTCTCATCACCTCTCCATGATTAATTTTAAATTAAATTCCATTAGTTATGTGGTTTTAATTTGGGATGATTGATTAATCTCACAAACTAGGTCGGTATTCCATGCAACCTGACACCCGACCCGATCCATGGCATTGCTCGAAGGGAATTCCTGATCCCCACAGTCTGAAAACTACTATCAAGAATCAAATGAAACGCAAGTGGGAAGGGTTTCAGTCAAATAATCCAAGGTAAAATAAAACAAAATAATAAAACTGATCACACAACAATGACCAACAATAGAATCTCAAATGAACATAATAAAACAATTCATTTACAATAGTTGAACATGATATAAACTAAAACAAAAAACCAAACTACTACCAAGAAGATCTCCATGTGACATCAATGTCACCACCCTCTACTAGACCAAACAATACAAAGAGATATCTCAACCAAGAAAATTGAACATAAAGCTAAGCCTTAAAAACAGATTGGGTATATCGACAACCAAGTGGTATAAGTAGGGATTGAGCTCGACAACTCATTAGTCAACCACCAAAGAATCCATGGTTTTCATTTCATAAAAACAATCCATTAATAGTAGTTTGAAATAAATTTATAAAAATATTTTTTTTTGCAAATTTTATTATAAAAATATTTCCTTCCCAATTTTAAAATCCAACACACACTCTGTTCCATTTGAAAAATAGATTATCATTTTAGAAACAATATCCAAACCAAATTATAGTAGGGTTATTCTAGAAATAAATAAACATTGTTAGATGGGAATAAAACACATCAACAAGTAAACATGAAAAAAAAATTAGTAACCATAGGCTTATCCTAAACATTACTTGGGTGATTCCTAGATGATTTTAATTTGGAACCACCTTCTTGTCTATAGTGAAACTCCCAAGTCTATAACCAACTGGTTTCCAGAAACTGACCAATACAAATGAAAAACCCACCTATCCTCCCAGAAAATATAGGGGTACCAACATGTCTAATCAGGTCTAGAATAAAACATCACCTAATCCATTAAAAGACTCCTAGGAAACTTCGATACATGTATATTGTGTAAATAGGATTCCCTCAATCACTTGAATCATCTAACCTTTAATCAACAAACTTTCTTACCCCACACACAGAAACCACCTATACGATAACACATATAGGTTAATCCTTAATAGGATTTCCCACTATATATGTAACTCATCATGAATGGTGTTAATTGGGCCTTCTTATCACATAATATTTTATAAAAATCACAAAAAAATTCAAATATTCAAATAGGGCATTTACACATTTAGAACCAAATTTCATTCCCATAACAACATAACGTTCCAACTAGTCCTTCAACACTATCAATTTTAACACATCACACAATTAATTACAAATATTTTCCAAAACATCAATTTCATACATACAATTCCAAATATTCCCTTTAGTGCTAAATCCAAATCCATTTATAATGCCATTTCAAGAACCAGGTTAATGCATAGAATATGTTTTAAAGGTTCCAAAGAGGCTTTCAGTCAATTTAGAAACCAAACATGATTTCTGATATACCAAACGGTCCATGGGAACAAGAATCTCATTTGAAACTACATTAGCATCACATATGTATAAGAATAATTTAATGAAAGGTCAATTATTTGAATGAAGGAGAGAAGGAGAAAGGGAATTTTTTTGAAATCCGGGATTTTAGATTAAGACATGCCGTCATCCTTTGTGTGACCATCCATGTGTGCATACCATGCACACGGGGATGTTCCCACATTAAAGGGAATGCCACAAGTTTCCATGACATAGCTCTAAACCCAATTTTAAATAAAAAAAATGTTTTCTAACCCATACAGCAATCCATAAATAAACGTCATACCTTAAAATTTCTGTAACACACACAATGAAATGCTCAAAAGAAATCAATGTTATTGTGACATAATTAAATATAAACAAATAACAAAAAATTTAATTTCATTTTAAATGAACACATATCATTTCATCAAACACCCATGTGCACATATGCATAGGCATATTTAAAACAAACTCTTTGAAAACCTAGCTTAAGAAAATATATCCATGAGAAAACACCACAATAAGTTAAACAAGGGAACCATAAGTGTGAGAATACTATTTATAAATTTATTAATGGAACCCATGAATCAATGGAATTAACAATAAAGGAAAATAATGGAGACACCTACCTCGATGGTGTGATAACATGATGAAACTCTCAGGGAAGGAAGAAATTATCCCCATAAATGATCCACACATGCTAGATCCAAATAAAATCACATCACACCAAAAAAATAACTTATAGGGTTTGACTAAGAGGAATATATGACATGGAGAACCCTATAAATGGAGAGATATGAGAGAGGGAATGGAAAAATGGACAAAACCCGTAAAATATTACCTTGGAACTTCAAGGATGGATCCATGGGGGGAGAGGGGGCAAGGAGATGGGGTAGGGGCACCGTTCATGTGCCAAAATCAACCCAAGAGGAGGGGGAGTATTTTTGGGATGAAAATTAGAGAGAGATAGATTGAAAAATGGTTTTTAATTTTCATGATTTCTAGGAATCTCAAACAGTTTGACCACACAATTTATTAAACTGTGTGCCAACTGTGCGATAAACATTTCTCAAACATGAAGTGATTTCACAACCATACCACATGGTTTGTACAACCATGAAAAATATGTGTTGTCACTTCTATCCACTACCAAGACTGGATACATGATTACATGTTTTGACCCGCATAGTTTCTACTAACCGTGTGGTAACTGTGCACTGGCTGAAAAATCCTCCCGAAAATTAAAAATTCTAAAATTTTAATGGACGTCAACCCAAGCCTCATCGGGAAAGTCCCAAAACCAGAAAAGGATAAATTAAATCATTATATGTGGTCGGGGTGTGACAATTTTCAACACCACAGAATCTTCATACCCGTAGAAAGTCATCTAGCCAAAAATTAGCCAAAACTCAAATCAATGACCAATAAAATCTAAGGAAAAAAAAGAACCCTATGTGACCTATTTCTTTCCAAATCACACCTGATTGACCTAAATGAAACCAAAAAATAAGATTAAGGGTAGAATATGAGAGGATTCTCCCCACCAAAAGAACCCAACTAACATGGAAACTTTAAAACGTAACCAACACCACCAAAACTCAAACAAGAAACCCACTATGGAGTGACCTGATAAAAATGGGACCCTAGAAACTAACTAAACATCCACACACTAAAAAAATATCACACTTACCATAACCAATAACTAGTTAACTCCCAATGAGATCACATCCCACTTCCTTAGAATAAACGAAAAAACAACTCTACCAGATCTCAAAGTTTACCCCCACAGAAGACCTCAAACACATGGGGAATGTCCATGTAAAGAACTAGAAGAAAAACAAAATAGTGAACCAAAAGCACTATCCATGAATTCCAAAAATCACAATCACATACAAATGATCATGGATAAACCAAAACCAACCCAAAGAAGGGTTTTTTATACACTAAGAAAAAATTATTTAGACGACCACATTAGAATAAACACAACTACATTGATTACTACTATACAAGTACATTATATCATTACAATGAAATGATGAACAAAATATTGAAGGAGAACAAGAACAAGGAAACATTAAATGTCCCGATCCCAAAATGAAAAATAAAAACTGGCCCAAGGTTTTCCACATCTTCTTATAGATCCTGACTTTGTGCAAGATTCACACCGAGAAACATGAATGGAGTTATGATGAATGAAGTATATACTGCCACACAATCATGTAAATGATTTATCTGGTGAAAACTCATTCGATGGGAGACGATTCTTATAGAACTTCTCCAGATGGCTCAGATATCCACAATGATGGAAGGTATTCAGAGGATTGTGACAAGATGAATTTGAGTTTCTGAACTGACCACACAAGAAACATATAAGAGAATGGTATGGTGAATGAAAATCTAGAAAAAATGAAGATAAATCCCTAGAGACAGGTTCCCCTAGTATTCACCCATCACACGATAAGGAATCATTATGAATAAAAAAGGAAACTGAATTTCCAAGTTCCTATGCTCCGAAAACTAATTAGGATATGGACGCTTCATCCACCAACTTCTCAAAATGGAGGCCCTTAGAGGAGAGGACATGATCCTTCATCTCTGGAAGATGTCCCCCATGGAAAAGAGAGGCCTTCACGAAATCATGTGATGAAACTTCTAGAGAAAAGGGAACCATTTCCTTGAAGTGGTCAATATAGGCCTTCACCATCAAATGTCCTTGTTGAATTCACATGAGATCTTCCCTCTTATTCAACCTCATCTCCTCATCAATGAACCATCAAACGAATTCAGACATAGACACTTCCCACTTCATCCCAACTCACAATGACTTAGTTTCAAACATCTCCCAATATTCCAAAGATACACCCTCAAACAAACTCATAATAGCACAATCTCTAACAAAATTTGGAGTTCCCAACAACTAGAATACACACACTACTTCTTTAATCCACTCAACTACCTCTAACGGACATCAATCACCATGAAGGATGGGTAAAATTTGTGAGGAACCATAAACTAGGCATGACTCTTTAGAAATTTTGGGGACATCTCTTGGTGGAAGTTTCTAAACAATATCAAAAAACAAATCCAAAAAATCAATATACAACCAAATCATAACCACAAGATAATTATAGTCCAAAACAAATGGCTCACATGCTAAACCGCATAGACAAAAATAAACAATCCATTTTCAAAAACAGACATTTTTTTTCAACTTCAAAACCGCCTTCTTCCAAGGCCTCTTCCCAAATACTAAAATAGATTCTTAAAAACAAGAACCCACTCTTTAAGATAAAACAAATTTCCAAAACCAATTTCTAATATAAGGTCGTCTTAGAAAGACCAAATCAACCAAAAATTTCAAACACTCACCCATGGAATCTTAGTAACAGTCACTTGTGTTTACATCTTTTTAAGCTTAGATAATCCTTGAACAAGTTCCCACATAGACATTCTATTCATACCCACACACATACGAACTTCCATAGAGGTTACCAAGGGCCACACATCTCTGTTCCTTATCAAATTCAACCATATACCAATTTTTTTTCAAACCCAAACAATTTATCTTTTAAAAAATATTTACCAATTTCAAAACTATTTGAATTATATCCTTTTTCCATTTTAAAAAAAATGACTTTTTATTTAAAAACTCCTCTCAAAAAAACTGGAAAATAAATACAACAAAACATACACCGAACAAGTAGAATGAGGAACTTGTAGTTGTACCTAATTTAAAGGCATGGTAGTGGGCCATGCCACAATAAAGAATAAAAAACTAGGAGAAAAAATTACTATGTTATCAGACTACCCATGAGTCACTACTCCATGTATGATCATGACATAGCATGAGATCTCCTCCATTATCATATCTCAATCCAAAAACAAACCGAGGCAAGATATGGACTAAATTCTGGGACTACCCCTAGTAAATCAGGTATTTTCGTAAGTGTTGGTGATCAGGAACAACACATAACCTACCTCATGAGCCCCAAAAATCCTAATATGCAACTACCAAAAATCCCAAATTACAAGAAAATGTCTCTGTTACCTTTTTTTCATGAACCGGGTTGGGATTCCATCCAACCCACCAACTGACCCAATCCTCATCATGGTCTGACATGCATTCCAAATCCTCATGGTCTAACAACTATTGTCAGGAATCAAATTAAATACGAGTGTGAACAATTGAGACCCAATAAACCCGTATCGAATAAAACAAAATAAAAAAACTAATCACACAACAATGACCAACAACTAAATATCAAATGAATATAATAAAACAATTCAGTTACAAGAGATGAACAATATAGAAACTAAAAAAAAGACCAAACCACTACCAACCTGATCTACATGTGACCTCAATATCACCACCATAAAAAAGATCAAACTAATACAAGATCCCAATAAACTAGAAAACATGAAAAAAAAGATGAACTTGGATAAAAAAAATATAATGTACAGACAACAAGTGGTATAAGTAGGGTGTGATCTAGACAGCTCAGCAGGAAACCACCAAAGAATTCATGCATTTACTTTCCAAAAAAAATTCCATGAACAATAGTTTGAAATAAATATATTAAAATAGAGGTTTTTCACATTTTATTAAAAAAATATAACTTTCCCTATTTTAAAATCTAACAGTTGCTGCATTCCATTTCCAAAAAAGATTATCATTTTAAAACCAAAATACAAACCAAATAATACTAGGGTTATGATGTATATAAATAAACAATTCGGGATGCGAATAAAACATAATGGAATGTAAACAAGAAAAAACAATTTAGTAACCATGGTCTTATCCTAAACATCCCTAGAGTGATCCATGGGTGCACTCAGTTCAAAATGACCATTTGATGTATGGTGAATCTCCCTAGTATATAACCAACTAGATGTCCTCAACTGACCAATCCAGTTACAGAACCCCCTTAGGCTCTCTAAAAATCTAGGGGGTACCAACCCCTCTAATCATGGACGATGAGAAAAATAACTCAATCCTCTAAAAGATTCCCATGAACCCATGGTAAAAGTATAAAATGTACGTAAGAGTCCCTCGCACGTATGAATCATATTACCTACCATCACAACACTTTACTAGATCATTCATGGACACCACCTATACAATAACCCATATAAGGTAATCCCCGATAGTAGTGACCACTATATAAGGAGTGACCACTATATATGTATCACATCATCCAAGGTGACAACCGGGCCATCATATCGCATAATATTATAAAAAAATTCTCAGAAACATTCAAATATTCCATCTGGGCATTTACACATTTAGAACGACATTCCATTTCCCAAAAAACATAAAGAACCTACTAGGAATTCAAAACTATAAATTTTAACACATAACACAATTATTTCTAAAAAATTACCCAAATAACAATTTCATATACTCAATGTCAAACATTCCCTTTTGTTCCAAATGAAATTTGACTTCCAAATCCATTTCAAGAACAATGTTTAAGAATAAAGTTGTTTAAAGGTGAAAAACATTTATTTACGACATTTATGAACCACCCATCCTTTATAATGTACCAAATAGACCTTGGGTTTATGTATAACATTTGAAACCACATTATAGTCACTTTTTAAGAAGAATATTTTAATGAAAGGCCAAGGGTTTGAAGGAGGGAGAGAAAGAAATGGGGAAATGTTTTAAAAGATGGGTTTTTAGATTATGCTAGGCCATCATCCTTTGTGTTCCCATCAATGTGTGCATATTATGAACATGTGGATGTTCTTAAATCTAGGGGAACAACACAAGTATCCATGATATAACTCCAAAAACAATTTTAATGAAACACATCATGTTTTTTCACCCATACAACCATCCATAAATAAACATCAGGCCTTAAAATTACCAATTCACAGACCCAATGCCATGATCACAAGCCAAAAAATTTATTATGATGTAATTAAGGCTAAAAAATTAAACAACACCCGATTTAGTTTTAAAAGAACACATGTTATATCATAAAACACCCCAAGTATACATGTACTTAAGAATATTTCCAAAAAACTCTTTCAAAACCAATTTTTAACAAATTGTACCCATGCCAAAACACAAAAATAATATAAAAATGGATCCATAAGTGTGATAATAATGATTATATATTTATTAAAGCTACCCAAGAATCAATATATTTAATTTGAAAGGAAAATCATGGAGACACCTACCACGATGGCGTGTGAACATGAAAAAACTCTCAGATAAGGATGAGTTTATCACCATGAACGATCAAAACACCCTAGATCCAAAGGAAATCACATCACACCCAATACCTATCCTCTAGGATTTCACCAAGATGGAAACTCCACAAGGAGAACCCCATAAATTAATCGAGAATAGAGAGGGATGGGTAAATGGATAAAAACACTAAAATATTACCTGATAACATTAAGGTTAGATCTATGGGGGAAGTTTATCAAAAGAATGTGTAGGGTAACCCATGATGCACTAAAACAACACAAGAGGGGGGTGCCTGATTTTGGGTTAAAAATGAGATAGAGAGAGAGAAAAGGGTTCTTAATTTATACTATTTCAAGGACGCTCACATGGTTTGGACATAGGGTTTACAAAACAATGTGCCAACTGTGCAATAGCTAGTGCCCAAGCAGTAACTGACCACATGAACAGGCCGCCCAATTTGAGAAACCAAGCACAAACCGTGCGTTATCTTATATCCATTTCATGGACTAGTTTTTCATGGTTAATTGGGATGAACTGAATGGTTTCTAATTACTATGTGGGGACTGTGTGTAGGTTAAAAACGCCACCTAAATATTCAAAATTAAATAATTTGATTGGGTCGAAACCTGATCCTAAAAAAAATATCCAAGACCAATAAAAGGATAAAATAGAAGAATATCCAAGATTGGGGTGTAAAAATTCTTTTTTAGAATAGGAATAATTTATATTATCTAATAAGTGTAACATAATTTTTTACCATAATGATAACTAAATTCTATTAAAATTAATTACTAGGATTAATGTAACAATGAGTTTACTTAGTTGTCAAATTTTGAATATATGGTGTAAAATGACCTACCAACCTATCCAAAACTATTTTTATTTCCATAATTGAACCATTATCACACTAGGATATATATTTATGAGTTATTTGGATACTATTCTTGTAAATTCACCTATATAATAAGCTAAGTAATGAAAAAGAAAAAATGACCTTCCAAGCCTTTAATATCTATAATGCACTAGGGTAGGTAAAAAACTTCATATGTTTAGTTAGAAATAATGTTTTTATATTTAAATTAGTTTTTTATCATGATTATTAATTTTATTTTTTACAGAATAAATAATTACTTTAGATTCTTAAGAAATGCCAATGTTGGAATTATTTACCAAATAATTAAACATAATAGATGACACTAAAAACACTAAAAGTGTGGTAAATTGAATTAATTATTCAGTTAAATTATTTTATTAGATGATTAGTCCATGTTAAAATGGTGTTAACAAAATTTATTTTAATTCCATCATTATATATATATTTTTAAATTCTAATTAAATGAATAGTGTTAAAATTCATTTTAATGTTATTAAATAATTAATGATAATTTATTAAAATGATTTTAAATTACAAAAAAATATATATTATTACAAGTGATTTTTAAATTTTAATAAATACTAAATACAATCCATTAATTTATAAATTGATATTTTATAATGAAAATATTGACCCATAAGTAGTAAAAACATTTTTGTTACAATTAAGTTTAAATTAGTGTTTTTCCACATTACATGCACTTCAATTAAAATTAATTTCCATCACATGAGATATTTTTATTTTTTGAATTATATATAATATTTATAATTAGTTGGAATAAATTTTCTAATATTTATCACTTTAATTTAGTATTAAATTATAAAATAATGAGGTTAAAAATCCAATTACCATGGTATAATTAAAAAGGGTTAAATTCAGAACAATTCTATACTAACAAATGAAATGATAAAGAAAGATTTCATTTTTCTGTTATGGAGGTGTGTATAATCTAACTAGATCCTAACATACATTATTATTCATCTTTGAATCCATATTAGGCAATTTAGACCTCCCAAATGTGAATAGTTCTGAGTATTTAAAAGAATGTCACTCCTCATTAACTATAAAAGGGGACTCACACCCCTCATTTATCCACACATATAATGAAATTTGTATCATATAAATCATTATAAAATAACCTAAAAACTTCCCTCACCTAATTATACAAGCCTAATTTTTGTTAGAAAGAAATCCTTTTAAGTATTCAGTTCAAACCTAAGTATGATACCCAATAGAAGGGTAATATTGGTAAACAAGCATCATTATTTTGTTTCCTTCTCCACATCATTCCATTATTTTCAAAACATGATTATATAATAACCTCAGTATATTCCATATATTTATATGTTGTTATTTATATGTAATCACCTACAAACACAACCACATCCATCATATGGCTTATGAAATCATTGTTCATGTGTACGATGGAGTACCGCCTCACGAACCGATGTCGTTTGTTTTTTCCATAACCAACTCTCATGGATGATTATAATGATGTATATAAATTATATAAATTATATATATGGAATTATATTTCCTCTTTCATCATTAGATCATATATATCTTATTAATTTCCATTCCATTGGAGACACGATAACATTGTTCGTATATATGATAAATTGCTACCATGCAAAGCGATGTGAATTTTCATCCACTAAATAATTTCATTGAAGGTGATAAGGAATAATTATGTGTGAAATAATGAAATTATTATGATAATAATGACATATTTATAATATTATAAAAATAATATATCATTTTATTTTCTTACTACTTTACTCAATAAAAGATGATAACATCGTTTTTGTACGTGTGGAATACCGCCTTCATGATGTGATGTGACCCTATTTTCATCACCACACCACATAAATGTTACATATAGGTATATACTATGATATTAACTTTATAATAATTATTATTTATAGTTAAACTATTACATACCTCTTATCCACAATGGTCATCAAAAAATTGAAATTGTTAATCATGCGTATATATGACCAACGATCTCCATCATCGTAACATACTTCATTTTTATTAACTATGATTAATGATATCCTTTAAAAGTATAATTGATGTATAAATATGATAACTATGTCATTATTTTAATTCTATATATGATAAATCTATAAAATATTCATAGTAAAAATATCTTTCATGAAAAAACATGGATGAGGAAAAATGAAATTGACACTAGAAATAATGGAAATAATGTAAGATTATTAACGAAAAACTAATAAAATGTTATAAAAGAATAATTTATGTACTAGTAAATCTTATTATGGTTCTGGAATAAGTTAATAAATTTTTTAAAACAACTATATAGTAGGTTAAATCATGTTCAACCCAAATAATCACTATGTAATGTATTTCATCTCAATTTACATTTCATTTGGTGTTATTTGATATAATGAATCAATTAAATTTTATTTGGTGTATACAATTCCAAATTGATATGAAATTTAATTTTTCATTCTTTATTCATAGTTTTTTAATTTTTAATTTGAATTATTTCACCATGTTTATTTTATGAGAAAATATTTGATAGGTAAACGTTATTGATCAATATCATATTATTTTGTGATTGTTAACATTATTTTGAAAAAATAACATTGTTTTAAAAAAATTTAATGGAAAATACATTTCACTTAGATATTCATATTATTTCATGATTAATATGATCATGCCCTGAACCATATAATATTTTTACATATGGTTTTTAATTTGAATGATAATTGATTAACTGAGGAAATAATGATAAATACATATTGTTTACTCAGAAATGATATTTTATGATAAGAAATATTTATTCTTTAATGAATTATATTTTTAGATATATAATGAAATCTTTAGACCTAGTGTGATGGGTGGGTCCTGACATTATAAACCCAATTGATGAATCAATAGGTTTCATGAGACAAATCAGTTAAGATAAAATTAAATGGGTTTTTACATATAGATTAAACTATCCAATGAATGGTCTTTAAGGTAGAAGTATCATGTGTATAATACATGATGTCCAATAATTAAAAATTTCCATTTTTCAAAATTCTGTTGTTATTTTCAACGAGATTTTCACCGTGATATTATCTATGGATGAATTTAATTTCAAGTTTATTTACAAAATTGAATCTGTTTTCACTTATTTTCCTTTCCACACTGATTGTTCATTATCTATTTATTTAAATAAAATGTGTTCTTAGTTATTTACAATTTCTCAATAACCATTCTTTTTTATTTACGATAACTTCCACTGTATTTATCCCTTAATAATCATTTTTTCTTAACTGTATTTTGTTTCATTTTCCCAAGAATATTTGATGTGTACTATGAATCATCTGAAATGATATTCTATAGGTAATAATGATATTCTCTATAAAAATTGATGTTTTAATTTTTTAATTCAAATTTAATGTAAGATATGTTTGGATATATTGATTACCAATAATACTAAAATATTCAGTCTGATGGGATGATATTCCTTGTATATTATGAAAATTAAATGGTATTAAGAACCAGATCTCAGATTATGGGGTTGTTTTCAATACACATATAGATAAACTTGAATAACTTTTTAGATAACTTGGTTGGTGGATTGGACAACCTTGAGAAATTTTCCAAAAACGGTCAATAATATCCATGGAAACCAAGAAAAATTTGGATTTTAGTCAGAGTGGTTGGTTTATCCTAATTTTTAATTGATGGTTTAGGGAACATAGCTGAATCCACAAAGGTTTATATTTTATGAAATTTCACTGAAGAACAACTAGAACTCATCAATGTCGGAAAATCACTTCCGGATTTATGCCAAGGATCACGTGTGAAGAAGATTACAGACAAAATTAATACCATAAAAGATCAAGTTTCAATATGATGTTGTGAACTATGTTTTATCATCATTAGTGATATCTAATTTAATAATCCACAGTTGTATTCATCTAGATCGTCCAAACATGCTTCGAAAATCGACAGGAGCACAAATTGTGAAAATATGGTTGCTAGTGTGGAGTTCCGATGACTCCTTCGATGCTCCGACAATTACCACATCACCTTATATTTTATAAAAGAGAGGAATCTATATCTGAAATCCTTATATGTATATCCTCTTCCTCTAAAACATGGGAGAGGTAAGAAGATCATCGAAACCCATGAATAGTCCTTGGATTGTGCCTCCCTTCTTTGATTTATAGAGAACTAAAAAAATTATCTAGTATTTCCTCCCACACCCTGAATAAATAACATTCTATACAAATGATATTATGACTAATATATTGATCTCTAAATATCATTTATTATTATTATCACTTAAATACAATATAATAAACATACTGCATGATAATAATTGAGCCATTAACTCAGCTCATTGTTCCCACAAATATTAAATGAACCTTGAATATTTTAATATTCATTCAATGAATATTTTTCCATAAATTTATAGAAAACATGTAAATACATTTATTAAATAAATTTAATTCAAATTATTCCTAATTGGAATAATCTGAATTTATTTATTACACTGGTAATCGTATCTCCTTAGAAAAAGCCCAGACCCCAGTGGTGGGTCCCACCATGACCAAAACTCATATTCAACTGAATTGGGAAGATTTGTAAAAATATACATTGTGAGACCCTCTAGGACCTTATCTTGATAGTAATGAATATAATTCATAGACAAAGAGGTTGATCTAGCGACTCATCATGGACTCTAAAGTTAAAAGGATAGTAATAACAACGACAAAAAAACCAATGAACATGCAATGTGTAATATAATATCTTTTTATTTAAAAGCTCCTAAAGAAGGACGCACAGTCATGTCATAATTATTTTCTTTCATTATGATTTGATTATCTAACAAGATGGATTTACATTGGAAAAACATGGCCATGGATTTATCAAGGTACAACCATACATGGCCTAAGATATATAAATTTCTTATCCTATAAGAGAAAAATACTTTATTGACCATTGAACCAATATCATGGCACCGATGATGCACCCAACACAAACTACCTCACTATGATTTCATTATCATGGTTTTTACCTTGAATCAAAGTACGAAATCAAATTGAACACATTGTTAATGATCTCACATAAAGAGAGTACATGTTCGTATATAAGAACAACCTATGACACCCCAAACATGTGGTGTTCTTATTGGTGGTCTTGTACTTAATATCTCATTAATATAGATCAAAAAGAGTAAAATTCACGAGAAAAAGTTTTAATGCTTATGATCCCCCATCTCCAAATAGTCAAACATCTACTATGTCTAGTCAGTACGATGCATCTAGAAAATATGAAAATTGTTTAAGAATGATGATTTATAATCTCGAGGTTCTCATTATAGTTTGGATCTACTATAGCCTTTGTAAATGATAATTAATCCAGGTAAATTACCATCAAATAGTGTACACTAAAATTTCTACACTATAATGGTATGAGTACATTATGTATGTCAAATTTTTTACACAATATGTTAATCCAAATCTCAGTATAGTTGGGTCTATGGAACCCACTATTTCAACACTACCACTTGCACTATATCGAACATAATAACTAAACATGTTAGATTCTCACATGATCAAAATCATGTTTCTTATGAGTCACATATTTACTTATTGGTCTTCCCATTATTCATCTGTATGTCTATTCTGGAATTCGTAACTTTGTCTTCTTGAGTAAAATGTCTCAAGAGATGGTATCATCATGTATATCTCATTTTTTCACTATCATAACATTACATATTGCCTAGTAATAATATCATTATTTACATTATGATAATAATTTACATGATATTATAATAACTAGAACAAATAATTGTGCATAACTACTTCATAGCCACCTCAAAAGCTACAAAATAATCAATATTTTTGGGTATGGATACCACTGGCTTATATGATATTTTCGTTCTTATTACCTTAGTCTAACTATGATATTAGATAACATTTATCTATGGAATACTAGTTTGTGTCACCTCAAAAATGGTATCCTTTCTTCTCCACTTACTAGTTGTATATCTTCTATATTTTCCGAAGCACAATTAGAGTGTTCTAACTACTTCACTTATAGTGATCCAAGATATAATTGTTATCTTCCTATTATAATTCATATCCTAGAAATATAATTTTTTTACATATAATGGCATGAGTAATTAATCCATAACTTGATCGTATCAATTTAATTCACAACATTAGTCTCATCCCATGTCATGGACCTGTCAAACTATAGATACTTATTTTATTTGAAATTGGTAACAATTCCTATCATTAAATGATTCCACCTTGAATTCTTCAATATCCTGTCACAATATGTATGATTGATTAGGTCCAAGAAAACATTAGATCTACCTCAGTAGATCTTGTTACTTAGAACATAAGTTGCTACTTTAAGTCAATCACTAGTGAATAAATTTCATCCCAGTCTTAAATAACACGAAGGCTGATATTTTTTTAATATGTTATCAAAGATATTTTACATGGAAAACAATAGCGCTACCACTAACCACTAGTAGGAACATGTCAATCATTCATTCCAAATGAATATTCTATGATCTTGTTTCTTAATACAATACTAAACCGGATGTTAGTAACTTGGAACCATTATTAGTATTTTCTGACATGACCATCCATTTCTGGCCTCATTGTTTAGAAACCATATATGATTGGTGGTCATGACTTGTAATGCTCAACATAATGAATATAGAAATTATCTATGAAAAATAAAATTCTAATTTATTAATGCATAACGGCCGGGTATAATCAATAAAGCCTTATTGGTACAACATATGTACCATCAATGTGTCAACTCACTTGAATACCCATCACAGTATTCAAAACTATAAGCCCATTTTCACTTTGTTAAATGGAATCCATTATTGATCTTTAACCAGTCATGTCAATATTAGCTAATTTCCACACAATACTAACTTGTATGAAATATTATTCACAATGAATAATAAAATAAAAGATGGGGTGAATACAAAATCCATATATATGTATTTATCCATTATACATAGTATGTGTCTCTATAGCACACATGTTCCACATGCACTTGTGGAACTAGTTACTATGCTAACATCATGTGAATCTCTAGAATTGGGTATAACCTTGTTAATCAGGATCCCACTGTCATTAAAGATATTTTCTCTTTTATTGAAATGTAGTCAGTCACCTAACAACCGATTTTCTATCTTGGGGATATATATAATATCCTTTGTAACCATATGGAAAATTAACATAGATGTAGAATTTGTATTTACCTAATACGAGATTGTTTATATCCAAATAAATTCTTTGCATTTAAACACATGTTTTTATGACATAATGGATTTCCATCATACGATTATTGATTCTAATTAATTTTTACATTGTTAATTACCTCTTAAATGTTTTCATATTTGATGATCTAGGTACTAATGGGTATGAATAGTCATCTTTTATACTCATGCTCTTTGATTATGTCACCATATCAATATACTATTCTTCTGATCATTATTGACATTCAATTTATAATTCATATGTTTTCCCTTACATATAATTTGAGATCACCCTTATTTTTCCGCTTTTACTTAGGTTATAAATAAATAGGATGCTAAAATAATGTATAGAAGTTATTTCATATGGATGATGATTAATAATTAATGTGAAAAGGAAAATCTGGGTGCATTTTTAGAAATTCTATTTTAAAGTCATGTGAATTGTTTATGTTCGAGTTCATGTTATTTCTCTAAAACACTAAACCTAAAAGGCCCTCTAGGGTGTATGTGATCCAAATTTTCCTTTTGATGTTTTATGGTTTGGATGGGAAAATTTCTTTCACCATTATCTGCATCAAATCCTGAATTTTAATGTTCACGATTTTAGTATAGGATAAGAGTGTAGGTTGTGGATATTATAGTTTTTATCAAAGGAAAGGTTTATATAATTTTTTATATTATGATATTTCCTTGTCAGTCTATATTAATAGTAATGGATACCATTATATGTCTACATTATTATGTATGGTCATATTTTCAAATTCTTAGAAGACCCTATGAGGTTTTTAGAGATGAGATCTTAATGTGATTAATGAAATTATAGGTAAACTTTTTATTGGAAAATGTTTGTTTAATGAAATGGATTAACATGATGTATGACATTAAATTTTTATTAAATGATATTTAGGGAATTTATCACCTTCTGGGTTTATATGATCTTCAAAATTAAGAACATAGGTTTTATTAATGACACAACCACATGATTGAAAAGTGATGTGGGGACTAAGTGAATAAAGTTACTTCAAAAGATGATCGCCATATTTTTGGGCTTGAAATTTTAATGGTATGAGATAAACATTTAAGTTAAAACAATATTTTATTTTTATGATATTGAGTTTATTTAGGATATTAGGTTATGGACTAATTTATCCAAAACATTAGTTATTACTATTCACTATTGAATATTATATTAACATATTATGTTTTATCCATTATGGGAATTTTCGTACCATGTGCTAATGATTTTGGTTTTGGTTAATGTTTAAAGACATGATGAATATCTTATAATTAATTTTGGGATAATTGGGTCATTTAAAAGTTTATTCATATTCTTTTGGCATTAAAATCCATCCTGAATACACATCATTTGGATAAAAAATGTGGTTGTGGTGGAAACATATTAAAAGAAGCTATTATACATATCAAGTTAGTATATTGAAATATTCCATAATAGTATATGATAAGAAAAATTAATTAACTCTTGGAAAAGGATGTTGAAAAAAAATTCCTTGTATTTTCGTTTTTTTATAACTAATAGTCTTTTTTATCATCATATTCTTATTGTTTTTAGGACCTTAACATTCCATTAATCATTCACTTTATTTTGATCAATTTTCACAATAGCTCTCTATATTTAACTAAAAATTACCTAACTTTCTGCATATGTTATCTCATATTGAAACCTAGTAATGTGTTATTACATATGTACCCTTTAATTCGATTTATCTTATATTAGAAGGATGTTTTTTAACCCTTATTACGATGTGGGTTTATAACAACACTACTTTCAAATGTCCAACCTTTGATTACCGAGATAAACTTTAAATTTTGAGGAAGATTTTCTTTGTAGAGGAGGATGTAATACCCTAATATTTTAATAGAAGAAAATTATTTTATATAGAATAAATTATACACAACACTAACTTAACTTGCGTTACACACCACCCTCTAATTTTTATGTTCGATGGTGTATTCAACATGCAACACCAAACATAAAAACCCCATGATATATATTACTATTATAAACTAGATGTTGCGATGAAGGGAATTAATAAAATTAATAAAATTCTAAAAATATGGTTTAAACATATATATAATGAATCATTTGGTGAATAATTAATTATATGTTAAAATATACTTTTATTAAGATAAAAGGGATTCTTTTTCTGAGAAACTATCTAAATGTGCACAAGTGTGTTTTTTAATAAAAAAATAAAAAAAATAAAGATAGTTAGATTATATTAATGAAATTTATCTTTTTTATAGTAAATCAAATTATTAACACTATTCATATGAGTTTTTTATAAAACAAATTAAAATAAATACAATTTTATTATTTGAAACTCTAATTTTTTTAAAAGTCGTTTTGTCGCCTTTTTATGGTGCACTTATTTGAATTTTTTTTACTGATATTATAATTTTTATTAGAAAAAAATAATTTTATTTTGAAATAGTCATATGATAATTATCTTAAGATTAATTTACGGTATTTCTCTAAATAGTTTAATTTTTTGATGAATAATAATAAATACTAGATTTTTATTAAAGAACACCATTTCATATAAATAATTTATAATGATAAATTATATACATAGTTGGTTTTAATGTGAATATATTTTAATTATACATATATTATTCTAATATAGGTAATTAGGATAATTTTCATATTGATTTTCTTTATAAAAACATTATCAACTTTTGAACTTTTGAACATTAAAAACCTGCATTCTTCAAACATCTACGATATTAAATTTAAATTATATTCCTCCACTTTAGAGAGTTTAATTTTGAAAAAATGGATTAAATATTTTTAATAATAATAATTTATCTTATTTAATAAGGTAAAATTTATTTTTTACAAATGTGATTAGTGAAACCAGTTAAAATTAATTATAGCAGTTATGGTAAAAACATGTATAGTTAGTGGCTAAACATAGAATATAAGGCGTAAAAATGACCCAAAACAAGGCCAATTTTTTTGAAGACATGTCGTTTTAATGAACTTATTCTTTAATATTTTTAGTTTTTGGGAATCTATTCCATAAAAGTGAACCATATAATTAGTTAGGAAAATAAAAAGACAACAAATTTACCTTTCTTCTTTTTATTTTCTATAAAGCATTAAGTATAGTGAAAAAACATCGATGAAGTTATAAATGTTTTTTTAAAAATAAATGAATTTATTTTATTATAATAATATATATTTTAGTTTTATATATGATATAATTAAATTATGTTCTTATAAAACACCAACACATGGATTATTTAGTTAAGAAAAATATAAAATAAATGATACTAAAAATAATAAATGTGAGTTAAGTAGATTTAGTTTTTTGCTTAATAATATTTTTAGATGAATATAAAATTATAAATATATTTGAATTTAATATATTTCAATTATATTATTTTATTTATTATTTTAATTAATTTAATTAAATAATTTTAAAATTAGAATTAGTGTTATTTTATAATAAATGATATTTTATTAAGTTATTTAAAATTACTAAAAATCTTATCTTCTGTAAAATTATTTTTGAATTATAATAAATATATAATATGGTACATTAATGGATAAATTCATCTTTTATAATGAATATATTGGCCAATAAATAGTAAAATAATTGTCCGCACAGTTAGAGTTAAAGCAATGTTTTTGCGTGTTCCATGTGCTTCTATTAAAATTAATTTATACCACACATGGGATTTTTATTTTATAATATTTTATTAATATTTTAAATAAGTGGGTATATATTTTAGATTAATTATCACTTTAATTTAGTTATAATGGATGAAGTACATCGGTCAGAAAACTAGTTACCTTAATGAAAAACTAAAATGAACAAAATAAGAAACATAAAAGTTAAGGAACAAAATGTCTAAATATGTCTTTAATTTATGTTTTGAGGGAGTTTATTGACCATATAACACCTCCAATTAATTATTATTTAATTTTTATATCACATTCATTAATGAATACCTCCTAATAGTAAAACTTTTTGAGTATTTAGAAGTATTCTACTCCTCCTAAAATATAAAAAGGTGCAGAATCTCCCACCTTTTTCATATCTCTCTACAATTTTAGCTGGTAAAAACAATTATAAAATCTTCTACAAACTGAAATAACATAATAATATTGGTCTTATTTTGGGATAAATGAAAAAATTTAATGTTTTTAATGCATTACTGTGTGTGTTTCTTTAAGAATATATAGTTTTCATTATAAATAGTTTTTGTTTTATTTACTTCCACAACCCCTTAAATTATTATTATAAAATTATTATATTATAAAATAATTGTATTAAATAAAATTATATTCTTTTATGTTAATTTTATTACCTATACCAATTAAAAAATCCTTAAAATAGGTTACAAAATCATAATTCATTTGTACGGTGGACAACCACCTCATGAAATGATGTCATTCGTTTTCCCATTACCACATATCATGGTTGGGAATAATGATGTAAAAACTATTTATATATGATATTTTTATATTATTAAACAATAATAACATTTTTTAATAATATCATGTACATTTCTTTTAAATTACAATTGATAACAGATACAATAACATCACTTGTGTGTACGGAGGACTACTACCTCACGAAGTGATGTAAAGTGTTTTTCACTAACGTGTTACATGGAAGGTAATAAGTGAAACTATAATAAATATATATAAAATAAATTAAATCATTATGATATTAATTGTATAATATTTTTATAAAATATAATATTTTATGTTCTTATAACCATTTAACACATCGATAACGTGATAACTTGGTTTGTGAACTTGTGGCGTACCTCTTCCTTGAAGCTGTGTGATTATCATTTTTTCATCACCTCATCATAAAAATTATATATATAATTATATATAATTTATTACTATTAAATTTAGGATATAATAATCATTCTATAATATTATATTTTACTTTCATTAATTCGATAAGGATCATTGGAAAAATTAAAACGTTACACGTGAGTACATATGACCTAACATCATCAAGATAATAACATTAGTTAATTTTTAATAATCATATTTCATAATTGGTTTTAAAATTATAATTTATTTATAAATATAATAATTATTTCGTGATTATAATTATTTATATGTTTAAATAATAACCCCTTTTTCCATAGCTAGCCTACCAAATACATTTTTGACACATAAACCGAATATAGTAAAAACAACCTAATTAAACATAATAGATTATGAAATTATATATAAATTATTGTAATTGAAATAAAATTTGTAATAAATTTGGGAATTTTTCTCAAGAAATTAAATATTTAACATAATTTAATTATTTAGGAAGGTAATGAAAAATCATGTTCAATCAAACTCAAGTTAAGGGTTTTTCTCATATCACTTTTTTATGAGATACATTCTATATTGACAACTTATTTTTATTGTGAGGTTTATATACAAAACACTGAGGTATTTTATGATTGTTTTAAATAATGTTATGGGGATTGACATATCAATTTTTGGATTAATATTACATTGCCTTCATAATTTCATTTTTAACAAAGTGGTGCAGGATTTTTTCTCAATTTTCCATCTTTGAGATATTTGTTATTTTATACAACATTCATCCACTATGAGGTGTATATACTTCCCCTTTTACATGTTATATCATGAATATACTTATTTTCATGACATTTTATGTTTCATTTAATGTTATCCTTTCATGGTTCCTATGATTCATTGTTAACAAAGTGGCAAGAGATTAATGTTAAAAACTTATTATTTATTGGGACTGGTACTTAATATCTCATTACTATAGTTCAACAAGTGTGAAATTCATGAGAAAAAAGTCTCAATGCTTATGATCCCCCATCTCCAAATAGTCAAACATCTACTGTGTCTAGTCAGTATGATGCATCTAGAGAATATGACAATTATTTAAGACAAATGATTTATAATCTCGAGGTTCTCATTATAGTTTGGATCTGCTATAGCCTTTTTAAATGACAATTAAACCAGGTAAAGTACCATCAAATAGTGTACGTAGAAATATCTACACTATAATGGTATGAATACATCATGTATATCAAATTGCTTACACAATATTGTAATCAAAATCTCAGTATAGTTGGGTCTATGGAAACCACTATTTCAACACTACCACTTGCACTATATCGAACATGATAACTAAACATGTTATCTTCTCACATGATCAAAATCATGTTTCTTATGAGTCACATCTTTAGTTATTGGTCTTTCCATGATTCATCCGTATGGCCATTCTGCAATTTGAAAATTCGTCTTCTTGAGTAAAATGTATCAAGAGATGGTATCATCATGTATATCTGATTTTTTCACTATCATAACATGACACATTGGCTAGTAAGAATATCGTTATTTACATTATGATAATAATTTACTTGATATTATAATAACTGGAACAAATCGTTGTGTATAACTACTTCATAGCCACCTCTGAAGCTACAATATAATCAATATTTGTGGGTATGGATACCACTGACTTATATGATATTTTCTTTCTCATTACCTTAGTCTAACTATGATATTAGATCATATTGATCTATGGAATAATAGTTTGTGTCACCTCAATACCAGTATCCTTTCTTCTCCAATTACTAGGTATATATCTTCTGTATTTTCCGAAGTACAACTAGAGAGTTCTAACTACTTCACTTAAAGTGATCCAAGATATAATTGATATCTTCCTATTATAATTCATATCCTAGAAAATATAATTGTTTTACATATTATGGCATGAGTGATTAATCCATAACTTTAGCGTATCTATTTAATTCAACACATTAATCTCCTCCCATGTCATGGACCTGTCAAACTATAGATACATATTTTTTTTGACATTGGTAACAATTCCTCTCATTAAATGGTTCCACTATGAATTTTTCAATATCTTGTCACTATATATATGATTGATTAAGTCCAAGAAACCTTTAGATCTACCTCAGTATATCTCGTTCCTTAGAACATAGGTTGCTACTTTACGTCAACCACTAGCGAATAAATTTCATCCTGGTCTTAACTAACATGCAGGATAATATTTTTCTAATATCTTGTCGAAAATATTTTACCTGGAAAAAAATAGTGCTACCACTAACCACTAGTAGGAACATGTCAAACATTCATACCAAATGAATATTCTATGATCTTGTTTCTTACATCAATACTAAACCAGATTTCAGTAACTTGCAACCATTATTAGAATTTTGTGACATGACCATCCATTTCTGGTCTCATTGTATAGAAACCTTATATGATTGGTGGTCATGACCTATAATTCTCAACATAATGATCATATAAATTACCTATGAAAAATAAAATTCTGACGTATTAATGCATAACGGCCAGGTATAATCAATAAATACTTATTGGTAAAACACATGTACTATCAATGTGTCGACTCACATGAATACCCATCACAATATTCAAAACTATAATACCATTTTTAATTTGATAAATGGATTCCATTATTGAACTTTAACCGGTCATGTCAATATCAGCTAATTTCCACACACTACTAACTTGTCTGAAATAATATTCACAATGAATAATAAAATACTATCTGGGGTGAATACAAAATCCATATATATGTTTTTTTCCATTCTACAAAGTATGTGTCTCTATAACATACATGTTCCACATGCACTTGTGGAAGTAGTTACTATTCAAACATCATGTTAATCTCCGACATTGGATAAAACCTAGTTAATCAGGATCTCAATATCATTAAAGATATTTTCTTCTTTATAGAAATATAGTCAGTCACCTAACAAACAATTTTTTTTCTTCGGGATTTATATAATATCCTTTGTAACCATGTGGACAACTATAGTAGATGTACAATTTGTTTTTACTTAATACTAGTTTTTTATATCCAAATAAACTCTTTGCATCTAAACACATGTTTTTATGACATAATGGATCTCCATCACACTATAACTCATGTGATATCCATTTTTCATATTATTTGGTAGATCATTATGGGATATGGATGTTGTTTTCAAAAACCTTTCATGAAATATAATTCATGTATTGGAAAGTTGCAACATTAATACAACTTACATCATGACACTGATGTATAAAATTTCCATTTAGTAATTTCCCCATGCCATATTTTGTTAATGAATTTAAACATGTAAGGATTTATCATTGATCTTTCTCATTAAAATTAATTTCGGGATGTATATATGGTAATGTGAATTTAAAAATTACTTTGTCCTACATTATCATAATTGAGAAATTCTTGGTCATGATATTCATTGGCATGTCGACCTGAAGCAACTCATATCTTCTGACCATGAATATAAAACATTTTACCTCTACTCAATGTCTTAAAAAAATACAATGAAGTATATTTACAACTATATTAAAATTTAGAATAGTTCACACTCTTTTTTAACTAATTCCAATATCCTTGGGTCTTTCCTTTATTTTCAAATTTTCATTTTCCCAAAACTAAATATATATGTTGATCATAGTAAAGGTGATTAGTTATACTGAGCCTAAATACCAAAACTGGCATATCCTCTACCCATTCTTTAGGTTATTCTTGAAAAAGATTTATCTTTTCATATCCAGGTATAAAAGTCTTACATTTTATATTCATATAGTATTGCCTATAATTTATGTATTACTAAACTTTTGGTTGAGTATAAGATACCAAAAATAACATTCAATCTGAAACCAATAATAACATTTCATTGTATCCCATGGACACATGAGATTAATGTTTTGGTTATAATCAATAATAGTTCTATATAAATCAATCAAATGGAAATAAAGAAGTCATGTACTTCTCACCATTGACTTAGGAATCACCCTTTCACATCCGCATGGAGAAAACACCTGACATCTAATAACATTTCTATACATACTTTTTTGTAGTATTTAAACACACATATGTGGAAGGAATAATATATTTAGTAACTAATAATAAATATTGAAACATTATTTATATACTAATGAATATATTGGTAGATGAAGGAGAAGATTTCTTCCAAAATTTATTTTATTACTTTTGAACATATATAAAATTATTTCATAATATTCAATATAAATAACATCCTATTAATACCTATTTTGTTAAAGGAAATTTGGAAGGTGATGTTGTTTTTAATTTCTTTTAGCCTTTTATCCTTGTATTTCTGTTTGTTTTCTATAAGAATTAAAGATGAATCTTTATTTTATATTTATATTTATTTGGAAAACCTAAACTAAATAGGTAATGAAGTGTTTAATCAATAAATTTTCGTTTTGTAACCTAAAATAAAACATGAGTAAATAGTACAAACTAATATGAGGAAGATATCCATTGAAATATAATGATACATCTTTTAATTCATAGATGTCGATATAACCATAACCT
The DNA here is from genome assembly GCA_963277665.1 of Viscum album. Taxonomy (NCBI): domain Eukaryota; kingdom Viridiplantae; phylum Streptophyta; class Magnoliopsida; order Santalales; family Viscaceae; genus Viscum; species Viscum album. The sequence continues at coordinate 436,763,444 of OY728157.1, read as the reverse complement.
CATTTATATATATGCTTATACTTCACCTAGAATCACTCCCAGAGATGAGACTACATGTTATATCCCATATGTCCTGATGTAGCGAACTCAACTAGCATCAGAAGTTAATGATATCATAATGAAATAAATATAATTTTCTTTATATATGAGTCTCATCTAATAAATTTCACACCATTGCTTCATGAGGTTATTTAATAGGTGTGGGGGTCACTGACACATATAGTTTCCTATATCATAGAACTATGCACAAGCACCCATACAATTCATGGATACTCATGTTAGTGTGGAAACTTTACATTATCCATTATTTATTAATAATATTTATTGTCGTATAACATTCAATTTTTTACAAATGTAAATTTTAAAAGATTAGTACTTTTATCAAAATTTCCACATTATATATTTTGATAAATGACATTAATTATTAAATGTCTCCCAATATTTTATTGAATTCTAGGAATCCTCTATGCATGAATTGAAATACTCTATCACTTGAGTCTTCTAATGGAATGCAAACTTGAAACTCCCCTTGTAGTCTAAAATCTATGGCTATTCCACTACATAGATTATTAAAGGTTGTCAATTAATTAGCCAACTGTATTAACTTGTGGTTCCATAATCTATTGAGTGAAGTCTCAGCTTCTAAAATCATTAAATGATTTACACAATGATTGCCTCTAAAATTATAGAATTTTAATTATAGCTAATTCGACATACCAAATTAGTTATGTCAAACCACCACTCCCATATGATCCACCCAGTAGTTAAAGACATCGTCAGCTATGAAATGACCAGCACCCCAAACACCCAGTTCGGTCCAAATTCGAATGATTGAAAGAATTTTAGGAATAATATTTATTTGAGGGGTTTTGTGTTATTTATGTGATGAAAGAATTAATTCTTTGACTTATTAGAATGTACTATGTGATCTCACTCATGATTGACCATACTGTAAATAGAAAACCCATCACATCACATGTTAATTTTATCTATGAAGGATGGTTTATTATTTTATGTGGTCACACTTAAAATAGACATTCATAAAATAATAAAACATGAAATAAAATAAAATGATGATGTGATCATGTGTCGATACTAATGGTGGGTCTATTGAGTGAATAATGTATCAACCTAGGCCCTAGGGAATATACCTTGAGTCACATCACTTGCAACTCAAATTACAACGTATGCCCATCCAATGCATTCATCTCATGTCTGGTTCGTCGCCATAACTTGGTGCGAAGTGTGTCACTCATCTTATCGTCGTTATACAATAGTACTCGCTCATAGGTGAGGGGAACATGGGAGTATAAATACAACTATGAATGTGGACACACAGTCCCTTATACATGTAATGACATTGAGATATTCACAGATCACCTTTTAATTAAATTATTTTTTATAAAACCATGTAATATTTAAATAATTAAATAAAAAAAGCACCAGAAGTACATTGATCAGTCTTCAGGATCATGATCATTCCTTACGCTTTAACAATCATATTTAATTTAAATAAATAATTAAAAATTAAAATTGCATTAAATAATTTTTTGGGAATTTATACTTGATGATGCTGTGTCACCAACATAATGTGGGAGGTAGATATGACTGCTTGCAAGAGTTTTCAATTAGAGGAGATGTATTCCACTGCATCCGGTGGGATCCCTACTGGTTTGTCCATCTCTCGAACATGGAGGCCAATGCGAGGAGTGGAAGGCGACTGGGAGTCAAAGAAGGGCCCACAAAAACGAAAGTAAAAGAGAAGACCGAGAGGTGGATCTCATTCTCCATAGGACAATGGGAAGGTGGTGGATGATCTGGTGAGCAAAACTATGCTCGCCACTCATATCAGCAGGATCTTGTGGCTTTTGGATTGAGGTTATAGGTTTTGCTAAATGGCGCGATGAGGGTAGCTAATCGCAGCTAATCAAGGTGGGATATATGGTGGGGCTTTTCCAATGACATGTGAGTGACCTTAGTAAGGAGGAATAGCAAGGAAAGAGGCCTTTTATTCGGATTGGTGTGGGATGGCAGAGCATTCCAGTTCAGGCTAAGCTACCAAGGAGGCCGTGGAGAGAATCTGTGTAGGGCCAGTTGCCTATGACCTGGTAGGGGGTATTGCGCCGCTCTGACAGATAAAGGGTTCACCCAAATCTGTTTCTTCTAATGGGTTCAGGTATTAATGTAACATTTAAAAAAATATTAATTTTTTTCTTTATAAATAACCCATAACATGAGTTTTCAATCCATATTAAAAACTTTGGATGGTTGTAACTTGGGCATCCGAGATTGTACTGGAATTCTATTTACTATGTTGACACTATAACAACACCCTTTACGATATTTAATGAAATTTAATTTTCTTTTGGATTAAAAACATTCACGCATCACTATGATATCTATTGAATTTTTCAAGTTTGTAGTGGAAGTCCCAAATGATGGGATTTTAAAAAAATTCACCGACGAACAACATGAACTCATCGTCATCGCTAAATCCCTACCTAGTTTAAAAAAATTCCAGTAGTGATCATGTATTATTTTTTTCACTTACCTATAATATAATAAATATATTATGTAATAATAATTTATCCATTAACCTACTTTGATGTTACAAAAAATATTAAATGAACCTTGAATATTTTAATATTTATTCAAATGATATTTTTCTACGTATTTACATAATACTTTTAAATACATTTCATAAGTTAATTCAATTCCATTTATTCTTGACATGAATAAAATTAATTAATTTATTACTTTGGTCATTGTACCACCTTAGAAAAAGCCATGACCTTTTTGGTGGGGCCCAATATGTGTAAAACTCATATTCAACTGAATAGGGAAGATTCTTGAAAATGTTATTGTGTGTGACACTCTAAGCCCTTATCTCAAAAATAGTGAATAATATTCATATATCAAGAGAGGGATCCAGAAACCCATATTGGCCCCTAAACAGATAAGGATTTCCATAATAGTGACAACCAACCTATTGATATGGACTGTGTAATATAATCTCTTGGACTTTAATATATAATAATGAAGGATGCACACCCATTCCATCATCCTTTTATTACTTTATTATTTGTTGATCTAAAAGGATGGATATTCCTTCGAATACCATGGCCATTGATTGTTCAATGTACTACCATCCTGATCAACATGGAATTTTATATATAACTTATTTAACCTATAAGTGACAAATGCATTCCTGATTATTTGAACAATTTCATGCCACCAATGAGGCACCCAACACAAACTACCTCACCACCATTTCATTATCATGGTTTTCACTATGAATAAAAGTACATGATCAAATGGAGCACATTGGTGATGATAACATGTTAGGAGTCTATTACACATGTTCATAGATAGGAATAAGAAATGACAGCCCAAACATGTGGTCATCCTATTAGAAGGTTATTCCTCGTGATCTCAATACAAGAGATCATCAAGTGCGAACATCATGTTAAAAAGTCTCAATTCTTATGATCCTCTAACACTTGATAGTCAAACATATACTATGTTGATTCAGTCCAACGTATCTAGACCATATGAGAATTATTTAAAATTAATTTCATAGTATCTTAAGGTTCTTATTATAGTCTGGGATATGATATAACCTATTGTTATGACAATTAATCCATTGAAATTACCATTAAATAGTTGATGAAAAAATATACACAATAATGGTAAGAAGACATCATGTATATTAAATTATGTACATGATATGATAATCAAAATCATATTATAGTTGGGTCTAGGGAACCCACTATTTCAATATCAATTGCCTCCTTCATTTATGGATCCAATAATATATTGTCGCATGAGATTATATAATAAAAAATAGATACTATTTATAACCAATTACACCCTTAGTGAATTTTTAAAATAGATTATTTTTACTTATAGTATTTATAATAATTTTCAAATGTCCGTCAATGATCTTCCATGCACGTTGAATATTTAAAAATGTCAAGTATGAAGACTATGAAAAAACAATCAAGGTAATATCTAAATACACTTTTCATAAATCTACGGAGATTGAGGGGGAATTATTAAAACAGAATGGAATCAGTATATACTCATAGTGTCGATACCTCATAAAAAATGTTTCTTGGGGTTTACCCTCCTTCTTGACCCTCAGTTGATTGTATCCATAATAAACACCATTCTTGTAAAATTATTATGAACTATGTAGTTGAACAAAGAAATATTCAATATCGGGTAGAGGATATATGTTTTTGATATTGATATTGCCAATATCACAATAATCAATGAATAATCATATCAATCCATCTTTTTTTGTAATAGAATGGTTATGTTCACCCCATGTTAACAGACTTGAAAATACAAAAACCTTGTAAATTTTCTTGTAGAGTTTCTTATTCATATTTTCAAACTAGATTATGACTATTTTATAAAGTGTCTTTGAAATAGGTGTATCACAATGTTATTTTTTAATTGTGACATAAATTTAATGATTTAGTGTATGACTAGGAAAATCATATATATTGAAATTGAAAAAATCCCTTACAATAGTCATATCATCAATGCCAAGTTTCTCTCCAACCATATGAGATAAAAACCCCTTTGAATAGGAATTTGGACAAATATAATTGATGGGATCTATATTGAAAGATCGTATATATCATCACACCAACAGATGACCATATTTTTTTTGGAATATCAAATTTTACTCTTCTTCGTAAATTTCTATATGATATATTTAGATGAATCTAATCCATTCCCAAGATAAAATTAACTTCAACTAGATGGTGAATAAAAATATTGGAAGGATGGTGATTCCCAAAAACATTAACAAAATAAAAAACATATTCATGAGATTTGATCATCATACCATTAGGGGATTCCACTAAAAATTCTAAATATAACTATTTGGGATAGTAATTAACATTAATCAATACATTTCATGACATTTGGGAAATTATATAACTGTCCTAAAGTAATACACAGCAATGCTTGAGCATACTTATCACTAACCCAACATCACTTTCTTATCATCAATCCATTCCAAAAACCAAAATGGTTAGAAAAAAAATCTCGAGTAATAGAGAAGAGTGATTAATCATGAAAATTCGATCATATTATTTATAAATCATGACACTTTCTTTTCATTCAATGAAACCATATGTTTAACCTCAGTTATTCATGGTCATCGTCCATTCCAATCATTCAAGATGGGTTTTAAAGAGTTTTTCAGTGTCCTAAAAATTCCCTTCAAGACTATTAAAATAGGCTTCCATTATGTTATTTTTCGTGAAATACGTTATGATCAATTCAAAACACAATTCACCCCTTTTGTAGTTATTACCCCTAGTAACAACAGTTCCATAGCCACAACCACTTGTATTATCTAGTTGTGGATGAAATTTCATGGAAAACACTTTCTCTATCTTTGATTAAAATTTCTAGAAATTATTCTATGCATTAAGTTATCCATAGATGTGTCCGTACGGAGATAACTACTTTTTTCATACTATTTTTTATTGGTTAACTAAACATTTCTCTGATACAAACTATAAATACTCAACATTTTCATACATAGATATCACATTTTAGTACTTACATATTCTATACATAACATAAAGATCCACACCAAAATCATTTTGTTATTGTTCATTTGGAAATATGGATTTCGAAAATGTCTAGCTCACACTTAAACTGCATTATCTACCAAAATGATCTTCATAACATGAATCCTTATAATAAATAACATACATAATAACTTCCTTCATAACTCGGGTAAAGGAAACATACATAAGGGCGATCTTAGATTTTCATTAATGGTAAACATGGGAGATATCAACATAACATGAGGAGAAGGTTATAAGGACATGCTAGAAACATTTAAAAATATACTATTCATATCATATATCTTAAACACGAGTCTTGGTATTAATTATGAATGTTCATAAGACATAAATCATGAGGGACTCAAAAAAATATGTCATGAGAGAATAAAATTAGAATTAGATATATATTAGTTTAATACACATAATAATTGAAAATATTATATCATGGATACACATAGAGACATTCATAACATGTTAGGATTGGGCTAACAACCCATCTAATTTCTTCAGGCTTGGGATGACCACATTTGTATCATCTTTTTGGATTAGGATAACCTTCTATATACCATCTTGTTTTGGGATTGGGATAACATCCCATGTATCCCCTTATTTTGGTATTGGTATAAACAACTGTGTAACCACTTCTGGGATTTGGATATCCTCTCGCCTACGCTCTTGTTTTGGGATCTGAATAACCTCCCATGAACCCTCTAGTTTTGGGCATGAGAAAACATCATGTCTACCCTCTTTTTTTGGCCGTGGGATAACCTCTGGTGTACCCATTGATTTCATATAATTTTAATAATTATTCAATTAATATGAGTGATATATAGGCCCCACTAATCAAATAATCACTACTTTTTTACTGTAGGATCAAAAAACATTCACCATATCATTACCCATAAAAACTAAATGGGTTTCGTAAACATTACATCATAATATAACCCAAGGAAAATAAATGGGTTTCATAAATAGTTTTCTATCGTAAAAACAAATCATACAAACAAATAATAAGGATGGTTTCATTAGATCATATCCCTCGTAAATATAAATTTTCATTAAATAATTTCATAATAGGTAGAATATTATTTTTAATGAACAATTAGAACATTTATTTTGGAAAATATCCATTCAATTTTGAGATCACTTATTTAAAACAAAAAAGGTTATCAAAAATTAATGAAAAAACATTCTTTTAAAAAAACCTTGGAATCTTATATCATAATATTTATATCATTGTTCTATTAAAGCAGTAGTATATAACATTCATTTCATACACATTTAGAAAAATATACCTCTTAAATGATCAGTAAAAAGTCAAAAGGTCCTAGTATGGAAAAAGACTAGAATAATTCATTTAAAACATTCTTTAGAAACTAAGAACTGGGTAAAAATTTATTTCGAAACCATTGTATAATTTTCAAAACATTATTTTAAAATTTTATATAAAACCAAAACAAGTTAGAAAAAATATTCCCCCCTGAAGAGACAAATAAATATGATTTCCCTGAAAAATATCATTCATCCTATTGATTACTAAATGAGAAAAAAATTATAAGAAAGAATTTATTATCCAAATATAACAATATGACATGAACATACTTGAGTTTCTTTAGATATAGATCATAAAATTTTATAATTGAAAGCATAATTACAAACAATCCTGATAAACTAGTTGATTGTAACATTAAACCCATACCACTTCGGTACAATCTAATTCAAAAGACCCATAAAATAAATAATGTTATATGGATGTGTATATACCATAATAATCATTATATAAAATCATAAAATAATTTCATGGGAAATATATATATCACAAAGAAGAGAAAAGTGGTCAATATGGCTTGTGTCTCATGGAAAAAAGTTAGGCAAAAATCCATTTTGTTAAGCCTCAAGTTTCATCATGAACACTGAAAAATACCATATACTAAATATATTTGTTATAAAACTATTAAATAGTAATAATCATATATATATAACCATATGTTATTTACTTATGACCTTTTATTACCCATTTATTAATAATTCATTATTAAAATCACATTTGAGTAATAATTGCATCATTTTTCATGAATGGATTGATTTTTTATTTTCAATCCTTTTACATTGATAGTGATTAAAAAAAATATATAATTATAACCCTGATATATATATCACATTTATTTATTATATATGTATTATTATTAATCACTAAAATATGGAGATAGAAAATGAATTACACCGTCCTTGGATATAGTAGGTCGTACATACGCTTGAATGTTCTCACAATTTTGTCGACAGATAGAAACAAATAAAGGTAAATAATATATTAAATTTTTAGAATAATTGTTTTGTCCTGGATATATATATATATATATATATTCATTAAATCTTTACTTATTTCTATCCATGTCAAAATGAAATAAAAAATGAACCACATCACTTCGTGGAGGAGATAGTCCACAAGTACACATAAGTGATTCTATTATTTTAAAAAGGATTGAAAGTTAATAATAAATATTTGGTATTATAATTAAATTAGTATAAACATTTCAAAATTATCATATAAAAACATTAAATAAATTATTTTCTATAGTTGAGTGAAGTGGTGATGGAAAAATAATTTCATTTGTTTGCGAGGCGGTGATCTGATGTACACATGATCAACGATTTACTTTCTAATTTTATTGAGAGGATTTGAAAATTGGTTAGAAAATTATCACAAAAAATTTCATATATGAAAGATAATGATGTTATTATATTAACATTTTTTAATAACATCTGAATGAATTAGAATGAGAAATAAAATTAAAATGAATGGTTAATTACTATACCAGTTCATCATAGAACCTATTTAAGTTTACATTGAATTCCTTCTTTGGATTTTTTCATAATAAATCTAAGTACAAAAAAAATTTGTGATGGAAGAAAAGAATATATTTTAGTTGGAATTGTTCCATCCCAAAAGTTTTGGAAGTTTAAATAGGATAGAAGAGTGTGTGTCCTTTTATATATGGGAGTGAGGACAGACAATGAGTTTTTGAAAAGAAATAGTTATACCTATAATAACATGGGTTTTTTATAAGCCTCATATCTTTTTTCCATTTAAATGATAAATATGTCCAAATGTGAATACCCTATGAGGTTATAGGTGTATCAGGGGTGTTTGAGGCTTGTTCATAGTTCAGAACCCAACTTCAGAAGAGAAAATGAATTACATCATGGTTAGTAGAAACAATACGAGGAAGACCACATAGTTACTTAAAAAAATTTAGGATTAAAAGTGTAATGGATGAGATCAAACATTTTAAAAAACTATGTGATTTGATGTGCACACCCATGTGGGTATGTCTATAGATTTTTATAGTGTTTTGAGACACAGTTTTCATTTGGTTAGGTAAACTATGTGGGAATAACATCTTAAGTTCCCCTCCCTAAAGTATTGGGTGCATGGTTGGAAAATAGTTTGTACTACCATTTGACCAAATCATGAGACCCATGGATTTTGGTGAACTTAATATTTTTCCCTTAATTAATCTTCTATTTCAACCCAAATTTCGTATTCTTCATCTACATTGGACATATGTCATAGGGTATCTCCTTTGAAAAAAAAATTAGCCTTTCATCTATATACCTTAAAAATCTTATATTTTGGAATCAAACATCTCATTGTATCTATATAGAGGAGTACTCAATTCCTTTTTTAACAATTACTTGTTCTTCTTGGTATTAGTTGTTCTATTTATGTGTAAGCTAATAGTTTCTAATTTTAGGTTCATAATCAATTATTATTATATTTTGTGATCTGATTTAAATCATGTGATGATACTAGATAAGAACTGTACTACTGACCTAAGTAAAGTGGTTTATAATTTTCCTATTTTGTTTAGTTGTTTATTAAGCTAGTTTTCATTGTTCCTCCCACCATTATTTCTATAACAACCCTAAAATTGAATTAGTTGATTAAATTAAATGAAATATAACATGTTAGGGATTTCCATAGTTCCTTTGAGACTCATTGGTGATTATTTACCCTACCCAATTCCACCCATTGGGTGTGACAAGTGCATGCCTTGAGTTTCCCTTTGATGAACCACCCAAGGGGTGTGTGTATAACCTTGTATTTTAGAGGAATAATAACATTAAATGAATTTAATTGAATTTATCTAAAAGGATATGTTCTTCAAACATTCCTTGTTAATCATGATGTTGAATTCTTTGATTAATTGGTTGGTATGGAATGTGAGTGGGTAAACTCATTGAGTGTAATTGAATGTGAATGGTGGATATTTAGTGGTTATACTCATGGGTTGTAATTATATGCTTATGAATTGATACAATTGAACAAATGATGAAGGGTTTCATTAGACACTATAGATGTTTATCCTTTGGGTCTTGAATGATTTAGTGGACTCCTTGTATAGAGATTTCTCATTGGGTATTGATTCCATATTATGAATTGGGCCTTTCTACCCCTTGGATCTGATTTGTCTTGGGGTCTCAATGTTCATCAATGATTGAAATTATTCTTGGAACCCAACTCAAGCCTAATCGAGTATCCATCGAGATGATCTTGGGATTCGAAAAGGATTATTTTTTCCTCTTACCTTGGATCTGAACATTCATGGTTTGACAATTCTCATTATACTAAAAAAAATATGTGGAAAATGTGACATGATTGGTTATATGGATCATCTGCAAAGGTTCAGACACTAATGGGTCTAAGAAAAGTCTTTGTTTGACATGTTATATCTTTGTGTGCACTGAGTCTATAGAAGTCACTTTTTTTCAGTGTATTCATATTATAGGAGCCTGGCACTTTTGTTGTAGACAGAGTTGTATGTCTATACAATATCTGTTTCATTTTATATTTTCCATGGGAACTTTACTATCATACTACTAACAAATTTACATTAAAAATTCATTTATTGTATTGAAAGTCCTAGATTATTATAGATATCTGGGTGGTTGCCAACTAGGATTGCATCTCACACCCTATGCGGGCTGCCATTGGGTACCTGGATAGACATTATAGATGAATGTAGGGATAGATAAATCTCTCATAATTCAATTATATATTTTTTTTCATGCTCAAGAGAAGGGGATAATAGGACCTAGGTAAGGCTAGTGATGCTATTGGGTGATATGTTTTTTTGTGTTTTTTTTTTATTTTTTTACATTTGTTTTATGGATTCCATGTATACATGTTTTAGCTATTTCTAGAAAAATGACATGTATCACCATATTCTGTATATGAGACAACTTCTTCCATTGATTATATATTCAGGTCATGTTATTATAATTTTGTTTGGATGTTATATATGCTTCTTCTATTTACTATTATTTTTATTCTACAGTATTACACTCTTGTAATTAGGGAATAGTCTCCCTAGGGAAAAACCCTAGGCCCTTTATACTAGTCGGAAACCTCCTACATTCAAGAATATGTTCTTGAGGCTTTATGGAGAACTGATATAGGGGAACTATTTAGTGGAATCTTGGTCGAAGATGTAACAAAGTGGTATCATATATTTTTATTTTCTCATTTGTTATTTGTTTACAATAGAAAAGGACATGATGGTAATGGAATCTGGTAGTGATATTTGCATGGGTGTAGCTAACCCAGACATAGGAAAAATCCAAATTTCTTCAAATGGAAGTTGATGTTTTATTGGTTCTTCTTATTAAAATTGATTTGATTCCACCATATGGTGATGCAGTTTAATTGTGATGTTACTATTGATACTATTGTGGGTTCTATTTTTTTAAAACCTGATGAGATATAGGTATGAAATATCCTGATTCATTTTAGGAACATTACAATATTCACATACTATACTTTATGGCATGAAATAAAGGATTCATTGTGTGTTTCCATGATGCAGTGATAAGTCTCATGATAGATATACCTACAATTGCAATATAATTATGTGTAGTGGATTGGAAAACATGGATGATTCTCATAGTGAATTCCACAACCTAGGAATTATATTTATTGATTACAGTATGGAAGACACACTTTTCAGTAAATTGATGAACATGGAGTCATAGACCATGAGTTACATGGATTGGATTGGGTGGATTCCATATTTTGGTTCATAATGATTATAGTCCTTTATAGATCAATAATGCTAAACCTTTTGGTTCAACCATTTAAAATTTAATGTGAAAGGATAATAAAATTAAAATGGAAAATTCAAATGATAAATATAGAACTCGAACTAGAACTGACTCTTGAGTGGGAAAGATGATGTGTCTCTAGTGAATCGTGTGATTTATTCTCTTAAAATCATTGATTTAGGAGTATATTGTATGTTATGACATTGTTATAGGAATGTTAGTATATATCTTATTATATAACTTGTGAAATAATTATCATTGTTTTTGAGTCATGTGTCTAGAATTGTACTGAAATTCCACCAGTAACACCTCCATTAGTATGTCAAGAGGATGATGATGAGAATGTTTCAAAGGTGATGGGCCATGGGCTACTGATGAATCCTACAATAGTTATAGATTTGGAAACAAATTTTTATTAGACATAGGTGATAAGGAATATTTTCGTAAGGTATTTATTTATTCATTCATAATTTTAAGGGATCATTGTATCCTGTCTCATCTAATTCTGAGGTGACGCAAGTGTTCCAGCAGCTTAATCCTCACACGTGTTTGGGGTGAATGGTGGTCCACATGTTATTGTGCTATATATTGAATCTATTCTACCGATCTTATAATTTTTGGAGACAGATCCTGAGATAAGGGTAGAGCTCATTACTTACATGAATCAAGGAGTAGTGAAGCGCTGGTGGGGTATACTGAACTAGGCATAGAGCCTACGAGACATTGTTTGGGATGGTTTCAAAACTAGGTTCCATGAAAAATTTTACCCAAAGGCGCTGATGGAATATTATGATAGTGGGTTCATACTTCTAGATAAGGGTTCCATTAAGGTTATGGGATAATCAACCTACTCTACAGAGTTATGGTGTTTTACATAGATGTACATTGCGAATGAGTTATTGAGGGATAGATGCTTCAAAGAAGATATTTGGAATGTCATTCTATATCAGGTCAATGTGTTGATATTGACCTATATTAATAAAATTATTAATCATGGTTTGATTGAAGAGTGTAATCTAAGGGAATATTAGGGCATAGATTAGAGTAGTGTAGTATCTTGAACTAGTGCATCTATGTGTTTGGGAAGGAAGCACCATGTTGTGGCTTCAAATGAGACGAGTACCAACTAACCACTAGGAATGGTGATTCAATTTTATGTAATCATTGTGGTAGACTAGGAAACATGACAAATCAATGTGATCGTGTACTAGTCTAGGGCCCAGCTTCACGTAGGATGGGTCATGTTCAACATTTTTACATAACGTCACCTCCAGTAGTAAGTCATATAAGTCATCTCCCACACTAGGGTAAAGATAAGGTTTATCAACCACACATTAGGATGGGGTGGATCTATACTGATCAATTTGGATGAGGCATTGGTGGTTGTGGATGAGGTAGCCAGATGCCAGTTACATGGAGACAGTAGAGTAGACCACCCTTTGGTATTGTGGATGTGTCACAGGGCCACAAACATGGCCACATCTATTCTATAAAGCATATCCCTAAGGTCCAAGACATTGTATTGTCTATAGTGATAGGTATGATTGTAATATCCTTAACAATTGTATCTTTTCTTCCAACATAAGTTCATCACTTAGTTTCATATCAATGACTATTTTGGTGATCGTTGGGGTCATAATTTAGCTTTTTAGGGCATTATGATGCATGGTGCTCTGTTGGGGATTAGAATAGATTATTTACATCACTGTAGGGAGTTACCTCTTATGGTTGGTGGCTATCACTTTGTCTGTAATTTTTTTCCTCAATATTAAAGAGTTCGACATTATAATCATAATGGACGGCCCAATTAATTATCAATCTATCATTTAAATCTATTACTAGTGGGTTAATTTTACATCACCAGAGGGTGAATTTTATAATAACAAGGGTAAATAGGATGTCTTGATGAGCCTAGATTGACCACTACAACATGTGGTGGGTGTGATGACATACTAGAATGCTAATTTTAATTTAGATGGACATACAAAACATTATAAAAAATTCCCTACAACGTTTGATCATTTTAGGGATGTACTCTTGGAAGAATATTCTAGTTTACCACCTAATAAAGATATGAAATTATCTTTCCAAATAATTCTAGTAGCTACACCAATATTCCTTCCTCCTTACAATATATATATGATGGAATTATGGGAGTTGAAGAGGCAACTAGTGGATTTGGTGGAAAAGGTGTTTATATGACTCAGTACACTTCCATTGGGATCAATAATACTTTTTGTGAAATTATTGGATGGTGCCTTTAAAATATATATGTATTACCAAAAAGTGAATCACTAATGGTTAAGAATCAGTATCCTTTAACAAATATAGATGACCTGTATGATCTACATCGATGATCATGGGTGTTATAAAAGATTTATTTAAGATCCAAATATCACCGGGTACATGTTCAACTTGCAGACATACCTCATACAACGATTTGTAGTAGGTTTGGACAAAATTAGTATGTGCTTATGTTGTTTGGTCTTACAAACATGCTATAGGTTTTCTTGGAGCTGATGAACTGAGTTTTTCATCATCATCTAGATTTTTTAATAGGGGTTTTTTGGATGATATCTTGATGTATTCTAATAATCTACATGACTATGAAAGACATCTTGAGATAATTTTGGATACTCTGAGAGGGAATTCATTATATTCTTACTCACAAAGTACAACTTCTGGATGGATCAAATTCACTTCCTGAGTCATATTTTATTTGAGATATGGGTATCAGTTGACCTAGAGAAGGTGAGAGGTATTGATTCCTAGGACCATCCCATGAATGTCTTTGAAATAAATAATTTATTGGGGATGGATGGATATTATTGGTATTTCATACAATACTCATCACTCCTAGTAGTACTAATCACCAGATTGACTAAGAAGGGTGAGAAGTTTGTATGGTTAGGTGTATATGATTCTACCTTTATAGAGATGAAATGGAGATTGACATCAACACCAGTTAGAGTTGTTCCATAGAAGGGTTGAAGATACTCTATGTATTGTGACACATCATGTTTCAGGATTGGAACAGTTCTGATGTAGGGGGATATAGTCATGAAATACGAGTCTTAAAAGATGAGGCTACATGAGAGAAACTACATGACACATGATCTCGAGTTAGATGTAATTCATCATGATTTGTATTGTTGGAGGAATTACATAATGGGGGAGAATTTTTTCTTGTATACAGACCACAATATCCGTAAGAAAATATTTCTATAGCATAATATAAAGCTAAGGAAGAAAAGTTCTATTGAATTACTATAGTATTTTGACTTTAATCTTTCCAATATTTCTTGTAAAGGCAATATAATAGATGCTTTACTGAGAATAAGGGATTAAATACATGTAGTTCATTAATAAAATAGCATGTAGAGGCTCTTGGATTGGTTCAATGAGATTCTTTAGGAGGTTCATGATAATAAGGGAAATAATTATCTTCTATCCTTAGTTGCAAACTCTACCATATTATATAGAGTGAGGATGAGAAAGATATTATATTTAGAGGTCCTAGTACAATATGGGAGTGTGGTATGTGAGGGTCCTCCTCATAGTTGGATGATAGGTAAGGACAAGATTATCTACATACATGGTTGAGTTTTGGTTTTATTTGACATAAGTAAGGATTAGATGTGGGAGTTTCATGCCTCACATTGGGTATTGCACCACGACAACACCACAATATTCCATAAATTACGCCTTCAATGCTGGTGGCCAAGTATGATTTGAGAGGTAGATGGTTTTGCGATTAGGGTTTCCCCCAATTAGTAGGTGAATGTGTAACATCAACAATAAGACAAAATAATAAAACACATAACTATTACCAAGTGAAAATTTGATAATTTCATGATAGATTTTGTGATCATATTATGGAGGTCACCTCAAGGAAGTTATGTTGTGTGTGTTGTGGATGATAGGCTCATGAAGGTCACTCAATTTATGATGATAAAGGAAACATTCAATGTATATGATATTGAGATGTTTTATATCCATGAGAAAGTATGAATTATTATGGTACCACACACTATCATTTCAAATATCGATACTATGATTATATCTCAGTTCTCAAAGTGTTTGCAGTGGGTGATTGGTGAACATGTTCTGTTGATCATGAAAAACTACCCTCAGACTGATAGCCAATTAGAAAGTATGATATTGGTGCATGAGGACATACTACAAGAAAACATAATGGGTTTTCTGGTTTTCAAGAGAAACAAAACCATATGGTTTATTTTTCCTAAAATAATAGTATATAGAGGCTATATAGATGGAACCTTATCAGGGTTTATATAGTAGGCCTTTCCAATCACCCCTATGTCAGTTTGAGGCTTGTGAGTAAGCTTTACTAGGACCACATCTAGTGAATGATACTTTTGATTAAGTTTAGTTTATTAGAATGTGAAAGGCTACTGCATAATCTCTACTGAAATCATACATCGATGGTTGTAGAAGAAATCTAGTTTTTGAGGTCAGTGATCATGTCTTTTTACTTGATTCACCAAGGCTGATATATAGATAGTTCAGGATTGTAGTGACCCAAACCCAAAAATCACGGATCCAATGTCTTCTATTAAATTGGCATGATTACAAGGAGTCAAATATCAAAGGACTGAGCATTTATTATTCTTGGGAAACTAGAAACAAATATGATTATTTTATTGTAGAATAATACACTAAGCATAATATTTTTTTCTTATAATAAATAACTTAAACGATAACAAAATTAAATATACTAAATAACTATATATCATTTATAGTATACTTCTTGGATTCCTAGGGAATGAAACATAGTACGTACGTGTGAGATCAAATCCTCAATAGGGGAAAATGTAGAAGAATAAATAATCAAAAAAATTAGAATAGTCATTATGCAAAGGTAAATATCTGAATATATATTCCTTTCAAAAAACTAGATAAGTATAATTAAATATGGAATGGTAAAAAATTAAACACATTCCTCTTAATCAATGAACTAAAAATGAAATGTATCTATAAGTATATCAAGGAAAAATATCTTGGATGAATAATAACTAGAACTAATATAAAGGAAATTATAAATTATTGGATGCCATGTTTTCTAGTTACATGAATCCATTCCCGTCATAACCTTTCAAAATATAGTTTTTCGTGTTAGGTATAAACCCTTCTAATTTTCACAAATAATTCATCTGATGAGAGTATATTTCATTATCTAGTCCCTAACCCATAGGACTTTCCTTAAATGGTTAATAACCTATATATTATATGTTGAAAATATTCCTCATATTGAATAAATAGTATGCCTTATCAAATACTAGTATTGAATAAGCTATAATGATCTATAATTATTTCCACATATTATCATATAACATTCAAAGTAATAACCATATGAAAAAATGTATCTGGTTTTGCAAATAATCATATCCATGAAAAATGATAGGGGTATTTAGGGGAAATGTAATTTCAAATGGTCATAAGAAATTTAATTTTTCTAGGGGACTAAATGGAATCAAGGAAGAGAATGTGAATACAATCCTTATACAAATAAATCTTAATCCATCCATATGAAGATGAAGGATTTTTTCAATACAACATTACCCATGTGTATTAAAATAATGGGTTTTTGTCGCTGATGAATGCAAACATTTTAAAAATATATTTTCAAAACATTATTAAGTAAATATCATTTTGTTCTGAAAAATGAATTGGAAAACCATTTATTTGAAAATCAATTTTTGAATATATTTTTCTTAAAAATTATACTTTTAAAAATGCAAAGGAATAATTAAATAAATGACATCGTGTAAATTTGTACAAGTCGTATGACGTAAAAAGAACATTCCTTTTTCATGGTTAAAGGTTAGAAAAATTCCTTGTTTTCTAAAGTGAAAAGAATATTCATTTAAAAACATTTGTAAAATAAATAATTGTAAAATTTTATTTCAAATATCATTTTAAAAAAATTGAAAACATTTTATTAATCATGGTTTTTAAAAGGAAATAGGTTCTTCAACTAAAGGGAGATACAAAGTTAGGTTTTGTGAAGACATTTTCTAAAACATTTTCAGTACCAATGAGTGAAAAAATGGTACTAATACATGAGAATGGTCATGGATAACCATATAAGATAAATTTAAGGTTTTATTGATAAATGGTGATATAATTTTGTCTAATGTAAATACAGTTGAAATATCCTAAATTTATTATTGGGGAAAATTATCTTTATTGATTCAAAAGTATCCCATACAACATTGAATCATTTTAAATCATAATCCTTATAGAGGAATAACATAAAAATAAATTTTATGATACCAAGAATATATGATTATTAATGATATAATATAAAAATGAGGCAATAGAAACACCACATAGAAGTTGTAAGTGGTAAACATGACATTTATATCATGGATGAAAAAAGTGAGATGAGAGTCCCTTACCTTATGTTTCATTTTGGGTGAACAAACTTTAACTTCATTTATAATATAATTTTGTTAATTTTATATTTTAGTTAAAATAAATTTCATGCTAATCAATAATTTTATTTGTATTTTTACTATTGTTTGTACAACTACATAAATAAATATTTTTATGTTGAGTGATTTGACCAAATTCAGTTTATGTGTCAAAAATGACATAGGTAGGACAAATATGAACCAAGGGGTTACTAAATAACATCTATATAATAATAATCATGAAGTAACAATCTTATTTATACATTAATTGTAATTTTAATAATAATCAATATATATGACTATAAAAAATGTAACTAAGTTTCGATCATAGATATGGTAGGCGGTATATACTCATAAGTAACATTCTCATTTTTGAATGATCATTATGGAAAGAAGGTAAGTTGAATTATATATTTACATAATGATAATTATATCATAAATACCATATTATTAAATAACACACACACATATATATATATAATTCTTATGATGTAAAAATAATCACATCGTGTTGAGGAGGTAGTAATCCACATGTCCATGAACAATGTTATAACTTTGTGTGTGAATGGGTAATAAAGATAATGATATATATATATATATTATTTACTTAAAGATAATTTTTTAATGAATATCATATATAGTTTGTTTATGTCAAATATTTTTAATTAAAAACATTTTCTACACGTTCCTTGTATAGTGTGAACGAATCAAATCACCTCGAGGGGGCAGTAGTCCACGCTTAGTCAAATGATGTTATTATATTAACATAAAATGGAATTTATTAATGATAAGTTTAATAAAATGATTACAAGAGTATAAATAAAAATTAAATATAATAAATATAATATATAAACATATTTTACATCATAATTTTCACCATGATTAGTGGTAATGGAAAAATGAACAATCATTATTTTGTGAGCTAGTGTTTTTTCATGCACAGTAACAGTATGTTCATTACCCATTAGATGGAGGATTCTATAATTTTAGTTCAAAAACATTTCATAAAAACATAATAGTATATTTAAAATACTATTTATGTTATATAACCCTGGAATAATGAAATTTTATCGGGTGGAGAATGAAAATGAAAATAGAGAGTTTGAGAGAAGATGTTAATTCTTAATCAGGAAACTTCATTTGGTTTATACCAAAAGGATTCCTCGAAAGGATTTATATAAAAAGGTAGGCTTAATGTTATAGGTGAGGGATGTTGGGAAGCTATATCAGTAGATATTTTTTGATCCTATGTTTTTTAGAGGTGTAAGGAATGGGTAGATGGTGGTCTTTTATAAGGGAGGAATATGACTCACTTAGTATTTTTTTTAAAAAGTTAGGTGTATCCATGTTTGTACCAAAAATAAATTTCATAAACACCAAAACAAATCACTAAAATTTAATATTCATGGACTAATTATGGCTATAAAATGGGTTTTTATGAGTGCTAGGTCATCTGGGCCCTTAAGTTAAAGGTTTAGACATTTATTAAGCTTAATTTTGTTTAATAATTATAATTAATTATAATCACTTTCACAAATATTTTTGGTAAAAAAATGTTGTTATTATTATAAATTAAAAATTATTCTGATTCCAAATATGGAATAAAATTGTACAAATTCCAATCATATATGTGGCATAAATTAATTTAAAATTCATCCTGCATGTGAGATGAAAATTCGGGGTATTAAAGCAATAAAATTTGAATGTTTCTTATGTTTTTTATAATAAATTTCAATGTTAAATTGTTTTCAATTAGCTAAATTTTATTAATTGGTAGAAATTTTATATATTTAAACTTAAAAAAAATTAAAAGTCTAATTAATCCAATTCATATATTATATGAAAAAAATGAATTTGAACTAAAATTCATAATTTTTTGTTATATGTTAAAAAATGTAATGTTTCTGAAAAATATAAACAATTCACCACAACATAATTATTATGTTCCAATTTAAAATTTTAAGTATATTTTAACTTATTAAATCAATTATGGTGTCAAAATTAATATTTAAAATAACATCTCAATTAAAAGGTTGTAATATTACCTTTATAAAAAATCTGATTTTTCTGTATAAAATAGAGTTTATTATTATCATTTTCTTATCAAACCTAATGGATGAATATCAAGAATATTTTTTTTCATATATAAAAAAAATTTCATTAAAATCATTAAAATATTGTAATTAATTATTTTTATAAATTCAAAATTCCTTTAGAATCATAAATATAAAAATATTTCTTTTTTATATCCAATTGGTTCATATTTTAGTTTCTCATAAATTGGTAACATATGAATAAATTTTATATTTATGTAAACCATAATTTTTATAAGAAATTTAGTACTATTCATAACTACTAATTAAATGTCTACTTTATACCATATTATATTAAATAATAATTTTTTAATAATACATTATTATTTGGTGAAACAAATTCTTGTGTGCAATCCAAGCTATCGAGGAAGGTTCCTCTTGCCTGTAACACAAGATATTTAGGAAGGATGATTTTTAATGTAACACAATCTTACACATTTTTGAATAACTAAAAGTTATAACATGTATTTAATTTATTTAAAATAGTAAATATATAGTAGATTCTGGAGATATTATATTCCTGTATGCACTTGGTGATACATCTCCTACAGACTATCAAATACCAAGATAATAATTTAGATATTTAGGGTATCAAATTCACCCAAATGATATTTAAATTGCATCCTCCCAATTTAAACTCAATCATGGTGATAAATTGTTTGTTACTTCATATGTTTTAAACCCCACATCTTGATAAGGATTCATAAATTATATTCTATAAAATAGAGAATGGAAAGGTCAAATTTCTCATGGAATACCCTGAAACTAGGTCTCCATGTAATAGAAAATCTATGGAAATTTGAGATACATACTTATATGAAATTTATAAATATTTCTAGGGTGTTAATGAGGTCATAAAACACAAATAAGTGAATGATCAATATAATTTTGAGGGCTCAAATCCATAAATCTGTGATGACTTATATGTCCATCAGTTCAACAAAAAATAATGTATTAGGGAAGGATTTTTTTCAAGATACATTCCCTAGTGTTGAGGTATTATTTTACTACCTAGGTATACTTACATGAAATATTTCTATAAATAGTATTTCATCACTTGGTTTTGCTTTAATATATTTCCCCATTCAGTAAAAAAATTATATTGATTCAGGAAGCACAAAATGAAAATTTTAAAAGATCAATTGACCTATAAAAGAGTCACAACACTAACTATAATTCTTTATCAATCCTCCAAACTAAATATGGTTTATAGATTAATCTCTAATCCTAAAAATTGATACTACTGGTTCATCAATAATATTTATTCCTCAAATTGTTTAACTGTAAACAATGATTAATTTACGAGGACATTGCATTGTTCAAAGGTTGGCATGAAACCCTTATCATCCTTCGGTCATGGGTTGAAGACTCTCAGACTTTCTAGATTTGATTGGTCATCACCCAAAAATCAGTATTCCTTTTCTAATACAAAACTAATATAATTTCAATAATAAATAAGATGGAAATCCTTGAATAAGGGTAATTTCTAAATATCCTTTAAACTAATGTTTTCAATACAACTTCAATACATAAATACTTTATCCCTTTATTTTCCAAATTGGTCCTTCAATGGTTATGATTTTATCCATAATATAATTTATATGATTTATAAATTAAGACACCTTATATTCAATCTAAATCACCTTTGGTTTAACATAGGTTATTCATAGTCATTATCCCTTTAAATTATTCATAATGGTTTGAAAATATAAAGAGGATTTTCCTAAGAATATCCCCTAAGAGTGTCAAACTAGGGGTATATTAATCCCATTATCATGTACCAGGTTTCCCTAAGTTAGGGTTGAAACATCACGTTAGTGTTATTATTCCTAGGTACATCTTTGACAAAACTATGCCCGCTTATAGTATCCATTTATGTATGTATTTCTAGGAATAATCACATAATCTATACCATTCAAAAATTATAGTTTGTTCTTCTATACTTAAACCCATAATCTACCTTAGGGTTATTTTCTATAATCTATGTTTTCAAAAATCTATTTGACACGGTTGCAACCAAACCTCCATTGATACTGACTGTAGCGACCCGATCCCAAAAATCCCTAATCTGGTGTCTTCTATTAATTACATTGACAAGATTACATGGAATTAAATCATGAAGGAACAATAGTTTAGTAGTATTGGTAAACTAAATACATACATGAATCTATTATTATAAAAGAATATACTAATTAAAACATAATTATTTTCTCTTCTAAATAAATATCTTTGGAGATAACCCCAATCCATATAGTAAATCGTTACATATCATTCATAGTATACATTTTTGATTATTGGGTAATTAAACATAATAATGGCATTGTAAAATGCATTATAAGGTAAAAATAAAGAATAAGCAACAATGAATCAATGAGAATAGTCAATATGTAAAGGTAAATAACATTACACACATCCCATTAAAATAATTAGGCAGGAAAAAATAAATATGGCCAGTTAAAAACAAAAACAAATTACATTTAAAAAATGAAATGAATATGAAATTTATACATTGATATTTTACCACAAAATCTCAAAAATAAATAATAATTGGAACTAATATTAAGGAAATCATTAATTATCGGATGTTGTGGTTCTAGGTAGATGGAACCATTAGTGTCCAAGCTATTCAAAAGACTATTTTAATATTAGCTGGAAACCCATCTATTTTGTTTAACTAATTCATATAATGATACTACAGATTCATTGAGGGGAATTCATGAACTTGTCCACAACTAGTAGTTATTTCCTTAAATGGTCCCAAACATGTGTATTACATTTCCAAAACATTCCTCATATTGAAAAAACAATAGGACTTACCAAACAATCCTATTAAATAATATATATGGATTTATCAATATATCCCAAAATAATCAAATAAAATTAAATGTAAACACCTAATGAAAAATGTTACATAGATTAGGAAATAATAATATCCATGAAAAATGACATGGATATTTATTATTTATTCAATGACAAATGATCATAAAAAGTTGTATATTTCAAGGGGACTAAAAGAAATCAAGGAAGTGAATTTGAATACTACCCTAGGAAAAATATAATCATCATTCATTCATAGAAAAAGTTATTATGGTGCTAATATAACATAACAAAAGTGGAGTAAAATAAAGTGGTTTTTTTGTTTAATTAATGGAAATATTGTAAAAAGAAATTTTAAAAACATTCTTGAGGAAAATATCCTTTTGTTTTGAAAAAACTTTTGAAAATGTATTTATTAGAAATTACTTCGGAAGATATTTACATTATAGTGTATTATTTTAAACATACAGAGAACGGTTCAATGAAATTATGGCGGGTAAATCCGACTATGTCGTATGAGGTAAAAATGACATTTCTTTTGCATAGTTAAAGGATAAAAAATGCCTTATTTAGAAATTTACAAGATTATTTCTTTAAAAAAAATGGTAAAAGAATTTTTTTAAATATTTTTGATAAAAAATAATTTTAAAAACATTTATAAAAACATTTTTATAAAACATTATTTATAGAAGAAAGTTGATTATCTAACTAAAGATATATTCAATGTCGTGTTTTCTAAAAAAAATTCTAAAACATTTTGAGTACCAATGATTGGAGAAATGGTACTAATACTTGAAAATGAACATGAATAACCATATGATATAATATGAATGTTTTTATTGAACAACAATTATATACATTCCATGAATTGAAATACCATTGAAAGAACATTAATATTATTGTTGAGGAAAATAATCTATAAAGATTCCAAAGTATCCAATACCACTTTAATACATTTTAAATAATAATCCGAATGGTAGAATAAAATTAAATGAAATATTAAAATACCATAAAGATAAAATGATCAAGATATAATATAAAAAAGGAGTAGTATATACACCACATAGAAGATGTAAGTGGTAAACATGAAATTTATCGCATAGATGTAATAAGTGAGATGATAATCTCTTAGCCTTGTGTTTCCTTTTGGTTAAATGTAAATTAACATCATTTATATTTATATTATGTTAATTTTATAATTCCTAGAGATTTTTTTAAATTTTTATCATTACATTCATTTATCTTTTTAGTATTTGTTATACAACTATATAAATATTTATTATTATGCTGGTTGTTTTTACCAAATTGGGTTTATGTGCCAAAACTAACTTTGGTAGGCCGATCATCGTAAACGGGTTCATTATTTATCATATCCATAATAATAATACTGAAATAATTATTTTAATTATGTATAAATTTTCTCTTAAAAACAATAATTAAATATGGTTATGAAAAAATGAATCAATGTTACGATCCCAGAGACGGTAGGCCGTACATATTCATGAGTAATATTCTCATTTTTCAGTTATCATTATGTAAATAAGTTAAGTTGAATTATATCATTCTAGAATGATAATTATATCATATATTACATATTATTTAATCATATATACTTATATATATAATTATTGTGATCTAAAATAAATCACATCATGTTGATGAACCAATAACCCACACATCCAAAAATGACATTATCACCATTTTTGTGAAAGGGTAATAAAGATAATGATATATATATATATATATATATTTAAAGAAATGTAATTATTTAATTAATATTATATATAGGAGTTTTATGTAAAATATTTTTAATTAAAATCATCTTTTATACATTGCATGTATAGTGTGAATGAAACACAATGCATCAAAGGGGCATTAGTCCACACTTCCTCAAACGATGTTATCGTATTAAAGTGAAATGGAATGTATTAATGTAATGTATAATAAAAGGATTAAATAAGTATATATAAATAATAAATATGATATATATCATATATTAAAGTAGTCTCTATCATAATGGTCTCGATGATAAGTGGAATAAGAAAAATGAACAATCGTCGTTTCATGAGGTAGTAATTTTCCAAACATAGAAACAATATGTTTATTAACAATTACATTTAGGTGTGTGTATGTATATGTAGAACCCTTTAAATAAAAACATACTTGTATATTTATTATAGTGTTTTTTAATATAATTATGTAATAAAGAGATTTTATGGGGTGAATAATTGAAATTAAACTAGGGAGTTTGAGAGAAGATGTAACCACTTAATAGGGAAACTTATTTTAGTTTGTATGAAAGGGATTACATGGATGGATTCCTACCAAAATGGAGGATTAAAGGTATTAGGAAGGTGTTTTGGGAAGATATATTGGCATATATTTTCCTAACCTATATAGTTTTAGAGATGTGAGGAATGGGGAGAGTTGGTGACCCTTTATAAGTGAGGAAAATGACACACTTGGTATTTATGAGAATAAGTTAGGTGTAACCACGTTTTTACAGAACCAAAAGTCATAAAAAACTAAAACAAATCAATAATGGAAGGTTAATTGAAAAATTATGTCAATAAAATGTGTTTTTGACTTATGGATGGGTAATTTGGCCCCTTAAGTTAAAGGTTTATTCCATTATAAAGCATAATTATTTTTAATAATTGTAATTAATTTTAATCACTTTCACTAATAGTTTTGGTCAAAAATAATGTTTTTATAATTATTAAATATAAATTATTATGATTATAAATAATGACTTAATTATTCCAAATTCCAATCACAGATATGGTAGAAATTAAGTTTAAAAATCATCCTCCAAGAGGGACGAAAATGCATGTTTTTAAAGAAAACACGTATGAAGGTTTTATATGTTTTTTTAATAAATTTCATGGTGAAATTTATTCCAATGACATAAATTATATTAATTAATAAAAATAATGTATAGTTAAAAATTAAAACAAATTAAAATTAAAATGTATTCTTATAAATAAATTAAATGCAATAGAAGTTTTAAACTAAAATTTATTATTTTTAGAAATTCGTTAAACAATGAAATGTTTCAAAAAAATATAAAAAAAATAACTGTATCCAAATTCAAATAATTATATTTTAAATATAATGTTTATTTTTACATATTAAATTAATTAATTTTTCAAAATTTTTATTTTGAATGGGGTATCTATTAAAATGATGTAAAACTTAATTTATAAAATATGGCTTTTTATGTGTAAAGTATATTTTGTTCTTATCATTTCCTATATGACCTAATAGATAAATGTCTAAAATATTTTATTAAATATATAAAAGAAAAAATTCATTAAATTCACTAAATTAATGTATTTAAATATATATATTTATGACAAAACTCTTTTAGAAGAAACAATAAAATACTATTTCTCTTTATATCCAATAGGTTTTTATTTTAATTTCTATTTAATTATTGACCAATGAATTAATTTTGTATTTATGAAATCCATAATTTTTATAAGTCAGTTGTTACTATTCCTAAATACTAATTTAGTATATAGTCTATATCATATTATATTAAATAATAATAGTTTAATAATACATTGTTATTTGGTGAAACTAATTATTACGTGTAATGCATGCTATTAAGGAATCTTGCTCTTGCGTGTAACACAAGCTGAAGAGGAAGGATGATCTTGAATGTAACAAAAGCTAAATCAGTGCTAATTTTATTAAAAGCTATATCATTTATTGAATTTATTTAAAATATTAAATATATAGTAGAGTCTCTAGATATTATATTCCATTATATGCTTGGTGATTCATTTCAAAAACACTATTGAATAAAAAAAATTTACCTTAGCTTTTTAGGGATTTACAAGGATAAAGGGTAATCATTCACCATGACAGTTCGAGACATTCATGATTATGGGGAGATTCAGGTGGGTATCATATTAGTTATAAAAAAACATAGAGGTTCTGATCCATTCCCTATATCTTCAAGGTATCTCATCTACTCAATTATCATTCTCTCTTGTCTCATTTTTTTAGCCTAAGGAGGTTGGGTTATACATAGATACATCCTTCAAGGAGTATGCTATTCATATTGTGGATCATATCATTATGGTTATCTAAAGACATTTATTTACCTTAGTATAAGTTCTATTAGATCACAACAATTTACAAGATGAGACCTGGGAGTGGGAGGTTGACATACGTGCTCATTCCCCAGAGTTATCATCACACGAATCTTGACAAACCATTAAGTGGAAATTTATAAAAAAATTACTTTAAGGGGAGAGAGATTGTATGAAACTGGGTTTTTATATGAGGAGAATACATTTTTTCTATTTCAATGCCTAATTACAGTTTAATGTGAATACCCTATGAGATTATGGGTGATAGGGGTTGTCTGGGGCTAGTTTAGAGCCTAGAACCCATGTTTTTGGGAGAAAAATGATTACCACATAGTTAATATGAATCATTCAGGGTGGCATGGTTACTTTTAACTATGTGAGGACTTAAAGTGTGAAGTAGGATCTCTCATAAGTTTAAAAACATTGCAATTTTATGTTCATTCCCATGCCGGTACATCTAAAGTTTTTGATAGTGGGATTATACAAGGCTCCCACAAAGTTAGTAAAATCTATCATGGAAACTGTGAAAAGTTCTCTTAACTATAATAGTGGTCACATGGTTGGGGAATGGGTTGGACAACCACTTGGAAAAACTATGTGACCTGGGGATTTGTGAAAAATTACAATTTTCCATTAATTAATCAATTATTTCAAACCTAATTTTCTATTCTTCTCGTATTTTAGATAGAATCTCCGGGAGATCTCATTTAAAGGGAAATTTTTTCTTTTGATATATCTCCTCCATATTATCTAGGATTCAAGTAGAGAACATCTCATTAGATTAGAAATAATGAATACTCCATTACCTTTGTTCCATTTATCATTCTTCTTATTATCAACTGTGCTATTTTACTTCATGGTAATATTCCATAATTTAAGGTTCACTTTCTATTCTTATTTTTCTTTACATATATGTTGAATGAAGAGTTGATACAGGATATGAAATCTAATGGTGAACTATAGTAGCTGGCATATACCTTTTAGTCTGTGTTATTGATTTATTAATCTTTTTTTTATTGTTCTTCTCACCAAACATTATAGCTCAACACCAAAATTGAATTGTTTATTTCAATTAAATATAAAGGAACCTATTAGGGATTCCCTTAGTTACTTTAAGGCATGTCAGTGATTTTTTCCCAAAAAAAAGCCACCCATGGTGTGTGCCATGTACATTCCTTGAGTTTCCCTTTGATGAACCACCCATGTGGTGTTTGTAAGAGCTTGTGTTTTAGATAATTCCCAATTATAAATTAATTGAATTGAAATGATTGTGTAAGATATTTTTTTCCTCCTCACCTTGTAAAGTATGATGTGTAATTATTTGATTGATTAGTTGGTATTACATGTGAGTTGGTGAACTCATTGAATGTAATTGAATCGGAATAGTGAAAATATTCCATGGATGTAATTGGATTCATGTGAATTTATAAATAGAACAAAGAATGAATGGTTACATTAGATTCCATATATGTTTCCCCATTAATTCAAGAATATAATATTTAAATCTATGGATGGATATTTCTCTTTGAGTCTTGATTCTGTTGGATTACATGGGCCTTGCTACTCATTGGAGATAATTTGTCTTGGGATCACAATGGACATTGTTGATAGACATTCTCCTTCAACACCAAATAAAGCCTATCCAAGTTTCCATTGAGATGATATTAGGACTTAATGTTGATGGATTTATATTAAAAAGCTTGAATCCATACATTCTTGGACTGAAACATCTAATTATATGGCACAACCATGGTAAATGGGATATGAATGGTTATACCAATCAACCATAGTTGTTTTGAAATTACTATTTTTCTGTAAATAAAATGGTTTTTCATTATATGTATATATGTATGGTGAGGATGTGGTAGTTAATTTTGTTGCAATACTTCCATGTGATAGGATCCTGGCACTTTATTTGGAGGGAGCCTTGTATGGATATACATTATCACTTGATTTGTTATACATTCCATGGGAACTTTAATTTCATACTACTTACCTACATTACTTTCACACTACCTAGATTATATTTTATAGGCTTGATTATTATAGATCTATTTTTGGTTACCTATAAGGATTGTATCTGAGACCCTATTTAGACTATTGTTGGGTACCTAAATGTTCATTATGGATGTAGGTAGGGATTGAGGAAATACCCCAATGTTTTTTTCTTGTTTTTTTCTATGATTAGGAGAATGGGATCAGTAGGCTGAGATGTGAATTATGATTTTGTCATGAGATATTGATTTTTGGTATTTTTTATTTTGTTTCATGTACAATACTGATTCCATGTATACCTGTTTTGGTTGTTTTGTAAAAACATGACATGTATCACCCTCTTTAGAATATTAAACTACTTTTGACTTTTTTTAAATATTCCATTCTTTTTATTCATCTTTTTTAGGGATGTTATATCATCATCCTATATTGAATTTTATTTCTATTCCACTGTGTTACACCATTGTAATGAAGGCATAGTCTCCCCATAATCACACTTTTAGTCCTCAATACTAGTGGACAACCTATGGAGTTCAGGGAGACGTGCTTGGGGCCTTAGGGCCAACAAAGATTAGGGTATTGTTGAGTCTCTCTTGGGCCATTCACATTACAATACCCATGTTTTAGACATTCCACGAGATTCCAAAATAGCATATTTTTAAACCATAGACATTATAAGATCTAAATACGGCTATACAGTAGTATTTGGAAAAATATTTAAGTCATTTTAACTTTCGAGACAAAAAATTTCCATACATGTATATTAAATCATTTTATATGAATATAAATTCATTTTAAAAATACACACTAGATGAATATAATAGTTTAGTAATATTAGATACTAGGTAAAAAATATCCCAATTTGGTAAAATATCTTCAATATGTCCCATAATGATCTTCAATATTAGTAATCTTTATAATAATTCCCTACTTGAAACGATTCTTCATATCCTATGGAAAGGAAACATAAGAAAGGGTGAGCTTAGATGCTTCGTATGGTAAATCAAGGGAGATACATAAGCATAACCTCGACACAAGGTTATAGGAAATGACCATAACATTTGAAAACCATAACCTACATATAAAGGATCACAATATCGAGTCATAACATAATGATTGGAAGTTTATATGACATGAATCTTAAGGGATTTGAAGAACACGAGTGATGAGGTAATGAACTTTTAATAAGACATATGTTTTTAGTATAAACATAAATTCATAAAATTATGAACACATATAAATAGATATATTTTAACTCATTAAGGTATGGAAAAAAATCAGTCCCTCATATAAACATACTAAAAAACAATCAAGTCTACAGATAAACACATTGACATGAAAGATAGATCCATGAATAACACTATGAAAAAGTAATCAGGTACTTTTATAACATTGTGAATCTATAATGTGGTTAATGCACATAATTGTGAAAATTTAATTTTTTCACACATAACATGATGAACATGTAATCAGGTTCAAACATAAATTATTTACTAAGTAGTTATCCATCGTTATGTAATGTATTAGAGGGAGTTATATGTCCCATACCTAAAAAATGAAAATCATATGTTTGTGTGCTCTGAGATCATAACACCATAATCATATCATAACCCTTGAAATTAAATGGATTTCATAATCTTGTAATTATAACAAAAAATGTGCAAGAGAAAAACATTTCACAATCATTTCATCATTTCATCATAACATAACCCGTTGAAAAAGAATCAGGTTTCATAATAATTTTACAATGGAATAACCCAAGGAAGGGAAATGGGATTCATAAACATATTTTCAGGATAAATCATATAGATAATGGAGAAGAATATTACCCTTGGGTTATATCCCCAAAAGTATGACTTATATCTAAGTATTTCATCTTAGATGGATAATGATTTTAAAAGTCCTCTTTGAACATTTCATGAGGAAAATAGAATTTCTTTGAGACTAAATTTTTTAAACTAAAAATTCATATAAAATTTCAAAATTTATTTACATTGAAAATAACAATTTAATTTTTTTAAATGAATCTTAAAATAAATAAATGTTCATGTCAATAGAAAATTCCTTTATTGTAAAATATGTTAAAAAAATATTCATTTCACATATTTGGTAAAATAAAAAGAAGATTGTTTAGAAAAATAAATGGATATTAATTTATTTATTTTTCAAAAAAATTATAGATTAAAAAATTTTAATTAAAAAATAATTTTCATAATGTTATGAAACGATTTTAAACCTTTTTAGAAACTGTGTTTTTTGTATGATTTTTTTTCAAACGAAGAGATAAATAAATACCATTATTCATGAAAACATCTTATCAATTAATTTAATTAACTCTGGGATGAAAAATTGTACTATTATCTAAAAAAATCATCAGTAACCATAAGATATGAAAATTACATTGAATTATAGAGGTGTATATCATAAAATTTCAACATTGGAGACATAATCATAAACAATCCTGATAAAGGATTAAATTGCAACATAAATCCATTACCACACTAGAAATTTTTTGAAAAAAATATTTATGAAAGAGGGATAATAAGATGGATATGAAATCCCTATATTTTTCTAGATAATAATCGTAAAATAAATATATTTTCCATAATTACACCACATAATTTAAATTGGTGGTGAACAATATATTTTTCCCCTAGAAGTAAAAAGTGAGACAAAAATCCATTACCTCTTTAGTAATCTTTTAAATCATATACCCTAATAAATAATAACATCAAATGATACTTTTAATATCCTAAATATGTGGATAATTTTGATATAAAATTTCAAATTACCAGTATATACACTACACTAAATAAATGGGTGGTGAATTTGAATATGTATCCCAAAAATAAAAGAGATACAAGAAATCTATTACCTTAAGTGTTGAATTCCTCTACACACAAATGAACCAATTATATACTAAATAAAAGTTTGATATAAATTGATTAAAGAACTATATTCATATATATCATAACTTATATGGAATTATTATGATATTTTATTACCTATTTATTAATAATTCAATATTAATGTCAAATTTTGGGCAATAAATACTTTTTTCATCTTGTATATTTTGATTTTTTATTTTAAGTATTTTTACTATGGCCATGGTTACATCATATAAAGAATAATAATAATAAAATAATTATCATATTTATACATAAATTATACATTTATGACTAGTTATGAAAGGGATTTTTTAGATATGATGTGCATTACAATCCAGGAAATAGGAGACTATAGTTACACATGAGTAATGTTTCAATTTTTCAACGATCATTATGAAAAAGAGGTAAGCTGAATTTTATTTTACCAAACTAATAATAATAAAATAAATAACACATTATTATTATATATATATATATATTGTTAAATAACATCTATTTGGTCGGGTGATTAATATAGAGAGTCACACCACTTTGTGGAGGCGGTAGTCCACACATACATGAATGACGTTCTAATATTTTACTGAGTGAAAGGTTATAATTAAAATGATATATTATATTTTAAGAGTTATTAAAATTTCATTAATATATTAATTATGTCATATATATATCACACATATTTATTAAATTTATCATTATTTTCTCCCATGTAACGAATTAGAGGAAAAAAACACATCCCTTCGTGAGGTGGTTGTCCATTGTACACATGAGCAGCGTTATGGTATCAAATATGTAAAGAAAGGTTAAAAATAGTATATGATATAAATATTACTTTGGTATAGTTATTTTAAAAATAAATTATATATATATATATTATATCCATCTTCATTCCCAATAGTAAGAGGTTGTAATTGATAAAAAATGAAATCTGTTCATGAGGCGCTAGTATGCCAAACATGTGAATAATAATTTTACAACCAATTTGATGAGTGTATAGATAGTTTTAGGTCATTTACTTAACAAAAAACCAAAAAATATATTTAATATAAATATTTTATTATATAATAATGTTTGAATAATAATTGAATTAGGTGGAGGATTAAATAAAATAAAAAATATTATTAATGAACATTACCTCTTCTTCGAGTACCCTCCTTAGGTTTTCAAAAAAAGCCCACAGAAGTTGGATTTCATCCCAAAATAAGGATTATTTAATGGGATGGTGGAATTTGGGATGTTATTTTTGTAGTTATTATACAAAAACACTATTTTAATGAGTGATGTAGAGTGGAGTAGGGTAGCCTTTTATAATTGAGGTGATTGGCACACTTGCAATTTTTTTGAAAAGAAAATGGTGTACACATTTTTTATCCTTAAAATGGATAAACAGTTTCTTATTATCTTTACTAATAAATTATAATTTCAATATATTATTATAAAAATTATTTTATTTAAGTTTCTTGGTCATTTCAACCCTTATCTTTTCAGTTTAACTACCCATAAATCCATTTTTACCGTTAGAGGGAGAAAAAACATTAAATGTTTTCAAATAAAAATTTTGTAATAAATTATTTTTAAATTATTATATAATATAAAGTAATTTTATTCAAAATATGGAATCCATTTTTTTAAATTCAATTAAAATATCTATATAATTTTAATTTAAAATTAATCATATAGGCGTGATGAGAAAAGGACTTTCCAATGAGAATATGTTCTAAATATTATAATTTTTTAAATAAAAATTAAACATGAAAATGATTAAAATTATCTAAATTGGATGAATAGATATATAATTGAGAAAATAATAATTTAAAACTAATTTATACTATAATTTAACTTAATTAATATTTTAAATGAGGAGATAATTTTCAATTACAATTCACTATTTTTCACTATTCAACAAAAAAATTTATATCTCTATAAAACTATAAAAAATTTACCCTTGGATATTTTTTATATGATTATTTAAAATTTGAGTTTTATTTTTTCAAAAAATATTCTAAAATTTTCAAAAAGAAGTTTAAAAAAAGATGTGTAAAAGGAAAAAAATTATTTTTCAAAAATATACTCATTTTTTGCATAAAATGGATTTATTCTTATCTATTGACAAGAATACACATAAGATAAATGTTCAATTGTTTATTAAAATCGTGATATATAAATTTAATTAAAATTTTTCACCAAAAGTGGTTGTTTAATGAATTGATAAAAAGTGTTTGTTTTCCTATAAAAAAGATTTTTCATAAAATGAATTCAATTATTTTTATTTTCTACTAAATGGTAACCGAATAATTTATAAACATGTGTAAAACCTATATTTTTTATAATTTATTTTATTATATTTATAACCTCCATTCTAATGGCTAGGTGATATCTATCATAGAAAAATATTTAAATAATATGTCACATGTTGTATAAGTTGTGTGTTGAGTGTAATAAATGATGAACATAGTGTTAAATGAAAAGAAAAATACCAGAATGATTAATATAAATCGAAAAAATACCTTTCAAAAAATCTTATGGTTTTATATTATTTCCTATTATAACGAATTTCTCCCCAAAACACGGCTCAGTCATGAAAGGTTTGACATTTGAAAATCCCTTCATAGAAACCCACATAATAAAAAAGTGTTAATAAAACATACATTTTAAAAGTAGAAAGGGATGTGTGAATTTAATCTATAAAAACTCATAAAAGGTTGCCATTTAGGATAACATATGTGTGATGTGAATACATGGGCATCGATGAAAAGAGTAAATTATTATAGAGAGCTATAGAGATCATTGATCCTAAGAAAGTGGGTGATTCAGAGATGGTTAAGGACCAAGAAATCCCTAAACCAAAGAGGCATGAAAATGGTCATCAATATCATAAAAAATGATGATAATAGGAATTTTTTTTATTTCAATATCCTTTCCTTAATATTGGGGATTTTATTTTCCATATCTAGTGAAAACATTTGTATATTTACTTACATGATATCATTTGATTTCATAGAAACAATTTCATCCTTTCATTAGGACATGATAAATTTCTAGTTCATCTCTTACTCCATGAAATGAAGATGAATTTTTTAATTGATGACAAACTAGAGGATCATAATGTCCATACAAGATTGATAACTCATTCCTCTTTTCTCAAGCTATCATTATTAAAAAATGGTTATCCCATTTTATTCAATAAGGATAAATCATTATATTATTTAACAATACATTAGTCAATAGAACCTCATCAATAGTTCAACATAAAACATTCCATAATAGGTTAACGTTATGAAACATAAAAAATGAAAATTTTATAAGTAAGGCCACTATATTTCTCAAAATTAATTTACATCAATCCCTATATATCATAATGTGGCTCCTGATTGTCCCATACCAAAAATTTCAATACTTTGGTCAGTTTTTTTCTAAAAACAAGCTAATAACCTAAATTAGGATAAAAAAATATAAAAAATACATTCTTAATCGTTCCTTATATAAAAAAATGGTTATTTGAAAAATTATATAAGTCCAAAAATTTATTAAACTCCACCTATGATTAAATAAAACACTTTTTCAAAAAATAAATTTTCAGTTCCAAGGTAATCGATACTATCTAATTTACCTATTTATAGCCAAAATATAATTATCCAAATATAATTATCTCAACATTGAAAACATATTATATGTTTTCTTACCTATGAAAAAGTATCACTTTTATATTAAATAACCTTTATAGTATATTGTGACAATTTAACCCATTTTTTAAAATCCTTAATGAAAAACATACATTGAACAAACCTTTTATATTTTAAGATTCACATGACATATTCATTTAATTCCAATACAAAAACACAACAATAATCCCACTTACTTTTAAAACCATTAACTATTAATCATGGTATTATTCAATAATACTTATTTTCATTCCTATGACATTTAAAGTCTCATCATTATTATAAATATAACCATCACTCACACAAGAATGTGGAATATCTTGATGTTATTTTCTAATATGTCATAAATATTAGTAATTCCATTTTATTCCATATTTAATACATTCAATAGTCTATGATACCTTAAGGATAAAATTAATTTTATCCATTTCACTAAACAAAATTTTTATTTTTTTATTAGGAGTTATATTCTTTTTGTTGTTCATTTACACACCCAAAAAACCATTACGTCCCACTTAGTCATTCTCTCGAGTGCTTATTCCCACATTATCAACATATAGGGAACTGAATCTTCATTAATCAATAGTATCCACTATCTAAACACTCAGTGACCCCTATAATTATATTATTTTGTGAGTATGAGTGTTGGAAATTGTTAATAATTTTGTTTGATAACTAATTAATCATAATCACAATATCCATTAATCCTCTCATCATCCCATTTATATGATAATTAGAAAATTTCCAGTAAAATTCAATGTCAACCCAGCTTCTTTTGGTTCCTACCATTAACTAAAACCAAAAAGAATAGTGTTAGGAATGATAATCCTAATGTAAAACCAAATACTCATGAAAATTAATTATAGGATGTCTAAATCATGAAACTATCCTTTTAATATATGACACCTTTGGTTTATCCTATTCCATTCAATGTCATCATGTATTTAAATCCTTAATTATGGTTTGTAAATAGTTTGTGAATTTCCAAAGCATAACCCCCGGAAATTTAAAACCATGTTTGCAGCATGGGCCATTTTCATGCACTAGGTGATGATAAAGTCTTGCTCAATGAACCAAATTTATAATAATTACCCCCTGTAACCTCTTTTACAAATCCACTTACACTTATAGTATTAAAAAAGGTATGTAATATTTTGGAATCCACATTCTCTATCATTTACCAAAACATGAGGAAATTTTGTTATAATTTGACTCATCCTTATAATTATAATTAGATATATCGCTTGACACATCCTTATAAATTTCCTTATATAATTCAATAATGATTTCTCATCCTAGTTTCCAATGGTTAAATAAATCATTATTTTGATACCAAGTACAGGTACATGGGATTTTCATATATTTATATTGTAAATTTTTAGATGAAAATTATATATGTTACACAAAAAAATTCTAGAGGATCATTATAGTTTATTATCTCTTGAGACAGGTGGATTGTCTTTTATTTTGGTGAAATATATTCATCATCTCTTATAATGAACTTTTCCTTTAGTGCTCTTTAAAAACATTCCCTAGTTAAAACTTTTCTTCATAACATGGGGGAATGAAACAAAATAATGGGTACGCTAAAATTCTTAGTAAGGGTGTTTAAGGGATATATATAAGAATAATAAGAATATTTGGGTTTGCAGACATCAGAATAAAATTTTAAAACCATAACCTACAAATCAATTACTGTAATCTTGATTCAGGACATAAATATTGGATATTCATAAGACACGAATCATAAGGAAATCAAAGAACATGATCCATTAGAGCAAATAATTGTAATTAGATATTGATTTTTGGAATAAGAATCATATTATAACATTATGAATATTTATAAATAGATAAAGGTTCACTCATTACATTAAGTACATTAAATCATGCCCTTACATAAACTTATGGACATGTAATCGGGTCTACGCATAACAATATGGACAAGAAAGATAGGTCGACTCATATAACTTTGAAAATGTTACTAGGTTTACACATAACATTGTGAACTTGTAATCAAGTTAAAAAATAAAATTATGAACATATAATCAGGTTTACACAAAACATTGTAAACATATAATGAGGTTCGTTCATAACATATTTATTCGTGAGTTATCCTCTTTACCCAATCCATTAGAGGGAGATATAGGTCCCACTCATCACATAATGAAAATCATATTTATATGTGAAACAAGATAATATAAGATTCATATATCATAAAACATGAAATTATATGGGTTTCTTTAAAATTTAATCATATCATATCCTATTGAAGAGAGACAACTTTCATAATCATTTTATTACATCATCATAGAATAACCCTTGGAAAATGATGTCTGTTTCATAAGAATTTTATCATAGTATAACTTATGGATGAGAAATGGGTTTCATTAAAACATTTTCATGGAAACCCTTTCTTAATGTTAATAATAATTG
Organism: Viscum album; assembly: GCA_963277665.1. Taxonomy (NCBI): domain Eukaryota; kingdom Viridiplantae; phylum Streptophyta; class Magnoliopsida; order Santalales; family Viscaceae; genus Viscum; species Viscum album. The sequence goes on along the minus strand of OY728157.1, from coordinate 436,725,326 downwards.
TATCCTTGGTTAATGTCCAAAAAACAATAATTTACGTCAATGGGTATCATCTTAGATGGTTAATGGTTTTGAAAGATCACTAAGAACATTTTTTGAAGAAAATAAATTTATTTGAAAATAACATCATTAAAACTAAAAGGTTATAAAATGTTTTGAAAATAAATTTCATTTTAAAAAAAATCCAAAACATATATTGGAATATTTAATGAAAGTAATGTTCATGATGGTGGAGTATTACTGTCATATAGTATACATCAAATAATTATTCCATTCAAATTTTTGAAAAATCCAAATAAGAATTTTATTGGAGAGGTACATGATTATTCATTTAAAAAACTTTGATAAAAAATTAAATAAATTTTACAAATTCCATTAATAAATAATTTGATAATTTTTTAAATCCTTTTGACTAAAAATTCAAAAAAAATGGTTTTTGGATGAAAAATGTTTTTCCATAATAGAGATAAATAAAGACGATACTTTTTAAAAATAGTATTTAAATTATTTTAGGTACCAAAGAGTGATAATACAGTATTATTAGTAGAAAATAGTATTTATTACTAGAGGATAACACAATTCATGATAATTTCTGAGAGGTAGATCATAACATTTCAGCATTGGAGACTTAATTATAAACAATCCCAAGAAATTATTAGATTGCAACATAAATCCAATGCCACATTAGTAATAATTTGGAACATAATCCCCAGGAAAGAGAGATCCTAAAATATATATTTTATCAATATAATTTTAAGTAATATCATCATAAAATAAATTTATGGGTAATATATACACCGCATAAAAAGAATAGGTGAGAAATATGACATGTTTCTCCAAAAAGTAAAATGTGAGGCAAAAATATATTTATGATTCAATTATCATATGAATCGTAATACCCAATAAGTAATAACATAAAATAAAACTTATAACAACATTAAAAGGTGGAGATTAGTGGTATAAAATGTCAATGGGGGAGTATATAAACCACACCAGATAAATGAGGGGTGAATTTCAATATGTCTCCCAGAAATAAAAGAGAGATTATGAATCCCTTAACTAAAGTCTTATTTATACACATTCAAAACTCCTGTATAATAAATCTTAGTATACACTAATTTGATAATAGAAAAATACTCCTAAATTTCATACAACATATAACATTATTATGATATTTTATTCCCTTTATTAAATATTCCATTTTAATGTCATGTTTCAAGAAATAACTGCTCTGTTATTCATCTATATTTTGATTTTTATTTTTTGGTGACCATACATTGATAATTGTTCCATCAAATATAGAATGATAATAAAAACATAATTATTATAATTTTATGAACAATAATGAAAGATGATTCTAAGATGAATGGATAAGTTTATAAAGAGTTCTTAGATCATTTGGGGAAGTTCACATAAAGATAAAGTATAACATGACGTTGTAAATAGAGTACTTTTTGGTGTTTCTTTAACACCCAAAACACATTATCATCATTGCATTCTCTTATTTTATTAAACACTTATTCTTAAAAAAATATCTATTGGAAAAATGTAATGTTGAATCCTCATACCATATATATAATCCAAGAGCATTAAATTATTCTAACCCATAATTTAATTCTACATATAACATGGATGAAATTTATATTAATAAAATATAATCCCAGTTTAGAAACAATCACTTGAAGTGTTTTATATCAAATTCTACATGGTCACTCTAATACATATAGATATGTCTTAAGATAGAACCTTTATCATTCCATGTGGTAAATAAATAAATCATATGTTATCTTAAACAGAACATTTTATCACATGAAGACTATATAGTCACTCCAGTATATATCCAACATTTATAATCTATCACATGATCACATAACTTGTCTATGTGGTTATTTGGTACCATTGAATGGTTACTAAAATAATTGGTGTTTTTTTTGAAGAATGGATATACAATGTGCTCAGTTCACTTCATCATGTCATCAGTCTGATTGGTCTTTCCATTTCATGGTTACCCAAGTTGTCAGTTGATGAGTTAGTATGAAAATGATCATGGTAAATTAGATAGGCATGTTGGGGACCAATATTCTATAGTCACTTTAACAATTTTAAAAAATTCACCAAAGTTAAAAATGTCTTTATGTAGTTGATATAATCTTTCTTAGGTTAGATATATTACACTTATGGTCATTGGAGGATATATATAATTCACACTCTTTTTGAACCACAAACACTAGTCTAGTTTCAAATAATATTTCCTTGAACATCTGGATTTTTGGATGAGATAAATCTTAGTAAATTTTCAATCTATAATTAGAAAATATATATTACTAAAACAAAATACAAAATCTATTACTAATAAAATAAACATGATATGACATGATTAAAATAATGTGTTATTGGAATAATTCATCAATCACACCATTTTGGTGATAAAAAATCTTTGGATAAATTAATACAAACAACAAACTAATGAACCATTAAACTAAAACATCCCATTATACAATAACATTCCATATACAATTCACTCCCCCATTTTTATTATTAAAAATATAGTATAAAAGAGGTTGATAATGTAAATATAGATATAAAAAATGTAATAGATAATATAAGAAAGATAATTTAAAAAAACATGATAAATAAGAATAGACAAGAGATAGAAAAAATATATTTCATTTATTTTGATGAACATATAAAGATTTAAATGTTCCTAGTAAATACCCTAAGTAGAATAAGAATCCATAGGTTGTTGAATTGTTGAAGGTTAAATATGTCTTTTCCATTTCCATAAGTTGGAGCAGATGGTGATACATGGACAAGATGAGGATAATATAATGTTCTAAGAAACAAAATTACATTGGAAACTAGTCATATAAGATGAAGATACCAATGAATGGTAAGACAAAATGTCATGTAGGTGGTGTGGATGGAGAAGTAGTGGTTGGAGAAACATCAGATAAAGCAGAGGAAGGAGTTGAAACAATTGTTGGGGAAAGAGATATTGTAGCACCCTGATATTTTATGAGATAGATTTTTTTAATTTCATGGATGTATTTCATTGTATGCTACAAAAATATTATCTTGCACTATACCAAACACCGTGTTATCATGTAGTATATTAAACAAAATTCTCGGTTTGTGTTACACACAATTTCATGTTCTTTTATAGAATTCATTTCACAGAACACTGAGTATAGATTTTTTTCAATATAAAAAGTACTATGATTGGATTATGTAATAAGAAACACCAAATTAATATTTCAATAAATGAAAAACTAACATCAATGGAATTACACATAAAAGAGACCTTGCTTGATATCTTGCGTTGTACCCAATACCTAGTCTAACTAGACAACTATATATTATAAAAATATTTTAATATAATTGGATATAAACTAGCCATTATAAATAGTATTAACAACATTTTTTATTTTATATAACATAAACATAAATATTATGTATTTTCTAGAGCATGATATAAGAACAAATTAAATTTTTTAGATTAAATAAGTATTATTCGAAAAATACAGTTTGTCACCTTTTAATACAGAACAAATTTTAAATATATTTTTTAACAATTTTATATATATATTTGAAAAAATAAATTTCTTTCTTGGAAGTGGGACATAAAATGTTATCTTTATATAATTTTTTAAATTTTTATCCTAAAATTCATATTTTAAAGAGTAGTGAAAAATATTGCATTTTAATTCAAAACTTCTTTTTCATATAATTCATTTTTATAGTTAGACTATCTTTATAATTGTTTTAAAACTATAATTGTATTGTTTTTTATAATTTAATACAATTTCATTAATTGGAAGTAATTTCTCATTTATATTGGACATAAACACATGCCAATATTTTGATAGGTTTTACATTTTGAAAACTCGCTTTCTAGTTTTGGGAAAGTGAATTAATTTTAAATTAATTAATGAAACTTCTATTATTCAAATTTTGAAAAATGGATTGAATATTGGTAATAAGTGGGTCCAAGATATGTTAATAGGTTACTTTTATTTTTTTGGATATTATGTATAGTAACTATGATAATTATTATTTACCCTCGTTGATAGTAAATAAGGTAAATTATGGTAACATGGATTATAATAGAGATAATAAAATTAACCTAATGCCTGAAAAATACACTTGGATAAATTAAAGTCAACCAATATCACCTAAGGGTCACTATTGATACATTTATTGAATTTCTTTCCCTGAAAGTGATGAAATTATAATTAAAACAAAATAATGTGACAGCATGTCACTCTCTTATCTATTATAAGTATAATAATTTTAATATAGTGATAAACATGATAAATCTTCAAAAATAAATAGTATCCAAAAATATAATTAAATTATCTATATCATATAAATTTACTGATAATTTTTAGAGATTAAATAACAACCATTAATGATGACATAATAGTTACTTAGAAATTATTTTATTGATAGAAATAAGAAACAAATGGTTTCAAAAATATAAAAATAAATATCATATGAACTAATTAATATACTGTATGAATTTTCAAGGTGTTTATGACATGTTAGGAGTGTATAAAATAATTTTTTTTTCAAATTTATCATATTTGTGGATTTTATTTAAAGTCAAATAAAATAATAGTATAAAATTTGACACTATTGATATTTTATAAAACTAACATATTATTAAATTATTTAAAAATAAAAATAATACTTAAAAATTATAAAGTGTAAATTATATGGTCTAAAATTTTATTAAGTAACCAATTATGGAAAATTTTAAAGTCATAAGTATTTATTTATAACTATTTCATATTTATAATATTATAACCTCAAATAAAATTAAATAGATTAAATAATGATAAATCAAAATGATAAGGTCGAAAATAAAATTAAATCATGCCTAAATTTTATTGGTTTAGAGGTATTAGACACATACCCATCCTTCCATAAAAATAATTGAGTTTTGGAGAAATATTAACTTGAAATCAATTTATAATAAATTAATATTTCAAGAATTTCGTAAAGTGACCCTTCACCCTCTAATAAAAGGCCACCACCTCTTCCCACTTACTCACAAATTTAAATCCCTTTGGCTCAGACAACCCCTGCCAATTTACTCTCTGAACATCCATAAATTATTTTTAAAGGCCAAACATTGGGTATAAATTCATCCTAGGAAGACCTTTTGTGTAAATAAAAAAGAGATACATAAAAAAGAGGTAATTGTTTTATCACCTCTTTCAAAATTCTTTTCTTATTATACTTCGTCTTCATATGTTGTTTTAGTAAATAATTTATCTTAAACATGATGATATAATATTATAATTATGGTAAAAACTTATACATCATTTTATTCATCGTACAAATAACAATATCACTATTCATTCATACGTATGGCTTACCATCTCTAAACCATGGTGTGATTTGTTTTTCAACAATACATAATTTAGATGGGTATAATTATAACACCCCAAAAATTTTATGGAATGTTGCTATTAAATAATTTCTATTCATTATATATCCCATATTTCATGAATCACTACGTCTTTTGTGAAAAAAAACATTATAGGAGAAAGATTTATTCTATCCTTTAAAAATAAATTTTCCACTTCTCTGTTTTGAATTTCGAAAAACAGTCATCTAGAGTTGTGACCAGGAAGTCCTTTGGAGTCTGATAGAACCAACATTATTATTTGATGAATAATAACATAACCTTATGAATAGTAATATGAATAGAAATATTAACCTTATAAATAGTAAATAATGATAATATATATTTTCATAAGGTAATAAGATTATGAGAAGTTGATTATTTTTTCAATGTAATAAAAAACTAATTATACCTTTAAATTGTTATTTTTAGAATTAACGTTGATTTTATTTAAAGATTAAAATAAAAATATTTAGAAAATTATTTTCAAAAAATGGATTTCATTTTTGAATTCTACATGTCGAAAAATGATTAGGGTGAATTTTTTGTATTTTTCTAAAATACTTTAATTTTCCATGAATAGTAAAAATACAAATTTGATTTTTCAGTAGTTTAATGAAATAATAATTATGAAAGTATTAATATAAAGGCCTGGTCATGTTTTTTACAGTATTTTATTACATGAGGTGTCCCACGTTGATTAAACCATGTGCAAATACCAAGGGCTAGCCTGTGGTTCTGCGAAAACCGCTAATGAGGTGTCCCTTTTAATTAAAAAAACTCTCTCTTAATTGCTATAAATACCCACTCGGCCCCATTGGTTTAATTTCATTAAAAACTCAATATCCTCAAATATCTGGTGGTATTACCTCTATAGGAGTCCTGCCAAGGTTCCCTTAAGCCCCCATGGTCCCATCCTACAAGATCTATGAGTTACTCTACAAGGTAAGGGAATCCTTCACTCTCTTCTTTTAGTCAACACTTCCTTTATGTTATCTATTTTATTTTCTATTATCATATTTTGGAGTTTGATTTTATGTGTTCTTATTACTGAACTTTTTGATTTCAATATGTTGAGATACAATTTTTCACTCATCATATCATTTTATGAAATTTTTATGTGACGTCATTAGGCTGCCAAATTTTCATAAGGGATCTCTCACCTTTTCCTTTCTTTTCAAGTTCATCTCTTCAATTTTTCTCTCCTCACCGACTCTATCCAAATGAACATGATAAACTCCAGTATCATCTATATACTATAATTATATCATGTTAATGGAAGAACTATCATCAATATTCTTACTCCCTCCCTTTTATTTTCATAAACGAAATCAATGTCCACGAGGTTCCAATTTATAACCTTTGTGGACGACAGAGTTTAATTCTTCACTTTATCCTTAATTACAAGTCATGAAAACATTTTAATGGTTTAACCAGATAAAAATATATGTATTTCATCTCAGTAATGTTCTTTAATCATTATACACTCATAATATAAGATAATAATACAAAATAAGTTCATTATTAACAAAACAACCAAGTAAATCTGAATATTTCTAATAAACATTTAACTAATGAATAAGAATCATGTTGTATAACCCAAAATAATTTATATCTATTTAATGTCATTAATAAGATATATAAAAAATTCAGGATGTTTACCCACATTTTAAATGAACTTCCATTCATGAAAAAAAGTAAATGAATCATGAAAAGTAAGGAAGAAAATGCTTCCAAAACAAGAAAATTGAACCTGTTAATCCCATAAAAATGAAATTAATGAACCTAATATGGTTATACTAAATACATTATATGTATATGAGTTTTTTTAGTTATTAATTAATGAAGCTAAATTTTATTATTCAGGTCATTAAAACAAACGAAGAACACACTCGAGCATAAGGTAAGGGATTTCTTAACTAAATTCTCATTCATTGAGTTAAACATCTATTTCATCAATTACATTGTTCCAAGAATATGTGTGAATGACCTATGATTGTTTTATACTATATATCCACTTATATATTATGCATTTTTATTTGTCACACATAAATATTTCATTTATTTATCGTCCCACTAAGGACACAATCTTTGTAAGGGATTGCTTAAACTCAATTTTCATTCCTTGAGTTAAACATCTACTTCATTGGTTATATTGTTCCAAGAATATGTGTGAATGTCCTATGATTGTTTTATAATGTATTTAAAATTACATTTTGTGGATTTTTATTTTTCACACATAAATATTTTATTGACTTATCATCACTCTAATGACACAATCTTTGTAAGGGATCCCCTATCTCACTTTTGTTTAAGAATCTCCCCTATGTTGTGCCCTTTTATTTCTAATTCCTAATGATGGGGTATATTTTTGCACCTCAAAAATACTACCCTTGTGAGATTTAAATAATGGAATACCCATTTAACCCTTGTTAATCCCCTACAATAACACTCGTTTCCATGCCAAATTGTTTGTAAGGGGTTTCTCATCTCACTTTCATTTCTGTGAGATTTTCGTTGTTTGCCACATATTTATTGTATGTGGTATATGTGTACTGAAATTTGATATATAATAACATTATTATATTTTTATTCAAGTTATTCAATGATTCATTTGACATTTATTAAGTTTTGGTCATATGATTCGTCCAATGACATTGTGGTAAGAGACTTTGTGTCAACTACTATTTTGTTGAGACTAACTTTGTGTGTTGCACCTAATAATCCTTATGTGGTGTACCTACTGCCCATTAGAGATCACATTCCATCTTAAATTTTTTTTATATTAAATATCCATAATCTCACATCATGGATATGTTTTTTTAAATAATATACCATTTTACATATGGTGTTTATTTGGAATGTTATTTTAACTATGGAAATATTGATAAATCTGTATACTCTAATCTATATGGATATTAAAAAGGAATATTGATATTATATTTAATAAATTTATAAAGAATGATTTGGACATTCGGTGGTGGGTGGGGCCCTCTATATCCCCTATATGCATCGGTAGGTCTCATGAGACAAATTAGTTGGTGACAAACCCTTCATTATTGTTTCCAAAAATCAGACAGGTTTCCACCCATAGAACTAAACCATTTTTATGGTATTATGGTTTCATGTGCGAGATACATGACATCCAATTAGTAAGTATTCTATTTATTCATTATCAGTTATTACTATCCATGAGGTTTTCATTATGAAAAAATCTATGGATGATTTTTCATTCTCTGTTTATTAATGGCGTGAGTTTTTCATTTATTCAACATGCCATATTGATTATGTCAAATTGTTTACAATTGGTTATTATTGATTCATGTTTCCAGTATTTTTATCACTTAATGAACATTTGAGCACACCCCTTTCATTATTTACTTTCAAAAAGTGAAAAAGAGAAGATCATTTATTGAGTTATTGTGGATGGAATTTTTAGTTTTTTATGTATTGTATTTTGTAACCTTTTCTAATGTAATTTCAGTTACATCTATGCATCTAGTTTCTTCAAGACTACAAAAATGATAATTCCTTTAGGATTTTTGATTCCTCTTAACCATTCCAATATTACAAGCAACGCCTCAACTCCAGCATAGAGGGTTCAGGGTGTTACAGTTGGTATAAGAGGAAGTTTAGTGGAAAACTTGGAAACTAGAGTAGAAAATGTATAGTAAGGAGCATAGCCCTAAGGTAGTATTTGAGGATAAACGTACAAGACTATCCTGGTATTTTGTTAAGGAATAGATTATGTGAATCCTTCTAGAAAATACAACCCTATCTGGACATGAACAGGTAGAGGTGGCTATGGCACAGTGGTACCTAGGAGTGAAAGCTCTGACAAGGAGTTTTGAGATTGACCCGGTGTATCATGGTACATGACAATGGTTCTTGCTGCACTCTTGGTTACGAAACTCTTGGGGGATATGCTTAGGATAATTCATATTTTCTTAAAATCCTATCAAAATTCCTTACACAAGGGAGGAGGTTTTGAGAAATCACACAAATAATTTTGTAAAACTTATTTGGAGAAACCAACATATGGATGAAGAGATATGGAAACCAGAGGATTTTATGAGGAAGAACCACCCACATCTTTTTGGTGGGCTTTATACATAAAATTTCAAGGATGAAATTTCTGAAGGTTGGAATAATATAACTCCCCAAACATTTTACAGTATGTTTCTCTTAAATACATTATGTTCATTAGATAGCCCATATTTCATGAAGCACGAAGTATTTTATGAAACAAAACATTATAGGAGAAAGTTATATGATATCCATTAAAAATAAATTTTCCTGTTCTCTTTTTTGAATTTCAAAAAATATTCATTTAGTGTTGTGACAAGTAAGTCATTTGGAGTCTGATAGAACCAACATTATTTTTTGATCGATAGTAACATACCCTTATGAATAGTAATATGAATAGTAATATGACACTTATAAATAGTAAATAATGATAATATTATATTTTCTTAAGGTAATAAGATAATTATAAGTTAATTAATCTTTCAATGTAATACAAAACAAATTATACCTTTAAATTGTTAATTGTCGAATTAAGTTTGATTTTATTTAAAGATTAAATTAAAAATATGTAGAAAATTATTTTCAAAAAATGGAGTTCATTTTTGATTTATAGACGTTGAAAAATGGTTCGGGTGAATTTTTGGGATTTTCCTAAAATACTTGAATTTTTATTGAATATTAAAAATACAGATTTGATTTTCTAGTAGATTAATGACATCATAATGATGTAATTGATAATATAAATTGATGGTAGACTTGTGTATAGTATATCATGAAATTATGTGTCCCAAGTGGCTTAAACCATGGTAAAATACCATGGTCAATCCCATGGTTTTGTGAAAACCACTATCGAGGTGTCCCTTTTAATTAATAAAAAACCCTCTCTTAATTACTATAAATACCCACTCACCCCCTTCGTTTTATTTCATTTCAAACTCAATATACTAGAATCTATAGTGGTATTACCTCTCTAGGAGTCCTCCCAAGGTGTCCTTAAGCCCCCCAAGGTCCCATCCTTCAAGATCTAGGAGTTACTCTACAAGGTAAGGGAATCCTTCATTATCTTCTTTTAGTCGACACTTCCTTTATGTTATCTATTTTATTTTCTATTCTCATATGTTGGGGTTTAATTTTATGTGTTCTTATTAAATTACTCTTTGATTTTAATATTATTATATACCATTTTTCTCTCATAATTTCATTTTATAATATTTTATGCGACGTCGTTAGGCTACTGAATTTTCATAAGGGATCTCTCACCTTTTATTTTATTTTAAAGTTCATCGCTTTTAATTTTCTCTCCTCGCCTAATATGTCCAAATGACCATAATTAACTCCAGTATCATCTATATACTTGAATTATATCATGTTAATGGAATAACTATTATCAATATCCTTACTCCCATCCTTTTATTTTTATAAATGAAATCAATGTCCATGAGGTTCCAATTTCTAACCATTGTGGACAACGAAGTTTCGTTATTCCCATTCTACTTCATTACTAGTCATGATTCCATTTTAATGTTGAACCAGATAATAATATATGTATTTATTCTCATTAATGTTCTGGAATCCTTAGAAACTCATAATATAATATAATAACACAAAACAAGTTCATTGTGAACAAAACAGACAAGTAAATTAGAATATTGGTAATAAACTTTTAACTAATAAATCAACATATATGACCCAAAATAATTTATATTTATATAATGTCATTAATAAGATATATTAAAAATTCTGGATGTTTAACCACATTTCAAATGAACTTCCTTTCATGAAACAAGTAAATGAATCATGAAAAATAAGGAAGAAAATGCTTCCGAAACAAGAAAATTGAAGCTCTTAAACCCATAAAAGGGCTACGAATGAACCTAATAAGGTTATACTAAAGCAATTACATGTATAGGAGGTTATGGAGTTATTAATTAATGAATCTAAACTTTATTATTCAGTTCATTAAAACAAACGAACAACACACTTGAGTATAAGGTATGTGATTGCTTAACTTAATTTTCTTTCTTTGAGTTAGACATCTATTTCATTGGTTACATTGTTCCATGAATATGTGTGAATGACCTATGATTGTTTTATAATGTATATAAAATTATATTTTGTGTATTTTCTTTTTCACACATAAATATTGCATTGATTTATCATCACTCTAATGACACAATCTTTGTAAGGGATTGCTTATACTGAGTTTTTATTCTTTGAGTTAAACATCTACTTTATTGGTTACATTGTTCCATGAATACATGTGAATGAAATATTATTGTTTTATAATGTATATACACTTATATTTTGTTGATTATTATTTGTCACACACAAATATTTCATTGATTTATCGTCACTCTAATGACACAATCTTTGTAAGGGATCCTCTCTCTCACTTTTGTTCAAGAATATCCCCTACGTTGTACCCTTTTATTTTTAATTCCAAATGATGAAGTATATTTTCGCACCACCCCCATATATCCCTTGTGACATGTAAATAACAGAATACCCCTTTAATTATCATTATTCTTTCACAATAACACTCGTTACCATACCAAAATGCTTGTAAGGGGTTTCTCATCTCACTTTCATTTTTGTGAGATTTTCATTGTTCGCCACTTAATTATTGTATGTGGTATATTTGTACTAAAATTTGATATATAATAACATGATTATAATTATATTCTTTTTATTAAATGACTCATTTGATGGCTATTATGTTCTGGTCATATTATTCGACCAGTGGCATTGTGGTAAAAGACTTTGTCTCAACTACTATTTTTTGTAACTAACATTGTGTGGTGCACGTAATAATCTTTATGTGGCGTACCTACTAACCATTTGAGATCACTTTCTATCTGAAATTGTATTTATATTAAATATCCATAATCTCACATCATGGATATGTTTGTTTTTAAACCGTATACCATTTTACATATGATGTTTATTTGGAAAGTTAATTTAAATAAGGAAATATTGATGAATCTCTATACTCTACTATATATGGATATTGAAAAGGAATATTGCTCTTGTATTGAATCAATGTATAAAGAAAATTATTTTTACATGCCGGGGTGGGTGGGGCATGCTATATCCCCTAGATTAATTGGTAGGTCTCATGATACAAACCCGTTGGCGCCATAACCTTCGAGTTTGTTTCCAAAAATCAGACGGGTTTCTACCCACAGAACTAAACCGTTTTTATGATATTATGGTTTGATGTTCTAGATACATGATGTATAGTTAATAATCAGTCTATTTATTCATTATCAGTTATTACTATCCATGAGGTTTTCATTCTACAAATCTATGGATGTAGTTTCATTCTCAGTTTATTAATTGTGTGAGTTTTTCATTTATTCATTATGCCATATTGATTATGTCAAAATGTTTAAAATTAAGTTATTATTGATTTATGCTTCTTCTATTTATATCCCTTACTGATTGTTTGAGCTCACCCCTTTGATTGTTTACTTTCAACATGTGGCAAAGAGGAGATCATTTATTATGTTCTTGTGGATGCAGTTTTTAGTTTTGTTATGTATTGTATTTTCTAACTTTTTCAATGTAATTTGAGTTACATTTATGTATCTAGTTTCCTTAAGACTACTAAGCTGATCATTCCTTCGGGATTTTCATGTCTTCTTTCAATTTCAATGTCACAAATAATGCACCGGCTTCAGCATAGAGGCATCGGGGTGTTACAATAATGGTTAGTATAATGGATGTAAATAAGGAATGTAACATGATAATTATTCTTTATAATTAACATACCATCTAATTCTATACTGTTTAACCATTAAGTGAATGAAAACATCACTCGTGCGTACGTACAACCTACCATCTCCATGACACGATGAGATTAATTCTCCATGTTAACCATTCAATAATTATAATAAAGTATAAATAATAAGTAAGAATTAAATATATCATATAATAATTATGTTGGATTTATATATATGTGTGTGTCATTTACTATATTCCATTCAATTCAATAAGGAAACTGAAACAACGTTCATGCATATGTACAACCTAACGTCTCCTTGAACGGTGTATTCAATTAAATTTATCTATCTATAATATATATTTATATAATGAATATTTATGATATATAAATAATGTTTTACATTATAGAAGTAATTAAATATCTATCTATGTAATAATATCAAGAATAAAAAGTCAAAACACGTACGATAAATAAAATGATTATTACTCAAAACATTTCTTTAACATGTAATTGATAAATAAACAGGTTATATAAAGTCTTAAGTAAATCATATATGATATCATATATATTATTATGATTCTGTCAGAAGTTAATAATATGTTTAAAAACACTATATAATATTTTTAGACACATAGGTAATAAATCATACCTAAGGTAAGGGATAAATTTAAAATCTCATTTTTACCCAATATTGTTTATACGTAAGTATTTACGAGGGTATATTTATCATCCACATAAATGTTTCCTAATTATGTAATTTTATTTCTATTATTATACAATTTTTAAAGTTAATTTAACCCTTTGGTGAATTTTTATAAAATATAATGAAAAGATTATTTTTTTTGTTATTCGATTTGAGTTTCTTTTTGACTCTTCAGGCAAAAGTAAGAGGATACTATTTTTTTTAATTTTTTGGAATGAATTGATTTTTATGGTTTCTTGAAACCTTATTTACATAATTATTCATAACATTATTTCACTAATATTTTCAACTAATATTTTGTCCTTTAAAATTGCACGTAATTATGAGAAATTAAAACATTTTTGAAGAAGAAAGGTTATTTCCCTCAAGAATTAATTTCAAGTATTTTATCAAAATTATTTTCCATATGAGATGGAATATGGTTATGTTCATATCTCTATTATTACATTTATTTTATTTTTATTATGAAAGAATTAATTTTATAAAGTCTATTTATTTTATATGGACTATGATGGAATGATGTTTAAGAAACCTATTTTTTGTTCCTTGGGTTATGCTATGATGAATGGTTTATGTTTTTTGGAACATATAAGAATGATTTAATTGTGATATGGGTGGTACCTATATATCTAACAAATTAATTGGGTAAATATTTATATCTCATGATATAAAAATTAATGGAATGATAAGTAAATTCAATTCAGTAATACAGGGCTATAATAACAAGTAAATATGGTTCAATAATACAAGGATGGAATGACATGTAAACTAGATTCCATAATGTAAATTTTCCACTATGATGGTCTTAAGAGAAATTTCTTGGATACTATGTAAATGATGTTATGTTCTTAAGTGTTTTACAAAATTACATGATTTATGTTAATGTTATTTTATAATGGTTAATGTTCAATTATGATTTATGCCATACGAACTGCCAAGACTTATTTCATGGCTCATAGTTTGGATATTAAAAATTTACGTTCATATATTTAAATTCCTTTTATTATGTTTTGTTTGATGTCCTCCATGATTAACCTTACTGGGTATTTGAGATCACCCTTTTTATGTTTTATTTTCCCCAGGATATAATGAAAGGTTTTAGGTAGGAAAACTTTTTGGGAAGATCTTTATGGGAGATTTTGAAGATCATTCACCAAGATATAGAAATGTGTTATGAGTTTCTAATGAAACTAAACTAATATGGTCTGTGGGCATATATTTTTTGTGATTTATTAAGTATTCTGAAAAATAAATGTAATATCAGTGTTCGTCAAGCTCGGGTATTTAGAGATATGCTACGAAAATGAAGATTATGGGGGTGTCATAACTGGATCACTAACAACATGCATATAGTTGTCTATGATCATAGTAATTTTTGACATACCTATATCCCCATGCTCTATAGTCTTCAAAAACACATCCTTTTCTAAAAAAAGCTTATCTAAGAGAAGATCTATAATTAAGTTCTTTTCTACAATATATTTAAAATCTTGTGTTTAAGGGATGAATTTTTAGGTCTCTATCCAAAGAATATATTTGAGTTTTCAAATATGCCTTAGTGAATATAAGATGAAGATAAAATATTATATTTTACTTACAGGTATTCTAATACAGGTATGTATTTACAATTTCATCGTTAATTATTTCAAAAATATTTTCACCATGGCCTTCAATGACCAATTGATTCACATTCTCTTTATCCTTTAAAATTTCTAAAATAATGTGAATTTATTAATGAAAAATCATTCTAACAAGATCATACTTTAAAAAAATTCTGAGGAAAAATATATGTTGGAGAAGAAGGCCTCTAATAATTGGTGACAATATATACATATTACTAATCAAGATGAACATATATGTCAATCATTTATAATGAATAAAGCTAATATTTTTCCCCTATAACCATCAGGATAACGAGCTATATGATCTACCATTAGAAACATCAAATACTGCGGTTGCTTCAGATCGGCTCGTCGGCGGGCCCTGCGGTTGCTTCTTCTTTTGTGGAGAATGGTTCCCCGGTGCTCGAGGTTTCAGCGGCATCCTTTGCGGCGGCGGCCTTGGATCTTCAGTGGACTCTTGTTGCGAGATTTGGATCGGACAAGCCTCCTCTCGCGCTTTTTCAAGATTTCGTCAGTCGTTGGGGTCTAGATCTGCCGGCTTCGGTGTCTATTTTGGATCGTAAATCCTTCTGCATCGTCTTGGCCTTTAAGGCAGATTTCGGTACTGCTTGGTGCAAGAGGGCGCGCTCTGTCGGGCGGTGGAGGTTCTCCCTCTCCCGGTGGTCGATGGATGCTCATTATGGCAGAGAATGCTCTACCGCGGCGGTTTGGATTTCGCTTCCAGGGTTTCCCCTTCCCCTCATGAATGGATCGTTTCTCAAAGTTATTGGGGATTTGTTGGGGAGTTTCCTGTGCGCGGATGATCGTTCTGTCCGTTTGGCCGAGGCTTCGGTGGCAAGGATTTGTGTTGAGATGGATCTCTCTCGGCCGCTTCAGCAACATCTTTTGATCAAAATTGAAGGGATGAAGGATCGGCTTCGACCCCTGATTTATCCCGCCTATCCAAGGTTCTGTTCCCATTTCCATATTTCAGGGCATACCTTGCAGGTTTTTCGTAAAGTTCGTATGAAGGGAGTCTTTCACCAAGCTGTTCCGAGGTCCCTTGATCCTCTCCCCCATGCGCTTCACCGGGTTCCAGAAGGTAACGTCCAAGGTGAAGGTGGTTCTTCTTTTCTTCCCGTGCAGGGTTCGGAGGCGTCCTCGTCCTTTTCTGGTAGTGCTGGGAATGAGCCTCCTTGCCGCGACTTGGTTCCTGTTATACGAGGCATGAGTTGGGATTCTTTGGTACAGTTTTCAGAGGAAGGCCTTCCTCTCAGAGGGGTTTTCTTCAGTAGTTTGCTAAGTCTGCGGAAGCAGGTTTTTTTGTCTTGGGCTCCTTCACAAGTATGCTTCACAGACATCTCCTTGCTGGATTCAGACTCGAATGTTATCGTGGTATCTGAGCCTTCCTCGCCTAGGGGGGCCCGTCTTCTGTCTGGGGACTTCAGTCCAGCGGTGTCCTCGCCTCCGTCCTTGCCAGCTTCGTCCGTTTCTCCTCCGAGTTCCCCCCCAGTGATCCTGAAGTCGGATCAGAACAGAGAGGGGGGCAGTTGTTTTAAGTCCCCAGAAGTTTTTTGCAGGGCGCGGGCTAGCAACGGGAATTCTCCAGTGGTCTTATCATCGCAGGTGCTTTCTGGTGTCCGCACTCACTCAAAATCCAAACTAGACGCTTCTGTTAATGCACTCTCAGTACATTTTGATAAGGGCCAGGAGTCTGGGGCCAAAACCAGGCGAGATCATATAAATGTTTAGTGTCCTAATCTGGAATGGCCGGGGCCTGGGTGCCAGGGTAAAGTCTAATTTCATTTCAAACGAAATAAATAACAGGCAAGTCTCTTTGGTGGCTATCTTGGAACCTAAGCAATATTTTAACAGAATAAAGGATTATGCTCAAAGTCTTAAGGTCCGTGGTTTCATGCATGGGGATTCCCTCAATTCACATATATGGCTCTTTTGGAAGGATCATGTTTGTGTTGATCTTTTGAGTGCGTCGAATCAAGTTCTGAATACCAAGATTACAGTTGGGATCCATGTGTTCTTTTTCTCCTTCATTTACGCGAAGTGTACTGCCCAGGGCAGGGAGTCTTTGTGGAGTGATTTGGAGGGCTTTAATCCTGAAAAAGATCTGTGGCTTGTTGGTGGTGATTTCAACATCGTTGCCAGTCCTGAGGAGAAGAAAGGGGGTGAGGCTTTTCCCAGGAATGCTAGCCAAACTTTTGTTTCTTTCATGGCAAGGAATGGCCTTTTGGATGCGGGTTATGAGGGCAGTTTCTTTACCTGGTGCAACAATCAGCGTGGGGGGAGACGTTCGTATAGCCGACTTGACCGGTGCCTCATGAATAATGCTGCCTTTTCCATGTTCCCGGATTCCAAAGTTGTTCATTTGCCAAGATGTTTGTCTGATCACTCTCCGCTCCGCATTTCTCTTGGTGCAGGGTCGATGAGGGAGGAACATGCTCATTTCTCAAAATCATGGCTGGAGGAATCTGGTTTCCTCTTGGTGGTCAGGGATGCTTGGAACCTGCAACACCAGGGGAACCCATGGATTTCTTTTCACAATAAGTTAAGGCGGTTAAAATCTCTTCTTCGTGTCTGGAGAAGGTCGATCCCGACTCGTGATCAGGATTTGTCTGAGATCAGTGCGGAGGTTGAACGACTGGAGAATTTTTTGGAACAAGTTTGGGATGACGATATGTTTTCTGAATTGAGGTCTAAAAAGGATATATTATCCGACAGCCTTATGAGGCAGGAGAGGATTGCCAGAGAAGGAGCATGGGTTAAGTGGCTTCTTGAGGGGGACCGGAAATCGAAATACTTTCACTCTTGCATTAATGAACGTCGTCGAGTTCAGAGGCCCAACATTCGTAGGGAAGATGGATCCTTTTCCAATGACCGAGAGGATGTTGGGATTATGGCCAATGGAGCTTTACAGTCTTTACTGGCTGCTCCCAATCCTGGTTGGGCAGGGGGATACCCGAGGGGTGGGGCTGAAATTTTTGACAGTATTTCCAACACTGTTTCAGAGAGCATTGATGAGGGAGTCAGGAGACCCCCAGAAGAGGAAGAGGTGCATGAGGCGGTGTGGTCTCTGAACCCGGATAGTGCACCAGGGCCTGATGGGTTCCCTGGTTCTTTTTACAGGGCGACTTGGGAAATTATCAAAGGGGATCTTGTACATGCTGTTCAGGATTTCTTTCAGGGAGGGTATCTGCCTCAAATTGCATGTGCAACCAAACTGGTTCTTGTCCCAAAGGTGAGCAATCCTCAGTCCATTGAGCAATATCGACCCATCAGCATGTGCAACTTTCCGTATAAGGTATTGGCTAGCATACTCAACAAGAGGCTGGCCGTTCACTTGGATTCTTGGATGAACCCTGAGCAGCACGGGTTCATTAAAGGGAGATCAATCCAGGGTGCGATCGGAGTGGTCCAAGAAATGGTAAGTGGCATCAATAATAAATCATTTGGGGGAAATTTGGTGGTCAAATTAGATATGAGCAAGGCCTATGATAGGTTGGAATGGGGGTTTGTCCTCAAAGTCCTGGCTTGTATGGGGTTCTCCAATTGGTCCAGTGACTTAATTTTCCGCTGCTTCAACTCGGCGTGGATCTCTACTTCGTTCATGGTTAAACAATTTGGTTTTTTCAAGGCTTGTCGTGGTCTCAGGCAAGGGGATCCTTTGTCCCCTACTCTTTTCATTCTTTCTCAAAATGCTCTGAGCTGTTATATTAATCAAGGCTTAAACACGGGTAAATTCTTGCCTTATCATAACAGGAGAGCCACAAGGGGTATTACTCACTTGATGTTTGCTGATGACACAATCCTTTTAATCAATGGTAGTAGAAGGTCAGTGCAGGGGCTAAATGGAATTCTAGGGGAATATTGCAAGTGGTGTGGGCAGGTGGTGAACAAAGAGAAAAGCCTCTTCTTTATTTCCAAGAAGACTTCAGTGAGGAAGGAGAGGGTCTTGGGGGCCAGTCTGAATATGGGCAAGGGTTCTTTTCCCATGGAATATCTTGGGGGCACCGGTTAGTCCCTCTTCTCTTCGGGTGCATCATTTTGATAAACTTGTATGTAAAATCACGGGACGCATCTACAATTGGAAGAACATATTTCTATCCTTTGGAGGTTGCATTACTTTGGTGAACAGCGTCCTTGTATCCATTACCATGCACATCCTTTCCACTCTCAAGGTTCCTAAGAGAGTGATTTTCAATCTGGAAAGAATAATGGTATCATTCATATGGGATGGACAGATGGAAGGCAGACATCATTGGGCTTCGGGGAAACGGTTAGCAAAACCTATATCCGAAGGGGGCATCAATCTGAGAAGTGTGTCTACTACCATGCAAGGGCTTCATGCAAGGCTTTCCTGGGAGGCCTTGGAAGGCCGGTCACTTTGGGGTAGAACTATTCATGACTTATATGGCTTGAATGCAAATGTTCAGAGGACGCGTTCCTCTAGGATATGGAATCTGATTAAGCCATACTTGGAGGTCTTACATCATCATTCTCGATGGATAGTGGGAAGGGGTAATATCAACTTCTGGAAGCTTGATTGGGGGTGGGCAGGCTATGGTTCCCGGGCTGCCCCATCCCGGATTTATCCTTTAAAGAGGCAAGTAGCCACCCTCGCTTTCTCCAGGCCATCCTTGATGAAAGCCAAATGGAATTTTTCAACAACATTGTAGTTAGTGATGAGGAGGATAGGATTATTTTCACAGGTTCTACGTCGGGTGCCTTTTCCATCAAGGATTATGCTCGGGTGACGATGAATATTCCAAATAATGATCTGTGGGGGGAGGCCTTGTGGTGCAAAGTGATTCCTTCCAAATTTAATTTTTTGCTGTGGCGTATACAGAATAGGGCACTTCCGACAGACGATAGGTTGCAACGTATGGGAGTTAATATGGCTTCTCGATGTTGGTGCTGCAGGTCTTTTAACCAGGAAACAGTGGGGCATCTCTTCTATGATAGTGAATGGGCCAGAAATATATGGTGGACTTTTGGAGCCTTCTTCGGTTGGGACGGGTATGACGGTGCGCAAGATAGCTTCCTCGATTCATGGTTTAGAGGTGCTGGGAATCGGGGGGCTGAAAGAAAAGCTCGGACTGTCATTCTAATAGCAGGATGTTGGACTATTTGGAAGGAAAGGAACGACAGCCGTCATAATAATTTCTCTGTAACTCAGGTGGGTATTATTTTCAGAATGAAGAATATCTTTTTGGACCTGGTCAGGTTGTGCCCTGATTTCCGTTCAGCGCCATCGGTGTGCTCCATTGCCTCCAACGTTGTCTCCGATCAACAGGCCGTCTCCACTGGGCAGGGACAGTGGGTTCGGTGGAGACCTCCAAGCCAGGGACTTAAATTGAACACAGACGGCTCGATGATCACGGGGGTGATGCGCGGGGGGGGGGGGGGGGGGGGGGGCGTCGTGAGAGATCCAGCGGGTTCTATGTCTGCTGCGTTTGCTGGTGAGCTTGGCAGAGGTGATTCTCTTCAGGCGGAGGCTCAAGCCTTGGCTGTAGGTCTGGAAATGTGCTACTGGAGGAATATCTGTCTGACAGCTGTGGAGACTGATTCTTTGCTTTTGTGTAATGCACTGCTGGGCAAAGGTAAAATTCCTTGGAGTATTTCTTACACTGTTAGGAGATGCAAAATGCTTATTGGGCCTGACATGGAGGTCTCTCACACATGGCGGGAGGGAAATATGGTCGCTGATTTCTTGGCCTCTCTGGCAACCACTGAATGCAGTATGTTTTCTTTCTCTAATTTGGGGTCGTTTCCAGGTGAGGGGATGAAGTTCGTGGTTAATGATGCTCTGGGTTTGTAGTACTTCAGACCACCGTGACGTTCTTTTGTGTATTGTGGTCTAATAAATAAAAATGATAATTTTCATGCAATAACAATAGTTATATCAAAATTTATGTCACAATAACTATAACAACTTATATTGGGAACTAATTACTTTACAACATTGTTGACGCTCCTTTCGTCACGGAATCTAAAGTTCGGAAAAGGGAATATCTGAGCTAAAAGTGATTAATCCTTTGAAGAAACATCATAAATCGACAAAGGGATAGAAAAGGAGAACATTGCCCATGTATCGCGCAAGTTCCATCTTGGTCGCGCAAGTCTACTTGCGCGCCGCCTCAGCACTTGCGCGACCCCTCATGGTCGTGCAAGGGACTTGCGCGACAGATCTGGTAACCGCCCAGTAACCGCCCGGGGTCTTCTTTTGCCTATAAATAGACCCTGTGGGCCCCCCATTCAAGAGGATCTTTTCCCAGAAACTCGGATCAAAGCTCCCGACGCCCAAGTCTCTTCTCAAAGCTTCCAGAACACTTCTATGGTAATTTCTTACCTAGAATGGAAGATCTAAAGGGAAGAAGGAAGGCCTAAGTGTTGAAACTTATCAAACACTTGCGCGCCGACTTAATTCCTTCAATATAACTTGCGCGTCCCTCTTCTGGAAGAACCTCAAGAGGATGGGAAAGGGTTTAATAAAGAGTCGCTCAAGTAATTCAACTCTGATTGAAAATCGCGCAAGTATCCCTTATGTCGCGCAAGTATACTTGCGCGACCAATACTTGCGCGCCGCCGCAGGACTTGCGCGACCTTCAATACTTGCGCGCCCCTATCTTTTTGGGTGCCCATCTTGCCCTTTTTCACCCCTCTTAAGCCATTTCACCCTTCCTATTCAAGATTCAGTCTTCAAGATACTCTTCAAAGCCATTTATGGCATGATTTCTTGATTTGACATCCTTATCTGAAAGGAATTATGTGAAATATCTCTCAAAACCTAATGATTTAAACATCTTTATGTCACCAAAGATTGAGAGTTCATTCATTCAACCTCATCCTTTAAGATGAGAGAATCCTAACCTGGGTTTCCTTTTCAGGAATAAATCCCCAGTTATAAAACCTTTGATTTAGGCATCTTCCTTAAGAATAAGCCCCAATCAAAGTCCTTTAAACTTGGGCATCCTCCTCAGGAGTAAGCCCCAAACCTTAATCCCTAACCTGGGTCTCCTTTTCAGGAATAAAGACTCAGTCATAACCTTGGGATTCCTTTTCAGGAGTAAGCCCCAAGTCCCCTAAACCTAGGATTCCTTCTTAGGAATAAGTCCTAGTCATGAACCTTGGGCATCTTCTTTAAGAATAAGCCCCAATCAAAGTCCTTTAATCTTGGGCATCCTCCTCAGGAGTAAGCCCCAAACCTTAATCCCTAACCTGGGTCTCCTTTTCAGGAATAAAGACTCAGTCATAACCTTGGGCTTCTTTCTTAAGAGTAAGCCCCAAGTCTCTTAAAATTTCTCTTAACCAGTCATAAATTTCCTTTGATTTGGGTTTCCTTTTCAGGAATAAAACCCAATCATAAGTCCCCTCCTAACTTGGGCATCCTCCTTAGGAGTAAGCCCCAAGATTAGAGTATTCAAATCTCCATGAAGCACATATAACTTTGTGGACCCTGTTCATGGATTTTCTTCCTAAAAGTAAATCCTAAACCTTCGCCTATCTGGGCAGTCATCTATACATAAGCCCCAAAACAAATTCTTATGATTGCATCTTTTATGGCACAATTGTCTAAATTTTACCAATACCTCTTGTTTCTCACACCGAGCATGACTCACGTGAGCTTAGAGTGTAAAAGTAATTATGACATTCATCTTTGAGCCATCAATCATAAAACATCATATCCCATTCCTCGAACTACGTGGGTTCTGATTCCTTTTTCAAAACAAAGGATACGTAGGTAGCCCATTCATGGGTTCGATCCCAACATTGAAATAATCTCTGTCCTTCTGAATGACGATAAACTTCAAGTGCCCCACTGAGTGGTTTTAAAACCAGCCTGGTCATCAAAATGACCAAGAGACTTTTATATAAATGTTTTGAAGGATACCATTGACCAAGAATCTCTAAACAAATATAGATGATTCTATATTGATGAAGGACCTCGAATACATATAAAAGATTCTCTAAATTTCTTGCATATTTAATCATTGATTGTTAAAATTAAAGGAAAGCTCATTTTATACTTGGTAATGTAATAAGGATTCACGAACTTAACTTAAATCTATAAAGAGAGTCCCGGAGTAGACAATAATTCCCCTCAAAAAGGTGTGATGAGTCCGACCTCCCATCCTCTCGACCAATGCAAATTCCTAAGCCTCATTAGCCCACAAGCTAATGAGCGCCTGCCTTTGGAATGTAGGTCCAAACGGATGTGGAATCATTGGATGTTTCCGGTTCTACGAACAAACCCGTTAGAAACCGATCGGAACGTTTGAATCTCCCGTCCAGGAGGTCATCCCCGGATTCCGCGCGAAACAAACATCAATAATATAATTCTTAAATTTAATTAATTCTACTAAGTTAATGAGTTATGATTAAATATATGCATCTAGAAAAGATGTTGTAGGGAAAGGGATGATAATTGATTCACTAATAAACAAACTCAGAAGGTATTTACATATATAATTCATTATCTTTGGAGTCATACCTCAGATTCTCTATTTCTTGAGTCAAACTATTTCAATCATCATCAAAAAGAACTTATATTAGAGGATTCGATTCATGGATGGATTCACTTTTAAAACTTTTATCTCAATAATATCATAGAGAATATGTTTTTCAAGTACTATAGTAGTTAATTTATATTGATTATGTAGGAAGTCATTAACTAAAAACTCAAGCCCTCATTGATATTCGGGAATATGAGAATATGGAATTTGTGAAATAGTTTTTGGATTTATAGAAACAACATGTACTGAATTTACCTTAAAATTTGGTAGAATATCATCATCTTAACTATCCTTATACTCATAATCATTAGAAGTAGTTGGATCAATTATTATAAGATGATTCTTATGAGGGGAATCCTCTCTTTGAGTCATTGAATCAAATTTTTATCCCCCTATTCAAACATGGGAGGATTGTATGTAACTAGAAGCTTGACAACATAACTCCCAAAGTAAGTAATATTTGGAATTAAATATCATTGATTCTTATACCTCCCATGAATTTTTTCTTTTTTCCATGGTTCCTTCAGTTCTTATAGTCATAGGTGAATGGGCCATTCCTTATTTATAATCCCTCTAGTATTCCTCATTGGTCCACTTCTACATATTAATCATTATATCTGGATGATTAATCATCCTAAATAACCTTATAATGTTCCGAACGAAGATCAATTGAATATTTAGGTATGATTGGGTTCTTTTGTGGATTATATCTATCAAGACATTTCCCATCATAAGCAACCCGCATTTTCATCCAAGGGTTCCACTATAATTTTATCATTTTAAATGTACTTGGGTTTAATAAAATACCATTGGTGATGATATTTAAAATATATATTTTTCAATATAAATCATTGAAATATATCTATAAATATATTTAGATCTTGGTTAGGATACAATGCATGATTCCAATTCCCAGTGGTCCTAGAATTGTTATTTTATAAATATTAAATATATTAATATCATGTGCGTGATGTTTTCCAAAAAATTGGAATAAATAAATACAATAGGCCCATTTTAGATATCTAAGTCCACTGTTGTGTTTTATATGTGGGTTTTACCATAGTACAATAGAAACTAGATGTGCATCGAATGTTCAGTTTGAGTTCCATCAAGGAAGGATAAATAATTACTTAACTAAATAATTTATTTATTTTTTAATTAAATCTAAAACCCTAGAATACTATAGAAATAAACTGTTATGGAAAATTATCAGTTTTATCTGTAGAACCGTGATATTTTATGGATATCATTGGAAGAAATCATTGGTGATTGAAAATATATTTGATGATTATATTGATATCGAAGGAACTTTCTACACTAATAGATTTAATCAATCTCACCAATGACTATGAAGTCGGATCGTTCATCATTAGTAATATATCCAAACGCTATGTATTGTGTATTTTATTTATTCATCCTATTTTATTATCCCATTTTTAACATTGATCAATTCTGATAACAAGAATACATTCAGATATCGATAATTGATTTTTTCATGTTATATTTAATTATTTATTCATTAATTCATTATTTTTTATAACATAAAAGGATTAAGGATGGCCAAAAAATGGATGAGGTTTCATTCCCCACTAATTTCTATTTATTTATCCCCAATTTATCCAAACATTCATCAAGGGAAAATTCTTTTCCTGTAATTCAATGAATACATTGTATTCAGTTACTGAACAATAGTTATTTGGAAAAACAAATCGAAACTATGGGTATAGATTTTAATCAGGTCTATGCTTGAGGATAAATGATAGTGGATGATGAGTGGAGGTACATTGGGCATGTTTATATGTTCCTCATTCCCCAGTTTGGTGTATAGGAGTGACAAAGAAGATGGTGGTGTTTTCTTGATTGATTAAGATGATCAAAATCAAAACTCCTATGAAAACAAGCCCCAGCTGGATGAGAAATTAAATCCCCATGGAGGATTCATAGTGAATATAGAGTATATGGAATTATAGGAGTATACATATAGGGAAATAAATCTCTATAAAACATGCATTACTTAGTGTGTAATACAATGTCACACACCATGTGGAGCAGTTTCTATGGTAGTAGGGTTTTTATAGATACGAATAGTTCACATGATGTGTGAAAATTGTTACATGATGTGTTACCCAACTAGATGAATCACTATGTACCCTTAGTTACAAAGGAAAGGATGGAGTAAAAAGGCTAATCCATGTACTTAGACTCGTCTAGGGTACACGGTTTGAGCCGTGTTCTCAGACACAAACACATATACATGGGCACTACCCATGATACATTGGGATAGGAAATGGAACTGTGAGGGTGATGGAAGACCTCTACAAGTTGTATACTCTAGTGGTAGATTCCATTTTTATATATGTTTTCATGCATTGTGATATGAAGATAAACATGAATTCTAGAGGTTGGAAATACACAATTTATACCCACCATAACATACTTTTTACTCCCTATGAGGTTGTTTGGATACCTTCATCTTCTCATTTTATAACAATTTTAGTTGAGTTCCATACCTTGGTCCTTTCCTATGAAGGAACAGTGTGTAATTATGTACTTGAATCATGATTTTGATCATCAATATGGGTTATATTTATTATAGAGTTTGATGAATCCCAATATGGGAGTGGGTGGGATCCCCTATCACTCTTGATGTTGTTAATGGTATCGATGTTACCACCACACATATGGTGTAGATCCCCTATAATGAAATAAAATCTAGTAGGGTTTATGGTGTCCCCCATTGGCCCTGGGTTTGACCCCTTATTTGGGTGATGATATCTTTAAATATCTAGTGAGTACTTCTTGGTCGGGGACCAATGATCATGACATTTGGATGAGCATCACCAATGATATCAGGGAGACTATACTTTATTCTCCTAAAAACATGTTAACTTGAGTTCTAATTAATTATCACATGGAATCCAGTATTTTTGGAGGCCACGTAAGACAGATTGTATTTTATATGTATATATGGGTTTGACTAATATATTACTTTCGTGAGTTTACTACTCTTGATTCCTTATATTTGTTTATTTCAGGGTGTACTTGTGGGTATTTTTATACTCACTCATACATGGGATATTCCCACATGCATAATTCATATACAAATGAGTGACCATTTAATAGATTCATAGGAGGACTGAGGGTATATAGAGCATAGTTTTGGACTAGGTAGAATGAGGATTATACCAATGTTGCATTTGATAGTATCTATTCCTTCAGAGTAGGTAAGACTCATTTAGAGTTTTTTAGAGATCTTATTTGGACCCACTATTTATTTATAGTACTCATTTGAACACTTTTATGTGGGATATATGTTATGAAAGAATTTATGGTACCAGTTTTTTTAGTTTCCTATAATTGTATGGGCTTGGGGCGGTCACACTCAGATTAACGCTAGACTGAAGGGCCCTGGCGGGTCAGGTCATGACATGGTAATAATTTATTTATCTTTAAAATTTATTCCACTAAGTTATATATTAGTTTATATAAATATAGTATAAGAAAAATGATTAATTGAGAATTACACAGAAGTAGGTCATTAATGTCCGTCATAAGAAATAAAGATAGGGTTATCTAAAAAACATTCAATATTAAATAAATAATGTACAAATATTGATTCCTAACTATAGTGAATTCCCCTTTTATAGAACACATTAAATAATGGATAAAATAGAGAAGCAAAAAAATTAACCAATGAGCTCAGCTGCAGTTAACAACATAGGTGTTCCATTTCAAACCATCTCTTTTTAGGCAGTTTGAAACTCAAAATTGGGATCAGTGATGGTATAATAGATTTGAAAATAATTATACTCTTATTTTTTTATGTAAATAAAGGATAACAGATGAAAATATCAAAAAAAGATATTTTTTCCTTTGAAACAATAATTCGACGGATGTGATCTAACATTTATATAGCTTTAATATTCATATTCAGATGAAAATATTTCATCAAACAGAAGTAGATGTGTCTATCATTGTCCATGAACAGATTCATATATACCTAATCCAAAAAACCTAACCATAAAAAAATTAATCAATTTAAAAAACATAATGTACTCTTTCTTTTATGGAGATACTTATCATGACAAAAGATGAAACTTTAATAGCTTCTCAGGTCTACTGGTACTAGCATTCAAATTTTGAGAGGTTCTCGATGCTTCCTAAGATGTACCCTCAAGAGAGAACTTAATCATACCCATGATTTGAGGGTTAAAAGGCCATTGTTTTATTTATATCTTGTTTACCTTATGTTATAAGGGGGAACAATGATTCATATTCTAATATGGGGATTAGAATCATTTAGTCCACAATATACATTAAATCAGGCCAAATAGATAAAATGTAATGAAAATATTTCAAAAACCATATAGTATCAAAAAAATATTAGGCTTGTATAAAATATATCATAATGAGTAAGGTAAATCCATTAGAATATACACACATTTTAATTTATCACATGACTATAAAAAAACATTATATACTAATTTAATAAATTTCATCAGAGGGAATCTAAAATAAATTCAAAAATAGGATAGAAAAAATAAAGAACAGAATAAATAAGAAATATTTAATCCTTCCTAATTATTGTCTAAGATAATATAATCTCTCGCAATAAATATGTTTTATAAAAATATCAGTATTCTAATGTTCATTTCCAATAAATTCAATTGTGATATTCCCTTGAAAATGATATCGCAAAAAGATATGGATTATATCAGTGTGTTTAGTCATAAAATTAGATAAATGATTATTATAAATTTTAATAAGAATTTTCTTATTATAATTTATAGATACATGTTTGAATTGATATCAATTGTATTGAAGACTTTTTCTCATCCATACAACTTATGAGCAATAACTACCTTCAACTATTTATTTAGCTTTTGATGTGGATATTAAAATAGAATTATATTTTATTCCTGTTCTATGATAAAAGAGATCTCCCAAAAAAGTCTTATGTTCCTACGATTATTTTTCATTATAACATGTTTCCAACAGAGTCACCATCATAACAACATATTAAATCAAAAGTAAATACTCTAGAGTAGAATAATACACATTTGGATTCACTTTTGAGGTATTTAAAATTTTCATTAAAAATAATTAAATGAGATTCCAAAAGGTTTTCTTGAAAAATATCACACATACCCAAAATAAACATAACAATAGTCAAATTTAGTGTTACATAAAGTAAAATTCCAATCATACCTCTAAAAAATATTTCTTCAATAGGTATTCTTGTATTATCATGATCTAATTAAAAACAATTTCTCACTGGAGTATCAATTCTTTTGGAGATAACCATTAAAAAAGGATTTAGAATATCATTTTTGAACTATGTTTTATTTAAAATAAATATTTATTTATTTTCAAATATTTTAAACAAAAGGAAGAATTTTAGTTTACCCATCAAACCCATTTCAATTTTTTCCATTAATTATGAAAATTTTGTAAATAAGGAATATATTGATGAACCAAATATAATATCATTAATATATTTCTTTTTAAAAAAATTGTTGAAGTTATTCTAATAAATAAGGTAGTGTCAACAACACAATTTTTAGAATAACTAGAAATAATAAAAGTTTTAATTTTAACAACCGATAATTTTATCAAGGGAAATTCCATTATTATTATTCTTTTTTATATTATAAGTCAAAAACATCACATAGAAAAACCAAAAAAATATATTCCTCATAAACGAATAATGATACATTATTCCTAAAAAACCAATAAGAAGTCCAAATATTATATTTGGAAAATAATTTGAAAATAATATAATACGAATAAAAAGATGTGGATATACTCGATCCACCAGAATTAGCACGCTCACGAAAAATGATGAAGAAATAAATCATAATTTTTATAATAAAATATTTATTTTAATAATGAATGTATATATAAAATTGGAATAAAATAGAAGTCAATGATGAATGATATACTAATTATTTATAGGAAGTGTGAAACACTTGTGACCATTAGAAATATTACTTTTGGAATAATAACATGACCGTTGGAATAGTAATGTGACCATTAGAAATTGTAATCTGACCATTAGAATTGAAACCTCAAATATTAAATTGAAAATTATATTTATAAATTCTATAAATTAAAATGTGATATATTTATGTCATGGAATTGGTAAATATTTTTTTTAGAAATGATAAATTTGTTATCGCTATTTTTAAAAAATGTAAATGTTTATTTAAAATATTATAATTAATATAATGATTTAAAATATAATATAATTTTCATAAAATATATTCATGAATTAATATTTTTATTTCCTATAATTATAATAAAATTTTATGATACATTAATTAGTTTTTCAATGTTTCATAAAATCTGATATAATATTAAAATCAGAATTTTTTGAATAAATGATGACTTTAATTAAAAAACAATTTCTCTTATTTATATAGTTTTTATTCATAAAATGCAGTTTATTTTTAAAATCTACACATCAAAAAATAAATTATTGTATTTTTTCGATTTTTTTAAAATTATTTAAATTTTGATAAATAGTAAAATATGGTAACCGACAGTATATATTAAATAAGTGAATTTATGAGACATGGTTGATGTATCAAACTATAATTAATTATTAAATGTATATGTTGATAAAAAGTAATACTACTTATAGTCTTTATCCAAAATAATAAAGTAATGAATAACAAAAAACACCCCTCTCCTCCCCTATAAATACTGCACCCCACCACCTCTTCTCCCCAAACCATCAACGCCATGAATCATTCATAAATAATACCCAATTAAATTTAAAATCTTCTTACCCACATCAATGAGTTTAGGTTATCACCAAAAGTCCAAAACAATGTTCGATAAAGTGGTTCTCAAGGAGACAATATTAAAGAGGTAAAATCCTTCACATTTCCCTTTTAAATTCATTCTTCCTTATAACTCATAATTTACTCCACAATAAAGTGATACATGATAACTCTAGTATCATATATTATAAGGCCCCAGCCTAAACATTACATAATCTTTTATTAAGTTAATAATTCACATTGAAGATCTTTTTAGGATTAGAGTATTAGAGAATTTGGCCCTAACTATTACAATACATTTCAAAAAAAACTACAATGTAGACACTTTTACTCTATTCAAATTTTTTCAAAATAATAAAAATCTGTAAATAAAACAATCGTTGTTTTCTTGATATAAATCTTCTTGAATTATTCCTTTCTCTTACCCTTCCTTATACCAGATGAAAAACATTTCAAAATACATGGGATGAGAATAAAAATATTAGTAAGGGTTATAAAATAAGGAAAGAAAAAATTAGTCCATCAATATATAAAAATCAAAGAAATCATACTTTTAAATATTTAACATACTAGAAAAAATCATAAGATTTATGAATAACACATGGAAATCATAAATCACAATGGTAACTTGTGGCATCCATAACATACTTACATTGTACCTTTGAAAGATATGCATAGAGTTACATTTGGAATACCCATCACAGTATATTATTTAAATCTATTAGGAGAAGCATTAACGCTTACCTCCTTTATGTTAGACAATCCATTGGAGAGATATCTCAGGCTTACTCTCCCTAGGCTTATCACGGAACCACCCATATACGTAAAGAATTCCCAATAACCATAACATCTTCATAACACATAAAATAGACATAAAGGATAAATAACATTTCAACATTTCAATAACAGTATATCTTTTAAATATATTGAAATAACCAATCCATTATCAAAACCATATTCAGTACAAAAATATGTAAAAAGATCATATGGTATTTATTTTCCTTTTAAAAAACATTATGACTTATTAATGAATCCAAAAGATCAAATAATGCTAGTGGCGGTAGAAAGGTCGTTGTCAGCACTTAAGTTAAAAAACATTTTTCGTGTCATTTATTAAAACGCTTCATAGAAAAATATTTTCAATGAATGAAATTAAAAGTCAAATGTGTTTATACACCATATAAAAGAAAGTCATGTATAAATCAAAATATTCCTGAATGAAAGGAGATTGAGACGAAGTCCCTTATAAAGATCATTTTGTAAATAAAATAGTTCGATTATGTGTATTCACTATAAGCACACATAAAGAAATTACATATATATGATAAGATATAAAAATTTATTTCTCACATAATAAAACAATTACATGAATAATAAAGATAAGATCAACCCAAAGACTGGGAATTGGGTTAAGAAGTTCCCTTACCTCGTGTCTGATTTAACTTGTTCGGTCTTTAATCTACGAAATAATAAACTAATGTTAATTTTTAATTTATTAAGAGTAATTTTCAAGTTTATTATTTCTTTTATATAACTTATTACAATTTTATAAACATTAATAAATCATTTAAGTTAATAATGGTCATTTTGTCGATATTCGGTACTTGAGTCAAAAAATGAACATCGTATAATTACAAGTTGTCCATGTGGTCAAAATTACATTATCTATGGAATGATATTCATGATTTAAATATCATATATATCATATATATCTAGTATATATATGTATTTATAATAGTACATAACATATGGAGATAAAAAATGAAATGTACCGTTTATGGAGACGGTATGTCGTACGTACGCATGAACACTACTTTCATTTCTATTTCATATTTAATGGAATGAAAACTTAATGATACATAGGTATATTATAATAAAAGTATAATATCATATATAATTTTACCAATTCCATCCTTTATATGTTCCATGTATGGAATGAACGAGTCATATCACTTTGAGGGGGTGGTAGTCTGCACTTCCTCAAATGAAATTATCACATTTAGCCATTATAGAGACCCTAAAGGTATGATATAAATGGAAAATAAAGAATCATAAATAAAATATAAATATAATATATATCACATATAAATTCTATTGCCATCATAATGGCCACCATAAGAAGAGGTAGGAGAATATTGAACAATCATCATTTTGTGAGGCAGTAGTTCGCCGTCCAAAGAAACATTATGTTCTATACCCATAAGATGAGGGTTTGAGTAAGTATAGTTGGAATCCTTCTCATCCAAAAACATAGAATATTATGTATACTGGGTTTTTAATGTAAAAAAAATAAGAAGATCATATGGAGTGAATATGTAAAATAAAAGAAGGGAACTTGGGGGAAGACATTACCTTTACATCGGGAAACTCCCTTTGGTTTGAACCATACCACATTCTTGATTTCCTTTCTTCCTAAAGTAAGTATTCTAAGATGAATAGAGGTATATTTAGAGATTATTTGGGTCTATTTTTTATGAGAAAAGGGGGCTTGAGAGGTTTGAGTAAGGGATAGAGGTGATGTCTGTTTATAAGGGGGAGGAGGGGCTCTTTATGAATGTTTGAAAATATTATTTTATTAAATAATGATTTTCGGTTTAAAAAGGTCCAAATCATATTTAATTCAAATATAAGGGGTATATAAGTCTAAATAAAATCATCCAATAATAATTGGACAAGTTTTGTTTATTTTTTAATCCATATATTTTTTATTTAAACTTTGTTAACTTATTTATCTTTTACCATGTCCTCTTATATATTCATACTATATTGTTAATATACATACTATAAAATTCTAAGTGACCCAAAATGGATCATTAATGAAATTTTGACATCATATATGTCATTTTTCATAATATTAGATTTTAGTACTATTTTAGTTTATAATAAAATATTGATTGATATAAAAACACTTTTATGTCAATTTTAATACTATTCATATCATGACTTTTTCAAAAATCCAAACAAACTTTATTATTTAAAAAAAACCTTCATTAATTCAATGATAACATGTCATAATAATCTATAAAATTAGTGTATGGAATAAAAAGATTCAAAATAAATTTATTCTAATATTTATAATATATTTTATTTGAATCCTTTTTTAATGATGCAATTACTGCATCACCATTGTGTCATAATTAATTTTTTTTATTTAATGTCTAAGAATTATAAATAAAATACCATGATTTAGGAAATGGTTTTATATTTCCAAATAATATTAATATTCGAATAGATAACTTATATAGCCCCATATAAATAAATTGTTAGTAAAAATATTCATGTTTATGATATATTGTCCTTACTTTAAAGTAATTAATATAAATTGTCATTATCACTCCCATGTGGCTCCATGGGGTCCCAATATTGACCCAAGGATGAAAAATGTCATACTTGTATCATAAAATAGTGTTAGGAAAAGTTTAAGGGTAATTTAATATTATTATAATATTATTTTTCACCCTTATTTACCAGATTTACCCTTTTAACCATTGTAAATAAAATATTTACTGATGTAAACATTCATAATGTCTAAAACTTAAAGTCACCTATTTACACAATTTTTACCTCTTGTTTCCAAATAAGGAATCCATTTTTCGAAATTCAAAACATAGAATTTTTAGAAATTAATTTAAAATTAATTTGTGTTGTCAAAACAAAAAGCCTATTTTTAAGAAATAATAACTATCAAAAGATTTACCTTTGTTTATGTACAAATTAAGAGTGAAATTACTTCCAATGAAGAAAATTGAATTAAATTGTAAAAATATAATCTAATTAAACTTTAAAACCAATTAAATGATTAATATAAAAATATAAATAAATTATATTAAAATGTACTTTTGAATTAAAATGCAGTATTTTTCACAATTCATTAAAAAATGATCATTATTAGAAAAATACCAAAATTTCATCCAAAGTAAATTTTGGTGTCCCAATTCTAAATAAGAATATTATTTTGTCATATAAATGTGAAAAAATTATTTATAAAAAGGGTTCTCCATCAAACGGTAGTAAATTGACTCTTTAAAAAATATTAGAGTATTTATACTTCAAATTGGATTCATTCACATATTAAGCCTATAAAATTCATTTCAAAAATGTAAAAACATTTAACAAACATGTGTAATCATATTTTAGTTAGTTCTATTCATTCCCACCAATATAATGACTATGAGTTAACTACCATTTAAAATAATAATAATATTATATTATTTTTTGGTATAACTAAAAGTTGTGTGCTACATTTGATATCATGGAAACTCGTTGTTGCGTGTTGAGTTTTCTATCAGACACATTATCCTATTTAATGTAAAATTAATATTTAATTCTCAAATATTAATAAATTTAAAAATTTCATAATATTTATTTACTAGGGATGTTATATCCTTCACCCCTATTGGAAATTGTGTCCTCAGAATTTTAAAATTTGGCTTAGAAACTTCATTAAAAGTCCCACATTATAAAAAAGTTATTAAAAATATATCCTTAAAATAAAAAAACAATTAAAAAGGTCACCCTAGATAACCCATACTAGAGTTCCATGGAAACATGGATATCGAAGAGAAACTAAGTGTCACGTTCTAATAAAGAGTGATAAAAAACATGATCAAGAGAATGTTAACAACCATAAAACCACAAACTTATGATAGATTAAATGGTCTTTGGTTTCCCAGTAAGAAAAGTAAATGAACAATGTTTTTGTTTAATGATTTTTTAATAAAATTGGAAAATTTATTAATGTGGTTGACTAAGGAAATAAGGAAATATACTTACTTTTGAAGTTTAGTTTCATCGTTTAATAATTTTCTACCAAAAAACTAATCTCTTCTCCAAAT
This sequence comes from Viscum album, assembly GCA_963277665.1. Classification (NCBI taxonomy): domain Eukaryota; kingdom Viridiplantae; phylum Streptophyta; class Magnoliopsida; order Santalales; family Viscaceae; genus Viscum; species Viscum album. The sequence goes on along the minus strand of OY728157.1, from coordinate 436,689,717 downwards.
TATGAGTATTCAAGATGACTTGGTCACACCTGAAGTACTCGAATCAACTTTTAGAGAATCTCATAATCAAAAAAAGATGAACTATATATATCCCTTGTCATTAGTCATTAACCAAAACCAAAATGATTAGTACAAGTTCATATAATCCTTGAAAAAGGATAATACTTTATAAAAATAAATACTACTCTTAATCCCCAATATTTGACAAACAATACCCCAAGTTCAGTAAATACCATTCAAAAAACAATTATGCTTAAAATACTTCAAAGTAACCCAAACTATGATTGAAACAAAAAACTCAGAAGAATTTAATAACATAGTCTTCCACAAAAATCTTAACATTTATCTCTAAATAACATCAGTTACAATTAAAGTCTCATACTAAAAAGTAATTAACTTAATCACATATTATCAAAGATAGGTTAATCATTTCCATTACTAACCCAAATCACTATAATTATACAATAAAAAAATTGTTTATTCCAAAATAAAATTTCAACCATTATTCCACAAATGAAATGCCATAGTATTATATTGTTCATAGTAATATAGTGTTTCCAAAAGAGATAGCATCTTCCAAAATTAATTTTTTCACTTAATCACCAAATTTTTTTCTTATACTAAGGATATTAATTTGATAAAACAAAAGTTCAGATAATCAACTTATTCTTGATCCATAAAATCAACTAACTAAAAATAATTATTCATACTAACTAGGGACTTCACATAGTCTAGTGGTAGGTGAAAAATCCCAATCGCACTTTGGTTATGGGTTTGATTCCCACATCTTTGTCCGAGGTGATGGGTTTTAACATGGTCTGCATTTATCCTTTAAAAAACTATATAATTTTATAACATTCCAAAAAATGAGATAAATTCCTAAAAAATAACCATAAAATATTTTAACCACAAATGTTATCTCATTCCTCACTTTTTCATCCCTGAAAGTAAAAACCTATAATTACCTCAAATTCAAGGATCATGTAAACCCAAATGATTCTTCATAACTATATCTAAAAAAGAAAAAATAATTCTTCCTTGAATAACATTTTCACATCTCAAACTTTAGGTTTATACATACTAGAAAAAATTCATCTAATGTAATCCCATTATCAAAAGATCCATAATAAATTTAATCATTTCACCATCCTAAAATCTAGCATAACTCTTTAATCACTAATATGTATACCTATTACTCATTTAAAACTATTCATAATCCATTAAACGTTATTTCCCAACTAATTCCGTAGTACTTATTTATTAAAAGCAAAATCATTAATCATATCCTAAGACTCAATAATGTAAAAACATTAACTAAGGAATAATCTATACTGTTCATTGGTTATTGTCAGATTCCTCATCCTTGATTGGAATGAAATTAGGTATTGGTAAACACATATTGTTATGGTCTTACTGATCCCATTCCAAAACCTTCTGTAGGACCGAATATGTAAAGATGAGATGCTAAAATACAAGATGGGGGGTGAATTATATAATTTTAAAAATTTCTTTGGGGATTTTAAAGATGGTTAAGTTTAATAAGGATAAACTAGATAAATCCAAAAACCTATAAGTTCTAAACACTTGCTTGATTCAGGAAATATGATTCCATGAAAGCAATTCCTGAAACGTGATTCCGGAAATGAAACTTAATGAATGTTTACAAAGATGAAGATTCTACTTTAAAGTGTATAGAATCTAACTAAATCAGAGTACAAGTATAATGAAGTATGATATAATTATACTTTCCTCAATAATACAAATGCAGAAAAAAACATGTAACAAAATAGGTAACGAGTAAAAAATCTTTTAACCCAAAGATAAAGGTATCCAACAACCTTGGATAAAGGACCCTTTATTTATACTTTCAAGAAAGTATGTCTTATCCACACCAGGGTAAGGCCTCGATACAATCATCAATGTTATTCTTGCTATCCCTACAAGCCCTTAACTTCAAGGTTGTTGGCACCTCTGTCTTCTTCAGTAAGGAAGCCATCAACTTCAAGGTAGTTGGCACCTCTGTCTTCCTATCCCCGGAAGCCCTAGATTGTACACAAAAACAATTGGTGTCGCACAAAGAAAATCTGAACATGTAATTCAGTACATACTAAATAATAATGCCTCTCTGTATAAATCACTTCAACAGCATGTAATCTATAGATTGATCAACTTCTTGTGAGCTCTTTCAAATTAGATCTTATTTATAGGTACGGATTCAACGGTCAGAGCCCTTCTCCAAATATCATATTTTTCCTTGAATTTCGGAGGGACCTGTACATATGTCACTCAAACAACGGTTAACGAGTAACTGAAATCACAACATCATTTTATAACAAAACAAGTGTGAGGAAAAATATGGATTCATAACTAAAATCCATTATTCGGAATGTAAGCAAATGAATGTTTGGATTCTAAGAAAAAATTGAATTCGGAGTCTATAATACAAGGATATTAGGAATTTGTTTTCTTGGAACTCAGAACTTGAATTATATAGAATTACCGAGTCTGAGTTTCAAGTAAATTTGGAATCTATATTCACAAGTATTTGGAACCTAAAATTACAAAGATTGGAGTCAGAGTTCTTCAAAATTTGGAGTAAGAACTCATAAGAGTTAAGAGAATGAATTCAGAGAACTCATAGTCAGAACTCAGAGAACTCGGAGTTAGAACTAAGAGAAGTTCATATCCAGAATTCGTATTCAGAATTCAGAGTCATAACTATGAACAGTTCATAACCAGAAACCATTTTTAGAGTTTGGAGTCAGAACTCTGGAGAGATCGTAACCAGAATTCATATTAATAATTTGGAGTTATAACTCTGAAGAGTCTGTATCTAGAATTCTGAGAATTCAGATCCTAAAACAGAATGCTTCATATCTATGTAATTATAGGATTCCGAGGTTTTGGATTCAAATTGAATTTTTACACTTAGAAAAATTATGATATGAACAATAAAACATGGTAAGGATAAATTTCCTTGGAGGAGGAAATTCTTCCTTATAGAGGTAAAAAATAGGGTAAATAGATTTTTTTTTCTTGAGATTAGGTGTTTGTGATTTTCAAAACAAGAAGGAATTGTAAAGTCATAAGGAAACGATATTGGATAACAAATCTCCCCCAAGTATGAAGGAATGTAATAGTCATAATAATAAACTTAATGACTCAACAATCTCCTTCTTTTTGGAAAGCACAAACATCCCTATGAAATAGAATATAAGGGAAAAAAATTTCTAGACTTTGAAATCAACCTTATATCCCTTTTCTCATTGGTAAAGATGAATATGACTAACTCCCCCTTAGGCTTTGGAACTCTAAGGACTGTATTCTAGATTTCCGGAATGAGAGTATTCATTTGGATTTAATAAGGACATATTCATAATGAGAACCCCCCCTTGATAAAATCCCCCTTATTTAGCGATATTTTTTCTTTTACTTAGAATTATTTTTCATTCTCCCCCTTTGTGATTTTCAAAAAGAGTTTGAGGGAATGGAAAAAAATATGATACCTGAAATATTAGTACAAATATCCAAAAAAAACAAGCAACCAAAAATTCATTAATATTGGAAGTATTTATACAAGAAAAAATAGAGACAACAAAATATCGGATTTGGATCTATTTTTCTTCTTTTTCCTTGGGTAGCAGCTTCTTCACATTGGTTTTCAGCTTCTTTAGTTCTTTGTGATCCTCCTCTGGTTGCATCTCTAAGGCTTTGGTCATATCATCTTGAGCCTTCAGAGCCACTGCCTGAGCCTTCAGTAAGTCATCTTGCTTCACTAGATTTTCATCCATCTCGATCCGGAGATCCCTTTCTGTTTTCCATGTTTCGAAAAGAAAATTCAACTTCCCATTCAGATCTTTGACATCTTGAATCTAATTATTTTATTAAAGATTTAGATTTTCCTCCAAGCTATTTGTAGGATTCTGGATTTTGGTGTCTTAGGTATCAAAAGATTCCTTGAAATTTTCTTGAAATTGATCATGCTCTCTCAAATCTTCAACGTTTTTCTTCGACCAACTGGTCATTTTCTTGCATGATTTTCTATGGGCTTCATAGTTGATACAAATTTTTTTGTGTTCGGCCTCAACATTTACACACATATCCATCACCATAGATATGGAGTCTAATTTCGGATTCATGCTATGCTGGATCATTTGGCATCTGTATTCAATTGATGGAATGATTGGAATGATGTCCACCTGCTTCTTTAGGGGCTAAATGACAAAATCATGTCCCAAAATTGATGATTTTGAATCTGACATTTTTCATGGTGATGGTTCTTCCTCTAGCTCATATAGCTTCCTCTTAGAGGTTCCAACATCTTCCTTCTTCCTCAAAATTTCCTTTGTTGGGACATCAAAAACCACTTGTTTGCCCCTATTAGTTCTCGGAATGGCTTCTTCATCAAGAGATTCATACTCACTTCCAGACAACCGTACAATCATATCTTCATCATTTTTATCTATTTCAGCTACTACCTCAATGTCTTTAGGGATAATGAATTCATGATTATGGATCACTTCCTCGGATAACTTGTTCACTTCATATTCACCCTTCTCATTAACTTCAGGAGTAGCAAGCTTTGATGATCCAGCTTGAGAAGTCTAGATTGAAAACTTTTCAGAAGCATATTCCTTTTCATGATAGTCTTCTACTAGCTTTATTTGATCAACTGTATCTTCAGTGCTTTGAGCATCCTAAAATTCTTCCACATCTTCCTTTTCAACATTCTTCTCTTGGAATTTTTGCAGAGTCATAAACTTTTTCCCAGGTGTTTCAGGTACTGGTCTACTAAGAAGGTATTCGGTACAATAATGTTCTCAGATGCTACTTCAGTATCCTTCAAAAGAGACTTCACAATCACGGCCTCTGAAAACTTCTTCTTGAGCTTCTTCTCTTTTTATTTCTTCTCAATCTCTTCAGTAGCTTTCTCTTTCTGTGCTTTCGCCCCTACAGGGTCTAGGTCAAATTGTAGTTCCCCTTCCTTCCGATTCTTTTTATCCTCCCTCCATTTGGAAACTAGCTCATCCGGATAGGATTTCGGTTTCATGGGATTTAGTGGTGCAGTTTGAGCTCCCTTATCTTTAGGGGTTTCACCTTCAACTTCTACTTGCTTAATTTTTCTTTTCATTTTAACCTTCTTCAACGGTTCAACCTCTTATACATTTTTGAGAATGACTTCTGCTTCATCCTCTAATAGATCCTAAAACTCACCTGACTCATTATAGAAACCAACTTTTATCCTCTTGAGGGTATCATCACTAATTAGAATTACATTACAATTCATTGGCTTGGAACTGCAAGGGATCTTGAATAATTCAAGCCACCGAACAATCAGTTTGGAGAGTAGGGAAAGACACATGATTAGTTGTGCTCTCAAATTCCCTTTCTAGATATTCTCTATCTTAATGAGAATATTCTTCATCATAATGATTTTCCAAATATTTACCAAAAACTCTAAGATAAACATATCACTTTTATCAAGAGTGTCCTTTTCAACCTTTCGCAGTACGATAAGACCCTGATCCCATAACTGTAGGATCCAATTGTTGATAGATAGGTGGGAAATCACTGCAGTTTTGACATCATTATGTCCAAGGCATTCCATGGAATTCACCTTTATGAAACATCCATGAACATTTGGCAGCTTGTGGGAGTAAAACTCGGCTTCCCCTTCATAAGATAACCCTACCAAGCTAGCAGCCATGTTTTAAGAAAGTGCATATGTTTCTTCATAACTCTTGATGGAAAATGTTTCTCTGCCATCTTCTTTGAAAAATAAAAATGATTCATAAAATTCAATTAGTAGATCCGGATACACAACATCCTGGGATCCTATCTTTGATATGGATACACTCTCCCATCTATTAAGCTTGATATTCATTGTAATAATAGAGTCATACTTATTGAAGATGTTCGGATGCACCAACTTCTTCCTGTAAATTTTCCACTCCGAAATCGGATTGGAAGAAGACATTTCTTGAGAAGGAAATTCTCCAGACATTCGGACTTGAGAAAACATTGAGAAAGGTTCGGAACATGCTTTTCTAGTGGGAAGATCTTCATTATGAAAATGCTTGAGAACCGATTTGGGACAACCATTTGGGGTCCCCTTTTATAGGTGTTGATGCGACAATTGAACTTCCCATCTGAATCCAATGGCTGGGAATTCTTATGATTTGATTTGACGGTTGAAATAATAGCTGCAAGGAAAATTTAGTAGGATCCGATATTTTGAGGGTTTTTAAGGAAATCAATCAGATATAAAGAAACTAGAATCCATGGAATTTTAAAAACAAAATAAACTAACAAAAAGTAAAATGTTATTACTAAAACTCAAGAAATAATCATACCATTTGGATTGTTAGGGGAATTATTCGTATTGAGAAAAATTCTTCTTGAAGGAACTTAGATAAAAAAACTTGAGTATGAAAAAAATGAGTACGTATATCTTTATTACGAAACTCTTCACTAAGAGAATCTTTATAATGAAAATGTTCATTGATAAAATTATAGAAAAAAAATGACTATGAAAAATAAATTCCATTACTAAAAAATATGTAAAAATTTGTTTGAAATATATGAAAAAAATCATTACAAAAAAATGAAAAACATCATGAAGAAAAATATGTAAAACTTAATTATTAAAAATATGAAAAACTTCGTTACAAAAAACATGAAAAACTTCATTATGAAAAATATGAAAAACATCATTATAAAAAATATGAAAAACATCATTACGAAAAACATGAAAAACATCATTAAAAAAAATAAAAAAAATTCATTACGAAAAATATGTAAAACATTATTAGGAAAATTATGAAAAACTTCAAGAAAATGTACCCCCTATGAAAAAGAGTTTATTACTGTAAAGAGATTTGTTCAACAGAAAGTTAATAAAGAGGATTACCTTACAGTTATCATCCCTAACTTCTGTTTAATGTATTCAAATCAATAAAAGGGTATGTATTTTGTGAAAATATCATCAAGTTGATCTGGCATTCCAATAAATTGAAGAATGATATCTCTTTTGGATTCTGATCCCTATGAAAGTGATACGTAATATTTATGTGTTTTTCATGAGAGTGATGTGCATGGGTTTTACTAAGGGAAATAGAACTATTTTTATCACAGATAATTTGAGTCTTAGTAAAACTCATGCCATATTCTGTGAGTGTGTGTTGAATCTACAACACTTGAGCAAAACAACTACCAACTACTACATATTCAGCTTCAGTAGTGGAGAGTGCTACTGAGTGTTGCTTCTTGCATGACCAAGAAACTACTGAATCTGCTAAGAAATTACAAGTTCCGAATGTACTTTTTCAATCCATTCTACATCAACCAAATTCAATATCCAAAAAACTTTTTAGAATGAAATCATTTATAGAAGTATAAATTATTCCAAAATCCATGGTTCTATTTAGGTAGTGAATTTTTTTCACTTCCTTTAAGTGAGATTCCTTGGGATTGGATTGATATCTTTCACATAAGAATACTGAAAACATTATGTCTGGATGACTAGATATCAGGTAAAGTAAACTTCCTATCATAACTCTAAAGGTTGTTTGATCTACTGGTTTCCCAGCTTCATCAAGATCATGTGCGTTTGAGGTACCAATGGAAGTACTAATACTTTTAGTGTTGTCATATCCTTACTTTTTAGGAAGATATTTAATATACTTATGTTGGGATATATGGATTCCTTCTGGTTTTTGAGAGATTTGAAAACCAAGGAAAAAAGTTAACTCACACATCATAATCATTAAAAACTTATATTTCATTAGATCCGCAAAGGAACCAGTTAAGGATTTTTGAGTTGAAAAAAATATAATGTCATCAACACAAATTTAAACAATCAAAACATTTTTTATATATTTATTTATAAAAAGGGTTGGATCTACATTTCCCTTAAAATATTTTTTTGAAGAAAAAATCTTATGAGTCTATCATACCAAGCTTGAGGGGAATGCATAAGACCATACAAAGCTTTGGTAAGTTTATAAACATAATCAGGATGTTTTTTATATTCAAATCTAGGAGGTTGTTCAACAAAAACATCCTCTTGTACAAAACCATCAAGGATAGAACATTTCACATCCATTTGAAAATGTTTAAAGTTGAAGAATGCTTTAAAAGCAAGTAAAATATGAATAGATTCAAGTATAGCTACATGAGCATAGGTATCTTCATAGTCTATTCCTTCTGGTTGATTATACCCTTTAGCAACCAAATTGTCTTTATTTCTTACAATGATTACATTTTCATCACACTTATTTCTAAAGACCCATTTTACTCCAATAATATAAGTTTCCTTAGGACTTTCCACAAAGGTCCAGACATTATTCCTTTCAAATTCATTTAGTTAAACATGAATGTATTTAATCCAATCATCATCACCTAAAAATTCATTAATGATTTTTTGTTCTAATTGGGAAAGGAATGCCAGATGTTCTACTTCATTTATTAAGGAACTTCTAGTACTTATAGGTTGATTCACATAACCAATGATACTATAACTTGGATGATTCATGAGAAATAACTGATTTTGGTTTTGTAAAGCCTGTTCATAAACATAGGGTATGAAATATATTGGGGTAAATGTTTCAGAAGTATCTTCTTTGACATTTTCTTTATTAGAAGGTTCTTCTATCAAATGTTGATGAACAGTTTTTGAAAACACAACCAAATATATGGGTTGGGGTTATTTAAAAACAAAAGGATCAGATTCATCAAATTTGACATGTACTGTCTCTTCAACCGTACAAGTGTTTTTATTGAAAAATCTATATGCCTTAGAAGTTGTGGAGTATCCTATGAAAATTCTTTCATCAGATTTTGGTGTGAATTTATGTAGATTATCTTTAGTATTCAGAATGAATACCTTCCAAAAAACATTACTTAGGTATGTCTAGGTCTTCTACCATTCCATAACTCTTAAAGAGTTTTATTAAGAAAAGGTCTAATCAATACACGATTTATATTATAACAGGTAGTACTTACAGCTCCATTCCAAAAAATATTGGCTACAGAATACTCACTCAACATGGTTCTAGTTTTCACTTGAAGAATTATATTTCCTCTTTCAAAAACACCATTTTTTAGGTGTTCTAGGAGATAATAAGTTATCATTAATGCCTTTTCTACTACAAAAATTTACAAAATCAGAATTTTTAAATTCTCCACCATGATCACTATAAATAGTTTTTAATGGATGATTTTTCTCATTTTTCACTTGGACTCTAAAACTTTTGAAATAAGAAAAATCTTTAGACTTCTTTGCTAGAAAATAAAACCATGCAATTCTAGTGTAATCATCAACTAAAACAAATGCATAATACATTCCCCCAATGCTTCCAGTTTTTGTAGGCCCAAAGAGATCCATATGCACTAACTGTAATGCATCAGTAGTTGTGACTTCACCGACTGATTTAAAACATGATATATATGTCTTTCCATATTGACAAGGGTCACAAACTTTCTAAGAATCAAATCTATGATCTGGTAGATCCTTAACAAATATTCTCTTAGATAGTTTTCAAAAGTTCATATGGTTACAGTGTTCTAAACTTCTATGCCACAACCAGGAATGATGTTCTATTTTCCTAAAGCAATGTAGATCTTGGATCCTATGGTCTTCTAAGTTTAGTGTGTAAACATTCTCTTACCTATGTGATGAATGAATAAAATATTCCTTGCAATTTTGTACGTGGTACTTTTCATTCCTAAAATTCACAAGGTAACCTTCATCACATAATTGAATTATATAAATGAGGTTGTGCATAAGACCCTTAACAAATAAAACATTTGAAATCAATGTTTTTCCAATAACAACGATGCTACCTATAACAACAATTTCTCCCTGAGCATTATCTTTGAAACATACTTTTCCTCCATTTGACTTGATAATCTATTAAAAATAGTTTTTTTAGCAGTCATATGCCAAGAACATCCACTATCCATGTACCACGTATTGCTATTAGTACCTTCCATATTTTCTTATAAATAAGAAAAAGGTATATATTTGGGATCCATACATTCTTGGATCTGGAAATCTCAGAAAGAAAATTTTTTGGCACCCGCATATTTTTAGAAATATAGGCTTTATGAAATCCTAAAGACTAGGTTTTATTGAACGAACAATTTTATGCCTAGTGTCCACCACACTGACACTTAGTACAGAATGGATCACTTTGAGGAACAAAATAATTGTTGCTAAAAATCGGTTTAGAACCAGTATAACCAAATCGAGAACTATTCCTTATATGTTGGATTTGTGAATAAATTTTATCAAAATTTTCCTTACATAAGGTAATGTTTGAATAACACTTCCTCAAGGAAAATATTTTGTATATGAGTTTGATAACCATGTTCTTAACTTCAACAACATTTGATTTTGAACTAGAGCTAGGCTCAAAAACATTTTTCTTAGAAATTATGTTTTCTATATCTTTAGAATGTTTTTTATTTTCAGAACATACTTCCTAATGATTTTTTGAAATATTTTCAAAATCATCATTTTTCATATCAATATCTTTAAAATATTTGATATTTCCTTTGTAATAATAGTATTCCTAGAACTTTCCTTATCATGTTTTTTATGAGTTTTGAATTATCAATCTCAAGAAGTTTGGAAAACCTAGAAACTTGTTCATAGGATGGTAGAGTATTATCTTCATCAGAAGAAGATTCTTTATTCGAAGAGTTATAATATTTATCATTACTATAATTTTCATTTAAAGAAACATTGGTTATTGATTCAGCATTGTCTACCTTATCCATCAAATAATGATTTTCAATAGGTAGTCGAGATATTAGAGCAAGATTCTTTTGTCCAGAAGATACATAATATGAAGATTCATCCGAAGAGTCACCACCATGGGAACTGCAGGTGTCATTAGCTTTTAAGACTTTCTTAGATTTAGCCTTGTAATTCATCTTTACGATTCTCTCAGAATTCATTTCCTTTCTTTCTTTTCTCTTGAGCATAGGACAATTAGGTCTTATATGTCTTGCTCTCTTGCATTCATATCTTCTGAATCTTTCTTATATTTCCTTTATTTCTTTTTATATCTGGATTAAAAGTTCCTCTGTCCAGCTATCTGGTTCATCCTTCAAGAAAGATTTTCTAATTCATGTTCTGAGGATTCACTTCCACTAGATTCAGATTAGATTACAACTTTCTTAGATTTGGATCAAGTAACTCTATTAGGAGTCTTGGCTTTCATATGATTAGAAGATGTAGTAAAAGAAACACTTCCATTTCCATTATTCTTCTTTACGTTATCAGCATCTCTATTCATTCTAGTCTCATGCTGAAGAAGAGTTCCAAACAATTCATGTAAGGAAATTTGAGAAACCTTTCTATTCTCATCAATTACAGTCCTCTTGGATTCCCACTAATTGGGCATGATTTCTATGATATTATCAAAAATAAAATAATCATCTAATCCTTTCTAACCCATGGATTTTAATCTATTTACAATAGTCAGGAATCCTTGTTGAACCTTACATATGGTTTCTCCATAAGTATTGTTAAAGCCATGGTATTCAGCTCTGAGCATAGCTTTTCTAGTTTCCATTACATTAGAAGTTCCAAAGTGAGTAACATCAAGTTTCATCCATATACAATTTCCTACTTCACAAGATGAAATTTGGATATATATATATTTCTGGTCATGGGGAAAAGCAAAGTATTGTGTACCGTATAATTCAGTTTATATTCATGATTTTCTTGATTGGTAATGGTACTAATTTGTTTGTCAGGGATTTTATATCCTCCAGTAAGCATAAAAGAGTTATCAACACCAGTATTGATAATGAAAGTCTTCATTCGCTCTCTCCAATATTCATAATCATTTCCATCAAATATAGATGGTCTAGTTGGATTGGGATTTTCCATGGAACCAACATTGATTCCTTCCATCTTAAAGAAGATTTTTTCCACAAAAACTTATTAATAGAAAAAGTTAATAAAAAAGGAAAATATTTATAAGAAATATAAATATAGAACAAGAGTATCTCTAAGAAAAATGAATCCGATATATATGAGTCTGAAAAACTGATTCCAAAAAAGTGTGAATCTGGAAGTTCAATTCTGAGAGTAATGAGAAGAAAAATTCTCTTCTGAACCTAATCGTGAGATTAATTCAAAGGTCACCTGCACTGATACCAATTGTTGTATCAAATATGTAAAGATGAGATTCTCAAATAAAAGAGGGTGTGTGAATTCTATACTTTTCAAAATTACATTGGAACTTGTAAATATGGTTTTGTTTAACATGGTTAAACAAGATAATTCCAAAAAACTCTAAGTTATAAACAATTGCTTGATTCAGGAAATATGATTCCAAGAATGCAATTCCAGAAAGTTGATTCCAGAAATGAATCATAATGAATGTTTACAAAGATGGAAATTCTACTTTAAATAATATAGAATATAACTAAATCAGAGTACAAGTATAAGGAAGTATGAAATAGTTATACTTTACTCACCAATACAAATGTAGTGGAAAAATTGTAAAAAAACAAGTAACGAGTATTAAATATTTTAACCGAAACAGAATTGTATCCCTCAACCTTGGATAAAGGTCCCTTGATTTATACTTTCAGTAAATTCTATCTTACCGACACCAGGGTAAGCCCTCGATATGAAGATCAGAGTCTATCTTGCTATCCCCGCAAGCCCTCAACTTCAATGTAGTCGGCACCTCTCTCATCCTCAGCAAGGAAGCCCTCAACCTCAAGGTAGTCGAAACCTCTATCTTCCTATCCTTGGAAGCCCTCGATTGTACATAGCAACAATTGGATTCACACAAAGAAAATCTGAAAAATTAGTTTAGTATGCACTAAACAATAAAGCCTATCTCTCTAGAAATCACATCAGCAACATGTAATCTATAGATTGATTAGCATTTTGTGAGATCTTTCAAATGAGCTCCTATTTTTAGGCACCACTTCCATGGTAGGATCCCCCCTCCAATGGTCATATTTTTCCTGGAATTTATGAGGGACCTATACACGTGTCTCTCAAACAGCAGTTAATGAGTAATAGAATGCATGGCATGGTTCTATAACAAAATAAGTCTGAGAAAAAATATGGTTACATAACTAAAATACAATATTTGGAATGTAAGAAAAAGATTGTTCAAAGTCTAAGAAAAAAATTGAATTCATAGTCTATAATACAAGGATATTAGGATTATGTTATCTAGGAATTTGGAACTAGAATTCTATAGAATTCCAGAGTCTCAGTTTCAAGGAAATTCGGAATCTAGATTCAAAAGTATTCAGAACCAAAACTTAGAAAGTTCTGAGTCGGTGTTCATGAGAATTCGTAGTCAGAACTCATTAGGGTTCAAAGTCTGAATTTAGAGAAATTGGAGTCAGAACTCAAAGAACATGGAGGCAGAATTCAGAGAAGTTCGTATCCAGAATTCATATTCAGAATTTGGAGTCATAACTCTAAAGAGTTCGTAACCAGAATTCGTTTTTAGAGTTTGGAGTCAGAACTCTGAAGAGTTCGTAACTAGATTTTGTATTTAGAATTCGGAGTTAGAACTCTAAATAGTTTGTATCCAGAATTCTGAGAATTCGGATCATAAAACAGAATGTTTCACATCTAGGTAATTATAGGATTCCGAGGATTTGGTTTCAAAATGAATTTTACACTTAGAAAAATTATGATATGAACAATAAAACGTGGTAAGGATGCATTTCCTTGGGGAAGGAAATTCTTCATTGTAGAGGTAAAAAATAGGGTAAAAGGAGTTTTCCCTTGAGATAAGGTGTTTGTAATTTTCAAAAAAAGAAGGATTTGTAAAGTCGTAAGGAAACCATATTGTCTAAACAATCTCTCCCAAGTATGAAAGAATAGAAAATTCATAAGGAAAAACTTATTGTCTCGACACCTTCTTCGTAGGACATCTATTTGTATAATGACCATGCACACCACATTTAAAACATTCAATTGATTCCTCAAAAAGAACTTTCTTCCCTTTCCTAGAGTCAATAGGATTATTCCTTTTTCCATGGAAGGTTCATGCTTTATGACATTCATTACCACATCTATAGCATTTTCCTATCCCTTTGAAGAATTTTCCTAGGTGTTTCTTTCGAAATTATTAAAACATTGGTTTTTGAATATACATATCATTATGATTATTAACTGAACATCCATAGAGATTTGATTTTCACATATATGATTCCTTATAAAAATAACCATGCTTTAGGTGGTCAATCATGAATCCGCATAGTTGGTTGAGAATAACCACAAGAGTTCTTATTGAGGATCCTATTTCATTTGATTTATTATTCTGAAGACCGTCATAGTTTTCATCACATCCATTGTTACTTTGGTGTCTTCTAGATCCATCCATTTACTAAACCCAAAAATATTAGTGTGAGTATTTTTGTAAAATCATTATATAATATCTTATGATGATGGTAAACACTAAGATATACTTATTTATGTTATCTTAATCCAATTCAATTCATCTAAAATAAATATGGATCTCTATATTATGATAACCCTTAGGGTTATGTCACCTATGCTTAAATAACACCCTAACCTATAAAGTAATCTAAACCAACCTCTGATACCAACTATAAGGCCCATGCCATAAACATTAATTAATATTGAATTAAGTTAATAATTCCAATTGAGGATAATTTTAGGTTTAGATTTTTAGAGAAATAGGCCATAACTATTACATTACATTTCAAAAACAAGTACAAAGTAGACACTTCTACTCAATCCAAATTTATTCACAACAATAAAACTCCTTAATTAAAACAAGAGTTATTTTATTGATATAAATCTTCATTAATTCTTCCTTTCCCTTACCCTTCTTCATACCCTATGAAAAACATTTCAAAAAAACATTGGACGAGCATAAAAATCTCAGTAAGGGTTATAAAATAAGGAAACAAAACATTAGTCCATCAATATATATAAATCTATGAAATCTTACTTTTCGATCTTTAACATACCACACAAAATCATAAGATTTATGAATAAAACATGGAAATCATAAATCATAAAGGTAACTTGTGGCATCCATAACATACTTACTTTGTTGCTTCCACAGCTACATATGGAGTTACATTTAGAATAACTATCATAGTATATTACATAAATCTCTTAGGTGAAACATTAATGTTTACCTCCATTATGTTACCCAATGTATTTGAGATCTATATTAGGCTCACTCACCCTAGGATTATCACGAAACCACAAATATATGTAAAAAATTCCCAAGAACCATAACATATTCATAACACATAAACCAAACATAAATGAAATATAACATTTCCACATTTCAATCATAACATATCATTTAAATATATTTAAATATCCAATCCATTATCAAAACCATTTTCAATACCAAAATACGTAAAAATATTATATGGTATTTATTTTCTTTTTTAAAAAACATTGTGACTTGTTAAGGAAGAAAAAGATCAAATAATTCTTGTGGCGGTAGAAAGGTCATTGTCATCGTGTATGTTAAAAAAATTCATTTTTTTGTTTAGAAAACACTTCGTAGAAAAAAATTTCCTAGGAATGAAATGAAAAGTCAATGGTGTTTATACACTATATAAAATGAAGTTGTGTATAAATCAAAATATGGGTCAATGAAAGGATATTGAGACAACGTCCATTACAAATATCATTTTGTAAATAAAATTGATCGATTATGTGTATTAATTATAAGCACAAATAAATAAAGTATAAGTAAATGATAAGATATAAAAATTAATCTCTCACATAATCAAATAATGACATAAATACGAAGGATATGATATACCAAAATAATGGGAATTGTGCTAAGTAGTTCCCTTACCACATGCCCGACTTGACTTGTTTGTTCTTTAATCTCGTGAATAACAAACTAAAGTTAAATTATACTTTCTCAAAAAAACTTTTGAAGTTTATTATTACTTTTATATCACATATTACCATGTTTTAAACATTACAAAATCAGTTAAGTTAATAACAGTAGTTTTTTCGATATTTGGTACTTGAGTCAAGAAATGAACTTCTTATAATTACATGTTGTGACTATGGTAAAAATTACATTGCCTTCAGAATTATATTCATGATTTAGATATCAAATATATTATATAGATATATATATACAGTATATATATGTATTTATAATAGTACATAACATTTTGATATAAAAAATGAAATGCATTGTTCATGGAGATGGTATGTTGTATGTACGCATCAACGCTATTTTCATTTCAATTTCATATTTAATGAATTGAAAACATAATGATAAATAGTTATATTATAATTTGAGTATACTATCATATATAATTTCATTAATTCCATCCTTTATACATTCCATGTATGTCATGAACGAGTCATATCACTTTGAGTGGGCGATTGTCCGCACTTCCTCAAATGAAATTATCGCATTTACCCACTATGGCATTCATAAAGGTATGATATAAATGAAAAATAAAGATGCACATAGACAATATAAATATAATATATATCACATGTAAATTTAGTTCCATCATAATTTATACCATGAGAGGTGGTTGGAACAGATTGTCCAATCATAGTTTCGTGAGGCAGCAGTTCGCCGTCCACAGAAACATTATGTTCTATACCCATTAGATGGAGGTGTGTGTAAGTGTAGTTTGAATATTATTCATAAATAAAATTTAGAATATTTATTATAATGGTGTTGTTATGTAAACAAATAATAATAAGATAAATGAGAATGAGGAAGTTAAATAAAAGAAGAGATCTTGAGGGAAGACGTTACCTTTAAATCGGGTAACTCCCTTTGGTTTGAACCAAAAGGCTTTCTTGAAGTGATTTGTGCCTAAGGTAAGGCTTATAAGAGGAATAAAGGGATCTTTAGAGGTTATTTGGGAAGAGTTTGGATGATCAAAGGGGGCTTGAGAGGTGTGAGTAAGGGGTAAAGGTGATGAGTTTTTATAAGGGGGAGGGTTACTTTAGGGAAGTTTGAAAATAATATTTTATTATATAATTATTGTTGGTTTATAAAGTTCCAAAACTTATTTAATTAGAATATAAGGTGTATATAAGTCTATATAAAATCATTCAATAAGAATTGTATAGGTTTTGTATATTTTTTTATCCTTATATTTTATATTTAACACTTTGTTAACCTATTTAACTTTTTCCATGTCCTCTTATATATTCATACTATGTAGTTAATATATTTACAATAAAATTCCTAGTGACCAAAAATGGATAATCAATGACATTTTTAACATAATATATGTAATTTGGACGAATATTATATTTTTAAGATTATTTTATCATTTAATAAAATATTTATTGATTTACAAACACTTTTATATCAATTTTAATACTATTCATATCATGAATTTTTTTAAAATCCATTCCAACTTGATTCTTAGAAAAACCATCATTAATTAAAAGATTACAAGTTCCACGAATCATTAAAATTAGTGTATGGCATAAAAAATTTCAAAATAAATTTATTTTAATATTTATAATATCATTTATTTGAATCCTTTATTGATGAAGAAATTATTACATCACCATCGTGTCATAATTAAATTTGTTTATTTAATTTATAAAAATTATAAATAAAATAAAATGATGTAGGATATCATTTTATATTTCCAAATAATATTTATAGTCTAAGATATAACTTATATAACACCATATAAAAAAATTTAGTAAAAAGATTCATGTTTATGTTATTTTTGTCCTTATTTTAAATTAATTAATATAAAGTGTCATTATCACTGCCAAGTGGCTCCATGGGGTCCCAAAATTGACCCAAGGATTCCCATGGTCGGACATGTGTCAGCCAATATTGTTAGGAAAAGTTTAAGGGTAATTTAATATTATTATAATATTATCTTTCACCATTATTTACCAGATTTACCCTTGAACCATGGTAAATAAAATATTTTCTGAAGTAAATATCCATAATGGCTAAAAATGAATGATACATATTTTGTTACATCCCAGATTTTTTTTAAAAATGAATTGAAATAAATGAAACTTTGTTTTAAGTATATATTTATAACTATCCTTTAAAACATAATTTTTCCACTTTTATGTTTTGAATATCAAGAAACTGTCATCTATAATTGTTTTCAGTATGTTATTTAGAGTCTATTGGAACCAAATTGTTTTTTTGGTGAATAGTAACATACCCTTATGAATAGTAATATGAATAGTAATATGACCACAATTAATTGTAAATTTTATTATTATTTTATTTTCTTAAGTCATTAAGATAATAACATCTTGGTAAAGTTTTCATCATAATATAGATGTAGTTATAGAATTAGAATTGTTAATTTTTGAATTAAGTATGTTTTTATTTAAAAATTAAATTAATAATATTTAGAAAATTGTTTTCAAAAAATGGAATTCATTTTTGAATTATACACGTCAAAAAATGGTTATGGTAAAGTTTTGGGTTTTTTCTGAAATTCTTGATTTTTCAGTGAATAGTGAAATACGATAAAATACCGTATAATCAAATTATCAGTAAAATACATTACATATGTCATCATAGTTGATGAAAGGACACTTGGTTCGAACTCACATGCCATTATTACTATTTTAGGTCATATGATCTAAGACTATTCATAATCTTGGGAAAGAATATTATATTAATGATTAAAATAATGAAAAACACCCCCATTCATCATCTATAAATACAACCCTCACTCCCCTATTCATCCCAAACCTCTAAATCCTTGTGCCATGCCAATTTGATGACCAATACTCCTCCAAAGGCTCTTCCCCATGTCTTATAGCTGATGGTCTCACCAAAATACCAAAACCAAAGCCCTTAAGAAGGATCTCAAGGAGAAGAGATCAAGAGTTAAACATCCTCTTTTACATTCTTTCTTCACTTTTATTTTATGTTAATATATTCCTTTTCCTTTTGAATTATGTTGTGATATTTCATCCCATATCCCCCATTACGGTCCATATTATATATGAGTGTTGAGATATTCCATTTCTCTCCTCAAACTCATTTTTATGGAATTTTAAGAGACGTTGTTAGGCTGCGGAATTTTTGTTAGAAATTTCTCTAGTTTTCTTTTATTTCATGAATCATTTTTCTTATTTCATCACACCCTCTTATCCAAGAGGAATGAAATATCTATAATCATGTATATTATGGATGTTCTCATGTTCATAGAAATTTAATCATTATTTTTATTCTCATCTTCCACATATTGAAGGGATTAAAAACATTTTCCATGAGGTGTCGAATTACCGACATCGTGGACGATGTGATTTCAATTTTGTTTAAATCCTTAAAGTCTAGTCATGAACCAATTTTATTGTTGAACCAGGTTATAATATATGTATTATGTCTCATCAATGGTTTTTTAATTATTTTTAACACATGGTTTTAATTTATAAAACAAAATGAGGTCGTTATTATAAAAGAACAACTAAAGTGATCTAAATGAACATCATTAATGTTTTAACTTATGAATCATCCTCATATTAAAAATCAAAATGTTAAATGGTATAAATTATGGTACTATAAATAATTAAATATTTTTCCATTCCAATTCTGGATTTTTGCTTCCAATCGACAAGAACATCCACTATGAACCAATCATGGAAATCATGTTAAGAACTCACCCAAAAACAGTGCAAGGAGAAAAACACTAACAATTAAAGATTGAAATGATGTTATGAAATGATAATATAAGATTTTATAAACATGAAAATTTTTCTTTAAACTACTAATAACATTCTTTTATCCATTATACACAATGTTTAAACAAGTTAGAAGTAAGACATACCCACGGTAAGGGAATTCTTAACCCGATTTCCATTCTTTGGGTTAACCTTATACTTCATTATTTATGTGCTATTTAAATTGTTTTTGTGATGGATTATGTTTATATTATGTTATATAATTTGTCTTTATAGTGTATATACATTCTCCATCCACTCTATTAAGTCTCACTTCAATTATATGATTTTTTTAAGGGAATTCTTAACCTGATTTCCATTCTTTGGGTTATCCTTCTACTTCATTATTTTTTGGTATTAAAATTGTTTTTTGATGAAAATTGTTTATATTACCATTAGTGATGTGTATTTATAGTATATATACATATTCCATTCAATCTATTAAGTCTCACTTCAATTATATGTCGTTTGTAAGGGAATTTGTAACCCGATTTCCATTCTTTGGGTTATCCTTCAACTTCATTATTTATGTGGTATTAAAATTGTTTGTTTGATGAAAACTATTCATATTATCATGATGTATGTGTATTTATAGTATATATACATATTAAATTCACACTATTTAGTCTCACATCAATTATATGTCGTTTTTAAGGGAATACCTAACCTAATTTCCGTTCTTTGGGTTATCCTTCTACTTCATTATTTAGGTGGTATTAAAATTGTTTGTTTGATGAAAATTGTTTATATAATCATGAGTTATGTTTATTTACAGTATATATACATATTCCATTCACTCTATTAAGTCTCACTTCAATGATATTTTGTTTTTAAGGGAATTCTTAACTTGATTTCCATTCTTTGGGTTAACTTTCCACTTCATTATTTATGTGCTAGTAATATTTTTTGTGTGATGGGTTCTATGTATATTATGTTTTATTATGTGTATTTATAGTATATATACATACTACATCCACTCTATTAAGTCTCTCTTTAATTTTATGATATTTATAAGGGTATTTTCATTAAAAATTCTCTTTTTAAATTCTGTTTTACAAAATTCAAATGTAATTTCTTTATGCAATTATTCATGTGGTATGAATATGTTTTGGTTCTTTGGAATTATTTTTGATGAAGGGTGGGACCTATATCTCCCTCTAATGTATTGGGTATGAGTATTTTGGAGGTCTGCCGTATGGTTACTCTAAGTGTAACTGTGATGGTTAAAAAAAGTAAGGTAGTCGTGAGGGTTACAGATTATAAGGTTGCCAAGAATGGTTACAAGATTATGTAAGTAATGCCCTAATATATCTTAATAATTATATTTATGTTCTCATTTTTTTGTGTATCTTGTGTATAAATCATTTTACACAAATTAAGTACATATGGGTGACAAGAATGTCTTTTGAAAATGCTTTCACACGTTACGAGTATTCATGGACTAATGTGATCTTTCCTTATTTTCCATCCTTTACTGAGCTTTTGTGCTCATCCCAAGTTTTTAAATGATTTTCATAGGTTAATGGATGTGTAATACAATTAAGGAATCAATTTTAAATGTTGAATAATTTTCAAGGAGTCTTGTTTTAGTTTAAATGTTTTATATTTTGAAAAAAAATAAGGAAACTGTTTGTATAGTATCCACTCTGTAATAATGTGTAATGTTATGACTATATTGTCCAAATTCTCTAAAGATCTAAATTTGAAAAGATCTACAATATAAAAGGATGTTTTTTTTCTTGAATAAATTCAAGATTATGTATGTATTAAGTTCGTTCCTTATAGTTGGTATCATAGGAAAGGTTTAGACAACTTTAGGGATTATGAGTTTTCGTTAAAGATTAGGTTAGTCTATATGCCTATTCTTTAAGTTAAATCCATGTTTTATAACTTTTAAGATTAAGGAAATTCAGTTACAAATGGAAGGAGGAGGATATTAAATGACATTACTATCTCTTCCTGATGAAATGCTAGCGATAATTATTGCAAAGTCCTGTCGAGACGACTTTGAAACATTTTCTAATATACAACTCACTTGTAGGCAATTGTTTGAGATATCAAACAACTCCACTATACATCGATGCAATTGTGGATCATGGGTTGTATTTAATCAAATCAAATTTTCTCAATATTATCATATTTTCAATGAAGGTAAATATTATCAAGGAATTTTGAAATATTTTACCTTATCAAGAGATTTTGATGCATATTATGATTTTAAAAGATGCGCTGAAGAAGGAGACCCCTGCGCAACCTATTTATATTTTCTTTTACAATATACTATTTCAGAACATAATTATTGTATTTTAAAAGTACCATTGATTGAATGTTTTAACTCGAACTCAGTCTGCCTTTTTTATAAAAATCATGTTTTATCAGATGTTTTGAAATTATATGTCATACCATTATTATTTTTCAAAACTATTTTTTCTGTTAACACCTATATGACCCAAGTTGTACAAGGTGTATTTGGATAAATGATGAAAATGATTGTGAAGGATCTATAAATCATTGTTGAAATGCATGGACCTTCTATTTACCTGAGAAAGATAATGATGAGACCAGGTGGACAACATGATCAAGGCACCCTCACTTCTTTAAGAAGTAAATAAAATTTCGAGGACGCAATTTCCGAAAGGTGAGGATAATGTAACATCCCAATTTTTTTTTAAAATAAATGAATTGAAATGAATGTTACTTTGTTTTAAGTATATATTTATAACTATCCATTAAAATTAAATATTTCCAGTTCTTTGTTTTGAATTTCAAGAAACTTTCATCTACAATTGTGTTCAGTATGTTATTTGGGGTGAATTGGAACCAACTTGTTTTTTTGGTGAATTGTAACATAGCCTTATGAATAGGTATATGATTAGTAATATGACCGTAATGAATAGTAATTTTTATTATTATTTTATTTTCTTGAGGCATTAAGATAATAAAATCTTGGTTAATTTTTCATCGAATTATAGAAGTAGTTAAACAATTAGAAATGTTAATTTTTGAATTAAGTATGAACTTATTTAAAAATTAAATTAATAATATTAGATTTTTTTTTCAAAAAATGGACTTCATTTTTTAATTCTACATGTAGAAAATGATTAGGGTAAATTTTTGGGTTTTTGTTCTAAAAATCTTGATTTTTCGGTGAATAATGAAATACGATAAAATACCGTATAATAAAATTATTAGTAAAATACACTATTTATGACATAATATGTGATTCAAGTCTACATGATTCGAACTCACATGACATTATTACTATTTTAGGTCACATTAACTTAGACTATTCATAATCTTGGGCAAAAAATATTATATTAATGATTAAAATAATGAAAAATACCCCCCTCTTCCATTACAAATACCACCCTCACTCCCCTATTCTTCCCACAACTCTCAAGTCTTGAGCCTTGCCTATGTTATGCCCAATACTCCTCCAAAGGCTCTTCCCCATGTCTTAGAGCTGCTGGTCTCATAAAGATACCAAAAACAAATCCCATAAGAAGGATCTCAAGGAGAAGAGATCAAGAAGTAAACATCCTCTTTTACTTTCTTTCTTTTCTTTCATTTATGTTATTCCTTTCCTTTAAATTTTGAATTATGTTGGGATAATTCATCCCATATCCCTCCTTACTTTCCATATTATTTATTAGTGATGATATAATCACTTTCTCTCAACATACTATTTTTTATGAAAATTTAAGAGACGCCGTTAGGCTGTGGAATTTTTGTGAGAAATTTTTCAAGTTTTCATTTATTTCATGAATACATTTTCTTCTTTAATCACCCCCTATTATACGAGAGGCATGAAATATACAGAATTATGTATATTATATATTTTCTCATGTTCATGGAAAATTCAAAATCATTGTTCTTCTCCTCTTCTACTTATTAAAGGAATTAAAAACATCGTCCATGATGTGTCGAATTACCTACATCATGGACAATGTGATTTAATTTTTCATTAAATACTTCAATTATGGTCATGAAACATTTTAATGGTTGAACTAGGTTATAATATATGTATTATTTCTCATCAATGGTTCTAGAATTTGTTTTAACACATGGTTTTAATTTATAAAACAAAATGCGGTCGTTATTATCAAAGAACCACTAAAATGCTCTAAACGAACATCATTAATGTTTTAACTTATGAATCATCCAAATATTAAAAATGAAAATTATAAATGGTATAAATTATGGTCATAGAAATATGTAAATACATTTCCAATCCAATCTTTGAATTTCACTTCCAATCAACAAGAAAATCCACCATGAACCAATCATGGAAATCATGTTAAGAACTCACCCAAAAATAGTGCAAGGAAAAATACTATCAATTAAAGGGTGAAATGATGTTGTTAAATGATAATATAGGACTATATAAACATGAAAATGTTTCTTTAAACTACTAATAACACTCTGTTAACCATTATACAGGATGTTCAAACAAGTTTGAAGTAAGACAAACCCGAGGATAGGGGATTCTTAACCAGATTTCCATTCTTTGGGTTAACCATATAATTCATTATTTATGTGATATTTAATTTGTTTGTGTGATGGGTTCTCTTTATATTATGTTTTATTATGTTTATTTATAGTGTATATTTATACTCCATCCACTCTATTACATCTCACTTCAATTATATGATGTCAGTAAGGGAATTCATAACCCGATTTCCATTTTATTGGTTATCCTTCTACTTCATTATTTATGTGGTATTAAAATTATTTTTTTTATGAAAATTGTTTATATTATCATGAGTTACGTGTATTTACAGTATATATACATATTAAATTAACTCTATTATGTCTCACATCAATTTTATGATGTTTTAATGGAATTTATAATATAATTTCTATTCTTTGGGTTATCCTTCTGCCTCATTATTTATGTGGTATTAAATTTGTTTGTTTGATGAAAATTATTTATATTATAATAGGTTATTTTTATTTATAGTATATATACATATTACATTCAATCTATTTAGTCACACTTAAAGTATATGATGCTTGTAAGGGAATTCCTTACATGATTTCCATTCTTTGGGTGATCCTTCTACTTCATTATTTATGTGGTATTAAAATTGTTTTTTATGAAAATTGTTTATATTATCATTATTTACTTGTATTTATAGTATATATATATATATTACCTTCACTCTATTAAGTCTCACTTCAATTATATGATGTTTTTAATGGAATTCTTAACCAGATTTTCATTCTTTAGGTTAACATTCTACTTCATTATTTATCCGCTATTTAAATTTTCTGTGTGATGGGTTCTGTGTATATTATGTTTTATTATGTGTATTTTCAGTATATATAAATACTCCATCCAGTCTATTAATCCTCTCTTCAATTGTATGATATTTATAAGGGGATTTTCTTTAAAAATCCTCTTTTTAAATTTTGTTTTACAAAATTCAAAAGTAATGTCTTTATGATATTATTTATGTTGTATTATTATGTTTTGGTTCTTGGCAATTATTTATGATGAAGGGTGGGACCTTTATCTCCCTCCAATTCATTGGGTATGAGTAAGTTGGAGGTATGGCATATGGTTACTCCAAGTGTAACTGTGATGGTTACACAAAGTGAGGTAGCTGTGAGGGTTACATATTATATGGTAGCCAGGAATGGTTACAGGATTATGTAAGTAATGCCCCATGATACCTCCATGATTATATATATTTTCTCACGTTTTGTGTGTATATTTTATAAATCTCATGTTACACAAAGTAATTATATATGGGTGACAAGAATGACTTTTGAAAATTCTTTCATACATTACGAGTATTCATGGACTAATGTGATCTTTCCTTCATTCCCATCCCTTGATGAGATTTTGTTCTCATCCAAAGTTTTGTAAATTATTTTCACAGGTTAATGGATGTATAAGAAAAGGAAGTAATCCATGTTAAATGTTAAAGAATTTTCAAGGAGTCTTCTTTAAGTTTTAATGTTTTATATTCTAAAAAAAATGGAAACTATTTTTATGGTATCCACTCTATAATAATGTGTAATGTTATGAATATATTTTCCAAATTCTCTAAATCTCAAAACATGAAAAAATCCTCAATGTAAAATGATGTTTTTTTCTTGACTAAATTCAAGATTATGTATGTAATAAGGCCAATTCATTATATTTAGTATCAGAGGAAATTTTAATACATCTTTAGGGATTAAGATTTTTCATTAAACATATGGTTAGTCTGTATTCCTATTCATTAAGTTAAATCCTTGTTTTATAACATTTAAGATTAAGGAAATTCAGTTACAAATGGAAGGAGAATGATCTCAAATTACATTCATGTCTCTTCCTGATGACTTACTTGCAAAATTTTTTTCAAATTCATGTCGAGATGACTTTGAAATTTTTCTAACATACAACTCACTTGTAAGCAATTCATTGAGATATCAAACACCTCTAATATACATCGATACCATCGTAGATCATGGGTTGTATTTAATCAAATCCCATTTTATCAGTATTTTATATTTTCAATAATAGATATATTTTCAAGGAATTTTGAAATATTTTACCTTATCAAGATATTTTGAATCATATTATGATTTTGAAAGAGCTGCTGAAGAAGGTTACCCTTACACAACTTATTTATATTTGCTTTCACAATATAATCTTTCAGTACATACATATGGTATTTTAAAAGGACCATTGATAGAATGTTTTATTCCAAACTTGGTCCGAATATTTTATAAAAATCAAGTTTTATCAGATGTTTTGAAATTATATGTCATACATGATTATTTTCCAATACTATTTTTCTGTGAACACCCATATGACCCATGTTGTACAAGGTTTATTTTGATAAAAAAAAGCAAATTATTTTTAAGGATCTCTAAATCATTTTTTCAATTCACGGACCTTCTATTTACGTAAGCCAGATGATGATGAGACTAGGTGGACACCATGATCAAGGTACCCTCACATGTTTAATTAGTAAAGAAAATTGCAAGGATGTAGTTTCCGAAAGGTGGGGATAATGTAACATCCCAGTTTTTTTTAAAATGAATTGAAATGAATGAAACTTTTTATTAATTATATATTTATAATTATCCTTTAAAACATAATTTTATCACTTCTATGTTTTGAATTTCAAGAAACTGTCATCTACAATTGTGTTCAGTATGTTATTTGGAGTCGATTAAAACAAACTTGTTTTTTTTTGTGAATACTAACATACACTTATGAATAGTAATATGAATAGTAATATGACCATAATTAATTTTAAATTATATTTTTATTTTATATTCTCAAGGATTTAAGATAATAAAATCTTGGTTAATTTTCACTGTAATATAGAAGTAGTTATAGAATTAGAATTGTTAATTTTTGAATTAAGTATTATTTTAATTTAAAATAAAATTAATAATATTTAGAAAATTATTTTCAATAAATCGACTTCATTTTTGAATTCTATGCATTGAAAATTTTTTAGCGTAAATATTTGTGTTTTTTCTTAAATTCTGGATTTTTCGGTGAATAGAGAAATAAGATAAAATACCGTATAATCAAATTATCAATAAAATACACTATTTATGACATCATAAGTAATTCAAGTCCACTTAATTTGAACTCACATGCCATAATTACTATTCTCGGTTACATGAACTAAGACTATTCAAAATATTGGGCAAACATATTATATTAATGATTAAAATAATGAAAAATACCCCCTCTCCTCCACTATAAATACCACCTTCACTCCCCTATTCATTCCACACCTAAAAATCCTTGATCCATGCCTATGTTCTTCCCAATACTACTCTCAAGTATCTTCCCCATTTCCTAGAGCTTCTGGTCTCACCAAAATACCAATTCCAAAGCCCTTAAGAAGGATCTCAAGGAGAAGAGATCAAGAGGTAAACATCCTCTTTTATTTTCATTATTTTCTTTCATTTTTTGTTATTCTCTTCAATTACCTTTTGAATTATGTTGGTAGATTTATTCCCATATCCCCCATTACTTTCAATATTATGTATGAGTGATGAGATATTCCCTTTCTCTCATCAAACTATTTTTTATGAAATTTTAAGAGACGCTGTTAAGCTACGGAATTTTCATGAGAAATTTCTCAAGTTTTATTTTATTTCATGAATCCATTTTCTTCTTTCCTAACACCCTCTTATCCAAGACAAATGAAATATCTTGAACCATGTATATTTTGTATGTTCTCATGTTCATGGAAAATTCATCATCATTGCTCTTCTCCTCTTCCACTTATTGAAGGAATTAAAAACATTGTCCATGATGTGTCGAATTACCGACATCATGGACGATGTGATTTCATTTTTCTTTAAATCCTTAATGTCCAGTCAAGAACTATTTTTATGGTTGAATCAGGTTATAATATATGTATTATGTCTCATCAATGGTTCTGGAATTCATTTTAACACATGGTTTAAATTTATAAAATGAAATGAGTTCGTTATTATCGAAGAACCACTAAAATGATCTCAATGAACATCATTAATGTTTTAACATATGAATCATCCTCATATTAAACATCAAAATGTTAAATGGTATAAATTATGGTACTGGAAATATGTAAATTCAATTCCATTCCAATTTTTTAATTTCCCTTCCAATCGACAAGAACATCCATCATGAACCAATCATGCAAATCATGTTAAGAACTCACCCAAAAACAGTGCAAGGAGAAAAATACTAACATTTAAATGGTGAAATGATGTTATTAAATGATAATATAAGATGTTATAATCATAAAAATGTTTCTGTAAACTACAAATAACACTATTTTAACCATTATAGATGAATTTTAAACAAGTTTCAAGTAAGACAGACCTGAGGTAAGGGAATTCTTAACCCGATTTCCATTCTTTTTGTTAACCTTCTACTTCATTATTTATGTGATATTTAAATTTTTTGTGTGATGGGTTATATTTATATTAGGTTTTATTATGTTTATTTATAGTTTATATACATACTCCATCCACTCTATTAAGTCTCACATCAATTATATGATGTCAGTAAGGGAATTCCTAACTCGATTTCCATTTATTGGGTTATCCTTATACTTCATTTTTATGTGGTATTATAATTGTTTGTTTGATGAAAATTGTTTATATTATCATGATTTCTGTGTATTTATAGTATATATACATATTCTATTCACTCTATTAAGTATCAATTCAATTATATGATGTTTGTAAGGGAATTCCTAAACCTATTTCCATTCTTTGGGTTATCCTTCTATTTATGAATCATCCTCATATTAAACATCAAAATGATAAACGGTATAAATTATGGTACTAGAAATAATTAAATACCTTTCCATTCCAATTTTGGAATTTCACTTCCAATCGACAAGAACATCCACCATGATCCAATCATGGAAATCATGTTAATAACTCACCCAAAAACAGTTCAAGGAGAAAAATACTAACAATTAAAGAGTGAAATGATGTTATGAAATGATAATATAAGATGTTATAAACATGAAAATGTTTCTTTAAACTACTAATAAAATTATTTTAACCATTATACAGGATGCTTAAACAAGTTTGAAGTAAGACAGACCCGAGGTAGGGGAATTCTTAACCCTATTTCCATTCTTTGGGTTAACCTTCCACTTCATTATTTATGTGCTATTTAAATTGATTGAGTGATGGATTCTGTTTATATTATGTTTTATAATGTTTATTTATAGTGTATATACATACTCCATCCACTATATTAAGTCTCATTTCAATTATATAATGTCTGTAAGGGAATTCTTAACCTGATTTCCATTCTTTGGGTTATCATACTACTTCATTATTTATGTAGTATTAAAAATTTTTGTTTCAGGAAAATTAATTATATTATCATTAGTGATGGCTATTTACAGTATATATACATATTCCATTCATTCTATTAAGTCAAACTTCAATTATATGATGTTTGTAAGGGAATTCATAACCAGATTTCGATTCTTTGGGTTATCCTTCTACTTCATTATTAATGTGGTATTAAAATTGTTTGTTTGATGATTTTTTAAATTATCTTGATTTATGTGTATTTATAGTATATATACATATTCCATTAACTCTATTGTCTCTCACTTCAATTATATGATGTTTTTAAGGGAATACCTAACCTGATTTCCATTCTTTGGGTTATCCTTTTACTTCATTATTTATGTGGTATTAAAATTGTTTCTTTGATGAAAATTGTTTATATTATCAGGATTTATGGGTATTTACAGTATATATAAATATTACATTCACTCTTTTATGTCTCAATTCAATTATATGTATTTTTTATGGGAATTCTTAACTCGATTTCCATTCTTTGGGTTAACTTTTTTACTTCATTATTTATGTGCAAGTAATATTGTTTGTGTGAGGGGTTCTGTGTATATTATGTTTTATTATGTGTATTTATAGTATATATTCATACTCCATCCACTATATTAACTCTCTCTTCAATTATATGTTATTTATATTGGGATTTTCTTTAAAAATCCTCTTTTTAAATTCTGTTTTACAAAATCTAAAAGTAATGTCTTTATGCTATTATTTATGTTGAATGATAATGTTTTGGTTCTTGGTAATTACTTATGATGAAGGGTGGGACCTATATCTCCCTTTAATGCATATGGTATGAGTAAGTTTGAGTTCGGCCGTATGGTTACTCCAAGTGTAACTGTGATGGTTACATAAAGTAAGATAGCCGTGAGGGTTACAGATTATAAGGTAGCCAATAATGGTTATAAGATTATTTAAGTAATGCCCCAAGATACCTTCATTATTATATTTATGTTCTCATGTTTTGTGTGGATATTGTTTAAATATCTTGTTACAAAAAGTAAGTATATATTGGAGAAATGAATATCTTTTGAAAATGCTTTCATACGTTACGAGTATTCATGGACTAATGTGATCATTCCTTCTTTCCCATCCCTTACTGAGATTTTTTGATCATCCCATGTTTTTAAATGATTATCACATGTTAATGGATGTGTGAGACAAGGAAGTAAGCCATGTTAAATGTGGAAGAATTTTCAAGGAGTCTTTTTTACATTTTAATGTTTTATATTTTGAAAAAATGGAAACAATTTTTATGGTATCCACTCTATAATAATGTGTAATGTTAGGAATGTATTGTCCTAATTCTCCAAAGCTCTAAAGTTAAGAAGATCCTCAATGTAAAAGGAATTTTTTTCTTGACTAAATTCAAGATTACGTACGTAATAATGTTGGGTCCTTATATATTTAAACAATTTGTACCTTTTGATTACAAATATTGAATTAAATTTTCCAAATTCAAAACACAAAAGTGGCTGGAATTAATTTAAATTTAATTCCTGTTGTCAAAACAAAAACTGTGTTTTTAAGAAATAATAACTATCAAAAGATTTACCTTAGTTTTTGTTGAAATTAAGAGTGAAATTACTTCCAATGACCAACATTGGGTTAACTGGTAAAAATATAATCCAATTAAACATAAAAAAATTAAAAGAACAATCTAACTATATACATAAATTAGATGACATGTAAATTTTGAATTAAAATTCAATATTTTTAACTATTTATTAAAAAATGAACATTATAAGAAAAATACCAAAATTTCATATAAAGTAAATTTTGATGAACCGATTCTAAATATGAATATTATTTTTTCATATAAAAGTTACAAAAACTAGATTTAAAAATGGTTCCCCTTCCGAAGGCGGTAAATCGTCCCTTTAATTAATATTAGAGTATTTTTGCATAAAATTTGATTATTTCACATTTTAAGCCTCTATATTTCATTGGATAAATGTAAAAACATTTAACAAACATGTGTATTCATATTGTAATTAGTTCTTTTCATTTCTTCCAATACAACGGCTATGCGTTAACTACCATTTAAAATTAATAATAATACTATATTATTTTTTAGTATAACTCAATATTTTGTTTGACATAAGATTTCAAAGAAACTCATTGTTCTGTGTTGAGTAGGCTATCAGAAATAGAATCCTCTTTAATGTAAAATTAATATTTAACTCACAAATATTTATAAATATGAAAATTTCATATTCTTTATTTAACTGGGATGTTACATATATATACTATAATTTTATTATGTTAGTGTAATATAAATTATCAAGTATCTTATCTTCTCATTCTATTTTGTAAATTAAAACATAATTTGTGATATATTGATTCACTACCTTCAATGATGAAGAGTTTTGGTTTTCCATTGCTGCCTTAATGGATAGTCATAAAGACATTTATGGATATATAATATCTAAATATATAAATTTCTAGTATTTTATGTTCTATAAATAATTTATATATTCAAAACATTAAATAATAAAACTAATTAGTTCATATTGATCCAAAAAATTCTAAAATAAACTAAACAATTATCTTTAACATTCTATTAAATGAATCATAATCATTCATGAAATAAAAATGATATATTAAACAATATAAAGTTTTGATTGTTAATAAATTACATATAAATAAAATTCTAAATTTTTTATTCTATTTGGAAAGAACTCTCATAATTAAACTCAATGAAAAATACCATAAAATTAGGAAACAAATGCTCAAGGATAGAAAAAAAATTATTCATTTTAACTCAATGGAATAAACCTAAATGAAATAAATAAACTTATAATAAATATAATATATGTACATGATATTTAAAATATATTAATAAATGAATCTAATTTTATTATCTTGGATATTGAGTGTAAGTGCAGAACGAATTCGAACATATTGTAAGAGATTTCATTGAACCACCATTTTTTCCTTCAGGTTACACTTTCTCTCTTTTTACAAAAATGCATTTATCTATAATTCTTATTTAAATCTTATAAATTTTGTGTATATTTTCATAAATTATTTATCCATAACAATTATTCTTTATTTTTTGTGTAAATTCATATTTTAAAAGGATCCCTTTTGTATTGTGATCGATAAGTAAGCCAAAGTAAAGGGAACATCCCATTTCTTACCCATTTTCATGTACACTCAATAAATTTTTTTAGGCTTCAATTTTTTAAAAAATCACTCATTTCATCCTGAATAACTATGTTAGTTCATTTATAGTTTTATATAAAACGGTTTCTCTTTTACCCTCTTAAAATTGTTTTAAATATTTTCCATTAAACTACACTAATGTTTTATATTTATAAATATTATTAATCACCATTTTTATATGTGTTCATATCAATTGGATATTATTTCCCATGATATTTGACTATTTTACATTATGAATGTAAATTTATGATTTAATTCCATTCATTCATGGACACCATTAAGCTATACCCATTAATTATGCCTTAGGATATGATTTGGATACCCACTTATTTTTATTGGTAAACAGTAATTTTATTCTTTATGTTTGATTATTTGGGTTGCACGCATATACATGAACATGTTATGAAGGGTGTGCCCAGATTGTGCTCTAATGCATTGGGTAATTTTTTGTCTCTTGATATGTCATGTATAAGATTAAAGAGTAATCCTAATCCATTATGGTACTTCTTCCGCCATGGGATATAGTCATAGTTGTTAGCTAAGAATCATGTTTATGTTATGTTTTATTTTTCTTTCACACTCATATATTTCCATGATCATATGATTCCATGTTCTATGTAATATTCTTCCATACAATTATTCATGTGGAATACCTTTTTTATCATGTTATGACTAACTCATGTGTTATTAATTATTCCCATGTTTATTCCTTTATTGTGGGTTTTAGCTCATCATTTTTGACTATGTATTTCCCAAGTTATTCAATACAGTGTTAGAATATAAAATGGAGTTAGGAGATCAATATGGAATATTCATAGAGACATATTTCCTTCTAGTATGGGTTTTAAATTTAATAAACCCAATATTTGAAAGAAACTATAATTTACAACCCATGGTTTGTTAATTGGGATTAAAATAATTTAATAATATGTTTAAAAGGTAAGGGTTACTATAGTTTGTATTAGATCATGGTATAGAAATTTTTTGAAATTTTTTATTGAAAAATAAATTTAAAACCATAGGGAAAATTTTAACACCATGGAAAACCCATATTGAATGTTAGGGAATCAAAAGTTAGGGTATAAATTTCATTCAAAAGGTTATCATTATACATTAAAAGTTGAATAATATTTAATATTAGACATGTATTCAGGGCCCCTGATTTTAATTTATTTTTTTAGTTAATATTTGGAAATAGGATAACTATTGCGAGAAAGCAATGAAACATAAAATGTCATGATTTCTCTAATGAGATTCCAAATCTGATTGGAATATGATCTTCGAACTTCAATACAATACTGGATAAATTGGATCAAGTTATGAATTATAATTTCAGTCATGTGGAACACCCCCTTTCTCTTAATAATGTTAATGTTGTGGTCACTTCATTATTCAACAAAGGCCTCATATCTTTAGTATATATTTCAATCCATTTATCATGAAAAAAAGATTAAGTCCACAGAAAAGATATTAAATATCTTTTATTTCATAGAATAAGATAATTTCATGGTGGTGGTTTATCATTTTTATGGGGAAGTTGATCAGTGGTGGATACTGATTTAAAACACAAAGCCTAATGAGGGAATTGATTGCATGTATTGGGAATGATTCAATAAAAATATTTTTTAGTAAATATTTTCCCCAAACTATCCATCCTAATATGTAAATGGGGTTCCTTAGATTGAATTAAATAGAAAACGAGTATATCATGGTTTAGGAATTAAATTTCACAGGGCATTCATGATACACTACAATAGTTTTCATTCACAAAGAAGGCATATTGGACTGCTTCATTAGTGATCTAAAGTTGAGTCTACCAAAATCATTGAAAAATTGATAATTTTAATGTTATGATAAGAGTTTCTATTGTTCCCTTAAGGTGAAATGGAGACATTATACACTTAGTGGTATTGTGTGACCGTCGATAAATTTTGGAAAATGGATTTTAATTCAAGAGGAAAAACTGATAAATCCATTGATGTAATGTAAAACAAACATCCCATCTGGTAAAGTGTGGGAAAAATAATCCTTATAAATATCTAAAGGGAACCAAGAGATGCTTTGTATGTGGAGGATAGGGGATCAAGACAATTATTTCCAAATGTATTCGAATAAACAAATAAATGAAGAATAATAAAGGAATGTTTAGGTCAACACTCACCCTGTATAAAAATGTTTCAACAATAAAGAACATTTGAATTATGCCTCTAATTCACTATGCCAAGAATTTTGGAGTAAATCAATAATAAAAACATCCAGAGAAATAGGGAAGGGAATATACTATCACTTTTATTGAGGTGAATCTCAATCATTTTTTGGATATGGGTATGATTATTATTCAATCAATAATAGGGAATATACATTTTGATTATGGTTTTATACATTCATTCATATACTTCATTATTAATAGATGTTTTCAAACACAACAAAAAAAAGAATGTTGAGTTATCAATGAGAACAGAAAAAGGGGAAACTATAGAATCTTAATTATATAACTCCTCCTAGGTCAATGTTTTTGGACCAAACCTCCCAAATAAAAGTATCTTAATTTTTTGGTCGATTTTAATTTTATATTGGGAATGGATTAGATATCTTAATATAAATCCAACATCAACTATCAGGAATGGGAGTTCACTATTCAAATTCCTAGGCATCCTTAAATTTTATAAAACTATAAGTAAAAGGGTGAATGTCCTTTATAACCATCATATGAACTTTTGGTATTATTTCTTTATGAGAAATCAAATCTAGATAAAAATTTTGAGTCAATGTATAAGATCTTGATGGAATACATTAACATTATGAGGGACTACACTGATTTGTTCCCTAATGAATTATCAGACCTTCCTTCAAACTCATAGGTTGATTTATCCCCTAATATTATACTTGGATATCTACCTATATCAAAGAAACCTTATCAAATTTCCACCAATGATTTGGAGGAACTAAAGAACTATTTACTAGAGAATATAGACATGGTTTTTATATTCCAAAGTGCTTCACCATGGGATACACCAGTCCTCTTCATCAAGAAAAATGATAGATCAATGCACCTCTACATCGAATTTCATTATCTTAAAAAAATCATGAAAAATAACAAGTGTCCACTACTACAGATATATGACTCGTTCGATCGGCTAAACGAGGCCAAGTATTTCTCTATGGTGGGCCTTCTGTTGGGATATATCCAATTAAAGGTGATGAAGGAATATTCCCCTATGATTTCCTTTTTATTTAGGTATGTATATTATGAGTTTATATTAATTTACATTAAACAAACTAATTATAAAAAATATTCATGGAATTAATGAATAGAGACATGAGATAATACCTTGAATTCATTTTTTTCTTTATTGATGATATTATAATATACTCCAATATAAATGAGAAACATGAATGGAATTTTAATACTATGAAAAAAAACTGAAGGGAGATTTTTTATGAAATGTCTAGTAAATGTTAGTTCTATATGGAGGAGTTATCATTCTAAGGGAGTGTTATCACCATTAAAGGAATAACAATGGACCCTTTCAAGATAAAGGAAATTGAATAGTGTCCAAGAAAAAATCTATAACAGAGATCCATAGTTTACCTAGTCTATATTTGTATTATCATTAGGTTTTAAAGAACTTTTTATGATTGTCTGACACACTATCTAAGATGACATGAAAGGGTGTAATTTTTGTCTGGACTAGTGATGTTGATGACTTCTTTAAAGAATTGAAAAATAGGCTTATCACTGCTCAATTAAATACACATCCGACAAGTGGGGAACTATTTTTGATATAAAATTATGCTTCAAATAAAGTTTTAGGTTGTATATTAATATAAAATGATAATGTGATAACATTCACCTCAAAGTAGTTGACATTTCAGGATATAAAATATCTCACATATGATCTGGAGTTTATGGCTATGATATTTTCATTGAAAATATGGTGGAATATTCTCCATGGTGAGAAGTGTGATATATATAACAATCATAAAAGATTCAAATATATATTGACAAAGAATGGGTTTAATATGTTCCATAGAAGATCGTTAGATCTCACCAAGGATTATGACTACTCAATCCACTACCATCATAGTAATGAAAATAATGTGAAGGATTCTATATGTAGAAATGATTTTGAAACATTATCAATGATGAGAAT
Organism: Viscum album; assembly: GCA_963277665.1. Classification (NCBI taxonomy): domain Eukaryota; kingdom Viridiplantae; phylum Streptophyta; class Magnoliopsida; order Santalales; family Viscaceae; genus Viscum; species Viscum album. The sequence continues at coordinate 436,652,868 of OY728157.1, read as the reverse complement.
TGGGAAGGATCCAATATTTTAATATGTTCAATGGATAAAAAACATGAATCATTATGTAAATAACATCAGCATTCCCTTCTAAAATGATTTCCCAACCATACCTCCTGGTGAAAATAAAGAATTCTTAAATAAATGAAATGGAAATTCATAAGAAGGTGGAAGCTATTAAAAAATGGAATACTTAGAGTTCAAAATTTATGATGAATTAGCCATAAGATTTGGGTCACTACTATATTTAACATCAAATCCTGAGACAAAGTAGAGTATTTGAAATGATGCCGATATATCATCCTTCTATTCTTACCTAAGGAGTACAAAAGTTTATCCAGATCATTGAGAGAACTATTAGTGAGACAATATAAACAAGGAGATTGCTGAATATACATCAAAGCACTTGTTATGTTATCATGTAAAGGATTAAAGGAAAAATTTTAAGGGGATGATCCCACCATTACACATACCAAAATAAAAATGGGAAAACATCACCATTGACATTATCACTAGACATCCAAATATTTCTATAGTAAATTATTCAATATGAGATGTTTTGGATCTTCTTATGTGTATATCTTAGTTTATTTCAATTCGGGAGGATTTATCAATCGAACAACTTGTACGGATACACGTGAGAGAAGTAGGGAGGTTACATAAAGTACCATTACAAATTATATCCAATCATGATTCAATATTTACCTAAATGTTCTAAAAAATTATCCAATATTCTCTAAATACATAGTTGAACTACCGTATATCTTATCATTATCAAAGTGATGTCCAATCTAAGTGGTCTATTCAGACACTAGAATAAATATATAAATAATGATCTATGGACTTCAAAGTAGGATCATATCAACATCTTCCATTGTTCAAGTTCTCTTACAATAATAGTTTCCACTCATGCATGATAATAACCCCATAAAAATACCTTTATGAGAAAAGATGTAGAACACCAGTATTCTTAGATGAAGTTAGTGAATGTAAGCTACTAGACCACAATGATTGAATAAATTGTATAAATGGTCAAAACATTTAGTAGCACATTAATGTATCCAAAAGTATAAAAAAGGGCTATGTAAATAATCTTAACGTGGATATAGAGTTTGAGGTTTGTGGAGAATAATTCCTCTTTATATCTCCATGTATGAGACTCATGATATTTGAGAAGAAGGTAAATCTAAATATCTGGTACATCAACCCCTTAAGGGTTCTTGATAATTTTAGTGTTGTGACATTTCAACTAGTACATTTAGAAACCATGTTCCATGTGCATGATTTATTCCATGTATCCTTTTTGATGAAGTACATACAAGATTCCTCACATATACTAAATCCATATGTGGTATAGTTGGAAAATTATCTCCCTTATGAGGAGTATACGATGAAGATCTTGGACTATAAAGATAATTTACTATGCAACAAGACTACGAACATACTATGAAGGAACCAAAAATAAAAATAGGTGAAAAGGGAAATGGATGAAGTGATGAATGAGAAATACCCTCACTTGTTTTCAAATAAGTATGTAAAATGAAATTTTTTTGGGTGAAGTTTCATAAGGGGTAAGAATGTAATGACCCATAATTGTATCAATGGAAATTAACCTCTAATAATTATTTCATATAGTATAAATCATAGTCAACACTTAGATAAACCTACTGTAGGTTACTGAAAATTGTGCTAAGGGAAGAAAATACCCTATGAAGTCCTTGCAGAAGGAAACAAGAACTTCTACAAGTCTAGAAAGGAAAATTTACTCAAATTTAGATGAAATTAATTGAGGGAACTTGAATTTATTAAGGTTTTAATGGTTTTTAACTGGCATACGTACCATCACATTGAATGTTATGCGAAGCAGCTTGTCCATGAACTGCCAGGTACGCGGATTGATCTGCAAACCAACTGGCCCACGAGGTGATGACCAGAAAGTAAGAAAACCCACAATTAGAGTGGAAAATGAATTCATACACATGAGGACCATCTGTGTACCATGTCACGAACTCATTAGTTCGAAAACAAAGGGAACCAGTAGGGTTCCAAGAACCATTATTGTGGACCGAAGCATTCACAAACCCTAGTTGACCGAGTCTTCTGAGAGTACTTATATTTCATCAATAGTCCTCCCCAAATAGTGTCACATGCCCAATAGATACAATTATTTTGATGATCTATAAATGGAGCACAGTATAAGTATGACACACAAAAATAAAGGGAGTGGCACAGGGAGGAGGACATTTGATGAATTCTTGAGGGAGACTTAGAGGATAAACTCTAGATTTCGACTTGTTTAATATGCGGAGCATGAACTGAGAACCACTCCCTCTGTAGGTACAGCTAGCTGCAAACCATAAAATAGGGGGATTGAATAATAATAATAATAGAACCATGAAAGAAAACTAGTGCACTGTGAAACCAGGGCTTCTCATGGATGAACTCTCCATGATTGATGATCCCCCAAACCCTGCCTTTGATATGGTGCTCCGCATAGCATACTGCTATGCGGACTGAACCCCGCACCACGTACTGCATCAGTACGTGGATGGATCCCAAAGCTATGTGATGGGACATGTACCACTATGGTACGTGGTTTCCTATACCCATGCCCATGTATAGCATTGGTATGTGGATAGATCCTTTTCCCACATACAACTATGGTATGCAGAGCCTCCCTCATCCCACATAAAAAGATAGTACATGGAATGGGGTGTTTATGGGTATTGTTTCCACCTGTTCCAACCACACCCCTCCACTACCATACAGTCCTCCATTGTCCCTCGGCTAACCAGTCCCCTAACATTAGGCCAAATCCTCTTCCAAAGCCACCCGAACCATATGATCAGACCATGAGGTGCCTCAGTACGCCCCATTCAGTCTACATACCCATAATAAGCGAAGTCCCTAAGGCCCTCCCCAAAAAGGTGTAGGCTTCAAGAATGTATGTGCTACTACATTACCATGGTAACCTGGAGCCCAAACCTAGGATGCCAATGCGAACCTACCTGTTCTAAAAAATAAGGGTGATCACATTATTTTCCATTCAATGAGGAATAGTGATCAGTCGATGGGGTTATGTTTTCTCCCTTCTTTGATGAGGATAAAATTCATCTTCTTTACAGAAAGTGTTCTGGGGCCTCCCATTGAGGTAGGTCTCCAATCTTCTGACATCAGGTAACATGACCTTTAATTCCATCTCACATGGATAGGTTCATTGCTCCGCACCCTTAACAACCATCGCCTCTACCTCTTCCTCCATGGGATCTCCCTCTCCCACCAATTAGAGAGGAGGCATGTGCATTGTTGAGTCGTTCACATCCTCTTGTTTCTCACACTGAGAATGATTCATGAGTTATTAGAGGCTTGGGAGGATGACAATGTCCAGATGAATATGAACAATGAGAACATTGATTACAGATCAAAACAGAATATGTAGGATGCCTACCAGAAGGCCCAAGCTCAAAATGGTGCCTATCCAAAAGGGCCCACCGAATCATGTCCCATCAAATGGGAAGCTTCTATGCGTAATCCCCAAACAATACGAACTACATGTGTTCTGATTCCTCTCCCGAGGATACATATAAATCCATAATTATGGTCCCGATCCAAATATCCAGTCACCTTTATTCCCCCTAGAATATGATAAACTCTAGAGCACCTTATAAATATTATCAAGTCAGTATCACCTCTGTTGCTTCAAATATATGAATTCTTATGAAAATTTTTCAAACCAAGGAGAGCTTGTAGACACACTCCTTGGAAATGAAAAAAGGATTCATAAACATATGAACATGACCTAAATCTATAATAGATTCTTGGAACAAGCAACAATCCTCCACTGGATGGATCTGGTGAGACTGACCTTCAATACACTCGACCAATAGATTACTTAAGTGTCATTGGACGAATTGTTATCCAACGAGAACCTACCTTTGGATATCAGGTCCTTGAATCATGGATACGAGGGCCATTGGGGGTTCTTGGATCTATGAATAAACCTATTGGAGACCATATGAGAAAGTTATATCCGAGAAGGACCGATTGAATTAGTACATGAACCCCACGCAATTTCCCACTGTGGACAATAGTTCCCGCATGGTTTATTAAACCTTATTTAAAGGATAATGACGCTAAAGGGGATGAAACAAAGGAATGGTAAATTCGACGAGAATCTATCTCTCTAAAAAAAGGATGGGTGATTATCCTTCTCAAAAAAATTTTGCACTACCCGTAATCACGCAACATTGGAGGTGAAACAAAAATGGTGAACCTAATGTGAATCCTTAACCCAGGAGGTTGTTCCTCCCCAGAGATAAAAGAAAAAAGGATACTTCACATCAGACCATTTTTTTTCACCCCGGTACCCATAAATCCACCACCATGAAGATTGAACAAAATGGTGAACCCGACGTGAATCCTTAACAAAGGTGGTGGTTTTACCATAATGATAAAAGACAAAAGGATACTGCAAAACAGACCATTTTGTTTGATCTGGTATGCGCAAAATGCACCACCTCGAAGGCAGAACAAAAATGGTGAACATGATGTTAATCATTAACCAAGGTGGTAGACTCACCCCACTCAGTCCCCTTCACCCCACAACAAAAGAAAAGGGGAAGGGGGCCAAGTTTAATCACTAAATATGCATAAGTTTAAAGGAATTCTACTTTAACGATTTTTTTGTGGTATTTATGTCATATATGAACATTGAAGGTTCCTGTAAAATGACCTTTGATCCAAATGACATCACAAGGACCCATGTAGTCACACACATCAACGATCTAACAGGTGGCCAGGGCCCCAACAAAGAGTAGGACCCCCTCTCCTACCCAGTGTCTTCAATGCTGGGCATCCAATACACTAATCAAGAGTACCTATGACGTGGTACTCTCCCCATGATAGAGGCTGTAAGAAAATCCCTCTAGTCTATAAATGTCCTCCATCACCCTCTTTAGCCATTGTCGGTACCCCATCGTATGGTGGCCCCAATGGTCATCTCAAATTGTTTTGGGAGCCTGTACCCAGAACGCGAAAATGGGTACCTCCCTTATCATAAGGGGGCAGATGAAATCAATGATAATGACTTCATCTCAACTACATATGGTTCCCACCCATGGGCCCTCTCTAGAGAACATCACTGCCAACATCAAAAGACCAAGCCCCCTCTTGTCGAGGAGGAACTTATATTGAGGGAACCTGAAAATGGCAATGAGACCCGAGCCCCTTGGGATGCCCACCAAGGGAGGATAATATATAAACAAGAACACGCTATAACCCTTGTTCTATAAGAGTATCTCCATCAGACTATTGTATTTTCATTCAGCGGGCAGACCTATGACTCTTCCTACTCCACTGAAGCCCACCACAGAAATAGGGTGGCACAATAAGAGAACACACATGTTCCGACAAGTGCTCGCTTGTACCTCCATTTTTACATAGTGGAAAAATACAGGAGTGTACATATATATGCTGATGCAGAACAATACCTCCATACAAATTAGGTGGAAACTTTCTACACGTAGGCATAAACACCTGCTGATGAATATCAAGCCCAAAATCCAAATAAGGAAGTAACTAAATACGAGCAGAGTCAAATTCGTACAAATGAATATAAAGACAATGAGATAAATAAAATGACAAGAGAGTGGATGTAAATCCTTGCTCGTGAATATGAAGACCACCAATCAAATATGGTGGAAATTACAGAAGATAGCTGACGACAGACTTGTTCCTCCATCTCGACATAAGAGATCTACCAGTATCCACTGGATACTCATGGAGGACCAGAGCAGGCACCAGCTACTAATCCAACATCAGAATTGGTCTTCATACACGTTCGATCCAAATATGCATCCAGGAAACATCCTTACATTTATGGAATACTAGACTTTGATTCCAGAACATATCCTATAAACATTCCAATATATCATTTCATCGGTAGAAAAGGCAAGATATCGGGCCCACGACCTGGTTTCCTCAAACATAATAACACACTCACAAAATGATTTAGTCACTCCGGAGTAGTAATTTATCCCTAATCTAGTCTAGGTGGGTTGATGGAAATATCCCATGACATATAAACAATCAGATAAGGAACAAATACACATTCTAACTGGGGGTGCTGATCCAACATAGTGGTCGCTCCATGGTAGTCATATATCCCTACCAAAACTCAATATGTCTGTCGGTGTATCCCAAAGGCATCATGGGGAACCAACAAGACATGGTACCGTATAAAAAGGCCATTGACAATAGAATTTTTCCTCGGTTACATACAAGAGAGTGCCCAAGAATGAAAAGCGCCAAAGACAACTGGAAAATGAAGAGCACATACATGATCATGCTCTGTAGGAAGCTAGGGTTCTTGATGCCCTCAAAAATTTATCAATAAAGGCTCAAGTCCCTGTCCTACCATTACCAAATTATGTAAGTAGAAGAAATAGTCATGAAGGTCCTCCCCACCATATCGCTACCAACAACTCTGAAGGTCCTCCTCATGGCACCCATAGGGGCTTACTCTGTGGGCCAAGAATGACCGATTATTAGAGCCTATATTTGATGCACATCAGGGTAGCCAAACCCTCGACTTAGAGATCATGCAGAAAGAAGGTCCTCCCCTTGTTGTCATCCACCCTAATGGTCCTCCCCAGGGCATATACTGCAGATTTTTTCATCTTATAGTTAGACATTAAGTCAGGATGGTAGTTCTGTCCATAATCATAGTCATTGCGAACACTCTCCCTATAGTGACAGTTACTATGATGGTCATCCCCATATTAACATCAATCAACGAGAAGGTCCTCCCCTCATTTCAGTACATCAACATGGTCCTCCCCAGGATATACACTGTAGAAATTATACCTACAGCCGGGTATCAAGTCATGATGGTAGTCATCTCAATGATGATGGTCATTGTGAAGGCCCTCCCTACCATAATGGTTGTTGTGAAGGCCCTCCCGACAATGACATCAAGTTGCAAGAACGTCTTCCCCACACTGCAACCCACCCTAAAGATCCTCCCCAAGGTATAAACTGTAAATAGAATTCCCACAGTTGGGAATTAGGTTTCAATGGTAGCCCTCACCATTGTAGCACCACATGAAATGGTTGTCCTCACAATCAAAATTCATACTGTCGAGAAGGACCTCCCCTCATATGAAAAAATGCGATAAATACCTTCTATGAAGAGAATCTTGTAAAAATGGAGTTGGACACATTGGTAACACCATCCATAATGAGTTATATTATTTCCCAACCATAGGATGGCATGGGGCCATGATCATCCTCCGAGTCACCCCCGCACCATCCAAAAATCAATAAGGCTCCCACCAGCCCGATGTCTTGGAACTAAATTATTAAGAACCAGTCAAGATTGGCATATCAAGTAGAGCAACCCCTAGAGGTAAAACTACATGATATGTTGCTTGTGAGAAAACTACTATCATGGTATAATATAATAGTGATGTTTTGGCTTATGGCCACTTCTCACTTCAACATACCAGGAGATTTTTTTAGGGAATGCACGCATGAAATTTACCTCAACATATGGAAAAATCTTCATCAGATGAAAGAAAAAATTATACCCTATGAAGGGTACAAGGAGCATGTCGGCATGATAGGGGATCGTCATTATCTAATTGACCTGGAAGCCATCCCATCCGCAAGGTATCCAAAATCAGAATGGTGAAAGGAAAAACTTGAACTCGAGTGCCTCCATGAATTGCATAAGTTGTGTCACCTCATTTTCAACACCTTGGATAGAGTTCACATTTTGGGATGGGGAGAAAATGGACCTCTACACTTAACCCAATGTCCATTCCAGCAAGATCCATTAGATTTGACATAATACAATGTCATTTCCCAAAGGCAACAATCAAGTGAAATCTTTTCTCGGGAAAGATGGGATTCTCAACAAAAATAGTCCCGAAGTATGTCTGAAAAGAATGAGGGATGAAGAGATCAATCCCTTAAAAAGATTCTTAGTCAGGTAACCTGGAACATCCTGTAGGCCTCCCACCTAAGGGATTCCATCCAGCAAGCAGTGAATATTCTTCAAGAGGCCATACACTCCATGCAGGCCCAATTCCATACCCATCCCACACCTGTGCATTAGAACGTGAAATTGAAAGGGTGGTAATAGTTTTGTCTACCAATAAAATACAGAAACAACCCCTACCCACAAGGATGGGGGGATTTTTAAATCCAAATGCCCCTATAAGACCAACAAATTCAGGTCGTAGCACATCAATAGGTGAATGGGAACAACCCTAGCCCACAGGGTTGGGGGAATTTTTACATCAAATCCCAACACATTGGGCATCTTTCTTTCACCATCTAGGAAAAACAATGGATAGAGGTGTAACCCATTCTACCTTTTCTCATGGTTTGCACCCTCTGAGATAACGGTGCGTTACAAGGTCAGACCAGGGATACTTTTGGGTCAATCATTGCCAAGAAACCTAGAGAAAAATATAGAATGGATGGATAAATTCTAATAAAGGGTGTAGTAATCCTTCCCACCATTCAGTACTAGTTACACCACCTGCAATGCAGTATGCCTCAAGGAATGTGGTAAACTTCAACCCCATGGATCTCATAGGAAATGACACAGGGGGATAGGATGCAAAGGAAGGCGATTTCTTTTACAAAGGTATCCCACACAAAACCTGATGGTTTGCATACACAGAACTAGAAGGTCATCCTAAAATTGGCCACCCCCTCACCAAATCTGTCACTACCTCCCCCAAAAAACCCCACTAAGAAGAAAAATAAATCCATGGTCATATATGACCCGCCTCCTCCTCCCACTGAGAATGCATCACTCAACCTCAATGAAATGTTAGCTAAGAAGGAGGAAGAAATGAAAGATCTCGGGAAAATAAATGCAGAACTATATTGAGGGAGCTATCTTGCTTAATGTGTTCCCCCCGAGGAACGTTAGAAGGTTCTCCTAGATGAGGTTCTGTAACGACCCAAAGTTTTTCAATGGAAAATTCCCTTCTTATATCTATGTCATAGAAACACAAAATAATGAACTACTAAGTGATAAATGACCTTTAAACATAATTCTGTCACCCCTATGTTTGGAATTTTAAAAATCTGACATACACAATTTTGTTCAAGACAGTTTTTGGAGTCTAATGAAACAAAAATAATTTTTGGTGAATAGTAACCTACCCTTCTGAATAGTAACCTACCCTTATGAATATTAATATGACCCTTATGAATAGTAAATTAGAGTAACATTACCTATGAATAATAAAATAAAATTTAGACATCGTAGGAAGTGATAATTTGACCTTAGTAAATGTTTTTGGTATTTTATAATTCATAAATAATTAATTATAATTAATTAATTAATTTAAAAGAATATTTATTTTTCTGAAATATATTCATAAATTATTGAATCAATGTCTAATAGTTTTTAGATAATTTTATAAGACCCTAAGTAATTTTTGAAAGAATTGCAAAATCAGTTTTAATTTTAAAAACTGTTTTTTTAAGTAAATTATGATTTTAATTAAATATTAAATTCATAATATTTAGAAAATTATTTTTGAAAAATGGAATTCATTTTTGGATTATACACATCAAAAAATAGTTGGGGTAAAATTTTGGGATTTTTCTAAGATACTTGAATTTTTGATGAATAGTAGAATACATTAATTTATCATATAAATACATTTTAATTAAAACCCACTATTACTAACATCACAAGTGATGTAAGCACCCAAATCCCGAATTCACAAGTCAAATTTACTATTCTTAGTCATCCAAGACTCACTATTCCTTGTCTTGGGTGAAATTAATAAACTAATCAATTTTATATTAAGGAAACCCCTCTCCCCTCCACTATAAAAGCCACCCTTCACTCCCTCTTTTCCTCACACCACTCAAGCTCCAAGACTTCTCTAAATTCTGCCCAAACACCTTCCCTAGCTCATCCCCCACGTCCAAAAGCTTCTGGTATCATCAAAATACCAAGCCTAGCTTCCTTAAATATGATCTCAAGAGGAGGATTCTAAAGGCAATTTCTCTCTCTCTCTTCTCCTTTAATTTCCTTTAAAGTTCAAGTTCCATTCTTGATCTCTCTCTATCTATCTTCATCCAAATTGTTCTGTAAATCTAGTATCATATTTATACTGTAATATTATGATTCTAATTTAATATTATATCACCCCACACTCTTTCCCCTTCCTTTTATTTTATTAAAGAGAACGTTGTTCTTGTGGTGATAATTTATCACCTTCAAAAACAACATGCTCTCTTCCATTTATACCTTCAATCTGGTCATGAAACCATTTTTATGGTTGAACCAGAATGTTTTATATGTATTATGTTCTATTTTAAGTTCTGTAAATAACCTATGGCCATACAACTAAGTGAAAAGTTAAAATGAGTTGGTTGTGATCCAAAAATCGCTCAAATTAGCCCAAATAATCTTTATTTAATTCTTATCTAAGGATTCGGCCACATGGATCTAATATAACTCATTATAAAATCATTAAAGCTTCTATAATATCATTAATTAAATTTAATATCAGTTCTGGATGTTTACCCATGATCTACCCAAACATCAAATTAAGAATACAAGTGGACTGCTCAAGAAAACCATGAAAAAGAACATCCCCGAACAATGTTTTTTAAACTCTATAAGTCATCCAAAGGAACATAATATGAAATAATGAAACCAGAATTAACCCTATTAATGTATAAAAAGTTATGGGATTTCTAATTAATGAATATAATGTCATTATACAGGACATTAAAGAGAAGGAAGCATTCGAGTACAAGGTAAGGGAAAATCTCGAACCCAATTTTCTTCCTTCGGGTTCTCCCTCTTTCAATCCATTTTTGATATGGTTACTCCTCAAAGGTATTTTGTTCATCTATTCCTTTACTTTTCTGGGATATACATGTTTTTCACTGGTTTTTATGTCTATCAAAATGTTTTCCAAAAGAAATCTTCTTTCAAGATCTCACCTTTTACCTCTCATTCATGGTTGATGGTTCTTATATCAAGTATGTTGTTCCCTATTTATTTTGGGAACCCAAAGCTTATGAATATGTTATTATGAGATGAAACCCATTCATTTACATGGTTTATTTATGTACATGTTTGATATTTGTTCTATGTGTCAAGCATGATAATGATAATGTTATGATGTGATGGGTGCGCCCGGAATTATATAGCGCAATATGAATGTTTAAATGTGACGGGTGCACCTGGAATTATATAGCACTCCAATGCATTGGGTAAAGTGATGAATATCATGAGTAAATGTGAAATTATGTTTGAACATGATGCTAGCTTTGTTCACAAGTATGTGTGGTAGTTAACCACTAAGACATGATGTTTCATTTTTATGCTTTTCTCAATTTCAAGTTTATTGTTTATGCTCCTCTCATGTTCAAGATCTTCTTACTATGTCATGATTATGCTCACCCCATGATATATTGTTCTTATCTATCCTCTTACTGGGCTTTTAGCTCACCCCTTTTGATGTATATCCTCAGGTGGCTACATGTACTAAGGAGAGGACAAGTGCTACTAAGAATCCATAGAAGAAGAGATTAAATGAATTTTTATGCTTGATGTTGTATTTCTTATGTATTGTCCTAGTTTTCCCAAGACACTAAACCTCTGGATCCTCCATGTGTAATACTATTATGTTGTTTATCTTTGAAATGATGTAATAGTAATGCAAGAAAAAGGTCGGGTCTCAATAGTTGGTATCAGAGGAAAGGTTTAGTTAATTTGGGAATTAGGATTAGTGAACCCTAAAGAAAACCTCTAGCATGAGACTAAGTACAAATATGCACACAAGGATATTTACCTAGGGATCCCATATGTTATGTTTTTGGTATAATTGTTTAAAAGGATAAGTTATTCATGACTTGTTTACTTATATTTTGTCTAACATTTTCTATTTTAGAAAATGGTGGGAACCAGGAGAAATCAGGCCAAAAACTCTTGCGAAGGCCAATGCAACGATTGCCCGAACGACATCCCCAATGATTTTGGAGGTGGAGTTCAAAACATCATGGCGATGCTTACCCAATTATCCCGGGTTATGAATAATAACCATAATAATGGGGAACGTCCTCCTTCACCAAAGAGGGAGCAGCTTGATATTGAATGTTTAATGGGGCAACGACCATCGACGTTTTGTGGATCTTCTGATCTACTAGTTGCGGAACAGTGGGTCAACTCCATGGAGAAGATCTTTTCTGTTCTTCACTGTTCTGAGATAGAGAAGGTGACTCTAGCCGTTTATTGTCTAGATGGAGAAGCTGATCAATGGTGGGCTTTGATTAAGAACACCAAGCCAAGGGATGAAATTGAAGAGATGGAATGGGAAGACTTTAAGATAATGTTTCTTAATAAGTACTTCCCATGAACTCTTCGCACGAAGATGGAGAGAGAATTCATAGAGCTCAAGCAAAAAGTAGGAGAATCTGTCACAACCTATGAAGAAAATTTCACAACGTTCGCAAGGTATGATTCAGGTTTTGTTATCAACAATGATAGCAAAATTGATAGATTCTTTAGTGGATTAAAACCACATCTTCGAAAAGCTCTTGCAATTCGAGACTTTGGGAGTTATGAAGAAGTTGTTCGGTGTACTCTCAAAGTGGAGATGGAGTTTGGAGAATGGTCCCATGGCTATGGTGATAAGAAAAGAAAGATGGAGTTTCAAGCTGGTGGATCTAGTGATAAAGATGGGAAGAAAACACAACGACCCACTTGCCTAAAATTTGGGAAGTTGCACAATGGGAACTGCCTAAAAGGGACGGGTAAATGCTTCAAGTGTGGGAACGAAGGACACCTAGCTCATGAGTGTCGAAGAGACATGAAAAGGAAGGATAATGTAGCCGATGAAAGGAGAGAACCACTCATGGTTCACTGCTACAACTGTAAGGAGCTAGGGAACTATTCAAACCAGTGCACTAAACCTCGAGCTTTCTAGGGTAATCAGTGCCAACAACCACCAAAGCCAAAGGAACAAGGGAAGGCTTATTCAATCACTACTGCGGAGGTGGAACATGATAATGAAGTCGTACAAGGTACACTTCCTATTCACTCAAGAATGGCAAAAGTCTTATTTGATTCCGGTTCTACGCATTCCTTTATATCTTGCATGTTTGCTAGAACTATAGAATCAAAGCCCCGAAACCTTGAAGTAGAGATATCTGTAAAAACACCAAGTGGTGCAATCATTGCAACCCAAGTGTTTGATTCTTCTCCTGTTGACGTATGTGGGAAGATTCTTCTGGAAAATCTCGTAATACTTCCCTTGGTGGAATTCGACGCTATAATGGGAATGGATTGGCTCTCGTTATATGGAGCACATATCAACTGTCGGGAAAAGGAAATATATTTTCATATTCTGAACCATCCCATGCCCCTCTACAAATGCAATGAAGCTCATGAATCTCCTTTGAGAAATCCTTCAATGGTGTGGGTGATGATTCCCTATGAAGAAGCATACCTCGCCCAAATGATTGAGTCGAAGGAAAGTTCCAACCTTGAGGAAATGCCCATGGTAAGGGAATACAGTGATGTATTTCCCGAGGAGTTATCCGGAATTCCCCCGGATCATGAGGTATAGTTCTCAATTGAACTCATACCCGGAGCTACTCCTATCTCGAAGTTCCCCTATATGATGGCTCCTATCGAACTGGAGGAGTTAAAGAAGCAGCTGCAAGAGCATCTGGACAAGGGGTTAATACTCCCTAGTGCATCACCTTGGGGTGCGCCAGTGCTCTTTGTGAAGAAGAAGGATGGAACCATGCGGTTGTGTATCGATTATCGGGAACTCAACAAGATCACCAGAAAGAACAAGTATCCTCTCCCAAGGATTGATGACTTGTTCGATCAGTTAAGAGGAGCTCAATACTTCACAAAGGTGGATCTTCATTCTGGATATCATCAAGTAAAGGTGAAGAAGGAAGATATTCAGAAGACTGCCTTCTGTACAAGGTATGGGCACTATGAGTTTTTGGTGATGCACTTCGGACTTACTAATGCCCCTGCAATCTTCATGGATTTGATGAATAGAGTCTTTAGACATTACCTCGACAAATTTTTGATAGTGTTTATCGATGATATTCTCATCTACTCCAAGAGCAAGGAGGAACATGAAGAACATCTAAGACTTGTGTTGGTGACATTGAGAAAGGAGAAGTTGTACGCCAAGTTCAGCAAGTGTGACTTTTGGATGAATCAAGTCACGTTCTTGGGACATGTGATCACAAGCGAGGGAATTTTTGTGGACCCTTCAAAGACAAAGGTGATTGAGGAATGGACCAGGACCTCTAGTGTCACAGAAATCCGTAGTTTTCTTGGATTAGCTGGGTACTATCGACGTTTTGTGAGAAACTTCTCACGATTGTCAATCCCACTAACTAAGTTAACAAGGAAAGGGGAAAAGTATGTATGGACGGAAGAATGTGAGGGAAGCTTCAAGGAGCTAAAGAGAAGGCTGATCACTGCACCTGTACTCACACTACCGAAAGGTGGAGAATGTTTTGTGATATACAATGATGCTTCAAAGAAAGGCTTGGGTTGTGTACTCATGAAAAATGATAATGTGATAGCCTACGCCTCACGAAAGTTGAAGATCCATGAGCAGAACTACCCAACGCATGATCTAGAGCTGGCAGCTGTGATTTTTGCCTTGAAAATCTGGCGGCATTACCTTTATGGTGAGAAGTGTGACATATACACCGACCACAAGAGCCTAAAGTTTATACTCACACAAAAGGAGCTCAACATGCATCAAAGGAGATGGTTAGATCTAATCAAGGATTACGATTGCTCTATTCATTATCATCCTGGAAAGGAGAACAAGGTAGCTGATGCTCTAAGCAGGAAAGAACCTACTACTCTATCCATGTTGAGGATTGAGAAAGATCCTATCTTCTTGGATATGCAAAGGATGGATTTGGAAATCGTAAGGGCAGGGGATACATCCTACCTTGCCCAAATGATTGCACAACCATCCATCCAACAGAAGATTATGGAAGCACAAAGGGATGATGTGGAGATACAAAAGAGGGTAAATGTAGTAAAGGAAGGGAAGCTGCAAGAGTTCCATATCGACGATGATGGTGTGATTCGGTTTGGAATGCGGCTTTGTGTGCCTTCATCACCCGGAATAAAGAAGGAGCTATTGGATAATGCACATAGCTCAATTGTCTCTATTCATCCTGGAAGTACCAAGATGTATCGTGATCTCCGAGAACACTTCTGGTGGGATAACATGAAGAAGGAGATTGAAGAATATATATCAAGGTGCTTGGTATGTCAGCAAGTTAAAGCTGAGCGGCAAAAGTCCAAAGGAATGATGCAGCCATTGCCTATACCCATGTGGAAATGGGAAAATGTCACTATGGACTTTTTCATGGGTCTCCCGAAAACGTCAAGAGGAAATAATGCGATATGGGTTGTGGTTGACCGACTCACCAAGACATCCCATTTTATCGCTATTCGGGAAGACCTCTCACTTGAACAACTAGCAAGGATATATGTGAAGGAAGTAGTGAGATTGCATGGTGTTCCACTCTCGATTGTCTCTGACCGTGATCCAAGGTTCACTTCTAAATTCTGGAGGAGCCTTCAACATACTTTGAGTAGTGAATTAAATTTCAGCAAGGCCTATCACCCCCAAACTGATGGCCAGTCTGAAAGGACTATTCAGACACTTGAAGATATGCTAAGATCCTTCTCTCTTGAATTCAAAGGTGGTTGGGATCAGAACCTTCCATTGGTTGAGTTCTCATACAACAATAGCTTCCACTCGAGTATTCAGATGGCTCCGTATGAAGCTCTTTATGGGAAGCGATGTAGAACTCCAACCTGTTAGGATGAAGTTGGAGAACGAAAACTACTTGGTCCCGATCTTGTTCAAGAGATGACAGAGAAGGTTCAAGTCATCCAGAAACATATCAAAGCTGCTCAAATTCGGCAAAAGAGCTATGCTGACAATCGCCGAAGGGACTTGGAGTTCGACATTGGAGATAAAGTCTTCCTTTGAATATCTCCATGGAAGAGATTCATGCGATTTGGGAAGAAAGGGAAGCTAAGCCCAAGGTACATTGGCCCCTTTGAGATCCTTGATCGTATAGGAGCCGTGGCCTATCGTCTGGAACTTCCACCGAATATGGCTCAAGTTCATGATGTGTTTCACGTATCACTACTGAGGAAGTACATTCCAGACCCCTCACATGAACTAAACTCAGAGGTGGTATAGTTGGAAGGTGATCTCTCATATGAGGAGCAGCCGGTAAAAATTCTGGACCGAAGTGATAAGGTTCTACGCAACAAAACAACCCGCCTTGTCAAAGTGTTGTGGAGGAACCAAAAATTTGAGGAAGCATCTTGGGAACCGGAAGAGGCAATGAAGGAGAAGTACCCTCACCTGTTTGTGTAAAGTGAAATTTTGGGGGCGAAATTTCTTAAGGGGGGAAGAATGTAACGACCCAAAGTTTTTCAATGGAAAATTCCCTTCTTATATCTATGTCATAGAAACACAAAATAATGAACTACTAAGTGATAAATGACCTTTAAACATAATTTTGTCACCCCTATGTTTGGAATTTTAAAAATCTGACATACACAATTGTGTTCAAGATAGTTTTTGGAGTCTAATGAAACAAAAATAATTTTTGGTGAATAGTAACCTACCCTTATGAATAGTAACCTACCCTTATGAATAGTAATATGACCCTTATGAATAGTAAATTAGAGTAACATTACCTATGAATAATAAAATAAAATTTAGACATCATAGGAAGTGATAATTTGACCTTAGTAAACGTTTTTGGTATTTTATAATTCATAAATAATTAATTATAATTAATTAATTAATTTAAAAGAATATTTATTTTCTTGAAATATATTCATAAATTATTGAATCAATGTCTAATAGTTTTTAGATAATTTTATAAGACCCTAAGTAATTTTTGAAAGAATTGCAAAATCAGTTTTAATTTTAAAAACTGTTTTTTTTAAGTAAATTATGATTTTAATTAAATATTAAATTAATAACATTTAGAAAATTATTTTTGAAAAATGGAATTCATTTTTGGATTCTACACGTCAAAAAATGGTTGGGGTAAAATTTTGGGATTTTTCTAAGATACTTGAATTTTTGATGAATAGTAGAATACATTAATTTATCATATAAATACATTTTAATTAAAAACCACTATTCCTGACATCACAAGTGATGTAAGCACCCAAATACCGAATTCAGAAGTCAAATTTACTATTCTTAGTCATCCAAGACTCACTATTCCTTGTCTTGGGTGAAATTAATAAACTAATCAATTTTATATTAAGGAAACCCCTCTCCCCTCCACTATAAAAGCCACCCTTCACTCCCTCGTTTCCTCACACCTCTCAAGCTCCAAGCCTTCTCTAAATTCTGCCCAAACACCTTCCCTAGCTCATCCCCCACGTCAAAAAGCTTCTGGTCTCATCAAAATACCAAGCCTAGCTTCCTTAAATATGATCTCAAGAGGAGGATTCTAAAGGTAATTTCTCTCTCTCTTCTCCTTTAATTTCCTTTAAAGTTCAAGTTCCTTTCTTGATCTCTCTCTATCTATATTCATCCAAATTTTTCTTTAAATCCAGTACCATATGTATACTGTAATATTATGATTCTAATTTAATATTATATCACCCCACACCCTTTCCCCCTTCCTTTTATTTTATTAAAGAGAACGTTGTTCATGTGGTGATAATTTATCACCTTCAAAAACAACATGCTCTCTTCCATTTATACCTTCAATCTGGTCATGAAACCATATTTATGGTTGAACCAGAATGTTTTATATGTATTATGTTCTATTTTAAGTTCTGGAAATAACCTATGGCCATACAACTAAGTGAAAAGTTAAAATGAGTTGGTTGTGATCCAAAAACCGCTCAATTTAGCCCAAATAATCTTCATTTAATTCTTATCTAAGGATTCGGCCACATGGGTCTAATATAACTCATTATAAAATCATTAAAGCTTCTATAATATCATTAATTACATTTAATATCAATTCTGGATGTTTACCCATGATCTACCCAAACATCAAATTAAGAATTCAAGTGGACTGCTCAAGAAAACCATGAAAAAGAACATCCCCGAACAATGTTTTTTAAACTCTATAAGTCATCCAAAGGAACATAATATGAAATAATGAAACCAGAATGAACCCTATTAATGTATAAAAGGTTCTGGGATTTCTAATTAATGAATATAATGTCATTATAGAGGACATTAAAGAGAAGGAGGCATTCGAGTACAAGGTAAGGGGAAATCTCGAACCCAATTTTCATCTTTCGGGTTCTCCCTCTTTCACTCTATTTTTGATATGGTTACTCCTCAAAGGTCTTTTGTTCATCTTTTCCTTTACTTTTCTGGGATATACATGTTTGTCAATGGTTTTTATGTCCATCAAAATGTTTTCCAAAAGAACTCTTCTTTCAAGATTTCACCTTTTACCTCTCATTCATGGTTGATGGTTCTTATATCAAGTATGATGTTCCCTCTTTCTTTTGGGAACCCAAAGCTTATGAATATGTTATTAAGAGATGAAACCCATTCATTTCCATGGGTTATTTATGTACATGTTTGATATGTGTTCTATGTGGCAAGCATGATAATGATAATGTTATGATGTGACGGGTGCGCCCGGAATTATATAGCGCTCCAATGCATTGGGTAAAGTGATGAATCTCATGAGTAAATGTGAAATTATGCGTGAACATGATGCTAGATTTGTTCACAAGTATGTGTGGTAGTTAACCACTGAGACATGATGTTTCATTTTTATGCTTTTCCACATTTCAAGTTTATTGTTTATGCTCCTCTCATGTTCAAGATCTTCTTCCTATGTCATGATTATACTCACCCCATGATATATTGTTCTTATCTATCCTCTTACTGGGGTTTTAGCTCACCCCTTTTGATGTATATCCTCAGGTGGCTACATGTACTAAGGATAGGACAAGTGCTACTAAGAAGCCATAGAAGAAGAGATTAAATGAATTTTTATGCTTGATTTTGTATTTGTTATGTATTGTCCTTGTTTTCCCAAGACACTAAACCTCTGGATCCTCCATGTGTAATACTATTATGTTGTTTATCTTTGAAATGATGTAATAGTAATGCAAGAAAAAGGTCGGGTCGCTATAGGTTCCCATGATATAGGCACTCTTCCCAGTGAATGAAACCAATATAGAAGGATAGTTTATCTTAGACCTAGAAGGACATCAAGAATTCCCTCCATTGGGAAGGCACCTAGAATTTATCTAGGTAAACCCACAGATTATACTGTCAGGTGGGTATCATCCCCAACTTCGATCAGCGTCAGAAGTCCCATTCTTGGCCACTGCCACCCTAGCTCACGCTCATGCCTGATAGGAGATGCATAAACTCTCCTTAACACCATCAGGAAGCTAACAAATCAACTAGAATCCATGGAGGGGCGGCACGCTTTGATACAACCAGAGAGAAAACCCTTCCGTGAGTTGGTGAGAAAAGTTCCACCACCACCAAACATTGGGAACCCCATATTCCAAATATTAAATTGTTTAAGGGACCCATACCAACATTTGATGCACTATGCCTATAACTATGATCCCATGATGGGAACTCTAGAGCATTATGAAGCCATAAAACATAGGTTATTTTTATGAACACTACTGGGTTTGGATTTTATATGTATATTATCCTACCATACAATTCAATTATAGGCTGAGAGGCCAATGGAAATAGTTTCTCTTTCAGTTCAGTTTGACACTGCCTATGATGATGGTCAGTGATCTCATGAACTGAAAATAGTGATAGAATGAAAATGTCTCAGACTTCATAGCCATATCATATGTCCTAACATATTTCTTAAACCATCCAATCCCCCAGGATGAGATGATCTCCATGTGTATCGATAAACTTTGGGATGAAATGAGAATTCCTCTCATCCTAGTGAATTATACCAGTGGATTTATAGAATTTTCTACCATTGGTCAAAGGATATAAGACCCCTTTCAAAAGTCAAATCATAAGTCCCAAGTGTCCCCATTAACCCCAGAGAAAAGAATGTGTAAATCTGAAGCAGCTTATGTCATACTCAAGCCACCCTCGACACCGGATCTAGTTGCGAGGCCCCCACCAAACCATGTGGGACCCCCTGGAGGCCAACAACCACCCCCACCTCAGCAATATTAGTGATAGGGGGCCAAAAGAAATCAATTAAACAAAATAAGGTTTACTCGTTCCAAGAGGACGAGGTCTGTGGCTATTTTATAGTTTCCATGATTTTCAATTTGCTCCGGCTTCCCAGGCCAAATCAAGCCAATGAATACATACCGATGACCATCCAAATAATTTTCCACATCACTGGATACTAGGGAATTCCATCCAAGAGTGATTTTTTTCAATCATCTTCTACAAAAGATTGTGGATTCCACGAAAGTCATGTTGGGCCCACCACTAGTACAAGTGGTGTGTGTTTCCAACTCAGACTCTATTGAGGAAGAGGAATGGAAGATAGTCGTAACTAAGAAGGAGAAAAAGTTCCAAAACTGGATTATATGGAAGTCCGTCAACTGAGTCCCTGGAATACTCCAGGTTTAGTTGAAACAACAAACTATGCCCCCAAAATATCCTTGTATAGAAAAAACATCCTCCTCACTCATGAGGTCTTCTAAAGGCCCGAAAGGTAGAAAGAAAGAGCAATAAGATGAGTTGAAACCAAATAAAAAGTAAGTGTTGATACTTTCTTTCTTAATTCTAATAGACATGGTGCAATGGGAATTGCCCCACTAAACTGTACAATGGGAACCACCATGCCAAAGGATACCATCAGAAGGAGACAGTTAGATAGAAATAGTGTTGGATCAGGAACTGATATTGGGAACCATTAATGTCATTCACTTGATGGACCCCCTATCTAATGAAGAATATTTCCATAAACATAAATTCTTTGTGCCCAACTAGAGATCCATAGTAAGAGTTCGTATAGTCTATATGTTTCTTGGAGGGCATGATCATGGCAGGAGTCAAATTTTAGGCCATGACACGAGTCAAACCATGAAAATCATGGAAACTCATTGAAGGACCCTCCAACAGACACAAATAGAACTGGAATGATCCTTCTCCCCCTTATGATTAAATCCATTCCCATGAATCTTGGAATATCTATCATGGGAAGAAAAAATACCATACCGCCCAAGGTATACCGGAAGACCAATTCGGCCAAATGTGGAAAGGAATGCAGTGCTACCAACTCTGGTTATAGAAGCCGAACCATCTATGTCCAAATCTCAAATACCTAAAGTGTCTGTAAAAGAGCAACCCTGAGCTGGGAAGCACCAACCTATAAAGATGAAGTATGATATTTTAAAGCAATTGGATTTAGTACCAGTAAATCTATCAATCCTAGATGATTTGAGCCTATTTGTAGATCTTAATGAGGCACTCATCAAATAATTTCTAAGCCCCCATGAGTTTGAGGCCGAAGTGGCATCAGATGTAGTCTATCAGATAGGGTCTAGTCCCAAAAAATGTCACACCATCATCTCTTTTACATTCCTGGATGAAGATTCTATGATGTAGGGGCACATAAAACCCTTATATGTGTCTGATAAGCTAAATGGGATTGATGTTCAGAGGATCATCATCAACAATAGATCTGGAGTTAACCTCCTCCCACTGAGAACACTTCGTCGGCTGGGATATGATAAAAATAGCTTGACAACCTTCACTAAAACTCTATTTGGAACCCAAAAATGTGATTAGAAACCATTGGGAAGAATCAAGATTAAAACATTGATCAAAGATCACATATCATATTCCGATTTCCTGGTTGTGCGGAAAAGTATGGCCTCCATTGTCCTATTGAGGAGACCATGGCTACATCAGCAAGCTACAATTACATCCTCATACCATCAGTGCATCAAATATTTTCCTAATGGAAAAAACGGGACATTTCATCCTAATAAATCCCCATTTGAGTCCTCTGAGTCACATAATATCGATGTAGGGTTCTTTAAATCTGAAGAAAAACATATTTCGACCAATGAAGTTGACTTGATAAATGCCCCTAATGGATTGGAAATGGCTCCCAATGACCCCCTATAGCCACTTGGGGATGATTATGTACTACCCATCAACCATGTTGAATTCATAAATGCAATTCAAAGTGCAGGCTCAGTTGTCTACATGGTCTCTATTACAACTACCGAGTCCAAGGACCTGGAAGAGCAGGGTGAATCCCACGATGACAAGAAAATCCATATCAAAGATGCTCTTATCCCATCCTCAGGACATCAAACTACCCTTGCCTCACACACTGAAGAATAAAGATGATTTCTTTTAAAACATCGGAGATTTTTTCTCAAAATTCCTTTCTCAATCAGAAGAAGAAGAAGAAGAAGATGAAAAATAAGAAGAAGAAGTCCTCAAAGAATTCCCTCGTGAATTTGAAGAAGGTGACTCCACCAAAATTTATTAACTTAACGGGATATATCTAGGCATCGAAAACAATATGTGGCCCAATATGATCAGTGTGGCCATGTCTGTCAAGGAATAAGAGGAAGACACCTCCTTCCTAAAGAAGAACCAAGATGTGTTTTCCTGGAATTACATAGAAATGCCAGGCCTCGAACTTCTGGTCACCACCCATCAACTGGGATTACAAGAAGATCACCAGAGCTATAAAAAAGCAGCCAGAAGGACCCACCCAATGCTTTCTACCAAAATAGAGGCTGAAGTTGACAAGATGATCAAATACAACATTATACAGGAGGTCCAATATCTGACCTGGATGAAAAACATAGTCCCTGTCAAAAAGAAGAATGGGAAGATTAGAATCTACATTGACATCATGGACCTTAATCAACATTTCCAAAAAGAAGACTTCTTGTTTCCAACCAAAGAATTACTGATCAATGTGAATGCCGGATATAAATCCCTCTCTTTCATGGAAAACTATTCTAGAGATAATCTAATATGGATGGAATAAGTAGATGATGAAGCTATTTCTTTTAGGGCACCTTAAAGAGTGTTATATTATAAAGTAATGTCCCTTTGTCTAAATAATGTCAACACCACATATCAACGCACCATGAATTGCATCTTTAATCCCCTTTTGGGAAAATTCTTCAAGTGTTATCTTGATGACCTGGTGGTTAAATCAAGAAAATGTTCGAAAAACCTAGATGATCTCGAAACATTTTAAAAAAAATTACGACAACATAGTTTAATGATGAATCCCCTTAAGTGTGCCTTTGGAGTTACCTCAAGAAAATTTCTTAGCTTCATTTTACACCATCATGGCATCGATGTCGACCCTGAGAAGACAAAATACATATTTGGAATGTACCCACCTTGCATCCCTCCTGAGCTAAGAGGTCTCCAGGGGAACCTCCCATACATTAGGCACTTTATAGCCAACCTAGAAGGTAAATGTCTACATTTCACTAGGATCGTGAAGAAATGAGTTACATATCAGTGGGATAATAATTGTCAAAAAGTGTTAAAAAATCATAAAAGATATCTCCTAAACCCACTGGTGGTCATTCCACCAGTTGAAGGGAGACTACTCATTCTATATGTAACATCCCTGGAATAGACACTAGGTGCCTTCCTCGTGTAGAAGAATTATTTGAGCAGCGAGAATAACCTCTATTACCTCAGACAGACAATGATGAATGCTGAAACTTGGTATTCAAAAATTGAAAAGAACCACCTAGACCTAATCTTCATAGTTCAGAAGCTTGGGCATTACCTGCAACACTATGAGGTCCACCTGGTCTCTCGTTTCAACCTGCTTAAATATATCTTGAACCATTTCATGTTAAATGGGAACCTATCACAATGGGAGGTCATCCTAGAATAGTTTGACATATGATACATGCCACAGAAGGCCATCAATGGCCATGCATTTGTATACTTTCTGGCCGAGCACCCCTTAGAAGAAGAAACACCATTTGATGTTGAACTTCTGGATGAAGAAGTGTCTTCCATTCGGGAGGACCCCCAGATGTGAAAAATATACTTCAATGGTTCCTCCCAAAGCCTAACATGGAATAGAATGGAGGATCCCAAGCTGAAAAAGGTGGGGCTGGGATTTGTACTCATATCTCCCAAAAGTCCATCTTTCCTTAATATTTCATGCTTTCTAAAGGGTGCACAAACAATGAAGCAGCGTATCAGGCTCTCATTACAGGCCTGGAATTGGCACTCCAGGTGTAAGACAAATACCTAAAAATAAAGGGTGATTCAGAGCGGGTCATCAAACAGGTCAACGATGTCTATGGTATCAAGATATAAGTGATGGTTCCCTTGAAGAACCATGTTTGAACACTAATAACAAGATTACCATCAGAACCAACGATGACTTATTTCCTCGGTCAAAAAATATTCAAGCCGATGCTTTGGAAAATGCGGCCACAACCAGGGCTAATCCCAACTGGGATGAAACAGTCATTAGCATTTCTCACTACCAGATAGTCTTGTTTTTCATCTAGAGAAATGCAGTGGAAATCGACGAAATTAGCCTCGTATCTGAACCTTGTGGTCATGCCACCGATTGGATGATGCCCATTGAAAATTACCTTTGGAATGGGGAACTCCAACAAGATAGGACTCAAAGGGAGCATGTCCAAAGAGTGGCAATCAATTTTTACTTTTATGATGCAGTAAACCGTAAAAATTTCCTCTACAAATGAGTACTTAATGGAGTCCTAATGAGGTGCATTGATGGAGATGAAATAGATGTCGTCATGAAAGAGGTGCATGCCAGAGCTTGTGGAGAACACAAATTGAAAACCAATCTCTCTCACCAAATTCAAAAGCTTGGGTATTACTGGCCCACTATGATAAAAGATTGTTCCATATTCACTAAGAATTGTCATTATTTCCATGTCCATGCTAATATCATACACCCCCCAAGTTACTTCATACAACTAATTACTCCTGGTCTTTCTTTGCCTTGGGGATGGATGTTGTGGGACCATATCCTCCTTCCACTGCCAGGCAATTCAAGTTCATACTAATAGAGACCCAATTCATTTCCAAATGGGCCAAATCTGTACCCATTAAATAAGTTAGGGTGATAAACATCATCAGCTTTATGAAGGACTGCATCATTACTATATTTGGTTTCCCTCATACTATCTTAATGGACATGGTTACCAACTTCTACTCTGCTGAGATGAACAAGTTGTACCAGGAGTATGGAATCAAATCAAATCGTTCATCCCATTACCATGTAGCGACCAACCATTAGATAGAGGCTTTCAACAAGACTCATTGCAACATACTTCAAAAGATAGTTGATAAGGATAAACAATCGTTGCTAGATAAGCTCCTTCATTCATTTTGGGCTTACTGGACCACAACCTGCACTGCCACCTAGGCAACCCTGTACTCACTAGTATATGGGGCAGAGGTGGTGTTACCAATCTAAATAAAAACACCATCAAATTGTGAGGCCATTTTCGACCAACTGCCAATGAAAAAGAAATACCAAAGACTGTTTGATGAGTTGGAGCAGCTAGAAGATAAAAAGATACACAAACTTCACCATTTGGAAATCTATCAAAATCTGATTGCACAAGCCTTCACCTAAAATGTTCTCCTTCAATCATTCCTTGAAGGAGAAATGGTGCTAGTCCTCAGAGCCTTGATGATACTATGGAAGAAGCCACCAAAGCTTGACCCAAAGTGGGAAGGATCATATGTCATATATAGGGTCTATTCTAAAATAGCATACACCCTTATATCAATGGGCTGACATCTCATTATGGCTCCTAAAAATGAAAAGATTATAAATAAATACTTCTCATAACAAAAATTATAAGGTCCAAGCACTACGAACCTAAACTATGGGTCATTAAATATCCCCCAAATGCTATGGTCCGAGATCTATGACCCTAAATTATGAGTTATAATACCGCCAATTCCATGGCCCAAAATATATCACCATAAACTATGAGTAATCAAAAAACTCCATAAAGGTAGGGTCTAAGCTCTACGACCCAAAAATATAAGTCATAAAACCACAATGTT
The DNA here is from genome assembly GCA_963277665.1 of Viscum album. Classification (NCBI taxonomy): domain Eukaryota; kingdom Viridiplantae; phylum Streptophyta; class Magnoliopsida; order Santalales; family Viscaceae; genus Viscum; species Viscum album. The sequence goes on along the minus strand of OY728157.1, from coordinate 436,626,802 downwards.
AAGATCTAAGCTCCATGACCATAAACTATGTGTGAAAATTCCCCACAGTGTTAAGGTCTGTGATCTATGATCCAAAACTATGATTCATGAAACCCCAATGAAATGGTCCAAACTCTATGTGCTTATACTATGAGTCATCTTCTTGGACAGAAGACAATAAACTGTATGATATTAGTCCATGTAATAAGATGTTAAACTGAAATGTAATGGTCCAAATTCTAATACATTAATCTATGAGTCATTGTCCTTTCCGCATGTTAATAAAATGTAAGGAACTCATCCCTGAAACATGAAAAAAATGTGACTCATGTCCTCACCATGGAATGTTAAACTACATTACACAAAATGTTCTAATCACATGATGATAAATTTCATGATCTTCTAAATAATTATGTATGGCTTGATTCCTGCCCTCATAGGACCCATAGTGACGCCTCGATCATCGATCCTGGCCCAACCCCCTCCATAATAAAATTATTCCATCATTCCCTCTATCTACCAATATTCATATGGTAAACCCGTATAATTACATGATTCTCACATCGAGTATAACTCTCGTGAGATTAGGAATAGTGTATGGATTCTCTTAAGAAAGGCAACTATATAGTATCATGGTAGACCTGGAAACAATAATATATAGAATAAAAATGCCTCAACCCCTTGGAATAATCCAAATAGTTACATGGTACGTATATAAATACATATGTCTTGATTCCTACCGTTGTAGGATACATAGTGACACCTTGATCTTAGATCCTAGTCCAACCCCCACCATAAAAACTGCCTCTATCAGGCCCACTATCTACCCATATTTGTATGGGAAACCCATATCACTCCTTGTTTCTCACATAAAGTATAACTCTCATGTGCTTAGGATTAGTAGTTGAGATTATCTTATAAAGGCCAACTATAGAGTAGCATGGTAGACATGAAAACTGTAATCGATAGAACCAGAATTCCCCTACCCCTTAGACTGAGCCAAATTAGTACAAGGTACGTAAAAAACTACATATGGCTCGGTTACAGCCCTTAAAGGATACGTAGTGATGCCTAGATCTTTGATCCTAGCCTAGCCCCACTAGGAAAGAAAAAGGAGAAGGCCCCATAGTATCCTCTACCTCCAAAAACCCACGAAGAGGACTCTGCGACCACTCCTTATTTTTCACATCGAGTATAACTCACATGAGATTACGATCAGTGGTGAGGATTATCTTACACAAATAAATCATAGGTGCATATGGTGGGCTTGGGACCCATATCAATTAAAACATAAAATACCCTTACATTCCCTCACGTATCGACTGAGGCAAATCAGAATAGAGAACTTTTAGAACTATGTGTGGCTTGATTCCTGCCCTCGTAGGATATGTAGTGACTTCTCAATATTTGATCCTAGACCAAATATTATCATCATAAGAAAAATTCCTTAAACTATCACTAACACATTGAGAAAACTCTGGTAGGGAACATTCTGAACTACGTGTGGCTTGATTCCTTCCCTTATAGAATATATAGTGACGCTAGATCTTTGATCCCATCCAAGCCACCAGCAAACAAATTCCCCTTTCACTCATACATACATTAAACATGTATGGGGAGTCCATGAATGGTCCTATCACATGAAAATAAAACTGTGATATTCTTCAACAGTTATATGTGGCTCAGTCCTCAATATTACGAGATCCGCGCATGCCTCTTAGTCATGAGAAGTTAAAAGATCCTTCTTACCCCTATACATATGGGTCAGACCTTTGGGGAAGCTCCAAGTAGTTCATGGTTAATCACGATCCTTGTATTCTCTCATTCCACAACATGTCTTTCCCATTTTTCACACTCCATACCTCAAGAAAACTTGGATCCCCATAATCATTCAAGGCCATTTGAGATGGAAGGCCAGTGTCCTATAGACACCTTATCATGACTATGCACATCATGCCCCGGAGGCTCTACAAATGTTACCCAAAAAATGGATGTTAATAAAAGGAAAATTCAACCCCAAGAGAGTCCTCTCTTATCCAAGTATGCCCAAATGCTTCCAAGACCCATGTCATCCCTTCCGATTCATGTTGCCCCTAGGACTATGGTTTACAAATTCTGTCATAACTCACGTATAAGGAATTTCAGAACATCCAGGTTATGATTAACCTAAAACTATGGAAGATATTTATGACATTAAAATCATCCTCAATGCATGAATCAAAACTAAATAGTATCACATCCTTACTGCATGATGTTAAACTACATTTCCAAAATCATATTTGTTGTATGATGTTAAACTACATAAAAATGTTTTATGCCAAAAAATGCCCTCTAATACTGAATTTTTTATTCCTAACCAATGACACGTAATCATCTTGATCCTTTGTTTGTCACACTGATCATGGATCACATGATATTAGGGACTTTATAGAGATATCCCCCAGGGAATTATGGAAAAAATAGTCTATAAATTCAGTCCAAGAAGCACAAACCGAAAATTCATGTCCCGATTTCCACCCCCAAGAGGAACCCCATGTCCTTGCCATGTGATGAATAATGACCAGGTATCCCAATGATAGAACACAGGTTACACCATGCATACGAGTCAGATCTACATAAGGGACACCCAATTCCATGAGTAAATTGTAGCCCAAAAGTCCCCAATATGTCTGGATACACTCCTCTCATACATCAAACTCCATGCTCTGAGAGATATTGAATCTACATAACCCTCCAAGGCCATCTGGGATGGAAGGTTAGTGTCCTGCGAACACCTTTTCTTGACTATACACATCATTCCCTAGTGGCTCTTATATGTTTCCCACAAAAAAGATCGTCAATCAAAGGTAAATTCATCCACAAAAGAGTACTCACCTATCTCAATACACCCAATGAATTCTAAGCCTTGTACCATATCTCTTAATTCAGGGGCACATAGATTCATGGTTTACACTTTCCTCCTTACACAGATCTAGGATATATCAAATCATACTGGCCCAATTTATCTTTGGTCCCTTTGTAGGATTCTAAAGATATCCCATCCATATGCATGAAGTTTATCTGCATACAAAATAAGAGTTCCCCCATCGTTTCTAGGTTTCCCCAAAGAATATATATTAGAATGACCTTTTTATGCTCATGTGAACCCCTCGTTGAAGGTCACATACCATTTTTAGAATGATCCCAATCTCCATAATCCTCAATTGACATAAAAAATGGATGGCCAGTGTCCTATAAAACCTTTTCATGACTATTCATATCATGCCCTCATGGCTCTACATATATTTCCCACAAAAATGGAAATTAATAAAATGAAAATTCGTCCCTAGGAGAGTCATCTCTAGCTTCTATACGCTCAAATGACATCCATGTCTTGTCACACCCCCAGATTTGGAAAAATCCTGGATGACGGCTTATGTACCATCTTCTTTCCAAGTTACCATAAAATAAAAAAACACTCGTAATTGTCAGTATCATTCACCGGGTATCCCTCAAGCAAGAAAGAAATGTGCGGGAATAGTTTCCCACTCAAAGCTGACATGAATGTCCCTAATGTATTCAGACACCACTACTGAGGCCAGCCACCCACTATAGATCCCAATTTTAAAATAATGTATAAATGTTGAAAATCCCACTATACCATTGAAGACAGAAGTCCATTTTCCTATAGACACCTTTTCTTGACTGTTCATATCATGCATTGGTGGCTCTCCAAACAACGACCACCAAAACAATCATTAATCAAAGGAAAATTTGTCCAAAGGAGAGTCCTTTCCTACCTCTCTATGCCTAAAGAGGCTCCTGATCCTCATGCATGTACAGAATCCACAGATCAAGGGTTAAGAAAAATATTTAATCCATGTCTGAAAGATATTTGAACATTCCCAGCTAACGGTCCACAGTCAAGGACTTGCCCCGTTATGTTTGGTCAAATCTGTTCGACCAAAAACTTTAGTAATAATTTTTGGTGGCAGGACTGTGAACTGCCAACGAAAAAGATTCCACACATTCTAGAGAAAAAAAATCCAAAAAGGGCACCTCTAAAAATAATTGAAGTATTGGTTTGTTAAAAAAAATGGTCATCATTGAGACATCAAAAAAGTTGTAATGGTTGTTAGGTCGAAAACCCATGATTAACGGCCTAAGAAACATCCATGTTAAGTAAAAGGCAACTTATTCCCATTAATCAATATGAAGAAGGTTTAATTAAAAATTATTCTAATAAAAAATATACACAATGTTCGTGGGGTTTTACATGAAAACCCATAAATAGTTGAACTATGCTCAGTGAGTCCCATGACTCAAGAAAACATTAGAGCTCAATTTGATTATTACAATTCATGGATTTCAAGTCATTGTTTGAAATTAATGCATGGTAGAAATGATGTTAACGCAACATGAAAAGTTAAATAGGTAGAATATAGAGGCAAATCAGTTCCATCGTATTTCATAAAAATATGTGGTGGGCATACACAACATAGAGCCTCTCCGTGCATGCAAGACATGACCTTTAAATGAGATATTTGGTAGAGTCATAGAATTACATAAAAAATTTGTGAGACTTCTAAATGGTTTAGTGAGGCATCAATAAATTCTTAGTCTCGGCTTCTGCACGCTCTTGTAGAGCATTCACATCCCTCTTGGCTTGGAGGCCAGTTTTCTCTTCCACTTACATTTTCTATCACCCCTCTTCAACAGTGGATGCATCCCAAGACCACTATTGTTTGCACTGATCCAGCTTTTATCTTTATGGCTCCACATCCTGTTCAAGTAGTTCCATCAAGGAATTTTTTTCAAGAGTTTTTTTGAAACTTTACTAACATTCTAGCATTAGTGTAAGCTTCGTCAATGAGAATTTGTCGCGTAACATCCAGATAATCTATTAACTCTTCCATGGAGAGTTGAGATTCAAGTGCACCAATTGTTTCCCTAGCAGAAACTACATGTCTTAATATATCATAAATTCTATGATATTTAAATCCACCAAATCCTAGAAACCCAAAATTCTAGTGTATCTTTGGAAACTTTATTGGAATCTCATCTAACAGAGTCTGAGATATTAGTCTCCAAATGTTCCTCAATGCGTTTTGTCGAGTGGGACAAAGATCAACAAGTCTTCTTTGATCTATATCACAATCACTCCCTGGTAATGAAATATAGTTAGGAATGAATTTCACCTGAGAGAGTCTTGAATCGGCAGATACCACATGACTTGACCCTGAAACAGCCACGTCTCTATTAATTGTAATAGATTATAAGGTTGAGGCTTCCTCCATCATTAATAAGGCTTGTGGTTGTGGTTTTGGGGGTGGAGGGGAGACAAATTCAATACCTCCCACCCCCAAAGTCATACCTCTATCCAGAATAAGTGATGTTGAATCTTCAATCATCAATGGTACCCTGTGGATAAATGGGAAGACTAAAAACCTAGGTCCATGATCAGTTGAAACAGAAACCCCCAAGTCGTCCCTCAAAATAATGTCAGCTAATATGACACATGAAGTTAGGTTCATTACACAAAAGGATACTGGTCACAGAATCCTAGGGGCAGAAAACATAACCCCTCTTAAGAATGAAAAAGGGGAATGATATCCCTCTCCATGTTTCCAGGGGATGAAACATCAACCTCCCTAAGTATGAATTCACCAAAACCATCATGTATGGGTGAATCAATAGTATCTTGAGTCACTCTCTCTATAGGGGAAATGGTCTCTTGATTGATATTGATTAGTTCCTCGACATTCAAATCCCCTCCATGATCTAGTAAATATGGGGGCTCATCATCAGACTCAACCCCATCCATAAAGACTACATTGTCTCTCTCTATGAGAGTCATCTCGGCATAGTCAAGTGAGACTACATCTTCTAGATGTATTTCAATTGTTGGAGAAGTGATTTTTTAAGCAGGAGTGGAAGCACCCACGGTCTCTTCAAATGGTCCTTTTTTTCTATTTTGATCATCCACAATAGATAGTGACCCTTTTTCTACCCAAAAGGGTCAGGAGTTATAGATGATGGATTGTTCGTCATCTGGGCACTAATAGGACATGCGTCAAAGTAAATTTATGTACTAGTATGTTGACCAGATAAAGGTACATGGTTCATTCACAAGGTAAACAGTTAATTACTTGTGATCCCTCATTGAATACACTTAGACAGCTGAGAGTATTACTTGAATTTCTATGACTGTTGGGGGATGTATCTGGAATAATATCACCAAGAGGAATTGGAGGAGGAAACACCAGAGAAGGGTCTGCGATAACTACTTCTATATGTTCTTGTGATTTTGTGGATCCTTCCGCAGTACCCCATGCTATCAAGGGGGCATACTCCCCAGCCACAGTACCACCAAAAGAATAATTTGGGGAAAAAGTCATTTCATGTGATCCAGAAGGTCCCTAGATATTAATAAGGAAAGGGAAAATCATTCAACATATTTCCAATAAATGAATTTAAGGCCAAAGGTTATATATAAGACCTCTCCCGTCAGCCGTGGAAATACTGCCATCAGCGCCACATTGTCTAACCAGTAAAAGATGTCCGTAGGAGCATGAAGACACATATCCATTTCTATCAAGTAACCATCCACCTCGTGAGGCTCTTCATTGGCTGAAATATAGGTATTATAAATTGCTCCCCCAAAAACCAGAAGATCGAAGCGTTCCCTATGAAGAAGCCTCAATATACATTCATCTAAGGTGCTCGCCCTCAATTCACCTAAGAATCTCGAAGCCTCTAGAAATGCATCATTAATTGAGATGTCCATCACTAGAAGGATAGTACATGGGGATAGGTAGGTTTCGACAACCACATACATTTCCAAGGTGTCCCTACAAACTCAGGATCTCAATAATAATGAGGGTTATGAGTTGATGGGGGAAATTAAGAAACTTAATTCATAGCATCTACATTAGGGAAGACAATGATTTCATCATCCTCATCAATAGTTTATAGTTTCATCATGGAAAGTACCCAATACGAGTAATTACAACACACACATTGAGAGTAAATGAGGGTTTCTAGGTTCTTAAGATAGTAACTCACCTAATCTGGATCGTCATCAATTGAAATGTCATTCAGTGCTAACATGTAGCAAATGCTAGTAAGGGACACTTCCCTGTTCTGGAGAAGTTTCCATAAATCATGAGGAAACCAGTCATAGGTAGATGAATCACCTTTCAAATGGTTTCATTGACTCTATTCTACTAGAAAATTGGCATCAGAAGTAATGAATGATGGATTCATGTCAACATCTCCAGCAGCTTGTTCGGCTGTCTGTGAATTCATAACACCATCATTCACAACATTCCTGGGGGGACAAATAGACCTTCAGAAGACTATTCCCTATTGAGAGTGTTTGAGAACTCCATTTTTCTTCCCCATTCCTTTTTTCCTTGGATTCCTTGGGAGTTGTCACAATATGCACAAGGTCGGCCAATTGGCCATCGAGATTTGATTTAACCCAGGCCTCAACATAATTATCGATATGGAAAGGCACAAAATCTATAGAATATAGAAGTTTTTCCCAGTTCTGGGTGTCCTCTCAGGTGAACATCAGCCATAATTGGTGATCTATCATAAGATTTTTTTCTTGAAAAACACGGTTGAGAGTAGGGGGACACAACTTCTAAACGCAGTTGACCTGTCGACTAAATATGTAGGGTAAATACCCCTTGCAAATAAGCCCCCCTCCAATACGGGAAACCAAGATACCTTCTTGCAGAGAAAAGAAGTAACCTTTATTGATAATGTCTTCAGATACATTTTTTTGTAATAGTACCAATAGGGGAATCACAATGGTGGTAATAGAAACATTTGGGAACATTGATACAATCCATTAAGTCCGGATTGTTCCTTTTGGTATGATTCTCTTGCTTATCCTGTGAAGCCCAACCTATTGGCAAGACCCCACTGGTGCTATGAAGGTACGGTCAGAGGGTAGAATGTGGAATTGGTAGGGAGTTGATAAATTAATTATTCCTTATGTGGGATCCTAATCATTTCCATAGAATTTGAAAAGGGCTAACCATCCTATATGGTGACCCCCTTCGTTGATTCAGAAAAAGATGCAGTATATCTTGGAAAACATAGGGATAGCCAAGCTGATTCATTTTTCCGTGGCCAACTGAGCAGCCATGATAATGGTTGAGGCTGTTACACCACAATATTCTCACATAGGTAAAAGCCACCCGCTCAGGAACATGGTCATGAAAGCTTCCGGTCAAAATAATCGATCGACTTTAGGGATGATACCTCATCTCCATTTCTGGAAATCCCCCTCTTCTATCATCGGCTTGTAAGTACCTGCTTGCCTTCAGGTAGCTTTGGTGGGGCATGGCCTGGGTCTCTGTAGATCGGGCTCAAGATAAGTATACTTAGAAAAATCACCAAACCAATCGTCAAACAAAACGTCCTTCTTCTGACAAGGGCCACTTTACTTCAAAAGATCCCTTTCTTGGATTATGAGTTTCATAGCCGGAGGGGGGGGGGTTCTTTACTCATTATCCTTAACAGTGGAGGGAGGAATAAATTCATCGTATATATTACCAATGATTGGTACTCCCAAAATAATTCAAATGTCTTAATGGATGATGCCAACCTCCTCTTGTGTCAGATAGAAAGTGTTGGTATCTAGACTCTGCCTGCTTAAGATTTGTGAAATAAGGGCAGTATGATGATGGGTGTATGTATGAGAAACATAGGTGGCCTCGTATCGTCCCACAATCTGTAGTTTGTCTTGGAATTCATTACAACTTTGGTGAACCCAAAAGGGCCACCCCTAGTCCAAGAAAAACGAGCCTCCAAGATGAAGGTCCCATTGAGATGACCAACCATGCTTCTCATTATCTATTGTCTTCCACACGATGCTCTAGTAATAGTGGGATATCTGATAAGGCTTATGATGCACCCCCTCTATTGTTTGAGGCACGTAGTGCAGAAAACGTTCGGAGGTAGTGTCTCTATAAAGGTACCCCCCTGAAAGAAATCAAATCCTTCAGAATAGAAGTATTAATTATCCATGGAATGGGCTGATCAATCGGGAATGGAACTAGGATTGTTGTGTCATAAAAAAGGCCAAACCCATAAGAAGAAATCATGTGTGAGATCGAGTACTCTCGTTGACCCACTGTAAGAATATTCCCAAGGGATTGATGAATCGTAAGGACCATATTATTTTGTCAACCAAAACCACCATATCCTTCAATCTTTCATCATCAGCCGAAAGAGGAGAAGAAATAATAGCCTCATAAGAAGCAACGACGTTAGTAGAATCCTATGAATCATCCATTTTAGCCTCCACATGAAGATCCATAAGCTAATGAGAAGTCATTCTAATAAAAAAATGTTGGATAAACGATATGGAAGAGTGGTTTAAGGACCCAGAACATGTCATGAATATCTGCATATGGATTCCAGAAATTTTACGTTGTATCCACATCCCACATACAATGTGATACACAGATCTAACCCCACTTATAGCTATGGTACGTGGTCTACTGGGTACATACATGGTACGTAAAAATCCATGAGGCGTTGGCCTGCAGATCATTGGACAATGAACAGAATGATTCCTGGATATAGGATCTTGTGAACCTAGGCCTTGATTAATTTCATATTTTAGTATGGTAGATTAATGATTAATCACAGATCATTAGTATTCCTAAAAGTCTTGTTTGTCGATCCATGTACGGTATGTGGAAAAACCAACCGCATAGCATCCTTCTATGAGGAATCCAGATATTAGGTCTTAATGTTTCACAAAACTTTTTGAAAAATGAAAAATATGGTATGCGGATGGAGAAATGGAAAGGAAATCAGTTCGCAGAATGTACAAAGTAGTTCACGAATGGGATTTTTGCAAGGAGAAAGGTATGCGATAGGAAGGGAAGACGGGGAAATCGAGAGTACTTTTGCCCACAAGAAATGGTAAAAGAAAAATGAAATGGGACCCTATATATTGGTGTGGTCCCCTCCCACCATATCAACTTGTTCTAACATTAACCATTTCAGTTCAAGACAACTTCTACATTCGATTAGTCCCCTTTTCATTCTAAACAGACTCCATTCTGTTGGGGGGGGGGGGGGTTAGGGTCAAGAAAATTCCTCTAAGGGATGGAAATATGCCTACAAACTCTTTGCAGAAGAATGAAAGTTCTTATGCAACTCTAGAAAGGTTAATGGACATGAATTGAGTTGAAATTATTTGAGGGAACATGAAGGAATTAAAATTTTCAAGGTTTTTAAGTGGACCATGTACCATCGTCAAGAAAGGTACACATGGAAGCTTGACCATGAACCTCCAAGTACATCGAACAATCTGCAAACTGATTGGCCCATGAGGTGATGGCCAACAAGCACGGAAAACTGCGAACTGAGTTGCCGAGAAATTCATATGCGTTGGGACTATCCGCTTTCCATTCTAAAACTCATCAGTTTGCAGACAATGAAAATCAAAAGGGTTCCACAAACCATTATCGTGAACCTAAGCCTCTACAAAACCCGGTTGACTGAGCCTTCTACGGTTCTAGATATTTCTTCAATGGGCCTCCGCAAATGGTGCCACATTCCTAATTGATACAATTTCTCTGATGATCTATAAAATTAGAACAGTAGAAGTACTCTATACACATAGAAATGGATAGGTAAAAATATGAGAATGGACAACAAAATCTTGATGGATACATAAGGGATACACTTCGTCTTCCATCTTGTTTCATCAGTGAAGCTCAAACCGTGAACCACTCCCTCCACTGGATAGTCGGTCGTAAACTATAAAACGAGGAATTGAATAATAATAATAGAACCACAAACCTAACAGTTGAACCCCAAAACCATGGATTCTCATGGATGAACTCCCCAGAAATGATGATCCCCCAGACCCCACTTCAATATGGTGCTATGTGTAGTGTACTGTAACAAAGACTGAACCTGACACCATGTACTGCATCAGTACATAGATGGAACCCAAAGTGGAATGATGGGCCACATACCACTATGGTATACAGTTGACTATACCCATGCTTGAGTACTGCATTGGTACATGGATAGCTCCTCTGCCTACATACCACTATGGTATGTGGAGCCTCCCCATCCCGCATAAAAAGCCAGTACTCGGAATGGGGTGTTTTTGGTTATTTTTTCCACTGGTTCCAACCTAACCATCCACTACCGTCCAGTACTCCATGGTCCCTCCACTAACCAGTCCTCCAACATTAGGCGAAAGCCTCCTCCAAAGCCAACAAACCTATATGATCAGACCATCAGGTGCATTAGCACGCCCCATTGAGTCTACACACCCATGGTATGTGGAGTCACAAAGGCCCACTCACAATGGTGTGGTATTTGGGAGTGCCTATGAGGATACATTCCCACGGTAACCCAAATCCCAACCTTTGGATGCCAATGTGAACCTCAATGTTCTCAGGAATAAGGGTGATAACATTCATTTCCATTCAATGAGAAATAGTGATCAGTCAAAGGGGTTATGTTCACTCCACCCATTAACGAGGATGAAACTTCTCTCCTTCCCAGAACGTGTTCCGAGGCCCTCCCACTGAGGTAAGTCCCCAATATTCTAATTATTGGATGTATGACCTTTAATTCCATCTCACATGGAATGGTTCTTTACTCTACACCATCACCCACCATCACACTGAACTATTCTGCCTTGGTCTCTCCCTAACACACCATTAGGAGAAGAGGCATGCGCATTGTTTAATCTTTCACATCCTCTTTTTCCTCACACCGTACTTAACTCATGGGGGCATAGAGACTTTAGAGGATTACAACATCCACATGCTTCTGAAATATGAGAAACCTGATTCCTGATCAAAACATGATATGTAGGACACCTACCAGAAGGCTTGATCTCAAAAGGTTGCCCATCCAAAAGGGTCACCAAGCCATGTCCTGTCAAATGAGAATCATCTATGCGTAAGCCCCACACAATCCGAACAACATGGGTTCTGATTCATCTCTAGAGGATGCGTATGAAGCCCTTCTTATATGCCTGATCCAAATATCTAGACACCTTCCACCCCCCTGGATGATGATAATCTCTAGAGCACCTTATAATGTGGCTAAAGTCAACATCACCTCCATAGCATCTAATATATGCATGCTTACGATGATTTTTCAAACAATGGTTATCCCATGGAAAAACTATTCGGGAATGAACTAGGGATTCATGAACATATGAACACAACTTAAATCTGTAAGAGAGACCTAGAACAAGACACAATCCTCCCCTGTAAGTGTGCAGTGAGCCTCACCTCCCATCTTCTCGACCAATGGAGTCCTTAAGTGTTGATGGACAAATCATCAGCCTACGAGTTCCAAAAGTCGGAAAGCAGGTCCATGAATCATGGATACTAGGGCAATTGGGCATTCTTGTCTCTAAGAATAAACATGTTGGAGACCGTGTGAGGGAGTTATATCCAAGAAGGACTAATTGCATGAGTGATTAGACCCCACATAGTCCCCCGCAGGGACCAACAGTTCCAATAGGGTTAATTCAACATTCTTTAAAGGATAATGGTGTTGAGTGGGTCGAAATAAAGGAATATTAAACTCGACGAGAACCTGTCTCTCTATGAAAAGGGACAGGTGATGATCCTCATCGATCCATTTCTGCACCACCCATGAACACGCCACCTCGGAGGTGAAACACCATAAAAAATATTATCTTAATAAATGAATAATGTTACATTATATAGTAAAAAACAATAATAATACTAAATATTATAATGGGATGATAAATTGATAATACTATAATAACTGTAGGAAAATTTTGATATGCTCAATCCACATGAATGACCACACTCATGAACAAAGCTGTATAAAAAACATAACGTTAATAATAAAATATTAATTTTTAATATCACGTATATATATATCATTGGGAAAAAATTAATATGAATTATGAATAGAAGAAGAAGTATTTATTGAAAGTAGTAAACCCATATGGCAATTAGAAATATGAAATTTGGAACAGTAACCAATCCATTGGAATAGTAATGTGAATATTAAGAATAATAATATGGTTGTTAAATTAGTAATCTCATCTATAAATGTATAAATAATATTTAGGCATAATATAAATTAGAATAGGATATATTTATATCATTTTTTTAGTAAATAAATTTTATATAAATGATAAATTAAGTGTGAGTATTTTTATAAAAAATAAATTTTTTTTCAATATTATAATTAATATAAATTTTTAATATAAAATATATTGGCATAAAATAGATTCCTAAATTAATATTTTTTATTTTATAATTATATTATAATTCTATGAGACTTTAAATAAAATTTTAAAGTGTCCTAAAATCTGTTATAATATTAAAATCAATATTTTTTAAATAAATGTTGATTTTAGTTAAAGAATAAATTTATCATTTTTAAAAAATTATTTTCATAATTTTGAGTTCGTTTTTAAATTATAAACATTGAAGAATGGTTATGGTGTTTTATTGGTATTTTTCTAAAATAGTTCAATTTTTAGTGAATAGTAAAATATGGTAATTTATTGTATAAGCCAAATACATGAATTTTTGAGTCTTGGTTAATCTATAGATGATATAAAAACCATTATCTAGTACTATCATTCATTTTTTAATTTATTTAGTGATAAAAATAAATACTATTGATAATATTGAGCTAGAATAACAAACTACTGAATAAAATAATTAAAATAATCCCCTCTCCTCAAATATAAATACCACCCTCACCACCTCTTCTACTCACGTGTTCTAAGCCCTTTATATTGTTTAGATTCAGCCCAATTTTTTTTCATTGCTCTTCCAAATGTGCAGGAGCTTCATGACTCAACAAAAGACGAAACCCTTGTACCTTAAAGAGGTTCTCAAGGAGATAATATTCAAGTGGTAAAATCCTCCACCTTTCTCTTTTAAATTCATTCATTATTCTACCTCATCATTTACTATAATATCCAAAGTTATGTTATAACAACATTATAATATATAAACTAGACTTTTATTATGGTAATGTAATATCCATAATCAATTATCTTCTTTTCTCTTTTATTTTACAAATTAAATCATCATCCCTGAGGTGTCTAATCACACCTTTCATGGACAATGAATTTTCATTTTCAATTACAACATTCATGGATGGTCATAAAACCATTATTATGGTTAAAATGTATTGAAATTTTAATATTATATAATTTATCATGTTTTGGAACTAATATATATATATATATATGTATAATATTAATTAATAAAACAAATTAATTTGAGATGCTTGAAAAACCACCAACATAAAATAAACAATTGTATTTAACATTATATTTAATGTATGATCCTGATACCATAAATTGAAATGATATACAAGACCATATAAAATTAGTCATGTGCATCAATACCATATATTTCAAATTCAGTAGTTTTTCTTTCAATTTTTCAGAAATAAAATAATTAAAATCAATGTAAATGATCATAAAATCATGAAATGAACGCTCTAGGAACAACATAATTAAACAACATAACTCATTGAAGTGACCAAAAATGAACACAATAATACTATAATAAATAAAATATATGTAAAATAGGGTCTTAATTCATTAATTATCAGATATAATTTGATTATATTTGATATTAAGTGAAAATGAATAACACATTCAAACATAAGGTAAGGGATCTCTCCGAACCTAAGTTTTTTCTTTCGGTTATACTTTCTCCCTCATTACACTAATGTATTCATTCATTATTATTATTGACTTATTATAAATTAATTTATATTTTTAAAAATTATGTATCCATATAAATTCTTTCTATCATGGTGTGGACATACACATTTTAAATGGTTTCCGTTCAAATCCTCTTGATAGACAAGCCTGATTAATGGGAACATCCCATTTCTTACCAATTTTCATGTATACTCTATATTATATTTTGAGATATAATTTTTTCAAAATAAATTATTTCATCATGAAAATATGTCTTTGCTCAATTTTGGTTTTATATAAAAAAATTATTTCATTTTCCTCCTTAAATACTCTTTAAAAATTTCCCTAAAACAACACTAAAGTGGCCAATTTTTAATGGTTTTTAATCACTCTATAACATGTTTTACTTTAATTGGATATAATTCTTCATTATAATTATTTATATTACCCTTTTAATGTACATTTATTATTAAAATCTATTATTTTATGTACATCATTAAGATATATACATCAGTTATGACTAATGACATGATTACGATACCCATTTCTTTCCATGGGTAACCCTTACATTTGTTCTTTATATTTGATTTTTCATGTGGAAGTCTTATGGATAAACATGATATTATGGGTTCACCCAGATATCACTCCAATTAATTGGTTAATTTTTAGTCCCATTATATGACATGTATTGAGGGAGTTAATATATTCCATTCTAGGACTTTGTCCACTGTGTGATATAGTCTAGGCAGTTAGCCTTCACTCACATTTATGACATGTTTTATATTACTTACAAAATTTTATATTTCCATGATCATATGATTCCATGTTTTATTTTATATGATTATATTTAATTATTCATGTTCCATTCCTTTTATGTTACCATGTTATTCCTTCCAACTCATGTGTTCTTATTTATTTACTCACCTACTGGGATTTGTGGCTCATAAATTCCTTTAATGCATTCCCTAGGTTATTCATTGTAGTTATAGGATATAAAAAGGAGTTATGATCTAATTATGTAAGAGATTGTATTGTAAGATTAATAAATACATGTTTTATTATAGTTCCATGTTTACATTTTAATATACCTAACCTTCTATGGACACTAGAATTTATGATCCTTGGTTTGTTCATTATGCTTAAAATCATTTAATAATATGGGTAGAAATATTGGGTTTGTATACTGATCTTATCATTACAACCTCTAGGAGAATATTATGATTTGTAAACTTATATAGTAAATTGTAAAATATGATTTATAAATTATCAATTGTTGAATCCTGGGGGTTGTCAAAAAAATCATTCTCAAAAGTATATCATTTTATAAAAATATTCCTAACATATATTTGAAAAAATTTGAAATTCAGATGTGATATAGAAGTAATTAGTATCATAATAGATTTTTGAATAGATATCAGGGAAAAGGATTCATCTAATTTAATACCATATTCTTAAAAATACCCTTGTTACACAAATGAATCATTAAATCTAATAATATTATTAGGTTCCGCAAAATTTTTCTTTATACCCACTTAGTTCCAATTGTCAAATAGCCTTTCCATGCCCATTATAGTTCTCGTACTCTATTACTTTCTAAATGATTCAATTATTCCAGAATAACCATCAATCAATGTTCATCACTAATCACGACATTACTGTTACTGGGTTCAATATTTGATGAAAAGGATTAATATTCAACCTGATATCTAATTGATTATGAATTTTGAGTTCATTTTCCTACATCACCAACAACGACATCGAAAGGATGATCATCATGGATTCTAATGAATATGGGTGTAACATCCTAGATAAATTAAGAATATGACGTTTTCATATTTATAAATATTTTTGAATTAAATATTAACTTTACTTTAAACGGTTTTCTATGTTCGATAGCTTACCCGCTACACAACAATGGGTTACTTTGAAATCTTACGTTGCACACTAATAATATAATATTGTTATTTTAAATAAAAGTTAACTCTTAACCATTGTATTGGCAGGAATGAACAAAGCTTACTAAAATATGATTATACATGTTTGTTAAATTTATTTACATTTATCCAATAAATGTTAGAGGATTAAAATGTTAATGAATCTAATTTTATGCATAATTTACAATAAAAGGCCAATTTGCCGCCTTTTAATGGCGAACCATCTTTAAATATAGTTTTGGTAACTTTAATACATTTTATTAACCAAATAATATCCTTCAATAGAATGGGGACATCTAAATTTACTTTGGGTAATTTTTTTGTAATCTTTCTGATAAAGTTCATTTTTTAATGAATAGTGAAAATATTGAATTTAATTCAAAACTATGTTTTATTATAATTTCTTTATATGGATAAATTATCGTTTTAATTGGTTTTAAAGTTTAATTAAAATATATTTTTACCATTTAATCTAATGTTGGTCATTGGATTTATTTCGCATTGAAATTCGACATAAACAAGTGTTAATCTTTTTATAGTTATTGTTTCTTAAAAACATGCTATTTGTTTTAACAATGAGAATTTATTTTAAGTTAATTAATGAAACCTATATGTTTATAATTTGTTAAAATAGAAATCATTTTTGATTTTTTAATATCAAATATAGCTTAGGATGAATTTTTTAATATTTTTCTGAAAAACTACATTTTTTTATAAATAGTGAAACCAATAAGTAGTAGTTAAAAAAACTGAATTTTTCATTTAAATGAAATTTTACCACTTCTGTGAATTGAATTTCGAAAATCTAACAAACATGGTTGTTATTAGTTAATAAAATGTGGTTCAATAAGACGAAAATAATTTTTTTTGAATAGTAACTTTTGACTTTTATTTACTGTAGTTGAAGGTAAATAGGGTAATTCTAGGAAACTTTGGGTCAATTTTGGGACCACATGGAGCCACTTATGAATAATAATGACACATTAGATTAAATAATTTAATGTAAAGGAAAAAATGACCAACAAAAATCTTTTAGTATATTAATTTTTATATCGTGTTATGTATGTCATATTTTCGACTATAAATATTTTTTAGAAATCTAAAACGATTTCCTACATGATATTAGTTTTTTTTTAATTTTTAGACATTGATAAAATAAAATTATTCATGAAACAATAATGATGCAGTATTATCCTAATTAATAAATGATTTAAATAAATAAGATTATAATGATTAAAATATTATCCAAAACCTATCCAATTCCAAATGGATGTTTTTATTTCGACCATGAGCCAGCTTATATTCGACATTAATTATTTTTGGACCATTAGAAACCAAATATCATTATATAATAAAATATCATTTTCACACTTTCCTAAGGAGACCCTCCTCTCCCTTATAAAAAGATAGCACTTCTAACAAATTCCTCACACATATCAAGCCTTTTGGCTTATCCAACCTCTGACCAACTAATCTCCGTACATCCCTCTCCTCCTTCTATAATCCTTACATTAGGCATAAGGCACATCAAGAACTCCTTTTGGTTCAATCCAAACGAAGTTACCCAAATTATAGGTAACAATTTCTCTTAACTTCTTTTCTTTTATTTTACCTCTCCAACCCCTAAATTTTTTTATCTTTCTTTTATTACAAAAAAAGTATCCTAAATATACTAGGATGTTTTTATGTGAAGGATTTTAACAACACTTACCCACACCCTCATCTAATGGGTGAAGAACATACTGTTTCTGTGGATGCCAAACTAACATCTCACGAAACGATGATTGTTCGATTATCTCCTACAACCTCTCATGGTGTCCATTAAGATGGCACTGTATTTATATATGATATATATTATGTATATATTTTCTTTATGATTCTGTATTTTTTATTTATTGTATATTTTTATGGTTTCCATAATGGGTAAACACTATAATTTCCTTTGAGGAAGTGCAGACTACCGCCCCCTCAAAGTGATATGACTCGTTAATACCATATGTGGGATGTATAAAGCATAGATTTAATGATATTATATATTATATTATACTGGAATTATAATATAACTCTGTATCATTATGTTTTAATTCCATTAAAATATGAAATATAAATGAAAGTAGCGTTCATGCGTACGTACGACTTATCGTCTCAATGAACGGTGCATTTCATTTCTTATCTCTAAAATGTTATGTACTTTTATAAATACATATATATACTGGATATATGATTTATATGATATCTAAATCATGAATATAATTCTAGAGATAATGGGATATTGACCCCATGGAAAAATTGTAATTATAAGGTGTTCATTTTTACTCAAGTTCCAAATATTAACCAAATGACCATTATTAACTTAAATGATCACATAATGTTTATAACATGGTAATTAGTGATATAAAAAGGTTAATAAACATAAAAATGGTTCTTTATCAGGTATAAATTATCTTTATTTTATTATTCCGGAAGAACAAGGAACAAACGAGTCAAGTCATACATGAGGTATAAGATTTTCTTATCTCACCTTTAATTCAATGAGATTTCCATTGTTCACCACTTATTCTCTGCATGTGGTGTATTGTGTTCTGCCATTTGATTAATATTTTAATTATTCTCATTATATTATTGTTATTCTGTGATTCATTTGGTGGTTATTAAATTTTGGTCATTCGACTCAGTTGATTAGAATGTGGTAAAGGGTTTCATCTCACCGTTTATTCCTGTGAGATCCATGCTATATTTTCCATTATTTTCTTTTGTGTGGTGTATGTAATTCCCAAGATTGTACTATTTGTGTAATATAATTTCATTTATGAGTAATTATATCTTCATCGTATGGTACTTCTTTCATGTGGGGTATGTTTTGTAAGTTACCAAATTGGTAAGGGAACCTTTGACCTCCTCTATTTAAAAGACTTCTTCTGTTGTGTATTTTAATTTAAATCTTATTATGTTGGGATATCTTATTATATATCCTCATTTATGTCAAATTTAAGTCAATTTGATTAGATAACATTTTTATCTCATCAACTCATTTTTTGAATTTTAGTGTGACGCCTTTAGGCTGTCGAATTTTTACAAGGGAACTTCTTAACCCAATTTCAATTCATTGGGTTCACCTTGTAATTCTGGAATAAGTCATCCTATGAATATCTATTAATGACCTCTGATTGTTTTACACTTTATATCCACTTATATTGGGTGTATTTATATTTTTCACACAAAATTATGTGATTGATTTATCCTTAATTTAAGGACACCATCTTTATAAGGGATTTAATCTCAATTTACATTTCCACTGAGACTTCATTGTTTTTATGCACAAATTCACTCTTATATAGTGTATATACTATTCTTTGACATATTATATCTTGAATCACATTATTATCATGATATTATGAATTTCTAATTAAATTTTATTCCTTAATTATTTGTATTCAAGTGTCTCTCTTTTTGTTAAAAAAACTCTTTAACTAAAATATCGTTTTAAATGATTTGAAGATTTATTTTTATAAATATTTCTAATTAATTTCCATGTTTTAAAAATGGGTTTTAGGATTTATTTATATGGACATTAATTTTTTCCAATGGTAATTAATTTAAAAGCATCAAAGTGTTATGAGACACTTTGATTCAAAAATATCTTTTTAAATGGTTTGGAAAATGATTTGATAAAACATTGTTTATTTCAATATCTTGATTTGATATATTGGAATGTGGAAATGTTATAATTCCTTTATATATGTGTTATATGTTATGATTATGTTATGGTTATTGGGCATTGTTTACGTATACGGGTGGTTCCGAGATAAACCTATGGAGGGTGAGCCCGAGATAGCTCTCTAATGCATTGGGTAACGTGATGGAGTTAAATGTGATGTTTCTCCTAAGATATTTAGAGAATATATTTGGATGGGTATTCAAAGTGTAACTCCCTATGTAGCTGTAATAGCTATAATTTATGTTTGATATAGATTCCAAAAGTAACCTTTATGATTTAGGATTTGTGTGTGTTATTCATATATCTTATTATTTCGTAAGGTATGTAATTATTAAAAAGTACGGTTTCATTGATTTGTATTTATTGATGGGATAATGTTTTCCTTCCTTATTTTATAACCCTTTCTGAGGTTGTTATTCTCATACCAAGTTTTTTAAATGTTTTCCACATGACATATAGATGAATAGGGTCAAGTATTGGATCAAGGAAAGGTCATGATGTCTAAAACATGGAACAAGTCATTCCTCTTTTTAATAGTTTTTATTTTATAAAGAAAATGGATACAGAGTTATAGTGTATGCATGTAATATTCAAGATGTTATCTAATAGATATGGAATAATTCTCTAAAACTCTAAACCTGAAAATATAATCAATGTGAATTATTCATTTAATTCAATATTATATTATGTTTTAAGGTCAAGTTCTTATAGTTTGTATCAATGGTCAGTTTAGATTACTTTCGATGTTGGGGAATTCTTTAAGTATAAGTGACATTACCATAATGGTTAGGATTTTAGAAAGAGTCGTAGTTTTTTGATAAAGTGAATGAGTTTAAGATAACATGAATAATTATATCTTATTATTTTCCCTCATCATAAGATATTATATGATTATTTTACTGATATGATCACACTTACATTTTTGGTTTTAGTCAATGTTTGGATCTAGCAGGCATCAAAGTAACAACGTATCAGAAGAAAACTATTACGGTTTTCTGAATGATCAATTGAATGAAATGGGAGCTGAAATGGGAACTCTTGTGGTTATTCTCAACCAACAATCTGGAGTCATGATTTACCACTTGAACCATAGTGATTTTTCTAAGGCATCGTATATTCGAGAAACAAATCCCCAGGGAAGTTCAGGTAATAATCATAAAGGTATGTATGATCAAAAACCTATGTGTCAAGGATGTGGAAAGAAACACCTAGGAAAATGTTTCAAAGGGACAGGAAGATGCTATAGATGTGGAAATGAAGGGCATAAAGCAAGAACCTATCATGGAAAAAGGAAGCATCAGTTGACTCCATAAAAATAAATGAAGTTTCTTCTGAGGGATCAATTGAATTTTTTAAATTTTGTGTGCATGGTCATTATACAAACACATGTACTACAAATAAGTTTTGGGAATGGGATCACCAGGATCGTACAAATATTTTTTTAACAATACTTAATGCCATTTCGATTGAGGATGAAGAAACTGAAAATGACCAATGAAATGTATCGATTATTTCTTAATATATGTTTTGATATTATTGAATCATAGGACATGATTCATGATTCTGTTTGTAGGAAAGAATTATTTTAGAATAAGTTTAAAAGGAATGGTTAATGGATCCTGAAGAATATTGAATGAGTATGAAGTCAACATATAAGCGATTCAAGAGTTATGAAATATTTTTGGATAGTGAATTGCATAAAAGTATTAAGGCTCCTTTAATGATGGGAATTACATTAGAAGACTTTTTAGAGTATGTGTAACACTGACGATTGATATATGAAAATTATATTCAATGAATAATTATCTTTTCTTTTGTGTATATAGTTATAAAAAACCATTTGCGTTTATATGATCCTTGAATTTGAGGAAATTATAGGTCAATACATTTATGGGATGTAGATTAAAAGTTATTAGATAACCGTCATGGTTAAAATATGTTATGGTTATTGTTGATAAATTTATCTCTTTTTAGGAATGCTATATAATTATATAGTTTTTGAAAAAAGACAACATGCGAACCGTGTGACAACCCATCGTGTCGGAAAAAGTTGCGGGAATTGAACCCACAACCAAAGTAAGAGTGGTATTTATCACCTACCAATGGACTATGTGAAGTCCCTGGTTTGTATGAATAATTGTTTTTGTTATATGATTTTATGAATCAAGAATAAGTCTATTTTGGGTTATCTATGGAAATTATTAACCTATCATGGAGGATATGTGATTAGGTTAATTAATTTTCAATATGATACATTATGAGTAACTGATGTTAATTAGAGAAAAATGTTAAGATTTATCTTGGTAGACTTTGTTATTAGATCCTTTTGAGATTTTGGATTCAATATTGGTTTAGATTACATTGAAGAATTTTATGGAAAACTATTTATTGAATGGTCTTTGTTGAACTTTGAGTTTTTTTGACACATTTTGGAGATTAAGAGTAGTTTTTCTTTTTGTAAAAGATAATCTTTTTTGGGGATTATCTGATATGGTGCTAACCGTTTTGGTTTTGGTTATGGTCTAAAGACATGGGAAATATATAGTTCATCATTTTTGATTATCTGATTCTCTCAATGTTTATTACAATGCTCTTAATGTGAAAAACAAGTCATCCATAATACTCATCGTATGGATAAAATATGAGTTTGTGTTAGAAATCTAGTAAAACATGAATGTATACATGAAAAGGAAGTATATTTCTTTGTGTTTTTAGATAATATCATAAATAAATTCCTCAGTGAAAAGTAACTTAAATCAAAAACCTTGTCTGTTAACATTTCCTACTGGGGAATCAAAGACTATTTAACCCAACACATGTTTGTGATTTTCTGGTGGTTAACTTTCTCTTAAACATGTTTTCTATCACCTTCCATCAGAACCTGATAGTTTGTTTTCTCCTCCATATCCATGTTTTCATGGAATTCTAGTATCTATTGTCTCGGGTAACCCTTGTACTTATCTTCATTTATTTTAAAGTGATATTTTTATTGACTCTTTTTTCAATGTGGGGCTTTTGATGATGTTCCTGAGCCCAATTTTAAAATTTGGAGGATACAATTCCCAAAACGGTGGAAGGATGTAACATCCCATATAAATGAATAATATGACATTTTCATATTTATTAATATTTGTGAATTTAATATTAATTTTACTTTAATGGGATTTCTATTTTCGATAGTGTACCCGATATGCAACAATGGGTTTCTTTAAAATCATACGTTGCACACTAACAATATAATATTGTTATTTTAAGTGGTAGTTAACTCATTGCCATTGTATTGGAGGGAATGAACAAAAATAACTACAATATGATATAAATGTTTGTTAAATGTATTTACATTTATCCAATTAATTATAGAGGGATAAACTGTGAATGAATCTAATTTTAATCATAACTTACATTAAAAGGATGATTTATCGCCTTTTAATGGTGAACCCTCATTAAATATAGTCTTGGTCACATTAATACATTCTTTTCGACAAAATAAAATCTTTCTTTATAATGGGGACATCAAAATTTACTTTGTGTAATTTTTAAGAATTTTTCCGATAAAGTTCATTTTTTTCAATGAATAGTGAAAAATATTGTATTTAATTCAAAACTACATTTTAATATAATATATTTATTTGGATAGACTATATTTTTAAATGGTTTTAAAGTTCAATTAGAATTTATTTTTACCAATTAATTTAATTTTGGTCATTGGATTTAATTTCATTTTGAAATTGGACTTAAACAAGTGTCTATCCTTTGATAGCTATTGTTTCTTAAAAACACCCTATTTGATTTAACAAAAAAAATAAATTATAAATAAATTAATGCAACATCAATGTTTAGAATTTGGTAAAATAGACATCATTTTTTAATTTGGTATATCATATATAGATTAGGCTGAATTTTTAGTATTTTTCTGAAAAATTTCAATTTTTGATAAATAGTGAAACCACTTAGTTGTAGTTAAAAAATTGAATTTTTCATTTAAATGAAATTTTACCACAACTGTGAATTTAATTTCAAAAATTCGACATACATGGTTGTTATTAGTTAATTAAATGTGGTTCAATAAGATGAAAATAATCTTTGGTGAATAGTAACATTTGACTTTTATTTATGGCGGTTAAAGGTAAATAGGGTATTTCAAGGTAAAAAGAATATTATAATAATTAAAAATTACTTTAACACTTGAAAAAACCTTATTTGATTAGTAATGTCATTCCATGGTCACTGTTGGGTCGATTTTGGGACCCCATGGAGCCACTTATGAATGACAATGATACTTGAGATTAATTAATTTAATGTAAAGGAAAAAATGACATAAAAAAATCTTTTAGTAAATTAATTTTTATATGGTGTTATATAAGTCATATTTTCCACTATAAAAATTCTTTAGAAAGATAAAAATATTTTCTACATGATACTAGTTTTTTTAAAAAAATTTAGACATAGACAAATTTAAATTATTAATGACACAATAATGATGTAGTATTTACCTCATTAATAAATGATTTAAATAAATAAGGTTATAATGATTAAAAAATAATTCAAAACCGATCAAATTCCTATTTTATGATTCTATTTAGACCATGATTCATCTTATATTAGACTTTAATTATAGTTGGACCATTAGAAACCGAATATAATTATATAATAAAATAATATTTTCACACTTTCATAAAGAGCCCCTCCTCTCCCTTATAAAGGAAGACCAATTCTATCCAATTTATAACACCTCTAAATCCTTTTTTCTCTTCCAACCTCTTCAAAATTAATCTCCCTACATCCATCTCCTCCTCCTAGAAGCTTTACCTTAAGCAGAATTCACTTCAAGAAGTCCTTTTGGTTCAAACCAAAGGAAGTTACCGAAATTAAATGTAAGAGTTTCTCTTAACTTATTTTCTTTTATTTTACCTCTACAACCACTAAACTCTATTTATTCAATTCCTTTATAACAAAACAAAGTATCCTCAATATACTAGGATGTTGTTATGAGAAGTATTTTAACAACACTTACACACACCTCCATCTAATTGGTGAAGAACATACTGTTTCGGTGGATGGAAAACTAATGTCTCACAAAATGATGATTGTTTGATTATCTCCTACCACCTCTCATGGTGTCCATTAATATGGCACTATATTTATATACGATATATATTATATTTATATTTTCAATATGCTTCTGTATTTTAAATTAATAGTATACCTTTATGGTTTCCATAATTGGTTAATGTTGAGTCAATAAGGTTTTCATAATGACTTTTCCATTCCTTCTTGTTTTGAAAATCACAAACACCTTATACTTAGGAAAATCTATATTTTAAATTTATAAGGAAAATTTCCTTCCCAAATGAATTTAACCCTACCATGTTTCCATTATTCATATCAATGTTTTTCTTAAGTATAAATATCAGATTCATATCTAAAACCTCAAAATCATATAATACTAGGATGAGAAGTATTCTACATTAGGATCCGAATTCTCTATATGAACTCCAATGAAGTTTTACTCTGAAGTCTAGATACAACTCTAATGAAGTTACATTATGAATTCTGGATATGAACTACAATGAAGTTCCATTCTGAATTCTGGATACGAACTCTCATGAAGTTCGACTCTAAATTCTGGATACGAACTCTCATGAAGTTCCACTACGAATTCCGGGTATGAACTCTCATGAAGTTCCACTCAGAATTCTAGATACGAACTCTCATACAGTTCGACTCTAAATTATGGATACAAACTCTCATATAGTTCAACTTTGAATCCTGATTACGAACATATCTATGTTTTGACTCCGAGATCTCTGAATTCAGACTCCAAAATCTTATGAGTTATGACTCCGAATTCCCATTAACTATGACTCCGAACATTGTAAGTTCTGGTTCCAAATTCTGGTTAAACCAGGCTCCGAATTTCCTTGAAATTCAGACTCCAGATTTCTAAAGAATTCAGGTTCCGAATTCCTACAAAACCGAATCCAAATACTTCTTTATTATAGACTCAAAATTCCATTTTTGTTAGACTACGATCTTTTATTTGCTTACATTCCAATCATCAGTTTTACTTATGATTATACTTTATTCATTACAAAACGATGTTGTGCATTCAGTTATTGACTAATCGTTGGTTGAGTGACACATGTACAGTTCCTTCCAATATTCAAGAAGAAATATGATCATTGGAGGAGGGAGATGACCGTTGGAGCTTCACCTATAAATATGAGCTCATTTGAAAAGAAGAAACGACATTGACATATGTGCTTACATGTTGTTGAAGTGATTTATAGAGAGATAGGCTCTTATCAACTCTCAAAACATCATGCACAAAGTTTGAACAACTTGTTCAAACTTTTCCTTGTTCAGACTTACTTTGTGTGACTCTGATTGTTGTTGATTACAATTGAGGGCTTCCGGGGATAGGAAGACAGAGGATTCAACACCTTGAAGTTGAGGGCTTCCTTGCTGAGGATGAAAGAGGTGCCGACTACCTGATAGTTGAGGGCTTACAGGGATAGCAAGATATACTCCGATCTTCTTATGGAGGGGTTACCCTGGTGTGGGTAAGATAGATTTTTTGAAAGTAAAAATCAAGGGACCTCTTATCTAGGGTTGTTGGATTCCCTACTCTTTGGTCACTACTACAACTTGTCCCTTTATCAGCGCTAAAAACTGACATTAACAGTGCTAGAAAACTGCTGTTAATGCCGGCGTAGATAAAGGGGGGGGGGGGGGGGGTCCCCTTTATCAGCGCTCCTCTAGCGCTGTTAAAGGTGTCCTTTATCGGCGCTCAAAAAAGAACTGATAAAGGCACCATTGCATGCACCTACAAAATAGAACCTGTATACCTACACACTAGAATACCTGCACAATGTACTACATGCAACTTGCACACCATAGCACCCGCACACAATATTTTGACTGACAACGGTATATACATTTACATAACATCAAGAATACAAAAAAAAAACATTGCTATATACATTTCAAACATTATTTTACATGGTTACAATTACAATTATTCAGCAACATTTATAAACATTCATGTTTCATCCTTTGATATCTGTGATCTGCTCTTGAAGGTATTTGTTGTCGAACAAAGCATCCGAACTCAAGGAAAAAAATTCACCTATATAAGAAAACAAATATTATGTTAGTAATGCAATAACGAATGAAATTAAAACAGTAATATGAAAAAATACATTAATAAGGAAATGTGAAACTAAAATATGAAATTTTAAACTAAAATGTTTTCATTCTCATAACATTGAATGGGAATAATGTAAAATCAATATGTTTTTGATTGATTTATCTCATTTAATAAATACTAATTCTTTATCTAATGAAAAGCTTTACCAGTCACATTGTACGTCGAATTGAGGTGCGATCAATTCTTACACTTTATAAATGAATCATGGATCGTTTTCCTAAAGTTTCAAAACAATCTGAACGTGTTTTCTTGGTATTCTGTATGTCAGTAGTGTTGTTTTCTAAAGTTTATGTCATTTTCAATGTAATATCAGACACTTTTATCCATACTGGTCACACCGTGCATCGTATTGAGGTGCACTCGATTCTTACACATCAAAAATGACTCATGGATTTTTGTCCAAAAGTATCAAAACAATCCGAACGTGTTTGCTCGGTATTCCGTATGTCATTAGTTTTGTTTTCTAATGTTTATCTCAATTTAAAACTGATATCAGATACTTTTAGACATACCGGTCACACCGTGCGTCAGATTGAGGTGCAGTCAATTTGTACACGTCACAAATGACTCATGGACCATTTTCATAAAGTTTCAAAACAATCCGAATGCATTTGTTGGGTATTACGTATGTCAGTAGTGTTGTTTTCCAAAGTTCATATCAATTTGAAACTGATATCAGACACTTTTAGCCATACCGATCACACCATGCATTAGATATTGGTGCGGTTGATTCCTACACGTCACAAATTATTCATTGATCGTTTTCCTAAAGTATCAAAACAATCTGAATGTGTTTGCTCAGTATAATTTATGTCATTAGTGTTGTTTTCCAAAGTTTATCTCAATTTGAAACTGATATCAGACACTTTTAGCCATACCGATCACATCGTGTGTCGGATTGAGGTGCGGTTGACTCTTACACGTCACAAATGACTCATGGATAGTTTTCCTAATGTTTCAAAACAATCTGATTGCATTTTCATGGTATTCCGTATGTCATTAGTGTTGTTTTCTAAAGTTTATGTAATTTTAAAACTGATATCAGTCACTTTTAGCCATACCGGTCACACCGTGTGTCGGATTGAGGTGCGGTCAATTCGTACACGTCACAAATGATTCATGGATCGTTTTACTAACGTATCAAAACATTCCAAACACGTTTTCTCGGTATTCTGTTTGTCATTAGTGTTGTTTTCTAAAGTTTATCTCAATTTGAAACTGATATTAGACACTTTTAGCCATACCGGTCACACAGTGCGTCGGATTGTGGTGCGGTTGATTCATACACGTCAAAAATGATTCATAGATCATTTTCCTAAAGTATCAAAATAATCCGAATGAGTTTGCTCGGTATTCTGTATGTCAGTAGAGTTGTTTTCCAATGTTTATCTCAATTCGATATAGATATCAGACACTTTTAGCCATACCGGTCACACCGTGTGTCAGATTGAGGTGCGGTTGATTCTCATACATCACTAATGACAAATTGATCATTGTACTAAAGTATCAACACAATCCGAATGCGTTTGATCAGTATTCTGTATCTCAGTAGTGTTGTTTTCTAAAGTTTATCTCAATTTGAGACTGATATCAGTCACTATTAGCCATACCGGTCACACCGTGAGTCAGATTGAGGTGGGGTTGATTCATACATGTCAAAATTGACTCATGGATCGTTGTACTAAAGTTTCAAAATAATCAAAACACGTTTTCTTGGTATTCTGTATGTTATTAGTGTTGTTTTCTAAAGTTTATGTAATTTTCAAACTGATATCAGACACTTTTACCCATACCGGTCACACTGTGTGTCGGATTGTGGTGCAGTCGATTTGTACACGTCAAAAATGACTCATGGATCTTTTTACTAAAGTATAAAAATAATACAAACGCATTTTCTCAGTTTTCCATATGTCATTAGTGTTTTTTTCGAAAGTTTTTCTCAATTTGAAACTGATATTAGACACTTTTAGCCATACCGGTCACACCGTGCTTCAGATTAAGGTTCGATCGATTCGTACATGTCACAAATGATTCATGGATCGATTTTATAAAGTAACAAAATAATCCAAATGCATTTTATTGATATTACGTATGTCAGTATTGTTGTTTTCCAATGTTTATCTCAATTTGAAACTAATATCAGACACTTTTATCCATACCGGTCAAACCGTGCGTCAGATTGAGGTGCGGTCGATTCGTACACGTCAAAAATGATCCATGGATCGTTGTCCTAACGTATCAAAACAATCCAAATGCATTTGCTCAGTATCCTGTAAGTCAGTAATGTTGTTTCCCAAAGTTTATCTCAATTTGAAACACATATTAGGCACTTTTAGCCATACCGGTAACACCGTGCATCGTATTGAGGTGTAGTCGATTCGTACACGTCACAAATGACTAATGGATCATTATCCTAAGTGTCAAAACAATAAGAACGCATTTTCTAAGTTTTCCGTATGTCAGTAGTGTTGTTTTCTAAAGTTTATCTCAATTTGAAATTGTTATCAGACACTATTAGCCATACCGGTCACACCGTCCGTCGGATTGAGGAGTGGTCGATTCGTACATGTCACAAATGACTAATTGATCATTGTACTAAAGTATCAAAGCAATATGAACACGTTTGATCGGTATTATGTATGTGAGTAGTGTTGTTTTCTAATGTTTATCTAAATTTGAAACTGATATCAGACATTATTAGCCATACCAGTCACATCGTTCATCGGATTAAGGTGCGGTCTATTCATCCACGTCACAAATGACTCGTGGATCATTGTCGTAAAGTATCAAAAAAATCCAAATTCATTTTCTTGGTATTCTGTATGTCAGTAGTGTTGTTTTCTAAAGTTTATCTCAATTTGAAACTGATATCAGACATGTTTAGCCATACCGGTTACACCATGCGTCAGATTGTGGTGCGGTCAATTCTTACATGTCACAAATGACTCAGGGATCGTTTTCCTAAAGTATCAAAACAATCCGAACATTTTTTCTCGGTTTTCCATATGTCACTTGTGTTGTTTTCTAAAGTTCATCTCAATATCAAACTAGTATCAGACACTTTTAGCCATACCGGTCACACCGTGCGTCTGATTGAGGTGCGGTAGATTCTTACACGTCAAAAATGACAAATAGATTGTTTTCCTAAGGTATCAAAACAATCTGAACGCATTTTTTAGGTATTCCTTATGTCACTTGTGTTGTTTTCCAATATTATGTCAATTTCAAACTGATATCAGACACTATTTGTCATTCCGGTCACACCGTGCGTCGGATTGAGCTGCTGTCGATTCATACACATCCAAAATGACTCATGGATCGTTGTCATAAAGAATCAAGACAATCCGAATGCATTTGCTCGGTATTCTGTATGTCAGTAGTGTTGTTTTCCAAAGTGAATCTCAATTTGAAACTAATATCAGACACGTTTAGCCATACCGGTCACAACGTGCATTATATTGAGGTGTCGTCAATTTGTACACGTCAAAAATAAATATATTTCGTTGTCCTAAAGTATCAAAACACTCCGAATGCGTTTTCTTAGTATTTTGTATGTCAGTAGTGTTGTTTTCTAATGTTTATCTCAATTCGAAACTGATATCAGACACATTTAGTCATATCGGTCACACCGTGCATCATATTGGGGTGCGATCAATTCTTACACATCACAAATAACTCAGTGATCATTTTCTAAAGTATCAAAAAAATCTGAACGAGTTTTCTCGGTTTTCCGTATGTCACATAGGTTTTTTTCTAATGTTATGTCAATTTCGAACTGAGTAGTAGGAATTCACTAATCTAAGGGTATGAAACATAAGAAAGGGAGATCATAGATGGTCAATAAGTGTAATGGGAGATATCAATAACCATACAAAGATAAAATAGGTATTAGGAATTCACCTTCATTGACCTATTTGATTACATTCATCCATCAGGTATGCTTCCCATTCGTTTCTAAACACATTTAAATCATCTTTTGAATAAAACTTTTTGTGAAAGTCATAGTAGTACTGAAAAAATATAAATACAAAAGGATTAATAATTATTTTAAATGAAGTATTAATTATTTTCAAAATAGCTCTTCAGGGATTCTAGTATTTTCATGAAATATGATCTATTTCATAAATTTACAAACATAATAACCGCAGTCCTTGTCATTTGTTTGTTTCGAACACTGCAAAAACATCGAGAAAAATAAGTAATTTGTTTTGATATGTATTTGGATAGTGAAATATAATTATATATACTCAGATAGATCTCCATTTTTAGATCTTGTAGGCATTGTCATCCTTATGCCATGGATTCATTCCAGCCTTTAGGCGATATTCATACATAGCCCTATCATAACAAAATCCTCATTAAAAGATAATATAAATTATATAACTAGATATTTAGTTCTAAAATGTTGGATCTAGTGTATTAAAAATTAACAATTGCCATCATGTGTGGTCGTTTAGTTGGATATCCATGAAGTGAATCCAAGAAATAAATCTTTGGAGTATCCAAATTGACTGCAATGAGCATCCAATATTCCCTAAAAACACAAAATGAAATAAGTACTGATAGAAATGGTGTGAGGAATAATGAGTCCAAATTTGTATTCATGGGAAAATACCTTCAATTGTTTTTCATATATACTCCTGTGAAAATTATGAGATTTTTATAGCCATAATTATCAAAGTATATCAACTTCTATAAAATCAAATCATGAAAACATACCTCATGTATACATTTATAACTGAGGCACCTAGCCAGTCTTATGTGATGATCTCAGCAACAACGTCTTCACTAACGAAATCTAATGTTTCCTCTCCGTACATATCTTTTTCACAAAAAATTGTATGAATCTTGCCGTCTTTCATTTTCATATCCACATGAGCTTGCAATGATATTAAATATGGATATTGAACGGGTGGGGTGAACGTGCTCTTAGTAGATCATTTTGATCGGTTGGTTGATCCAATGATGGAGCCGCTCATTAGTTTTAGCTCTTCCATTTTTTCCTTCTATAATAACATTCATCGGTTGAGCCATTTTCTAATTTAATGTTAGAGGTTAAGCTTGAAAAATGAATTGGAAATGAATACCTCCTGGTCTACATGTTTTTTTACAAGATTCGACGGCCACGCAACGAATGCTCCAATAGCATTTTCCACCGTATGAATGTCGTCATCGTCATTTGGAACGGGTATCTCGGTGCTCGGATCATGAGAAATGTTAATTGACACTTTGACATGACCGGTTGAAAGCGGACTAGATTGTTGCGTGTCATTCTGCATATTGAAAATCATAGCCCTCGCTACAAGGCGATGGGTGGGAGTTGACAGATATAAATCACAGTCATTTTCACACTATAGAATATCATTACATGAATGATATCAGTGTCTATGTGATTCACATTTCACAGAAACAAATATTAGAACATTTATTACCTCAGTTAAGTCAGGTATTTGAGGGGAATGGCTCGCCTCTAAGCTGGTGGGGGTGGATCTTCTCTCACGGGTTGTTTTTGAGTTGTTTGTTCTCTTCGCCTCTCCTCCATAAAACTCTTTAGCATCTCTCCCTGAGTATGGAATTTTTCTTCATGGGTAGCTACTATATCTCTCATTACATGAAATTCTTTAGTTTGTTCATCCTCTGGTTTTTTATTCTGAAAATATACCTGGGGTGACACCCCAAATCCCACACCTCTGACATGGCCATACTGTTCTGGCTGTTTCAAGGCTGCTGAAAGTATGTCTGCATCCGGTGCAGGTGTTGTTTATTCCTATGACTATGTCAAATAGAAAATATGGAAAAATATGTAATCATCGTTATGTAATAGTTATTTAAACCAAAAAAAGTTTATATTATGTCATACTTACATATGTTTCCCAGAAATTTTTTCTGTTTTCATCTATCAGTTTCCCCTCATTATTAACACGATCCTCCTTCCATAGCACATGGCGTGGAATGGAAGTGAGTTGGGATTTTTCTTCACCAATCTGCATATAAAAAGAGAAACATAGTTATAGTGTTTTTTTATGTCACATAAAATTATTACAGTACTTTTAAAATACGTACCAATTGTTTTTCAATTGAACCGTACCCCATCCTTGCTTTACGGTAGGGGTATGCTGGTTTTGCTGCCCAATCTTTATTTTCAGTACTCAGTTTCTGTTTCATAAATAAAAACCTGTCAATCAACGTGATGAAAAAAAGAATTGTTACACAACATGTAACCAAACACAATGTACTTGAAAATTATGTTCCGCACGATAGTTGCAGAACGCATCCCACGTTCCTTAGGATATCAAGTGTGCATAAAGAGGAGGCGGGTGCAGCTTGATTTTCCCTTCGGCATATTTCAGATGATGTTTTGTTAAAATTGTGTGAAAGCCTCTATGAATCCTTCCTTCCAGTGTTAAAACATATTCTTTGTGCGAAACATCTTCTATAAATGCACTCTGCAAGAGATGATGATGGGTTAGTCAATATTTCAGTATTTTATTTTATTTTATTTTAATAAATTAAATAGATGATATCATAATGTTACCGTAATATCTTTCCACATTAATGTTTTCAACCCGCTGACAACCTGGTGCCATGACTCTACATCAATTGGCACGTGTTGTCGAGTGACGATTCCAATGTTTCTACTAAACATGTCTTTGTTGGGGTTTACATGCTGGCCTATTTTATTCCATCCCACCTCATATTTGATGCTTTTTGCTTTTGTTTTAAGGATTTTGGCTAAAACTATCAAACTACGGAGCACCTATTTTTTGTGTCGATGGGGTTTCATCGCCTACCATTTCCTTAGTTTCTGCATCATCATTATGTTTCTCCGAAGCGCTCGCATCGACACTGGGACTAGATGCAACTGGTTGAGAGACCTATTGTACCTCAGTAGTGGGACCAGCTGCAACCGATTGAGAGACATGTTGTCTCTCAGTAGTGGGACCAACTACAACATGATGAGAGACGTGTTGTGTCTTAGGATTGGGTGCATCAGCAATTGAGGAAGTCATTATCTGCAAAACTGGTTTAATATTTAATTTAGATCACATAAAAGCAATAGCAAACAGATAATAACATAATGTAACACAATATAAATTACAATAAAAATCAATAACCGGATTATTTAACTCTCTTTTTTTTAAAGGCTGAAGGGATTTTAACACTCTATCAACTATCCATATCCCTTCATTGTGGTCTCCTCGGACATACAAAATGTCTTCTATATTGGGACCACTATGAAAATATTGTGAAGTCCCAATGAAAGGTCCATCTTCCGTTGATTATTCATCTGACCCTTTAGCTGTTTTGGTCGATAACAGAACGATTGACCAGTTTCGGTTTGCGGGATCTGGAACATAAAATACTTGCACTGCCTGCGATGCCATTATAAACGGTTCATCTATCTCCCCTTCCTTATTGAAATCAAATTTCGTGAATCCCAAATCATCTATATTAACACCACTCCTGTTATCAACCCACATGCATTGAAATATCTGAACTTGAAATCCCGTATAATCCAACCCCCATATTTGTTTGATGATGCCAAAGTATGAAATATTCGGATAAATTGGATTTCTGTCCTTAGCACTGGAAACATGCCTCGCTTCAGCCACAAGTGTAACCCCACTATTATATGTGGTACTATCTTCATCATGTTCATTATTATAAAATGTATAACCATTAACTACATAAGCATTGTAAGATAATGCATACACACTAGGTCCTACGGCTAGCCATCAATGTCATTCCGAAATTGACTCTGGATTTTCATCTGACTTCTTAAAAATATGATCTCAAAACCATCCTATAAACTATCAATTATGTGTACTTGATATCCATTTTTCATCCCTAGATGGATTCTAATGCCTAAGAATTTTTTTTTGGATTTCAACATATGGGTCAACGTCGAAACTATTATGCAAAACATAAAGTTGGGCCTGCTCCCGATCTGTAATATTTATTATGAAAACCTGTCTTCCAGAAATTCATTCACCCTCAAGCCGCCCAGTGTGATGAGATTTCGGTAATCCAATGCTTTCCACACTAGACAAGTATTCGGTCTAGAATTCAACGGCTTCCTAAACAATATATCACTCTGCAATACAACCCTCTGGCCAACTTCGATTTTTGACATACCCTTGCAAAATCTTCATATACCGTTCAATGGGGTACATCCGTATGTAATGTACATGACCACATAGTCTAATCTCTCTCACCAATTGGAACATCAAATGAACCATAAAATCAAAAAATGAATATGGGAAGAACATTTCTAATTCACATAATATGATGGAAGTTTCTTTCTCCATAGCTGGCAATTTCACTGGGTCTATAACTTTGCTGCATATAGCTTTGAAGAATAAACACAGTTTCGTTAATGTATGACAGAAATTCTTGGGAAAAATTCAATGTAAAGCAATTGGAATGAGATTTTTCATCAAAACATGACAGTCATGTGATTTCAGACCTTTGAACTTCAAGTCGCTCATTGACACGAGGTTACTGATTTTTTAAGAATACCCCTCTGGAACCTTTACGTCATTCAAGAAGTTGCAAAACTGATATCTCTCCTGACTGGAAAGCGTGTAAGCAGTAGGAGGAAGAAATGTTTGTTTTTCACCCTTCACTAGTGCCAACTCTTTTCGTATTCCCATCTCTACCATGTCCAACCTAGCCTTAATTCCATTTTTTTGCCAGATGTATTTAGCAACGTGGCGATAACACTATCAAATTCATTTTTTTTTCTACATGCATAACATCAAGAAAATGTCTTACATACAGACAATTCCAGTATTGTAATTCAAAAAAAATTAATCTCTTTTTCCAACCAATTTTCGTAAGGTTTTTCGAAGCCGGTTTACCAAATTTAGTGTCCACATTTATAACATTCTCAAAAAATTGATCGACTGTTAGTGGAGATGGTGATGTACGTTCTTCTGAACATCCTTCGAATGATGTCGTCCAAGAACGATACTTATGTCGTCAGGGTAGAAATCTGCGATGTCCTAGAAACATTGTTTTTGAGGAATGTTTCAACCTAATTGATTATGTACCTTCTTTGCAAATGGGATAGCCTTGAGTTCCTTTAATTATATATCCTGACAAATTTCTATAAGCAAGGAAGTCATTTATCGTCCCGTACAACAAGACTCTCAATGTAAAATCTTCCTTTATGTAAGCATCATACAATGTTTCACCTGAATCCATCAATAATTTCAAATCATTGATCAATGGAGCTAAATAAAACATCAATATCATTACCCGGTTGTTTTGGTCCTGATATAAGCATAGATAACATGATGTATTTTCATTTCATGCATAACCACGGTGGTAATTTATAATATATCAACATAACCAGCCATGTACTGTGACTGTTGCTTTGAAAAGCAAAAGGATTCACTGCATCTGTAGATAATGCAATGTGAAGGTTTCTCGACTCATTTCCAAATTTAGGTAACTCATGATCGATTCACTTCCACTGAGGAAAGTATACCTGGTGACTTAGTATCCCATATTTAATTCGTGTATCTGAATGCCATGATAATTGTTCATCAGTCTCCTCAATTCCATATAGGCACCTAAACCTTGGAATGATTGGAAAGTACCATACAACTTTAGTATGACTGGATTCATCTTTCTTGTATCAAGAAGCACCAAACTTTGGACACTCCTTAGGTGATTTTTGGTCCTTGAGAAACAATATACAGTCATTTGGTTAGGCATGTATTCTTTCAGAGATCATACCCATAGAGCGTAGCATTAGTTTGGCATCGTATGTTTGGCTCAGGAGCTCATTGTCTTCTGGGAGCATGTCATTCATGAGGTCATGTAGTTTCTTAAAACTATCGTCACTCCACCTGTTATCTACTTTCAAATTATAAAGCTTCAGTACAGCTGAAAATGTTGTATATTTAGTGAAACCAGCATACAATGACATCTTTTCACCAAATTTTTATCTTCTCAAACAATTTTGGGCAATCACGAAGTTCATCTTCGACGGTCCTTGTCATTTACTCAATACGATCTTCATCATCATTCATATCTATAATCACATCCTCCATACAGTCATCTTTATTGTTCAAGTTTGTAATCACATCAGATAATCCATAAAACGTAGTGTCCTCCTAGTCACTACCTACATTCGTTGTTTCCCCGTGTTTATTCTAACATGTATAACTCGGATCTATTCCGTGATAGGTCAAGTGTTTGTCCAACTCCTCTGGACTAATTTGTTTTGAATATCAATAGCGTAAACATGGACAAAGGATTTGAGAAGAGTCATATGCGTGATCTTTTGCAAACTTGATAAACTCTTTCACGCATTCTTCATACTCTTTTGTCAACCGATTGGCATTCATCAATTCTTTATTTATATTCATCCTATTTAAAATCCATCAGATGAGTATATAGGTTCCGGGAGAAGGAATATGAGTATAATTTAGATAAAAAACAAGATTCTTCAAAAATGGTAGGGGGATTGATCATTAATAGAAAATCTTGGGTGGTTCTTGGGATTCATCCAACCTCTTCCTCTCTTTGATCACCCCAGATGAGGGGTGGTTCTTGGGAGTTTTTTATAGTGTGTTAGTGGGGTTCACCACTATAGACATGGGATAACCATACCTTTTGTGAGGAATTAGGATAATCAGTGCAACTTGTGGATCAATCTCATAGGGCGGTCTCTATAGGGTGTCCGTACAAGGAAATACCTCATGGGTAAGGAAAATAGGTATCCTAACATGTGCACAAAAAGTAAAAGTGCAGAAAGTTGATTGAAACACATGGGACCAAATGCATAAGTAAGAAGCGGTATATGTTTTCTACAAGGGCACCCATGGAAGTGGACATAATGGCCACCTTAGTCAATGTGATGGTTATGTGGGAGTCTCCCCATGCTTTCCAGGAATGAGCTAAGGCACAATCACTAATCCTCAGATAATAACCCTTCATCTGGGTGCTCTTGGATGTGGGAGGATCATGGATGCTCATGGGATCATGAGTGATCGACACCCAAATCTTTAGTTTATTTGTCTTGTTCAGATCAAGAAACAAAGCAACATAGGTAGTCGATGTAGAAAAGTCAGAAGAATAAACCCCAATATAACTCTGATCTCACCCAGTGTCAAATCCCAATCCCTACCACCTAGTTTGAAGGTTATATAGATTACTTCTATCTTGAAAGTTGTAAGGAACTCTAAAAAGAGGTCCTGAAACGTCTCCTCAGGAACATAAATAATTTTTGAGTGTTTTCTTGATGCGAAGGGCTACCATATCATCCTTGTCGATGAGGACATTGTGTATTATGACCAAATCAATGGATGTGTTGTTGAAAATTGACTTGCATTGAAAATGGTCCAAGCACATATAGTGTGGCATTCCCTCAAAGTGAAAATATGTATGGACATTGGTAGGTGGAACCGCATCTTGTGAGTGGTCGGATGCAAAAGGAAAATCAAAACCCAACGAGATGGAATCTTCCAATGGTGGTGGAAAATAAGAGGGAGAAGGAGATGGTGGAGTTAGAGTTTGGGTCTAGTGCTTAGCTGCAATAGGCCACGATCCATATGCTATGTGTTTGGATGGGGGAAGGCACCTACCCTTAGTTCAAATCCTGGTTCTAGGAGGGAAGTGAGTATGGGTGGAGGAAGGGGAGGATGTTTAGTTAGAGGAGAGGGAGATGATGGAGGAAGGAAGGCATGGATGAGGTGGGGAGAAGAGGGAGTAGTGGAGGGGGGGCACAAAAAACCCTAGGTTATAGCTTAAATAACTCAGTCATGAACATTATTTAGACACAACCAATGTTGATATATTTTATTTCAAGAAGGGGAAAAGGGTGAAAACAGTCAAAGGAGGTATAAAGTAGTTTATCCGAAGGGAATCATCTTTAAGTAAACTAACAATCTTGGGGGGAGGGTTCCTATGATGTTAAATATGGTACACAGGTTACCTAGAGAGGCCAAAGTAGCCAGGAAATCAGTGACCTTATAACCCTTTTTATATGTATGAGATATATCCATGTGGTTATTGAAAAAAAATTATGCATATCATAGTGAATGGGACCTAGAAAATACTGGGTACCTCAAGCACACCCATGACACGACACCATGGATATGTTGTACCTCCACCCTATGCTTAGGTTCTCTGTCTTCATCATCACATATCAAGTGTAGTACACTACTAAGGGATACTAATTTCATGATGGTCCACTTCTTTGGTGTACAACATATAAACACCATTCATGCTAACACACATAGGAGGTGAATCATTCAAGTTGTAATGTCATATTATCGTGAGTATATAATATAACACAAAACATCATGTGATCACAATCCAAACATAAAATTTACCCACAATAACAACACTGATAAAATCCAAATATCAATATAGGTACCTCATTATACACACACCCACATGCTATCATAATCAATAATGGTGTAATTATATTCCATCATAAATACTCTTCACGGTATCATGTGTAAAGGACAAACTAAGGGGTAAAAAACTTCCTACCAATAATTTTTTAAGTCAACATTGAGGTTTTCCAAGGTTTTCATCATCCACCCTACATCCACACCAATTGTAAATTGTTCACATCCAAACAAATCTTATAATATAAAAGTATTCATACAATGGATTCTATCAAAATGTTAGGAGGAAGAAGATAACGGCTATCAAATATTCATAATTTGGGATAGGATGAAAGGGGTCAACACAATAAAAACATAATTATTTAATGAAAATTCAATTTTAATCACCTTAATAAGGAGGACCCTGTGGCGGAGGAGAAGGAGGCATCGATAGTGGAGGCACCAGAGGCAGTGCAGAGGCAGGGCAGAGGTAGGGCGGAGGCAGCGGAAGTAGCTCGGAGGCAGAGGAGGAGGAGGAGGAGGAGGAGGAGGAGGCCGCGGTGGAGGACCCGTGGTATAGAGGAGGCAGCAGAGTAGGTGGAGGAGGAGGAGGATGAGGAGGCGCCGGTGGAGGAGGACGAGGACGAGGCCGCCGAGTAGGAAAAGGAGGAGGAGGACGAGGAGGCGCCGGTGGAGGAGGAGGTGGATGAGGCCGCGGTGGAGGAGGAGTAGGCATAGAGGAGGAGGAGGAGGCCGCGACCAGAGGAGGAGGAGGCGACGACCAGAGGAGGAGGAGAAGGAGGAGGTCGTGGCTGCGGTAGAGGAGGAGGAGAAGGAGGCGGCGACAGCGGTGCAGAGCAGGTCTTCCGCGAGAGCTTGACAGGGTGTGGGGAGGAGGAAGAGGACTCAAGGATTTTTATCAATCTAGTGTGATCCTTTATCAGCACTAGTAAAAAGTGCTGATAAAGGGTGTATTTATCAGCGCTAAAATGAAAAGCACTGATAAATACCACCTTTATCAGCGCTTTTCATTTTAGCGCTGATAAATATGTAGTTTATCAGCGCTAATAAAAGCGCTGATAAATGTATCAATTTAAGAATTTCTTTATATTATTATATATTTATTTAACTCTAAATATATATATATCTCTATTTATACTTATAAAATTGTTTGAAAGGTATATTTATATATATATCATTGAAAATATAATAAAATATATATTTATTTTTTAAATATATTTTAATTTTAAGTGTACGTTTAATATATATATATATATATTATATGTGTAACATAATGAATTATAATCTATATATGAACATTATTCAATATGAAAATATATATACGCATGTATGATGTATTCATTGACCCCAATTCATTGAAAAACACATATATATAGACGCGCACATGTATGATATTGATCAATCCCAATTCATTTGAAAACACACATATATTCAATAATTTCAATTATACATATATATTAGAACGTATTATATATTTATAAATAAAACAAATACATTTATTATAAAGTAATATAATAAATATATATTAAATATAATGAATTAATAAATCTAATAAATATATAATGAATTAATAAATCTAATAAATATATAATGAATTAATAAATCTGATAAATATATATTGAATTAATAAATCTAATAAATATATTTAGTATTAATCTTATAATTATTTAATATATATATATATAAATATTTAGTTATAACATGTGTTTTTTATTTAATGTATACAATAAATATTATCAGTGCTAAGAAAAGCACAGATAAATGTTACATTTATCAACGCTAATAAAAGCGCTGATAAAGATATATTTTCAGCACTGATAAATAATCACATTATCAGCGCTTTTTTTAGCACTGATAGGGGCCCACCACTTTATCAGCGCTTTCCCATTAGAGCTGATAAAGGCAGGCGCATGCCTTGCCCAGTTTTGTGGTAGTGGGGTTAAAAGAGTTATTGTTTTCTACTTGTAGTTTTTACTACTCTGTTTTTCCACTGCATTTTGTATTGTTAAGGAAAGTATAACTTTCTTATAATTCCTTAATTTTACTCTAATTTAGTTAGATTCTATATGATTTAAGGTAGAATCTTAGAGGATTTAAACTTGTTTCATTTCTGAAATCACTTTATCGGAATCAAGCAAGTCTTTAGAACATAGAGGTGTTGGGAATTTTGGTTATCCAAAATTTCATATGGAAATTTTTAAAGAATACAATTCACCCCCCTCTTATATTTGTATCTAATTGTACTTATTCGATCCAAATTTTGGTATTAAAGAGTATATCATACTCAGTCATACCATCCTAACAATTGGTATCTGGGGACTTGGTTCAATTTGAATTAATCTCGCGATTAGATTCAGAAGATTTGTTTTGGATTCATATTTCCAGATTCATACTTTTCAGAATCTGTATTTTAGAATCGTAGTTTGGATCCAATTTTTTCTTAGAGATACAATTTTTCTTTCTTAGAATTTTTTTTCTTGTTTACAAACTAGTACTACTAACAAGTTTGTGTGCCAAAGTTTTTCTAAAGGATGTCGTATTTAATTGCTGGTTCTATCGACATCCTAAATCCTACTAGACCACCAATCATTGATGGTAATGATTATGAATATTAGAGATATAGTATGAAGACTTTCATTATCAATACTGTAGTAGATGACTTTTTCATGATTACCGGAGAATACAAAATTCTTGATAAGGAAGTAAGTTCTTTTAGTAATCAAGA
The DNA here is from genome assembly GCA_963277665.1 of Viscum album. Lineage (NCBI taxonomy): Eukaryota > Viridiplantae > Streptophyta > Magnoliopsida > Santalales > Viscaceae > Viscum > Viscum album. Next base: position 436,584,176 of record OY728157.1, on the reverse strand, counting down.
AAACATGAATACCTACTCAACTATAAGGTACAGAATAATTTGCTTTGTTCAATGACTAGGAACATATATAGCCAAATTTCTTCATGTGAAACAACTAACTGTATATGAAAGAAACTTGAAGTTACTCATTTTGGTACATCTAAAGTGATTGAGACTAGAAGAGCCATGCTCAGAGCTGAGTATCATGGTTTTAAATTTCCTTATGGAGAACCAATTTGTAAGGTGAAATAGAGATTCATGACTATCGTGAATAGCATATAATTGGGAATCAAAGAGAACGACAATCGATGAAAACAGAATGTTTACTCAAATTTCTCTTGATGAACTATTTGGAATTCTTCTTCAACATGAGACTAGAATGAAGAAAGATGCTAACAACATAAAGAATAAGAATGGAAATGGTAGTGTTCCTTTTACTACAACTTCAAATCACATGAATGCTAAGGCTACTGAGAGAGTTACTAGATCCAAATATAAGAAGGTTATTATTCAATCCGAATCTAGTGAAAGTGAAATCTTAGAAAATGAGTTAGCTAAACTTTCTCAAAGGATGAACAAGATAGCTGGATAGAGAAATTTCCAATCCTAGTATAAGAAGAAGGAAAGTGAAGTTAAGAAAGATTCAGATGTCACATGCTATGAATGGAAGAGAGCTGGACACATAAGATCTGATTTCCCTTTTCTCAAGAAGAATGAAAGGAAAGTGGGGAATTCCGAAAGGAACAGAAAGAAGTATTACAAGTCCAAATCTAAGAATGTTATAAAATCTAATGACACCTGGAGTGCCAGTGGTGGTGACTCTTCAAATAAATCTTCATATTATGAATCTTCTAGACAGACGAATCTTGGTCTTATAGCCAAGCAACCAATTGATCATCATTGATTTATGTCTAAGGTATAAAATGATTATTCCTTAACCAACGTTTCTCTAAACTCTAATGATAATAAATATTATTACTCTTCTGACAAAGAATATTCTTCTGATAAAGAAAATACTTTAGCTACCGATGATGATGTTTCTAGGTTTTCTAAACTTCTTGTGATTGAGAACTCAAACCTAATGAAAGATATTGATAAGGAAAACTCTAGGAATACTATTGTTACTATAGAAATATCAGATCTTTTTAAATATCTTGATAAGAAAAATTCTTATTTTTAAATTATTTCAAAAAATCTTGAGGAAGTAAGTTCTGAGAAGAATAAACATTCAAAAGATCTAGAAAACGTAACTTCTTTGAAAGATGTTTTTGAGTCTAGCTGTAGTTAAAATGCTTTTGTAGATAATAACTTAGTTATAAATCTCAAATCCAAAATATATTCCTTGAGGATGTGTTTGTCAAACTTTACCCATGTTAATGAAAATCTTGATAAAATGTATTCACAAATATGACCTCGAAGTAATACTTCTGGTTTTGGATACACTAGTGGAAAACCGATTTTTAGTAACAACTACTTTGTTCCTCAAAGTGCCCCATTTTGCACAAAGTGTCAATGTGGTGGTCACTGGGAAAAGAACTATTCATTAAACAAAACCCAAACTTTAAGATTTTATAAGGCTACTTTTTCTAGAAAGATGTGGGTACCCAAAATTTTACATTCTAAAATTTACGGATCCATGAAAGTTTGGATTCCGAATACCAAACTTTTTCTTATTTTCAGGAAAATAGGGAATGTACCAATAGAAACACTTTCTACATGGATAGTGGATGTTCCCAGCATATGACTGGTAACAAAAGCTATTTTGAAAATATTATCAAGACAAAAGAAGGAAAAGTAACTTTTAGAGATAATGCTCAGGGAGAAATTAGTGGTATACGTAACATCGTTCTTCTTGGAAAAACATTTATTTAAAATGTTTTATTTGTTATGGGTCTTAGGCACAACCTCATCAGCAAGAGCCACTTATGTGATCAAGGCTACCTTGTGAATTTTGGGAATGATAAGTCCTTAGTACACAATTCCAATGAAGAATTTATTCTTTCTTCCAATAGCCATGATAATGTTTACACACTAAACTTAGAAGACCTTATGAGCCCAGATTTACCTTTCTTTAGTGCAATGGAAGATCATTCTTGGTTATGGCATAGAAGGTTAGGACACCGTAATATTAGGAACTTATGAAACCTTTCAAATAAAGTTTTAGTTAAGGATCTACCAGATCTTAAACTTGATTCTTCAAAAGTTTGTGACCCTTGTCAATATGGCAAGAAACATAAATCATGTTTTAAATCAATCGGTGAAGTCTCAACAACTGATGCACTACTGCTGGTGCACATGGATCTTTTTGGTCCAACACAAACTGGAATCATTGGGGGGAAAGTATTATATATTTTTCGTAGTTGAGGATTACACTAGATTTACATGGGTCTATTTTATAGAAAATAAATCTAAAGATTTTTCTTATTTAAAAAGTTTTAGAGCCCAAGTTAAAAATGAGAAAAACATTTCATTGAAAACTAATCATAGTGATCATTGAGGAGAATTTAAAAATTCTGCTTTTGAAACCTTTTGTAGTAGAAAAAGTATTACTCAAAACTTCTCAGCACCCAGAAAACCTCATAAAATGGTGTTGTTTTAAGAAGAAATAAAATTCATCAAGAGTTAACTAGAACCATGTTGAGTGAGTATTCTGTAACCAAAATTTTTTGGGCTGAAGCTGTAAGTACTGCTTGTTATACTATTAATCGAGTTTTGATTAGACCTTTTCTGAATAAAACTCCTTATGAGTTATGGAAGGGTAGAAAACATAGACTTTCCTACATTAAGGTTTTTGGTTAAAAAGTATTCATTCTGAATACTAAAGATAACTTACACAAATTCTCCCCAAAATCTGATGAAGGAATTTTCTTAGGCTACTCCAAAACTTCTAAGGCTTATAGTGTTTTCAACAAAAACACTTTTACTGTTGAAGAAACAGTACATGTCAAATTTAATGAAGATGATCCCTTTGTTTTCAAAAAACCTCAACCTACATCCTCGGATGTGTTTTCAAAAACTAATTATCAACCATTGATAGAAAATTCTTTTGATAAGGAAAATGTTCAAGAAGATATTTCTAAAGCATTTACCCCAGAATGTTTCCTACATTATGTTGATGAACAGGTTCTTCAAAACCCAAATCAGTCATTTCTTAAGAATCATCCTAGTGATAATATCATTAGTGATGTGAATCAACCTGTAAGGAATAGAAGTTATATAAGAAATAATGTATAACATTTAGCATTCCTTTCCAAATTGGAACTAAAAAGCACTTATGAATCTTTAGGTGATGATGACTGGATTAATGCCATGCAAGATGAACTAAATAAATTCGAAAGGAAGAATGTCTAGACCTTGGTTGAAAGAGCTAAGGAAACATCTGTTATTGGAGTAAAATGGGTTTTCATAAATAAGTGTGATGATAACAGATTCATAGTAAGAAATAAAGTTAGATTAGTTGCTAAAGGATATAATCAACAAGAAGGAATAGACTATGAAGAAACCTATACTCCAGTAGCCAGACATGAATCTATTCGTATTTTACTTTCCCTTGCAGCATTCTTCAATTTCAAACTTTTTCAAATGGATGTGTAATGTGATTTTCCTAATGGTTATGTTCAAGAGGATGTTTTTGTTGAAAAACCTACTAGCTTTGAAGATTCAAAACATCCTGATTATGTTTTTAGACATACCAAAGCTTTGCATGGCCTTAAACAAGCCCCACGATCTTGGTATGATAGAATTACCTGATTTTTACATCAAAATAACTATGTTAAGGGAAATGCAGATCCAACCCTTTTTATAAAGAAAGATAAGATTTTTTTTGATTGTTCTAATTTATGTTGATGACATTATATTTGGTTCAACTCAGCAATCTCTAACTGATTTATTTATGAATCTAATGATATCTGAGATTGAAATGAGTATGATGGGTGAGTTAACATTTTTCCATGGTTTTCAAATTTCACAAAAACTAGAAGGAATCTACATATCCCAACATAAGTATATTAAAGATCTTCTTAAAAAGTATGGGCATGACAACACTAAGAGTATAAGTACACTAATTGGTACCTCAAGCACACTTGATCTTGATGAAGCTGGGAAACCAGTAGATCAAACTTCTTTTAGAGGCATGATGGGAAGTTTACTTTACTTGACTACTAGTCGACCAGAATTGATGTTTTTAGTATGATTATATGCAAGATATCAATCCAATCCTACAGAATCTCATTTAAAGGTAAGGAAAATAATTTTTCGCTACTTAAAGGGAACCATAGATTCAAGACTCTTTTAAACTTCTGGAGATAATTTTTTTAAAAAGCTTTTCAGATGCTGTCTTTGGTGGACGTAGAGTAGATAGAAATAGTATATTCGGAACTTGTCATTTCTTAGGAGATTTATTAGTTTCTTGGTCTTTCAAGAAGCAACATTCTGTTGCACTTCTACTGCTGAAGCTGAATATGTATCAACTGGAAGTTGTTGTGCTCAAGTGTTGTGGATGTAAAAGACACTCACAAACTATGGAATGAGTTTTACTAAGACTCAAATTTTGTGTGATAACACAATTTCTATTTCCCTTGGTAAAAAACCAGCACATCACTCTCATGCAATGAACATAGATATTAGGCATCCCTTTCTTAGGGATCACAGACAAAAAAGAGATATAATTCTTCAGTTTATCGGAACACAATATCAACTTGCTAAAATTTTCACAAAAAATTTACCCTCCGATAGATTTGAATACATTAAATAGAAGTTGGAATGATAACCGTGAGGTAATCTTCCTCCATTAACTTCTTGTTAAACCATTATCCTTACAGAAAAAAACTCTTTTTCATAGGGGGAGTACATTTGTATTATTATCCTTTGAAAACATTTTGTAATAAGTTATTTTGAATTTTTTTAATGAAGTTTTAATACTAAAAATTTTCGTAATGAAGTTTTCGTAATGGAAATTTTCGTAATGATGTTTTCGTACTAAAATTTTTCGTAATGATGTTTTCATACTAGAAATTTTTGTTATGAAATATTTGTAATGAGAATTTTCGTACTCATACTTTTCATACTAGAGTTTTGTTACTCAAAGATTTTGAAATAAACTTTTCAATTTTTTGTTTTTCATAGTGTGTTTTTTATAATTAAATTTTCTTCATGAAGAATATCACCTATTACGAAAAATCTTCCAAGCCAATCCGAAAGCTATGACTTCCTTACTCAAGTTTTGGTAGTTATTTTTATTTCTGGTAGTTTCTTTTTCTTTTGAAATTTCTCTGGTTCATTTCTTCTTAAATCCTATTTTTTTTCTTAAAAACCATAAAAGACCAGATTCAAGATTTCCTTATGGTTGTGATTTCAACCGTCAGATCAGATCAGATAATTTTTCAACCATTAGATTGCTTTTTGAAGTTCAAAGGTCCGCTCCATCGCCTATATAAAGAGGACCCATGGTGGTTGTCCCACATCATTTTCAAAGCCCTCTTCTGTTGAAGCTCTTCCATAGTTCATAAAGCCTGTTCCAAATCCTTCAATGCTCCTCCATTCAGAATATCTGTAGAGGCATCTTCCCAACATATGTCTTCTACGAAGCCAATCTCAAAATGGATAGTCTACATGGAAAGGTTAGTCCATCTAGAATCTTTCAGTGAGTATGATTCTTTAATTTATAAGAATATCAAACTCAATGGTTGGGATGATTTCTGCGTATCAGAATTGGGGGATCAACATTCTGTTTATATGGATTTGCTTGTAGAATTTTATGAGTATGTTTCCTTCCATAAAGAAGATGGAAGAGAAAAATTTTCCTTTAAGAGCTATGGTAAGACATACAAGCTTTCCTACACCAAGGATACAAGATCGGTTGGCTTATTATATGACGGTGAAGCATAATTTTGTTCACATAAGATACCGAATGTGCAAGGTAGTTTCAGCAAAGTGAAGGAAATGAAATGCCTTGGGCTCAATGATGATAAAACAGCAAAGATTCCTCATCACTCCACCAAAAACCGGATTCTAGAGTTGTGGGTTCAAGGATTATTCGTTCCAAGAAGAGTTGATAAGGATAACCTAAAGATGAATGATATTTAGATCTTGGATTTCTTAGTAAATATAATAAAGATCAATATGATGAGGCATATTCTTATTACAGTTCAGAATATCAAGAATGGCACTTTGAAAGCACAAATTATTATGTACCCTACTCTTCTCTCCAAGCTTATAATTCGGTGTCTTGATTCATTCAAGGTTCCTTGAACCTCCATGCCGAGAATTTTGAAGGTGATGCTGATAAGTGATGACACCTTAATGAGGATTAATGCTAGGTTTTCAGAAGTGTTATGTGAGTTTTACGATCTACCCTGAGGAGGAGGGAAAAGCTGTTCTGGAAAATGTGGAGAAAGCTGAGCCAGCAAATAAGGATGGTAAGAAGAGGAAATTGAAGCAAGTGGTGGCAGAAGACAAGATCCCTAAAGCCAAGGTAACCCAATATGGACCTCCGAATCCAAAGAAACAAAAAGAATATCCAGATGAGGTGGCTACTAAATGGAGGGAAGATTGGGAGAAATGGAAAGAAGGGGAACCTCAGTTCGGACTGGACCCTACTGAAGCTAAATCCTTCAGGGAGAAGATGGCCGAATACCTTGAAGTGGTAGAAAAAGATAATAATATGAATAAAAAGATGTCTTAAGTAGAAGTTGTACAATACATTTTGAGGGACACTAATGTTTCCTCTCATAATATTCCTATAACAGAAACCTTTCTTGGTGAGCCATTATCGGAGACCCCTGGAAAAAATTACTTCACTGCAGAAAAGTCTAAAGGGAAACACGTTGTTGAAGAAGTAGTGAAATTTTATGGTGAAGAAGTAGAGGTAGAATTTTTTGGTGAAATAGAAGAAGAAGAGGATGTAGAGGAAGAATAATAAGTAGAAGAAGGAAGTTGTGATCTAGATGACTTGATTAAAAAAGTTGAGAATTATCATGAAAAGGCTGAATCCTCAAAGCTTGTCACTATGGGAAAGGGAGTTGACAATGATGATAAGAAATATGATGACAAGGAAGAAGATAATGAAAATTAATTATCTGAGGAAGAAAGAAATGAGAAGCATTTTCTTGAAGATGGAGCACAGAAGGAGAAACCAGATGAAGACAAGATAGTTCAACTATATGAAAGTGAGGAAGAATCTCATGATGAGGAACCCATTCCGAAAGTTGATAAGGGTATGAAAGTTCTTATGGAAAACCCTATAAAAGATATCATAATGAAAAATCATGTTAGAGTCTCTTCGAAAGAAAGATGGTGGAAATTGAAGAAGAAAAATTCCCATGGAAGGTGTCTAATTTGGAATCATCAGCCTTGGGTCATGATTTTGTTGTTGAGTCTTTGAAGAAATTGGTTGATAAAATTCTGATCGTTCCCACCATAGACTCCAGGTGCCAGATGCTTTAACACAGCCTAAATTAGAAGTTATAATCCTTATCCATGTTAATAGATAAGTGTGTGATGATTGAGGCTGAGCATAGAAACTTCCTTATTAATTATAATGTTCACAGAAAATCATGCAGCAAAATCACTCGATGGTCAAAGAAAGTTGATGATGACTACGCTGAGTTTGAACATTTTCAGATTGATGTAAAAGATTCTTTTGATACCGAGGACCCAAGATTAAGAATTTTTATGAAAAGCTGACCCTTGAGCAGAATTCTCGGAATCAAAAAGTGAGGGATCTGAATGGGAAGCTTAACTCAGTTTTTGAAAACTAAGAAGGGGAAAGAGATCTCCAGATTGAGATCGAAGAGAAGCTTGTGAAGAAGGATGAAATTCTTAAGGCACAGTCTGAGGCTCTGAAGGCTCATGATGAATGGATTAAAGCCTTAAAAAAGAAAGCTGAGGAGGATCTGAAAGACTTAAAGAAGCTTAAAACCCTATTGAATAAGTTGATCCCCAAGGAAAAGGAAGACTATTAGACCAATCCGAATTTTTTTTGTAATGTCATTCCTTGTAAAAATTGTTTTAATCTTAAGGAAAAGTTTGGTTGCTTGTGTTGTTTGAATGTATTTATAAATGTTTCAAGTACATTATTTTTTTCCCATTCCCTCAATTCTTTTTAAAAATCACAAAGTGGGAGAAGGAAAAAGAATTACTCAAAAGGAGGAGAAGGGAAAATATAAAAGGGAGAAGAAAAATTTATAAGTAAAGAAGAACTATCATTAAGTAAGGGGGATCCTATCTAAGGTGGAGTTTCTCATTACAAAGTTTTTCAATCTCATGATAATGAAAATTCCATTCCGAAAATCCAGAATACAATCCTTAGAGTTCCAAAGCCTAAGGGGGAGTTAGTTGTATTCACCATCATATACGAATAAAAGGAGAAAAGTTTTAATTTCAAAAGTCTAATGAAAATTTTCCAAATTCTTTTATTTTTTTGTAAAGGTTGTTTGTGCTTTCTAAAAAGGGGGAGATTGTTGAGTCAATATGGTTTTCCTTATGACTTTTCCATTCATTCTTGTTTTGAAAATCACAAACACCTTATACTTAAGCAAATCAATAGTTTACTTCTATAAGGAAAATTTTATTCCCAAGGGAATTTACCCCTACCATGTTTTCATTATTCATATCAATGTTTTTCTTAAGTATAAAAATAAGATTCATATCTAATTCCTCGTAATCATATAATACTAGGATATGATGTCTACTGTTATAGGATCCGAATTCTGGATATGAACTCTAATGAAGTTCCACTCCAAATTCTGGATACAAATTTTAATGAAGTTCCACTTCGAATTCTGGATATGAACTCTAATGAAGTTCCATTCCAAATTCTGGACAAGAACTCTCATGAAGTTCCATTACGAATTATAGATATAAACTCTCATGAAGTTCCAATCTGAATTCCGAGTACAAACTCTCATGAAGGTCCACTCTGAATTCTAGATACGGAATCTCATACAGTTCGACTCCGAATTATGGATACAAACTATCATATAGTTCAACTCTGAATCCTAATTACGAACATATCTAAGACTTGACTCCGATTAATTTGAATTCAGACTCCGAACTCTTATGAGTTCTGACTCCAAATTCCCATGAACTCAGACTCTGAAATTTTTATGTTCTTGTTCCGAATTCTGGTGAAACCAGACTCCGAATTTCCTTGAAATTCAGACATCAGATTTCTACAGAATTCAGGTTTTGAATTCTTGCAAAATAGAATCCGAATATCTCATTATTATAGACTCCTAATTTCATTTTGGTTGGACTACGAACTTTTATTTCATTACATTCCAAACATTAGTTTTACTTATGCTTATACTTGTTTCATTACCAAATGATGTCGTACTTTCAGTTATTTACTAACCATTGGTTGAGTGACATGTGTACAAGTCCCTATGAAATTTAAGGGGAAATATGACCGTTGGAGTAGGTAACATACCATTGGAGATTCACCTATAAATAGGATCTCATTTGAAAAGAAGCAACAAATTTGACATCTGTGCTTACATGTTGTTGAAGTGATTTCTAGAGAAAGAGGCTCTTATCAAATCTCAAAGCTTCGTCCAGAAATTTTGAATATCTTGTTCAAAATTTACCTTGTGAAGACATGCTTTGTGCGACTCCTATTATTGTTTATTACAATCGAGGGCTTCCAGGGATATGAAGATAAAGGTTCCAACACCTTGAAGTTAAGGACTTCGTTGCTGAGGAAGAAATAGGTGTCGACTACCTGATAGTTGAGGGCTTGCTGGGATAGCAAGACAGACTTTGATCTTCATATTGAGGGATTAACCTGGTTTGGGTAAGACATAATTTTTTTAAAGTATAAATCAAGGGACCTCTTATCCAGGGTTGTTGGATAGCCTTAATTTTTGGTTAAAAGAGTTATTCTTTGTTATTTGTAGTTATTATTTATTTGTTTTTCCACTGCATTTTGTATTGTTAAGGAATTTTTAACTTTATTATACTTCCTTAATTATAGTTTTATTTAGTTATATTCTATATGCTTTAAGGTAGAATCATAGCTGGTGTAAACTTGTTTCATTTCTGGAATCACTTTTCCGGAATCAAGCAAGTCTTCAGAACTTAGAGGTGTTGTGAATTTTGGTTATCCAAAATTTCCTAAGGAAATTTTTTAAGAATACAATTCACCCCCTCTTGTATTTTTATCTCATTGTACTTATTTTATCCTATGTTTGGTGTTATAGATTATATTATACTCAGTCATACCATCCTGACAGTAAACCCGATAATTTCATTTGAGGAAGTGCGGACTACTGCCACCTCAAAGTGATATGACTTGTTAATACCATATGTGGGATGTATAAAGGATAGATTTAAGGATATTATATATGATATTATACTGGAATTATAATATTCCTTTGTATAATTATTCATTAATTCCATTAAAATTTGAAATAGAAATGAAAGTAGCGTTCATGCATACATACGACTTACCGTCTCAATGAACGGTGCATTTCATTTCTAATCTCCAAAATGTTATGCACTGTTATAAATACATATATGTACTGGATATATCATTTATATGATATCTAAATCATGAATTTATTTTTAGAGATAATAGAATATTTACCACATGGACAACTTGTAATTATAAGGTGTTCATTTTTTACTCAAGTACCAAATATTAACCAAACAACCATTATTAACTTAAATGATTGCATAATGTTTATAACATGGTAATAAGTGATATTAAAAGGATAATAAACTTGAAAATGGTTTTTAAGCATGTATAAGTTAACTTTAGTTTATTATTCCGGAAGAACAAGGAACAAACGAGTCATGTCAGACATGAGGTAAGGGATTTTCTTATCTTACCTTTAATTCCATGAGATTTCCATTGTTGGCCACTTATTCATTGCATGTGGAGTATTGTGTTCTAAAATTTGATATATATTATCATTATTCTAATTATATTCAGGGTATTCTGTGATTTATTTGGCGGTTATTAACTTTTGGTCATACAACTTAGTTGATTACAACGTGGTTAAGGGTTTCATCTCACTTTTTATTCCCATTAGATTCATGTTATATTTGCCATTATTTCTTTTTGTGTAGTGTATGTACTACCCATGATTGAACTCTTTGTGCAATATACATTCATTTATGATTATTTACATCTTCATTGTATGATCCTTCTTTCATGTGGCGTATGTTTTGTAAGTTACCAAATTGGTAAGGGAACCATTGACCATCCACTGTTTAAAATACTTTTCTGTTATGTCTTTTAATTTACAACTTATTAGGTTGGTATATGTTCTTCTATATCCTCATTGATGTAAACATTATGTCCATGTTATGAGATAAACTTTTTGTCTCAACAACTCATTTTTTGAATTTTAATATGACGTTGTTAGGCTGTTGAATATCTACCAGGGAACTTCTTAACCCAATTTCAATTCTTTGAGTTTAAATTGTACTTATTGAATATGTCATCCTATGAATATGTGTTAATGACCTATGATTGTTTTACCTATAATATACTCATATATTGGGTGTATTTATATTTTTCACACATAATTATGTGATTGATTTATCCTTAATTTATGGATACCATCATTATAAGGGATTTCATCTCAATTTACATTTCCACTGAGACTTCATTATTATTATGCACCAATTCACTCTTATATGGTGTATATACTGTCCTTTGACATATTATATCATGAATCCATTTATTCTCGTGATATTATAATTTTCTGATTAAATATTATTCCTCAATTATTTGTATTCAAGCATCTCTCTTTTTGATAAAAAAATATTTAACTAAAATATCGTTTTAAATGTTTTAAAGATTTATTCTTTTAAATATTTCTCATTAATTTCCATGTTTTCAAAATGGGTTTTAGGATTTATTTATATGGATATTAATGTTTTCAAATGATAAGTAATTTAAAATCTTCAAAGTGGTATGGGACACTTTGATTCAAATATCTCTTTTTAAATGGTCCTGAAAATTATTTGATAAAACATTGTTTGTTTCAATATCCTGATTTGATATATTAGAATGTGGAAATTTTATCTTTACTTTATACATGTGTTATATGATATGATTATATTATGGTTATTAAGGTATTGTTTATGTATACTGGTGGTTCCATGATAAACCTTGGGTGTGTGAGCCTGAGATTTCTTTCCAATGCATTGGGTAATGTGACGGAGTTAAACGTGATGTTTCTCCTAAGATATTTAGAAAATATTCTATGATTGGTATTCCAAAAGTAAATACCTACTTAGCTATGATAGCTACAATTTATGTTTGATATGGATGCCAAAATTAACCTTTATGATTTAGGATTTGTATGTGTTATTCCTAAAAATTATGATTTCATAAGGTATGTTATGATTGAAAATTATGATTTCATTGAGTTGTATTTATTGATTGGATAATGTTTTCCTTCTTTATTTTATAACCCTTACTGAGCTTTTTATGATCATCCCATGTTTTTGAAATTTTTTCCTCAGGACATAAAGATGAATAGGGTCAAGGACTGGATCAAGGAAAAGCCATGCTGTCTAAAACGTGGAACAAGACCTGCTTCTTTTTAAGATTTTTTATTTTATAAAGAAAGTGGATTATGAGTAGTAGTTTCTACATGTAATATTCAAGTTGTTATATAATAGTTATTGCCTAATTCTCTAAAACACTAAACCTGAAAAGATCATCAATGTTAATTATTCATTTAATTCAATATTATGTAATGTTTTAAGGCTGGGTTTTCATAATGGGGATGGATGTAAAGACCCCGACCATAGTTTCCCAGATCTGTTGCCTTATTTTATTACATTGGTAAATAAACAATGAAGTTTTATCTCGCAGGAATGAATAATTTAGTAGCATTAGAAAACCAGATACATTCATAATTGTTACATTAAAACATGAAATGAAATACAACATTCTAACTTCACATAAACTTCTACACTATCCCGGCAAGTCATTTATAATATTCTTATTCACATCCTGGGGAAAAATAAAAGATAAGAAAGAGGTGATATCAGATGCTCAATAAGGGTATGTAATATAGTTGAATCATAATTAATAAATAATGTTGATTTAATAAAAGTATACATGCCATTTAAACATAAACATGACCATAATATGGAATGAATTAAAGCTGAATAAATAGTGCCACACTCAAACATAACCATGGATAATATACTAGTATAATAATCACATGGAGTATCAATTACTTCTTTCTTAATGAGGGAATGAATAATGATGGACATCATAATCATACCGTTAATACCTCGACCAAGACACCCTATATAATGGGTCAAAACCTAGGCTAGTTTGTCTCATGAGACCTGCAGATGTATCGAATTGATATAACAGGACCCACCCATCACTTACTAAGTCTAATAAATTCTTTATATGAAATGGGAGAAACAAAATCAATGTATAAATTCATATTAAAACTAAGATATAAAATGTATATAACTTTCCCCAATCAGTAAACGTAAACACTAACCATTCGAAGTAATATGGTGAGTGGTATAAAGATAACATATCCATGTTAAAACTAATCACAAAATATTTAGTAAAATATTTTTGATGATATCATAAAATATTAATCTATATGTAACAAAATAATACACAAGAGTTTTTAAATAGATGGAAATACTCTTATAAAATCATTGAGAAATACTTGAGAGAAATACACTTTTACTTCGGAAAGAAGAGTTCTTTTTGAAAAATAAATTTATAAAACAATAAGTGAAACAATATAGTTTTTTAATAATAGAATGAGTGTTATTAAAAAAATAATTGTGTCATACAATCAACTATAGAGTGAACTTGAAAATAGGTATGGATTCTAGAAGTACTCTTGAATAAGGCTTGTTTATGATGAAGCGTTTGGGAAATATCCTTTTAAAACATTTAACACCTCGTAAAAGAAAGAAAGATTATGATTGGTACATATATATAAAAAACTAGAAAAAATTTATGATGATTAAATAATAATAATTAATAATTTTATTTTGATAATGAGAGAAAAAAGAGTAACCCAAAATAATTTAGATGTTCTGGTAGAAAACCCTTACCTCTTATCCTAATGTGTTCGACACCTAAACATAAAATCCCGAATAATCAAATTAATTCAATTAATTAATTAATTTAGAACTTTATATTCATATATTTTATTCACTATTGTTCTATTAATTTCATTTATGTCCTTATTTATAAGTTATAATATTGAATTTCATTATTATGGAGTGTTTGTTTCCTTGATTTTATGTTTAGTTCTCTTTATTATAAGTAATGAAGTTCATATAAAATTGGTTTAAATCAACAGAATTTTAATTTCATGTTATTAATGAAAAAATGTAATTGAAATTGATGTTATGAATTATTCTGTTTCTATAATTGAGGTTGAATTATTGGATAACATATTAAAGATAACCATTTTGCTTAATTTTAGCATTTTTCTGATCACAACAAACTGGTTTTGCTCTATTATTTAATATCATGTATATAAAATGTTCCTAGAACCCTAAACAATATATAATAAATATTTTATAATATGGTTCAACCATAATAATTGTATCATGACCAACCTTGAATTATAAATTTAATAATGGAAGTTCATTGTCCAAGAAGGCTGTAAATCAGCACCTCCCGGACGGTGATTCATTTTAAAAATAAAAGGGAGAGAGAGACTAAGTAGATTGATTATCTGTCAACCATTAACACTATATCATTCTTGTATATAAAAGATACTAGAGTTATCATGATAATTTGGACAAATAATGTGAGGAGAGAGTAATAAATGAAAATAAATTGAAATGAAATTAAATGAATTTGGAAGAGGATATACCTCATGAATTAACCTCCTTGAGAACCTCTATAAGGGAAGAGGTTTTGGTCTTTTGGAATGAACAGGATCTCCTAGATAGGGGAAGATACTAGGGAATAGGATTTGGGTAAGACATTGACAATGTTTAATTCTTAGAGGAGTGAGGAGAAGAGGGTGTGGGGTGGTTTTTATAGAGGCGGAGATAGATGATTTTTAAATTTCCTAATATTATTTTATTATTTTTCTCAAGATAATTAATAGTGTTGATTATTGTGACAAAAAATAGTAATACATGCATGTGATTTCAAACCATGTGTGCTTACATCATCCATACATATCATCTGACTAAATAAATCTTGTATTTAACATTTAACATAAATTTTCAAATTTTACTATTCCGCCAAAATTTAAGTATTTTAACAATATACCAAAAATGTACCATTAACATTTTATGATAAGTAGAATTAAAAAATGGAATCCATTTTATCAAAATATTTTTTTAAAATTTTGAAATATAAATTTAAAATATATTATTATTTATATGAAAATTCAAGATTTTAAATTTAAAACTTATTTTACAACACATTCAAAAATTAACTATGGCCTCATTAAAATATTTTAAAATAATAAGAAAAAAATATTTATTTATGAGACCATTTTATGAAAATAAATTTTATTTTAAATAAATTTATTAGTTACAAATTTTTAATTATATATTTATGACTTATACAAATACCAACACAAAAATATTCATTTTTAAAATATTAACTTACCTTTATTATGATATAATTATATAATACATTCACTTATGAGATATATAAATTTTATTTATATATTCCTGGGTGAGGTTACTATTGATTAGGCTGATTTACTATTCAAAAGGTTCATATTACTATTCCTAAGAGAAAGTTAATATTTCATTGGTATGGGTTTTTCGACATCTAGAAATACCTCCTTTTTATTTTATTATTCTTTTATAAAGATTGTATTGTCTTCTCTATGAGATTTTATTCGATACATACTATATTAAATGAAAATAAGAATATAAATATCATTGATATGATTTTGTGTCATTACATTCTCCCTTCCTAAAAAAATCTAACATCAAAATTTCCAAAATTTCACCTCATGAAATAATTTGTTTAGTTCGTTATCATAAGCCCCTTAGGATCCCACATCACCTCTTCAATATTATGATTCTTCAAAAGTACCTCTACTAGCTGATTCATCCAATTTATCAACACTTGTTCTTTACTGTCAGGAATCCTAATATACTCTTCACAGTAAGATAAGTTAGGTTCCAATTTGATACCTTCATAAGTGAGTACGTGCGTTTGGTCCATCATGTATTTTCTCAACAATGATACATGGAAAAAATTTTATACTTTAGAAAGGATATGTGGCATCACCAACCAACCTGACACAACTCCAAATCACTCCAAAATTTCAAAATGTACAATTTTCATGGGGCTTAATTTCCCATTATTTCAAAATCTTATAACACCATTCCATAGATATACATTCAAGAAAACATGATCGCCCACATAAAATTCCAAATCCTTCATTCAATTATTAGCATTGTTCTTTTTTTTCTTTGAGAAGATTTGATATGGGTACAAATAGTGTTTACCATGGATGTTGTTTCCTCCATAGGCTCTGGTCCCACAAGCTTCCTTTTACCAACTTCATTGTAACAAGTTGGTATATGAAATCACTTTCCATAAAATGCTTCTTGTTGTGCCATTTGAATAATTTAATAGAAACTATTATGATAAGAAAACTCTAACAAATGTAATAAATGATCCCAAATAACATGAAAATAAATTGATCATGATTTCAATATGTCTTCTAATGTTTGGATCAACCTTTAAAATACTCTTCAATTTGAGGGTGATAAGAAGAACTATACTAAAGCTCGGTAGCCAAAGATTAATGAAGAAATTTCCTAATTTTTTAGGAAAATCATGGATCATTTAAAAAAAATAAGGTAGATTCCCGATAAAGTCTTAAAACTTCATTAATATAGATCCATGTAAGGTGATCCTATGGAAAATACCCTCTTATAGAAAGAAAATGTGCAGATTTGGTATGTTGATAAAAAATTACCCATATTACATCAATCATTCTTGGGAGTTTGGGTAATCCAGTGAAACAATCCCCGATAATGTCATCCCATTTCCATTTAATAATAGTAATTGGAAGCATGAATCTCTTAGGATGCTGTCTTTCAGCCCTCACCAATTGACAAACTAAATATCTTTATACATAATCAACAATTTCACACTACATGTTGTCCCACTAGAAATTTTCCATCAAATATCTTCACATCTTAGTGCTACAAGGGTGTATAAAGAAATTTGAGCTCTAGGAATCATTCAATAACTGCTTTCATATATTGGGGATAGTGGGAAAACATATCCTCCTCTAAAATATCAAAATTACATCCTCGTATATAAAGTCTTCCGACTACCCATAATTTACATAATTGATTATCTTTTTAAGATTATCATCACTAGCCTGAGATATTTTAATCTTTTTTTAGTAAAGATGGTTTGTTATCCTTTTGAAAAAGTAGTGATGGTCCCCCTACCTTGATAATTTCCCTATTCATCCTTACTAAATATATATACACATGGTCCTTTTTAGTCCTCATTTTGTTCAGAACTCCATGAACCAATCTTCTCAATGCATCTGCTACCTTATTCGCCTTTCCTGAGTGGTAGTGTGTTGAATAATCATAATCCTTGAGCATCTCACATCAACTTCTATTCCTAATGATGAGTTATTTTTAGAAGAAGATATACATTCAATTTCTTGTTATCTGTATATATCTCTCACCTTTATCCATAGACAGAGTGTCTCAATATCTTCAAAGAAAATTTATAGCTTATAACTCAAGATCATGTGTTGGAGAGTTCTCTTCATGAATTTTTAACTACCTTGATGCATAATCAATGACCTTATCATTCTGTATAATGGCACAACCAAGTCCTTTCTCTAATGCATCACTATATTTGAAAAATCCACCATTTACCAATGGTAGAGTCAATATTAAATAATTCACTAAATTATTATTCAATTATTCAAAATCCTCTTCACATTCTTTGGTCCATAAGAGCATAACAACTTTATGAGTAATCTTGGATAACGGGTTAGATAACTAGGTTTTGTTCTAAAATAAACACTAATAATAAACTGATAAATCAATAAAACTATGTTCCCCAATTTTTTTTCATTGGTGTAGTCCATTCCTAAAAATCCTTTGTATTTGCACGATCAAATTAGATTCCATATTTAGAAAAAATATAGGCCATAAATGAAACTATTATAATCCATAATTCACACTTTGTAAACATACCATATAATTTATATCTTTACAGAGTCTTCAGAAAAATCCGCAAGTGATTCTTATGGTGTTCATAAATTTTGGAGTATACCAAGATATCATCAATAAATACAACAACAAATTCATCATGATATTATTTGAAAACTCTATTAATTAGATCCATGAAGACAACGGGTTCATTAGTTAGTATAAAATGAATTACTGTAAACTCATAATGCCCATACCTTGTTCAAAATGTTGTATTTGGAATATTTTCCTTCCTCACATGCAACTAATGATATATATATATGTTAAGTCTTCAAAAAATATTGGTATTTATGAATTTTGTCCAATAAATACTCAATCTTAGGAATATGATACATGTTATTTATATTAATAGTAACAATCTCCCTATAGTCAATGAACAACCTCATAGATCATTATTTCTTCTCAACAAAAAGAACATTGACTCCCCATGGGGAAACACATGGGTGGATAAATCCTTTATCACTAAATTAATATAGTTTTTTAATCTGTTATACTAATTCCACAATGTACATTCTATAAGGGCTCATTGATATGGGCCATTCACTAGGAATTAACTATATAAAATACTCAATTTCCTACTCCAGAGGATGTCCAGGTAAATCCTATGGACACACATTAATGTATTACTACACAATAGGTACATCCTAAATTTTATGATTTAATTTCTCCCCTTAGATATTTTTTTCTCTTCCTCCCCAAGAATTAAATCTACTAGTGCTACTTGGGGTGTATATAGATAAGAACTAGATGATGAAATTTCTACTCTAAGGATAAGGGATTCTACCTCATTCTCAAAAATTTTATATTCCTTATTTTTGTAATAAGTTTTTGAATCATAAATTGAAATGCAATTCATTCCAAGGAATATATCATTTTCAATCATGGGTATAATGATATGTTATGAAAATAAATCATGTTTATGTGTAATAATGGTGACAGATTGACACATGACTATTTTGATGTTACATTCCTTATGAGTTTTTACTGACAACCCCTTTATTACATAAAATTGTAAATATCCAATTTTCTTGGATAATAGGGAAGACATAAAAAAATGTGATGATCCAGAATCAAATAAAGTATTTTCTACGTTTGAATAATCTATTAAAGTACCTTCTACCACATCATTATGAACTTAAACCTTATCAGTTATGATCGTATAAGCTTCACCTTTCTCCCTTGGCCTTTGGAGAATGTTTCCTCAATGCTTAGGAAAATAATTTGATTAATATCCCATATCTTTGTTGTTTTAGCATTAAAAATTGGTGTCTTATTTCTTTCACTTAAATTCACAAGCATGGTGGCCTTTTTTTCACACATGTAACAAATACCCATACCCTTCAGGAAAGCACTAGGGTGTTTTGTCCCACAATTGTCATAAGATGGAAAATCAACTATTCCTTTCTTAAACATTCCCTTGTTTAGTTTTCCTGATTTTTCAAAAACCCTCTTCTTCTCTCGCATTCTTTTAAAGTCATAAGTCCTAGAGAATTATTTTTATGTTTTGATAGCACATGATACTATATCATCATATGAAGAGAAACTTTGGGAGACTAGTTCCCTATAGAAGAAAAGTTTTAAACCATCAAATAATCAATCAATCATTCACCATAGATTACATATTTTTTCAAGACATTATTTTTTATCCTTTTGAAATAACCTTCATCATTTTTAGCATTTTTATCCTTTTTTTTGTTTCAAACTCATGAACATCCTTTTCATATATGCTTTATGTTCATGGGGGAAGTATTTTTCTAAGAATATTTCCTTAAAATTTCTCCATTCCACATTTTCAATCTGTTGACCAACCATTGTGTTTTTAATCAATTACCACCATTGATAATCATCTCTTGATAGATGATAAACTACAATGAAAACCCTCTCCCTTTCTTTACTTATCAATGGGAGAAATATATTCTCTAAGTAATATATCCACTACTCTTCAATGGATGGGTTTTTAGTCCCATATAATGATGGAGGTTTTTTTATCATAAAGTGAACTAACATTTCTCCTCCACATTGTGGATCAGGATGCTCCCAATGGGTAAGATTATTTTTGATAACCCAAGTCAACTATCCCAATATAGTTATAAGTTTCATGACCCTAATCGCAACATTAGAATCAACATTAGAATCTCACATATGAGGGAAATCCCTAAATTGGATTTCTGTGTCCATGGAGTTTCCATTCCTTCCACTATGAACCATTTCTAAATAATTTCATGCACTATCTTATGTTATGAATCATATAGAATAATCTAAAATAGAAAAATATAAATTGAAATCATATGAATAGATAATCTCATAATCATAAACATGACTTCCTTGCGAAAAAATTTAAATTTAAAATCATAATAATGGATTTTAAAGAAAATTTTATTTATCCTAAGTATATCCCCTAGGAGTTTCAAACAAGGTGTGTAGTAAGTCTCATTATTATGTACCATGTTACCCCGAGATTGTCCCTTGAACACCTTATTGGAGTTGTTACTCCATGGTACATCTGTTCCATAACCATGTCCATTTATAGTATCTAGACATGAATTTATTTTCTTGGAAATATACATAATATTTACCTTACCCAAATTCTTGGATGTTTTTGTATGCTTATCCTCAAATTCTATCATAGGGTTTTGTTCCCAAATATGATGTCTTTAAATCTATTTTCCATTGATTCTACTAAACTTTCTCTAATTCCAACTATAAATACCTGGATACATGTTTCATAGATCCATTGTAGTATTTTATTTTGTTGGCATATAAACAAGGAAGTTGTATCCTAAAGGAAAAAATAGTTTAGTATAATTGGAAAACCAGATACATAAATAATACTTACATTATAACATGAACTGAAATACAACCTAACATCATAACATAAACTTATAGACTAATCATTCAACTCATTAATTACGTACTTTATAACATCCTAATGAAAAATAAATCATAATAATGGGGTGAGATAAGACACTCATTAAGGGTAAGTAATACAACAAAATCATAATTAATAAGGCATGGTGAATAAATAAAAGTACACATGCCATTAAAACATAAACATGGGCATAATATAGCAGGAATTAAAGCAGAACAAATAATTCCATAATAAAACATATCAATGGATACTCTACGAGTCAAACAATCACATGTATGATCAATTTCTAGTTTCATAAGAAGAGAATTAATAATTTTGGACATCCTAATCATACTGTCAAGGACATTCCAAAGACACACTACATAATGGGTAAAAACCCCAAACTAGTTTTTTCTCATGAGACCTACCGATGCATCAACATATAAATTCATCCTAAAACATACAAATAAAATGTAAATAACATTCTACAATCAGTAATCACAAACACTAACCATTAAAAGTAATATGGATAATGGTATAAAGATGGAACATCCACGTTAAAACTAATCATAAACCATTAAATCAAAAAATTTAGATGATTTAATAAAATATTAATCCCAATTAAACATAATAATATATAAGATTGTTGAAATAGATGAAAATACTCTTATAAAATCACTGAGTAATACTTGGTAGAAATACACTAATTGAAAAAAAGAGTTAATTTGAAAAAATAATTGTATAAAACCAAGAGTGGAATAATATATATTTTGCATAATAAAATGTGTGATTTTATAAAAATAAACGGGTCTTAAAATAGTCTATATATTGAACTTGAAAATATGAAATGATTCAAGAAGTTTCCTTGAATTGGGCTCTCTTACCAGTAAAATTTTGAGTAAGATCCTTTTAAAACTACTATGTCCCCATAAAATAAAAAAATATTCTAAATGGTATATATATATTTATTATACTAAAACATTATTTTTAGGATTATGTAATCATTATTATGAATTTAATTGGTTTATTGATAGAATAAAGAGCAACCCAAAAGAAATTGATGTTTTATATAGAATCCCTTACCTTATTTATGAATGTGTTCTAAACTTGTCCTCAACATCCTGAATAATCAAATTAAATCCACAAATTAATTAATTAAGAACATTATATTCATATATTTGATTCAATTTAGTTTTATTATGTTCATTTTTGTCTTTATTGAAAAGTTTTGAGATTGAATTCTGTCGTTCTAGAGTGTTCGTTTCCTAGATTTCATGATTAGGTCTCTTGATTATAATTAATAGAGTTTATGTAAAATGGGTATAATTTCCTATAATTGGGAATTAATGGTATTAATTAACAACCAAATTTGTAGTTGGTGTTATTTATTATTTTTTCGATAAATTTGGATGAATCATTAGATAACATATTCATGATAATTGTTTGGTTTAATTTTAGCATTTTTTTGATCACAAGGAAGTAGTTTTGTTATATTATTTAATAACATGTCTATAAATTGGTTCCATAACCATAAATAAAATATAATACATATTTTATAATACATTTCAACCATAAAATCGTATTATGACCAGCCTTGAATGAAAAATTTAATAATGAATGTTTGTTGTCCACAAAGGTCGTAAATCTTCTCCTCCTGGATGATGACCTCATTTTTAAAATAAAAGAGGGTGAGAGGGAGAGAGTAAAAAATATTGATTATGGACAATCCATTAACATGACATAATTATATAATATATATTATACAAGATTTATCATGATCATTTATACATAGGATGTCATGAGAGAATAAAAAAAATAAATTGAAATAAAATTAAATAAAATAGGAAGAGGATTTACCTCTTTAATTAACCTCCTAGACAACCTCCTTAAAGGAAGGGGTTTTGGTATTTTATAAATAACAAGATCTCCTAGACATGGGGAGATACTAAGGATGTATATTTAAGAATAACAATGACATGCTAAATAAATTAGAGGAGTGTGGAGAAGGGTGAGTGATGGGTTCTTTTTATAGTAGAGGAGAGGGGTGATTTCTGAATATATTATTCATTATTTTATTATTTTTTACAAAATAAATAAATATTTTTTATTCCTATGAAAAAAACAACAATATGTGCATTTGGGTCTGAACCAAGTGTTCTTAAATAATCCATACATCACATATGATTAAATAAATGATATATTTAGAATTTATCTAAATTATTACATATTATTATGCACAAAAAAATCAAGTATTTTATGAAAAAACCTAAAAATAACCCTAACTGTTTTTAGAAATCTATAATTAAAAATTTTAATCAATTTTATAAAAATAAATTTCTAAATATGTGAAGATTAGTTTTTAAATGAAATCATTATTTACATGAAAAATGTAGATTTTTAATTTAAAACTGATTTACAACAGTTTCAAAAACTATCTAAGGTCACATAAAATTATCTAAAAATCAGAAGACCGAAAATATTGATTTATGAGTGCATTTTATGGCAATAAATTTTATTTTTATATAATTTTATCAATTATAAAACTGTAAATAAATATTTATAGATTATAAAAATACCAACACTTATGTCAGGACCCGTCCCCCGGGCCCCGTGTCGTGACTACCCCAAGCCCTAATTCCATAGTGCGGGGGATGGAAACTAGCACTGAAAAGGAATATCCCTAAAACAAGAAGGCATTTCCTTTAAACTTGTACAAATACACAGAGTAGAACACAACAAGATGCAACCATGAAGTAAACTGCTATAG
The DNA here is from genome assembly GCA_963277665.1 of Viscum album. Taxonomy (NCBI): domain Eukaryota; kingdom Viridiplantae; phylum Streptophyta; class Magnoliopsida; order Santalales; family Viscaceae; genus Viscum; species Viscum album. Next base: position 436,560,405 of record OY728157.1, on the reverse strand, counting down.
TAAAAAGAGTGCTGAAAATAAAGGGGATAGAATACAAGACCAACTGTAAAAGTACAAGTACAACTTAATGGTATAATAAAACTGAAAAGGGGAAAACAGATCTTGGGTCATCCATCAAAGATCCTACCTGAAGGGTAGTTATAGATCACCTCCACAACACTCCACATCTTCCAATTTCCTCAGCTTTCCACCTTGTCTCGGCTCCCTCAAATCTAGATCAATGTTGTACGTAGTCCGCAGAAGACACAACAAGGTGCGGGTGAAGCCCATGCATGGGTGAGTATAACGATACTCAGTAGGGACCCCAAGACCCCGTAGGTCTCCTAATGTTCCACGAAAGAAAAAACACAAAGCAAGGCTCAATCACAAAACATGAAGTAATCTACTACTAAACATAGGAATATACCCATACATATACCTAATTTATCTAGATATAATCGTCTCATACATGAGAGATGAAAATCACAAATGTAACACCACAAAGGTAACACCATGAAGGTAAAAGTACCACACATGTAACACTATGAAGACAACACCACGAAGGTGAAAGTACCACATAGGTAACACCATGAAGATATCACCATTAAGGTAACAGTACCACATAGGTATCACTATGAAGATATCACCATGAAGGTAAAAGTACCACACAAGTCTGACCATGAAGATATCACCATGAAGATAAAAGTACCACACATGTAAAAGACTGAGTTCAAATAGAGTCTCAGCTCAAACAAGGTTTTTCAGTGTAGTATAGAAGTACAGATGATTAGTCCCGAAGCTAGATCATCTTATTCTGTCAAGAGGCACTACTTCTGACTATAAAAAGTCTGACCCATGTAGGATCGATAAGTACTAACCCCCCCAAAGATCCACATAGGATCCGACCCGCCCAGAGTCGATAGGTAACTTACCCCGGCTGACCCACACAAGATCTGATCCACACTGGATCGGTATGCACTGACCCACACAGGATCACTTAGCGTGGATCCACACATGATTTGACCCATAGTGGATCAGTATGCACTGACCCAAATAGGATCGATGAGCGCTGACCCACACAGGATTGGTAAGAACAGACCCATAAAGGATCGCTGAGTGCTAACCTTTGTATGATCTGTCTCCAACCTCCATTTCATTTCCAGCCATTGGGTTCCTCACTCCTAGTGCGCTTGAGTTCCGTAGAATCATCCCTCACGATATCGTTCATACCCCGACTGCTACTAAGCTCCCCAAAGGTGTAACCCAATGTACTGCCATGACCTAAGGGTTCCAATGAAAGAGACAATGCTTCAATTGGACACGCGGTCTGTGAGTTATAAGCGTTTTAGTTCCTAGGGCCCGGTTGGATTTGGGTTCGATCCAAAATGAATGTACTCCAAATATCTCAAAAACTCGGGAGGAGTATACCAAAAAATACCATCTCTATCCAAGGATCCAAACCCTATAGACGATTCATCAAATAAACATCCTCTCAAGATATGGCCCTTTAAGTGTCTCTGGGCCCGGGTCTAGTACGACCTAGTTGGACTGACCCGACCTGACTTGGTCTCGGCTAGGTCGTAGCTAGTTCGGCTCGCTGGGCTGAGCTCCGGCCCGACCTACAATGGGGAAGCCTGCAAAGGTGGCCCATAAGGGCGGCTTTACCTGCAATGGGGTGTCCCACGAAGGGTGGCCTGTAAGGGGGCATCCCGCAAGGAGAGGCCTCCTGGGTGGCGCGACCTACAAGGGGGGTCTACCATAGCTGCCACTGGGGAGTGTAACCCAGTTTTCCTGAACGTCCAAAGGCCGTTTGGTCTTCATCATAGTAGCGATGTCGTGTGGTGCCCGCAGGCGGCACAAGAGACCCACTGGAGCGGGTCCTATTGATTCTATCAGGGTCGGCTGGTTTGCCAGCCGACATCTCTAGAGGCGTGCAAAGACATGCCTTTCCACCACCCACAGCCAGCTAGTGTGCCAGACGACTTCTTCTGGTCACCGTAGCTGACAAGCTACGACCCCCTTTGCTCACCGGTGGCACACAATGGCGCACTGCACCACCTCTATAGCCTGCCAGTCCCAGCCTCTCTGATGACCACTGCAGCTTTGTTCTACTTCCTCCTCTAGCAGCGTGCATCGACATGCTACCCCCAATTCAACCGGTCAGTATCGTAGCATTAGAAGTCTTCCATGGAGGCGCATTGATAGCAAGATAGCGGAGGGTTCATGATGGGTTCATTTGGCCCATGCCCCCCACATTAACTCGTAAACATGAGGGTGATTAAGTGTTAAATAATCAATTGAATTAAACAAAAATTAAATCCCTACAAAGATTCCCCGCAATAACCACCTGCCAAAATGAATGAATCATGGATCAAATAGTTAGCATGTTGGTCCCCATTATTTGTATTATTTCTGAACAGAGGATAGGAAAACAATTAAAATGTGTAAACGAATAAACCCCCTACCTCATAAACCCATTGGAGAGAACCCACGCTTGAAGGTGGATCATGTTCTTGGTTCCTGAAACTAGTTCCCAACGATGCCAGTCATACGTCATCCTTCAGTTAGTGGTTTAGAGTCACCTATCACCTCCCACTTGGATCAGCTCCCTCCTCTAAGGGTTCAACATCTCATCACTCCTTCAACACTTTGTATCTTGGAGAAGTTGTGCTAATACCCTTCCAGAAACTCCATAAATATAGGATAGGTGGAGAGTAAGTAACGACATGGGGAACTAATGGGTGATCATTAATTTGGAACCTTACTAGTTACCTAATAACGCCCTTACATAATATTGATAGGCCAATCCATTTATTGGATTGAAACATCACTATCCCCACACACCACTTGTCCATTGGTGGAGAACGAATAAAATAAAATAATAAATTAATTATATTTAATTTCTTTTAAAAAAGTCACAAAGCATAACTATTTATCCAATATTACTGCGGTTAATGTAATTCCTCCCTTATGTTAATCCTATTGTTGTGGATTCAACGACACCCTTATGTTTTTAATCTGAGCACCGGTTTAAAATTTAGAAAACACTGCTCATGCGTTTACTAAATGTACTCGAAATAAAGTTCAATAAATTAATAACATTCACCGTGAACCCACGCCGGTTGCGGTTAGGATCCACCTAAGAAGAATACACCCCAATGAACTCAACGGTAAAATCATATTTTCAATCTGAGTCACCGTTTAGATGTTTGGGATTTTACAATAAAATATTTGTCACATTATTATTTTATTTATGAAAAAAAACTAACATTCACTAGCGGCCCACACCAGAAAAAGTTAGTATCTACCTACATATAGAATACCCTCACGTGTTCAGCGGTGGTCTCAAATTTATATTCTATGTCACTATTTTTGAGTTATAAGCATTTGAAAAATAACATAACATTATTTAATTATTTTATTTATGGTTATCCCACTTTCATGTTTTCTCACCGGAAGCCTACCCTGACTAAACTTAAGTCACGCCTAGGGTGAGCCCTCCATCCTGGACGTAATAGGGTCCTCAGAATTCTGATGTGAGCAACCGTTTTTGAGTTATTTAAATTATTTAGGAAAAATACTTACTAGCACTTAATAAAGATTAACAAAGCATAGACGGATCATTCCAGGCACTCTGGGCCTCAGAATCACCAGCTGTCAGATTTTGCGGTCATGTAATAATTTCATATAATAAAAAATATATGGAAAATTTGGGACATTAAATTCTCTCCACCTTAGGGATTTACTTCCACAAAATACAAAACAAATGAAAAATCAAACAGAAGAGGGTACTAAGCTTGAATCTGAGCCTCCCACTCCAGTGTGCACTCTTAGAGGCCCTCGTGCTACCACGAAACTCACACCAGATGGATCAACCATCGATGAAGAACTCACTTCTGTCAATCCTCTATCTCTACTGAGAACTCCATAAAAGTCACCCCATCATCAAAGTTCAACTCTCCCTAGTCTTTAACATGCGATGGATCATGCACACGTCTCCTCCGCTGCGACACATGGAATACATTATGCAACCAGTGTATCTTTTGGAGAAAATATAGATGGTATGCCACCTCACCCACTCTACTAAGAATCTAGAAAGGTCCGATTACCCATATAGATAGCTTGCAACCCCGGGAAATCCTTTGAAAACCTCTTTGAGGAGAGACCTCTAGGAATACATGGTCTCCCTCCTCCTGTTGTCAAAAGACTTCTACCATCTCTGTGCAGTCATTACTTGCTGACAAGTGAGGCATCGTGATACAAACTCTGCCACTTCTTCCTTTATCCCTGGCCACCAGTATTGATGCCAGAATTCCTGGTACACATTCACCACTCTAGGATGTACCGCTAAGGGTATGTATGGATCTCCTTCAACACCTCCACCCGAAGCGTCAGTGGTACCATGGTGCATCCTATGAAGAAGATAATGTGATCCCCACCTTAAGAAAATCCTTCAAGAGACCATCCTAAGGATATCTGATCATGTCGGGCCTCATAGTCAGTGGCTCCAGTTGTGCACCCCCGAACTCGCTGATGAATTTTGGGAGTGAAAGTCATAGACTGGAGGTATGCTACTCCATCTTTATCCATAAAGGATATCCACAACGTGACTAGATGCTCTGACTCCTCACTTAGTAGTTATAGACCAGAGATCCTACTGAGTGCGTCTACTACCATGTTCCACTACCCAGGAGTACAAACTATCTCAAAGTCATAGTCCAGGAGGAATTCTTTCCATCATTGCTATCTCAATTTCTAAAAGCTCTACTAATACTTATCTGTCCATAGGAAAGGCATGCCTTCTTTGTCAAAGATGATAAGGGTGACGCTACCCTAGACAAATCTGGTTCAAAAATCTGGTAGTACCCAACCCAAGCAGAAGTCCCTCTCCCTTCGGGGAGGTAATATTGGAAACATCTTTTTAAAAGATGTCCCCACACTCTACCACTTTTATTGGGAACTGAAAACCCAAAACTCATAATACCATGAGGGTAAGGATGGTCGACTGAAGAGTGATCGGTTGCACCATCCTATGCATGAGTTTATCCTATGCTTCCTAGGTTTCTTTTTTTGTTGACCAAGGAATACCCTATTACAACATTGTTTATAAACCGTAAACTTTTTACAAAACATAGTTAATCTGAGTATGTGCTATGGATATCTAGTCAATACCCAAACTAATGTCGTAAGGCCTCAATGATGCCACCAAGAGGTTCTAACCAAAATTCTCGCCTCAAGTGTCAGATCACACCGTTGGCATATGTGTGAATATCGAGTCTCCTCCTAAATGTATCTCTATATGTAAGGGTCAATTCAATAGTTTAACCGGAAACTTTAGGACTTAAAAAAGTTTCATGGAAATAAGGAATGAATACTTCCTATGTCTATTAATACTGTAGCTAGTAGTAGACGCATACCGTACCTCTAATCATTCCGGCTGCCCTTGGGCCACACTCCTTGACCGCATGCAGTTACTCCATTCTCATGTTCTCTAGCTCCCTGAGCCTGGTGGGGACCAAATTGGGGTTGAGGTTGTAACATTTTGAAATGTATACCACCTCATGCTGCTCTCATAGGTCCTCTTCCACATCTCTTACCCTGCAGATTCATCTATCCCTATCACTTCCCCTTACTGAAACATTTTACATGCCCAAGTCTATAAGACTGGTGTCAGTTTCTTACTTTCCCACAACAAACATTAACTGGCTATATCCGCTCATCCAAATAAAATTCAACAATAAAGGTTCTCTTTAGCACCCTAACATATGTATAAATTCCTAGAGGAAAAGTGGTAGATCGAATTTACCAAAACAAAACCATTCATAGAGATCTTATCCCTAAATCACTGACCATACTGTATTCATTGAGTACCTTGGATGGTTGGTATGCCTCAATGAATACTCAAGTACCAACATGTTGTCCTGCCGCAGCTGTAGAAGCTCTTGGGAACAATCACCCCTTAGCTTTTTATGGAAATATACTCTCTTATCTGAGGAAGGTTTTCAAGATTGACCAAATAAAATTCACCTCTTCACAAGATCACGGTAATATAAACACTTTCGTCATCCTGCTTAGCCATGTAAAAGGATCACTACCAGGACCATCATCTGATCGAATGGTGCCCTGGCTAGGTGGAAACTCGGCCACAACCTCTAACCAGTTCTCAGATGCCTCATGATCTATCTCAGCTCACAAACCCAGAGCACTCTACCACTAAAACTCGTGCAACGTGCTCAATCAGTGTGCACCGTCGGCTGGTGGGGCTGGTAGAAAACGGATTCCCATTGGGTAGTGGTGTTACGAGTACACCACCTGAAGTTGATAATGTCGTAAGAGGGCCTTACAATGAAGCCTCATTGCTCGGTGGGCCATCATCTTGTACTCTCTAGGAATCCTAGGTATTTGTCTACATTGAGGCATCCTGATAAGGAACAGGTGCGCCACAATCATTAAGTTAAACACGGTGAGCTGACTCCAAAGAAACCGAAGAAAAACATTTTGAAAACTCAAAGAGTGAGTGTTTTCATACAATGAGTCGGAAATCAAAAGTTAGGGTTATGGTGTATGGATAAGTCATCCACTACACCAACACTGGATTCCCCAAATTGAAAACCACACCCATAACACTTAACAGTGTTTCCATACAGAAAATATTATAGTCCTAGTTTTTCAGTGGAATTGACTCATCATATAATACTTTTTTCACGACCGTCCCCTGGGGCCCGTGCCGTGACTATCCCAATACTACCTTCCATAGGCCAGTGGATAGAGACTAGTAACGGATAATCATATCAGTAAATTGGGAAGGAATTTCCTTTAAACCTGTACAAACACATAGATCAAATCACAACAAGATGCAACCATGACGTAAAATACTGTAGTAAAACGAGTTCAGAATGTAAAGGTTCCGGAATACAAGCCCAAAAGTAAAAGTACAAGTACAATTGATAGGTACAATAAAACTAAAAAATGGTAAAACAACTCTTGGGTCATCCTCTATGGATCCTACCTGAAGGGTAGGTACAAATCACCTCTACAACACTCCATGTCTGCCCGTTTCCTCCTTGTACCACCTGGTCCCAGCTCTGTCAAATCTCGATCAATGCTATACGTTGTTTGCATAAATCACAACAAGGTTTGGGAAAATACAATGCAGGATTGAGTATAATGATACTCAGTTGGGACCCCAACACCCTATAGGTATCCTAAAGTTCCATGGACGAAAAATCACAAAGCAAGGCTCAATCACAAATCACAAAGTAGTCAACAACTCTACTTATGTATATGTCAATAAATACACTTGTTTTCAAGATATATTCATCTAATACATGAGGGAAGAATATCACAAAGGTTACATAATGAAGGTAACACCAAGAAGGTAAAAGTACCACACAGGTAACACCGCAAAGATAACATCATGAAGGTAAAAGTACCACACGGGTAACACCACGAAGGTATCACCATGAAGGTAACCGTACCACATAGGTATCACTATGAAGATATCACCGTGAATGTAAAAGCACAACACATGTATCAATACAATGGTAAAAGTACCACATGGGTAAAAGACATAGTTCAAACAAAGTCTTAGCTCAATCCAGGTTTTTCAGTGAAGTATAGAAGTATAGATGATTAGTCACGAAGCTTGATCATCTTATTCTTTCAATTGGCACTACTTCTGACCATATAGAGTCTGACCCACACCAGATCAATAGGTATTAACCCATGCAATGATCCACACAGAATCCAACCTACCCAGAGTCGATATCTAACTAACCCCTGCTAACCGACACAGGTTTTAACCCACACAGGATCGGTATGCACTGACCCACACAGGATCCCTGAGCGTTGTCCCACACAGGATCGGTATGCACTGACCCCCACATGATCGCTGAGTGCTAACCCACACATGATAGGACCCACATAGGATCAGTATGCGCTGACCCACATAGGATCACTAATTGCTGACCTCCGTATGATATGTCTCCAACCTCCGCCTCACTGCCAGCCATTGGTTTCCTTGCACCCGGTGTGATTGAGTTCTGTAGAATCTGCCCTGGAGATATCAGTCATACCTCGACCTCCACTTATTTCAAAAAAGGAGTAGCCCAAAGAACCATCATGTCGTAAGGGTTCCAATGTGACAAATGGTGTGTCAACCGGACTCCTGGTCTGTGAGTTATAAGCATTTTAGTTCCAGGGCCCCAATTGGATTTGGGTTCGATCCAACCCGGTCGTACTTCAACTCTCTCCAAAACTCAAGATGAGTATACAAAACTAGACCATCTTGATACAAGTATCCCAATTCCACAGATGGTTCGTCAAATGGATGTCCGGTTATCAAGATATGGCCCTTTAAGTGTTTATGGGCCCGTGTCTGGTCCGACATAATCGGACTGACCTGGCTTGACACAGTCTGGACTGGGCCGTGGTGGGCTCCGCCTGCTGGGCCGAGGTCTGGCATAGACCGCAAGGGGGAAGCCCAAAATGGTGGCCCGCGAAGGAGGCCCATCCCACAGTGGGGCATCCCGTAATGGGCAGCCGACAAAGGGTGACCTTCAAAGGGGCGGCCCATTGGGCCGCGACCAGGCTACATGCGGTGCGACCTGCAACGAGAGTCTGCCCTAGCCGCCACCAGGGGAGAGACATCTACGTTTCTTGAATTCCCGAAGGCTATTCGGTACTCTTCGCAGCGGTGGTGCCATGGGTGCTGCCAGGTGGCACACGAGACCCGTTAGAGCGGGTCCTGCCGATTTCATCATGGATGGCCGGTGTGACGGCCGACTTATCTAGTGTTGTGTGATGGCGCACTGATCTACCACCTATGGCTTGCCGGTGTGTCATCCTCCTTCCTTCGGTCACCGTAGCTGATGAGAAGCATCCCCCTTTTGTCACCAGCAGTGCGCGATGGCGCGTCATGCCTCCTCTTCTGCTGTCCGGTGCCGGCCACTTCGATGACCGTCGTGGCTTTGTGTTGCGTCCACCTCTTGCGGCGTTCGTCAACACGCTCTCCCCAATGTATCTGGTCAGTGTTGTCGCATTGGAGGTCATCCATGGAGGCATAAGAATAGAAATATAGAAGAGGGTTTGGACCAAGTTATTTAGGCCCATGCCCTCCACATTAGCTCATAAACATGAGGGGGATTAATGGTTTAATAATAAATTGGATTAACCAACAATAAATCCCTAAAAATATTCCTTGCAACAACCTCCAGCAAAAAAAGAATGAATCATGGATGAACCCATTAGCCAGTTGGTCTGCATTCTTCATATTATTCATTAATGGGGAAGAAGTAAACATTTAAGAAGCGTAAACGAATAAACCCCTACCTCGTATACCCATTAAAGAGTGCCTACGCTTGAAGGTGGATCATGTTCTTCATTCCCGCAACCAGTTCCCAATGAGACCAGTCATACGCCATCCTTTGGTTCGTGGTTCGGTGTCACCTGTCACCTACTGTTAGGATCAGCTTCATCCTCTAAGGGTTTGGTGTCTCGGCACTCTTTCAGCACTTCGTTTCTTGGCGAATCTGTGCCGATACTCATCCCCAAACTCCATATATATTGTATAGGGAAAAGGTATGTAACGACATGGGAAATTAATTGGAGCTTATTAATTAAGAACCTTCATAATTCTCTAATGATGTTGTTACTTAAGATTGATAGGTCATTCCATTTATTGGATTGACACCTCTCTTTCCCCACACAATGCTTGTCCATTGGTGGAGAAGGAAGAAAATAAAATAATAAAATTATTTCATTTCAATTCTTTTATAAAAGTCACAAAACAAATTTTTTTTTTCAGACCTACTGTGATCAATGTAAATCCTCCCATAAGCGAATCCCAACGTTGTGAATTCAATGGTGCCCTATGATATATAATCCAAGCACTGGTTCAAAAGTTAGGAAACACCACTAACATGTTTACTGAATATACCTGAAAAAATGTCCAATAAATTAATAACGTTCACTCTCTACCTATGCCAATTGGGGTTAGGCTTCACTTAAAGAAAAAATTCCCAGAAAAACTCAATGTTACTCTCGGATTTTCAATTAGAGATACCATTTAGAAGATATAGATTTTATAATATAATAATTTTCACTTAATTATTTACTTATGACCAAAAATTAACTTTTATTATTGTCCCATACTGGCGAAGGTTAGTATCTTCTTAAAGAAAGCATACCCTCACGTGTTCAGCAGCGGTCTCATATTTTTAATATGAGTCACCATTCATGAGTTATAAGTATTTGAAAAATAAAAGAACATTATTTAATTATTTTATTTTTGTTTATTCCATTTTATGGTTTTCTCACCAGAATTCTGCGCCGATTAAACTTCAGTCACGACTAAGGTAAACCTCCCATCCTGAATGCTATGGTGCCCTTATAATTCTGATTTGGGAAACCGTTTATGAGTTACTTTTCTTTTTCAGTATAACTGCTTACACGGGCTAATTAAAGCATATCAAAACTTGAAAGGATCATTACGGGCACTCTGGGCCTCAAAATCACACACTGACAGATTTCAAGATATCAAAATAATCCCATATAATAAAAAATATATACGAAAAATCCGAGACAAAAAAACTTATATATTCATTTTTAAAATATTCACTTACATTTTTTATGATATAATTATATCATAACATCACTTATGATATGCCTAAATTTTATTTATACTTTCATGGGTGAGGTTACTATTCATTAGTGTGACTTATTATTCGTAAGGGTTATATTACTTTTCCTAAGGGAATGTTTCTATTTCATCGATACAGGTTGCTTAACATCTAGAAATACCTATTCTTTATTTAATTCTTAATTTCTATGTTTCTATTGTGTTCTATATGTGGTTTTAAATGATTCATGCAATATAAAATAAGTATAAGAATTGAATTTTTTGATAGAATTTTTGGTAGTTGCAATTGAGGTACTGGATTCTTTTGGTTTTCCTCGAGGTATAATACCTATAAATGGTGTTAGAATGATTTTTCAAGTAAATCAGTAGCAGGGTCATTAGGCTTGAAGGTTTTATTGTTATTTAAATTAGAAATATCATCCTCAAGTTTTTCTATAGAATCTCTAGGTTAATTTATATTTTTCATTTTAATTGTGACATGACCATATTATTGAAACAAAATTATTATTTTATTAAATACATTATAAGCTTTACTAGATATATAATGACCAATAAAAAATCCCTAATCACACATGTGTCTAATCTTATCATAGTTCTTATTTATATTGAGAAGGTAAATTTTGTAGCCAAAAACATTGAATGAATTTACCTTAGGGTTTTCACATTCTATAATTCATATAGAGTCTTATTAAAAATATTCTTTACTAAGAATATATTTTTTTCCAAACAAGATTTACTTATAACCGCAATACAAAAATAGACTGGTAGGTAAAATTCACTAAGATAGGTACATGATATTTATTAGAGAGTCTTATTACTTCTTTCATCTATCCTAATTTATTGAATCATTCAATGAGTAGATAAATTATGATTACAGGAGTGTGGTGGACATAAAAATTCCAAATATGTAGTTTCAAACTCTCAACCATTATCACTTCTCAAACTCTTAAATGTTAAGTCCAATACGGTACTATATAAACTTTACAAACCATATAAGACAATTAATCGCACCCCATTTGTGAGTTAGAAAGTATACCCATTTAAACCTCGAATAATCCTCAATAAATAAATATTCATTTTTCTAGATAAAATTTAAATTGTATATAGTCGGAAAATGTCTTTGCAAAGTAGTTATACTGGATCAAGAGTAGAATCATATTTCTTGTTTTGAAATATATATTATATTTATTGTCCATTTGACATATATTAAAAAATTTGTCATTTCAAAAATCATTTTTAGGTAGATCGTTGATTAACTCTTCCACTAGATTATTAATAGAGTGTACCTTACAATAGTTTAATATTGTATTCTTTAACCATGATTATATATGAAAAGAATTTTAAAAAAGAGAAATTTTCATAAAATAGATAATCTAAATCAATCTAAATAAATATTTTGATTCCTCACATTAGTAAATACTTCATTAAACATTGACTCATAAATCATACATGCACTGTTTTGAAATTTTATATTGAATCCATTATCTATTAAATGATATATGGTTAGAATAATATATTTTAATACATAAATAAATAAAACATTATAAGCTAAATTGGTTTAACAATTACTAAATTGACCAAGGCCAATATATTTTCATTTTTCATTGATGCTAAATGTGACATGTCCATCATCTACTTTAGTCAAACATTAAAATCTTGAAATGTATCAACTCATGTGTATGGAACACCCACCATTAAGATAATGTAAAATATTATAGTAAATTGTCATGTTCTTTTCCCTAAAATTAGTCAAATAAAAAATTATTTTGGTCCCAATATCTGGTTGGGTCCAAAAATTTTATATATTAAAGCTATAGGAATCTGAATCTAATAGATACATTTATTTCATGATTTATGAACAAAATTAAAAGAATATAAAAAAACAAGTTCTTTTTTTATAAAATTTATTTCCTAAAATTTATATATTATAAATATATTATTACCTATAGATATATTTAAGAATTTTAAATAAAAAAATAGTTTATATAGATTTTATTTTTCTGTCTAGGGTGATAACCAAAAATATAATTTGGTTTATTTAAAACACGAATTGATAGAATTTTATTTATATCTTTAGTAGATATTTTAAAACCTTTATTATCTTTATTTATTTTCACTATTCCAAACAATAATTAATTATTTTACCAAAGAATATTTATTTCTTAACCTTTTACAAACAAGATCATATATTATAATATTAGAAGAAACATTTTATTTATTTAAATTCTTATATTTATCTTTGATCATATTAAATGATTCGTCCTACATATTAAAATATTCAAATATATATTTCCTAAAATTATAATTTAATCCATATTTTATTTTTTATAAATCAAAGTTATAATAATTTATACCTCATGTGTAATTTCCAAGAATAAAAGATTCACCATCTCATTAGCATCTTCTCACTTAGTATCTACATCACATAATCTATCCTTAGAATAATTCCGTGTGTTATTCGTTACATTCTTTTTTGTATTTATTTGATGCTCACAATGATTCATATATTCTAGTTTTTCCCAATCACCCTTTATGTTTACTATTATTTTACACTTACAATAGGAAACATATCTAAACATACCATCCTTCTTCTAATCCCCTTTCTTAACATACTTTTCATTTATGTTTTATTTCCTAAAGAAATTATTTTTAATTTAAAATATCTTTGATATTTATTTAAATGGGAAATCTCTTAATCACTATTATAGTCACCATCACTTCTATTTGTAATCTCTTATTTGATTACATATATGGATCCTAAAAGAAAATCTTTGAGTGAATTTTTTTTGCCTTAACATCTTCATCATTCACTTTATATTCTTCTTTATACATGATTTTTTACAACCATACACATTATTAGTAGCATTATCACATCATATGAATCGCTAGTGGATATAGAAGTGACCCTAAATTTGTTAGGTAGTCATATTAGAATCCTCAGTACATGATATTTGTAATCAATATTTTTTCCTAATTCATGAATCGTGTAGGTAATGTCATTAATAATGAGTTAAAAATAATAAATAGACTCAACAAGTTTCATTGTATATGTTCATACTTAATAGTATATATATATTTATAAACATTTATATACCATTATGTGTTCCCTAAAAAGATGAAAATAAGGTTTCCAACTTTCAAAAGAATTAACACATAAAAATATTATATGAAATTCATATTCTCATATTTTATAATATAAGTAATTCATAGCTTTATAGTTGCAGTTTTACGTATCCTTAGTGGAATCACATTATTCTACTCTAGAATAATATTTTATTCATTTGGATCTTATATCTAATTATATATTTCAACACCCATACTTTCAAGATTAGTTTTTATTTTGATCAGAAAATAAGAATAATTAGTATGATTAAAATATGGAGATATATTAGTATTAGTTCCCCCAATACTATTATTATATATTAAGATATAAATTTATAATAAATAAAAATTTATATCTCTTGGTTACAAACATGATCATATATAAAAATATATAAACAAACATAAAAACGAAATAAAATACTTTGAATGTTCATCATAGTAGAGAAGTTAATAGGGGGTGAATTAAGTGGGAAATAAATAAAGTTAAAATGAAATAAAAATAGAACTCTCAATTTTAGAAATAACTACGTTACCTAATATAATTGTTATTCTTAATTTATTTTCTTAAAATAACATATCAAAATCTTGATCATTACATAGTTAGAATAACTTGAGATTATCCTAATCTATTTATATTTTTCTAATTATATTAAAAAATATATATACCTTGTAAAATATTCTAATTTGTGTCTAATTTTAAAAACCAAATACTCAAAATATTAAAAATTAGAGAAATAATGAATTTATGGAAGACAAAAAGATTAAAATAAAATATCATGAGTCTCAATCTAAAACCTAATCCATTCCACACGATAGTATCACACAACCACAAACATTTAAAAATATAAATAGATGTTCCCCAAATTGGATCAGGTTTAGGTTACAATATTGCTCATGGCTATCCGATAAATTATATAGAATCATCAATAATTTTTATTGGAGTATATATATAATAGAAATAATGAAAGAGTATATGAGTACTCTTATATGATTTACAAGATTATACACATTAATAAATTTAAAAATAAGTTTCATCACATCTAAAATGTAATAAATACAGATATAGAGAGTGTAAATAATGTTTTATATAGAAAATAAACCAATGTTCAGTTGTTATAAATAGGTTTTTACTCCTCTATATGTCTTCCTTTAATTTTAAAAATATAGCTGAACAAATTTAATAATTCATTGATCTTGTAGTAATGTTGACATGATAACATGGCATCATATGTCATTTCAAATAGATTAGTTGTTATAATTCTTCCATACTAGGTAAAAACATTAATTTTCAAGAGAAATTCTTTTTAAAATATTTTTTTATCCAAAAAAATCCATTGGAAAACAATAATTACTAATCCTCACACTCTATGAAATATGGGAGAATTAAATGATTTTGACCTAATATTTAATTCGACATGGAATTTGGTTGGAATATTTATTTTTGAAAATGTAATCCCATATTATATATAGATCCTTTAAGTGTTCCATGTCAGATTATCCGTGGTCTCTCAAACACTAATACAAAAATTTAGTCCAAAAACCTTAAAAATTCATATGATTGATCCATCGAATATATGATCCCTTTAATTAAGCATGTGGTCACTCCTTGTGGTAGCATTAGTTCTTATCTGAAATTTGAACTTTACTATTAAATAACATAAATTATTCATTTTTATGAATGGATTAAACATGAAGTCAATCCAATACTTATAAATTTTTCTAAGGATAAGTATATACCATAGGACACTTCAATTCATCATGTTATTCATCTATTTTGACTACATGTAAATTTGTTACCCATATGTTCTACTAATGAGTCAGTAATAAATCCATCATTTTCTATCAGATATGGATGTGGTCAATCCTATATCTTTGTGGTGGCTTCAACCCTTTTATAAAATTATGTATCATTCCCAATGGATTTATATATTAGATCAAATCCTTATTGGATTCAATCGATTATACATATGGTCACATAATCAATGAGAGATTTTCTAATTTTATTGACTCATGTTTATTTTTCAACTTTAATAGTTGATAGATTGGCTCATCAAGTATTATGGTAGATCATATACATTGATAATTCTCTATAGATAACCAT
The DNA here is from genome assembly GCA_963277665.1 of Viscum album. Lineage (NCBI taxonomy): Eukaryota > Viridiplantae > Streptophyta > Magnoliopsida > Santalales > Viscaceae > Viscum > Viscum album. The sequence continues at coordinate 436,544,584 of OY728157.1, read as the reverse complement.
AAAATAAACTCTATTATCAAAAAACAAAAATATCTATTAATAAAATAAAAAAATGATTATATATTACTAAAATAAGGAACTATTGGACTAAGCCAATATTTTTGAAATATGAAAACCTATTATTAAATTTTAGAATTTATGTAACATTTATTTAAATATAGAAATTTTATCATTATTTTCATTGAATTAATCATATTTATGGCACAATTTGGATTTTGATTTATTTTACATACACAAATTTTTTATTTTTACTATAAACCTTTTTTTTCATGGAAGATAATAACATTGATATTTTTTACTTAAAAATATATTTTTATCTTTAAAATATTCTTTTTCCATAAACTGTTATCATGAATTTTGTGTGTTTACTCCAAAATGAACATTTCTATCCACTATAAATTTTATTTAATAAAATGATATTTTTAAAATTTTAAATATACATGTTTATATATTGAAATAATTTTTGTTATTCATTATAATAAATTAAATAGATTTCAAATGTTTTACAATTGTAAAATTATATTTGGGTAAAAGATAAAAAGGTAAAAATAAAAAATCCATAATCACTCAAATTTGTCCCAAATATGAGTAGTACAGAGGTTGATTGGCCCAATAACTCTCTTGAAAACATTTTTTCCACATTCTAAATCATTTAATCATTAATAGTAACAATAAATTATTGAAAATTATTGATTACATTAAAAATTACACTTCTCTTAACTTATAAAAGGGTAAAACAATTCACCCCATTATTATACCATTATTACTTCGTATTACATTCTAAAAATCCTCCATTTTCTCCTCATATAAATCTATCTCAATTATATAATCATGTGATTTCAATTAGTTATCTTATTCAATTAAATTACTATGATAATTAGAAGATAATTTTCAAGGTCCCAGTGAGGTTAGTGTCCATTTGACTATGTGAGAATACAATTTAAGCATTTACTTGCCTCATTTTCAAATCCAAGGGAGCCTGTTTGATATTTCAAAACATAATTTATATTATATGGTTGATTGAATAACCCAGATATTTTATGTGTAATTAATTTCATTTATTTAATGATATTTTATTTTCAATTTCATGGATACCCTCTTATTCTTATGTAATAATTAGTGCAAGGGTATTTTTAAAAAAACTCAATTCACATTCATTGATTAATTATATTTCCTCCTCAACATATTTCATATATGTTCAGAACAAACCTTGATTTTGTTATTATGAGTTATGTTATCTTTTCTCATTTGGAATTTATATTTCTTCCACATAAACCTCTTTCCAAATATTTATTGATTCAAGAATTATGACATCCAAATGTTATTGCTTAACTGAAATTTTCATTACTTGTGTTAAAATATTATTCCCTATGCATCTCTCATCATTATTTGATAAATTCATATGTTTCTTATTTCATAATATATTTCCTATAATATATATAGGAAAACTATTGCCTTTAAATCAATGATTCATTATCGGTGAATTTATTTTTAATAAAGGTTTAATGTTTCTAACAAAAAAATATAAATTACTTTAATGATTTGTTTTACTCTATTCCAAATTTTTTTATTCCAAAAAGTATTTTAATTTTTTTTTCAAATCCATATATGCGTTTACCCCTATGACCATCATATTTCCCACTAATACTTTTCAATGTGGTTTTTACAACCTATATTATAATGAATATTTACAATAGAGTATTTCTAAATATTAAACTAGTTTTTCATCCTTTCAAATTAAAATATTTTATATTCAACCTCAAATTCTCTATATAAAACATTTATGTATTTAAAATTACTTAATATATAATATTATTTTAAAAATTATTATTTTAAAAAGGTTTTTACCTCACCTTTTTAAAAAATTTATGTATATTTAAAGGATCCATTATTAAATATTTATTTCAAAAAATGTATAATTTTTCAAGATATAAACACCTATTGCTTTTGAAATATTTATCTCCTTTTCAAGTATACACTATTGATTTTTTTTGGATTATATTATTTCAAAATATTTTACTTTAAGTTTTCCAAATCTTAATTTCAAAGTGATCACAACATTATCTTTTACACTAAAGAAAAAACAATTTTTTAAAAACTCTCCAACAATTTCACTTCAATTTTTTAACTTCAGAGAATTTATTTCCATGAAAATTATTTTCCATGAATAAGAATTTAAAATTTATTATGTGATAAAATATAATTTTATTAAAATTTTTAGGAACCATTTATATTCTTGAGTTTGTTTTGGGTGATAAAATGTATAAATGTTATGATACCAATTATTCTTTTTATGGGTTCATTGTGTTGTTATGAATAAATACTTTAAAATAAAGTATGTATTTAAGGATGATTTATGGGTGTCATCTTATATCACTTTTTAATGAGTTGTTTTTGGTATTATGTCTGAAAAGACAAAAATGGGATATAAGTTATTATACATGATTTAATAATGGACTACAAGTTATGATACATGAGTTAATAATGGAAAATGAGTTTTGATACTAGAGTCAATAACATACCATGTGTTTTGATACTTGAGTAAATAATGAACCATTATTAGTGACACTTTAATCAATATTTTACCAAAAGATGTGATTTTCATGCCAATAATGGATCATGAGTTATAATACTTTAGTCACTAATGGGATACAAGTTATGATGCTCGAGTCAGAATATAAACTCCCCAACTCCATTATCCTAGAATAAATAGTTACTTTATTACATGGAAATTAGATAAAAATAATCACATCCCAAAGGACATATTTTTTAGACGAATGGGAAAACTAGATACATATTTGTATCTTACATTACAATGGAAAACATAAAATTCAACTTAGTAGTTTCTTTGAGAACACAATTATATTCCATGATTCTCCATCCATATAAATTATAATATACATCTAGAAATCCAAAGGAAAAATATACATAAGAAAAATGGTGAGCTATAATTCTCAGTAAGGGTATGCATAATGATGAATCTAAATAAAGCGTGAATAATAAGTTAGGAAGGAATTGGAAATACAATAAATACATAAAAACAACCATTTGAGCTAAAAACTCTCAATAGATATCATAACTAATCAAATAATCCCATTTAAATAAATTACTAATATAAAAATGAGGGAAATTAATAACATCAAACATCACAAACATGAAATCATGGCCTTGATCCAAGATATCTTACACAAAGGGATAAGACCTCATCCAATTCCCATGGTAGTTTGTCTCACGAGACATATCGTTGCATAGAGCGGCTATAACATACCCCTCCAATCACATAATAATTAAAATTAATTTCAAATAAAAGTGGGTAAAACATGATCATAATAATTTTTAACTGATAACAAAATATGAAATGATAATAATTATCCCAATAAATAGTAATTATCATAACCCATCTTATGTAGTATGTATAATGATATCAAAATATAACATTAATAATCAAAATACACAAAAAAAATCCAATAAAATTTGGTAGATGGTACCATAATAAAATAACCTCATTAAATGATATCATTTAACAGAGAAAATTGACATAGATGAAAATACTTCCAAAATATATTTGAAAATTTTATAATTAAAATACCCTTTTAACTTTGAAATTAATTATTTTACTAAAAAACTACCCACATATAAATGAAATAATTTTAGCTGAAAACAATATATTAGAAATGTGAAAGAAATATTCAATGAATATATTATTCATGATGATAGGAAAATTTATTCATTCTATAAAAGTTAAGTAGCATTTCTTTCATATTTATATCGTAAAGGTTGAAAATGACCTCACTTAGAAAATGAATAGAATATTCCATTCAAATAATTTTGTAATATTTCAAACATGGGTAAAAATGAAAAAAATAACCATAGGTTAAAAAATTTAAAATATTTTTATAAATTATGTATATGGAAGAGAATTATTCCCCATTAGACACTTAAACATAAAAAATCTCAAATAATGATGAGATTATGAAATAAACCACTGCCTTGGGGTTTACTATAAATGTACATATTCAAATATCTGGTATAATAAATATATGGTAATCATAAATATATTAGAAAAACATAATTTTACATACAATACCATTTTTTAATACTTATAATCTTTTATTACTCATTTCAGAAAAATTAGTTGTTAAAAAAACATTTTTTGGTAATAACTAATTTATTTTTCATGTATGCATTAGTTTGGTTATTTCGGTCATTTTAGTTTAATCAAGGATAATTCAACTCTATAATTTAAATAATGATATAAAAATCATATATAAACTTTTAATCCATCATAATTCCCATATATAAAATATGGTAATGAAATAAGAATTGTTTTATCATGTGGAGACAATAAGCCATATGTATGTACTAGTGATAATTTCACCTCTCATTTATTGGGAAAGTGGGTGGGTAGTGGTGGTTTCTTAATCATAATATAATATAATTAAATTTAGGATACATAATTTGATATTTTATTATAAATTCCATTGATTTATAAGATGTGTAATAAGAAATAAATAGAAAGTGGTCAGGTAAGAGAATTACCTCTTCTTCAGACGACCTACATAGATCCAATCATAGGTGACATAAAGTAATTATTTTAGGGATACAATAACCTCAATAAATCATATAGCTATGTAAATAAATTTATTTTTAATGGTTGATATATATTTATAAATCTAATTTGAAAAGTGAGTTAGAAGGTGCCCATTAATAAATGAGGTGAAGGGAAAATTTCAAATATCTCAAAAGAATAAATTATAACATAATAGGTCTATTGAAAAATTACTTCAATTTGAAATGGATTAAAAAATAAGGTAGTATAGGGTTGTAATTAAATAATCCATTAAAATTTAGACAAGTTTTGGAGTCATTTTAGACCTTATCAGTTTTATTTACCCTTAGTTAATCATTATTGATTTTTATCATTGGAAATATGTTTGTCTATATGAATTAGTTGGAATATTTATATATGATATTAAAAATTTCCCATAAATGGACAATTAATTAAATTTTCTGGATTATCATGGAAACCATATGTTATTTTAATATATTATTATTATTTTAAATCATTTAATAATAAATGATTTGAATAAAATATCATTTTTTCTAATTTTTACAGTATACAATTAATATAACTTTAAGCACATCAAGAAAATTGAGGAATTTTAATATAATAGTTTAAAACCTATATAATATGTCTTATAAATATATAATTTTTTGTACACATTAAAATATTCTTATAATATAAAATTCATTTTTTTAAATTCATTTTTTTATTTTTCTCTTAATAAAATAAATACTATATTATCATTGGAAAAAAATCTCTTGTAATAATATTATTAAAAAAAATTTACAAAAAATATATAATGAAATTTTTTTATTAATATCACAATAGATAGTTAGGTTTGTTAATATTTTGTGTTTATTTCTATGTGGACACATAAAAGATATTAAAAAAAAGAGAGTGAACTTTTGTAACTATTATTGATTAAATATTTTTAAGACAATTTAATGTATAAGAATCTATTAAACAATAACTATTTGAGAATAAGGTTATTATGGTTCATTATGATTCATTGATTAATAAATAATCAGAATAGTTATGCCATTATCACTTAGTTTTAAAATAGATAAACCAAATTTACCCTCTATCGAGGTGATACATTTTTTCACTATTACTATTCATTTATAAAAAATAAAAGGGGGCCAATTTCTAAATTTAAACTTCTATAATAATAATATTCAATTAATTTAAATTTAAAATTCATTATCCCTTTGTGGTAGAAACTAATTTTGAAATTTGTGCAAAAAACACTACAAAACACTAGTTTTTAGAAAATGTATTTTTAAATAATAAAAAAGATTTTTTATTGTCCTTTGAATAATAAAAAAATTAAACAAATGATAAAGAAAATTTGATTTAGTAATATATATATATATATATATATCAATAAAATCATTATACAAAAGAGGCTGATCCAATTTAAAATTATATAAATATATTTCACTTAAAAATTAGTTTTTTTTAGAAAAACACTTACATTAATTTTTTTTAAATTTTATTTCCAATTAATTGATAACAAAATAATTTATTCTAGAAATTTATACACAATATATTTTTTAAAATTTATTTATTCCCATTTATACCAATAAATTCAATGACTATCTTATAATGGTCTCATAATAATATATCATGGTTTTACTGAACTCAGTGTTGCATGTAAAACAAGGTATCAAGGATATTAAATTTATTTAGAATAGAAAATTCCATTAATCACTGGAGTGTTAAATTATTCACTCCTTCAAATATATTTCATTATTGGAATTTATAAAATATCACCTCATAAATAGATTTTCATATATCTTCATTATAATTTCCCAGGGATCCCACATCACCAATTATATCTTATAATTTTTCCAAAATAACATTACTAGATGATTCATCTGATTCTTTAACAAATGTTATCTAAAGACTTGAATCTGGACAGGCTCTTCTAAGTAAGATAAATTAGGTTCCAATTCTATTTCATCATATGTGAGAACCCAAATTGGTTCTGAAATTTATTTCCATAACAACGATATATGGGTGACATCATGTACTTAAGAAAGGATAATCTACATTCCAAATTTTATGACACCACTCTAATTATTTCTATATTATCCAAAGGATTGATGTACTTTGGGGTCATGTTTCTTTTCTCAATTCATCTTATAACACCAATCCATGGAGATATCTATATGAAAATTTGATCTCCCACTTTAATTTCCTAATCATTCCTCTAGTATTCATCATAACTCTTTTGTATAATTTGAGATTCATTGACACTGTTATTAATATTATTTACCATTCCTATTGTTTCTGCCACAGTTTTGAGGCATACAAGCTTCCTATCCCCAGATTTATCCCTATGAGATGGTGTACAGAATTTGATTCCACATAACACCTCCTTCAACACCATTTGAATACATAAATGGATGATATTTTTATAATAAAATTATATAAAAATTAAATAATGATCCCATATACCTTTAATGTCAATTTTGATGAACTATAAATGACTTGTAATATTTAGTTATTCCTTTATGATTTCTTTTCAGTTTGAGGGTGATAATTGGTTCTCAAATGAAGCTAGGTATCAAGAGTCTTTTAATTAATTTTCAATAATAATGATGTAAATTATGAATCATCATCAGACACAATTTAATGAGGTGAACTATGAAGTCTTAAACATTCATTAGTATATTATTTTATAGGGCTCTTCAGTTGAAAATTTTCTCTTATGGAGATGAAATTTCTTATTTGGTATGTCTATAAAAATAATACATATCACATTATTATTCCATAGAGTATTTGGTAATTTGTTGACAAAGTATATTGTAATCCAATCCCATTTCAATGTATTAATAGGTAGAGTTTTAATATCTCCTCTAGGATGTTGTCTCCTAAAATTCACTTATTTCAAACAAAACATCTTGATACATAAGAACAAATTTATCACATTATATTTTTTGAAACATAAATGCTCCTTAAATCCCAATATATCATGGTGTTACTAAGGTGTATAGTGAAATTTGAGATATTATAATTATTCAATAATTATATTTTTATATCAGGTATAGTGGGAACACAAATCCTCCTTCCAAATTACAGAATTCCATATTTATATATTAATTCTTTCAAATTACCATCATTATTATGTTTAATTTTGTTTTAAAATTCTTAAGATCAAAGTGATAACATTTAATATGTTCCAATAATGATTGATTGATAGTTATTTGAAAAAATAGTGATGTTTCTCTATCCTTAATAATTCCCAAATATATCATTACTAGATCCATGCACACATGATCCCTCCCATTCCTCACGTTTTTCATAACTTCATGATTTATCTTGATTAATTCATCCACTACCTTATTTTCCTTCCATATGTTCTATTTAACTTATAAATCATCGTCATTGAGTTGATCGATCAATTATCTTTCCCTAATGTTGAGTTATTTCCATGAGAATATTTATTTCAAACTCTTGTGATGTTTATATATCTCATATATTTCACCATATAAATAGTGTCTTCATATATACAGATCAAATATTATATCTTCTTACTCGTGGTCATGATTTGGATAGTTTTATTCAAATATTTTTAACTACCTTTATATATATTCAATATCACTATTATTCTGTATAAGGAATCAACTAAGTCCCTTCCTTAGTACATGAATATATATCAAAAATCTACCATTTCCCAATGGTGTTATCAAGATCGAAGCATTCAACAATCTCTACTTCAATTCTTGAAAAATTCTTCACATTATTTTTTCCAAATAAACATAACCCTTTTATGAGAAAGTTTAGTTTCCATGTTAGGCGATAAAGAAATTTTTTGACAAAATTATTGAGGGTAACTTTTGAAACTAATGAATCTACATAAATTAGATATATTAGTCTCTATATGCCCTTATTAGAGTAACTTTGTCTTCATAAGATCAACTAATATTCCATCCTTAGAGAGAATATATCCAAACAAATAAACATTCTGGATATAGAATCCAAAATTTCAAAATTTCCAATATAAATATATTATTCTAAGAGTCTCAAGAATAATATAGAAGTGGTTCTCATGATCTATATAACACTTTTATTTTACAAAGAAATACTTAATAAATAAACCAAAAAAAAATCTCAAGATATTATTTGATTAATATTTTAATTATATCCACACAAACAGAGGGTGAATAATTTAATGAAAATGGAATAACTATAAACTCATAATGTCCATACCTCATTCAAAACACTATACTGAGAATATATTTGTTTTTACTCACAATTGATGATATATAGATTGAAGTCCAATATTTTAATAATATTGTTCTCGAATTGTTTTTTGAATGAGTCATTAATAAAAGAAAGAGAATACTTGTTATTTTTCATAACATCATTAATTTACTTATAATCATTGAACATCCTCATGTATCCATATTTCTAGTTAATGAAAATAAAATAAGATCCACAAGGTGAAACACTAGAGTGTATAAATCCATAACCACCTAAATCTTCAAGTTGTTTCATTAACTCTACTAACACCTTAGTGTCCATTAAGTTGGTATTTTTAGATATAGGTATCAAATCAGCGATTAAATCAGTGTAAAACTCAACATCAATATATTATGGATATCTAAGTAATTAATCTAGAAGTAAATAAATGTATTCTTGTAAAATATGTACATCCTCATTTGGATGGTTTAATTTTGTATCATTAGGTTATGTAATCTCTTATTCTCTATGTATTTTGTTTGAAGGAGCTATGGGAGGTGGATCTATTAATGACTATGATGATGAAGTCTCACTTATAAAGGTAAGAAATTCCATATCATCATCAAAAATAATAATTCCCTTCTCATTGCACTATATTTTTATAATATTTTGAAATCCAATCCATACTAAGAATTATATAAATGTAAATAATAAGTATGATAATAAAATCATCAAATACAATCTTTTTATGAGTCATAATAGGAACTAACTAAAACATAATTATGTTAGTGAGGTTTTAGCTATGATATTTAACTAAAAATGATGAAATAACATTAATTAGAAATGTCTATTTTTTAGGAAAATTAGAAGATAGAACAAATTGTGATGATCTAGAATCAAATATATATTAACCTAAATTTTATCATTTGATTAAAGTACCCACCACCACATCATTATGAAAATAAAATTGATTTGTTATGATAACAGGAGCTTGACCATACATGATTGGACTTTACTATAAAAATTTCCCTTGATTTATAGGAAAATAATTTTTATTGTTACCCATATCATTACATATTATGTAATTAAAATATATATATTATTTCATTCCCTTGAATTCACGGTCCTGGTGGACATTTCTCCACACATGTAGAAATATTTCAACACCAATAGGCATTTTGCCTAATATATCATTCCACCTTTATTACAGGTTTGAAATTCTAACTTTACCTTCAGCTTCTTGTCATTATTTTATTTTCTAGGGTACTCAATAAAAAACATCTTAACATTATCCCCTTAAAATACATAATACATGTATAAATATTCCACTCTCTTAATAATACATGATAATATATCCTCGTATGTTGAGAATATCTAGGATTGTAGTGTCCTTCAATATTTTTTTCTAATCCCATTTAATAAAGGGCTAATCATTCTCAATGGATTATAAATGTAATTTATTACTTTCCATGCTATCGTTGTAATGTTGAACTCATAATAAGAAATATTTTTTTATCAAACTTGTGTCTCAAACTCAAGAATTTTCTCTCCATTTCCATTCAATATTCATAATGAAAATATTTTTCAATAAAAATTCATTTAAATTCTTTCGTTCCATGTTTTGTATTTCCTCCACCCCTCCAGTGTTTAAATAAATCACCACCATTTACATTAATCTCCTTATAGATGATTAATTTTGATGATAACCTTATCCCTTTCATTACGTCCAAAAGAGAGAAATATTTTCACTAAAGAATATATCTATTTTTGGTCTAAAATATAATTGTTGGTCCATTGAATAATAGAGGTTATTGATACATGAATTAGTCTGACATTATAACACCACATTGTGGATCAGAAGGATTCTCCACATGGGAAATGTTATTTTTCACAACCTGAGTCCACTATACCAAAATATTTATATGTTTTTTAGATATATCTACTGCTTCAGCTCAAATATTATTATATTTCCATGGATGGAAATCCCTAGATGGATTATGTGCATTGATATGGTTTCTATTCCTTACTCTAATATCTATTTCATAAAAATAGAATACAGTAGATTTTAATATGAACTATAATATATAATTTTTAAACTAGTGAAACACATAACATATATTTAAAATTCATGTATAACTAATATCAAAATCATAATATTTGTTTATTATTGAATATTCTAAAATTCCATTAAATGATTAAGTTCCCCAAATCTAGTCCCCAAGGATTCTAGTAAATTTTCTATGATACCATCGGTAAAGACTATGCCTCTAGTAGCATTGAGTTTATGGTTAGATTATTACAATGGAATGATATACAAATAATCTTATCTTGAAGAACCATATAGTTTTTAGGCTGAGAAAAATAGATACATACTTCAATATTATATTATAATTGAAAATATAAAATACAACACAATAATTATTTTGAGAACACCATTATTATCTTTCATTATCCTCGAATATCAATCAGAGTATCATTCTTAGCATCAAAATGAATAAAATATAAGAAAAAGGGTGACCTTAGATGATCATTGAGGGTATTTTTACAATGAGAACTATATAATACATGAATACTATGAAATAAAATAAATGTAAATTCAATAATTCCATATAAATAATCATATTAGATAAAATCCATCCTTGCATATCATTACTGATCAAATAAACACATGTAAATCAATAAATAATATCACAATGAGAGAAATTCATAAATCCAAACACCATAAATTTACCATAGATTCCAAATTTAAATATACATTACATAAATGGATAAGGCATCATCCAATACCAAAGATAATATGTCTCATGTGACCTTCCAATGCATCGAGGGGATATAGTTGGCCCCAACCATCGCTTTGTATGTTGAATCCATTCATTATATGAATGGGGTGAAAAATTATAACATAAATATTTATATTGAAACTAACATATTAAATGTTAATAATTACACCAATCAATTAAAATAATCATACCCCTTCTAAATTAATATGGAAATGGTATAAACATAGAGCATCCCTAGTCAAATGAAACATATTCCATCAAATAAAATATGGTATATGGAACCATAATATAATTAACTCAGTAAACCGTAAAAATATACAGGTCATGCTGAAATAGATGAAAATAATTTAAAATTTTCATATTAAAACACTTGATGAAAATACTTTTATTTTCAATTAAATTTATTTTTCTTTTAAAAACACTATGACAATATAAAATAAAATATTTTCCTTGAAAATAAATATAACACCCCAGGTAAATAAAGAATATGAAATTATCATATTTATCTATATTTTTGAATAAAATATTAATATGACTTTAAAGGGGAAGCTATGCTCGATGGCGTACCCAACACGCAACAATGAGTTTCTTTGGAATCTTACGTTGCACTCTAACAATAAAATAATATCATTTTAAATGCCAGTTAACATGTAGCCATTGTATTGGAGGGAATGGATAAAAATAACTAAAATATGATTATATATGTTTTTAAATGTTTTTACATTTATCCAATAAAGGATAAAGGCTTAAAATACGGAAAGAATTCAATTTTAGGCGTATATATCCTAATTTTCACTAAAGGTTCACTTATCACCTTTTCATGGAGAACCGTCATTAAATATAGTTTTGTTCACTTTTATAAATTCTATTGTACCAAATAAAACTCTTCTTAAGAATCAGGACATCAAAATTTACTTTGTGTAAATTTTTGGTATCTTTCCGATAAAGTTCATTTTTTTAATGAATAGTGTAAAATGTTGTATTTTTATTCAAAACCTCTTTTTAATCTAATTTATTTATATGATTAGATTATCTTTTTAATTTGTTTTAAAGTGAAATTAGAATTTATTTTTACCATTAAATCCAATAGTGGTCGTTGGAATTAATTTCACTTTGAAATCAGACTTAAACTAGTGTCAATCTTTTGATACTTATTGGTTCATAAAAACACGCTATTTTCTTTGACAGTGGGAATTAATTATTAAATTAATTAATGTGACTTATATGTTTTGAATTTTGTAAAATAGACTTCATTTTTGAATCCGGAATATCAAATATAGCGTAGGGTGAATTTTTGGGATTTTTCTGAAAAACTTCAATTTTTGATGAATAGTGAAACCACTAAGTGGTACTTATAAAAAACTGATTTTTTCCGTTTAAATGAAATTTTGCCATCTTTGTGTTTTGAATTTCTAAAATCTGACATACATGGTTGTCATTAAGAAGTAAAATGTGGTTCAATGGGATAAAAATAATTTTTTGGTGAATAGTAACTTATTAAGTTTTTAATCGCGATTAGAGGTAATTAGTGTAGTTTAAGGTAAAAATAATGTTTTAATAATATGAAATGGACTTGAAACATGTCCTAACATCATTGGATGTGTCATGGCCGACCATGAAAACCCATGGGTCAACATGGGGACCCCATGAAGCCACATTGGTTGGAAAATGACATTAATATCTTTTTATTTAAAGTTAAAGTAAAAATGAGACAAACATGAAATGTTTTACTACAAAAATTTTTACATGGGGTTATACAAAATATATTTTTGACTATAAATATTCATTGGAAAGCTAAAAAGATTTCCTACATCATAGTATTTGTTTTATAATTTTTAGACACTAAATAAATTAAATTATGTATGGCATCATGATGATGCAGCGATTGCCTCATTAATAAAGGATTTAAATAAAATGGAAAGATAATGTAATATCTAAGACCTACGCTTGTCCAAAACCTATTGGATGAGTGTATTTCTAACCCTTATCACCTTATCCTAGAATTATATTAATGTGGGACCTTAGAAATTCGAAACAAGTTTGAAAATAAAATAATAGTTTCATGATTTCCAAAAGTGCCCCTCCTCTCTTCTTATAAAAGGCCCCCACCTCTACCTTATTTCACACACTCCTCAAGCCTTTGGCTCGGCCATCCCCTGCCCATTTACTCACTACACATCCCTATCCTCATCCTATAGGATTCCCTTTGGGAAGAATCTTTTCAAAGGAATCCTTTAGGCTCAAATCAAAAGGAGTTACACTTTTAAAGGTAATTCATTCTTTCATGTTCATTTGTTTTATTTTGTTTCTCCAACCCCCTAAACTCTTTTTATTTACATCTTTTGTAAAAACACCAGTATATTCAATATACTAGGATGATTTTATAATATTTATTCGAGCTAAACTCTCACAAAACTACATTAAATGGTTAAATAACATACGGTTTCCGTGGATGGCGAAATTCTGCCTCCCGAAACAATGATTGTTCAATACTCATTTAACACCTTCAAAGGTGGCCATTATGATGTCACTATTTTTATATATGATATATAATATGTTTATTATTTCCTTAATCTTCTGTATTTTTCATTTATGGCATACCATTATTGTTTCCATTATGGGTAAACACAATATCGTCATTTTAGGAAGTGCGGACTACCGCCCCCTGAAAGTGATTTGATTCGTTAATACCATATGTGGGATGTGTAAAGGATAAAGTTAATGATATTATATATGTTATTATACTTTAATTATAATATACTCTTATATCATTATGATTCCATTCTAGAAAATATGAAATAGAAATGGAAGTAGCGTTCATGCGTACGTACGGCTTACCGTCTCCATGAACGGTGCATTTCATTTCTTACCTCTAAATGATTATGTAATATTATAAATACATGTATATTCTGGATATATATGATATATATGATATCCAAATCATGAATATAATTCTGGATATAATGAACATTTTACCACACGAACAACATGTAATTGTAAGAAGTCCACTTTTGACTTAAGAACCAAATATCGACAAAACAAACATTATTAACTTAAATGATTACATAATGTTTATAACATAGAAATAAGTGATCTAAAAGGAATAATGAACAAGAAAAAGGTTATTAATAAAGTGGAAATTAACTCAAGTTTATTATTCAGGACATTAAAGAACGATCGAGTCAAGTCGGACACGAGGTAAGGGATCTTACTCCTCTATGCCTTCTTAAGTACACTCTTTTATGTCATTCCCTCTAAAGCTCATCTTTCTTGTTATTGGGATGTTATTTTATATTACACATACTGTAATTTTTTATGTTCATGTGATGAGAGACCATATTCTCTCTCATCAGTCTATTTTGGATGTTTTGAGTGGCGCCGTTAAGCTGCCAAATTTTCGTAAGAGATCTAACCTATCTATTTCTTTTTAAGTACTCTCCTTGATGTCACTTAATTTAAGCTCATCTTTGTTATGTTGGGATATGTTATCATATATCCATATTGATGTAAATTTTATTTCCAAGTGATGAGATTCCCTTTTATCTCTCATCAACTCATTTTCTGAATTTTTGAAGTGACGCCATTTAGGCTGTCGAATTTTACCAAGGGAACATTTTAACCCAATTTTGATTTCTTTGGGTTCAACATGTAGTTATTGAATATGTCATCCTTTGAATACTGTTTGAATGACCTTTTATTGTTTTAAACTTAATATCCAATTATATTGGGTGTATTTATATTTGTCACACATAATTTTGAGATTGATTTATCATTAACTTAAGGATACCTTCTTTATAAGGGATTTCATCACATTTTACATCCCTATTGAGACTTCATTGTTGTTATGCACCAATTCACTATTATATGGTGTATATACTGTCCTTTGGAATATTATATCATGAATCCATTTATTCTCATGATATTATAAAGTTCTGATTAAATGTTATTCCTCAATTATTGTATTCAAGTGTCTCTAATTTTTGTAGAAACCCTTTAACCAAAATATCGCTTTAAATGTTTTAATGATTTGTTCTTATTAATATCCATGTTTTCAAAATGGTTTTAAGGATTTATTTATATGGATATTAATGGTTTAAATGTTAAAATCTTCAAGGTGGTATGGGACACTTTGATTCAAAAATCTCCTTATTAAATGTTTTAAATGGTATTGGAAATGGTTTCTTTTTGAACTGATTCATTATTTCAATATACTAAAATGTTATATTGTGATTGAAATGTGGAAATGTTATGTTTCCTTTATGTATGTTTTATGTGATGCGTTTATGTTAGGGTTCTTGGGCATTGTTATGAAAACGGGTGGTTCCGTGTTAAACTAAGGGTGGGTGAGCCTGATATAGCTCTCCAATGCATTGGGTAATGCGAAGGAGTGAAACGTTAAGGTTTCTCCAAAGAGATTTAGGGAATATACTGTGATGGGTATTCCAAACATAACCAAGAGGGTTACTCCCTACGTAAGAATGTTATGAATGCCTCAAGTTACCTTTATGTCTTATGATTTCTATGATTTATTCATGGTTTGATGAGGTATGTTAAAATGCCTATTTTTTATGGGTAAAGTATGATTTCATTCTTATGTATATATGAACTCCTGTTTCCTTTCCATATTTGTATAACCCTTACTGAGATTTTTATGCTCATCCCATGTTTTTGAAATGTTTTTCACAGGTCAAGGGAAAGGTACATGATGTGATGATAGTGTCAAGGATGTGTCAAGAAAGAATCCGTGTTTTATTTTAAATATGTTTCTGTTGATGGGAAGAATGAATATTGTCTTTTATGTAACCACTTTGTTTAAATGTGGAATGTAATGCACGTTTCATGATCTAATTCTCTAAAACTCTAAACCTGAAAAGATCCTCAATGTGTAATCTTGTAATAACTCAAGATTAAGTAAGGTTTAAGGCTGGGGACTTATAGTTGGTATCAGAGGTCGGTTTAGATAACTTTAGAGGTTAGGGTATTCTTTATGCATAAGTGACATTACCAAAATGGTTAAGATTTCAGAAAGAGTCCTGGTTTTGGATAAAGTGAATGAGTAAGTATATCTTAGTGTTTATCTTCCTCGTTAGTACATGATGGTTTTGTTGATATACTCACACTGACCTTTTTGGTTTTAGTAAATGGCTGGATCTAGTAGGCACCAAAGTAACAGTGGATGTGAAGGAAATTGTGACAGTTTTTTGAGCAAGAAACTGAATGATATGGGAGCTACAATGAGAACTCTTGTGATTATCCTCAACCAACTATCCGGAGTCATGATTGACCACCTAAACCTTGGTGATTTCTCTAAGGCATCATATATGTGAGAAAAAAATCCCTACGGAAGTACAGGTAATAATCATAAAGGTATGTGTGTTAAAAAACCTATGTGTCAAAGATGTGGAAAGAAACACCTAGGAAAATGTTTCAAAGGGACAGAAATATGCTATAGATGTGGAAATGAAGGTCATAAAGCATGAACCTTCCGTGGAAAAAGGAAGCATCCAGTTGACTCAAGGAAAGGGAAAGAAGTTCTTTTCGAGGGATCAATTGAATGTTTTAAATGTGGTGTGCATGGTCATTATGCAAACACATGTCCTATGAAGAAGTTTCGTGAATGGGATCACCAAGAGTGTACAAATGTTCGTTTACCAATAGCTAATGCCATTCCGATTGAGGATGAAGAAACTGATAATAACCAATCAAAGGTATGTATTATTTCATGACTATTGTTTTCCTATTTTGGAATCTTAGGATATGAATCATGATTTTGTTTGTAGTAAATAGGTATTTCAGAATAAGTTGGAAAGGAATGGTTAATGGATCATGAAGAATGTTGAATGAGTAAGATGTCAACATATAAGGGCTTCAAGAGTTATTGTGAAATTCTTAAGAGTATTAAGTCTCTTTTGATGATGGGGTTACATTAGAATACTTTTTATATTATGTGTAACCCGGATGTTTAATATATGCAATTTTATTCAAGGAATAGTTATCTTTTATTTTGTGGACATAGTTATAAAGAACCATTTGGGTTTATATGATCCTTACTTTTGAGGTAATTATGGGTTATTATATGATATGCTGGAAAATGAAAGGCATGAGATAAACTTGAGGTTAAAATATGTTATGATTATTTTTGAAGATTTTATCTCATGTTGGGAAATGTTTTGAGAATTATATTGCTTTGGAAAAAGGACAACACGCAGACCGTGTGACAACCCGTCACGTCGGACAATGCTGAGGGAATCGAACCCACAACCAAAGTGCGACTGGTATTTATCGCCTACCACTGGACTACGTGAAGTCCCTGGTTAGTTTGACTGATTCTTTCTAGTTATATGATTTTATGAATTAAGAGTAAGTTTATTTTGGGTTATTTATGAAAATGATTAACCTATCATGGAGGATATGTGATTTGGTTAGTTACTTTTCAATACGAGACTTTAGGAGCGACTGATGTTGTTTGGAGATAAATGTTACGATTTAACTTGGAAGACTATGTGACTAAATCCTTCAAATATTTGGGTTTGAATATTAGATTGTTTTACTTTGAAAAAATTTTATGGACAAATTGTTTATCTAATGGTCCTCGTTGAACTTTGGGTTTTGTTTGAAAATTTTTTGAGGTTAAGAATAGATTTTCTTTTTATAAAGGGTTATCCTTTTCTGGATTATCTGATCTTGTACTATCCTTTTTGGTTTTGGTTTTGGTTAATGTCTAAAGACATGGGAAGTATATAGTTATCTTTTGTGGAGTAGGTGATTCTCTAAAAGTTGATTATAGTACTCTTAATGTGAACAAGTCTTCCTAAATACTCACCTTTTGGAGAAAATATGAGTTTGTGTAAGGAATCTAATAAAACTTGAAAGTCAACATGATACATGATTATGTTTCCTTATGAATAAATTCCCCAATAAAAAGTATCTTAATAAAAAAATGTTGTCTATTAACTTTTCCAACTGGGGAATCGAATACCGTTTAACCCATCACAAGTTTGTGATTTTCTCATGGTTAACATTCTCCTAAACATGTTTTCTATCACTTTTCATCAGAACATGACCCTATGTTTTCTCCTCCATGTCCATGTTTTCATACTTGGAATCCTAGTATGGGTTAACTCGGGTGACCTTTTTACTTATCTTTCTTTATTTTAAAGTGATTTTTTTACCGACTCTTGTTCCGATGTGGGACTTTCAAGGATGTTTCCAAGCGCAATTTTAAAATTGCGAGGACTCAATTCCCAAATGGGGGGAAGGATGTAACACCCCAGGTAAATAAAGAATATAACATTTTCATATTTATCCATATTTGTGAATAAGATATTAATATGATTTTAAAGGGGACGCTATGCTCGATGGCGTACCCAACACACAACAACGAGTTTCTTGGGAATCATACGTTGCACTCTAATAATAAAATAATATTATTTTAAATGGAAGTTAACATGTAGACGTTGTATTGGTGGGAATGGATATAAATAACTAAAATATTATTATATATGTTTTTAAATGTTTTTACTTTTATCCAATAAAGGATAAAGGCTTAAAATACGGAAAGAATTCAATTTTAGGCGTATATGTCCCAGTTTTCACTAAAGGTTCACTTATCACCTTTTGATGGATAACCATCATTAAATATAGTTTTTTTTCACTCTTATAAATTCTATTGGACCAAATAAAACTCTTCTTAAGAATCGGGACATCAAAATTTACTTTGTGTAAATTTTTGGTATCTTTCCGATAAAGTTCATTTTTTTTAATGAATAGTGTAAAATGTTGTATTTTAATTCAAAACCTCTTTTTAATCTAATTTATTTATATTATTAAATTATCTTTTGAATTTGTTTTAAAGTGAAATTAGAATATATTTATACCATTAAATCAAATAGTGGTTGTTGGAATTAATTTCAAATTGAAATCAGACTTAAACTAGTGTCAAGCTTTTGATACTTATTGTTTCATAAAAACACGCTATTTGCTTTGACAGCGGGAATTAATTTTTAAATTAATTAATGTGACTTATATGTTTTTAATTTTGTAAAATAGACTTCATTTTTGAATTCGGAATATCAAATATATCTTAGGGTGAATTTTTGGGATTTTTCTGAAAAACTTCAATTTTTGATGAATAGTGAAACCACTAAGTGGTACTTATAAAAAACTGATTTTTTCCATTTAAATGAAATTTTTCCATATTTGTGTTTTGAATTTAAAAAATCCGATATACATGGTTGTCATTAAGAATTAAAATGTGGTTCAAT
The DNA here is from genome assembly GCA_963277665.1 of Viscum album. Taxonomy (NCBI): domain Eukaryota; kingdom Viridiplantae; phylum Streptophyta; class Magnoliopsida; order Santalales; family Viscaceae; genus Viscum; species Viscum album. Next base: position 436,524,788 of record OY728157.1, on the reverse strand, counting down.
GGGATAAAAATAATTTTTTGGTAAATAGTAACTTATTAAGTTTTTAATCGCGATTAGAGGTAATTAGTGTAGTTTAAGGTAAAAATAATGTTTTAATAATATGAAATGGACTTGACACATGTAATAACCTCATTGGATGTGTCATGGCCGACCAAGAAAACCCATGGGTCAACTTGGGGACCCCATTAATCCACTTTGGTTGGAAAATGACATTAATATATTTTTATTTAAAGTTAAAGTAAAAATGAGACAAACATTAAATGTTTTACTAGAACAATTATTACATGGGGTTATACAAATCATATTTTTGACTATAAATATTCATTGGAAATATAAAAATATTTCCTATATCATAGTATTTTTTTTATAATTTTTAGACACTAAATAAATTAAATTATTTATGACATAATGATGATGCGGCGATTGCCTCATTAATAAAGGATTTAAATAAAATGGAAAGATAATGTAATATCTAAGACCTACACATGTCCAAAACCTATTGGATGAGTGTATTTCGAACCCGTATTACCTTATCCTCGAATTATATCAATGTGGGACCTTAGAAATTCGAAACACGTATGAAAATAAAATAATAGTTTCATGATTTCCAAAAGTGCCCCTCCTCTCCTCTTATAAAAGGCCCCCACCTCTACCTCATTTCACACACTCCTCAAGCCTTTGGCTCGGCCATCCCCTGCCCATTTACTCTCTACACATCCCTATACTCATCCTAGAGGATTCCCTTTGGGCAGAATCCTTTCAAAGGAAGCCTTTAGGCTCAAATCAAAAGGAGTTACACTTTTAAAGGTAATTCATTCTCTAATGTTCATTTGTTTTATTTTGTTTCTCCAACCCCCTAAACTCTTTTTATTTACATCTTTTGTAACAGAAACAATATCTTAAATATACTAGGATTTTGTTATAATATTTATTCGAGCTACACTCTCACACAACTACATCAAATGGTTAAATAACATACGGTTTCCGTGGATGGATAAATTCTGCCTCCTGAAACGATGATTGTTCAATACTCATTTAACACTTTCAAAGGTGGCCATTATGATGTCACTATTTTTATATATGATATATAATATCTTTTTCTTTCCTTAAGCTTCTGTATTTTTCATTTTTGGCATACCATTATTGTTTCCATTATGGGTAAACACGATATCTTAATTTTAGAAAGTGCGGACTACCGCCCCCTGAAAGTGATTTGATTCGTTAATACCATATGTGGGACGTGTAAAGGATAAAGTTAATTATATTATATATGTTATTATAATTTAATTATAATTTACTCTTATATCATTATGATTCCATTCCAGAAAATATGAAATAGAAATGGAAGTAGCGTTCATGCGTACGTACAGCTTACCGTCTCCATGAACGGTGCATTTCATTTCTTACCTCTAAATGATTATGTAATATTATAAATACATGTATATTCTGGATATATATGATATATATGATATAAAAATCATGAATATAATTCTGGATATAATGAACATTTGACCACACGAACAACATGTAATTGTAAGAAGTCCACTTTCGACTTAAGAACCAAATATCGACAAAACAAACATTATTAACTTAAATGATTACATAATGTTTATAACATAGAAATAAGTGATCTAAAAGGAATAATGAACTAGAAAATGGTTCTTAATAAAGTTGAAATTAACTCATGTTTATTATTTAGGACGTTAAAGAATGATCGAGTCAAGTCGGACCCGAGGTAAGGGATCTTACTCCTCTCTTCCTTCTTAAGTACACTCTTTTATGTCATTCCCTCTAAAGCTCATCTTTCTTGTTATTGGGATGTTATTTTATATTACACTTACTGTAATTTTTTATGTTCATGTGATGAGAGACCATATTCTCTTTCATCAGTCCATTTTGGATGTTTTGAGTGGTGCCGTTAGGCTACCGAATTTTCGTAAGAGATCTAACCTATCTCTTTCTTTTTAAGTACTCTCCTTGATGTCACTTCTTTTAAGCTCTTCTTTGTTATGTTGGGTTATGTTCTAATATATCCCTATTGATGTAAATTTTATATCCAAGTGATGATATTCCTTTTTATCTCTCATCAACTCATTTTCTGAATTTTTGATGTGACGTCGTTTAGGCTGTCGAATTTTACCAAGGGAACGTTTTAACCCAATTTCGATTTATTTGGGTTCAACATGTAGTTATTGAATATTTCATCATTTGAATATGTTTGAATGACCTTTTATTGTTTTACACATAATATCCAATTATATTGGGTGTATTTATATTTGTCACACATAATTTTGAGATTGTTTTATCCTTAACTTAAGGATACCTTCTTTATAAGGGATTTCATCACATTTTACATCCCTATTGAGACTTCATTGTTGTTATGCACCAATTCACTCTTATATGGTGTATATACTGTCCTTTGGAATATTATATCATGAATCCATTTATTCTCATTATATTATAAAGTTCTGATTAAATGATATTCCTCAATTATTGTATTCAAGTGTCTCTAATTTTGGTAAAAACCCTTTAACCAAAATATCGCTTTAAATGTTTTAATGATTTTTTCTTATTAATATCCATGTTTTCAAAATGGTTTTAAGGATTTATTTATATGGATATTAATGGTTTAAAATGTTAAAAGCATCAAGGTGTTATGGGACACTTTGATTCAAAAATCTTCTTATTAAATGTTTTAAATGGTTTTGGAAATGGTTTCTTTTTGAACAGATTCATTATTTCAATATACTAAAATGTTATATTGTGATTGAAATGTGGAAATGTTATGTTTCCTTTATGCATGTTTTATATGATACGTTTATGTTATGGTTCTTGGGCATTGTTATGAAAACAGGTGGTTCCATGATAAACTAAGGGCGGGTGAGCCCGATATAGCTCTCCAATGCATTGGGTGACGCGAAGGAGTGAAACGTTAAGGTTTCTCCGAAGAGATTTAGGGAATATACTGTGATGGGTATTCAAAATGTAACACAGAGGGTTACTCCCTACGTAAGAATGTTATGAATGCCTCAAGTTACCTTTATGTCTTATGATTTCTATGACTTATTCATGGTTTGATAAGGTATGTTAAAATGCCTATGTCTTATGGGTAAAGTATGATTTCATTCTTATGTATATATGAACTCATGTTTCCTTTACATATTTGTATAACCCTTACTGAGCTTTTTATGCTCATCCCAAGTTTTTGAAATTTTTTTCACAAGTCAAGGGAAAGGTACATGATGTGATGATAGTGTCAAGGATTTGTCAAGAAAGAATTCGTGATTTATTTTAACTATGTTTCTATTGATGGGAAGAATGAATATTGTCTTTTATGTAACCACTTTGTTTAAATGTGGAATGTAATGCAAGTTTCATGATCTAATTCTTTAAAACTCTAAACCTGAAAATATCCTGTAATCTTATAATAACTCAAGATTAAGTAAGGTTTAAGGCTAGGGCCTTATAATAAACATTTAAAATTTTAAAGGATGATTTGAATAATAAACTAGTTAATATGGTGGTAATAATTTCTATTTATATATAATCTAATAAAACCATTCCATTTATATTATTTTTAGAATAATTGAAAAGTATATTTTTGGGAAAATGATAAGAAGATTTATTTAAAAAATAGTATTCCAAATTAAAACATGGGTAAAATTGAATTCATTAGATAATAGGACAATTGTAATAAAAAATTTAACTTTTTATAAAAAATTTATTTGGATGGAAAATATTCCCCAGTAGAGACTTAATCAAAATCAACTCAAAATATTAAGAGATTATGAAATAAACCTCTACATTAGGTTTTAATTCCTTCATAATTTTTCAAAAATTATATATAAAAAATATTGATGAACCATAATTATATATATCTTACCATTTATGAAATAACTGTAATATTTTATCACAATTTTCTCAAAAACCCTATACTAAAAATAGCTATTTTATGTTATAATTTCTTCATTTATCATGTATGTTTTGGTTTGGTAGTTTTAGTATTTATACATTGATCAATGATAAATCATATCCTTAATGTTAACATTTTTATGCTTATCACATACAGACATTAATACCATCATTATTCCCATAAATAAAATATGGTAATGTTAAATTAACTAAATCACCAGGTGAAGATAGTATGTTCTGCATATGCATGAGTGCTAATTTCATGTCACTTTTGTTGGTAATGAAGGTTGGTAATTGTGGTTTAATAACAAGAATAAAATGTAACTATATTTAGAATAAAATTTTTTTATGATAACATATAGAAACTTTGTAGAGGTGGAAGAAGGATTAAATTGAAAGAAGCTGAGTAAGATAATTAACTCTTTTTTAGGAGAACATATTTAGGTCATTTCCTAATTAATTAATGGTGATTATTTCATGGAGACCAAAACTATAAAACATGGATGATTTTTTTTTGAAATTAAATGTACAGGTATTGATTGAGATATATAGATCAATGTGGTGTGAAGAAGTGAGGTATGAGGTTCCCTTTTATAATTGAGGTGAGGGATCTTTTGGAATTTCCCAAGAGTTTAAATTATAATAACTTAAATCACACATAATATTCTTACAAATTGAAAGATATTAAAAAATAATATTTGGTAGGGTTGGAATAAAATAAAAAATTATAATTTTGATCGGTTATGGAGTCATTTTAAACATTATTATTTAGATTAACTCTATGTTAATAAACATTAATTTTAATTATAGTAACATGTTTTTCAATATTAAAGTGTTGTAATTTTATACATATAAGATTAAAATTCGACCATAAATGGGCATGTTATAAAAATTACAAATATATCATTTCCATATTGACTTAATTAATAATTTGAATATTTTTAGACAATTTTATAAAATAATCTAAAGATAAAAAATCAATTTGGGAAATTTTGGAACTATACATTTAATATGACATAAAATAAACCAATAAAAAGGGGGAATTAAAAAATAATTTTATAAAACCTCTTTTATATTTCATATATGTCTATAAATTTTATTTTAAACATTATCCCATTCAAATTATATCAAAATTAATATTTATAAAAATTTTATTTTATTTTTATGTTAATTAAATAAATATTTTGTTAGCATTGCACATGGATTTATGGAAAATAAATAATTTATAAGAATAAATAATAAAATTATATAATCAAAATAACATCATGAATATAAAAATAGGCATTTTTTAAAATTCATATATATTTTTCTTCTATTTATAAAAAAAGATACTAAAAAAGAGTGTGACATTTTGTAGCTATCATTGATTTAAATAATTTATAAGTTGTTTTCATTGCTATGTTTCAATTGAAAAACACAAAATTGAGTCTAACATGATAATATAAGATTGGGAATTATCTAATTTTAATTAGGATCAATAATCATGGCTTTATCACTTAAATTTAATGTAAATTAACCTAATTTACCCTTTACTGGTGTGATAAATTTTACAATAGTTTCTATAAAAATTGACCAAAAATTACAAGGGTCCTAATTAAAAAATTTTAAATTAATGATTATAATTAATTATTTTTTAGTTTTAAATTTTAATAATTATATTTAGTAGAAATTAATTATAAAATAAGTGTGCAAAACTTTATTAAAAACACATTATAAAAAATGTAGTTTTTAAGAATAAAACATTATTGATTTTTATCCCTTACTAAATTAATATATTATAAGAAGGATAAATATTTAATGAAAGTATACTATATAAATTTTATCCAAATAATTTATCAATAGGGAATTATATAATTTATTATGATTTAAATATATTGCACGCATGCAAATTATTTTTCAGAAAAACACATATTTTGATTTTTATCTTAATTTAAAATCAATTTATATCCTATAAATTTATTCTATAATTATATAAATTAAATATTTATAAAGTTATAGATAGTATCCTTTATATCTTATTATTTTCCAGATAGGTAATAATAGTCCATTAATAATTCATTGTGGTTCTATTAAAAAAAATTATTGCATACAACACAATCTATTGAGGAGATTAAATTTAATTAAAAATAGAAATACCATAGTATTATGTGATGTTACATAGAACAAGTTTTCAGATGTAATGATTGACCCACCATGCAATGGGTGATAATATTTTTATACGTAAACAAGTATGAAATTATTTACAATGATTATGTTTTTTATATAGTTATTTATTATGTTTTTCCACATCATTATATCATATACCTATTATTATGACCCATGGATCATATTGATTTTCTTATGTTTAGAGATATTTTTCCATTGTTTAGGTTAATTTGTTTCATATTTAATTTCCTTGTATCATTAATTATAGACAACTCATATTGATCCATATTATTTTCAATTAAATATTTCCCCATATTTATATTTGTTAATATTATTATGATCTAAAAACTGAGGAAATGTTGTTGTTTTTTCCCTTACCGAGCATCTAATCTCACCTCTTTCGTATGTTTTCATTACATTAATTAATAATAAAATTATCTATTTTATAACTTATATAGGTGTAATAATGTTTTTTATTACCTAGAAATTTTCATGATTATCGTAATATAAGTTTCTTTTAAAGAAAATCTCCAAAGACACTAAACCTTTCATTTTTGAGATTGTGTTATTATTTGTGAAATATAATGTTTAACTTATGAAAATTAATTTGAATAAATTTATGTTTCTCTTTGGTTAATATAATTTATAGATAGAAACATGTATAAAAATAGATAAATTATTTTATATTTTAAATGAAATAAATAATAGGAAATATAGTGTTTTTTGTTTGATATTTTTCTAATCAAATAGTAATTAGATTAAGAGACTTTTAGAGTTACTTTTTTTTCACAATTATACATGTATTGTGTTGCTAATATTTTTATAGTAGAGGTTTAGGATATGGTAATAGGTGTTGGAATGGTTGGTTAATCTTGTTTATGTGTCATTAATTCTAAAAATATGGAGATAATGTATTGATGATGAGGTGGATTACATAAATTAGATAAATGATTAAAATAATGTTGATTGGGGATATTTTTGGGCTGACTAATGTTTTGAGGATTATTGAAAATTAAATTCAAACAATAAATATATTTTAATTCAATTATATGTGTAGTTGGAGTGTCAATTATCGTTACTATAATTACTTATATTGATAGATCAATGTTATTAAGGAATAAATTACTAATTTAGAAAGTGGATATGGCCATTAAATATGAAATTTGAGGAATATATTTTTCTATAGTAGTATTATTGGGTGATTATAGTTGTGTAATGTATTTTTTTCTTGAGGTATAATTTTTTTATAGTGTGTATTGAAAAAAATGTATTCTTGGGGTATGATTATAGAGGTTTATGATTGGTAGTAAAAGATAAGTAAGGTTTTTTTTCAAATTATTGTATTCACTGTAGTTGTTTTTATTACCCACCATTGTAGTTTGGTAATTTGACCTATTTCCATATTATTATGTTGGTTTTTGATTGTATCTAAAATATTGAAAATTTGAGTGGATTACAACTCCTCTTCTCTCACACTCTCTTCCAAAAATATGATGGTGGAGAAGTGATTATATGGGCCTGATATAGTGTTATCAATGTGATTTTATATTGCAGTAGTGATATGGTTTTGTAGTGGTTGTGGTATTGATGTGCATATATGGATGATGTGGTATGTGTCTAGGGTTATGTGGTATATGTATGTTATTATTGAAATGATATTTTTTGATTTTGTGATATGTGGATATAAAATGGATATAAGCACCAATACATATGCCTCTAAGAAGTGAGAGAAATTTCATTTATAGAGAATTAGGTATCAAGAACCCTCTTAATAAATATATTTCGATGATTACTATATTATTATAATTTTATATAGATTCTGGTAGTGATCCTTAGAGAGGCTGAGAGATTAGTTAACATAAGATAATTAATGAATCTGTTTAACTATTTATATTCCAAGGATTTAATATTCATCATCTCCATTTTAATTAGTGTTTATTCAGGTATTTTAACTCCAAATATTATATATTATTAGGGACGTGTTATTGATTGGGATGATAATTATTGTTTTGTGGTGTGATAAACATTTGGAGTCATGGTTTTAATTTTCATAAATTTTTTATACTTTATTTATAAACTTTTTGTTCATATATGTCATTACCTAAATTATATTGGGATTATGTTTTTTATTTTTCTTATATAGTTAGAACATGTTAGTGGATTGTTATTATTTAAATTATTCTGACATAATATATATATATATCTATGTGTGTGTAATGACTTGCCAATTCTCATTGGCTTGATAGTACAACGAGTCATTACTAAGACTTAACCGATATCCCCAATGTGCCAAAGGCTCGGAATAAATGCCGAAGGGTTTCAAATACAATTGGGGGATGATTTACGCTTTAGGAAATAAACCAATAAACCTGCCAACCATATCCAAAAATTCACTATATAATGAATGAAAAAATGAAAGACAACTCAACAACTTCATGCACTCAAAACCACATCAAAGTAAGCAACAACGGAAGGATAACCAAGTATTAGAGTACATAGGAGATAAACTACAGAAGAATCTCTAGAGGCCTCAAGACTCTATGCTCCACATGATCGAAGCTCCAAAATCTCCTAACAACCCAACATCATGAGGTATTTCTATAAACTCATGAAACATTAAATTTTCCCATGTCCCAAAAGATAGCATCTGCAAAAGCAGCAAAGTGCTAAAGCAAGGGTGAGTATAAAACTCAGTAGGTTTTCACCAATGAATTTCCTACTCACGAAACTAGAATATAAGAGTCATATAAAATTATATTAAATGGTTTATATAAAACAATTTATCAAAAGAATATTATTACTAAATATGAACAATTTTCCCAAACCATTCATTACCAAAAACCATACAAGTGCAATTGAATCCAATTTTTACAGCAAGATATTTTTCCAGAAAAATAACCAAACAATCTTTACAACCATTTCCCAATATCCCTATATTGGCATAAACAACCATTACTCAAACCCGTGAATCCATCCATTCATGATACGTCATGGTAGTACCATACTCAGGGGCAGTTTCTTGTCGGTCTTCCATGTCGTCACAATGTAATTGTTTCCCATGTGCGTTTAATCCTTTGGAACTGAGCACAAGGTCATATTTCAACCATGCCATGTACATGATATCGCCAAGTTCCATTAAACCTTTATCCCCGAGCACAAGGTCATATTTCAACCAAGCCCCACATATGTAATATGAACACACATCATATATTCCCAATGATCAAGACAAAATAATCCTTTCAATAAAAACATGTTTTTATTGAAAACTATTTCTATCAAACCCATTTCAATGCCAAACCATTTAAAATACAAACCATTTAAATGAAAATCAATTTTTATTTAAAAACATTTCTATAGTAACCCCCTTTTTAATCAACCATTTAGCAATTCTAGAAAATCTATAATTTAAAATAATCATTTTAAATTAAACCCCCTTTTTCACAACTATTCCCCATGATCACACAATTTCACAAGAACCATAAATCATCACAAATGAATATTCTTCCATGATTTTCAAAATCAATAAACCAATTTTAATCTAATACAATAAATTATAGTATGAGGAGTCGGGATAGAAGCCACCTACCTCGAAGGTTTTGACGAAACTTTAACAACAGAGGAAGAATGCACAAGGAAGAAGGTTGATTCTCCAAGAGAGGCCTTAGATCTATTATCTTAGCAAGATCATGACTCAACATTGAAATATTTGGCATCCAAAAACATAGATCTACCCACTATTGGTTCATATCTGAGAAAGAATGGTTATCAAAGAAATACATTTAAGCAGATCTATGAAAACATGATAAATCCATAAAAAATAGTGATGTACCTCAATAATCGGACTCAGAATCACAAAGGGAAGGCTCGTGAATGGATTAAAATAATGTGTGGAGTCTTCTACATCCTTCTAGGAAGATTAGTCTCGAATTAGGGGCGTTTTCAAGCGTAAAAGAAATAAATAGAGAAAAAACAAGTATGCTCCTAGAAAAAAGGATCTAGATTTGACCTCTTCGCAAGATTTTGCCACACGGTTTGTTCTAACTGTGTATGGATCATGAAACCTTCCTTTAGGTCCCAAAACTCCTTAAAAAACCCCCAAAAATATTACATCCTTCACATTTACCCCCTTTTTATGGAAACATCCCAATTTATGGAAACACCTCACTTTATGGAAACAACCCACTTTATGGAAACACCCCACACAATGGAAACACCCCACTTTATGGAAAATCCCCACTTTATGGAAACAACACACTTTTTGAATACTCTCTATTTTAAGGAAACTCCCTATTTTATGGAAACACTCTATTTTATGGAAACTCTCTATTTTATGGAAACTCTCTATTTTATGGAAATACAACCAAAGACACACCAATTAAAAAACATGAGGAAAGGGGGTTATCTACCTGAAACCCAGGGTACTACAATATATATATAACATCATTTTATATTGATATTAATTAAAACTCATAATAAATTACACCTCAAAACATATTGGTCTAGTTTATCTATATATTAGAATCATTAATAGATTATTTTATAACAGTATAAAAATTTATTCAGAGTCAAACCACACTAGACACCATTTAGACATATGATATGTTATTTTCTTCATCATAACTAAGGGAAATTAAATGTTAAAAAGGGTAATATAAGATTCTTAATAAGGCTAAACATAATTTATAACAATCAGAGATCATAAGTGAGTGTAAGATGAAAATGTGGGTATAAAATAATAAGAATGTTTCATGAACATTACAAAAAGAAATTATACATAATAAAACATATATAAACAACACGAGCTATTACACAAGTATTTTGCAATAATATAATACATGAGACATTGGAGTGTGGATCCATTAATCAATAATAACAATTTATGAACACATAACAAAGAAAATTAGAATATCCTATTGTAATGTAATAAGAATGTGGAATATAATTATTATAGAAAATAATTTTTTATTATAAATATCATTTACAAGACCATCATCACATGGTGGGAAGTGTTCCGAAGTGGATTGAGATCAATCTTCATTCCATAAACATAGTTGATAGAGTTTTTTAAGGGATTAGGTTCAATACCCATTACTATCAAATAGTGGAAAGAGTCCCTTAGGTGTTTTGGTTCACACAATTTTCTATGTGATCTCATGGGATATTATGATTTCACAAGTATATTAAAGTGATATATAATTCCAAGACCACACACTACATTTTGATTTGGGTTAAATCCATAATCCTTATCATCTCTTCATATATAAATCATTACCCAATCCATTACATAAAAATATAATTCTAATCTCATCCATCACATAAGAAAATCATACATATGGGTTACACATGAACACAAAAAAAATTCACAATTCCATCGTATATTAACATTCCCATGATAAATAAATGGGTTTCAAGAAAAATTTCACTAGAGAAGATCGCAAGCCAAACATATTAATAATTTTTATTGTATTAATAAGACATATACCTATTAAATTAATAGAAACATTAATGGACATTGTTGTTTATGAAAAAATACTTTATAACAACATTATAAAATTATTTTGTAGGATAAAAAGAAAAAACATTAATATTTTTTATTTTTTAAATAAATTAATTAAAAAAATAATAAACAAATTCATTTGTAAATCTATAAAAACTATAATAGGAATATTACTAGATAAATTATAAGAATTTATTAATAGAAAATGATAAAAAATGTTTAAAAATGATTTGTTTTAAAATTTTATTAAAAACAGTAAAACAAAACCGAAAATAACCTTATGTAATCAAAGAAGTAGGGATAAATAAATTCATAAAATAAAATGAAAAACATGTTCATAATGGATAAATGTTCCTTACTGAATAGAAGTTACAATTGATTCTCCGCATATAAGAAAACATTCAAATTAATTTTGAACCAAAGGGACCTGAAATGATAAGAATACAATTGAACCACACAAATAAAAAGGGGAACCAATATAAAATGTGTTTTAGAGAGAAACAATATATATTTTTTCCTAATTTGAACATAAACTTTTACAATCATTACTTCTATTTGGGAATGGAAAAAAAACCTGGATAACTTTTTTATATTTTGAATCGAAATACATTGAAATTGAGAACGTGAGATGAATTTTTAAATAACATGAATTACATGTAAATTATGATTGGATACATCCATGGGGAATTATATACATAAAATAAAAGAAAAAACATTTTGATCATGAAAAAAATCATAATGAATGTAAATTTAGATGACAAGCCATTACAATGGATTATTTATTGGTAGATGCATTGTATCTTATTTGATAGAATCACTCATTCTCAAAACTACATCCTTCAAAATGAAAGACATTATCCTCATTTCTTTTTTCCAAAAATGCTACTAAATATAAAAATATAAATTAATATAGAAAAATTATCTATGGAATCAAGATTAAATAAAAGTATAATAGTTTTTTGGAGTATAATAAGGGAAATCCATTTATAGGTAAAAACGAGTGAAATTTCATTAGAATCATGAATATGGTGAATTTTAAGGATATACTATGATGGGATATAAGAAGTTTAGATATAAAAATGATACTGAGAACATTAATATTTAATAACACTCCTACAAAAATCTTTAAGAATGATTTTATGTCAATTTAATTATGAAAAATTTGATACATGTCTTTTTTACCCCTCTTTACTTTTTTACCATGTATAATAATTTACAATGATAAAAATTTATTTAATACAAATATATGATGACCCATATGTGATAATTTCTATTTTGTGATTAAATTCCATTTCACCATTTAATTTAAATAAAATTTCAAATATTATAAATTTAACATTAAAATGATAATAGAAATTATATAAAAAATAGTTTTTATAAACAAAATATATTTTTAAAACATATGTGTTTTTAATCAAATTTAAAATAAATTTATAATTAATTGAGTATTAAAATATTTTTTATACATAAAATCATTACAAATCTGTAAAACAGATGAATTTGAAATTTAAAAATAAAAAATCAATACACATAAAAAGGTATTTATTGAAAAAATAACCCTAAATATAATTTATTTTGATAACATCCTATTATTTAGATTTTAAACATTAAATTTTATTAATAAATTGGAATTATGTTATTTCTAATAGTTTCTACGACATATAAAATAATAATTTTTTTATTATTAATATTAAATAAGAACATATTTTTATTAAAAATAATTTTAGTTAATTTTCATCTTTTCATTTAAATCTATAATTATTTATTATATGAGAATTGCGTTATTTTTAATATTTACTAACAATTAACAAAATTTTATATGCCTATTGGATATATTTATATCTTAAAACCATATATCCAGTTACCATATACCTAATGACCATATTTTCAATAGGTATATGTCAAATAAACATATATATAATGATCACATTAAATTCAAATATACAGCATAAAATACATCTCTAAAACCATTTATACATTTCTACAATATCGTTTTCAATATGTTTGTAAAATTATTAACATGTTTCTTTCTAATATTATCACTAGAAGTATGATCATTATGTAATCTCATAATGATGATAATTTTCCCACTTTAGTAGTTTATTTACTTGTGGTTTCATTTCATTAGTAATTTCACTAATTATATATCATTTAGTTTCCTTGTAATTTATTCCAGTTTGTGTTGTAATATTCTAACATAATTAAAATAATAATTTCACATTTTTAGGAATTAAATGTATCACTAGATTCTTAACACGATGTTAATTTAAATATAAATACATTCTGAAATCATAATGTGTTACTTTATTACCCAGGAATAAAATTTATCCTAAAAAAATAATTACTATTTAAAAAATTTTGGTAATTTTTTGTAATTTAATTTTTGAGTTCACATATCACATCATAAATATATTATTCTCAATATAATCTTTATAAATATAGTCGTATTGTTTTATATATTGTTATCTTTATTACATAATAATTATTTTTGTTGTTCCTCATAAGAGAGATCATGTTTTAGTGGTTTTACAAATGAGTTTATTATATCTGAAGGTCCAAGTAAGTATTTCATAAAAATTGACATGTATAAAAAAGAACACACATTGGAGAGGATAAGTGGATGTTTAAAACTATAATATACAATCCTCACATGATCTAGGGTTTCATAGGATTTAATGAATCCATGTATCATCTTTTACTTCTTTATGAATCTCGTAACCCTCTCCCTTGGTTAAATGCAACAAAATAAATTTTATCCAACATCAAATTTCATGTGTCTTTAATAATAACCATGTTTAAAATCCATTAGTTTAGATATTACTTTATCTTTAATAATTTATATGGTTTTGTCATTTTGAAAATCAATCTGATGATGATAAACAATGATAAATCTCAACATTGTATTCAAATACTATCAGTGAATTCTTTATATTTTAAAAATGAACATAAGATATTGATTATATTCAACTAAGATTTATAATTCATTCATCCTTAGAAGTTAAATTATGTAAAATTGGATTGTTTATTAAGAAATAATTCATTTTTAGTTGAAATGAAATGAATTCATAAGGTTATTTACTATAACAGAGATAAAAATATGAATTTTATGTTTATTGGATATTCCTATAATGAAATCTATGATTATGTTCTCCCATTTTCAAAAAATTAAATGAAATGGTTGTATCATCCCTATAATATTTGGATGTTCTTCTATAATATTATGGTATGCTAATCATTATGATATATTCATTGAAATGTAACTCTTTATGTTAGTCATTTAATAAATCGTATAATGATCTTTAGACGTCACTGTGATTCTTTTATGGAAAGATAACAATGATCTATGTGAATAATTATTTAATTTGGGCATCGAATGGATTAAAATTAATTTCCATAAACTTATAATTCCATCATTTTCAGTGTTAAATTATATAATATTTCTTTCCTTCTTCTATAGCTCTAAATCTTATTCTCTAGCCTACATGATCATCAGAAGGATGGTTTATTAAGTTGTCATTGTTTAAAGATATAATTTATCTATTTACCCTATTATTTATATTTTCATCCTATACAACATGTGATTATTTGGTCTATTTTATCCTCATATTGGATAACGTAGCCTGATTCTTCCTACTCATAGCATCTTCCACCTAAGTTTACTTCCTACGGTCATAATGTATCATGAATTCAATATCCTTGGTCAAATAAAACTATATAATTTGGCCCATATTCATCTCTTGATATGATAATATAGAAAAAACTATTGTGATAACTATATATATCACACATTTCATCATAGAGATAATGCCTTCAAATATTTAATGTGAAAATGAGCTCACATATCTCCAAATCATTTGTCGATTAATTTTTCTCAAGAAACATTCATTGACATGTGTCATAATCTACTTCTTCTCCATTTTATATGAGGATACATCCTAATTCATACGTCATTTTACCATTGAATATCACAGACCCTTCTCCACTATATGTTTTTGGTTATATGTTCAATGAACAACCTTTTATTGAGCTATATAATCTATTCTTCAGATTTGTATATCTAGAGGAACATTAATCCATTCATAGTTAACATGTTTAGTGGATTGGATATTCATAATAAAATTTTAACAATCTATAGATACTATATAGAATATATAAATATATATTGTAGTTTTTGGTTGAGGCGTATAGAAACCCTATTTTTCCATACACTAATATCAAAATTTTTTAGATGAATTTTAAATACATTACACAAAAAACACCTATGGTATGTAATAGTTTAGTTTATTTTGAGACTATAAATGTAATTATTTTATTTGAGGAATTCATTCAATATCTCACTACTATATATTACACTTTAATACTCTTCATAAACATTACCAATTTAAAACCATTCTTTATAACTTGGGGAAATGAAACATAATAAAGCGTGATCTTAGATGTCCAATATAGGTAAACGTGGAAGATATAATTCCTATTATAAAATGAAATGATAAGAATATAATAAAGGTATGAGATCACAAAATACCTTATGAGGTTCATACCCAACCTGTCATAGATCATACACATGATTCATGGGATATATCAGTATCATTCCAAAAAACATGGGCAATAAGAGTAATAAATCGTCATAAATCATACAAGAACCATACGAACAGGTCCTAAAAGTTAGTAACTATCATAAATATAAAATCAAATTTCATATTTCAAGGTTTAAAACTAATACCATAAATATAGTGGATCAGGACATGCCTGTTCCCATAGTGGATGAGGTAGCACCTATTTCCCATAGTGGACCATGACACACATGTTTCCCATAGTGGATGAGGATGCACCCGTTCCTTATGCTGAATTAGGATCCACCTATTAACCATAGTTTATCATGCCCATTTAGTTATTATCCATTATTATATCGGGAGATATAATTATTTACCTAAAGAATTAGAGGGATATATATGTCCACAAATCTCATTATAAAAACCATACATATGTGTGACACAAGATCATAAAGTATTCATCCTGTTATAAACCTAAAAAGAAATGGGATTTATAAAAATTTCAAAAAAATAGAACTGATAAAAATAAATTCATTTCATAATCATTTCAGCATAACATAAAATTTTCAAAGGAAATAGGTTTCATAATCAATTTATAATTTGATAAGTTAATTAACAATTGAAAAATAATTGAGTTTCATAATAATTTTATCATTGTACAACAAATAAAAGTAAAGAAGTTTCAAAAACATATTTTCATCAGAATGATAATCCATCCATAGAAATAATTGAAAGGATATCCTTGAATTATACCATAGTAAAGTATAGGTATCATCAAATGATGTCGTCTTATATGGAAAATTATTTTGAAAGTCAATTTGAAACATATTTGAGGAAAATATGTTTTCTTTCAAAACTACATTGAAAGAATAAAAATTAATAAAATATTTTGGAAATAAATTTCAGGAAAATATGCGTTGAAAATATAAATGAATCATTAAAACCCATTAGAACATTTATTAAGTAAAATTTTTTTTCCTCTCTGAGGAAAACATTTTTAAAACATAAAGAATTTTCAAAATCCTTTTGAATTTGAAATAAATAATTTTTAAAAAAATATGAAATATAAAGGGAAATGATTCTTTTAAAATAACTTGTAAAACATGTATGGGAAGCATGAAATCATTTAGTAGTCATGATAGTCAGACATATTTTTTTTTATTCATGTTGAAAATCAAAATTCATTTTCCATTTTTATGAAAAGAAAAATGAGAATTATTGGGATGTGAAATGATGATTAATTTTTATATCACTACATAAAATAATTAAAAATTGTGTTTTAAAAATAATAACATAATACTAAAAGATTTATAATTTTTTTAAAACATGGTTTTTATTGAAAATGAATTTTTGACTGAAGAGAGAAAATAAAGGGAAATTTTGATTTAAAAAATTATTATCAATTAATTTAATTGAAAAATTATAGAAAATTCTTCTATTACATTATAATATCTAGAATAACTAGAGAAGAATAAAATTATTGATTATTATTGAGATTTAGATTATAGTACTTCAACATTGGAAACTTAATCGTAAGGAATCCTGATAAATGTTGTGATTATGACATAAAACCATTACTACTGTCAAAAAATTGGATAAAATATTACTAAGAAATATATATCATAAAATGTAAATGTAATCATCATAATATTCAGGATAATCATTATATATATACTTCATATGTAGTATATTCACCAGACCAGTGAAATATGTTGTGAATATAGAACGTGTTTTAGTGAAGAAAAAAAGTGATATGGAATACCATACCTTAAGTATCGACTTCCATCAAACACATTCAAATATCCTATTTTAAAAAATATTTTTTTAAATATATTATAGAACCAAAAATATATATATAATAACTTATTTTATTTAATTATGACCTTTACTTGACCTTTTATTTACAATTCCATGTTAAAATCATCTTTCAGATGATAACTATGTTTTTCTTGTATGTTTTGATTTATTATTTTTATGGTCTTCATAATTTGAAAATGGTTCTATAGTATCTATAATATTAACCATTATATATATACATCAAATAATAAATATTAATTTAAAATATATTTTTATCAATCCATATATATATAATGAATTATACCCTTCAAATATATGGTAGGTCCTACGTACACATGAACATTGTTTCCATTTTCAAAAAGTATTGATAAAATAGTGTTAAATAATATATTACAATAAATTAATAATTATAATTTCATATATATCTTTTATATTCATTAAATTAACTTAACATATGTTCCATGAAAAGCATATGTAAATATGAATCACATTAGTTCGTGAGGTAGTAGTCTGCCATACACACGGTTGGCATTATCATACACCGCATGAAATAAAAATTATGAAGGTGTATTTGATATCATAATTATAGAATAATTTTAATATCATAAATATAATATACATATTTTAAATATATTATTATATACTGACTTTAATTTTGGTGATGGAAAATAAACTATATCGTTACGCAAGGTAGTAGTCCATCGTAGACATGATCGATTATTACATTTACCATTTGATGGAAGGGGAGATAGATATAGGATGTAAAATTAACATAATAAAAATAAAATTATATATATATTTAATAATTAAAAAGAAGGATCTCATTGAAGACAATTACCTTCCCTCAGAAGCACCTCTTTAGATTAGTTGTTAAAGACCTATATATTGGTAATGTGGGAGGCAGAGAAGATCAAGATCATTGATAAGGATTTTTTTGGAGGAATTTTATTTTATGGGATGGAAGAAATTGAATCTTTATATGTTTTATTTAGTGAGGGGTGCTGGTGGCATTTTATAATTGGGGGATATAAACCCACTTTGAAACTACAAGGATGTTTCCCATACAAATTCAATGTAATAAAGTCATTACAAAGAAATAATGTCATAATAACGACCATATATTAAATATTTGGAGTTATAATATGGAATTACTTTCATAAAATTGGATTTATTAATGTGTTTCATCTTTTCAAACCCTTATCTTTTTAGTTTAACCCATGCTAAACACATTTTTACATTAAATGTGGAAAATACTTTTTAGTATTTTAACTATTATTTGGGATAATAAATTAATTTATCCTTATTATATAATATAAATTATTGTGATTAAAAATATTGAATCAAATTTACCACATTAAATTAACAAAATTGAAAAAAGTTATTCTAAAAAATCCCATAGAAACAATGAAAAAGAGTGTTTTTGAGAAGCATATTATTCGAAGAACAAGATGATATAATATTAACTATATTTGTATTAATAATCACTCTATGAATATAAATTTAAATTTAAGGATATATAATTTATAATTTACATTTAAAACCTTCGGGATTATAAAATATTTTTATTATTTTAAATGGAGAAAAGTTCTACACATTATAACTCTTTTTAGAAAAACCCGTTATTTAAACCATAACATATAATAATACTAAAATAAAATATAAAGTTAATTAAGAAGTAATTTAGTGAATTAAATATATATAAATTTTAATATTTTATAATTTAAAAAATATTAATCCTTTAAATTAATTAATATATAGAAAAAATGTTAGTTTTATAAAAATTGGTATTTTCACTATTCATTGAAAAATCATTATGTTTTGAAAAATACCAAGATTTCACCATAAGTTAATTTTGAATTTATTACTTTAAAAAATGTGGTTCATTTTATCTAATAGATATTCTAAAATCCTTAGAAAATAAATACAGTATTTTTTTAAAAACATAAATAAAAGTAAATTTTAAAGAAAATGTATTTTTGATGATTATAATTAATTTACTAAAATTTGATTTAGTATTTAAAAAGAATTTATAAATAAGTTTATATTTAGTAGGAAAATTATCAGTATATTTTAGGAATTAGTAAATTCTTTTTATACCTACTTGTTTAACAAATAAGTTATAGTGGTAATATTTTAATTAATTTAATTTCAAGGTTCGTTAATGATCAGTGTTGTATGACATAAAAACTATCAATGAAAATTATTGATTCATGTAAAAATAAAATGTCTAACTTAGTGTTTCTTATAAATGAAGCTATAAAAAATCAATTTGAAAAAAAATATTTTTTAAAATCGCATGATGTTATATTCTACCCATCATAAAATGAATTTCACCTTTAAAAATCACCTTGGACATGAAATGTCTAACATTTGGAAATTCCTTCAATGAAACCAATATCATAGAAATTAATAATAAAAAATCCCTTAAAATTAAGTTTTAAACATAAAGGATACATATATTAACTCACAATAGGGTTTTCACATAAGAGAAAATAGGTTGGAAGTGAATATTTTTACATGGAAGAAATATGTAATGTCTTAATAATGATGTGAAGCGACAAAGATCATTGATCACAAGAAAGTGCATGACCATGTGGAAATGAAAAACCAAAAACAATAAAAAAAATCTGTATCATAAATGTCATAGATATCATCAGATATTATGGTAATAAGATAAAAAATTATTTTCATTTCCTATTCTTATTATTGAATAATTTTCGAAAGAATATAATCTTACTTGATTTCATTCAATTTCAGAAGCACAATATCACAAATAGGTTATTAATTGATCAATTTTTTACATCATATCTTATTCAAAGAATTGTTGGTGAATTTTTTTATTCTTAAATCACAAATGTATCATAATATATATAATAGCTGATAATTAATTCCATATATCTACAGTTATAATCACAAAGAATGGTTATAATAAGTTATATAATATTCCATAATCAATAAATATTAATGTAATACATTAATAACTAATGATTTTCCAATAATAAACATAAAACATTACACAAATGGTTAAACCTATGACACATCTAAAAGATTAAAATCCAAAACAATATAAATAACGACAATAAATTTCCAGAAACAACGTACCAATAACCCCCCTAAACAAAATGAAGAGTCTATTAATTGTCACATACCAAACATGTGAATAAGTTTGTAATGTATTCACATTAATAATTTTAATAACCTAAATTACCATGAAAATAGTGAATGTATACATTTTTCCTTATTCTTTAAATTAAAAATTGAATATTATATATATTTCATAAATGAAAAAAGGATGTAAACTACATTAATGATATAATAAAACTCATTGTCAAAATATTATTGATAAGTTCAAATATATTAAGAAATATATAATTTTATTAATCCATTTTTATCATATATTTATCAAAAATTAATTACCCAAACATATGAAACATATTATGGGTTTTCTCTCCCTAAAAAATTTTTTTTTACGAAATATCGCCTTTCCATTAGATCATATTTCTAGGTCACTAGAATCATTCAACATATTCTTACAAATACATAGTGAAAAATATAAACAAATGAAATCTTATATATATCATAGTTATTTAATTCAAATACATAAACACTTCAAACAATTTATTTTATTCTTAAACCATTAATTATGCTTCGTCATCTTATTCATTAATAACTCTTTCCTTTCATATGTCATTTTTTATCACTTTATCATCAATAATAAAACTGTTATCTGTACTAAATTTCTGACCCTCTTCATGATATGTACCTAAAGAAAATATTTATGAAAAATCAAATTACATTCTATAATTAGAGCATTCATCAAATTATAATTCCTTATGGAGACCAATATTCCCATCAATTGTATTAACTAAAAAATTTATTTTTACAAGGAAAATAATTTCCATGTTACTTTACTCTCCAAAAATAAAACATATTTTTATTCCTTTGATGCATTATCTTGAGTGATTCTTTCCACATTTAAGACACATAGTAAAGTTGATATTATTTTTTATGTGGTCTCCATTACTAGCTATCTTGGTAAACTCTAACATTCTCTTCATTGGTGAGTCTGAGAGTTGATTGAGATGATAATTGTTAATCATATGTCTTTATAAATGATAAGAGATAATCAAACCATATTTTACTAAATTCATCACCCCATTTTGATTCTCATCAACACATTATATTTTACAATCGTTGTTAAAATAGTTTTGTATGGTTATTTCAATTGAATAAAATCAAAAAAAGTGAGAGTAACAATATTCATTATGGGAAACCAAATAATCAGGGAAAATAAATTATTTTACATCTAAATCATGACACCTTAATTTCATTCAATGAAAACATATTATTAAACATGAACATTCATGGTCATTATTAAATCAATTTTGTATTTTTGCAATGAGTTTTGTAATTTCCAATGCTTATACCCTATGAGTGTCTAACTAGGTGTGTCTCAAAGCCATTTGTCATGCACCAGTAGATAATCAATTCCAACTAAATGTTCCCTTTTTTAGTTATTACCCCTAAGTACCTTTATTCATGAGCCAAATCCACTTATATTATAGAAAATTGTATGTAATTACTTTTAATCAACTCACTCCCTCCTTTAATAAAATTCTATAACTTTTCCAACACTATGACTCATTCATATAATTATCATTAGACAAATAATTAGACATATCCTTAGTATTATTTATATGGATGTCATGATAGTTTTATTATTTAGGTAAACAATGGTTAAATGAACCCATAATTTAATACCAACTAAAGAATCTGATGGCATTTATACAAAATATCACATATTTTTAATGAATACTCAACACATTACACTAAAATACCATTGATGTCCATAATAGTATTGTGTCCTTAAAGACTATATAAAAATCATCTTATTTGGTGAAATAGTATCTACATCTCCTATAAATATGTTTTCTTTTGGAACACTTCATAATCATACCCTACTTACAACCTTTCTTCATAACCTAATGAAATGAAACATAAGAATGGTAGAGCGCATATGCTTAGTATGATAAAACATTGGGAATATAATTCTACGATCATATAAACAATAATGTAAGAATAAGGGTATGCGATCATGAAAGAAATTTAAAATTTTCATACCCAAACTTCCATTTATTAGAAACTTTATTCATGAGATAAAACATTAACATTTTAGAAAACATGGGACATAAGATTGATAAATCATCATTAATCAGTCATGAACCATAATTTCATGCCATTAAAGTGTAGAACCATCATAAATATAAAAACATATTTCATATTTCATTGTTAATCAATAAGACTATAAATATAGTGGATTAAGATGGACATGTTTCCCATTGTGGGTCAGAAAGAACATGTTTCTCATAGTAAACCAGGGTTTACCTATTTCCCATAGTGGATTAAGATTGACCTTTTTAGCATAGTGGATCAATCCAAAATGTATTTTTACAATCGTTATATTGTTAGAAATAAGGATCTATCCAATGAATTTGAGGGATATATAGGTCCCATTGATCACATAATAAAAACCATACTTATGTGCACTTCAAGATCATAATGAATTCATTATATAAGAACCTATGAGATGAAATAGGAATCATAAATATTTCATCATAATAGAACCCATGAAATGAAATGGGTTTCACAAAAATTCCATCATAACATATCCTTTAAAATATAAACATTTTTCATAATCATTACATAATTTTACCAAAGCATAGCTCATGGAAAAAAAAGTTGGTGCATGATAATTATATCTTGGTATAACCCATGGGAAATAATTTTTTAATACTATTATAATCAAAAATATAAACCATCCATAGAAATAATAAAAATGGAAGATTAGATAATTTCACCAGAAAATTATAAATATCTTTAAAGGAATCTATCTTATATGGATAATGATTTCAAAAGGTCACATGGTTCATTTCATGATGAAATTAACTTTTACTAGAAAATAATTGTTAAAATAAATTAACAAATTATTTTGGAAATACATTTATTTTAAAATAAACTTTAAAACTTATAATTTAATATTTAAAAAGAATTAAAATCATTTCATGATGAATATATATTTTCCATATTGAAAAAACACTTTTTAAAATAGGAAAATTATCAAAACAAATTTCAATATGAAATCACTTATTTAAAATAAATAATTTACAATTAAGGATATTTTTTTTTCATTTACATGATCTTTGAAAAACTATAAATGAATTTTCAAATCATTAATAGTTCATGATAGTGGGAAATACTATTTATGTTTTGTTTATTAAAAAATATTCTTTCCTCATTTTCTGTAAAATAAAAACAATATTTTTTAATGATAAATGCAGATTCATTTTATAAAAAATTATAATAAATTAAAAAATATCTATTAAAAATTATTGGAGAGTATTAAACCATTTTTTGAATCTATTTTTTAAAATAATGTTTTGGAATCAAATTGATTTCCAACAGAAGAGAGAAATGTAGTTTGATTTTCTTTGAAATATATTTTTTCAATTATTTTAAGTACTAAATAGTGAAAAAATGTACTGAAAATGGATAGAATAACCATATCATAATAATGTTAATGAGACTTATTGAGTGGTATATCATAATATTTCTTTATTGGTGACATTATAAAACAATCCCGATAAACAATGAGATTGTAACCTAAAACCATTACATCATTGGTAACATTTTAAAAATAATCCCCATGAAATGGAGATTATAGAATAGATATAAAACCCATAAATTTCTTGTGAATAATTATAAAATACATTCATGGGAATTTTATACACAGTATAAAATAAAAATCAGGTGAGTATAAAATTTGTCACACAAAAAATAAAAGTGAGATGAAATCCCTTACATCATGTCTCTAATTACTTCATACACATTCAAATAACCAGTATGATAAATATAATATTAATATAAATATATTAGAAAAACATAATAATATATAACATACTATATTTGGTTTACTTATGACCTTTTAATACCATTTTATTAACAATTCCATTTTAAAATCATATTTGTAGCAAAACCATCTATGTTTTTTTGTATGTATTGATTTATTAAATTTTTAGGTATTAATTTGTTATATTTTTTCCCACTTTATTTGATCATGGATTCATCATCTAGATAAATTTAACTATTATATAAATATCATACATATTCAGTATATATTTATTTTTATAAATCAATAAAATCTAGATATTTAAAATCAAATAAATCGCTAATGAAGATGGTAGGCAATATGTAAGCTAGGAAAATATATTAGTTTTGTTGAGGGAATTACGAAAATAAAGGTAAATAATATATAACCATTCTAAAATAATTATGATTTTATATATATAAATTTATTCATTAATATTACCCTTACTAACTATTATGTAAACTGTAAGTGAAAATAAATCACATCGCTTTGCAAGGTGGTATTCCACCATACACATAAGCAGAATTATCATACACCAAATGGAATGGAAAGTAAAAAAGGTATATAATGTATCATAATTAAAAAAATATTTTAATGAAATACATTTTTTTCACATATTTTAAATCAATCATTATATACAGTCTTAAAAGGCGGAGATGAAAAAATCTACATCGGTTCATGAGAGGGTTATCCCCCATACACACAATCTTAAATTATTGTTTTCAATTTGATGGGAGTGAAGATGTATATAAGTTATTAAATTAATATTATTAAATTTTCATATATAGTATATTCAATGATAATTATATTTTATGTGTTAATATATAATTTATTGTGTAAAAATAGTAATGTAAAAGAAGGATCTCAGTGAATACATTTACTATCCTTTAGAAGAATATTTTTTCCATTTATTGTTACAGATAATAGTGTTGGTATCATTTGTGGAAAAGAATCTTTAGAAATTTGATAATTATGATATGGATAGATTTAGGAAGGCTTTTTATGAACTATATGGCTAAATAGGTGTGAATATGTGAATGTTGGTTATGGCCTTTTCTATGGTGGGAAAAGAACCCACGTGGAAAATTCATTGATATTTCCCAAAATAATCTTAAATTATTTATCTATTTCCATGAAAAAATATTCAAAATGAAAAAATATTCAATATTTTTAGAGATGATATATAAATATAGATAGAAAATTTGATTTAGGCATGTTGTGGGTCATTTTTAATGCTAATATTTTTAGTTTGACCTATGGTAAATAATTTTTTACCTTAATCGAGATTTTTTTTTTCATATTTCACTATCCATTATGGTAAAAATTTAACAAGAACTTAATAAATAATTTAAATTAATCTGATTTAAAATATGGAATCTATTTTAATAAAATTAATTCATATAATTAGAAAAATTAAATTTAAGACAAAACCTATAGGCATGATGAAAAGTGTGTTTTTGAGAAGTGTATTTTTCAAAAACAGGATGATTTTTTTTAAATATAATAATAATAATAATTATTATAATTATATGAATATAAATTAAAATTTATTGATATATAATATATATAAATTTCATTTTAAAAATTTCCCATTAGAAATTATTTTAATTAATTAAAATGGAGAAAACATTACTCACATTAAATTTTTTATCAGAAAACCCTATTGATTAAATCTAAAAACAATGTTATACTAAAATTAAATATAAAATTTATTAATTAGTAATTATGTGACTAAAAAATGACTAAATAATAATTATGTTACTTCAATACATAATAGTGCTTTTGAATTTACTTATATATTGAGATGAAATGATAGTTTTATAGAAATTGGTATTTATAAGTATTCACTGATTTTTTTTTCATAAATTCCAAAAATTTCACTATAAGTAAATTTGGATCTTAATTTTTCAAAATTAAATTTTAGTTTTTGAATTTTTTTTATAATCTATATATATTAATGAAGATAATATTATCTCATAAAATAAAATAAAAATTAATTTTCAGAAACAATTTATATGATGAACATAATTACTTTAATAATAATAATTGATTTCTTATTTATAAGAATTTATAAATAAATTTATATTGAGTATAAAATTTATTTGTATATTTCCTAATGTAGTAATTCTTATTCATAAATTCTTATTTACTAGAAAACTTATAACTATCATATTTAAAATAATAATTTTTTTTGTTCACTAAAGCTCAGTGTTTCATGTCATGCATAATATCAAATGAAATAATTATTATATGTGAAAAAAACTAAATTCGGTGTTTCGTATAACAATAGATATAACAAATGTAAATTAATTTAAGAAGAACAAATATTTTAGAAAATATCATGATTCTATAGGGATATTCTTTAGTAACATTTTTCTATTAATGATCCATGTATATTCCATACCTTGTGATTGAGAGACCCATGAATGATACTTTATATATCTTGAATTCACATTTGATATATTTGACATACAATTTATCCTTCCTCAAGGTTTTCAGCACAATCCTAAAATGATCTTCCAATTAGTCCATTATTTTATAATAATTATAATATCATTCTTAATGGATATCACAAATTTACCATAATAATATTTGAAGACTCTATTCATAATATCCATGAAGATAATAGTAGCATTTGTATATCTCAATGGAAGCAATATGAATTTATAGTTACCATCTATTATATAGAAGGTTATATTAGGTAAATCCTCTATTTTCACCATTAATTGAAGATATTTGTATCAATTTAATCTTTTATAACTAATGAACCCCTCATAGTTGATTGAAAAATTAATTAATAAGGGTGAAAAGATCTATGTTCTTTATTGTGATCATTTTATGTTCTTGATAATTAATATGAAGATATGTTGATATGAATTTATTCATGAAAATGGGATAGTTTCACCTAATGATGAAGCATAAGGGTATATAAAACCATTATCTGGATTCATTTTGTTTTAATTTTTTTAATTATTTATATTCAATTAGGTCTATTATAAAAATAGTATTTGATATAGTCATAATAGTTTTCATGAGATATATTGAATAATAAACCCCATATTTCAGGGAAAGAATAAGAAAATATTTAAGAAAAAATACAGGAATTCCTTCATAATTGGAAAAGACTAAATAGTGAGTATCTCCCAACCATTTGATCCATATACCTTTTATGATTAAGTATTAAGATATATATAATAAATGTAACATTGATATTGAATTTTTAGTCACCCTTGCACTGATAAATGGTCATGGGATGAGTTGGGATGTGAAATTTGATTTCCCTTTCATATAAATAAATATGGTTTATATATAGAGAGAGACATTACATGCCCAAAATAACATCATATTTAAAAAAATATAGAATAATAAAATTTATAGGAAAATTATTCCCCCAATATTATATTGTCAAATAGTTACAGACATGGGACAAAATCATTTTACCACTATGAGTTTTCATTGATAATTAAACATATATACATTGAGTATACAAATTTATAGATGTAGTAAATTTTAATGATATGGAATAATTCATAGAACTTCAGTCATCTAAGTTGTTTTAAATTTTTATTGTACCAACTACCTCCCCAATATCATGATTTTATCTTCAGAATGATAATAAAACACAAATGAATAATGTGATTATTAAATAATAATAACTTGATTAAACAATCATATTGTAATTGAAATAAATAATATTATATCATTAATAACGAACCCTTCATTTCAACACATGATTTTTTTGTTTATATTTTTTCATTCTTGGTTTTTTATCAGTTTATTTATGTTATATCCTGTTATTTTCCATTAAATAATCCCAATAAATTACTTAATGTTACCGTAATACCATCTTAGATAACCTGATGAAATCAAAAACATATATTAAATCATTTTTAATGAAAAATAATTGCATATCAGATTAAATGAATCCCCAGAACCTATAGTTTAATTGTACTTAGATATTAGATAGATTATAAAAAATAATTTATAACATCCGGAAAAATTTATTACAGTTTCTCTATACTTTACCTATTTGATAAAAATTATATGTTATAATCTTCTTCATTATTAT